>JAZHFQ010000252.1:0-1326607 GCA_038387885.1 Spodoptera picta | reverse complement strand
TTCATTTTAAATGAAATAGAATTTGAATATTTTTCAAAAATAATTATCGAGAATATTCACAGTCAAAGTCAATGTTAAAGCATTTATTTCAATTAAACCATAGTTTGGTACTTTTGAAACGATAGAAAGAGAGAGAGAGAGAGAGAGAGCATTATTTCTAAATGGCCGGAAGCGCATTTGTAGCGCAGTGCTGGTGTCCATGGGCGACGCCGATTACCATCAGGTGATCCGTCTGCTCGTTGGTCTTATATCGTACAAATATCCTTAAGGCCAATTTTTCCAATGCCAGATATTTTGTTACTGAGACATAACTTAGAATATTTGACAATTGTTCCATACTAAAAACTGACAAATGTCAATTTTGACTGCACAGTTGGCACTGGCTGCCGCGCATCGTGTAGCGGGTTCGATTCCCGCACGGAACAGCTCTTTGTGTGTTCCACAAAATGTTGTTCCGGGTCTGGGTGTCATGTTTATGTGAACTTGTATGTTTGTAAACGCACTCACGACACAGGAGAAAATACTAGATTAAAAACAACATATTCTACGGTTAAGAATTAACTTATGATTGAAAGACAGGCACTTAGAAACGAAGCGTGTATTTATTTAGTTTTATTGTTTCAGCAATTTGAACCTGTCGCTATACCATCAAAATCTTACGGAAAATTCTACAATGGAGATTCTTACATAGTACTCAAGGTATGTATATATGTACAGTCAAAGGTCAAAACTCCACTGCCATCGTGAGTGATGTTCACACGGCAATGCGTAAGTAATTTCATATTAATGTGCATAAACACGCGTGCGTACGCATAAACACACGCACACGTACGCACACGGATATAAATATGCGTGTGCATGTGTGTATAAGCGCTGCAGCGCAACCGATAGTAGTCTTACGGTGGCAGTGGACTTTTGACCTTTGACCGTACATACACATATTTATACAGGGTGACTTGTAACTCGACGTATTCCTCTCGGGTGGTGATAATACAACTAATTTCCTACAAAATTAGCCCTTAGGTCTCTCGTCCGAAAGTGGCTAGTTTGTGAGATATTCCAATTTTCGATTTTGGTGAAAAAATCCCGATCGAACTACAAAAACATGAATAAATAAAAAACTACTGGCTGGATTTAAGTGATTTTAGTTTTAATTTATTAATAACGTTCAGAAATATCATTCGTTTTAAAATAGCAAGTAAATTAGTATCAAATTTTGTTTTGAGTCACTTATTTGGTCAATAGAAAACAGGATTTATTAATAATCAATATATTACACTAACCCTACAAATTATTACAAGTGAGCGAGTATGTAGTTATTCATCATAGGGAAGGTCACTTTTAACAAAATGTTGTAAACAAATCAAAAAATGATGTTTTGATATTGCGAATTTTATTTTATACTTTACTAATATCATCAAGTAATTAATTAATTTGGTTTAAATTTTATAAATAATTTAGTTTATAAACCAAGGAAGTTTTTCTAATAGTTTTTACGGTTAGCTAGTTTAGTTAGTTTCACCTGATGGTAAGCAATCGGCGTCGCCCATGGATACCTGGAACACCAGAGGCGTTACAGGTGCGTTACCGGCCTTTTGGGGATTAGGAGTTTGAGAATCGTTGAGGATTCAGGAATTGGGGCTGGGGAAGGGGAGGGTAATTGAGCCTCCGGTAACCTCACGCACACGACGGAACATAACGCAAGCGTTGCTTAGCGTCGGTTTTCAGGGAGGTCGTGGTATCACTCCGGTCGAGCCGCAAATTCGTGTAGAAGCATGGCTCTCCCACACTTTAAAATATTTTCAAAACTCATGTATTAAACAAATTTTTAACAGACATCAGGTCAAAGTAACGCCACTTTAAGCTACGACGCCCACTTCTGGCTCGGCAGCAAAACAACTCAAGATAAGAAGGGATCAGCAGCAATCTGGACAGTGACCCTGGATGATATGCTGGGTGGCAAGGCAGTACATCATAGGGAGGTGCAGGGACATGAGTCCAGCAAGTTTATTGGATATTTTAAACCTGGTAAGTTTAATTTCCCTTCATTTTAATGCTCCATCGTAGATCGCATCATCGTTTTCCGCCAGGCGAGATAGTGGACAAACGTCGGCCCATCAAACATATACATACTTACAAGGTATAGTTTTGAAACCGTGACATATCTCGGGGGCATGTCACAGAAGTCATAATGGTTCAATGTAAGAGAAAATTTCGGGCCAATAGTTAAAATACGGCTATAATAAATCATTTCAGAATAAGCGACAGCAATGTTTCTTATTGGAGTTTTATGGAATTAGGAATAATATCAATTACGTTTTTTAATTAGTGTATGTAGAGTCGCGTTATAAAGCTAATTACAAGACGGCGGCGTGTTGTTCGCACTTACGGGTTTCCAGAAAAATGAAAAATATTTACCTAAAATTTTTTTATTGATTCGGACTCAGAATCGATAGCCGAGACAATATATTTAGACACCACTAACAAAAGGAAACCTCGACCTATGATTCTGTAGATTCTGACTTGCAGGAGTTGTAGTGGTTTTGGGAGGTTGTAGAAGGCTTGTCCCGGGCGTGGAGAGAGAGATTTCAATCGGACCAACAAAACTATGTAACTAGAGAATTGTATTGTAAACCCGATTGAAAAAGAGTAACCTATGGAGTTTCTTGCTCGTAATTCTCCATAAGAATCTACACCTTGAATTGAGCAAATAGTTTCACTATAAATTTTTTGTTTACGTTCAAAAGTGCCTCTCTGGTCTAAATGAAATATATGATTTTGACTTTGATTTTAAATATCTTTTTTTTCTTTTCAGCAATCAGATATATGGAAGGCGGCAATGAATCTGGTTTCACAGAAGTGGAGACTAACGCTGGTGCTGAGAAGAGACTGCTGAAACTTTCAGGATGTGAGAACATGAGGATTGAGGAGGTAAGTGAGTGAAGGGAGATTGAGAGGCGGCGCCACTGTCGAGTTTGGGGTTTTTAAGGAACAGTGAGTAGAGTTCCCTAAGACCGGAAAAGGGCCTACGACCAGGGCTTCGTCTGCTATTTCTATAATTGTTGTCATTCTAATACGACCGCATTGTCATTTTGCTGAAAGTTCCTAATGTGCTAAATTTAATGGTAAAGTCAATGGTCTCGTAATGGAATTATAGTAGAATGACATTGCCTAAATTGCTATTATTATAAAACTTTGTAGTAGAAATGGTTTTCGAAAAACTACTACTAAATTTGAACATTTATTCATCATCATCATCAACAGCCTATAAATGCCCACTGCTGAGCAAAGCCTCTTCTCACACGGAGAAGGTTAGAGCATTAATCACCACGCTTGCTCAATGCGGGTTGGCGATTTCAAACTTATAATTAGAAATTATAAGTTCAGGTTTCCTCACGATGTTTTTCCTTCACCGTTTGTCAGTAGTGTCTAAATAATCTTAGAAAGTACATATAACTCGGAAAAAGTCACATTGGTACTTGCCGTTGGTAGGTTTCGAACCCGCACCCTCATGCATGAGAAGTGGGCGTCTCAAACCTCCGGGCCACCACGACGACGATTTATTCATGCCAGATGTTAATTATATTTTACAAAATATCTATCAATGTTAATAAGTGCAATCTGAAGTATCTGTCATTACGCACGAGATTACTATTTTTTATGTAATTACTTTCAATAGTGTGTCAGCGGTTGACCATTGGAAAATCATAATGACGCCATTACATTATTAGATTACCAAACTTGTCGAAATCAACAATTTTGAAATCAATGATCGATCATTCTGACACTGTTGTAATAGCAGACTTGAGGTCCAGCAGCTGTAGCCAAATGCCATTTGGCGCTTGTCTACATGTAGATTAGAAAACCAAATATATGTAATTGACGTACATTTTGACACTTGTCAGTGTCATCCCCATTAAGTTTTCTACTCTCTCTGTAGATAAGCGCTAAAGTGGCGTTTGGCTAAAGGCACAGGCGAGTTGTTCGTTGCTGGCGTGGTTCTGCCCAACAGTTGTTCGTTGGGATTGTCTATCCGTGTTCATTCGCATGTAAACTTCACATGTGCGATATAAGATTTTAGTGACATCTTTCGTTGAATTGCGTAATAATTTCGTTGATTTTTTTTTTTAACGTTGGGCCACACTAGGGTTTTCTCCTGTGTCGTGGGTGCGTTTACAAACATACAATTTCACATAGACACACACCCAGACCCGAAACAACAATTTGTGGATCACACAAAGTGTTGTTCCGTGCGGGAATCGAACCCGCGACACGTTGCACGGCAGCCGGTTGCTCAGCCACCGCACCAACCGTGCAGTCAAGTTTTTTTTAAGGGGGGAAAATCATCGAATGACTGCTCCCGCCTGGGTGAGGCGGGAGGGAGTGTCAGACTCTTACTGACTAAAAACCACCCCGTTTCTACTCCTGCACGTCGAGCCGGAGCCCCGGTTACCCGTTAGGTTCTCCTGGGTTAAATTTTTGGATTGTGCAAAATATTGTTTTAAAACAGTCAAGATTTTAAAAAAGATTTATGACCCAGTTAAGTTTGTTTTATTTTTCAAAGCACGAAGTCTAGTCTAGTCAACTCTTTTTTATATGGAAGAAGCCGGTAAACGTCTTGTCTATGTTTATATTAAAATGTTCGCGATACATAATATTTGGGATGATGACAGGGTATGAAAATACCAATCTAATTAGTCCGTAAGTTAGGTAATGAAAAAATATTAGACACCTATTTTTTTTTTATTTTGTCGTATAATAAAACAATGCTTAGATAAAACGAATCAAAGTTTAGGACATAACATAACATAACATCACGCCTTTTTATCCCCGAAGGGGTAGGCAGAGGTGCACATTTCGGCACTTAATGCCACTGTACCTCTACAATGTAACACCCACTTTTCACTATTTATGTTATAAGTCCCATGTAATAGGGGGTGAGCCTATTGCCATATACCGGGCACATTTCCAGACTCCGTGCTAATACTGAGACTTTTTAAAAACCCAGTAATACTTTGCCCGACCCGGGTATCGAACCCGAGACCCCTTGCCCGGCAGTCGCACTTGCGACCACTCGGCCAACGAGGCAGTCGGCGGCAAAGTTTAGGATTGGGGGCTAAAACTTCATTTCTAAGTATAAAATGTACATAGAAGTGACGTCACGCGACATTTCAAATCAATATATCGTCGAAAGTATTCGTTTGTGTAAGAAAATAAAAAATAAGTGTCTAATGATTTAAAGCAATCTACCAGACGGACATTATAATAAAAAATTAAGCACCTACCCTATTAAGTCTAGTCTAGTAAACTGTAATCAATTGAGGCCAATTGTACCTATGACTATATAATTGACGGCATGGTTGGTGCGGTGGCTAGGCAACCGGCTGCCACTCAACGTGTCGCGGATTCTATTCCCACACGGAGCAATTCTTTGTGTGATTCACAAATTGTTGTTCCGGGTCTTTTTTTTTTATTTTTTTTTTTTAAGGGGGGAAAATCATCGAATGACTTCTCCCGCCTGGGTGAGGCGGGAGGGAGTGTCAGACTCTTACTGACTAAAAACCACCCCGTTCCTTCTCCTGCACGTCGAGCCGGAGCCCCGGTTACCCGTTAGGTTCTCCGCGACTCCGAATCGGCATCGGCCGTATTGGGCCCCATCTGTGGTGGTCTGATGGCTCTTTGAGGCGCGCGCGGAACGCGACGCGCCGTACGCTCGGGTCTGTTTCTGGTCGGACGGGGAGCCACCCATGCTCGCCGTCCGCAGGCCCGCGCTTACGGTGGCCGGAGATCGTCTCGCGATCCCCGACGCCCGGTGTGTCCTTCGCGATGGCTGGGTTGCGAGGAGGCAGCGCTTCGCTGCCTCACGCGTCCCGCCTCCTCCTTAGCTAGCATCACTGCTTCGCAAAAGGAGGAGACGGCATCCCAGTCCCCCTCGCTCCGCATCATGGCCTGCACTAGGCCCGGACGCGAGAGGTCGCCATCGCCGATCACTTCCCTGAGGACACGGCGGTGCTCAGCCCACGAAGGGCATTCTCCCACCGTGTGTTCCACCGTGTCCTCAGGGCGGTCCTCGCAGTGATGACACCCGGGCGTTTCCTCCCGCCCCATCAGACACAGGTACCTCCCGAAACTTCCATGTCCGGTGAGGACCTGCGTCAGGCGGTAGGTGAGGACGCCGTAGCGTCTCTCAAGCCACTCCTCAAAGAGGGGACTTACCGCTGCGATGGCAGCGAGCCCAGCCCTCGGTTGCGACAGTCGCTGCTGCCATTCCGCCATGAGATCGCGCCGGAGCTCATCCCGCCACGCACCTATTTGGCGCGGCAGCGGGGTTTCGCCCCGGCGACGTGCCTCCGCGCGCATGCCGTACACGCGCGCGAGCACCTTCGCCTCCAGATCCCACGGCGGTAATCCGGCAAGGAGGTTCGCCGACTCCCCAGAGATCGTGCGGTATCCGCGGATCATTCGGATCGCCATGACCCTCTGTGCCATGAGCAGCGTCCGAGCGGGACGCCGCAACAGGTTTGGCGCCCAAACAGGGGCGCCGTAGAGGGCCATGGACCGCACGACCCCGGCGTATAACCTCCAACAGGAGGCGGGTCTAGGTGTCATGCGAGGCGAAGCGAAGCGAAGAACGAAAATTAGTTGCTTTGATTTTGTTTTATACTATGTAGCATATTAGAAATGTACGGTTTACGTACACTAATTATGTTACCTAACTTATTTTATTATGATGACTATACATATCGGACGATATTCCGTCGCGGCATTCAATTGTAGACCAGTGTGCACTTCAACTCGCTACCGAACGTACCACTGTGAGAATCACCTAACAATCTTACTTGTAACCTTTAAAAATAAACTTTTCGGGACTTCTAGAAGTGTTTACACTCACAACTTCAAACTTAAATATCTACGAGTACTTTACTCCACAATAATTAACTATAAAAGGTAGTGTACAGTTCACTACACTGTACATTAAATGGTCCTTCGAGCCGGATGCGAAGTGATTTTTGTGTCTTATAAAGTGTGATAGCGAATCGGTTTGGCTGGCCTCCCACAAGCGGGTCTCACCAGTCCAGATTGAGAATCGAGTGTCATCACGAAGGCACAGAGTTACTGAGCATCAACGATCTTCAAATTTCGTCGGAACTAGCGGACAAGACGAGTTACTAAGAAACATTGAGAGGAGACAAGCGGAACTACGGAACTATATTGAAGAAGACCTGGTTCTTCGTGTCCAGGACATAACTGATCTTGGATACTACTATTCAACTACTTAGGTACTTACCTATTACATCTACTTAAAACTACTTACAACCTACAAAACTTACCTCTTTACTATGGAGCTGCAACTAACTAAACAAGTCGGCACCTTTGAGGATCTGAAAACACTCTGCACCAACTATAGAAAGGACAGCATTGCTAGAAAAACTGTAGATTACTTGGAAAAACGTTTGGCGAACTTAGAAAAGCTATGGTCGAGCTTTCATGAACAGCATCAATTACTTGTGGAAAACATTGAAAACAAAAACATCGCATATTTTAACAACGGCACTTACGAGAAAACTAAGAACTTGTACGAATCAACAAGGAAAAACATTCTTGATATGATGGCTTCGCAACGAACACAACAACAACAACAACCAAATTTAGATTTTGACTTATCTGGACTCATTGACGAGAATACTGAAGACGAGGTACAAAAACTGATTGCCCAACAAAAACGCAATTTTAAAGCTTTGGACAAAGCTATGGGAAAAATAGATCTTAATACGATTACTGAGAAGTGGGAATTTGAGGAACATCTGGTGGCCTTGAAATCTAAATGGGAATTAATTGACAAAATACACTGGGAACTGGAAGACGAACTAAAAGCTTCTAGTTCCTGTACCAACTACAATGAAAAATATGAAGCGATCGAGGAAAAATATGACAATCTCAGACGAGAAATAAACAGCAAAATTTGGTCCACTCAACATTATCAGCGTTCCGCACCGAAAATCGACGTGCCAGAGTTTTCGGGAAACTATATTCACTGGATAACTTTCAAAGATATCTTTATTGAAACGATTCATAACAACCCAAGCATTTCTAAGGCTCAAAAAATGCAATATTTAAAGACTAAATTAAAAGGTGAAGCAGAACGCCTCGTCCACCACCTCTCCATTAGTGCAGATAACTATGATTCTTGTTGGGAGATACTATCACACCGATATAACAACCGTCGACTTCAGTTCACATCATTTATGAGCACTATGCAACACCTACTAACTATTCAACAACCTAACGCTCATAACTTAAAACGCATGCACGATGTAATAACAGAGTGTTTGAATGGCCTTGGTAATATGGGAGTTGAAGTATCGAGTTGGGGACCAATGATTGTTTACAATATGTCGCAAAAATTGGATTCCGCCACTCTCAACGAGTATACTAAGGAAACACAGAATAACAGAGAATTGCCGGACTTAGAGGAATTCCTCCACTTCCTTGAACTTAAATTTCTCGCTTACGAAACGGCAAAAAGCTGCTCGAGAGACGCTTCTGAAAACAAGATTCCAAAACCAAACAACAAGGGCTGGACAAACAACTACAGAACTAATAATTTTGCTAACAAACATCAAGACAAAAAGTTGGGCTATTCAAAAATTTTCCATGCATCGTATGGACAATGTCCGCTTTGCCACAAAGATCACGTGTTGATGCAATGTGACAAATTTACTGACATGGATATTGCCCAACGCAACCAAACTGTTTCAAAACTCAAAGTCTGCAAAAACTGTCTATACAGCCACGGCAACAGCGCTTGTAATTCGAAGAAAACGTGCCGTGAATGTAATTTGAAGCATCATACATTATTACATATGACTAAAATTTCCTACAATGAACCAAATGTTAAAAGGGATCATGATCGGCATTCAAATCCGAAGTATTCACCATCATCCCCACCTAGCGCTCACCACTTAGCGACTGATGGTACTGAAATCTTACTGACTACAGTTCAAATCAAGGTGCAATCTGCTGACGGAAATTATATAACTTTGCGGGGTCTCCTAGACCAAGGGTCCCAAACAAACCTCATATCTGAAAATGCAGCTCAATTACTACGCTTACCTCGAACCAAATTTGACGCCGCTATTACTGGAATCGGAGCTACGTCCCGTAACTGCAAGGGACTTGTTCATCTCAACTGCAAATCAATTCACTCAGATTTTTCCTTCAACGTACCAGCATTGATACTGAGTAACTTAACTAATAAGTTGCCTGGATGCACATTCCAGAGCTCGGGCTGGACCCATCTTCAAAACTTGAAGCTTGCCGATCCTAACTATAATGTGTCTAGCACAATTGACCTTCTGCTGGGTGCTGATGTTTACGCAGACATCATCTTAGAGGGAGTCTTAAAAGGTAACCAGCATGCACCCATTGCCCAGCAAACTCGCCTAGGTTGGATTCTGTGCGGCAAACTGAAAACCTTCAACTGTCATTTAACATTAGCGAATACGGCTGATTTGTCGAGATACTGGGAGAGTGAAGATATTACTCAAAACTCTCAGGACATACAACGAGATGACAAATGTGAAATTCACTATAAAGAAACAACCACGAGATGTTCTGACGGCAAATATAAGGTAAAAATGCCCATGGTACAATCCTACGTGCAACACCTTGGAACCTCGAAGTCAGCTGCAACTGCACAATTTTTAAATCAAGAAAAACGACTTCATAACAATAAACAACTATTAACGATGTACAGAAATTTCATGAATGAATACATAGCATTACAACATATGGAGCCGGCGTCTCAGACGACACCACAACAAACTGAATATTATTTACCACACCACGGAGTTTTACGGGAACATTCCACAACTACTAAATTAAGAGTTGTGTTTAACGCGTCCCAGAAGACTTCTAGTGGTAAAAGCTTAAACAGCCTGATGGAGAAAGGTCCAAACCTACAAAAGGACATTCAAGCTCTAATTCTGAATTGGAGAACTTATCGATACGCATTTACGGCGGACATCGAAAAAATGTACCGTTGTTTATGGATTGATGAAGAACAAAAATCGCTTCAAAAAATCATATGGAGGAATTTGCCCAGTGAGCCATTACGCGAGTACACCCTATGCACTGTGACCTACGGAACTAAGAGCGCGCCATGGTTAGCAATGCGAACCTTACAACAATTGGCTAACGACGATGGTCACTTATACCCCGAAGCAGCAAACATACTACGCAACGAATTCTACATGGATGATTTGTTGAGCGGGCATAACTGTCTCGAAACTGCCAAAAATCTCCAAACAGATCTAATACAGCTGCTGCAACGCGGTGGTATGAACTTAAGGAAATGGTCCAGTAATTGTGACGAACTACTAAAACATCTGAATGATGAACAAATTTCGAAAACAAACTTTGATTTTAAACATGAAGACTCAATGAAAACCCTTGGCCTTGGGTGGAATCCCCACTCCGATACATTCACTTTTAGTTGGAATATTAAAACGAATTCTCGGAAAATTCTAACGAAACGATTACTACTTTCTCAAATTTCGCAACTATATGATCCCCTTGGATGGTTCTCCCCGGTGACCATACGAGCTAAACTTATCTTTCAACGCGTGTGGACAGAGAAATTATCATGGGATGAGTCATTACCCACTGATACACAAGAGGAATGGCTGAAACTAAAAAATCAACTAGAAGAACTTAAAACGATAAAAATAAATCGCTGGATTGGGAGCGTTGATAACAACATCGAATTATTTGCATTTAGCGACGCAAGCGAGAAGGCATATTCTTGTGTAATATATACACGTGCCTTAAATGAATGCGGACAACGTCAACTAAGTTTACTGGTAGCAAAAACTAGGGTTGCTCCACTTGCACAGAAACTAACCCTGCCTCGACTTGAACTAAGCGGTGCCTTACTCTTATCTCAACTGATAAAGAAGGTATCCCAATCACTTTCTGCATATAAGGTAACTGTGTGGGCATGGTGTGACTCGAAAGTTGTTCTGGCTTGGCTACAAGGAAAGCCATCCAAATATGAAAAATACGTGGAAAATCGGATCATTAAAATCACACAAGTGGTTCCAGCATCCAAGTGGTTTTACATCGAATCGAAGAATAACCCAGCGGATTGTGCAACAAGAGGGTTATATCCGAAACAACTTGTGAATACTCCGATATGGTGGTCCGGTCCGGAAATATTGAATACATTCACGGGCAAACCCGAAGAGCAATGTTGTTTAATTTCAACAACAGTCGATAATAACTGCGAAATGCCAACCTTAAGCTTAACAGACAATATCGTAAACAATTTATTAATGAAACATAGTACATTGATACACGTTGTACGGATTATTGCTTGGATAGCACGATTCACTACAATGAAAAAACTTGACACCGGCCGGCGAATGTCGCAAGAGTACTTGACAACACGTGAACTTGATATCGCTATGTTAATAATTACGAGAAATGTTCAACAACTTGAATTACGTTCCGAATACGATCTATTATCAAAG
Organism: Spodoptera picta; assembly: GCA_038387885.1. Classification (NCBI taxonomy): domain Eukaryota; kingdom Metazoa; phylum Arthropoda; class Insecta; order Lepidoptera; family Noctuidae; genus Spodoptera; species Spodoptera picta. The sequence continues at coordinate 1,315,076 of JAZHFQ010000252.1, read as the reverse complement.
GGTCAATCTTTGAATAATAAAAGTTCTATTCGCAAATTATGCCCTTATTTGGATGAGGAGAGCATAATGCGTGTAGGCGGACGCTTGAATAAAACGTCCTTACCAGTTGGAATGAAAAATCCCGCTATTATTCCAAGGAACAGCAGATTTACACAGTTATTAATAAATCAAGCTCATTCGGTAACTTTACACGGGGGAGCCCGACTTACACTCGCATACATCCGTCAACAATATTGGATTGTGGGGGGTAACAGAGCAGTGAAAACTCAGTTACGTCGATGTGTGCGTTGCCAAAGGTTTAGCACGAAAGAAAACTACCAGCTCATGGCTGATCTTCCTTCTCCACGCGTAACACCATCACGCCCCTTTACTCACACAGGGGTCGACTTTACGGGTCACGTGGATATCAAACTAAACAAAGGGAGAGGCGTTAAGACATCGAAGGGATACGTAGCTATCTTTGTGTGCTTAGCAACGAAGGCAGTTCACATCGAACTCGTTTCTGACTTGAGCACTGAAACTTTCCTGAGTGCTTTTCAACGAATGTGTGCTAGACGTGGCACACCTAGTCACGTTTACTCTGACTGCGGGACCAACTTCATTGGTGCATCGAAAATACTTCGTAACGACTACGAGCTATTTAAATCAGAATTGTCGCCGGACTTTTTTGACAAAATGAGTAACATGAAAGTAGAGTGGCACTTCAATGCTCCTGCTTGGCCAACAGCAGGTGGGCTTTGGGAGGCCGCTGTGCGATCTATGAAGCATCACTTACGCCGAGTACTTGGGGAACAAAAGCTTACTTTTGAAGAGTTTTCGACGTTGTTAACTAAAATAGAAGCGTGCATGAACTCCCGCCCGCTTTGTCCACTCACAGAGGACCCAGACGAATTTTACAACTATTTGACTCCTGGGCATTTTCTCACAGGAAGTCCAACTATGACTCTTCCTCTCTCAAACTATGAAGATGACCGGCATCTAGACCTACGAAAAAGATGGCAGTTAACTGAGAACATGTTCCATCAGTTCTGGAGGCACTGGTCCTCGGAGTATTTAACAACTTTGCAAGCACGCAGCAAATGGCTAAAATCCACGCCAAACATCAAAAATGATGATATTGTCTTAATCAAGGACAACAATCTTCCCCCTGGCAAGTGGGCGCTCGGGCGTGTGATCGAAGTCCATCCTGGTAGCGACGGACACGTGCGTGTTGCAACCGTAAAAACGCAAGCCAGCATATTGAAGCGACCCATTGCGAAATTGTCGCTATTGCCCGTTGAAACCACACAATAACTTACAAATAAATTACAATATTTTCATTACTAACATATCAGCTTACAAGAATACACATCGGCAAGACTATTAAATCGAAAATAGCCTACAAGATGTTAACAACTACTTTACTTTTTATTTCTTCGGTGTTTGGAATATATGGCAACGCTATACCATCGGATGCCTTCGCTTCAAGTGTTCAAATCACAAGTCTCGGCAATGACCGCCCTATATATTACGACACTATTGGCAAAGTACAACTGATTCACAACGAGTGGAGACTGCTGATGTACTATAATCTATCTACGTACTGGAGCGGAGTTCAAAAATATGAAAACTACTTACACGACATTTTGGAATTTTGTAAAAGTTTGGAACCAAGATATTGTGAAACTACAATACGACAACTTTCACATGAAATGGAAATTCTACAACATTACAACAAGATACTGCTCGCCCCACACAAACATCTGTCGGGACGAAACAAACGGGGGTTGATCGACGGCATCGGTTACGTTGCAAACAGTCTCTTTGGAATCCTGGATCAGAGATTTGCTCAACAATACCAAACGGATATTCAGAACATACAGAAAAATGAAGACTATCTTCTAGAACTCATGCGAAACCAGACCTCTATCGTCGAGATTGAAAATGATATTTTGAAGAAGAACGAACAGAACATCAATAACCAATTTACACTTATCAACAAATTTATGAACGAGACTGATCTAAAAATGGCGAAGATCGAGTCAGCAATTGAAATAGCGATGGCAACCACCTATTTTACTTCAGCATCGCTGGCGGCGCATTTACTACTATCAAACTTGAAAAACATTCAAGAAACTCTTTTCAACACCCTGATTGATACTTATAAGGGTCGAATCGATGTTCACCTACTTACGCCCACCACCCTAATCCAGCAGCTCACTATCATCTCCGGCCAGTTATCCAAAACATTAACATTACCTGTAACTAATATTCAAGACGAAATAAAAGATATCTATGAATTAATCTACGTCAAGGCTCGAGTTACCGACAGTTACTTCTTGTATGAGCTTCACATTCCTCTGGCGAGCGACGAAGACTTTGTTATCTATGAAATATTTCCCTTACCAATGAAGAACCCAGATGATGCAAACGCCACAACAGCTGTTTCTGTGTCATCGAAATACATTGCTATAAACTTGGAGAAGAATACTTACGCCAGATTTAATGAAAAGGAGTTGAGTCAATGCGTCCAAAGGCAGAGAGATAACTTCATCTGTGTTCTAAACCTACCAATCTTCAATTTACAAAATGTCAATGCACCCTGTGAAGCAAAACTATTAGCACATCAATCAACGTTACCGTGTATTTCAAAGAAAACCGAATGCGTCACTGCATGGATTGAATTATATTCTACCAACACCTGGTTAGTGACGTGTTGCGACTCGTGCAATATACGTACTGTGTGCGAAGGTGATGTCAGAATGCACGTCATAAATACGTCATCTATAGTGTCGCTGAAACAAGGATGTCTTCTACAGGCAAAAGATTTGAAAATACACTCTCATAATTACTACTACAGTAACGTCAAGCTGGATTACGACATTCAAATCCCTTCTCTGGATAAAACTATTAATGCTATCGTCAACACACACTCTACACCGCTACTGAAACTGAACTACAACGAAGACATAGCAACGGTCGAAGATCGCCTGCGATATCAAAGGGGTAAAGAACAACTTCCCACCTCAACGTTTACAAGTCATGACATACATCATTACGCCATCTCCTATTTTCTACTTAGTGTTGTGGGAGTGGCAGTAACCATATGGGTGGCAAACAAACATGGATACTGTAAACAATTGGGGAAATTCAGCAAGTATCCGGTTACAACTGACGACATCGAGATGCAGTCCATCAAATCAACCAGCGGGAAGAAGAAATTGTTCCGGTCTCGCTCGATGATGGAGCGCCACGGTCCAAGGACACGAGATGAGGGGAAGGCGACGCTCGCAGTCAACAGTGCACGTTCGAAGCCTACCTCGGATGTAGAATTTAAGTTTTAATTACAACATACTAATTAATTTTCTTATACCTTTTAACTAAGTAATTGTATTGTATGTTGTAGGTATTATTCTTCTTATACTTTTAACTATTCTTTGCTATGTACAGGTGATTCTTATATGGTCGTTTTGATATTTTTGGTACTTTTCTCGGGTTAAGAATATGTACGGTTTACGTACACTAATTATGTTACCTAACTTATTTTATTATGATGACTATACATATCGGACGATATTCCGTCGCGGCATTCAATTGTAGACCAGTGTGCACTTCAACTCGCTACCGAACGTACCACTGTGAGAATCACCTAACAATCTTACTTGTAACCTTTAAAAATAAACTTTTCGGGACTTCTAGAAGTGTTTACACTCACAACTTCAAACTTAAATATCTACGAGTACTTTACTCCACAATAATTAACTATAAAAGGTAGTGTACAGTTCACTACACTGTACAAGAAATTACCAATGAAACAGACTGCAAATGCTTACAGGATGACAGTGATAGAATAGTTCAATGGAGTCATGAAAACAAGCTGTATTTTAACGAGTCAAAATGTTCTACGATAAGTTTCACTAGCGCGCGTTCACCTCTGCTACATGAATACAGGCTTGAAAATACACCTCTACAACGAGTCACACAGGTGCGTGATTTGGGAGTTTACATGACCCCGGAGTTGTTGTTCCGTGAGCACATAATGAAAATTTGTAAGAAGGCGTATAGAAATCTAGGATTTTTATTGAGACAAACGCGAGATTTCACTAACATCTCTACAATTCGGGCCCTTTATGACGCATTGGTCAGAAGTCATTTGGAGCACAGCGCAATGATATGGGCGCCTCATGAAAATAAGTACTCTCTGATGTTAGAACGAGTTCAGAACAAATTCACTCGTCACTTGTATTGAAAGCTGTATGGAGTGTACCCGTTGTATCCTTTAATGTATCCCTCGTTATTTGTGCTGGGTATGGTCGGGTACAATCAATTGAAGGTGCGTCGAGAGTTTACTCTTACCACCTATTTGGTGAAATTGATTCGGGGATTGGAACATAACCCAGATGTTCTTCAAAGAATCAGTTTGTGGGTACCTGACAATTATGTAAGGAGGCGGCGGCGTCCGCCTCTGTTGGCGGTGCCGGTGGCTAGGACGAACTTACTGGCGAAAGCCGCGGTTACGCAAGCTATCCGTAATACAAATGTTGTGCACGAGCAAATAGATGTTTTTACCTGTCAGCCGAGTGAATTCACAAAGATTCTGTTATATAATTTATGTTATAGATAGGCAATAATAATGCTATTTATTTGTCTTTATTTTATTAAGTTTAATACAGGGTTTGTGTTTCTCTTCATCTCTGTAATAGTTTGGATTACTTTATTAGTTAGTAAAGTCTAATATGGTGTAAGGTGTCGCTAGATTTTATAATACCTTGTTATCGCATTGGGTCCTAAACCTGTAATGTTGACTTGTGTGTGTAATAAATAAATAAATAAATAAATAAATAAATAAATAAATAAAAACACACGATACCGTGGTCATATAATCGTTAACACATATATTATGATAATAAGATTGTATATCAAAATTATTTTGCAATCTCTGCTGATTTAATGGATTCTATTTAAACCTACTTATTAATTTCTTCAATGCAGTCATTACGATTATAAAATAAATGAAGTCATCAAAATAAATAATATGATTTCAAACGCGCTTATTTACTTCGTTTTTATGACTTCTAGCAGAATTTTGGTTTTATCGACATAGTTCCTAAACTCGCGGGATTTCGAGAAGTTCCCGCTCCCGCGGGATTTTCGGGATAAATCTATCCTATGTCCTTTCTCAAGTTTTAAACTATGTCTGTACCGAACTTCACACAAATCGGTTCAGTAGATTAGGTGTGAAGAAAAGACAGACGGACAGACAGAAAGACAGACAGACAGAGTTACTTTCGCATTTGTAATATTAGTTTGGATAATGCGACTATTTATCAAAATTATTTTACAATCTCTGCTGATTTCATTGATTCTATTTAAACCTACTTATAAATTTATTGACTGCAGTACCTTAGTAAACGATATTCGTTTATAAAATAAATGAAGTCATCAAAATAAATATGATTTCATACGCGCTTACTATCATATGAATATATGAATGTTTATCAAAGATTATTTATTCGTATTATCTAATCGATTTATTATAGCCTTGACTTTTATTTTGACTAAATATTTACCTAACAATAATGCTATTGACGTTTAAATCCTGGTAATGATACGAATGCAGTCATCGCATGATATTGGAAACGAAAGTTTAAAGAACAATAGGTTGCGGTCACAGGTGTCCTCGCGGTATTTGACAGTACCATGGATTCTATTTCGGTTTCGTCCTGCGGCAAAACAACTTGCCATAAGGAGTAATTTCGATGTATAAAGTAAACACAAAAATGGAGGTGTCATGTGTGTGCCGTTTAAAAAAATTTTCATGGTAATACGCACATGAAACACTAGACGTAAGAACCTAACGGTCGCGGAGAGAACCTAACGGGTTACCGGGGCTCCGCCTCGACGTGCAGGAAAAGGGACGGGGTGGTTTTTAGTCAGTAAGAGTCTGACACTCCCTCCCGCCTCATCCAAGGGGGAGCAGTCATTCGATTCAATGATTTTCTAGGCAGTATTCGCATCGCATGTGCCACCCGACGAGAAATACCTCTTTGAGAATTACATGGCGTGATGTTTTGATAATATACTATCAGTACGTAGGTATGCGCTTTCGAAGTTTGCTATTTGCAATTTGCAATGGCTGACCAGTTCGATTTTATCGACTTCAAAAAAAGGAGGAGGTATACTATGTTCGGCTGATTGGAGTTCTTTTTTTTTGTTTGTTCGCCGATTACTCTACAATTTCCAAAATTCTGGTTTTGTTTATACTCCCATTTACATGAGGTTAGGATCTGATGATGGAATGCTAGGGAATCTGAGAGGAACTTTCGAAAATTGTAATGCGTCTATTATGTTTTTCAAATAACTACTACAGTTTGGAGTCGACTTGACAATGAAGCCGACAGGCAGTCGAGACTCCTCAACGGTTTATATTAACTACCTTGTATTTTGTATTGATTAATTTTTATTGATAAGAACTTTACACCTGATGGAGTGGGACTATCAATAAGTGTCTTATGATGAAGAAGTGTAATTGTTAAGGGAACTCCTCAACGGTGTACAGTAGTTACCTTGTGTTTGGGCTTGATTAATTTCTATTGATTAGAACTTTGCCCTTATGTGGATTATAAGTGGCAAAAGGGGTTTACTTAGCTTTACACTAAATGATTAAAATAAAAATCTGCGTTTAAAAAACCGACTTCAGACCAAAAACTAATAACAAACAAAAATTAAAAAGCAATAAATAGCTATAATTAGTACTGATAGGTTACTCACCCACTGATAGACCACAAGTTTTTTTTTATAATATTTTTCCACGGACTCTTGGTCCGTGCCCTTATCATACAATTAGAGACTAAAAGTTTTGTTAGTTCTTTTTTTTACATTTTATTTCTTTGTAAAACTATTGTATCACCAAGACAGACCCATTTTTCTTCGGGACAACAACGAAATAGATTTCACGGTGAATACTTTGTCTTGTCTCTAAGCCGTAACCCAATTCTTCTTCACCAGGTACCAGCAGAGTCATCATCCCTGACCAAAGACCACTGCTTCATCTTGGAGGTAGACCATGATATCTTCGTGCTGATGCCTGAAGGTGCCAAGGCTACTCAGAGGAGGAAGATCATCAGCGTGGCCAACCAGCTGAGAGATGATAACCACAACGGAAGAGCTACCATTGAAATTATTGGTAAGAATATTTTTTACCTGCTTCAAAAAAGAAGTTCCTTTTTTTAAGTGGGAAAATTATCGAATGACTTCTCCCGCCTGGGTGTGGCGGGAGGGAGTGTCAGACTCTTACTGCCTAAAAACCACCCCGTTCCTACTAATGCACTTCGAGACGGAGCCCCGGTAACCCGTTAGGTTCTCTGCGGCTCCATATCGGCAAAAATGAAGTTCTGGGTGGGGGATAAGTGGGTGTTACGATGTATAAGTTCACCTCTGTCAGGGATTAAAAAACCTATTTTTTTAAGTAATCTACCTAGCCTTAACTTACACTACGAAAATTAACATTAATATAACATCACGCCTTTTATCTCCGAAGGAGTAGGCAGAGGTGCATATTACGGCACTTATTGCCATTTTATAATGTAACACCCACTTTTCACTATTTATGTTATGAGTCTCATGTAATAGGGGGTGAGTCTATTGCCATATATCGGGCACAATTCCAGGCTCCGTGCTACTACTAAGGTTTTTACAAACACTCCTTGCCTTACTACGAAAATTAGGTTCTCCGAATTACTCATACAGTCATTGTCATCATCAACAGTCTATAAGTGGCCACTGCTGACCAAATGCTTCTTCTCACACGGAGAAGGTTTGAGCATTAATCACCACGCTTGCTCAATGCGAGTTGGCGATATCACTACATAGTATAAAACAAAGTCGCTATCCGCCGTCTGTCTGTCCCTATGTATGCTTAGATCTTTAAAACTACGCAACGGATTTTGATGCAGTTTTTCAATAGATAGAGTGATTCTTAAACTGTCAAACACCAAGCGGTCACCGGTGACCACAACCTATTTATTTATTTATTTATTTCTTCTTCACAAAATACAGTGAATGGCGGACTTAATGCCTTAAGGCATTCTCTTACAGTCAACCATAGGGAAGTGCAGAGAAATGAAGTGGTTGCGAAGCCAGAACACAATCAAAAAAAAAAAAAAAAAGTTATGTAATATGTATACCAAACACATAAATACCTATAGAATAAATATATTAATACAATATTTTATAAATAGACATATACATACCATATAATATATACTACTAAACAAATACTTATACTGCTATTGTTCTATAATTGTGTCTATAATGACGGTACTCGACGAGTTAAGGAAGGTTTATATGTATGTAAAATACATGCATGTTGCACCCGTGCGAAGCCGGGGCGAGTCGCTAGTCAAACTTAGAATCAGCAATTATAAGCCCAGGTTTCCTCACGATGTTTTCCTTCACCGTTTGTCAGCGGTGTTTAAATAATCTTAGAAAGTACATATAACTCGGAAACAGTCACATTGGTGATCGTGGGTTGGTTTCGAAAGCACCCATCATAAGAAGCGAGCGTCGTAAACCTCCGTTCTCCCGAGCGTAAGGCGCGTCGCGTTCCGCGCGCGTCTCAAAGAGCCATCAGACCACCACAGATGGGGCCCAATAGGGCTGATGCCGATACGGAGCCGCAGAGAATCTAACGGGTTACCGGGGCTCAGTCTCGAAGTGCAGTAGTAGGAACGGGGTGGTTTTTAGTCAGTAAGAGTCTGACACTGCCTACCGCCTCACGTAGGCGGGAGAAGTCATTCGATGATTTTCCCCCTATAAATAAAACCTCCGGTCTACCATGACCGAATTACTCATACACTATGCCGTCATATAATCTAATTAAAAGGATTTAACGGACTTTCCCAAGCGCTATTTGAACAATATCCAAGTGAGTCATCAATTGAATCAAATGATACCTCCTTTCGTAACTCACTGTTTCCCTCAATATTAATAATTCATTTATCTTTACCAATATCAGGACAGGAAAAGATTAAATTATCTTTATGTTTATACTTTCGAGGATTAATTCTAGAATGATGGATTCAGATATAAAAAATGATAAGATTTGTATTAATAAAGTACCGGCTGATTAACTTAGAATGTTGTTCCTTTCCTTAATTGTTTATTTTATATACCTTTTTATTAGCAGCCCGTCCCGGCTTCGCACGGGGTAGACAATTATTTACTTTTGGAAATTTGGATTGTTGTAGTAACATAACTACAATAGTTGGACATATGCTACCGCGGAGTTTTTTGTAGACATTATGATGTTCTTCAATATTGTTGTACATTATTTTGTTCTATCGCTAATAGTTTCGGCAGCGCATTCGACGAAATACATTTTAAGACTCATTTTTCTACAACTTCGGTTACATTGTTCAAATTGTACCGAGGATCCCAAATTTTTTTCAAAATGAATTGTAGCCTATGTCAAATTGGAAGAATGTAGCATCCTATGGGTAAAAATTTTTTTAAATCGGCCCTATACTTTTTGACCCTATTCATTACAAACATACAGACATACAAAAATAGGTACAAATCTTTCCTCTTTATAATATTAGTATAGATTTTTTTTTATTCCCAGCAATATCCTTACAAACTACTTAATTCAAATCGATATTGAGGTTTCCTATATCTAAATCACAATCTAGATTTCTGATTTTTAACTAATCTACTAAGCTAACCATAACAAATGCTAAGAAGTGCTGCTTTAGTGAATTCACTAAGCTAGTGTTGCAACTCCTCTCGAGTTGTTTACGACACAATATCAATGTCGATCGATCGGAATTGGATTCAAGAGTAAGATTATAATGTCAATCATTTTTTTACAGATGAGTTTTCATCCGACGAGGACTTTGACCTCTTCTTCCAAGCTCTTGGATCAGGATCCAAGGATGAAATCGCCAGTGATGATTCTGGCACAGTAAGTATAAACATTAACTCATGTAGTGTAGAGATTGTCCAGTCAACTGATGGTAGCGTGGACTGTCCAGGCGATACGTACTCAGGTATCGTCATGAGCTAATGGTGACATGTAAACAGTGACTCATGTAGTGTGGAGATTGTCCAGTCAACTGATGGTAGCGTGGACTGTCCAAGCGATACGTACTTAGGTATCGTCATGAGCTAATGGTGACATGTAAACAGTGACTCATGTAGTGTAGAGATTGTCCAGTCAACTGATGGTAGCGTGGACTGTCCAAGCGATACGTACTTAGGTATCGTCATGAGCTAATGGTGACATGTAAACAGTGACTCCTGTAGTTTAGAGATTGTCCAGTCAACTGATGGTAGCGTGGCTGTTTGTATAACATCTTTGTTTCTCTTTCAGACTTACTACCGTGATGATATTTCTGCTGTATACCTGTACAGAGTGATGCTTGGCGATGGTTTTGATGTTGTGGCTCTGAATAAACCATACAAGCAGAGCCATTTGACTTCCGATGTAAGTATTGTTATCACGATCACCATCAGACCATGTTCTTGTTCATTAAAAATATAGATATCTTCAAATGGACAAACAAACACACACAACACACATCACCTATACAATTATATGTAGTATTACATGTTTATATTTATTACATAACATTTATTTATTTATTACATAGATAAATTATTATTATATAAGGTGTAGTTTTGAAACCATGTCATTTCTCGGGGGCATGACACAGAAGTCATAAAGGTACAATATAAGAGAAAATTTCGGACCAATAGTTAAAAATAAAGCTATAATAAATCGTTTAAGTTCGACAGTATTTCAGAATAAGCGATAGCAATGTTTCTTATTGGAGTTTTATGGAATTAGGAATAATATCAATTACGTGTTTGAGTTTGTGTGTGTTGAGCCGCGTTATAAAGCTAGTTACAAGACGGCGGACACCTCGTAGAAAATGACGCGCCTTTAGAACAAAACCTTGTATATGTTTTCAAATATTTAGTAGCTTTTAATGTAGTATATATATTGTATTAGTTGTTTGTATATTTATCGACTGCCACGTTGGCCGAGGGATCGCAAGTGCGACTGCCAAGGGGTCTCGGGTTCGATTCCCGGAACGAGCAAAGTATTACTGGGTTTTTCAAAATCTCAGTAGTAGCTCGGAATCTGGAATTGTGCCTGGTATATGACAATAGGCTCACTTCCTACTACATGGGACTCATAACATAAATAGTGGAAAGTGGGTGTTACATTGTACCGTGGCATTAAGTGCCGAAATGAAAAGGCGTAATGATATGTTTTAATTATGTTTGTATATTTGTTTTCTCTTCCGTTTTGTTTGTTTTACGTTAACTGTATGAATTACCCTTTTAAAAAAATACTAGCTACTTCCGCGCGATTTCACACGCTCTGCTCAGCTCCTATTGGTCGTAGCGTAATGTTTTATAGCCTATAGCCATCCTCGATAAATGCGTTATCCAACACTAAAAGAATTATTCAAATCAGACTTGTAGTTACGGAGATTAGCGCGTTCAAACAAACAAAAGTCTTCCGCTTTATATGATAGTATAAGATAAGATTTTCTCTACAATAAGATACTACTGCTTACCATTTTTCTAATGCTCTACTTTCCTTGCAGGAAGTCTTCATCCTGGACACTCCATGCTCAGGGGTATACATTTGGATTGGTTCTGAAGTCAGCTCCGATGTCAGGAAGGCGTACCATGATATTGCAAACCAGTACTTCGAGGCTAAGAATTATCCTTCTTGGGTAGGTAACATTGTTTTATGATTTTTTTTTTAAGGGAAACATCATCGATTGACTGCTCCCGCTTTAGTGTCAGACTCTTACTAACTAAAAACCACCCCGTTCCTTCTCCTGCACTTCGAGCCACTACCCTATTGGTATTTGTACCGTTTTATTTATATAAATAAACAAGAAAATAAATATTTCCTTCTAGGTTAACGTGACCAAGGTGGCAGAAGGCTCCGAATGCTCGACCTTCAAGCAATACTTCATCAGCTGGAACACTGTCATCACCAGAAGTATGGGACCCGTCTCCGATGGTAAATATCTTTTCCTTAATTAAAAAGATCTGGAGATTGTGTTCAGAAGTGTGGCAAACTATTGCTATAAGCCATTTCCGTTCTTTAATATATCTCTTCTGATACGGTTTTTGCGTGACGCGTGAGCATACAATTAGACAAACAAATTTTTTTTTTAATCACATTTTTGAGTTCGGGCTCTATTTAGTAACACCCCTTAACATTTTTTTAATATTTTCAATGTACAGAATTTACACTTCTACAGTTTTATTATATATGTATGTATAGATAGATATAGATTATAATAACTATCGTGAGACATACTAAATTAACGAAAATCGCGGGTTACTCACGTGAATATACTGAGAAAAACTCTACTAGTTTCGAACCACAGAGGGGTTCTTCCTCATGAGCAGCGTGTGCGGTCGCGGCGAGGTCGCGCAGCTCACTGACCTCTGTAGTTCGAAACTAGTAGAGCTTTTCCCAGTATATTCACGTGAGATATAGATTCTTGCCAAGCTGTACGTCTATCAAACCCTCGAGAACGAACTAACTATAACCTCTTCTTCACAGATGCTGGTTACGACTCTGATGATGCAGAGCAGACTCAGAAGGTGGCTCAGTACATCGGTAAGAGTGCGGCAGCGAGGGAGTACATGCCTGACAATGGAGAGGGATCTCTTACTGTCACAAGGTCAGCAAGTTTTACTTTTTATACAAAGCTAAGATTATAATACGTCTGTAGCGCGAAGCACAATAGTCTTAGTTTTTTCTTTCGAGGAGGGAAAGTCATCTAATGAAATCGCCCGCCTTGGTTTAGGCGAGAGGGAGTGTCAGACTCTTACTGACTAAAAACCACCACGTTCCTACTCCTGCTCTACAAGCTGGAGCCCCAACAATGCGTTAGGCCTTCCGCGGCTCCGTATCTGCCATCAGCCCTACTGAGCCCCATCTGTGGTGTGATGGCTCTTTGAGGCGGGCACAGAACGCGAAGTGCCGTAGTCTTAGTTAATCTTAGGCACATTAGGTTAAATTAGTTAAGCTGTTTGATGTCAGTATCTATAGAGTCGTTCAATAAACCCCGAACTCGAACCAAGAACACGTATATCATTAATTAGTTATATTAAAGCTTGCTACTACTAAATTAATTACTATGTTTTCGACTTACTCACGTAACTGTTTGACGAGGAACTTGACTAGTTTCAAGCCATGCTAGAGGCTCATATTCATGATCAGCATTCCGCGACCCGCGACGCGGCGACTGTCGCTGTTACCACGCGGCGACTTTCGTCAAACAGTTAGGTGAGTATGCCGAAAACATAATAATTTACTATCAATTACGTCCTTTTATTTAAATTCTTTATTGATTATGGAGGATTTGTTCATATTAATCAATTACGTCCTAAAAATGCGACCAGCTTGGGACATGGAGAAGCATCATAAGAAACCGTAATTTCATTCCGATCTCCAAGCCTTCTGCCAAACATTTGAATAGGGATGATGACAGGGTATGAAAATTAAAAATCGTTGTCTATACGACAATTCTTAGATATAACGAATCAAACTTTAGGAGTGGGGGCTAAAACGTCATTACTACGTATAAAATGTACATAGAAGTGACGTCACGCGACATTTTAAATCAATATATCGTCGAAAGTATTCGTTTTTAAGAAAATATAAAATACGTGTCGAATCTTTTTAAATAATCTACCAGACGGACATTAAAATAAAAATTAGTCATCTACCCTATATAACAAACTTACTCTGAACAGGTATTGAAGCGTAAAGCAGGATCTGTAGGAAGCTAATTCAAATTGTCTACCAAGCAAGGGCGTAGGGATTTATGGAAAAACTGCTCTTTAAAGACGACATATCACTGGTATGGCAACCAGTTTTATTTTATTGCCAGATAGCAAGCACCGTATAACAATGTATTACAATAAGAAATTAAAGAGGATACGGGATGAAAGTAGAAGTTATATTAAGTATAATGGAGAGCACGACCGCCTGACCACCATAAGTTGAATGTTTGCTTGCACCTGACGAGTTTCGCGATAAAAAATTAAAAGAATTAAGAAAGAAAAAAACATTTATTACACCGCGACACACATGTAGACAAAAGAATACAGTTACACACAAAAAGAAGCCATTTTGCGTCGCAGAAAATATAAAATAAGTTAAATTGAAATAAAAGTAAGTAAAGTAAGTACTTTTGCGGTGCCCAATAGGGCTTATAGGGAACATATTTCGCCATAAATTGTAAACCACCCCGTACACAATAGAGATGCATTAAAGTGATTTGAATTTGAGTTTAAAAATTTAAAATGTTCAGGCAGATCTGTCCAACACTAAACATATAACATAACATCACGCCTTTTTATTCCCGAAGGGCAGAGGTACACATTACGGCACTTAATGCTGCTGTACAATGTAACACCTACTTTCCACTATTTATGTTATGGGTCCCATGTAATAGGGGGTGAGACTATTGCCATATACCGGGCACAATTCCGGACTCCGTACTACTACTGAGTGATTTTTTAAAAACCCAGTAATACTTTGCCCGACCCGGGAATCGAACCCGAGACCCATTGCCCGGCAGTCGCTCTTGCGACCACTCGGCCAACGAGGCAGTCTGTACATTATATGAGTACTGATTAAGTTATTTATAAACATGTTTTCTTTATCCCCAGAGCTGGAGATGGCGCTGATGTGACAGAGGACTTTACCTCCGGCTGCGGTATGCTGTACCAGAGCGAGGTCTACGTGATCAAGTACCAGTACACTGAGGAGGACGGAGACGATGCTTATATCGTATACTATTGGATTGTAAGTACTCGCGATTCTCGTGTAGAGATAGATAGAAAGAAAAGAATAGAAGCAGTCCCAGCGTTAGGGGGGGGCGTGATGGGGCGTTGGCCCAGGGCGACAAATTTTGAGGGGCGCCAAGGTCTGAAGTTGGAGTCTCTTGCCTCTCCTGGTGTAAACCCTCAGAACTGTATTCTACACTCTGTGCATACGCATATTTTTTATTGAGATATTTTGTAAGATAGATTTTTTGAGGGTTTGTGGTCCGCGTCGTTAGCTCTGGGTAACGCTAAAGGAAAGATGAAATTCTTAATATAATTTTATTTGGGATCAGCAAAAAACTAACACTTGATATTGCTTCCCTCAAGTGGGCGCCACAATATTTTCGCCCGGGGTGTCAGTGGCCCTTACGCCGGCACTAAATAGAAGAGTATTTTTTTAATATGCAAAGTGTTCCTGAAATCTACGATCAAATTATACCAAGTGATCGGCAAGGTCCCAATCCAACAGTTATCAGAAATGTAAGTAATATGTAATTTAGAAACTCTAAATTACAATTACTTATATCTTATCCACGAAAAATTCGCAATTCTTAATTTTTTTGTCTGTATTTTTGCTTCCGTTATCCTGAATAGTGCTCTTGTATTACATAACATAACATAACATAACATCACGCCTTTTATCCCCGAAGGGGTAGGCAGAGGTGCACACAGAAGTAACACCCACTTTTCACTATTTATGTTATGAGTCCCATGTAATAGGGGGTGAGCCTATTACCACATACCGGGCACATTTCCAGACTCCGTGTTACTACTGAGATTTTTTTTAAAAACCCAATAATACTTTGCCCGACCCGGGAATTGAACCCGAGGGTTCAATTCCCGGGTCGGGCCCATTGCCCGGCAGTCACACTTGCGACAAGTCGGCCAACGAGGCAGTCTGAATGCTCTAGTATTATAGAATCATAATTTCTGGAGCAACTGTTCCAGTTTGGAAAAGAATGTCGTGTTTCGACAAACCAAGTGTTCTTAATAAAATTTTCACTTTGTAGCGTCTTTATTTTTCCGTATTTTTATAGACGATGCCGATTGCTTACCATCAGGTTATTCGTCTGCTCGTTTATCGGCTTATGCCATAAAAATACTAAATATTCCATGCCTTGCTTTTGCAGGGCTCCAAAGCATCAGCTGATGATAAGCAGGCTGGAGCTGAACTGGTCTCTCAGCTGGAAGATGAGCTTGGAGACGATGCTGCAGTCGTAAAGGTTCCCCAAGGAAAAGAACCAAGGCACTTCCTCAGCATTTTCAAAGGTAAGTCTTGTATACCCTACTCGCTGCTTCCACACAGTTTTAATCGCTGCTCGGCTCCTATTGATCGTAGCGTAATGTTTTGCAGCCTACAGCCTTCGTCGATAAATGGACTATATAATACAAAAATATTTTTGAACCCGAACCAGTAGTTTTGGAGCCTCCAACAACCAAACATACATACATAACTTCACACCCTTCCTACGAGGGTAGGAAGAGACTATGGAACGCCAAACACTACGTTTCTTACATCTTTCGCTTCATCAACAGTCATAAGTCTTTTCTTGAATGCTCATGAAGTCTCAGAAAACATCTGTATGCTGGTTTTACCACATTTTGAATGGAACTAAGTTTTCTTATTAACCGTGGGTAGGACGCAGACCCATTTGGGCGCCAACTCATTCTTAAATAGAATTGGCGCCCAAAAGGGACTGTGTGTATAAAACAATATTTAAAACAATATTGCTAAAACAATATTTTTCGTTTTTAACCGACTTAAAAAAGTAAGTTCATACAGTTGGACCTGTATATTTATGTATGTTTTGTGTGATTTTAAGCTGTAAGAGTTGAAATAAATAAATAGATTATCTCTCGATTGGCTGAACCGATTTTGATACAGTTTTTAGAAAACTGTTTCTTATACTTAAGAGAAGATTTTAATATAATAACAATTAACCGACTTCAAAAAGAGCGTTCGTAATCTATACACATATAATAAAATCGTAGAAAAGTCAAAACTGTACATTAATTTAAAAAAAAAAGAATACTTGAGGCGTGATTTACAATCGATACTAAATGATGCCAAAAATATTGTTTTCAGAATTTATATCTGTATGTATGTCCGGGATAATCTTAAAACGTACTGCATGGATTTACTTTAAATTTTGCACGAATATTAGTAACAAATCGGGTTAACATATAGGCTACATATTATCACGCTATCATCTACGGGCGAGGAGCCCTATACTAGGTACTGAATAAAATCATGACATTCGTTACCGTAGAATATCCCTTGATAAAGACTAATTGAAAATCATAATTTCTGCCATAAATTGCGGGGGACAACTAGTATGTAGCAAAAGAATTATTCGATGTATTATAAAACTCGACGGTTTCACAACCGCAAGTTCTTGCAAAAACTCGAAATGTTAATATGTACTTCTACTTTGCTAAGCTCATTTGATGATCTGATCGACCTTCGTGCAATATGATAAAAGACAAATTCAACTGCGTACTCTAACCAAACACATGTAACGAAACCATAGCGCGATTCAGGAATACTAAACAATTGTACAACGCCATCTATCGAGCGTAGAGACAACGTCATTTAGCCAATTATGTTTCTTATTTTAAAAGTGTTTAAAATAAAAAGTAGTGCAATCAGTGATTTGTTTGTTATTGTTATTTTTTTTATCGATAGTTATGAATATTTAGACAAATTTTAGATATTGTGCTGTAAAGAGCAGAAATCAGTCGCTATATGTAATAAATAAGAGTCTTTCAACCACACCTGGTTAAAATTTTGAGACTTAGTACCGAATCAAGTCAAAACGCGGGTTACTCACTCTCTAGCGAGCTCAAGCTCGCGCTAAGTGAGCTGCACGACGTCGCCGCGACCGCGCACGCTGCTCATGAGGAAGAACCCCTCTGTGGTTCGAAACTAGTAAAGCTTTTCTCAGTATATTCACGTGAGTAACCCGATTTTTTACTTAATTTAGTATGTCTCACTATAGTTATTATAAAAACACTTAGTACCGACTTTACCCTCGGAGGAGATCAGGCAAAAGTAGTTGAAGGATTTTCTATGCAGTAGGTTGGCAAACTAAAAGACGGATCATCTGATGGTAAGCAATTGTCGTCGCCCATGGACACCTGGAATACCAGAGGCGTCACAACTGCATTACCGGCCTTTTGAGGATTAGAAATTTGAAGACTGTTGGATATTCAGGGATTGGGAAGATTGAGAAAAGTGGGCCTCTGATAACCTCAATCACACGACGAAACACAACGCAGTGGTTGTTTCACGTCAGTTTGCTGTGAGGCCGTGGTATCACTCCAGTCGAGCCGACCCATTCAAAGTCAAAGTCAAAGTCAAAGCATTTATTTCAATTAAACCATAGTTTGGTACTTTTGAAACGTCAACAAAAATACGAAAATAAATAATAGTCTGTCAGTCAGTCCGTCAGTGAAATTAGGTGAAGCTAGGTGCTCATTCCAAAACGTAGATTCGAATGGAGAAGAACGAGCAAGAAACTCCATTCGTTACTCTTTTAAAAAAAGTATGTTCTACAATGTCTCTGATACATATTTCAATACTGTACGCATATGTAAGAACAATGCAAAGACACGCTTGACGCATTATACTAATAACTTACTAAAATAAAAAATAAAAAAATAAAAATCTTAAGTCTAACATGGTGCTCACATATGCATACTGACAATCCATAGAAATAGTGCTTCTATACAAGAAAAAGGAAACTCTTTGTTTCAATAAAGAAAGAAATGCTCGATGCCATAAGGAAACTAGATTGTCTACATTAGAATTAAAGTATTAAATTATGTATTATATTACCTACTATTGGAATTTAACTACTGACTACATTTGAGTATTGTCCAGTGGAGCCGAACCAACATGCTGCCAAGCATTCTTATCTTCAAGATAATCTGTCAGCGTGTAGTAAGCTTGATTACATAATTCGCGCTTAATATATGTTTTAAATTTACTTTCATTGAGATCAAGTATGCTATTTGGTATTTTATTATAGCATTTAATAAAATAAAATAAAATACCTAACCCCATAAAGGATTTCTGTACTTTGGACAGTCTGAATTGCGGTATAGCTAACTTATTTTTGCCTCTAGTATTAAAATTGTGTCTATCGCTCCTTTTTTCAAACAATTGCCTATTTTTCCTTACATACATTATATTTTCATATATAGAGGTATATTGACAGGGCACCGTTAAAATATTTATCGTTTTAAACAATTCTCTCAGTGATTCGCAACGGCGTAAGTTATATATTGCTCGGATAGCCCGCTTTTGCAGAATAAATATTGATTCTATTTCTGCAGCTCGACCCCACAACAAAATGCCGTACGACATAATGCTGTGGAAATAACTAAAATAGACAAGCCTAGCTGTATCCACGTCCGTGAGCTGTCTAATCTGTCTAACTGCAAAAGCAGCTGAGCTCAATCTCCCCGAAAGCGCCTTTATATGCGGACCCCATTGTAGCCTATTGTCTACCGTAATGCCTAAAATTACTGTCTCGTCGACAAATTCTAACTTTTGACCGTTAAAAACAATATCACAATCGTTACTACGCACGTTTGGTAAACTGAATTTAATACATTTTGTTTTTTTTTCATTAAGTGCTAGATTATTAATGGTAAACCAATTATGCACTTGAAGAATGGAGCTATTCACGTCGTCAAGATTATTTGTACGTCGATCTACTTTAAAAATTAATGATGTATCATCTGCAAAAAGCACCATTCTTGGTTCATTTTTAAATATAAATGGCAAATCATTTATATAGACTAAAAAGAGAAAGGGACCCAATATTGAACCTTGAGGAACGCCCATATTCATCCCAGAGCCCTGTGAGTTAATACCGTTGACATGAACCTTTAACTGTCTTTCTTCTAAATAAGATTTCATAAGACGGAGCGCAGAGTTTCTTATCCCGTAGTGATCTAATTTCAGCAAAAGTGTTTCGTGGTCAACGCAATCAAATGCTTTTGAGAGGTCACAAAAGACACCAATAGCATCCTGTGCTTCCTCCCAAGCACCAAATATTTCCTTAATCAAAGTGACACCGGCGTCAGTTGTGCAACGACCTTTAGTGAAACCGTATTGTTGTTGGTGAAAGATGGAATGTTTATTAAAATGATGAAGCATCCGAGACAGCATCAACTTTTCAAAGAGTTCGCTGAGAACCGGTAAAACAGACACTGGCCTATAGTTGTTAGGTTCTTTAGTGTCACCACTTTTAAATAGTGGGATAACCTTACTATATTTCATTAGGTCAGGGAAAACACCGTCATCATAAATCATAATCATAAATGATCCAAATAAATTTAACAATTCCATACTACTAGGACTATTTTCTAATAAATTAATATTAAAATCGCCACATATAATTACTGATTTGTGACTAGAACAAACCTTTCTTAAAACATCCTCCATGACAGAATCAAATACTGTAAGATTCTGATAGTTAGGTGGCCTATACACACAGACAATAACATGTCTATCCAGCTCAACACAGGACAACTCAATGGTGTGTTCAACTGACAGTGCTACAATGTCTTTCCTTCCTTTTGATTTAATACTATTTTTTACTAATATGAAAGCATATGTTACATGGTGGGTCCTTACCCACCATGTAACATATGCTTTCTACTGAAATTACTAACTACATTATAATTATCTAAATTTAAAGATATTAGTTGGTCCTCCTTAAACCAATGTTCTGATAGACAAATTCATGCTGATGCATGGCTCTCCCACACAATTACAGGTAACCTAGCCATCGTGTTCGGAGGCAAGGACTCGGACTACAAACCAACAAACGCTAGAGGATCCTACGATGAAGACAGCATTCGTCTATTTAGGGTGAGGATTATTACAATTTACGCCTATATAATTTATATCTATAAAATTGCCTCGACTACCCTATTTTTCTACGTGGCCGCAAGTGCGACTACCAGGCAAGGGGTCTCGGGTTCAATTCCCGGGTCGGGCAAAGTATTACTGGTTAATTCTGAAAACCATATGTTTGGCTTCAGTATCGATTGCAGATCACGCTCCAAGTATTCTTTTAAAAAAATATTCAATGTACAATTTTGAATTTTCTACGATTTTATTATATGTATAGATAGATGTATTACTTATTTTTGTCTCCAGGTGGAAGGCACAGACCTGAGTGACATGCGAGCTATCCAGGTCGGAGAGACAGCTGACAACTTGGAAGATGATGATGTTTACGTCCTGGAGTTAGCTGACATCGTCTACGTATGGATTGGGAATGTAAGAATTATGTTTATATGTTTTGACTTCCTCTATTAAAATGAGCAAAATGCAAAATGTATTGCCTCGTTGGGCGCAAGTGCGACTCGGGGCAAGGGGTCTCAGTTTCCGGGTCGGGCAAAGTATTACAGGGCTTTTTAAAAAACAAATTCAATAGTAGTACACAGTCTTTTAATGAGGGAAAAGTCACTAGCACGGAGTCTAGTATTGTGCCCGGTATATAGCAATATGCTCACCCCCTAATACATGGGACTCATAACATAAATAGTGAAAAGTTGGTGTGATATAAGTAAGTGGATCTCATACAATTCCAGTTATACAATTCCTTGAGAGACCGTTTAGTTAACTACAGTGACTGTTTTAATTATAATATTCAATTGCTTTGTTAGTCAAACTGTCGTAAGTGCGACTGCTTGGCAAATACTTTTGAGTTTGATTCCCAAACCGGGCTCACCAAATGTTACGGGGCGGCTTTTCACATTTTTGATGAAAATCTAAGTAGAAACATAGATTCGAGAAATTAGATCTATTTTTTTATTTTAATGTCCTTCTATATACCTCTACAAAATCTCGTACAAAATTCATAGAAAACTGTCGTTTCTGACAGTTCGAAAAAAGTACCCAATTTATATTACTTATTCTCTTTGACTGTATTAGTGTTGCATAGTTCTCACACAACAAACAAAACTATGTAACTAGAGAATTGTTTTGTGAACCTGATTGAAAAAGAGTAACCTATGGAGTTTTCTGCTCGTTCTTCTCCATAGGAATCTACACCTTGGAATGAGCAACTAGCTACACTTCAAAATTTTTGTTGTTGACGTTCAAAAGTGTCTTCGTGGTCTAATTGAAATAAATAATTTTGACTTTGACTTTGACTCTGTTATTATAGAAACAAATATGATTTCTCATCAGGAATCGAATGACAAGGAGAAGGCGGCTGTGAAAACCTTTGTGAAGATGCTGGTAGGAGAAGACAAGGAGATCACTACAATAGAACAAGGAAGCGAACCGCCAGAGTTCTGGGACACTTTGGGTAAGTAACTGAGACGTTATTATTAAATGTAAATTTTATTCTATAGTTAAAAATCAACTGACTATTGAAAAATCGACCCTAAGTATATTCTCGTTTACAGGAGGCGAGCCAGAAGAAAAGAGCGGTTCCGGATGGAGGAACGCTGTCAACCGCAGAGTGACAGCCCCTCGTACTCTCACAGCTGTGAACGTCAGCATTACCAAGAAGATAACCTTCGAAGATCTGGACACGGAGTTCACGCAACAGGTAATAAAGTACAGTATTGTTGATATCATCGTCAAGATCATAATTATCATAATTTATCATTAGAGTCTGTCAAGCGAGTCCAGTCCCATAAAAGGCGGTAAATTCAAAAATCACTGTTAAAGCACGCTGAAAACTTATTGATATATATTTTTTTAATTATTCCAAATAATGGCGCCGTCAACTGGGACTGGTCAGCTCCAGACTGTATTATTGTCCTTAAGGTTATTTTCTTTTTTGATCACTTTGACTGGATTTTGGTGTTACATTTTTCTCGCACAATCCAAACAGCAAAACTATGTAACTAGTAAATTGTATTGTGAACCTGATTGAAAAAGAGTAACCTATGAAGTTTCTTGCTCGTTCTTCTCCATAGGAATCTACACACCTTGGAATGAGCAAATAGCTTCTCTTTTAATAATTTTTGGACGTTCAAAAGTGCCATTCTGGCCTAATTGAAATAAATGATTTTGACTTTTTTTTTAATGTTTTATTTTTATCAAAAATTCAAGTATCAATAAGTAAAAAAATATAATTATATCAATAAGTTTTCAGCGTCCTATATCAGTTTTGACACCTGAAAGATTTTTTTAATTTGCCCCCTTTTTAATAATAATAAACTAGACTCAAAGTTAAAGTCGAAGTCAAAATCATTTATTTCAATTAGGCCAGAAAGGTACTTTTGAACTCGCTTGACAGACTCTATCAGGTCGTTTCCATCCTAATACTGAACCCTCTTGTGTTCTTCTAAAGAGTCGATAAAGCTCACCATACCTTCGGTGTTGTAACCAAACTACAATGTTCAGTCATCACCAACAGCCTATAAGTGAGCACTGTTGACCAAAGGCATTTTCTCGCACGGATCACTGCGCTTGCTCAATGCGGGTTGGCGATTTCAAACTTATAATTGGAAATTATAAGCCCAGGTTTCCTCGCGATGTTTTCCTTCACCGTTTGTCAATTGTGACTGAATTATCTTAGAAAGTACATATAACACGGAAAATGACATTAGTAGGTATTTGCCGTTGGTAATTTTTAGTATCTTTGCGAAATAAGGGACAAGCAGTCATAAATGGGTCAACTAATGGTAAGTTATCCAGTGCTCTTCATGTATGTACTTCTGCAACAACATAGGAGTTAGGAACGCCGTGCCCGGTCTTAGTGAGGGGGAATTGGACCCGCGTTAGTCTTCTTACAATCTCATCTTTCGACCAATCACATGATGCTATTTGTCGACTATGGAGATGATCTTTTTCTCAACAACTCCAACGTTTGTTTTCCAGGATCTGTCCGATGATGGAGTGTACGTTCTGGACACTGGTGAGGAGCTCTACTTGTGGCAAGGAAAGAAAATCCCAGAGCGAGTCAAGATGGCTCGGAACGATATTATCAAGGTACCTAATTCAAATTATTAAACTTATTAACCAGACTGTATAAAAACAGAATTTTTGTATTGGCACCTAACTGGGCCTACCTGAATTCTTATGGTAGTCCCATTTGGGCGCCAATTCATTTTTTTATGGTATATGTATGGTGGCAAACGAAAAGACAGATTACCTGATGGTTAAGCAGTCAGTGCCCATGGGTGTCCATGGGAACCCATGGGCACTGACTGCTTAACCATCAGTACCAAAAAAGTTTCAAGTGTGTTGGGTTTTGAGAGGATAGGGCCTCCGGTAACTTCACGCACACAATGCTTCACTTGTGTCACGTGGGTTTTCTGCTCGGCCGTTGTATCACTCCGGTCGACCAGCCCTATTCGTGCCGAAGCATGGCCTTCCCACACATGAACTTTTGACGACAAAAATCGAAGAAACTTTAGGCTGATTTTAGTCTAACGCTAACTGTCACCGTTCATAACTCAGATCTTAGTTTGACACACGACGACCAAGCCGTAGCTTTATCCAACAGCGCTAACCGACGCACGTGTTGTTCTAAAACGCATTCGGCTTTATAGAAGTTCATAGGTCTCGGGTTCGATTCCCGGGTAGGGCAAAGTATTTCTGGGTTTTATAAAAAAAAATTTAGTAGTAGCACGGAGACTGGTATATGGCAACAGCCTCACCCCCTATTACTTGGAACTCATGACATAATTAGTGAAAAGTGGGTGTTACATTGTACAGTGGCATAATGTACACCTCTGCCTACCCCTTCGGGGATAAAAGGCATGATGTTATGTTATCATTATTTAAGGCTTCAGCCCTAATCTTCTCTTTCATTCTTCTCCAGGAATATATAGAAGATGACGGTTTAGACCGTACAGTCGACAATGCTTTGGTGGTGTTCGTGAAGCAGGGTGAGGAGCCTGGAGCGTTCAGGAAGCTGTTCCCTGAATGGGATAGCGCTATGTGGGACGTAAGTAGATAGTGTTTTTATAAGATAGGCAAATATTTATATTTATTTAAGGATGTGTCATTTGTAATAGATTTTGGGCTTTCTTGTTAAGGGGACGGAGACGACAATATGTTTGGCGTGTGTAGCTAGCATATCCAATGATAAGTTCTGCTTTTCACATAGACTTTTGGGCAGGTATCAAGTTGAGCATAAGGGGTAGTTTTTTTTCGAAAAATCGCATAGTAACACTGAATCTAACACAGTAACGATGAGGCGCTTGTGGAGGCCCGGCTTAAAAGCCTCGAACACAGGCATAGGGTTGCAAGCCTTTCGGTTTTCTACCCGATACATTTGTGTACAACTTGATTCCCCCTAGTCCTTTCCATCATAGTACCACAAGACAATCGGCGAAGCGTCGCCGATTCATGGTAGATGTCCCACCCACACGCACGAAGCGCTTCGCATCAAGCTTCCTTGTGCGTTCGTAAGGAGTGGAATTCTTTGCCAGTCTGTATTTCCTGAAGGGTATAACCTGGGTGTCTTCAACGCCCGAGTGAATAGGTTGCTTATGGGACGACGTGCTCTATCGTAAACCGCATCATCGCACCACCAGGCGAGATAGTATGCAAACATCGGCTCATCAAATTTATAAAAAAAAATCTGAAATAGGGACCAAACAGCCCGCTAATTATAAATGAGGGGTCATTTATATTATATCGGACTAATAACACAAGTGAGGATAAGTGGGCGTTACATTTACGACATTGACTGCACGACGAGTCGCGGACTCGATTCCCATACAGAGCAACTCTTTGTGTGCTCCAAAAAATGTTATTTCGGCTCTTTCCGTCGTGTGTATGTAGACTTGTATGTTTGTAAACGCACCCACGACACAGGAGAATATACAAGTGGGGCAACGTTCTTAACAAAACTGCTACAATTACTAATAATATATTATTATTTCTTCCACAGAACCAAACATCTTACGAAGACATCAAGAATGAAACGAAAGCAGCGAATTCCAAGTGAAGAAACCGAACAAATAAAAAAAACTAACCCTAATTAAAAAAAGGAGTTTTTATATGTAACAGTAAGAATATAAATATAATTAGAAAGCATTATTTTATTATATATCCTTTTATTAAAATAATATATACATTTAAACTTTTTTATATACACATTTCGAGTTTCATTTACTACCTTATTTTTTTTTTGTAGCTGTCATGTTCTGTTGTCGAATCACAGCAACTGTCAAATATTGAACGACCAATACTGTTACACTAGCTTATTCCTTATTGTCGCGGAGAACCTAACGGGTTTTTTTTTAAGGGGTAAAATCATCGAATGACTGCTCCCGCCTGGGTGAGGCGGGAGGGAGTGTCAGATTCTTACTGACTAAAAACCACCCCGTTCCTTCTCCTGCATGTCGAGCCGGAGCCCCGGTTACCCGTTAGGTTCTCCGAGGTTGCCGGGGCTCCGGCTCGACGTGGCAGACGTGGTGACGGGCAAGAGAAGTCATTGAATGATTTTCCCCCTCAACAAAAAAATATACATCGCCACGAACGATGATGGATTGAATCAGACACAGAGAACAAGAGCGGTGGCGGCGCCGTATGTCAAAGTCAAAGTCAAAATCATTTATTTCAATTATACCAGGAAGGCACTTTTGAACGTCAACAACAAAAAAAAATTTAGAAGTGAAGCTAGTTGCTCATTCCAAGGTTGATTCCTATGGAGAACAACGAGCAAGAAACTCCATAAGTTACTCTTTTTTAATCAGGTTCACAATACAATTCTCTAGTTACATAGTTTTGTTGGTTCGATTGTGTGAGAACAATGCAACACCTAAATGCAGTCAAAGAGATTGAAAAAGAAAATAACCTTGAGGATCATAAATCATACAGTCTGGAGCTGACCAGTCCCAATTGACGGCGCTCGTTCTAGTCTAATTTAATTTAATTAATTGCAGGGCTCTCACATTAACAATAAATTGTGCAAAGTTTATGCAAGAACGCATACAGTTTCAAACAAAACAAATGGTACTTTCGCTTACAAATTGGCTCTAGTGTGACATCTCATTTCTCATCCAATAAGGAATTAGCTAGTGTAACCATATTGGTCGTTCAATATTTGACAGCTGCTGTGATTGGACAATAGAACAAGACAGCTACAAAAGAAACGGCAGCCCCTATTGAAATTCAAGCATTCCTAAATTTTATTTTAATGTCCATCCGGTAGATTTATTATAAACATTAGACACGTGTTTTTTATTTTCTCACAATATTAAATGCTTTTGACGATACATTGATTTGAAATGTCACGTGACGTCAGAGCGTGCTACAAAATGTACCACGTTATGACGTAACTACCTCCCATTCAAACTTAACGCCATTTTATTTAAGTATTGTAACTTTATACGAGAAAATAAAAAGATACATGTCTAATATTTTTTCATTATCTAACTGACGGACTAATTAGATTTTGAATTATCTTGCCCTGGAAACTATCCTATTATTAACTAGATAAACAAACACACACTAAACTGTAGCAATACACTGATTAATTATCTGAACTAGATTCTTATTCTCTAACGCGGCCGCTATCCTCTCCTTGTCCGCAAGCTGCTTGTTCACCGCATGTTCAGATACGTGGGAGCCTTCAGAGACTTCTACAGTGACTTTAAACCGGCTTGGTAAGGCTCGGAGGAGACGGACTCGGATTGAGAGGCCTGGAATATTTTTTGGTTATGGTTAAAATGTGCATGAGTAAAGTATTTAGGTATAATAAAAAATAAGGTATCTTGTAGTGGCTTTAAAATAATATTAATAATCGCTAGAAGTTAAATGATAATTGTCTTATTCTTGAAAACTTGTAGAATAGGATCCTTTTACTGGCTGAGAAGAGAGACAGGTATAGAATTCTTCATATCATCAATTATCAACCTCAAACGGGTGTTTCTTCAAAAAACTTTAACTTTTATTTAACAAATCATTATCCTCCCGCATTGTTAAGCATTGCGGTAACTTATTAGCATCTGGATTTTATTGCATTGGGTGAGAGCAGTGACATGGCTCAATTTTTTGAAACTAAGGATAATGACGCCGTTAATTTTTGTTTTTTTTTTAGAATCACCCAAACATCACTTATCTATACAGATAAATAAAATTAGAGTGTCTGTTTGTAATATTACACATACCAAAATAACATTTATTACAATTTTTGGCTGTCTGTCCCTTTGTTTGTACTGGCTAATCTCTGTAATGGCTGGGCCAATTTGGACAGGACTTTTATTGGGAGGCAGCTAATATACTAAGGAGTCACATAGGCTACTTTTATTTTGGAATATTTTAACAAAACATTGTAGGATTTTATGCAGAGGAAATTGTGGGCAATAAATAGCTAGTAAATAAATATAATATAAGCGCTTCGCATCAAACTTCCTTGAGCATACTGATAAGGAGTGGAATTCTTTGCCAGTCTGTATTTCCTGAAGGGTATAAACCTGGGTGTCTTCAAGGCCCGAGTGAATAGGTTGCTTATGGGACGACGTGCTCCATCGTAGACCGCATATTCGCTTACCACCAGGCGAGATACTGGTCAAACGTCGGACAATCAAACATAAAAAAAATATCTTACCTATCAAGGTAGCCATGCTACAATGCGGTATGGTCGGCGTAAAACTAACCATAACAGTATTATCCTTGTTATCCACCTTAATATTACTTTCCTCCACAACCCTCAGCTCTTCCAGAGTCAAAGGGTGTTCAGGATCGTTGATATTGCGAATTAAATCAAAGATTTCGCGTTCATCGAACAAATCTTCAATGTCTTCATTGTAGTCTTCTGAAGTCTTTTCCCGCTCTGAACCCTTATCGTAGACGTTTGGGTTTACATTGTCTGCTAGTTTCGTCATTTTGTTAAAAAAATTTGTGTTTTTCGAAGAGAAAACCCAAAACAGAGAAATGAAAAGTAGGTACAGAATCAATGTCAATGTCAAAGAAAAGTAAGTTTAGAAATTAGTGAAAAATATATTTATTTTTACTATAAATACGTATTTGCACATAAGAACTGGAAATAAAACAACATACAGCAGTGTTAATTCTGTTACCAACGAGACAGAAATAAAAAAAGAAAAAGGTATATTTTAACATTTCTGAAACAAACAATGGATAGCAATTTCTAAACGTACTCTCAACTGACGTACTGGGCGTTTCAAATAAAAACTGTTACTTCGATGGAACTTCTGACATACAAATATCGCTTTCTTGGTTTCTCTACAACAATATTCATTAAGATGTCTCTTTCACACACTGCAGATAAAGATCTGGAACACAACTCTGACAGCAGGATTGTAAGATCAATAATTTACACAAGACTCGATTAAACTCTTGTTTTTAATCAAAAGAAATTGTGTGGGGCGTATCATATCCTACAAAATCACAGAGGAACACAAAACAGGTAAGTTAACCCTTTAGATCCAGTTAAAACACGCCTAAATTCTTTAAAATACTCAATTTCCTAATTAGAAAGTGTCGTTATCTAAATTCATCATAAATTGTTAGTTTTTGGATTAAAATTCCATATTAGACTAGTTATTTAGTTAGTACCTATAGTAGATGAGAAATGATTCTACGTATATAAGTCAGTTGAACATGGTTAAAATGCGATATTTAGTTACTTTTTTTGCGAAATCAGTTTGGGGTGTTATCAAGGGGCGTTTATGATATTATGCCATAATTTCATCCCTTGTGGAGATGTAAGGTTGAAAATTATACCATATCTTTGCGGTATTCTTTATAAACATGCTATTTCAAAGTAAAATATACAATTAAAGCTGGTTTTTGTTGAGTATTTCTAATTTAAGTATGAGTTTGTGTAAAACAGTGAAGCTCACGCTCATGGTGCTGTTATCTGACTATCCTAATGAAATATTCTAATGTTATTGACATACAAACCGTTCACCGTACAATAAGGAACATAACTAAAAAGGATTTATCCAATTTAGTTAAGTTGTTCAGGAGCTTAGAGTAGTTAAATACCCTAAGTTCAGGTCTTATCTCAATAAATAGTTTCTGTATAGTAACTGCTTTTTCCCTCATTTGTAAAGTGCTTGCAAAAGCATCTGTCGAGTCAAGGATCTTGGGTTCGATTCCTGGGTCAACCAAAACTGTATTAGGGTTTTCACCTGATAGTAAATAGTAAGTAATTAACGTCACCTATGGACACCCGGAACACTAGAGCAGTTACAAGTGAGTTACCGGCCTTTTGGGGATTAGGAATTTCAGGACTGTTGGGGATTCAGAAATTGGGGAGGGTTATTGGGCCTCCAGTAACCTCATTCACATGATGAAACACAACGCAAGCATTGTGAAATAATTTTGGTTTTCTGACACATAAATAGCATGTATTATAATTTTCTAAGTAGCTCCTGGTGTATGGCAATAAGACTCGCTCTATAAAATAAGGGTTGCCTAAATACAATGACATATGCATGCTTGTCAGTTCAGTCTACTTTCATCCATTCTACATGTTCAAACTTCCGTAACATTCTCATTTCAATCCTGGTCTCTACATCTTCTTTCAATCCACATCTGGCACTTTACCTTTTTTGTTGTGAGTCCCATGTGATAGAGGTAAGCCTATTACTATATACCGGGCACAATTGCAGTCTCCGTGCTACTACAGATAATTTAAAAAAAGCCCAATAATACTTTGCCCGACCCAGGAGTCTAACCCGAGACCCCTTGCTTGCCAGTCGCACTTGTGACCACTCGTCGTACAATAGTAGCACGTAGTCTGGAGTTGTGCCCAGTATATGCCAATAGCCTCCCCCCTATTACATGGGACTCATAACATAAATAGTGAAAAGTGGGTGTTACATTGTACAGTGGCATTAAGAGCCGTAATGTGCGCCTCAGCTTGTCTCACCTTGTCTTCTATATGCTAGTCAACCATAATTATTCTCCACAGCATAATGGCGACAGATCCGTGGATAGTACATCCGCACGAGCATGCAAAGTTTGCGGAGCATTTCCGTAACCTCGGGCCTGTGAACGGACATCTGACTGGAGAACAGGCCAAGAGGTTCATGTTGCAGGTAAGGAAACCATGGAATTTATGGGATTAGCCGGTAAACGAGCAGTTGGTATGCAATCGACGACGTCCTACCGGAACACCTGAGGCTTTACAAGTGTGTTACCAGCCTTTTGAGAATTGGAAATTTGAGGATAGTAGAAGATTCGGTGATTGGGGAGATTGGGGAAGGGGAGGGTAACTGGGCCTCCAATAACCTCACTCACACGACGAAACACAACGCAAGCGTTGCTTCACGTCGGCTTTCTGTGACGCCGTGGTATTACTCCGGTTGTGGCAGCGCATGCGTGCCGAAGCATGGCTCTCCCACACTTGAATTGGATCAAATACTAATTATTATGATATTTTCTCAACAGTCCCAGCTGCCTCCTCCGATATTGGGTCAGATCTGGTCGCTAGCAGACACCAACGCTGATGGAAAGCTAGATCTGCGCGAGTTCTCCATTGCTTGCAAGGTGAGTTCACCATGAACAGTCACATGACAATCCAGTGCTGCACTATGAGTCTCCTCTACATGAGAAGGTCTGTCGTTGGGTTGGAGATCGCAGTATAAAAGGTTCAGGTTTATCAGAGAGCGCTGCTGCGCGGTCTCTGTTCGTCAGGTTTAATGATATATACGTGAAGACTAGGGTTAGGATAAATGTATTCGACTCTGCTGTCATCACACGGCATGCCATAATTTTGGTCACATTTTATTAATGTAGTTTGTGGATAAAGCGATAAACGAGCAAACGAATCATCTGATGGTTAGCAATCGGCGTCGCCCATGGACACCTGGAACACAAGTGCGTTACCGGCCTTTTGGGGATTAGGCGTTTGAGGATCGTTGGGGACTCGGGGTAAGTGGGCCTCCTGTAACCTCACTAACATGACGAAATACAACGCAACGTTATTTCACGTCGGTTTTCTGCTCGGCCGTGGTATCACTCCGGTCGAACCGGCCCATTCGTGCCGAAGCATGGCTCTTCCACACTTAAACCCCTGAAACCCCTGGTTACCTCTTTGTGTGGTAAAGGAAAATTCGAACCGAGGTTTGATCTCGAATGTGAAACCAAGCGGCCGCTCTCTGTACTATGCTATTTTAACTTTACATGTACTTAATGGCGAAATCTAGCACATCTGAATACAGAAAAAAACGTCATTTTCTGAAAATGACATTTTCTAGCTAGATCGATTTATCGCCCCCGAAACCGCTCTTGAAAAAATTTAATACAATCGATGAAGCCGTTTCGAACATCGTCGATATATACCTCTACATACATACAGAATTGTGATGATGACAGGGTATGAAAATTAAAAATCTAATTAGTCCGTAAGTTAGGTAATGAAAATATATTAGACACGTATTTTTTTATTTTGTCGTATAATAAAACAATACTTAGATAAAACGAATCAAAGTTTAGGAGTGGGGGCTAAAACGTCATTTCTACGTATAAAATGTACATAGAAGTGACGTCACGCGACATTTATGTAAGAAAATAAAAAATACGTGTCTAATGTTTTTAAATAATCTACCAGATGGACATTAAAATAAAAGTTAGTCATCTTATTTAAACGTATTAAATTTTAATTTCAGATCATTAACCTGAAACTCCACAATATTGAGATACCGAAAGTATTGCCGCCTTCTCTGCTCGCCTCCCTTAGCCCGACTGCAGGTGAGGATGACTTTAATAAGACAACAGAATATCTTGCTAGATTAACGACCGAAATTGACAAACATCGTACTAAATCTTAACTAAAAATCGCGGGTTACTCACGTAAAAAGCTTTACTAGTTTTCAAATTAAATCAAATTGTTTTATTTGTAAACATAGGTAGAATTTACAGCAAAGTTTAAGTTGTTACAGACTAGTGGCGTCCTCTATGTTTTGCCCAAATGCGTACATATATATTACTAGCTACTTCTGCGCGGTTTCACACGGTCTGCTCAGCTCCTATTGGTCGTACCGTGATGTTGTATAGCCTATAGCCATCCTCGATAAATGCGCTATCCAACACAAAAATAATTGTTCAAATCAGACTTGTAGTTACGGAGATTAGCGCGTTCAAACAAACAAAAAAAACAAACTCTTCCGCTTTATATAATAGTATATATAAGATTAAGTATAGCATCCGCAAATGCATGTCAAATAACATTATCATAAGTTGCGTACGCGACATCGCCGCGACCGCACACCCTGCTCATGAAGGAAAGCCCTCTGTGGTTCGAAACTAGTAGAGCTTTTCTCAGTATATTCACGTGAGTAACTCGCGATTTTTACTTGATCTAAATCTTTGCATTAGTCGCGGAGAACCTAACGGGTTACTGGGTCTCCGGCTCGACGTGCAGGAGAAGGAACGGGGTGGTTTTTAGTCAGTAAGAGTCTGACACTCCCTCCCGCCTCACCCAGGCGGGAGAAGTCATTCGATGATTTTCCCCCCTTAAAAAAAATATTTGCATTAAAATCGATTTTTTGTTCTAATTGTATGCTTGTACGGAGTTTCTGTTAATATAAATTTTGGGTAAGAACTGTTATAAATTATTATGTTTCCGGCTTACTCACGTAACTGTGGGTTACGTGGGTCGCGGAATGCTGCTCATGAATATGAGCCTCTAGCATGGCTTGAAACTAGTCGAGTTTCTTGTCAAAAAGTTACGTGAGTAAGTCGGAAATATAATAATTAATTGAGTATGTCTCACGAAAGATTTAATACTAATATAAAAACTGTTATCAATTTCGGCCATATGTTCGATTTCTAACTGACAAATTTTGTTATACTTTTCAATTATCAGAAACATATGAGGTATCAAATTGTAGTATAAAATAATTTCTAACAAAAACATCTCTTCTATTACAGCCACCCCAAAAACGGCCTTCGCATCTCCGACCCCAGTCCCCGCCCCCATCAGACCCCCTATCCCCCCCATGCCAACCATACCCCAACAACCTTTAATATCTGGTTTACCAACCGCCCCACAATCCAACCAATCCCTATTAGGCGACCTCGTAGGCCCACCCCTAACTCAACAACCGCCTCTAATCCCACCACTAAACCCACCAAAACCAAATGTACCAGATTTAATCTCAGGTCAACCCTTAGCTCAACCATTGATCTCGCAACCTTTAGTTAGCACTCAACCGCTTGTAAACCCGCCTTTGGCTCAACCTATACTCCCGCCTCAACCAATAATCCCGCCTCAACCTATACTCCCGCCTCAACCAATGATCCCCCCTCAACCAATCATACCGACAAACAATTTAATTGGTCAAAATCCGCCTTTGATTCCAAATCTACCAATGGAATCTTCATTTGCGAACTTAAATCAGCCTTTGATTCAACCGATTGCACCTCAAAATAAGGCATTTTCCCCTCCTGAAGCACCTGTGACTGGTCAGTCGCCGTTAATGTCTAATGTGACTACGGTGACTACATTGGGGTCTTTAGTCACCAGTCCGCCGTCTGGGGTCAATAGCCTCGCGGGGGTCATTCAACCTGTCACTTCGACGCCATTGGCTGCGATGAAAAGTGATAGTATGTCTAAGCCGGGTAAGTTATTAAAAATATATATTGTTTTTTAACACGCTTATGGGGTCAATATCGTGATAGCTCGGATGTTTAACACCCCCGCCTCTAGTATATGAGGATGCGGGGCCGAAACCTACCAACGGCAAGGACCAATGTGACTTGTTCCGAGTTATATGTACTTTCTAAGATTATTTAGACACCACTGGCGTTTGCCTCATCATGTTTTCCTTCACCGTTTGGTGAAGGAAAACATCGTCATGAAGCCTCGGCTTATAATTTCTGATTATAAGTTTGAAATCGCCCCCCGCATTGAGCAAGCGTGGTGATTAATGCTCAAACCTTTTCTTGGTCAGCAGTGGCCACTTATAGGCCATTTATGATGATAATAAATACGCGAATACTCTTTTGTTATGACTATCTGTAACGAACTATGTGATAAAATCTAAGAATCTGAATTACACACACTTGTAATTGTTGTACCATCATGAAACTTTACAATTGGGTAGATGCCTAATTTTTAATTTATTGTCCGTCTGGTAGATTAATTTAAAACATTAGACACGTATTTTTTTCTTTTCTCACAAAATTAAATACTTTCGACGATAATATCGTCGAAACGCAAATAAATGTATAAATTTCTCTTACATATTTCAAATGAATATAATATATTTATTATCAATCAAATTTATTATATTCATTTGAAATATCGTGTGACGTCACAGCGTGCCACATTTTGTAGCACGTTATGACGTAACGACCTCCCACTCCTAAACTTAGCGCCATTTTATCTAAGTATTGCAACTTAATACGAGAAAATAAAAAAATACGTGTCTAATATTTTTTCATTGTCTCACTGACGGACTAATTAGATTTTTAATTTTGATACCCTGGAAACTACCCGATTGTATGTAGATTAGATGACAATACGATACTATAGTGCCATCGAACTGGTCTGGGCGCTTAGTCTTGACTCCAATTCCGATCGATCGACATTGATATTGTGTCGTACTCTTGAGTTGCAACACTAGCGCCCATTGCATCCGTATTGCGCGGATATTGAATGAACTAAATGGTATTGAGTTTGTCTTTATATTCCGTACTCTGAATGCTATTGTAACAGCTACGATTGTGGTTGTATAGTGTCGACATTGAATAATTATTGAGATTTTATTGGATTGAAATTGCATTGACATTAATATTGGTTTCAAGAGTAAGCGCCCTGATGATGTGATTGATGTGTATCTATCATATGTATGTATAGGTTTATGTATTTTATTGTGATCTATTTATTTAATACATTATTTATCGGTTTCATTTTGTGTATGTAGTTTTAAGTTTCTATTGGCTTAAATTTTGGTAAATTTTGTTCTTTTTCTTTGTTCATGTCATGTTACGCACAGTGTCTCTGTTTTTACCGTTTTTCCTGTCGAAGGACTGCAGGAAGAGATTCCTACGGGAATATGTAGTACCTATGTACCTCCAATTTATTTATATATGTGTTCTCCTGTGTACTGTCTGTGTGTTGTGCATAAATAGATAAATAAATAAATAATAAATAAAATCGGTTCAGTATATTCCATCATTGTGACTTATGACAATTAATTTCGACCTTATATTCATAAAAATGTTAAACGATTCTCACCCTTTGCCGTCCTAGCAATAAGGTTGATATTCCCTTAAATTTTTCAGGTTCTTTAGTAACTAGTCCTACTGAGATGCCGATGGGTGTCATGAGTCCCCCAGCGGTGGTGGAATGGGGGATTCCTCAACCACAGAAGCTGAAGTAAGTTTTTTTGATTGAATTTAATAAGTTTACAATTGGTAAATTGCTGCGCAACGTGTCGTGGGTTCGATTCCAGCACGGATCATAATATGGTCCACAAATTGTAGTTCCGTGTCTGTGTAGTGTGTGAAAGTGTTTGTCAACATGTATTCATATGTTCGTGGGTGCCTCACGATAGAAGAAAAAGAAATCTGGGTCGGTCTCCGTAATAGCGAGAGACAATTACTTCGTTTGTGATGGAAAAGCTCGTCTTGACATCAATTATATTGAAGTATATCTGTTATGTGACAGTTAATTAACTTCGTTTTTTACATTATATTTATTTTCTTTTTATAATAACTATCGCGAGACATACTAAATTAACGAAAATCTACAGTTACTCACGTGAATATACTAAGAAAAGCTCTACTAGTTTCGAACCATAGAGGGGTTCTTCCTCATGAGCAGCGTGTGCGGTCGCGGCGTCAGTAGGCTGCGCGACATCGCCGCGACTGCGTTAATTTTTAGTTAATTTAGTATGTCTCACGATAGTTATTTTAAAAATAATTATTATTTGCATCAATTTCTTATTACCTTAGATTACTTATATATTTTCTTCTAGATACACGCAGCTGTTCAACGCTACAGACCGCGCCAAGACGGGCTCTGTATCGGGCGCTCAAGCTCGGTCCATAATGCTACAGTCTAGACTCGCCCAGCAGGCACTGGCTCAGATCTGGGCGCTAGCTGACCTGGATTCTGATGGAAAATTGGGTAAGTTTTTTTTTATGGGATAATCCGGTAAACGTGCAGGCGGATCACCTGATGGTAAGCAATCGGCGTCGCCCATGGACACCTGGAACACCAGAGGCGTATTATAGATGCAGTTAATTGTAGTGTGAAACTAGGTTCCCTCTTTACTTTATAGAAATTGACTAGATAATATAACATAACATAACATCACGCCTTTTATCCCCGAAGGGGTAGGCAGAGGTGCACATTATGGCACTTAATGCCACTGTACAATGTAACACCCACTTTTCACTATTTATGTTATGAGTCCCATGTAATAGGGGGTGAGCCTATTGCCATATACCGGGCACATTTCCAGACTCCGTGCTACTACTGAGGTTTTTACAAACCCAGTAATACTTTGCCCGACCCGGGAATCGAACCCGAGACCCCTTGCCCGGCAGTCGCACTTGCGACCACTCGGCCAATGAGGCAGTCCATTGACTAGATGTATTATAACAAAAAGAATGTATGACAAGGTCAAAAGACCAGAGGCGTTACAAGTACGTTACCGGCCTTCTGGATTAGGAATTTGAGGATTGTTGGGGATTCAGGGATTGGGGAAAGGGGGAGGTGATAATTGGGCTTCCAGTAACCTCACTCACACGACGAAACACAACGCAAGCGTTGCTTCACGTCGGTTTTCTGCTCGGCCGTGGTATCACTCCGGTCGAGCCGGCCCAGCAGTGCCGAAGCATGGCTCTCCCACACTTAAGTAATATAAAGTAATGAACGCCCGAATACTGAAAGACTAAGTATTAACAGACATTTCTCATCTTTCTCCTAGGCTGTGAGGAATTCGTCCTGGCGATGTATTTATGTGAGAAGGCGACTCAAGGAGAACCGGTGCCAGCGAAGTTACCTCCGGAACTCATACCACCTACATTCCGGTAAGTTTTAATATATATTTTTTTTTATGTCTTAAGTCGGTAAACGAGCAGACGGATCACCTGATGGTAAGCAGTCGGCGTCGCCCATGGACACCTGGAACACCAGGGGCGTCTAAAGTCCGTCTTATGGGAATTAGGGATTTGAGAATGGGACGTCTATTAGGTCATACGGGTACCTGTAGAGTTAAGATGGACCTTGAAACTGTTTATGAATAACTAGCTTTTACCCGCGGCTTCGCTCGCATCACAAATAGATAAAAAGTAGCCTATGTGACATATACCAATACACACAGCGCCATCTATACCAATACTTTTGTTTTCCCTCGAGAATATCGAATTTTTCCGGGTTAAAAAGTACCCTATTATTTAATCCAGACTTCTAACTTTACGTCTGCAAAAATTCAAAGCAATCGGTTTAGTAGTTACGGCGTGAAAGCGGAACAAACAAACAAACTCACTTTCCGATTTATAATATTAGTAAGGATTCTTTTATAATCTACCTTTAAAAAAGAAAAAAGCAAGATTTCCCAAATTGTGAAAGAAAGAAAAGAAGAAGAAATTACCTACTGTAACTAATTGTATTTCTTTATTTCTTAATTTTCAGACGCGACTCAGTCTCTTCGAATACTAGTGCGAAGTCGTACGAAGAGAGACGAAGAGAGAACATGGCGAGAGGACAGGCAGAACTCGAGAGGAGACGGTCACAGCTAGCTGACGCTGCTATGAAAGAGAAGGTAACTATCATGATTGTCGTCTGCCGAAGTGAATTAAACTGTCAAACACCGCGAGGACACCGGTGACCGCAACCTATTGTTCTATAATTGTGTCTATAATGACGGGTTCAGGAGTCATCTTCATCAACAGCATACCCTATAATAGGGTAGATGCCTAATTTTTATTTCAATGTCCATCTGGTAGATTATTTTAAATCATTAGACACGTATTTTAAATTTTCTTATAGAAACGAATACTTTCGACGACATAATCCGACTTTCGATTTGAAATGTCGCGTGACGTCACTTCTATGTATATTTTATGCGTAGAAATGACGTTCTAGCCGCCACTCCTAAACTTTGATTCGTTTTATCTAAGTATTGTTTTATTATACGACAAAAAAAAACATGTCTAAAATTTTTTCATTATCTAACTGACGGACTAATTAGATTTTTAATTTTCATACCCTGTCATTATACCAATTATCTCAAGAAAAGGCCTCGTCTCACATAGAGGTTTGAGCATTAATCACCACGCTTGCTCAATGCGGGTTGGTGATTACAAACTTATAATTAGAAATTATAGGCCTAGGTTTCCTCACGATGTTTTCCTTCACCGTTTGTCAGTGGTGTCTAGATAATCTTAGCGAGTTGCCACATTACTAGCTTAACTCGTCGAGTACCGTCATTATAGACACAATTATAGAACAATAGGTTGCGGTCACCGGTGTCCTCGCGGTGTTTGACAGTTTAAACAGTTCTTTTGGCGATGCGCAAAGTGCGCAATGCTCCTGTGATAAATCTTATACAAAATATGTTTATATATCCTTACTATAATATTATAAATCGGAAAGTAAGTTTGTTTGTTTGTTCCGCTTTCACGCCGTAACTACTAAACCAATTGTTTTGATTTTTTGCAGACGTAAAGTTAGAAGTCTGGATTAAATAATAGGATACTTTTTATACCGGAAAAATTTGATATTCTCGAGGGAAAGCGAAATTATTGGTACAGATGGCGCTGTGTGTATTGTTATATGTCACATAGGCTACTTTTTATCCTTTTGTGACGCGAGCGAAGCCGCGGGTAATAGCTAGTATATATTATAAAAATAATGTTAATTCATATATGTTTTTTCTTTTTCCATCGCTTTCTATAGGAGGCTGAGGTAAAAACCATTTTTATATACATACATAACATCTTTTTATCCCCGAAGAGATACACAGAGGTGCACATTACGGCACTTAATGCCACTGTACAATGTAACACCCACTTTTCACTATTTATGTTATGAGTCCCATGTAATAGAGGGTGAGCCTATTGCCATATACCGGGCACAATTCCAGACTCTGCGCTATTACTGAGATTTTTTTAAACCCAGTAATATTTTTTTTGTCACCTGATGGTAAGCAATCGGCGTCGCCCATGGACACCTGAAACACCATTAGTTTGTTTGTTTTTAAATAAAAATAATAATTCCTAAATCATTAAATTTATTAATTATTATTAAATTTCTATGTTCAAAGGCTGAAAGAGAGCGCAAAGAACGCGAAGAAGCGGAGAAGCGAGAGAAGTTGCGTCTAGAAGCTCAGAAGCGGGAGCAAGAAGAGTTGCTTCGGAAGCAAAAGGAAGAACAAGTAAGCATACATATATAACTTCACGCCTGTCTTCCACAGGGGTAGTCAGAGACTATGGAACATCTAATTTTGACTACATGCAAGGTTGGTGCGTTGGCTGGGCAACCGGCTGCCGCGCAACGTGTCGCGGGTTCGATTCGGAACAACTCTTTGTGTGATCCACAGATTGTAGTTCCGTGTCTGTGTGTCATGTGTATGTGAACTTGTATGTTTGTACACGTACACACGATACAGGAGAAAATATTAGTGTGGGGCATACATAACATAACATCACGCCTTTTATCCCCGAAGGGGTAGGCAGAGGTGCACACAGAAGTAACACCCACTTTTCACTATTTATGTTATGAGTCCCATGTAATAGGGGGTGAGCCTATTGCCATATACCGGGCACAATTCCAGACTCCGTGCTACTACTAGTGTAGGGCAATGTTTAAAAAAAATGTTACGATTCCTACATATCACTTCCCTGAGGGCACGGCGGTGTCAGCCCACGCAGGGCATTCCGCGACAGTGTGCCCCACCGGTCCGTGGCCGCGTCAGGTAGAGGGCCGTGGACCGCACGACCCCGGCGTACAACCTCCGGCAGGAGGCGGTTGGCCCCCCGACGTTGGGGAGGAGGCACTTAAGCGCCACCCCGTCCTTTCCAACTTTGGAGCCAAACGTCGGAATTGCTCCACGACGTTCCACCGACTGTCTAGGACGAGTCCTAGGTACTTCATCGTCGTCTCGACGCCGATGGTATCTCCTCCCGCCGTTATTTGGGACCCACCCGGAGGTGGCGCGTTCCCGCGGCCATGAAATCCCTTTCAGAGATTGGAACTTTTACAAATATAACTACGAGCAACTGTACTTGTTATTATCAGAGACATCTTGGGATCCTGTTTTGCGGGCCGTTAGCGTTGCTGGCGCGGTGAATGCCTTTTATCAGATTATCTACGATACCTTTGATACCTGCATGCCTAAGAAAAGTCGTTCAAGGAAGATAACTGAGCGGTACCCTGTCTGGTTTACATCTGACATAATTAAAGATGTCAAACGTAAGCTCATATTGCACGCTACTTGGAAGCGCTCTAAATACCTTGAAGACTATAAGCCTTTCTCAGATCTTCGGAGTACCTTAAAATATCGTGTTGCTAATGCATATCAAACGCATATTAAACGCGTAGAGAATAATATTAGAGTAAACCCGCGTGAATTCTGGCGACATATATCCAGTTTGAGATCTAAGGGAGGGTTTGAACCGTCGGTGAGCTACTGTGGCGATAGTTACAGCGGTACTGCAGCCGCGGAGGTTTTTGCCAAATTTTTTGCCAGTGTGTTTTTGCCAGATAAACCACTGTTAAATGTCACCAGCATTGGAAATTCAGACACTACCAAAAATAGCAATTACATAAACATCTTTCAGTTCTCATCCAAGGATGTTTTGGATGGGTTAAATAAACTTAAAGTCAGTAGTTCCGTAGGCCCGGATAGTATGCCACCCACTATTCTAAAGCATCTCAAGAATTCGTTCGTTTCTCCTTTATCCCACATATTTAATTTATCACTTAAGACTGGGTTTTATCCCCTCCAATGGAAAGTGTCGCGCGTGACGCCTATACCTAAAACGTCGAATAAGACGGCTGTAGAGGAATTCCGTCCTATTGCCGTCTTATCGTCACCTGCTAAAGTATTTGAAAATGTTCTCCATAAACTTATATATGAACAAGTCGAAAAACATCTTAACAACGCTCAACATGGTTTTAGATGTAAGAGATCCGTTGAATCTAACTTGTTGACTTTGACGGAATATATTTCATCACAGCTAGATAGACGTCATCAGGTTGATGTTCTATATTTCGACTTCCGAAAGGCATTTGACCGCGTCAACAATGATATCTTGCTCGCGAAACTTTATGCCATAGGTATTTGCCCTAACCTATTACGCTTACTGGCTGACTACCTTCGTGACCGTCAGCAGTATGTGAAATTAGGAATTTACGAGTCCAGCACTTACCACACTCGATCCGGCGTAAGTCAAGGCTCAATCCTTGGCCCCTTACTATTCCTTCTCATGATCAACGATCTCCCAGATGTTCCCCAACACGCAAAATGTCTTCTATATGCTGATGATCTAAAACTCTACACTTGTGTCAACAGCATATCGGATTGTGAGGCTGTTCAGAGGGACATAGACCTGGTTTATGATTGGGGAGTTGCAAATAAAATGGATTTTAATCCTTCTAAGTGTTACGTCATGACTTTTGGTCGGGGACGGCACCCTATCACCTTTGATTATAAAATAAATGGTTCACCTATAACCAGATCATCAAGTATGAGGGACCTGGGTGTCGTCTTCGATCAGAAGTTGACATTTCACGATCATATCGCCACGGTTGCTAAGGAATCATTCAAAAGACTTGGATTCGTCTTAAGAAATTCAAAAGATTTCAAGAATGCACACGTGATAAGACTCTTATATAAAACTCTTGTCAGGAGCAAGCTAGAGGCCAGCTCCTGCATTTGGAGTCCATACGAGGCATCTTATTCACTCCTACTTGAAAAAGTTCAAAAGAAATTCTTGAGGTTCCTCTACAAATTTTCTCTGGGTTACTATCCGTACATGTATCCAACAAAGTACCTTGCAGGATGTTTAGGATTTAATATGTTGGATACTAGAAGGGCATACAATCAACTTCACATCACACTCAAAATCTGCAGAGGGATCATAGATGCTCCTGATCTCCACAGTGAGCTGATTCGATTGTATGCCCCAAATAACTACATACGCGCCCGGAGGCACCGTCTACTATCCGTGCCTCCAAGTCGTACCGTGGCCCGGGCATCGTCCCCCATTCCTCGCATCTTGTCCGCGCTCAATAGCCTCGTGGAAGCCTACCCTGACTGTGACCTATTCATGGACGAGTTTAAAGCTATTAAAAAGGTTTGTCTCAGTTTTTGTGAAAGTCTCTCAAGTCTGTGTTGAAGTGTATAATTAAATGTTAATGTAATTGGTGTAAAGCCGTGTTAACATAATTAAATAAATAAATGAAAACACATGGCCTCGGACTTGTGGAGCGCCACCTCGAGTCCCAACTGACGGATTCTCTCG
This sequence comes from Spodoptera picta, assembly GCA_038387885.1. Lineage (NCBI taxonomy): Eukaryota > Metazoa > Arthropoda > Insecta > Lepidoptera > Noctuidae > Spodoptera > Spodoptera picta. The sequence goes on along the minus strand of JAZHFQ010000252.1, from coordinate 1,271,830 downwards.
ACGACTGTCGCAACACTACAATATGTCTATTATGTCGAATATGTTTATTGATTTATTATTATTATTACTTTTTTTAGGAAAAACGCGAGGCAGCTCGTAAAGAAATGGAACGTCAATGTCAACTTGAGTGGGAAAAAAAACGGTACGTCAAAACAAATCATAACATAACGCCTTTTTACCCCTGGAGGGTTAGGCAGAGGAGCACAGTTACGGCATTTAATGCCACTGTACAATTTCACCCACTTTTCACTATTTTTATTATGAGTCCCATGTATTTAGTGCGAGTGCGAGTGCATCTCTGCCAACCCCTTCGGGGATAAAATGGATGATGTTATGTTATGTAATTTGAATAACATGTAAAATTACTTCATGTTCAATATCTTTTTGTAACCTATGATCTGCAAATAATAAAGTTAATTGGTTCTCAAACAGTGCAGGTTCGAAACCTACCAACGGCAAGTACCAATGTGACTTGTTCCAAGTTATATGTACTTTCTAAGATTATCTAGACACCACTGACAAACGGTGAAGGAAAACAACGTGAGGAAACCTGAACTTGTAATTTCTAATAATAAGTTTGAAATCGTTAACCCGCATTGAGCAAGCGTGGTGATTAATGCTCAAACCTTCGCCGTGTGAGAAGAGGTATTTGGTCAACAGTGGCCACTTATAGGCTGTTGTTTTTTAATAGTGACAATATGAATCTTATCCATTATTCATCTTCTTCTAGAACGCGAGAACTTGAAGCGATGCGCACAGAAGAACAATCGAAAGTCTTATCCCTGAAAGCTAAAAGCCAGAGTGTATCAGCAGAATTAAACTCAGTAGTACTACGCGCCAGTAACTTGGCCAAGGACATCCGGGAGACGAGGACTAGTGTTGCAGCCGCCAAATGTACTATTGACGGCATGAGGTATGTTATGTGAGATTATTGACACCAGATTTTGTGATAGGTGACCCCAGACTGTGTTTATTGACCCCAGAATTTGTGACTAGTGACCCCAAATTATGTGATTTTGACCCCCGATTTTGTGACTGGTGACCCCAGATGTTGTGATTATTGACCTCAGATTTTGTGACTAGTCACCTCGGTTTTTGTGACTAGTCAACCCAGATTTTGTTATTTTAATCTTGATTTATTTGTGGAGATGACAACTGTTTTTAACATAATGACTAGTCACTTACAACTCTTTTATTAGAGAAGCCGGGAAACGAGCAGACGTATCACCTGATGGTAAGCAATTGGCGTCGCCTATAGACACCAGAGACATTACAAGTGCGTTACCGGCCTTTTGGATTGGGAATATGAAGATTGTGGGGGATTCGGGATTGGGGAGACTGTAGAGGGTACGGGGGTAATTGGGCCTTCACTGCCCTCATTCACACGATAAAAGCCAGCAGTACCGAAGTATGGCTCTGCCATCCCCAAAAGGCCGGTAACGTACTAGTAACGCCTCTGGTGTTTCAGGTGTCCATGGGCGACGCCGATTGCTTACCATCAGGTGATCCATATGCTCGTTTACTGGCTTATGCCATAAAAAATAAAACACGCTCACCTTTCTGTTACCGTTACTGTTACCTAATTGCATCAAAATATCTAAATGCCGCCCTAAACGTATAGGTCGGACCGCGACTCAAGTATGGCAGAGATGCAACAACTCAAGGCTCGAGTGAAGGAACTCAATGCCAAGCAGATCGCTCTGAACAAGGAGAAGGCGGAACTCGATGCTAAGGTGAGTTGCTGTATTTCAGGAGTAGTTTAGAAATGAGGGTCAAAAATAATATATATACCTCTATATTTCAATTTATCCTTAAGGCTGATTTTTCCAACGTCAGATAAATTTTAACTGAGGAATAACTGACAATTGATGAATATTTGACAAGTGGGTAGTTGCCAGAGTATCAAAATTAAAAATCTAATTAGTCCGTCAGTAAGATAATGACAAAATATTATACCTACACGTATTTTTTTTCTCGTATTAAGTTGCAATACTTAGATAAAATGGCGCTAAGTTTAGGAGTGGGAGGTCGTTACGTCATAACGTGCTACAAAATGTGGCACGCTGTGACGTCACACGATATTTCAAATCAATATAGAGGTATCGTCGAAAGTATTTAATTTTGTGAGAAAAGAAAAAATACATGTCTAAAGTTTTAAATTAACTCGTCGAGTACCGGTTTTGCAGACACAATTATAGAACAATAGGTTGCGGTCACCGGTGACCGCTTGGTATTTGACAGTTTAATGAACCAGACGGACATTAAAAAAAAATTTAGGAGACTACCCTGTTGTTCCATTCTAAATACTTTTTTTTTGACACAAGCCCGCCACAACCTCCCAAAACCGCTGCAACTCCTGTGCACCAGGATCTACAATAGATACAACCATGACAACACCGGAACACTGAAGTCTCAGGGACATGAATAACTATCTTGGTTCCTGCAACGATCACTTCGTTGCAGGAACCAAGATTGTTATTCATCATACCGTCATTATAGACACAATTAAAGAACAATAGGTTGCGGTCACCGGTGTCCTCGCGGTGTTTGACAGTTCAAACAGGCTCTTTTAAAAGCGGTCCCCGATTATCAGGCTTATTTCTATCGGACTTTAAAAAATCTGATACTTTTCACATGGGACTTGTATGGAAAATGAAAACTACGTAACTAAAGAATTGTATTGTGAACCCGACTGAAAAAGAGTAACTTATGGAGTTACTTGCTCGTCCGAAAGTTATCTTTGCATGCCGAAAACAGTAGGCGATGTATGTGGGACTATTTTTTTATAATTATTATTACCTGTAATTACCATACTTCGTGCAAATAAACGTTCTTATTGTTATTCTTCTCCATAGGAATCTTGGAATGAGCAAATAGCTTCACTTTTTTATTTTTTGTTGACGTTCAAAAGTGCCTTCCTGGGGGCTTACTCTTGAATCCAATTCCGTTCGATCGACATTGATATTTTTTTATTTTTTATTTTAAAAGACTTCATGCACACACTAATGTACAAGGTGGGCTTAATGCCTAGGGCATTCTCCTCCAGCCAGACCTTTGGGTGATGCAGAGACAAAAACAATGGTCGATGCAAGAAGCAAGCGTATTTAGGAATCGACAGAAATACATAAAAAAAAGGATAGTATAGACTTACATAAAATAAATCCCTATATAAACTTACATATATATGTCATAACAATAAACTTACACAATTATATTACATATACTACTTAGACGTAACATAATTATACATAGTATATTGATAGTTACGATTCTGCCAATCTCCTCAAAAGTAGCTCCCGCACCTTCCGCTTGAATGACAAACGACTGGGCACCATCCTGATATCGGGAGGGAGCGCATTCCACAGAAGAATAGACTGAACAAAAAAGGAGGAATGAAGAAATTTAGTACGATGTGTTGGACATTGGAGGAGGCGATTATTAGAAGAGCGAAGATATTTGCTGTGGTTTGCGCATGTATATTGAAAGTGTAAGGACAGATAGTGAGGCGAATGAGGCGAGTCAAGAACAGAGAAAAGAGTGGTTAGCGCCCTTAGTTCCCTGCGTATTGTGATATTGTGTCGTACTCTTGAGTTGCATCACTAGCGCCCATTGCATCCGTATTGCGTGGATATTGAATGAACTAAATGGTATTGAGTTTGTCTTTATATTCCGTACTCTGAATGCTATTGTAACAGCTACGATTGTGGTTGTATAGTGTTGACATTGAATAATTATTGACTTTTCAATGGATTGCAATTGCATTGACATTGAGATTGGTTTCAAGAGTAAGCACCCTGTTCTTGTCGAAGTAAACGATTTTGCTTTCAATCGTCAAATCAATAAATGAAATGTAAATATTTTACTGCATTGAAAACTCGAAACAATTCATTTTTGACTGAGTAAAATATTTATTTATTTGTTTTTTTGTCCAGGCCAAAGCATCTGAGGGCGCAGGCGAAGACGGGAAGCTGAATATGATGGAGATCACCCTCAAACAACTGAGGGATAAGGTACGCATATCTTAGTAATACCTCTAAAGTGTGGGAGAGCCGTGCTTCGGCACGAATAAGCCAGCTTGACCGGAGTGATACCACCAACGTAGAAAACGACGTGAAGCAACGCTTGCGTAGTGTTTCGTCGTGTGCGTGAGGTTACCGGAGGCCCAATTACCCTCCCCTTCCCCAATCTCCCCAATCCCTGAATCCCCAACGATCCTCAAAGTCCTAATCTCCAAAAGGCCGGTAACGCACTTGTAACGCCTCTAGTGTTCCGTGTGTCCATGGACGACGCCGATTGCTTACCATCAGGTGATCCGTCTGCTCGTTTACCGGCTTATGCCATAAAAAAAAGTAATCTGAGTTCGATGTTCGGGTCGAGTATTTGTCTGCCTTCCCGTTCACGACATTAAGTTCAAAAATATTGTCTTTTTTCACAGGTCGAAGCAGCAAAGGCACTAGTGGAAAGCAAGAAGCAAGACCTGGAAACCAATAAGGCCCATCTGTCAGAGCTTAACAATACAGTTACTGAGCTGGGGGAGAAGTGCGCGCGAGTGTGGAAGCTGTATGAAGAGAGACGAGAAGAGTATCTCAGTAGGAGCTCGGCCCCGGCTGAGAGTGCTTGGAACGCAGGTAGGGAGCTAACTCGAAAGTATTTTTGGGAGAGCCATGCTTGCGTACGAATGGGCCGGTTCGACCGGAGTGATACCACGGCCGAGCAGAAAACCGACGTGAAGCAACGCTTGCGTTATGTTTCGTCGTGTGAGTGAGGTTACCGGAAGCCCAATTACCCCCTTTCGCCAGTCTTCTCAATACCCATATCCTCCACAATCCTCATATTCCCAATCCCCAAAACACCGGTAACGCACTTGTAATGTCTCTAATGTTCCGTGTGTCCATGGGCGACGCCGATTGCTTACCATCAGGTGATCCGTCTGCTCGTTTTATGGCATAAGCCGGTAAACGAGCAGACGGATCACCTGATGGTAAGCAATCGGTGTCACCCATGGACACCTGGGCGTTAAAAGTACGTTACCGGCCTTTTGACGATAAGGAATTTGAGGATTGTTGGGGATTCAGGGATTGGGGAAATTGGGGAGAGAAGGAGGTGTTTTTTTTTAAGGGGGGAAAATCATCGAATGACTGCTCCCGCCTGAGCGAGGCGGGAGGGAGTGTCAGACTCTTACTGACTAAAAACCACCCCGTTCCTTCTCCTGCACGTCGAGCCGGAGCCCCGGTTACCCGTTAGGTTATCCGCGGTGTAATTGGGCTTCCTGTAACGTTACTCACGCGACGAAACATAGGTAAGCGTTGTTTCACACAGCAGTGCCGAAGCATGGCTCTCCAACACTTAGTTTAGCCAAAGCATGGCTTCAATAAGGAAGAAGGAAAGAAAAGAAAAACTATATATTTTGCTACGACACACAACGAGAATTTAGAAACACAAAAAGCCCACGGTGCGTCGCAGCGCAAAAGGCTGGAGCTCAGCTTAATACCGTGGACCCACAGAGGCTCGAGCCCACGGCGCTCATTGTCACCGGCCCGTTATAGTACGTACTAGTTATACACCTACGGTAACGCTATTCGGAGCGCAGCATGATGTATATAATATAAAAGTGAAAACAAAATCAACAGAAACGATTACTGCCAAAAATCTCAATAAATAGATTCAAAATAAATAGGTAATAACAAGAACATAATAATAACATTAAAATATATGTTCCTAGAAGCGGACTGGGGTACGACAGCGAACGATGCGTGGGGCGAGGAACCTGCCTCGGACAACGCCTGGGGAGATGCACCCGCCACTACTGGTCAGTATCTTTATTATATACTAGCTTCTGTCCCCAGCTTTGTCCACGTTCCGGTGGTATATAGAATAGTATATAGGGCCAGCACTGATTTACAGTTGGCACCCCTGTGCTAAGGCACTAAAGTGGCTTTTGGCTTAAGAGCCAAAAGCCACTTTAGCGCTTGTCTACAGAGAGAGTAGAAAACTAAATGTATGGGGATGACACTGACAAGTGTCAAAATTTACCTCAATCTATCTATATCTATACTAATATTATAAAGAGGAAAGATTTGTACCTATTTTTGTATGTTTGTAATGAATGGGCTCAAAAAGTACTGGGCCGATTTAAAAAATTCTTTCACCAACAGAATGCTATATTCTAGCAATTTGACATAAGCTACATTTTATTTTGAAAAAAATTAGGGATCCTTGGTAAAATTTGAACAATGTAACCGAAGGTGTAGAAAAATGAGTCTTAAAATGTATTTCGTCGAATGCGCTGCCGAAACTATTAGCGATAGAACAAAATAATGTACAACAATATTGAAGAACATCATAATGTCTACAAAAACTCCGCTGTAGCGTATGTCCAATTATTGTAGTTATGTCACTACAACAATCCAAATTTCCAAAAATAAATAATTGTGTACCCCGTGCGAAGCCGGGACGGGCTGCTAGTTCCATATAATTTGGTTTTCTATTCTACATGTAGACAAGCGCTAAATGGCATTTGGCTGCAGTGACGCACGGACGACAGCAACACATACTACTTGTAATCCGTATATGCCAAAATTTGCCAAATGAGAAATATTAACTTTTATTTTGCTTTCCAAGCGCTATTGTTTTCTCTTATCGCTCCGTCAGCTCGGTTACCTGTAAACCTACCAATTTAAATATCACTTCTTCATTATATCACTAGTATTTGCCTGCGACTTCTTGCGAGTTTTATTAAACGAGTTTTCGTGCTGCTAAACATAGGTACGATGCCGTGGAGAACCTAACGGGTTACCGGGGCTCCGCCTCGACGTGCAGGAGAAGGAACGGGGTCGTTTTTAGTCAGTAACATTCCTAATCCCCAGCAATCCTCAAATTCCTAATCCCCAATAATCGTCAAATTCCTGATCCCCAATAATACTCAAATTCCTGATCTCCAACAATACTCAAATTCCTGATCCCCAACAATCCTCAAATTCCTAATGCCCAATAATCCTCAAATTCCTAATCCCTAAAAATGCTCAATTTCCTAATCCCCAAAAATCCTCAAATTCCTAAACCCCAATAATCCTCAAATTCCTAATCCCCTACAATCCTCAAATTCTTAATCTCAACAATCCTCAAATTCCTAATGCCCACCAATCCTCCAATTCCTAATACCCACCAATCCTCCAATTCCTAATACCCACCAATCCTCCAATTCCTAATACCCACCAATCCTCCAATTCCTAATCCCCAAAAGGCTGGTAACACACTTGTAATGCCTTTGGTGTTCCAGGTGTCCATGGGCGACGCCGATTGCTTACCATCGGGTGATCCGTCTGCTCGTTTACCGGCTTATGCCATAAAAAATTATTGGTTTCTGACTATGGAAAGCGCCCAATTTTTATATTAGCAGAATATCCGAGTGTTCTACTCAAAGTAGCCGTATTATAAGTACTGCTAAACTTTTTTACGCCTTATTTCTTTACACTCAGAGTTGGATTCTGATTAGCATGCAACGTGTACATGTTGTGATCAATTTTTATATACGATATTCATATTTATGTTAATAGTTAAAATAAACTCTATAATAATGTGTGTTTCGGATTATTTTTGTTTGACTGCCGTAGTGTTATTGGGTATGTGTTAAAAGCTGTACCGTTTTTATTATAACGGCACTCGGGGCCCCCATATTCCCCCGAAGGATCGACTATTTCGACGGATATCCGCACGGAGCAAATCTTTGTGTGATCCACAAATTGTTGTTCCGGGTCTGTGTGTGATGTGTATATGAACTTGTATGTTTGTAAACGCACCCACGATACAGGAGAAAATCCTAGTGCAATGTTAAAAATATCAAGCTGGGCCGCGAAGTATTGTGTGGTTAAGCCCCAGCGTGTAAGCACGGGCCTGCGGACGGCGAGCTCGGGTGACTCGCCCCCCGACCAGAACCAGTCCCGAGCGTACGACGCATTGCGGTCCGCGCGCGCCATAAAGACCCATCAGACCACCACAGACGGGCCCCAAAAGGGTTGTTTTAATAATAACTATCGTGAGACATACTAAATTAACTAAAAATCGCGGGTTACTCACGGGAATATACTGAGACAAGCTTTACTAGTTTCGAGTTACAGAGGGGTTCTTCCTCATGAGCAGTATGCGCGTACGGATGTCGATGGGCTGTTTTTTTTTTAAAGGGGAAAATCATCGAATGACTGCTCCTGCCTGGGTGATGCGGGAGGGAGTGTCAGACTCTTACTGATTAAAAACCACCCCGTTCTTGTCTGACACTCCCTCTCGCCTCGCCCGGGCTAGAGAGGTCATTGGATGATTCACCCACCTTAAAAACAAGGGCTCCACTGTAGTCTGAGACGGACCTGGCTACCTCTAGGGTTGCAGGAGTACTTGGAATACAGTGTCCACTTACTGTCAGGACAACTGTATGCTTTGTCAATACCGATATCTTGTGAACCTGATTGAAAAAGAGTAACCTATGGAGTGTCTTGTGCGTTCGTCTACATAGGAATCTACACCTTGGAATCAGCAAATACCTACAATTATTTTTTTTTGTTGACGTTCAAAAGTGCCATTCTGGCCTAATTGAAATAAATGATTTTGACTTTAACACAGCCGGGTATACGACACCCACGGGAAGAAAAGGGGTGGTGATAAATATATTGTGCTGTATCCTCTTCACCACAGCATCCTAATACTACTTTTGGTTATACATAGAAAATGGGAAGTTAATAATTGTATGTATGTTTACAGCTATAGAACCGGTGCCTTCGTCGACTGCTCCTAGATGGCGCTGCGTGTACGAGTTTACAGCGCGCACTGCTGATGAACTCAGTCTACAGCCCGGCGACCTGGTGAGTGAACTATATTAATTATAACAACAACATTATACATGCAAATTTTACAACAAAAAATTCGTTTTTAAAACATATTATTGACTCACGCAGACTCATTCACGTGAGTGTGAATGAGTCTGCGTCACTTACACCTTAATTCACTTACTCACGCACGCACTAATTCAAGTCACACTTATCTCCTTTATCCTCATACTAACTCACAGAAATACGCGGTTACTCAGCCAGCACTCACGTGGACTCACGCACACTCACTTACTCACTCACTCACATTCACTCATTTACACATGCGTGTTTGTAAACGCACTCGCGAAAGGAGAATCCTAGTATGAGATATTTTTTCCAATAAGTGTTTGTGTAAAAATTTTTAACTTTGTTTGTCTCAGGTCAGCGATGCTCAACCACCTCGCGGTGATGCCGAGCCTGGCTGGAGATGGGGAACTGCTAGAGGTAATGATTTTTCTGGGATAAGCCGGTAAACGAGCAGGCGCGCGCATCACCTGGACCACAAATAAATGGTTTTTCTTTCTTTCATTTCTTTGTTTCCTTTCTTTCTTTTCTTTTCTTTCTTTCTTTTCTTTACTTTCCTTTCTTTCTTTCTTTTCTTTCTTTCTTTTCTTTCTTTCTTTCTTTCTTTTTTTCGTTCTTTCTTTATTTCTTTCCTTTCTTTTCTTTCTTTCTGATGGTAAGCAATCGTCGTCGCCCATGGACAAACAGAAAACCAGCAGCTGTAGTCAAATGCCATTTAGCGCTTGTCTACATGTAGAATAGAAAACTAAATTATATGGAATTGACATATATTATGACACTTGTCAGTGTCATCCCTATACATTTAGTTTTCTACTCTCTCTGTAGACAAGCGCTAAAGGCCCAGAGGCGTTACAAGTGCGTTACCGGCCTTTTGGGGATTAGGAATTTGTGGATTGTTGAGGTTCGGGGATATTTACATTAATTAATGAAGTTATGAAATGTAACACTTTGATTTATTAATTCATAACAACTCGTCGAGTACCGTCATTATAGACACAATTATAGAACAATAGGTTGCGGTCACCGGTGACCGCGCGGTGTTTGACAGTTTAAATATTCGCATGCGACCTCATGAAATGTGAGGATCTCAAAAATATTGTATTATCTGTAATACACCACTTTTTTAGAAATTTGAATTCAAATGATTTGATTTAATCCTTTTTAAATTGGAACTGGTTCACCATCTCGCCTGGTGGTGCACGATGACGCGGTCTACGATGTAGCACGTCGTCCCAAAGCAACCTATTCACTCGGGCCTTGAAGACTCCCAGGTTAACCGTTTGCTCGGTGGCCGAGTGGTCGCAAGTGTGTCTACCGGGCAAGGGGTCTCGGGTTCGATTCCTGGGTCGGGCAAAGTATTGTAGGGTTTTTTTTAATTATCTGTAGTAGCACGGAGTTAGGAATTGTGCCCGGTATATGACAATAGGCTCACCCCCTATTACATGGGACTCATAACATAAATAGTGACAAGTGGGTGTTACATTGTACAGTGGCATTAAGTGCTGTAATGTACATACACCTCTGCCTACTCCATGGGGAATAAAAGGCGTGATGTTGTATCCATTTCATAGTCGTTTAAAATTCACGTTTTCTTTTTACAGGTCAATCAGGATGGTTCCCCGAGTCTTACGTCGAAGATATCAATGCTCCTGCGTCGTACAGCGAGGTCGTTGAACCCATGGAGACGAAGACTCAGTTGGAAGGCATTGCTGAGGTGCCTGAAGCTGAAATGGCGAACGATCTCGGTGGAGCCATGCCCGTAGTCCGTAAGTTGTTTTTATGGCATAAGCCGGTAAACTACAGACGGATCACCTGATGGTAAGCAATCGCCGCCCATGGACATACTGAACACTAGAGGCGTTACAAGTGCGTTACCGGCTTTTTGGGGTATTAGGAATTTACGGATTGTTCTTGTTACGGGATTCTGGGATTGGAGAGATTGCCAAAGGGAGGGAGGGGGGTAATTGGCCCTTTGGTAACCTCATTCACACGATGAAACACAACGCAAGCGTTGCTTCACGTCTTTTTCTGGTCGTTGGTGGTATCACTCCGGTCGAGCGCCCAGTAGTGCCGCAGCACGGCCCACAGAGGTCAGGTGTCGCTCGGACCCGCGAGTAGTCCGGCCAGTGTCTGCGACGACTGCCGCGCCAGCCTCGCTCCTCGGCGGCTACGATGGTGTTGGGTTCGAATCCCGGGTCGACGCAAAATAACAGTATTACACAGGGTAGATTATGATTTGGAATAACACAATATGGGCTGCTTTTTACTTCTCTGTCAGTGGGCTCGCTGCCATTGCAGCGGTAAGTCCTCTCTTTGAGGAGTGGCTTGAGAGACGCTACGGCGTCCTCACCTACCGCCTGACGCAGGTCCTCACCGGACATGGAAGTTTCGGGAGGTACCTGTGTCTGATGGGGCGGGAGGAAACGCCCGGGTGTCATCACTGCGAGGACCGCCCTGAGGACACGGTAAAACACACTGTAGCGGAATGCCCTGCGAGGGCTGAGCACCGCCGTGTCCTCAGGGAAGTGATCGGCGATGGCGACCTCTCGCGTCCGGGCCTAGTGCAGGCCATGATGCGGAGCGAGGGGGACTGGGATGCCGTCTCCTCCTTTTGCGAAGCAGTCATGCTAGCTAAGGAGGAGGCGGGACGCGTCCTCGCAACCCAGCCATCGCGAAGGACACTCCGGGCGTCGGGGATCGCGGGACGATCTCCGGCCACCGTAAGCGCGGGCCTGCGGACATACAGCATGGGTGGCTCCCCGTCCGACCAGAAACAGACCCGAGCGGACGGCGCCGAGCGGTCCGCGCGCGCCTCAAAGAGCCATCAGACCACCACAGATGGGGCCCAATACGGCCGTTGCCGATTCGGAGTCGCGGAGAACCTAACGGGTAACCGGGGCTCCGGCTCGACGTGCAGGAGAAGGAACGGGGTGGTTTTTAGTCAGTAAGAGTCTGACACTCCCTCCCGCCTCACCCAGGCGGGAAAAGTCATTTGATGATTGACCCCCCTCAAAAAAAAAAAGGTAGCTGATGTACTAAGAAATAACTTAGGATAGTTTTATTTTAGTAAAACGCAGACGAAGTTACGCGTACAGCTAGTCTACAAAACAAAATATATTTTACAGAAGGCGGTGATTTCTACATCGCCGCGTATCCCTATACGTCAGCTGAACCAGGCGATCTTACCTTCGAGGCCGGGGAGAGGATCGAAGTCATACGGAGGGACGGGGACTGGTGGACTGGGAGGATCGGGATCAGGTATATAGTAGTTATACATTAAGGTATCACCGTCACTATTGACGCGGGTGTCGTATACCCGACTGAATAACCTTCTGATTCACTTCGTTGCGGGAACCAAGGCAGTTATTCATGTCCCTGAGATGTTGGACTTCAGTGTTCCGGTGTTTGTCATGGTTGTATCTACTGTAGATCCTGGTGCACAGGAGTTGCAGCGGGTTTGGGAGGTTTTGTCGGCAGACTTGTACCATAAAAAAATACCCGAATGAAAGGGAGAGAAAGAGATCACATCAACTCCTGCGCAGGATCGACGGTAGATACAACCACGCAGGCCGATAACGCACTTGTAACGCATCTTTAGTTCCGTGTGTCCATGGGCGACGCCGATTGCTTACCATCAGGTGATCCGTCTGCTCGTTTACCGGCTTTATGAGCATCAGCTCCAACAGTGTGTTATTAAATTTATTTATACAAATATATTTTTTTATCCCCAGAACGGGCATCTTCCCCTCAAACTACGTGACCAAAGACACGACCACGACGGTTGACGTCATAGCCTCCATCCCCGAGGCCGAGGAGATAGTTGACGGACAGACTGACGTCGCTCCAGCACTACCACAACAAAACGCTGCGCCGTACTCTCCACCTGTACAGGTTTGACCCATCTTTTTCTATACCTTGCTTTTTGTAGATGCTACAAGTATTTTTTTTTTTTAAGGGGGGAAAATCATCGAATGACTGCTCCCGCCTGGGTGAGGCGGGAGGGAGTGTCAGACTCTTACTGACTAAAAACCACCCCGTTCCTTCTCCTGCACGTCGAGCCGGAGCCCCGGTTACCCGTTAGGTTCTCCGCGACACTGATAGTTACACTACTCCTTCGATATTGACTATTCCTTTCTCTTAAGTAGTTTATGTTATCGTTGTAAAATGCACACTGGTCCGTGTGTGTAGCAATCGTGTATTTATAATTAGGTAAAAATGACGCGCAGTTGTATCGACTGCAGGGTCACCAAAAGGCATGTACAATTGAAGACCGTGCAGTGGAAGAGCCATACTTCGGCCTGCTGGACCCGGAGTGATACCACCAACGAGCAGAGGCCTTAGTACGGGTTTGTTTTACGTTTAAAGTAATCGTAACGAGTGCGCGTTCGGCGCTGTGATTGGTTGCTTCATTGGCGCCGGCCAATCAGAGCGCCGAACGCATACTCGTTTCGAATACTTTAAACGTAAATCAAACTCGTACTAAGGCCTCAGGACACCATAGTGAAACAACCACAGCGTTGTCTCTTCATTCTAATTACCATATATATACCATAAAATTTAGGGAAACTACCCTATTCATCAAGAGTCTATAAATGCCCACTGCTGAGCAAAGCCTTGTCTCACACGGAGGTTTGAGCATTAATCACCACGCTTGCTCAATGCGGGTTGGTGATTACAAACTTATAATTAGAAATTATAAGCCCAGGTTTCCTCACGATGATTTCCTTCACCGTTTGTCAGTGGTGTCTAGATAATCTTAGAAAGTACATATAATTCGGAAAAAGGCACATTGGTACTTGCCGTTGGTAGGTTTCGACCCCGCATCTCATGCATGAGAAGAGGGCGTCTTAAATTTATGTTCTATTTGTATTTTTGTCAAACAGGAACAAAAATCGTCCACTCCGATATCCTCCGAGGTGGCCTCTATAACGGAGGGCGGAGGCTCTGCAGCGGGGGGCGCGCGCCCGGCCTCCGCCGCGCGCCGGGACTCCGGCCGGGACTCCGTCACCGGCAGGCGGAAGAACGAGGTCGCACAAGCCATCGCTAATTATACGGCTACTAGGTAAGTTTAGACTAGTTTTTAAAGACTATTTTGTATATTTTCGAGGGTGGTTCGATTAGTTTCGAGTAACACTGGGGCTCATAAATTTGAGGTTAATTATTATACAAGACGGCCTCGTTGGCCGAGTGGTAGCAAGTGCGATTGCTGGGTCGGGCAAAGTATGACTGGGTTTTTTATAGAAATATCTCAGTAGTAGCATGAATCCTGGAATTCTGTAAATTAGGCCGGTATATGGCAATAGACCCTATTACATGAGACTGGGGAATGTAAATAGTGAAAAGTGGGTGTTACATTGTACAGTAACATGTGCATCTTTGCCTACCACTTCGAGGAAAATAGGCGTGGTGTATATATCATATGATCAACTAGTTTCGAGCTACATCGGGAATCATAGTAATTCAAATAACTCTGTATATTCATTTGTATTAACGAATATATTCTCTTCTCAGCTCCGAACAACTCTCCCTAACCAAAGGCCAGCTCTTAGTAGTCCGCAAGAAGGCGGACAGTGGATGGTGGGAGGGGGAACTGCAGGCTAAAGGGAGGAACAGGCAGGTTGGGTGGTTCCCTGCAAGCTATGTTAAGGTAAGTTGTAGAATTGGGTACATTCCTTAATCAAAAATAAATTATTTCGACTGTTCAATACAATAAAATGTTAATAAATAATCACACTTTCATTAATTGATTTTATGACCAACTTCATTTTAGTATTCTTCCAGCAACATTAACTATAGAATGCGAGAAACTTTCTCCAAATTTAGAGAGGTAGACTCTAAATATACCTCAACCCAAACTTAAAGGTCCCATCTGTTACATGTATGAACATCACTAATTAGTAAGTAGTAGCCCCCTCACTACAATGTGTTATATAAGGTAGAATACTATTCATTAACGCGGCTGTCTACCTGTCATAGTCTAAGTGTGTGTACACGTCGTGCGCCCTGCACATTATTGTAATAAATCCGTCTATAATGGGGTAGACGACTAATTTTTATTTTAATGTCTGTCTGGTAGATTATTTAAAAACATTAGACACGTATTTTTTATTTTCTTACGGAAACGAATAGTTTCGAAGATATATTGATTTGAAATGTCGCGTGACGTCACTTCTCAGTACATTTTATACTAAGAAATGACGTTTTAGCCCCCACTCCTAAACTTTGATTCGTTTTATCTAAGTATTGTTTTATTATACAACAAAATAAAAAAATACGTGTCTAATATTTTTTATTACCTAAGTTACGGACTAATTATATTTTTAATTTTCATACCCTGTCATCATCCCCATTAATTAATCCACCAACATAACACCATCTCATACTAAATCCTCTTCAACCCAGTCTAAAAGCTCCCAAACTCACTATAAGCTCTCCACAACCCACTCTGAATTCACCCCAGCCTGCTTTAAACTTGTAAATTATACTATTTTTCAAAAGAGTAACGAATGGAGTTTCTTGTTCGTTCTTCTCCATTCGAATCTACGTTTTGGAATGAGCACCTAGCTTCACCTAGCTTCACTAACGGACAGACTTCAGTTTCAAAAGTACCAAATTATGGGTTTAACTCGTCGAGTACCGTCATTATAGACACAATTAAAGAACAATAGGTTGCGGTCACTCCGGTGTCCTCGCGGTGTTTGACAGTTTAAATGAAATAAATGCGTTTGTGTTTGACTCTTCCTGCTCTATGCATAATCTATATAATCTACTATAATCTCTCTCTAACTCTAACTTAAGTTTCCCTTATCAATTCTAACACTAAATTCAGCTCAATCCTATACAAACTTTACTTGCTTCAGTTTAAGATACCCCACCTTACTCTAAAACACTCCAACCCACTCTAAATTCCCCTAACCCACACTAAAGTCCCTCATCTCGCTCTAAATTCCCCCAACCCACTCTAAATTCCCCTAACACACACTAAAGTCCCTCATCTCGCTCTAAATTCCCCCAACCCACTCTAAATTCCCCTAACCCACACTAAAGTCCCTCATCCACGCTCTAAATTCCCCCAGCCCACTCTAAATTCCCCCAACCCACTCTAAATTCCCCCACACCACTCTAAATCTCCTCCATCCCACTCTAAATCACCCCCAACCCGCTCTAAAACACCGTAAATAAATAAATTACAAATATATTTTTATAATTTATTTAGATACTCCAGTCTTCAGGCCGGACTTCAGGTAGAACAACACCAGTCCTGTCCAAAATGGACACGCTACCATCTGAAACAGTCATCGATAAGGTATTTATTTAATATAATGATTTTTTAAGAACATTTACTCGTGTTAGTAATTGTGAAATTACTTTTATATTAGAACTTACGTGAGTAATACTAAATTAATTATTATGTTGTCGATTTACTCACGTAACTGTTTGAGCCATTCTAGATGCTCATATTCATTGAAACTGTTCGAGTTCCTCGTCAAACAGTTAGAAAGAAAAAGCATTTGTTAAACAGTTGGCACGCACAAAGATACACAAAAAAAATACAAAATTAAAAAAGAAAAGAAGAAATAAATACACATATTTTTCATCATCAACAGCCTATAAATGCCCACTGCTGAGCAAAGCCTCTTCTCACACGGAGAAGGTTAGAGCGTTAATCACCACGCTTGCTCAATGCGGGTTGGTAATTTCAAACTTATAATTAGAAATTATAAGCCCAGGTTTCCTCACGATGTTTTTCCTTCACCGTTTGTCAGTGGTGTCTAAATAATCTTAGAAAGTACATATAACTCGGAAAAAGTCACATTGGCCTTGGTAGCCGGTAGTTGTCTTGCCGTTGGTAGGTTTCGAACCCGCACCCTCATGCATGAGAAGCGAGCGTCTTAAACCTCCGGGCCACCACGACACTATATACACACACACATATTTTTAAAGATATAGAAAAAAAACAAAGAAACGACAACGTATAACAATACAATAATTTAAAATTAATAAAAAAGTGTGTTAGTGAGTTACATGAGTAAGTCGAAAACGTAATAATTAAATTACTTTTAATTGAATTATTTTACATTTAACATAACATAACATCACACCTTTTATCCCCGAAGGGGTAGGCAGAGATGCACACAGAAGTAACACCCACTTTTCACTATTTATGTTATTATTCCCATGTAATAGGGGGTGAGCCTATTGCCATATACCGGGCACAATTCCAGACTCCGTGCTACTACTGAGTTTTTTTAAAAACCCAGTAATACTTTGCCCGACCCGGGAACCGAACCCGAGACCCCTTGCCCAGCAGTCGCACTTGCGACCACTTGGTCAACGAGGCAGTCATATTTTACATTTATCAAAAGATTTAACATTATTTTTTACTAATAGTACAATGTAACACCCACTTTTCACTATTTATGTTATGAGTCCCATGTAATAGGGGGTGAGCCTATTGCCATATACCGGACACAATTTCAGACTCAGTTGTTATCAAGAAACTTGATGATATTGAATGTAAATTAGTTTATAACATATTTTTTATGTTTAATTCTAACATATACCTCTATAATGTATATTATATTATATTAATAAAATCCCAAATCGCTTGCTTGACTAACGCTTCGCTTCCAAAATTTGATTACACACAGAATGATTTTCGCATCTGAGGCCTTAGTACGAGTAAGTAATAAGTATTCGAAACGAGTACGTGTTCGGCGCTGTGGACGGTGCCAATGAAGCAACCAATCAGAGTGCCAGGCACGAATAACAATCGCATTCGTAACGTAATAGTATCGAGCGCGTTCGGCGCTCTGATTGGCCGGCTTAAGTGAACCAACCAATCAGAGAACACTTAACTAGTACGTACTATAACGCCTCTGTGGGTCCACAGAATTAAACTGAGCTCCAGCCTTTTGCGCTGCGACGCACCGTAGGCTTTTTTTGTGTTTCTAAGTTACTAGCTAGCACCTAGTTTCACTGACGGACTGACTGACAGACTATTATTTATTTTGTATTTGTTGACGTTTCAAAAGTACCAAACTATTGTTTAATTGAAATAAATGCTTTGACTTTGACTTTGAAATTCTTGTAGTGTGTCGTAGCAAAATAAGTGGTTTTTCTTTCTCTTCTTTATTTACTTAACGCGCTCGATACTGTTACGATACGAATACGATAGTTATTCGTGCTTGGCACTCAGAGCGACACACGTACACACGTTCCGCACATTTAACTGAACGTTAAATGTGCGGAAAGATGATGCGACGCGACACCAGGATAAACTGGTTTTGTATAGATTGATGTGTGGCCGTGTGTACTCGTTACGACTACTTTAAACGTAAATTAAACTCGTGCTAAGGCTTCTGACTACTCTAAGAAGATACATCGATACAAACTCAGAGGTCATCTCTTCTAACGTAGAAATTTTACATACATAACATCACGCCTCTTACCTCCGAAGGGGTAGACAGAGGTGCACATTACGGCACTTAATGCCACTGTACAATGTAACACCCACTCTTCACTATTTATGTTATGAGTCCCATGTAATAGGGGGTGAGTCTATTGCCATATATCAGGCACAATTCCAGACTCCGTGCTACTACTGAGATATGTTTTTTAAAAACCCAGTAATACTTTGCCCGACTTGGGAATCGAACCCGAGACCCCTTGGCCGGCAGTCGCACTTGCGACCACTCGGCCACCGAGGCAATCAGTATGTATTTAACACGTTAACCGTCGCGTATGTCACCGGTGACCTTTGTTAGCGGAGGATTTGCCTTCAGCAGTTTTCTGTCGGCAGTCAAAGGCTTAACTGACCAGTTAAATGATAATAAATTGCAGGTAATCGCACTATATCCATATACCGCACAAAACGCAGATGAGCTAAGTTTCGAAAAAGATGACATTATAGCAGTCACTGACCGCTCGCAAGACCCAGCGTGGTGGCAAGGTAACTAACAAAAGTGTTTAGAGGGCGCTGGAATGATAAAAAAAAAATAAAAAAAATTAATTTGACTTTGACCTTGATATTTTATACTTTCATTAAAAATCTTGATGTTATGACTTTGACCTTTATTTTGTCCCTAAAATGTAGATGTAGATCTTGAGCTTAAAATTAAGATCATTTTAACCGTAATTGATCAATCCTCTGTCACCGGTAACCGCTCTCCACTGATTCCATTATAGACCTTATTTCCGAGCTCCTTGTTTAGCAAATTATGGGCATTTTCGGTACGATATAATTAGCTAAATTATACAAAGCGCAGATAAGCCTAAGTTTCGAAAAAGATGACTTTAATAGCACTCACTGACCGCTTGCGAGACCTAACATATTATTATATATCCCACAAAAGTATAATAAGGGGTCTTCACTTTGAAAAAAAAAGTATTTTGACCTTGGAAAATTTTACTTTGACCTTGATCATTCTTACTTTAACCGGCAAAATCCTGGTCTTTAACATTTGTCATTTTGAACTAGACCTTAGAATGCGAAGGTTTTTTTTATATTGACCTTTAGTTCTACCTTGTTCACATTGACTTGAACCTTGACCTTAGTCGACTTTGCACTTGATTATTCTCATTTTAAATCCGCCTTTAAAATTTTGACTTCACCATAAAAAGCTTTGAAATTTTGTGATTTTGACTTCAAAATCTTGACTTTAACCTTGAATATTTTGACTTAACCATAAAATCTTGACTTTAACCTTGAATATTATCATTCCAAAACCCTTTTACTACAAAATTAACTTGTATAATATATCTATGTACCTATAGTATATTTGTATAATATGCACGAAAATAACACCAATTCATCATCATCAACAGCCTATAAATGCCCACTGCTGACCAAAGCCTTCTTCTCACACGGAGAAGGTTTGAGCATTAATCACCACGCTTGCTCAATGCGGGTGGAAAATAACATGTAATAAAAATCCTTCTTGCTTGAGTGTGGAACGTAATACAGAATCACGTTTGTACGACACTACTGGATGCAGAAAGCATGGCTCATAGAAATTTCTATTCTCAGAAAGCACGTTTCGCCGAAAACTTCATTGGTAGAAAATATTGTTCGTAGATAACTCGTTCCATAGAAAGCACTAGCCATAGAAATCTCTATTCCTAGACAGCTCGTTTTGCCGAAAACTTTGTTCGTAGAAAATACTATTCGTAGATATCTCGTCCCATAGAAAGCACTGTTGATTGATAGGTCTGTTCATAGATAGCATTTTTGACATAAACATCGTCTATAGAAACAGCTTTTTCCGGAAACCTTGATTCACAGAAACCAGAGATATTCATAATTATATCTATAGAAATAAAAACAACAACCGAAAGTAAGTACCTATTACATTTAATTTCGAAATACCGAAATATCTATCTCATTGGAGATGAGCAATTTTTAATCGAACAGTGTATATCTCAAAATGAGAGTGTAGTCGTATTTTCTACTAAAAATAATTTCAAATGACTAATTAATGCAAAATGTTTAGTAATGGATGGCACGTTCTCTACATGTCCAGCGCCATTTTCTCAAGTATGTACGTACAATACATTCAGTCAAAAAAGTATCGGGAATGGATGATTTGTTTATGGTTCCAAATATTTTTTTTGTATTTTTGTAGTTGTTAGATTGGCACAACTGTTATCCATTTTGGCGCGGAGTTTGAGTTGCATCTATTATTTATACAGTGCTGGTTTTAATAATCTATACTAATATTATAAAGAGGAAAGATTTGTACCTATTTTTGTATGTTTGTAATGAATGGACTCAAAAAGTACTGGGCCGATTTAAAAAATTCTTTCACCAACAGAATGCTAGGTACATTCTTCAAATTTCACATAGGCTACATTTCATTTTGAAAAAAAAAACAAAATGTCTACCCCGTGCGAAGCCGGGACGGGCTGCTAGTATCATATATAGTGTGTATTGAAAATTTCATTGAACAAAAATATCGAACAAAGAGTTTGTCTTAAATTTTCTCCAAAAACTCAATCGCATGAACGTGAGCTGAGGACATGCTAGAACGAGTCAGTTCGGACTCAACATTCATGAAACGCATTGTTACTGGTGACGAGACGTGGTTTACGAGTTTGACATGCAAACTAGTCAACAAGCTTCGGAGTGGCCTTCCAACTGAACCGAAACCGAAAAAACACGCCAAAGTGGATTAGATTCAATAATTCTAATAAAATTGTATAACATGTTTCCGTCTTATGCGATAATAATGCAAACACTAAAGGTGGAAATTTGTTTGAGCTGATTTCGGATCCCATAGAAGCATGTATTGTACATACTTGAGAAAATGGCGCTGGACATGTAGAGAACGTGCCATCCATTACTAAACATTTTGCATTAATTAGTCATTTGAAATTATTTTTAGTAGAAAATACGACTACACTCTCATTTTGAGATATACACTGTTCGATTAAAAATTGCTCATCTCCAATGAGATAGATATTTCGGTATTTCGAAATTAAATGTAATAGGTACTTACTTTCGGTTGTTGTTTTTATTTCTATAGATATAATTATGAATATCTCTGGTTTCTGTGAATCAAGGTTTCCGGAAAAAGCTGTTTCTATAGACGATGTTTATGTCAAAAATGCTATCTATGAACAGACCTATCAATCAACAGTGCTTTCTATGGGACGAGATATCTACGAATAGTATTTTCTACGAACAAAGTTTTCGGCAAAACGAGCTGTCTAGGAATAGAGATTTCTATGGCTAGTGCTTTCTATGGAACGAGTTATCTACGAACAATATTTTCTACCAATGAAGTTTTCGGCGAAACGTGCTTTCTGAGAATAGAAATTTCTATGAGCCATGCTTTCTGCATCCAGTAGTGTCGTACAAACGTGATTCTGTATTACGTTCCACACTCTTCTTGCTTTAATAATTAACGAGTAACGAAAGAGTAATTAACCTTTAACCGACTACAAAATAGATTTAAAGTAATTTAACAGTTTGTCTGAAGGCTTAAACAGTTGAACATGTACAATGTAACACCCACTTTTCACTATTTATGTTATGAGTCCCATGTAATAGGGGTTGAGCCTATTGCCATATATCAGGCACAATTCCAGACTCTGTGTTATTGTTGAGAATTTAGTCATTCTTCATCTTCTAGTGTTTTTTCCGCGACTAAGAGACTCCACGTGTAACAGAGACCGTGCAGCAGCGCTCTCTGATAAACCTGAACCTTGTATACTGCGACCTCCAACCCGCCTGCCTGCGGAGATTATGACAAACCCTCTTATGTAGAAGAGACTTATAGTGCAGCAGTGGAATGTCACCCGCTGACGAACTTACACCATGTAAGGAGGATTATTTCGTTGCGGGAACCAAGACAGTTATTCATGTTCCTGGGACGCGCCGGACTTCAATGTTCCGGTGTTTTCATGGTTGTATCTACTGTAGATCCTGGTGCACAGGAGTTGCAGCGGCTTTGGAGGTTGTGGCGGGCTTGACCCATTAACAAAAATATGATGGTTTTTTCTTCAAGCTTTGTAAACGAATTGGAGGTCGCAGTATAAAAGGTTCAGGTTTATCAGAGAGCGCTGCTACACGGTCTCTGTCTAATATGTAGTGTCATAATCGGGTATACGACACCCGCGGGAAGAGTAACGGTGGTGTCCACTGTATTTTACTCTGCCTTAAATAATATTTGTTTTTTTATTTTCAGGCGAACTTCGAGGAATGACTGGACTATTCCCAAGCAACTATGTTACGAAATTAGTCAACTAAATGATGTGTTTAGTCGTACTAATATTGTAATCTATATTATTTATAACTCGTAGTACCTAATAACTAGGCAAGTGCTTATAGTAAACTATTTATTAACCATTTGTAATACCCCAATCCCCCAAACCTCCAATCTCTAATCCTAAATCCCAATACCCCAATCGCCCAATCTCTAATCCCAAAATAACCCAATCTCCATTCCTCAATCCCCAACCTCCAATCCTAGATCCCTGATCCCCAATCCCCCAACCCCCAATCTCCAATTCATCCCCAATACCTAAAAAGCCGGCAACGATAAATTATTAGAATTTTAATTAGCACTATTATAATATAAGTAATATATTATTAAAAAAATATCACTTATGCCCCGATTCTTTGCTCCTAAGCGTATAAAAGCACTTGTCTAGCGCAACAGTTCATATTTAACTGCGCTTATATAAAACGTAGGTGAAGGGTGACGGACAATATGTACGTACCTACCGACCAATAACGACCAGACGTATGTATTTTATGGCATTTTTTAAGGGGGGAAAGTCATAGAATTACTTTTCCCGCCTGGGTGAGGCGGGAGGGAGTATCAGCCTCTTACTGACTAAAAACCACCCCGTTCCTACTCCTGCACGTCGAGCCGGAGCCCCGGTTACCCGTTAGGTTCTCCGCGACTCCGTATCGGCATCAGCCCTATTGGGCCCCATCCGTGATGGTCTGATGGCTCTTTGCGGCGCGCGTGAGACGCTCGGCGCCGTAAGAATTTGAGGATTGTTGGGGATTCAGGTATTGGGGAAGGGTGAGGAGGGTGGTAATTGGGCCTCTGCTAACCTCGTTGTTTCACGACGGTTTTCTGTGAGGACGTGGACTAACTATAGTATTTTCTCCACAAGGAATTGAAACTAGCCCCCGTAATAACAAATGGTAGTCATGGAAAGAGCTAACGATATACGTCTGGTCGTTATGGGTCGGTAGATACAATTCCTAAACATGTCTGCCCATCCTCCTTTTATCTTTAAAATCCATTTTAGCACAACTGTTAATGAATTTAGTAAAAAGCTTAAACTATTTTAGTAATAGTAAAGATTTTATTTAAATGAACAATGTTAAAATAAATATACTATTATTCATTGTTATACCTCTAGAATATGTTACTTTGTTAGAGGGAACTGCAAATCAAATAGGGTAGATGACTAATTTTTATTTTAATGTCCGTCTGGTAGATTATTTTAAATCATTAGACACGTATTTTTTATTTTCTTACAGAAACGAATACTTTCGACGATATATTGATTTGAAATGTCGCGTGACGTCACTTCTATGTACATTTTATACGTAGAAATGACGTTTAAGCCCGCACTCCTAAACTTTGATTCGTTATATCTAAGTATTGTTTTATTATACGACAAAATAAAAATACGTGTCTAATATTGTTTCATTACCTAACTGACGGACTAATTAGGTTTTTAATTTTCACACCCTGTCATCATCCCAATTATACTTAACAGTTTAATGTTTAAAGTTGATTTTTAACCGACGTCGAAAAAGAAGGAAGTTCTCAATTTGATCTGTTTGTGTGTACGTATGTATATCTGTGCGGGATTATGTCACGATTGGCTGAACCGATGTCGATGCGGTTTCACAAGTGTTTATTACACTTGGGAGAAAGTTTTAGTATATTAATTAACCGATTTCAAAAAAGAGGGTTTTTTTAAGGGGGGAATGTCATCGAATGACTGCTCTCGCCTGGATGAGGCGGGAGGGAGTGTCAGACTCTTACTGACTAAAAACCACCCCGTTCCTTCTCCTGCACGTCGAGCCGGAGCCCCGGTTACCCGTTAGGTTCTCGAATTATTAACTTTAGCACAACACTATGAAGGTTGATGATTATTCTATAACTCGCTTCTGCCAGCGGCTTTTGATGTGATTGAGTAAAAACATACACACAAACTTCACATACTTCTTTGTTAATAATATTAATAAGATAACAATTGTGAGATATATATACCTTCTTAAATGATTACGATATTGTCCAATTAGTTTCGAAGCTAGTATGGGGCTCATAACCAACTATAATAACAAGTTGAATGTGTAATGTGTGATACGCAGCTCATGAACATGAGCCCCAGTTGAGCTCTAAACTAATCGGGAATCCTCGAAAATGGTAAATTGAGAACTGTTTTTAAAACTCATTTAAAAATTGATTTGCAGTTTTTGTATCGATTATAATTTTATTAAACTATGATTCTAATGTAACCAAACGAATTGTAATTATTATTTTTAGTTTCACTTCAAAAAAATAATATCTTTTATGTAGCCTAAATAGTCCATTATAAAATTGTCTTGTTATTAATAAATCTGTATTAGATTTCATCAGGCACTTGCATTTGCAACATTGCATTGTGCAACTATCATTAGTTAGTTATATTTAGAGCATTTAAAATATAGTAGAATCGATTATATCGCCTCTTACATACTTCTTTAGCTTCCACCACATTCATACATCTGATGGTATACAGAAACTACAGAGCGCCACCTACTACGCTCCTTACATACTTCTTTAGCTTCCATCACATTCATACATCTTATGGTGTACAGAAACTACAGATACAAACCATTCTTAAGAATCACTCTATCTTTTAAAAAAACTGCATCAAAATCCGTTGCGTAGTTTTAAAGATCTAAGCATACATAGGGACAGACAGACGGCGGATAGCGACTATGTTATATACTATGTAGTGATTGACGTACATTTTGACACTAGGAGCTGTAGCCAAATGCCATTTAGCGCTTGTTTACATGTAGAATAGAAAATCAAATTATATGGGTTTGATGTAAATTTTGACACTTGTCAGTGTCATCCCCATACATTTAGTTTTCTACTCTCTCTGTAGCTAAGCTCTAAAGTGGCGTTTAAAGCTAAATGCACAGGTTTAGGAGTCTATCTATTAACTGTTTTAAATGCTCTGTAGATGTTTTTATGCCAGCAAGAAGATGCCATTATTATTATTATTGCCTAATATTATGAAATAAAATGTTAATTAAATAATCGTGTTATCAGTAGTTGATTGCAGTAGGAATAAATGTTACTATCATTCTTTTGTTGTTTTTTTATCTTACCTCAAAATATAGTAAAATATTTTTAGACGTCTATAGACGTCGCGGTAGACCCAGAAGATGGCGGGATGAGCTTTTTTTTATTATATTAGATTTCTTTTTCTCCACGGACTCTTGTCCGTGCCCTTGTCATTCAATTACATTTTCTTGTATAACATACATACATAACATCACGCCTTTTATCCCCAAAGGGGTAGGCACACAGAAGTAACACCAACTTTTCATTATTCATGTTATGAGTCCCACGTAATAGAGCGTGAGCCTATTGTCATATACCGGGCACATTTCCAGACTCCGTGTTACTACTGACAATTTTTTTTAAATCCCCGTAATACTTTGCCCGACCCGGGAATCGAACTCGAGACCCCTTGCCCGGCAGTCGCAACGCCAACGAGGCAGCCAGTTTCTTTTATTTTGTAGTAAAAATAAATTATTACAAAAATCTTACGTGGTACATTAACTACATTTTTTACACAAAGAAGTTTGTGTCTACTATCTACATATACACAATACATGTTTTATTACATTTACATTAACCTTACTGGATCGGCCCACACGCGCGATGAGCGAGCCGACCTGCTCCAGCACAAGGCGCCCGTTCACGAGCATGACGTGAGGGCCAGCAATCGGTCCGATCAACCATTTCGTTGGGAACGGAGCGACCCAGCCCACAGCGCCAGCGGCGGGATGAGCTTGACGCTTATGAAAAGGATTGGCCATAGAAAGCTTTAAGAAGAGACGGACGCATGAGTGGAAGGAGAGTATTTTTTAAGCGTGAAAAATCATCGAATAACTTCACCCGTCTGGACGAGGCGGAAGGGAGTGTCAGACTATTACTGACTAAAAACCACCCCGTTCCTACTCCTGCACATCGACCCGGAGCCCCGGTAACCCGTTAGGTTCTTCGCACGACGCACGCGGAACGCGACGCGCCGTACGCTCGGGTCTGGTTCTGATCGGGCGGCGAGCCACCCATGCTCGCCGTCCGCAGGCCCGCGGGTGGAAGGAGGGTAGAAGGCCTGTATTGGGACGACTATGGCTAAAAATAATAAATAAAATAACGATTTTAATCGTTTTGGTTTCGTGTTATTCATAGAACATCAGCCTTGAGCAGTTGAGTAGGTACAGTTATTGAAATAACGACGATAACCTATCTACCTCATTTTACGGTATATAATTCCTTACTT
The DNA here is from genome assembly GCA_038387885.1 of Spodoptera picta. NCBI lineage: Eukaryota > Metazoa > Arthropoda > Insecta > Lepidoptera > Noctuidae > Spodoptera > Spodoptera picta. Next base: position 1,244,909 of record JAZHFQ010000252.1, on the reverse strand, counting down.
TTAAACATAACATCACGTCTGATAATCAGTATATACTGATTATCACACGGTCTCAAAGTTGCAAGAACTGGGGTTGGAAGCTCTCCATCATCCGCCCTATTCACCAGACCTAGTGGTTACAGGCTACTACTTACTCGAGAATTTGGATAACTTCTTTGCGGGATAAAATTTCAATACCCGAGAGGTGTTTGAAGAATTTGTTGCCTCCCGTCTAGCTGATTTTAAGAATAAATAAGCTGCCTCTGCGTTGGCAAAGATGCGTTAATTGCACGGGTGATTACTTCGATTGATATCTACAAATAAAAAATACATGAAAAAATTCGATATTCAGATATTGAGTTTCCTAGCAGCTGTAGAAAGCAATAAATGTATAAAAATGATGAATCTTCGAAGTGGTGTAACTTCTTCGTTTTGGATCCTACAACTTTCACGCTATATTAAGTATTGGTCCAAATGGCTAGTTCGAACGGTTTTTTTTAAGGGGGGAAAATCATCGAATGACTGCTCCCGCTTGGGTGAGGCGGGACGGAGTGTCAGACTCTTACTGACTAAAAACCACCCCGTTCCTTCTCCTGCACGTCGAGCCGGAGCCCCGGTTACTTATACATATTTTTTATTTCAAATATAAATTGATCAAAAATTAACAAAATGTTCGATCTAAAACAAAAGTAAAAAAAAATGTGTGAGAAATTCAAATGTATAATAATAAGTTATATGTATGTACATGTACTTTCTAAGATTATTCAGACACCACTGACAAACGGTGAAGGAAATCATCGTGAGGAAACCTGGACTTATAATTTCTAATTATAAGTTTGATATCGCCGACCAGCATCTTTTTTTTCTTAAAAAATCGTTGCCCCACATTATGATGTTCTCCTGTTTCGTGGGTGCGTACAAACATACAATATCACATGACACACAGACCCGAAAAAACAATCTGTGGATCACACGCAGTTGTTCCGTGCGGGAATCGAATCCGCGACATGTTGCGCGGCAGCCAGTTGCCCAGCCGCGCCAACCGTGCAGGCATTGATTAAGCCTGGGCAAGCGTGGTAATTAATGCTCAAACCTTCTCTGTGAGAAGAGGTCATTGGTCAGCAGTGGACACTAATAGGCTGTTGATGATGTTAATAGTGGAGCTCGTCGATTGAGGGTGCAGAAAAAAAATGAAACAAAAAAAATCCTTTTTTTAATTTTTTAATTATTTTTTTCACTAATTCTTACTCCAACAGTAGTTATATAAATACTATACTATATACAAACTCCAAACCGTACCGGGATGTGAATCTTATAGTCTTAGTAATAAAGTTCAATTTGAAATGGTTTTTTCAATTTAAACGAAAAAAAAAGCATAAATTAAAAAGTAGGTTATCCTACGTAAATAGAATGGATGACTTTTTAAAATAACTTGTTATGATTAAAAATTAGAAATCGTAAAATATGATAATATTTTACTCTGCTCGGGAATCGAACCCTAGACCTCATGCGATGTGACTACTCAATCAATGAGTACTCCGTAAGATTGAAACGAAAATTTTGTTGTAAAATGAAAAACAATTCGATAAAAAAAATTATAAAATGTGTAAAAAAATGGTTTGTAAAAAAACCTATTAGACTGAAATATTAACAAAAAACTATTCCACAATTGAACTTTACGACCAAATCTAAGGCCGACGACAAAAAAATTTTGGAGTTCGTATAAAAAAAAACAAAAAAAAGAAAAAACATAAAAATTTTTCGACGCATACATAATTATTATAGATATTTCTATATATAATTGTAATTATATATAAATAAAACGTTAACATATAGTTCATGTGAGGAAAAGCAAAAAAAAATAAAATTTATTTCACTTTTCATTGGATTTTTGAAACAAAAACAAGCTGATTTTTCTCTTGTAAATATATGGTTTGAATTTTTTAAATAATTTTTAGATATCGCATGACATTTTCAGATATAAAATTTTATTTTAAATTCCACTTCATTACATAGTATAAAACAAAGTCGCTATCCGCCGTCTGTCTGTCCCTATGTATGCTTAGATCTTTAAAACTACGCAACGGATTTTGATGCGGTTTCTTTAAATAGATAGACTGATTCTTAAGGAAGGTTTATATGTATATATCTATATACATGCATAATATAGTAGAGAATCACTGATAAATTTAGAGGTTTCTAATGTAATGTCGTAAATTACATGAGCATTGCACCCGTGCGAAGCCGGGGCGGGTCGCTAGTATCCATATTGACGACAAAATTAAAAGAAATATTTGAATAGTTGATTTATTAAGATTTTATTGGCAAATTCAATTTTTGTTAGCTCGTTCTAGACTGTAAAAGACTGGACCTCCGAGTTTCTTTCAGTGTTTCTTCTCAGAGTATAATTAATATTTTAGTTGTATCAATAATTTAAAAAAATATAGTTTTATATTATACATCATGTATTTCTCAGTACGTATCGCCTGGATAGTCCACGCTACCATCAGTTGACTGGACAATCTCTACACTACATGAGTCACTGTTTACATGTCACCATTAGCTCATGACGACACATAATATAAAACCAATTGTTATTTATATAACAAATATATATTACGATGGTAGTTTCAAATAACTTTCTATTGAATGGTATAATGAAGACATTGTTTTCGATATTCACAAAAACTATTGTATGTATCATCATCATCATCATCAAAACAATTTCAAAACAATTGTGTACTCGCCAACTAGTCAAATTCAATACTTTTTTTTCGAACTGTCAAAAACGACAGTTTTCTATGAATTTTGTATAAGATTGTGTATTGTGACGTCACGTTGTTTTAGCGTCAAACTGTATAGTTATTTCTTAATAAAATTTGCTGGGAAAATACTAAAATTTAATTGGTCATAAAATCAATGAATGAAAGTGTGATTATTTATTAATATTATATTGTATTGAACAGTCGAAATAATTTATTTTTGATTAAGGAAAGTACCCAATTGTGTGTGTAAATCGTTCCTAATATTATAGATGCGAAATTTTGTGAAGATGTACGTTTTGTAACAGTTAAGCAAAAACTACTGAACGGATTTAGATGAAACTTGGTAGACAGATAGATAGATATATTTAAAAATATGGAATAACTAACAAATAGGCTACTTTTTAGCTTGATAACGCGAGCAAAGCTGACAGAAGGTAATCAAGAAGAAGGTTTATATTTAAAACGACAGACATTGTAAAATAGACCTTCTTGAAACGAACGAATGGAGTTTCATACTCGTTCTTCTCCACTCGAATTTACATTTTGGAACGAGCACCTAGTTTCAGTGACGGACAGACTGACAGATTATTTATTTTAGATTTGTTGGCATTTCAAAAGTACCAAATTATGGTTTAAACTGTCAAACACCGCGAGGACACCGGTGACCGCAACCTATTGTTCTTTAATTATGTATATAATGATGGTACTCAACGAGTTACTTGAAATAAATGCTTTTGAGTTTGAGTTTACTTACAGTGCAAGTTTGTGTGTAAGTTCGTAACTGAATAATGTCAAAACAGCTGAAGGGATCAGTGACCTTAGTACGAGTTTGTATTACGTTTGAAGTATTCGTAACGAGTACGCGTTTGCCGCTCTGATTGGCCGACTCCAATGAAGCAACCAATCAGAGCGCCGAACGCGTATTCGTTACGATTAAGGCCTCTGGGTGAAATTCGAAACTGACATAGAATTTGATCTGGTATAATACATAGGGTACTTTATACTCCACGGAAACGTGGGCATAAGCCAGATAAACTGTCAAACACCGCGAGGGCCCCGGTGACTGCAACCTATTGTTCTTTAATTGTGTCTATAATGACGGTACTCAAACGGTACTCAAATATCAAAGCTGAACTAATTTGAATGAATTATTGTTTATACATTCAAGTGGATATGCAGGACAACTCTGTTGGGTCCGCTAGTATATAACTAACATAAACGGGGATTGTAAGCCAGACTAATATATAAAATTTGAATAACAGCGTAGGTCTTCATGTATAAATTAAAAATAACATATATATATATAATAATTATATTGTTTATATATATAATATATAAGTTTACTGATGTTGGCTCGAGTTTGGTGCGGTGTGGTCGCGATGGTCGCGGTGGTCACGCCAATGTCTTTCCACGAATTTCTTAATGTAATTATATGGTTTTGAGTCTTTTTCGCCTATTACGTTGTCAACCTGAAACAAAGAGATTATTTCTATTATAAACATAACATAACATCATGTCTTTTATCCCCGAGGGGATAGGCAGAGGTGCACATTACGGCACTTAATGCCACTGTACAATACAACACCCACTTTTCACTATTTATGTTATGAGTCCCATGTAATAGGGGGTGAGCCTATTGCCATATACCAGGCACAATTCCAGACTCCGTACTACTATGGGAATTTTTTAAAAAATCCAGTAATATTGTGCCCGACCCAGGAATCGAACCCGTGACCCCTTGCCCGGCAGTCGCAGATAACAATACAATCCAATTTATATGTTATGTACCTTGTAAGGAGGTGTAATTATAACTTCATTGTAGACCCTGATGTTCTGCCCAGCCCAGGACACATCGTCGATGACTCGTGCAATCGCCATGAACAGCCTCTGCCCCTCTGGATCCAAACATGCTGATAATGCTGACACCTGCAATGGAAAACGTTAATTTAAGTCATCATATTAGCCATAAAACATCCACTGCTGAACATAGGCCTCCCTTTTTATTTTAACGGAGAAAAATTATTTAATGTTTTCTCCGCCCGGGTGAGGCGGGAGGGAGTGTCAGACTCTTACTGACTAAAAACCATCCCATTCCTTATCCTGCACGTCGAGCCGGAGCCCCGGTTACCCGTTAGGTTCTCCGCAAAGGTAACAGTAGCTATAGTTAGAATTTTAATTAGATTCCGGATTTGACAATAGCTACTGTCATTTTGTGAAATAATGATACCACATATAATAGTGTAGTGATGAACACAAAAATCGATAAACAATCAGTGTGTGTGTTTTATAATAAATGTTACAGAAAGTGATAGGATAGCGATAGCGATGACGGCGACAATTTATAAAATAAATTATTACCATAATACATCTATCTGTTTTACTTATCATGTTCCTTCATGATTACATTTTCTTATTTATTTCACACACAATTATAAAAGAAAAGTCTCAGATCGTTAATTAATCGTCAAAACTAAATTATCGGTTCAGAAATATTTAATTTCCTGATATACTTAGTTTACGAGAGTAAAATTATAAACGAGTAGAATCGATCCAGAAATATTGCATTTCCATATCGAATAATTTCGCAACGTCACTATTTAGTACTTGTCATAACGTTGCAACACTGAAATTGTTAAATCTGGAATCTAATTATAAATTCCAAGTATAGTCTCTCAATTTATGAAATGTAACTTTCACCATTCATGATACAAGAGTATAGTTATAAACCTTCTAGATCAAATAAGAATAAGTAGAGATCAACATATGCATTTTCATATTTCCGAGTAACCAAGACTTTCTGATACTGGGAAGTACTTAAAAAAGTTCATAAAAGATGTTGTGAAGGCATTAAAATATGTAGTTACTGCTAAAATTGAGAATATTTGTAAAAAATAGGTACAACATTTTAGTAATAAATACTATAATCTGCCGACTACATGTTTAGTGCAAGGCCTGGGTGATGTTCAGTCAAATGTCTCATTGCTGAACCTAAAACAAATTGGTAAAAGATCAAAAGGAGATCTTTGTAGGAGTAACAAAGATATAGTCTTTTCATTCAAAGACCTATCTATAGATAATCTGAAAAATGGCAACTCATAAGCTGAAGTTGTGATAAAGTTTTGAAAGAGAAAGTTATGCTTAAAACTTGTTTTGATTTACCAAGATAGACTTTTGACTGCACATTTATGATTACAGTTATGTATATTAATATTCTCCATACAAAAAGAGGTACAAAGTTGAACGAAAGTGTACGAATTAGGCCAAATAAATACATCGAAATTTCATCATCTCAAAACCACATTATGATAAAAAAAGGCCGCGGAAATTAAAAAAAGAACGTTCATGTTCAAAAAGACGGTTGTATACTCACTAATCTTCTCTTATTCTCTATTGAATTGCGGACTCGTGTGTTTAATCTGTGCAAGTTGAGAGATTGTGGAGGTTCAGGCGCCGTGGTCACTTCTTTCTTGATTTGGACATCACTAACCAACGATAGATTCACAATATTTACGTCATGGCGCTTAGGATTACCGCTCGAAGACGGACATTTGAGTATAAGCATCTTAGTTTGAGGATCAAAAGCTAGAACTTCTCCCTCGATATTTTCATTGTAACACGTTCGCGTCGCAACTATACTGCCGATTGTGAAACAGTCCGACACCACAGTGGACATTGTTCACCGTTTATGTTGTTTTTACGGTGGAATATATATTCATGTGGCGTTGAAGTTGGTTAAAAACGTGATAAATATGTTTGTTGCGATCAGAATACGAGGACGTCCGCCATTGAAACTTTGACAGATACAGACTACAGATAACACATTGTTTTATTTTGAAGTTTATGGTTTTGCGTTTCGTTACGCTCCGTGCAACATCTAATGCGTTTTTTTGTTTATGGCTTTAGGCCGTGCGCTGCATGCAGCGGGTCGCCCATCGCACGCTGATGACGCTGATTTATGAGATTACATCAAACAGCACGCTACGTGGGCGCTCTCGTTATCACGCCTAAAGCAGCACATGACCTTAATTTTTAAAATTTATTTTCAATCTCAGCGAAATACGCTAATTAAATGTAACGAATCACACCTTAAATTTTCATATTTCACATTCTACTACTATTACCATGGGATTTCGCTTAAAAGACTAAATAATCAATGAAAAAATTATAGTATAAAATCAAGTACTTATTTATTTATTTATTTATTTATTTTATTTTATTCAACACATCCTAACAGGTTACACCCAATGCGATAATGTTGTCACTTAATGTAAAAACTTATAATTAGCATTAATAAAAAAAACTTAAATAAAAACTTAATATAAAAACTTATAACAACTATGTACTTATCCATTAATTACATATGTACAACTAACAACATCAGTCGTTACCTTTATGAACTCCGCCAATGAGCAACAGAAAATATCAACCTTTTGTCCAACTCTGTTAATTATTTTAATAGCTCTAGCCACAGGAGCATATCGACCTATGTTAGTGCGACTGGTTGGGACCTCAAATAGTCTCTGCCTCGGGCTCAGCCTTAGCTTTGTATTTGGGACGAGCAACCTCAACGAAGCCAGTATGGATGGATTGTTCTGTTTACCCCGGAAAACCTCAAACACGTACTTTGCGAGTGCAACCTCTCGCCTGACCTCCAGCTTATAGTATCCCACCATGCCAATAACAAACAGAGAAGGGTACATGAGTGGGTAATACGGGTACACTCCATATTGTTTTAGGTACAGGTACCGAGTAAACTTGTTTTGCATCTTCTCCACCATGAGGCTGTATTTCATCTCATGGGGGTTCCAGATTATAGCACTCGTCTCTAATTGACTCCTAACCAAAGCATTGTATAATATTTTTATTGTTGCTATACTTTTAAAATCCTTTGTCTCTCTCATTACAAAACCCAAACTTCTGTAAGCTTTAGAGCAAACCTTCGTGATATGCTCCCTGAATGACAAATCTTTGGTCATAAGCACTCCCAAATCCCGGACCGATTCAACACGAGGCATGACACTGTCTTCCATGTGGTATCGATGATGCACCGGAGACATGGCACGCGTGCAAGACATTATATTGCACTTGTTGACATTGAAGAAGAGTTTGTTTTTCCGACTCCAATCAATTACCAGATCAATGTCATTTTGTAGGCGCTTACAATCCTCTTTATCGCCCACACGTAGAAAAAGCTTTAAGTCATCAGCAAAGAGCAAACAACACGCATTCTGGACCACCTCTGGTAGATCATTAATCATTAGAATAAATTCTAATGGCCCAAGGTTGCTACCCTGGCTTACACCAGATAGCGTGCGATATTGGTCTGATACATGTCCACAGTAGTCGACGTATTGCCTTCGGTTCCCGAGATAACTCGCAAAAAACTGGAGTAAATCTGGCGTGAACCCTGCCATCGCAAATTTGGTTAACAGTATGTCATTATCAACGCTGTCAAAGGCCTTTTTGAAGTCAAAATAGGCAATATCCAGTTGGGCACCAGCCTCCGAGTCGAGGGCTTGTGTAGCATAATTCATAAAACACATGAGGTTAGAGCTAGTACCACGACCCGTACGAAATCCATGCTGCTCATCACAGAAATGTGCACTCACTTGTGAAGTTATACTTGCAGATAACGCGGACTCAAAAACCTTTGCAAACGTAGACAATACTGCAACAGGCCGGTATCCACTCACATCCGAACTAGGAGCCCCTTTGGGAACCGGAGTCACCCTCGTCAATTTCCATCCATCAGGGTAAACATTTTCTTTTAAACAAAGATTAAATAAGTGTCCCAGACGAAGAAGGGCAGCTCGCACTTCTCTAGGGGATAGCTGACCCACGTGCACGCGCGCACCACGTTCTGGTGCCGAAAGCACCGCCGCGGATGGGTCCAGTCTTGGCTCTTCCTCCCCGTAAACGGAACTAAAATAGTTCGCGAACTCTTGAGCACACTCGTACCCTGACAAAGATATGCCGTTCCTGATAATACATGTTTTGCTACGCCTTGAGTGCTTCTCTCCAATAAATTAATAAATTATAAAATAGTATGTAACTAATGATTATAAATGTAACGTTTGTAAAAATAATTTATTAAACAGCATGGACTTATATTTATTGCCATAACTAATAACTATCACAATCCAACATAAAATAATTACGTAATTTATTATCAATGGCTGTAATTTCTGCATACTCCCATGGGACAAAAATATATTGTTTATGGTATTTACCACCAACTGGTTTTTCAACTAGGTACCTATTATACCTGAACGAACATTACCTTCATTTCATATATGGTCTGCAACACATTCGTGCTACCTCTAGTTTTGAAGATGTAGGTACTTAGACTACGGTGTGCGCTTACGGCCAGACCAACTGTTACCTTTATAGCTAGCTATAGTAGTATTTATAAAGATACTTACTTGTATAAAACGATGAATTTTCAAACAATCACATTGAAATCTCAGAAGTGAGATGATAAGTAGCAAACGACACGATAATACTTATAACCAACAAATGTAAAACAGTTGTGAGAAAAACTATCATTTTCCAAGACATCTTGCCGTCCTGCCAACCACTGAAATAATTTGTGCTACGATAAAATTTCGATAAAAAACTACTCAGTACCAAAAACGTTTTGAAAACGGCGGCGTTGTTGATTTGACAGCTGTGACAATGACAGTTGAATTAATGTTACCACTGGAAAAAATAAAGGTGTCATTTTTACAAGAAGTTTTTGTTATGAGTACTGTATCAACTGCACGGTTGGCTCAATGGCTGGGCAACTGGCAGCTGCGTAACGTGTTGCGGGGACGTTGCGGTGATCGATGCCGCACGGAACAATTGTTTGATTTTGATATCTAATATTTTCTCTTAGCAACGTGATAATTTCTCTCTTTAAAATTAAGCTTCTGCTAGCGGCTGATCTCGTGGCATAGAAAGGCTTCGTATTATTCAATTATCCCCTAATCTACTCTCTCCTGTTCAACATTTCGTCTCGATCCCTTCAGCCGTTTTGGCGTGAAGGAGACAAATAAGTATGGGAGAGCCATGCTTCGGCACGAATGGACCGGCTCGACTGGAGTAATACCATGGCCGCACTGATAACCAACATGAACAGCGCTTGCGTTTTTTTGTCGTGTGAGTGAGGTTACCGGAGGCCCAATTACCCCCCTCCGCAGTCTAACCAATCCCAGAATCCTCCACAATCATCAAATTCCCAATTTCTAAAACTCCGGTTACGCACTTGTAACACCTTGGTGTTTCAGGTGTCCATGGGCGTCCGTCTGTCTGCTCGTTTATCGACGAGATACCAAAAGAAGACAATAAGGGAAAAGTACAACTATTAAAAAAATAAAACAACAAAATTTTAATAAAAATGCATATATCCTTATATTGTAAGCGCCTTACGAGGTACGATTAAAATGACATAACATATATTATATTTACAAATCGTGTGAGTAAAATAAAATAAATCTGTTACGAGATTCAATGTTGCATTTCTAACTTATCGACTTGAAACACTTCAAAATAAAATTATCAAAAATATGATAAAGAGACTGTACCCTTTCAACAGTCGGCTTACAGATATGTATGTATAACTCCTGTGTGCTGAATAGGGTCCTGTAGGGTAGATGACTAATTTTGATTTTAATGTCCGTGTGGTAGATTATTTTAAAATATTAGACACGTATTTTTTATTTTCTTACAGAAACGAATACTTTCGACGATATATTGATTTGAAATGTCGCGTGACGTCATTTCTATGTACATTTTATACGTAGAAATGACATTTAGCCCGCACTCATAAACTTTGATTCGTTAAGATCATTTTATTATACGACAAAATAAAAACATACGTGTCTAATATTTTTTCATTTCCTAACTGACGGACTAATTAGATTTTTAATTTTCATACCCCGTCATCATCCCAATTGTAGGTATAATGGGGGCTACCGGCTATATTCTCACCAGATGGAGCTCGTGCTAACCTCTAGTCCAATAGAGAATTAGCTTATATCACAACATTGGTCATGAAATTGACAAATACAGTGATGGGACAAAAACATCTTTATATAAATCAGCGCCATCTAATGTCAAAACAGTAGCCCCCATTAGAAGTGGTATTTTTTGTGTGATCCACAAGTAGTTGTTCTTATCTGTGTATGATGTGTATGTGAAAGTGTTTGTAAACGTACACACGACACAGGAGACCAATACTTTTGTCAAGTCAATTATAAATTAAAAATGCAACATGAACTTCAAACCACATAGAACGAAAATGTACAAACAGAAATCTAGCCAATTCTTCTAATAAAGAAAGAAAAAGAAACAAAAAGAAGATATTTCTTAGACATTTTCTTTAATTAAACTAAAATTCTTTTTTTAATAGTATGTTATTATAATGAAATAAATATATTATATAGATTGGATACGACATTTCAGTAAGAAGAGTTTGTAAAAGGGCGGCAACCGACGGATCACCTCATCGCCGTCCATGGACACCCGCAACACTAGTGGAGTTAGCAAATGCGTTGCCGACCTTTAGAATTAGGGATTAGGCATTTGAGGATAGAAGAACGGGAATGAGAGAAGAAGAATTAGGAAACATCATATCCAACCCATACAACTGCGAGTGCCATATTTTGGTAGAAATTTTAATAATAAACCTGGCAACACCGACGCAGAGACAATAAATAGCATTTTTAAAATCACAGAGACAATGATGACGTGCATTTTTTTATTTAAAAATGGCGAATGCTATGATATATTATGCTTAGTGCATAATAAGACTACAAAGTAAAAATTAAAAATATTGAATTTGAAGATATTTACGATTTGATAAAGATATTTATTGCACTGCAATAAGGAACATTTTTCTTTGACAAAGGTTTTGAAACTTTCTTTAGTTAAAGCAATCAAAAACATCTTCAATTCCAACAACAACATAGGCAACAGCAGAAGTGTCTTAAAACTACGATAATATAAAAATATTGATAGCATTATAACTACTATATTATGAAAACGTTCGGTTTGTTTGTTTATCAACGCAATAGTGGATGATCTGACAAAAATTACATGAAATGTCAAATTGAAGCGAATGAGAACAAAAGTTGGTATTTTTTTGAGATCGAACATATTAATCGCAACGACAGCCCTGTCTACAATGGAACAAAGATCATACCAGGGTGCTTATTCTTGAAATAAATCTCAATGTCAATACAATTTCAATCCAATAATTATTCAATGTCCACACTATACAACCACAATCGTAGCTGTTACAATAGCATTCAGAGTACGGAATATAAAGACAAACTCAATACTATTTAGTTCATTCAATATCCACGCAATACGGATGCAATGGGCGCTAGTGTTGCAACTCAAGAGTACGACACAATATCAATGTCGATCGATCGGAATTGGATTCAAGAGTGTAAGCCCTCTTATCGGTTAATTTGTTTGCAATGAAACTCAGAAACGACTGGAGCGATTTGATAAATCTTTTTACCATATACTATGTTACTTTTAATCCCTATATTCAAAGACAAACAGATCACCTGATGGTAAGCAATCGGCGTCGCCCATCGATGTATGAAACACTAGAGGCAGAGGGCTAGAGGGTTACAAGTGGGTTACCGGCCTTTTGAGGATTAGGAATTTGAAGATTAGTGGAGAATCAGAGATTGGGGAGATTGGAAGGGAATGGGGTGTAACCTACTCACAAGACGAAACAACGCAAGCTTTGTTTCACGTTAGTTTTCTGGTCGGCCGTGGTATCACTGCGGTCGAACCGGAAATATAGGATTACTGCTTACTGCCTACCCACTATAATGTGATAAACAAACAGCCCAAACGTTTACGAAGGGAGACGCAGTATCATATTTATTATTTATTTTATATATCAAATATTATTTTTGAAAAAATGTAAGAAAAATACAAAAGGTTCACCTAAAAACGCTACATATTTGTAATTTTTTAATAGTATTTTTCCTTTTTTTATTTTCTTTCTACCTTTCTTTCCTTACCCACATACAGACAGTCTCATACTTATTTATATTAGATGAATGTTAACCAATTTGCACACCCATCGTTTTCTAAGCCTTAAGCTCTAAACAGACGAACCGCATTTCAACTGCAATCCAACTGCAAATTGCAGTTTAGATGCAGTTTGAACGCAGTTGACGCGACTGCAATAGAACTGCAATTGGGTTGCAACCGTTTGGTCATGGCTGCAATAGAACTGCAATTGGGTTGCAATCGTTTGGTCATGGCTGCAATAGAATTGCAATCGGAGAGCTCGTTTGGTTTGCAACCGTTTGGTCATGACTGCAATAGAACTGCAATTGGACTTCTCTTTAGGTTTCAAGTTCAATTACAGTGCCACGACTGCAATCAAACTGCATCCTAACTGCAATTTGCGGTTGAATTGCAGTCGAAATGCGTTCCGTCTGTATAGAGCCTCAGCGAAAAGACTAGTTGTTTTGTAGGTATAAAATTAAAAGAAATAAAGTATTAAATCTTTCGTTAGACATACTATATTAATTATTATATTTTCGGCTTACTCACGTAACTGTTTGACGAGGGCCTTGACTAGTTCCAAGCCATGCTAGAGGCTCATATTCATGAGCAATATGTCGCGTCTCGCAACGCGGCGACTGTCACGCTGCTACTGAAAACCTCTAGCCTCTAGCATGGTTAGAAACTAGTCGAGTTCCTCGTCAAATAATTACGTGAGTAAGACGAAAACATAGTAATTAACATTGTATATAACTTTAAAAAAATATGTTTTTTAGTACTTGAAGTTAACAGAGGTGCACATACAATATATGTATATATGTAATGTATGTACATACAACCTACAGTTTACCAGTTACGTTATGCGTCCATGTAATATGAGAAAAACCCCTTCACAGATTCTGTGCTTACCATTATATTTTAACTAAAAATACTATCTTTTCTAACCATGTTCAGCGACCCATCAATTTCCAAGCCTCGTCGATAACTGCTTAACCTTAGTTAACAAATCATCCATTACAAACAGTATTACATTTCTAAATCTAACGCGGAATGTTATACATAGATAATTGTGATATTAAATAGTTAAAGATACCAAAAATACGCTTTTGATCATATGTCCTCGACATCAGAAGGAATGGACATATTATCAAATGAATCCAATCTCAATATGTTTACTAATAGTCAGTCCAAGATTCCATCATTAGACCAGCTCGATGGCACCGTAATATCGTTTTGTCATCTGCACACAATTGAGTAGTTTCTAGGGTAAGAAAATTAAAAAGGTAATTAGTACGTCAGTTAGATAATGAAAAAATATTAGACACGTATTTTTTTATTTTATCGTATAAAGTTACTATACTTTAATAAAATGGCGTTAAGTTTAGGAGTGAGAGGTAGTTACGTCATAAAGTGGTATTTTTTGTAGCACGCTGTGACGTCACGCGAGAATTCAAATCAATATATGTAACGTCAAAAGTATTTAATTTTGTGAGAAAAGAAAAAATACGTGTCCAGTTTTTTAAATAATCTACTTTTAAATAATATTATTTAAAAACATAAGACACATATTTTTTATTTTCTTACAGAAACGAATACTTTCGACGATATATTGATTTGAAATGTCGCGTGACGTCACTTCTATGTACATTTTATACGTAGAAATGACGTTTTAGCCCCCACTCCTAAACTTTGATTCGTTTTATCTAAGTATTGTTTTATTATACGACAAAATAAAAAAATACGTGTCTAATATTTTTTCATTACCTAACTGACGGACTAATTACATTTTTAATTTTCATACCCCGTCATCTACACTTCACTTGCAAAGTTTCATGATGATACAGCAATTACAAGTGTGTGTAATTCAGATTCTTAGATTTTATTACATAGCTCGTTACACGTCGACGTAATAAAAGCGAGTTAAAACAGTATTATTTAGTATTTATATCACAATTACCTATATATACATAAAAAACTGCATATCTAAATAACAATATTACATTTTAACAAACATTACTATAAACTAATATTATAAAACTGAACAGTTTATATGAACGCGCCTATCTCAGAAACAACTGGACCGATTTTGAAAATTCTTTTTGTGTTGGATTGTCCATTTTTTCGAGTGTAAAACATCACGCTGCGATCAATAGGAGCTGGGCAGCGTGTGTAGATAGTATGGTATATAATATTATGTTTGTTAAGTATATATTTCGTTATTTACTTGCAGTGGTCGAGCCTCAGTCTTGAGCTTCAGTTGATAACAATCAGTCTGGGTGGAAGGATCCCACGTTTGCTTAGCCACATTCTGGAAATAAAAGAAAAATTACAATAATATTACTAAGCGCATTACCACAACAATCGTTTGACCGTCGATCGATAGTAGATTGAATAAGTCGATATCGTCGATCGATCGACAATCAATCGATTGGTCTGATCGTCAACAGCGATCGAGCTGATTGAGCTCTCCATTGTCACCACTGCCCGTCCGATCAACGTAGACTGACCGTTTTAGGGTTCGTACACAAAACTGCGATGCGACTTCGCATCGCAAAAATGTGCGAGCTCCCTCTACGCATCGCAAGAACTTGCGAATTGATTCGCATCGCGCATCAAAATTTTCTTTGTTTCTTTGTCCTGTATCTCCTAAGCAATAACAAAAGTGCACACTTCTTGTTACGATCCATGTCACGACCTAGTGTTCAATTTAAAATACGTTTAGTACGGTTGACGGTCGTCGAAGGAATGGTCACCCTGGGACTGGGAGACGGCTTGTCGCACGAAATCGCATCGCAGCAATGCGCATCGTAATCTTTTGCGTTGCGAATTCGCATCGCAGTTTTGTGTATGAACCCTTATTAAACGCCTACAAAACGCCACCAATCTTCATACAGTATCCTAAACAGATGTCCAGTATTACACTATCGTGAGATATACTGACGGCCGAATACAGAAAGGCTACTTTAATAGAATTTCAAGTGTGGGAGAGCCATGCTTCCGCACGAATGGGTCGGCTCGACCGGAGTGATGCCACGGCCTCACAGAAAACCGACGTGAAGCAACGCTTGCGTTGTGTTTCGTCGTGTGAGTGAGGTTACCGGAGGCCCAATTACCCTCCCCGGCTCTTCCCCAATCTCCCCAATCCCTGAATCCCAAACGATCCTCAAACTCCTAATCCCTAAAAGTCCTTTTTTTATTGTAAACTTAACTACCCCATATCTGGTTTCTTATAAATATTTCCATCCAAAGGTTGTCTGGACGAAGTCACCATTGTGTGATAAGACCGCCCATTGTACGCATATTTACTTGAATTGATTGTTTTAAACTGTCAAATACCAAGCGGTCACCGGTGACCGCAACCTATTGTTCTATAATTGTGTCTGCAAAACCGGTACTCGACGAGTTAAGCTACTTAAATGTGTATAATAAAGCATATATAAATATATAAATAAATATATAAATAAATAAAAGGCCGGTAACGCACTTGTAACGCCTCTGGTATTCCAGGTGTCCATGGGCGACGTCGATTGCTTACCATCAGGTGATCCGTCTGATCGTTTACCGGGTTATGCCATAAAAATAAAGTGATGTACTCACCCAATTCCAGCGCCAAGCAGTAATGAGACAACGTTGGTGAGCAGCACCGCGGCGATGGCGCCCCGACTGAACAGGCAGGAACGACGGACTGACAGGTAGTGGCCCTGGAATGTGAATAATAAAAATTTATATTACCACGGATGGGGCCCAGTAGGGCTGATGCCCGATTCGGAGCCGCGGAGAACCTAACGGGTAACCGGGGCTCCGGCTCGACGTGCAGGAGAAGGAACGGGGTGGTTTTTAGTCAGTAAGAGTCTGACACTCCCTCCCGCCTCACCCAAAGAGGGAGAATACATTGGATGATTTTCCCATTAAAAATAAGAAGCACTTGCCACTGTACAATGTAACACCCACTTTTCACTATATATGTTATGAGTCTCATGTAATAGGGGGTGAGCCTATTGCCATATACCGGGAACAATTCCAGACTCCGTGCTACCACTGAGATTTTTTTTTTAAAAACCCAGTAATACTTTACCCGACCCGGGAATCGAACCCGAGACCCCCTGCCCGTCAGTCGCACTTGCGACCACTCGGCCAACGAGGCCGAATAATAAAGAATAATAAAAAAATTTTGTATTTTGTATTTGAATACATTGTCTACTAGAAAACTCTTCAAGTGGAATTGCTGAATAGGTACCTGTTGCGAGGGCTGCTGGTCTAGCACCTCGATGGAGGAGGTGGCTGAAGGTGGACCGCGTGCACTGGTCGTCGGGTGCTTAAACCGCCAATCCCTGGGGAAAAAATTGAAGAATTTTTAGATAAAAAGCCAAGTAATACGGCAAAATCATATCCCTTGGATCTATTGATCTTGGTTCTGATAAACGGCCATTTTCTGTAACCTATCTATCTGTAGATTTGCTGAGATAGAATTTTGACATAAGCTCCATACAAAATGTGTCAAAATTCTATCTCAGTAAGCAAATCTACAGATAGATAGGTTATGGAATATGGCCTAAAGACGCTCGGTTCTCATACATGAGAGTGCAGGCTCGAAACCTACCAACGGCAAGTACCAATGTGACTTGTTCCGAGTTATATGTGCTTTCTAAGATTATTTAGACACCACTGACAAACGGTGAAATAAAACATGGTGAGGAAACCTGGGCTTATAATCCTTACTAATATTATAAATCGGAAAGTGAGTTTGTTTGTTTGTTCCACTTTCACGCCATAACTACTAAACCGATTGCTTTGAAATTTTGTAGACGTAAAGTTAAAAGTCCGGATTAAATAATAGGGTACCTTTTATCGCGAAAAAATTTGATATTTCCGAGGGAAAACAAAAGTATTGGTATAGATGGCGCTGTGTGTATTGTACATGTCACATAGGCTACTTTTATCCTTTTATGACGCGAGCGAAGCCGTGCGAAAAAGCTAGTTTCTAATAAGTATGAAATAGCTAACCCGCATTGAGCAAGCGTGGTGATTAATGTTCAAGTCTTTTACGTGTGAGAAGAGGCTTTGCTCAGCAGTGGGCATTTATAGGCAGTTGATGAAGATCCTCCTCATCCAGCCTCATATAACTTTACGAGCAGTGGCGTAGCATGTCTTGGTGTGGCCCCGTATAAAAATTTGTGAAGGCTAAAGAGAAAAGAGGAGAATATGAAACTGTTACTCACTTGGGTGGAAGCTGGTCTGGTCTACTACTCCACTCCCAAACCCAGTCGTTGGAGTCTTCCTGGAAACATCAGTCCAAACATTAACCTCACTATTTATCTTATACTATAAAGCGGAAGAGTTTCTTTTTTTGTTTGTTTGTTTGAACGCGCTAATCTCCGTAACTACAAGTCTGATTTGAATAATTCTTTTTTGTTGGATAGCGCATTTATCGAGGATGGCTATAGGCTATAAAACATCACGCTACGACCAATAGGAGCTAAGCAGAGTGTGTGAAACCACGCGGAAGTAGCTAGTTTATTTATACGAATAGAACGGTACAAACAACCAATTACATAACATAACATCACGCCTTTTATCCCAAAAGGGGTAGGCAGAGGTGCACACAGATGTAACACCCACTTTTCACTATTTATGTTACGAGTCCCATGTAATAGGGGGTGAGCCTATTGCCATATATAGATTTTTAAAAAGTAGCAGTAGCTATTATTAATCTAATAATTTAAAAGTCAAAATCATTTGTTTCAATTACACCAGGAAGACACTTTTGAACGTCAGCAATAGAAATTTTAAAGTGAAGCTATTTGCTCATTCCAAAGTGTAGATTCCTATGGAGAAGAACGAGCAAGAAACTCCATAGGTTACTCTTTTTCAATCAGTTTCACAATACAATTCCTCAGTTACACAGTTTTATTGGTTTGATTGTGTGAGAACAATGTAATACCGAAATCCAGCCAAAGAGATCGACAAAGAAAATAACCTTAAAGACTATCGTGAGACATACTAATTAAGTAAAAACGCGGGTTACTCACGTGAATATACTGAGAAAAGCTCTACTAGCTGAGCTGAGCTGAGCTGCGCGAAGTCGCCGCGACCACACACGCTGCTCATGAGGAAGAACCCCTCTGTGGTTCGAAACTAGTAGAGCTTTTCTCAATATATTCACGTGAGTAACCCGCGTTTTTACTTAACCTTAAAGACAATAAATAATACAGTCTGGAGCTGACCAGTCCCAGATAATTCGTTTCGTGGTCCAGTAAATATATCAGCGATAAGTCTTTTAAGTAAATATTTCTTAATGGGGGCTCAACAGCTAAAATTCCTTCCTAATGGATGCATTCTTAAGTGACTGACATTTGTTATCATTTACTTTTTTTTGGGATAAGTCGGTAAACGAGCTGACGGATCACCTGATGGTAAGCAATCGGCGTCGCCCATAGCCACCTGAAACACCGCCGTTACAAGTGCGTTACCGGTCTTTTGGGAATTGGGAGTTTGAAGATTGACATGGATTTGAGGATTGGGGAGACCGGGGAGGGAGGGGGGGTAACTGGGCTTCCGGTTGAAGGGATCGGGATGAAAGGAAGAGTGGTAGATTATGGTCTGGAAAACACGTAGGCTACGTTTTATCCCACGGGACGCTGGCAGAAGCTAGGTATTAATAAAAAACTCACTCTCCAGTGGTTTATGTAGACTCCTTTCATTTCATCTTCAGTAGACGGTTCCAGGTTCGGACTGTTCGGCGGTGATTTGGGACTGAAACAAAAAGAGAAAGAGATATTTAATACATTACATAAAATTACGCCTTTTATCCGCAAAGAGTAGGCAGAGGTGCACAATAGGGTAGATGACTAATTTTTATTTTAATGTCCGTCTGGTAGATTGTTTTAAATCATTAGACACATATTTTTTATTTTCTTACAGAAACGAATAGTTTCGAAGATATATTGATTTGAAATGTCGCGTGACGTCACTTCTATGTACATTTTATACATAGAAATGACGTTTAAGCCCCCACTCCTAAACTTTGATTCGTTTTATCTAAGTATCATTTTATTATACAACAAAATAAAAAAATACGTGTCTAATATTTTTTCATTACCTAACTGACGGACTAATTACATTTTTAATTTTCATACCCTGTCATTATCCCTATTACGGCACTTGATGGCATTGTACAATGTACTATATCAACTATTCACTATTTATATTATGAGTCCCATGTAATAGGAGGTGAGGCTAGTACCTACCTAACATATATCGGGCACAAACATTAAAACAATATCAAGGATTAAAATGCGGTCATAATATTATGATATTATTAACAATCTACTTTATAAACACCAAGACAATAAAACAACAGTTCAAAACAAGTCTAGATATAATCAGAACCTAGCATTTTAGCCTTGAGTACTAATCATATAATATAAAAAAACAAAAGAATTACGGGATATTTCGTAAAACTAACAACATCTTCTTCACACGCTCATCAACACTATGATTAATTAAAAATGAAGTAGTCGAGTAATTTATTGTATGCTTTATTATTGAGAGCAAAAAAAATATTCTTTTTTTTTGTAATCCACAATAATAATTAAGATCATTTACGCGGGGCAGGTTCTCAGATCAGAAACTATTTACTATAGTTAGATATTAGATACTAAACTTTTCGGTTTTTTTTGTTTTTGTTGGTATAGGGCGAAGTGCGTGAGGTTGCAATCTGACGCATAATATGTAAAACTATCCATTAGATCACTTCACCGTTGATTCTTATTTCTGTTATTCAAATATACGTGCAATACAGCCCTTTTATTTATTGAATAGGTGCACAAAACAGAAACACAGCGCAATAGATATAGAATAGAGTAACAATACACTGTAAATGGCAGACCATGCTTCCACAAGTATGTGCACACAACATGACATGCAACGACTAGTATTTATTTATTAACCATTATTTAAAATTAATTATAATCCAGAACAAAATTAGAGATAAATTGCAATTAAACAATCAAAGTCAAACTCAAAAGTCAAAGTCAAAGCATTTATTTCAATTAAACCATAGTTTGGTACTTTTGAAACGTCAACAAATACAAAATAAATAATAGTCTGTCAGTCAGTCCGTCAGTGAAACTAGGTGAAGCTAGGTGCTCATTCCGAAACGTAGATTCGAATGGAGAAGAACGAGTAAGAAACTCCATTCAATAGATACATTATTCAATATTGTCCTCATCATCGGACCGACCAAATAACAATTTCTTAATTATATTTTTAAATTTGTGAAGCGAGGTATTGTATTTTAGGGCTCGTACACAAAAGTGCGATGCGAATTGCTACGATGCGATTTCGTGCGACAATGCGTTTCCCAGGGGACCATTCCTTCGACGACCGTCAACCTTACAAAACTTATTTTAAATTGAAAACTAGGTCGTGACATGGATCGTAAAAAGAAGTGTGCACTTCTGTTATTGCTTAGGAGATACAGGAAAAAGAAACAAAGAAGATTTTGGGAAGATAGGATTTTGATGCGCGATGCGAATCGATTCACAAGGTCGTAGAGAGAGCTCACACATAGTTTTATGTTCATAAATCTTCAGTTTTTTTTATTGCCATTTATTGTTTGTGTATTTGGAGCATAATGCTTATAGCAACTAAATTATTTTTCTTTCTTTGAAATTACTAAACCGATTTCAATGAAACTTTGTACAACATAGTGTCCACTGCATCAATGAAAAGGGAAACTTCCAATTGCACTTATCGGTCGAATATCATCGTACCATGCATTGTAAGGACAATTCCCAACCTATTATCCAATCGATTCTCATTGGGAATTGGGGCAGATGTCCGTCATATAATACAGACGAAATCCAACTTTTATACATTAGCTATAGAGTTAAAAGTCTATTGAAGAAGTAGTTTAGGGGACATTAATGACGTGTAGAGTCCCGCACGTGTCATATATATATTTTTTTAATGCATAAGCCGGTAAACGAGCAGACGGATCACGTGGTGGTAAGCAATCGGCGCCGCCCATGGACACCTGGAACACCAGAGGCGTTACAAGTGCGTCACCAGCTTTTTGGGGATTAGGAGTTTGAGGATCGTTGATGATTGGGGAAGGGGAAGGTAATTGGGCCTCCGGTAACCTCACTCACACGACGAAACACAACGCAAGCGTTACTTTACGTCGGTTTTCTGCTCGGCCCATTCGTGCCGAAGCATGGCTCTCCCACTACATATACCCGACTAAGGGACTTTTTTTTCATTTTAGGTATACTACAATCTGCCGCCTTATTTGGGGTCATTCAGCAGTATGCTGGACGTTACTGTAGTTAGCCTATTCGGCATGATACCTGTGTTACATTCTTTTCATAATATAATACAGTTTATTTACTGTTGTGTCCGTCTATTAGTGACTGTGCCTGAGTGTTTGGGTGGCGAGATATGCGATCTTTATAAAACCTGCAACTGTAGCCAAATGCCATTTAGGGCTTGTCTATATGTACAATAAAAAACCAAATTATATGGAATTGACGTAAATTTTGACACTTGTTAGTGTCATCCCCATACATTTTGATTTCTACTCTCTCTGTAGACAAGCGCTAAAGTGGCGTTTGGCTACAGCTGCTGGTGTGTCTTTCAATTTCTTGTTTTATTGTTGGTACTTTCTTTTTGAGGGGGGGAAAATCATCTTATGACTGCTCCCGCCTTGGGTTGGCGAGAGGGAGTGTCAGACTCTTACTGACTATAAATACACCCCGTTCCTACTCCTGCACTTGGAGCCGGAGCCCCGGTAACCCGTTAAGCCTTCCGCGACTCCGTATCGGGCATCAGCCCTACTGGGCCCCATCTGGTGGTCTGATGGCTTTTTGAAGACTCATAGTGCAGCAGTGGACTAACACTGTCACTGTCACTGTCACCATAATGATTAATTTTAAACGTAATAAATTAAAAAATTAAAAATACATGGAAAAAATTAAATGAATTTTATTCCATTCTCCCCTATTATACACACATAACTAAGTTTTTTTTTAAGGGGGGAAATCATCGAATGGCTGCTCCCGCCTGGGTGAGACTCAGACTCTTATTGACTAAAAACCACCCCGTTCCTTCTCCCGCACGTCGAGCCGGAGCCCCGGTAACACGTTAGGTTCTCCGCGACACATAACTAAGTATACGTTGATGGTAAACACGTATTATATTACTTGCGGTTAGCCGAGCCCAGACAGACTTTGTAAGGGTTTATTTACTTTTCATACATACATAGATACGATTTTAAGTGTAGGAGAGCCATGATTCGGTACGAATAGACCGCCTCGACCGGAGTGATACAAACGGCTGAGTAGAAAACCGACGAAAAAAAAAACGCTTGCGTTGTGTGACTGAAATTATCGGAGGCCCAATTACCGCTTTCTCCAATCTCCGATTTTTTTATGGCAAAAACCAGTGAACGATCAGACGGATTACCTAGTGGTAAGCAATCGGCGTCGCCCATGGACACCTGGAACACCAGAGGCGTTACCAGTGCGTTACCGGCCTTTTGAGGATTAGGAGTTGCGAGGATCGTTGGGGATTCAGGAATTAGGGAGATTGGGGAAGGGGAGGGTAATTGGGCCTCCGGTAACCTCACTCACACGACGAAACACAACGCAACTTTGCTTCACGTCGGTTTTCTGCTCGGCCGTGGTATCAATCCGGTCGAGTCGGCCCATTCGTGCCGAAGCATGGCTCTCCCAGATTTAAACAATTTTTACATACAGCTTAAAAACAATCCATTTACAACAATCCACAAATTCCCAATTCCCAAATTTTTTTTAAAACGTTGCCCCACACTTGGATTTTCTCCTGTGTCGTGGGTGCGTTTACAAACATACAAGTTCACATACACAATATGACACCCAGACCCGAAACAACAATTTGTGGATCACACAAAGTGTTGTCCCGTGCGGGAATCGAACCCGCGACACGTTGCACGGCAGCCGGTTGCCCAGCTACCGCACCAATCGTGCAGTCAAAATGCGTAACGCACTTGTGACATATGTGGTGTTTCAGGTGTCCATGGGCGACGTTAACCTCTCGCGCGTTTCTTGTACACACGGGTGTTTTTTTTTAAGGGGGGAAAATCATCAAATGATTGCTCCCGCCTGGGTGAGGCGGGAGGGAGTGTCAGACTCTTACTGACTGTAAATCCACCCCGTTCCTTCTCCTGCACGTCGAGCCGGAGCCCCGGTTACCCGTTAGGTTCTCCGCGACTCCGAATCGGCATCGGCCCTATTGGGCCCCATCTGTGGTGGTCTGATGGCTCTTTGAGGCGCGCGCGGTAAACACGGGTGTACGAGAGAGTGAAGTGCCTATCGCCGCAATTGTACACACACACGGGTGTACGAGAGTGACTTGCACCGATTGGAAATTTTTTCTGTGATGTATATTTTCAAGTTGCAACCCGTTCTTCTTCTGCCGACGAGGCAGGGTCCTTGACGAAGCAGGGTATTTTTAAAAAACGTGGCGTCAGCATTGCTGACGTCACAAATTTCCCGGGCAGGGTTTCCGCTCATGTTGAGTGATTGGAACACACACTTGTAAGTACTTCCAATTTATTCTTCAAATCACTGAGGACGTCCGATCGCTACAACGGCTCGAGTAAGAGTTCTTTATTTGATTGAACAGAATAGTTCATTCGCTTTCTATTAAACCCGTGTACGAGACGCGCGAGAGGTTAATCACGTACCATCAGGTGATCCGTCCGCTCGTTTACCCTCAAACCATTAAAAATGTTCTAGAAAATCTAGACAGCCGAAAAACACAAATTCCACTAGCATACCTACATATTCCACAACACATACCGGTTATTCTGGTTCGTACGTTACGATAGTCCTTATCCTTACTAATATTATAAATCGGAAAGTGAGTTTGTTTGTTTGTTTGTTCCGCTTTCAAGCCGTAACTACTAAACCGATTGCTTTGAATTTTTGCAGAAGTAAAGTTAGAAATCTGAATTAAATAATAATTTTTATCCCGGAAAAATTGATATTCTCGAGGGAAAATGAAATTATTGGTATAGATGGCGCTGTGTGTATTGGTATTTGGTATATGTCACGTAGGCTACTTTTTATCCTTTTGTGACGCGAGCAAAGCCGCGGGTAAAAGCTATTAAGTTTATAAATAGCCGCGTTTTGTCCGGGTGAGCCTATTGCCATATACCGGGCACAATTCCAGACTCCGTGCTACTACTGAGAATTAAAACAAAACAACCAGTTATATGTATACTTTGCCCGACCCGAACTCGACACTCCGTGATAGTCGGTCAACGAGGCCGGAGGCAGTCAAGATCTTAAGAATCTCCTACTTTTTTGGAAATCGATTGAAAATAACATAACATAACCACGCCTTTTATCCCCGAAAGGGTAGGCAGAGGTGTACATTATCTACGGCACTTAATCTCATTGTATAATGTAACACCCACTTTTCACTATTTATGTTATGAATCCCATGTAATAGAGGGTGAGCCTATTGCCATATACCGGGCACAATTGCAGACTCCGTGCTACTACTGAGAATTAAAAAAAAAACCAGTAATACTTTGCCCGACCCGAACTCGACACCCCGCGATAGTCGGTCAACGAGGCCGGAGGCAGTCAAGATATTAAGAATCTCCTCCTTTTTTGGAAATCGGTTCAAAAATCAGTTTAGAAATACGAGTGTGTGCACAATGCAATAATGACGGTGCGTGCGTCAGCTATTTATCAAGCACACGTCCTCATTACGGGGCTTCTCTGCAACTGTTGTAATTAACTTTGCAGTTGCAAGAATCGATGCCTGAATAACTAGAACTGCCTTGTTTATTGCATGTGGCGTTTCAAATACTAATAAAACTGGCGTGTGTGATTTTTTTAGCGAATTTTTTAGTGAGTATTAATATAAAAAGCATTTAAATATAAAGGATTCTTAACAATGCTTTAAAACTTTAAACTGTCAAACACCGCGAGGACACCGGTGACCGCAACCTATTGTTCTTTAATTGTGTCTATAATAACGGTACTCAACGAGTTAAATTCAAATTGGAACGAACCTCCTCACGCTCACGCCCTAGCTGTCGTGGGCGAGACTCCGGGCATAGATCGCGCGACGATCTCCGGCCAACGAAAGCGAGGGTCTGCGGACGCATAACTTTACTGTTACAATTATGCCCAGTGTAACTATTTACACACACGATATCGCAGACTTTAAACGTTAATATTAAACTGTCAAACACCGCGAGGACACCGGTGACCGCAACCTATTGTTCTTTAATTGTGTCTATACCTCTAATGACGGTACTCAAATATAAAGGGTCCTTAAAAAACTGGTCCAGAGTGTAAGACGCCTGCTTCTTATTTATTTATTTATACACACACAAAATAAGGTACATAAGGCGGACTTAATGCCATATGGCATTTTCTCCCAGTCAACCTTTGGGTTAAATGTAAGCTCAGCGAAAATGGGCCTGTGTAATATCCAAAAAAAAAAAAAAAAACAAAATAAATAACTAATAGTAATAATAAGTCTTATGCATGAGGGTGCGGACTCGAAACCTACCAACGGCAAGTACCAATGTGACTTTTTCCGAGTTATATGTACTTTCTAAGATTATTCAGACACCACTGACAAACGGTGAAGGAAAACATTGTGAGGAAACTTGGGCTGATAATTTCTGTTTAATAAGTTTGAAATCACCAACCCCCAATGAGCAAGCGTGGTGATTGATGGTCAAACCATCTCCGTGTGAGAAGAGGCTTTGCTCATGATGATGATTTGATGATTGCTGCTCCATCCAAAGGTTGTCTGTAAGAAATCGCCTTGTGCGATAAGACCGCCCATTGTACACTATTTTGTTTTAGGAAATATTGTCCTGTATTACAATTGTGTGGTGTACAATAAAGCATATATTATTATTATTATTATTATGATTTATTGAAAAATCTGGTAGACCTTTCCTTCTTTTACTCACTGGTCATCTTAAGAACAAACTGTTGGGCTATTTTACACCACTCACCTGCCTTTAACACTGGAGGCTCGGGAGTGCCTCACGGAGGAGTCCCGGCTCTCTCTCTGCGCCTCTCGCAGCAGTCTGATGTACTCGTTCTCCACGGCGGCCAGGCCACCGCCGTTGTTGAGTTCCACCCAGGATTCTGGAATAGAAGAGAAGAGAACATATAATGGAGATCCTTATACCACAGTCGTGTGAAACCGCGACAACATGAAGAAAAACATCGTGAGGAAACCTGGACCTCAAATTTCTAATGTTAAGTTTGAAATCATCAACCTGCCTTGAGCAACCGTGACCACTGAGATCAAAGTCAAAGTCAAAATCATTAATTTATTTTAATAAGACCAGACCTTTAAACATAATTCGAAAAAAATTAAATGCTATCAGTCTATCGGTCAGTATTTTTAACCGACTTCCCAAAGAGGAGGAGGTTATCAATTCGGCTGTATTTTGTATTGTACCTATGTAATATATAATAAATAGGCCTATAACAAAATATACCTTATGTTAATGGTCATAGTTATATTCTGTCATAAAATTGCACGGTTGGTGCGGTGGCTGGGCAACCGGCTGCCGCGCAACGTGTCGCGGGTTCGATTCCCGCACGGAACAACACTTTGTGTGATCCACAAATTCTTGTTTCGGGGTCTGGGTGTGATGTGTATGTGAAATTGTATGTTTGTAAACGCACCCACGACACAAGAGAAAATCCTATTTAAAAAAAAATGTACACTGCTTATGTAATATAAGGTATTGGGTTTGAAGAATAACTTTTGTCTAAAACTTGTGGCACCGACTTGTTACCTATCAGTGGGTGGGTATCCTATTAGTTTTTTCCTTTTGCTTGTTTTTAGGTTTTGGTTTTCGAAGTCGGTTTTTTTAGTCAAATTACCTATTAGCTCGTTCCAAAGTGTAGATTCCTATGTAGAAGAACGAGGAAGAAACTCCATAGGCTCACACTTTTTTCGTTTCGTTGGTTCAATTATGTATGAGAGAACAATGTAATATTGGTGATTAATGCTCAATCCGTGTGAGAAGAGATCTTTCCTCAGCAGTGGGCACTAATAGGCTGTTGATGTGATGTGATATTTTGACCGCATACACAATCTATTATATTATTACAATCGCTGTATAATTAAGTGTAGCGTGTCCGGCGCATCCGGTCTGTTCAAACAATAGACGACAACCATTTTTAAGTTTTTTTATCGTATCCTGTAGTTACGTAACAAACAAATAAGAATTATCAACTGCGGGTGACATTCCACTGCTGCACTATGAGTCTCCTCTACATAAAGAGGGTTTGTCATAACCTCCGCAGACAGGCGGGTTGGAGGTCGCAGTATAAACGGTTCAGGTTTATCAGAGAGCGCTGCACGGTCTCTATCAATTTATAGGACTTTACTCGGGTCTACGATAGCCGCGGAAAGAGTATTATAGTGATAAATGCATTGTAATCTAGCATTTCTTATAGCAATAACTTTTTATTTGCCAAAGTCTGTATTTGCTGAAGGGGTGATAACCTGGATGTCTTCAAGGCCCGAGTGAATAGGTTACTTATAGGCAGACGTATTCCATCGTAGGCCGCATCATCGCTTACCGCTAGTGGAGAAGGTGGACTAACATCGGCCCATCAAATATAAAAAAATAACAGTCCTATGCCGCGCATGCTGCTCATGAGGAAGAGTCCTTTTGTGACTCGAAACTTCTAAGAGCTTTTCTCAGTATATTTACGTGTATTTTTTTATGGGAGGCACATCATCGAATGTCTTCTCCCGCTTGGGTGAGGCGGGAAGGAGGTTCAGACTCTTACTGACTAAAAACCACCCCGTTCCTACTCCTGCCCTCCGAGCCAGAGCCCCGGCAACCCGTTAAGTCTTCGGCTCCGTATCGGCATCAGCCCTATTGGGCCCCATTTAATTTACGTGTATAAACTGATATTTTTAGTTAAGTCCTATGACTTCATATAAGTACATTATGTTAAACAAAGGTCATTACTCAGATTGACCTTATCAATCATCGTCCTAGGGTCAGTATTACAATATTATCCTTTATGTCATTGAATTACGAGTTAAGATAAGCAATTTCTCTTTTGACATACGACCTTTAGATAATTGGTAGACTTTGATACATTTACGACGCGATGCGATGAGAGAGCATGACGCGCTCGTGGGCTGGTCGACTGATACAAATCATCATCATCATCATAATTAACAGCCTATAAATGCCCACTGCTGACCAAAAGCCTCTTCTCACACGGAGAAGGTTTGAGCATTACCATTGAAGCTTTTTTCGTGTGTACCTGTATTCTTGTTGTGTGTCGTGAACCGAACATTACAATGTGCACCTTCTCATCATACAACTTGATACAACTTGTAACTAGCCCACCCGCTTCGTCTGACATCTTGCTATAAAATGCTCAAAGTCGAATCTATATGTTACATTACACGCAAATGCTCGTTAGTCAGGGCCTAGTAGCCTTTCAGTATTAGGCTTAATTCATTCTGTCTCCTGCAGTAATTTACCGAGGGGAATGGAAACTATCGTTTTTTCTCCGCCTCTTTTAATATCTTCTGATTCAATTCGTTGCGGGAACCAAGACAGTTATTCATGTCCCTGAGACGTTAGACTTCAGTGTTCCGGTGTTTTCATGGTTGTATCTACTGTAGATCTTGGCTTACAGGAGTTGCAGCGGTTTTGGGAGGTTGTGGCGGGCTTGTCCCAATAAAAGAAAGCCTTTCTGTATTCGGCCGTCAGTATATATCTCACGATAGTGTTACATATTATAAAAACGCAGACAGATAGATATAAAATTAAATACCCGTGACATTGACAGGTCAATGCCCTGCATTATCAGTCTAGAACTTATCATGACACCGTCTTATCATTAACATCTGTTTATATGTTGCACAAGTACATGCAAAGATAACTGAAGAAAGTATAATACATATATAAAGAAAGTGTTTATAGTTCAGAGACCTTAATACGAGTTTCCATTAAGTTTAAAGTAATCGTAAGGAGTACGCGTGTGATTGGCCGGCTCTAATGAACCAACCAATCAGAGGGTCTTTTTTTTAAGGGGTGAAAATCATCCAGTCCTACTCCTGCATTTCGAGCCGGAACCCCGGCAACCCATTAAGTCTTCCGCAGCTCCGTATCGGCATCAGCCCTGTTAGTCCCCATCTGTGGTGGTCTGATGGCTCCTTGAGGCGCGCGCGGAACGCGACGCGTCCTACGCTCGGGTCTGGTGCAGGCCCGTGATTACGGCGGCCGGAGATCGGTTTGTTGCTTCATTGGTGCCGGCCAATCACAGCGCCGAATGCGTACTCCTTACGATTACTTTTAAACGTAAAACCAACTCGTACTAAGGCCTCAGGTATTGCTTTGAAGTTTTATCTCTAATTGTTTTATCTGTAGTCTACGTAGGTAAAGATAATTACGTTGAACAGCCTACTTTTATTTTAAAATCCTGCCACGGTCAATTTATTTTCAGATAATCCGAAAAACAAATTTAATCTCCAACGATCTGTGGCCGATAAAAAAAATGGATCTTCGAGTTACAAAATTAAAATTCCGAATAGAATATTGAACCTTCAACAAAATTACTTAGTAACTGACAACAGAGTTTTTAGGTTTTTTTTTTTTAAGGGTGGAAAATCATCAAATGACTGCTCCCGCCTGGGTGAGGCGGGAGGGAGTGTCAGACTCTTACTGACTAAAAACCACCCCGTTCCTTCTCCTGCACGTCGAGCCGGAGCCCCGGTTACCCGTTAGGTTCTCCGCGACAGAGTTTTTAGGTTAACTTAGACAAAGCATAGTTGTCAATACAATGTAATTTATGCTGGTAGACAAGTATTAGGTGTAGCAATAAACAGTCATGTTTATTTTTCGAAGGTTTCAGTATCTCATTCGATCGTTTCGTCATTTTTATTCGGACTAAAGTAGTCGGAAAGGAAACTTGTATTTTAAGCAGTAGATTTAATACTTTGAGTAAGGACAATTCTTCTTTTTTTGTAGGAGCTTTACCACCCCTTGAAACGGGTCTAATCTAAACCAGAATGTGAATAACCAAACACACTGTTAAACTGTCAAACACCAAGCGGACACCGGTGACCGCAACCTATTGTTCTATAATTGTGTCTATAATGACGGTACTCAACGAGTTAAGGCTGTGAAAAAGCTCATAAACTTTCCGTGCCTCGGTGCAGGAGTAGGAGCGGGGTGGTGTTTAGTCAGTAAGAGTCTGACACCCCCTCTCGCTTCACCCAAAGCGGGAGTAGTCTTTGATTCTCCCCTAAAAACTCCCTAGTACTGTACGGTTGGCGCGGTAGCTGTGCAACTAGCTGCCATGCAAGGCGTCGCAGGTTAGATTCGCGCACGGAACACCTCTTTGTGTGATCCACAGATTCCTTCTCTTTGTGTGTTCCGAGTCTGGGTGTGATGTGTTTGTGAACTTGTATGTTTGTAAACGTACCCACGACACAGGACAAAATACTAGTGTGGGGAAACGTATTAAAAAAAACAACAAAAACTTTTCAAAATTCGACGGTGAAGTTGTTTGTAAACACATCTACGATACATGAAACAATCGTACTGAGTAGAAAGAAGCAACTATACGATCCCAAAACACTACAAAAAATGATCTAATAACCACAGTACATCACAACAATAGCTATTATCCTTTAAAAACCACTGAAAAGTACATTATACCGTTTCACACACATACGCTAATTCATGTGCGTTGAACTTGGACAAACAAAGATTGTGGCATATTTTGATCAGCCTGAGTCAGAAAGCACTGTCTTTACTTGATTCTGGAAAATGTTTCTTTTATCTTATATGTACTACCTCTATATTATATAAAGCGGAAGAGTTTGTTTTTTTCTTTTGTTTGTTTGTTTGAACGCGCTAATCTCCGTAACTACAAGTCTGATTTGAATAATTCTTTTTGTGTTGGATAGTGCATTTATCGAGGATAGCTATAGGCTATAAAACATCACGCTACGACCAATAGGAGCTGAGCAGAGCGTGTGAAACTGCGCGGAAGTAACTAGTTATACATAAACCTTCCTTAAGCCTTTGACTACCGACAGAAAATGCTGAAGGTAAATCCTCCGCTAACGTAGGTCACCGGTGACCTACGCAGCGGTTAACAGGTTAAGAATCACTCGCATCAAAATCCGTTGCGTAGTTTTAAAGATCTAATCATACATAGGGACAGACAGACGGCGGATAACGACTTTGTTTTATA
The DNA here is from genome assembly GCA_038387885.1 of Spodoptera picta. NCBI lineage: Eukaryota > Metazoa > Arthropoda > Insecta > Lepidoptera > Noctuidae > Spodoptera > Spodoptera picta. The sequence continues at coordinate 1,212,877 of JAZHFQ010000252.1, read as the reverse complement.
CCATGTAGTGATGAACATTATCCTTGATGAAAATAGACTATGTTTGATGGAGAAAAAACTGGGAACCGTGTGGATATTTCGATAATGTAACCCGATATGTGAAAATACTACCAAAAAATATTACAAATACTACAATACTACCTTATTGCTTACGCTGTAGAAATTATAGACAATAGAGCAAAGTGATGTACTAGAGTCTTATAGTGGACATTAACTCGTTGAGTACCGTCATTACAGACACCATTAAAGAACATTATGTTGCGGTCACCGGTGTCCTCGCGGTGTTTGACAGTTTAATATTAACGTTTAAAGTCTGCGATATCGTGAGTGTAAATAGTTACACGGGGCATAATTGTAACAGTAAAGTTATGCGTCCGAAGACCCGCGCTTTCGTTGGCCGGAGATCGTCGCGCGATCTATGCCCGGAGTGTCGCCCACGACAGCTAGGGCGTGAGCGTGAGGAGGTTCGTTCCAATTTGAATTTAACTAGTTGAGTACCGTCATTATAGACACAATTAAAGAACAATAGGTTGCGGTCACCGGTGTCCTCGCGGTGTTTGACAGTTTAATATTAACGTTTAAAGTCTGCGATATCGTGTGTGTAAATAGTTACACGGGGCATAATTGTAACAGTAAAGTTATGCGTCCGCAGACCCTCGCTTTCGTTGGCCGGAGATCGTCGCGCGATCTATGCCCGGAGTGTCGCCCACGACAGCTAGGGCGTGAGCGTGAGGAGGTTCGTTCCAATTTGAATTTAACTAGTTGAGTACCGTCATTATAGACACAATTAAAGAACAATAGGTTGCGGTCACCGGTGTCCTCGCGGTGTTTGACAGTTTAAACACCCAGGAGAATAAACAACAACACTCGAGGACCTTCATATACCCTAAACAGTAGAGCTGAGACTAAAAACTCAAAGGTGTTTAATATTCAACCAGTATACGCGTTCAATTGCCGGAAATAGACAACTTATAGTAGGTAATGTAGGTAGGAGCGAGGAAACAACCGAGCTACTTTGTAGATAATTTCAGATATGTATTTTAAGTGTACTTGAAGGGGGTGAAATTGCATTTTCTATAGACCTAAACAAACAAATAGGGCAAGTTAAATAAAAACATAACATAACATCACGCCTTTTATCCCCGAAGCGGTAGGCAGAGGTGCACTTTACGGCACTATGTAACACCCACTTTTCATTATTTATGTTATGAGTCCCATGTAATAGGGGGTGACCCTATTATCATATACTGGGCACAATTCCAGACTCCGTGGTACTACTGACATTTTTTTTTAAAAAACCCAATAGCACTTTGCGTCGGGAATCGAACCCAAGACCTCATACGATCACTTGGACAACGAGGCAGGTTAAATAAAACCATTTAGGGCTTATTTTACAACGTCAGATAAATTTTAACTGGGGAATAACTGAATATTTGACAATTCTTCCATACTACAATACAGTTAAGAATTAACTGATTATTGAAAAAAAACCATTTATAATACAGATTGGAGACTTTTTTTAAGGGGGAAAATCATCGAGTGGCTTCTCCAGCCCGGGTGAGGTGGGAGGGAGTGTCAGACTCTTACTGACTAAAAAACACCCCGTTCCTTCTCCTGCACGTCGAGCCGGAGCCCCGGTAACCCGTTAGGTTCTCCGACGACACAGATTGGAGACTTGGAGTATTAATGACCCGCTGGTGACTGGTACATAATAATTTTATCAAAACTTGTCGTTTCCTCGTGGCACGTAACATCGTTGCTAGGCAACGCTGATAACAAGCTATTTTAAGGTTTTTAATCGCGTACATTGACTTTGGTCAAAGCGTTCGTTCGATTCGTTTACGTATCTATAATTATTATAAATAAACTACTATTGACTATTATTGGTTGATGTTTTTAATTGGGCACTTTCCTGAATCAAAACATAAATTATTTCGACAGTTCAATACAATAAAATATTAAAAAATAATCACACTTTCCTTCATTGATTTTATGACCAAATTATTAGTATTTTTCCAGCATTTTTTTAAGAAATTAGTATGCTGTTTGACGCTAAAAAAACGCACGAAAACGCGGGCAAAGCCGCGAACAGCAGCTAATTTTCATAAACATCAAAAATGAAGCGGAATAGACACTTGATTTCACCCCCTATTACATGGGACTCATAAGAACATAAATAGTGAAGAGTGGGTGTTACATTGTACAGTAGCATTAAATGTTGTAATGTGCACCTCTGCCTACCCCTGTTATGTTGAAAACTAGTGTAAAGGTAAACAAAACGAATATACCGTGAATCGTCTAAAAATAATGTGCGCTTCAAGGATTACTTACTAATGCGTTTCATTTAAGTGTGTTTCGCGGAACATTTCAAAATATATCTAGAGGTATAGTGTGAGAGATTTTTTCTGTTCCGATTGACATGAACTGTAATACTAATGCCTAAACTCCACAACAATTGATTTTATTCAAAGAGGCAAAAGGGCAGACGGTTCACCTGATGGTAGCGATCAGTGCCGCCCATGTACAATGAAATAGGAGGCAAAAGGGCAGACGGTTCACCTGTTGGTAAGCGATCAGTGCCGCCCATGTACAATGAAATAGGAGGCAAAAGGGCAGACGGTTCACCTGATGGTAAGCGATCAGCACCGCCCATGTACAATGAAATAGGAGGCAAAAGGGTAGACGGTTCACCTGATGGTAAGCGATCAGCACCGCCCATGTACAATGAAATAGGAGGCAAAAGGGCAGGCGGTTCACCTGATGGTAAGCGATCAGCGCCGCCCATGTACAATGAATTAGGAGGCAAAAGGGCAGACGGTTCACCTGATGGTAAGCGATCAGCACCGTCCAGAGACACTCGAGGAGTCTACGCTATTTTCTTGAAGGTTTGAAGGTAGTTCCAGTTCGGAAATACATAAAATTTATCGTAGTGTGATGTTTTATAGATATACTAGCTTTTACCCGCGGCTTCGCTCGCGTCACAAAAGGATAAAAAGTAGCCTATGTGACATATACCAATACACACAGCGCCATCTATACCAATACTTTTGTTTTCGAACGGGAATATCAAATTATTCCGGAATAAAAAGTACCCTATTATTTAATCCGGACTTCTAACTTTACGTCTGCAAAAATTCAAATGCAATCTGTTTAGTAGTTACGGCTTGAAAGCGGAACAAACAAACAAACAAACAAACTCACTTCCCGATTTATAATAGTATATAAAAAGGATCGTGTCTCATATCAAGCGGTTCAGCTTTTTTTAATAAATAATTTCTTCCCTCTTTGTATTAAATATTGGTAGTATAGAGACTGACGGGTAGACGTAAATAGCATATATTGTTTATAAACTTATCAGTCACATTATTATTATTAAAGATTTATAATTTATGACTTTCTGTCTGACTCGCAGTGATAGTGATTAATACATTTCCGAGTCAACCAACCTTTGCATTGTAATTTATTTATTTGATTCAACTATAAAGTTCGTAATTAGGGAATGTACCTACATAAATATCGCGAAGTCTTGACTAAAAATGAGTGAAGAGTTTATAACCAGGAAACGGACATAGAATACTTTTTATCTATGGATTTTCCGAAAATCCTAAGAGAACGGGAGAAGTCAAAAAACAATACTCTTCCTACAGTCGGGTATAAGATAGTCATCTATTTTTTTTTATGGGAAAAGCCGGTAAACGAGCAAACGGATCACTCGATGGTAAGGAATCGGCGCCGCTCATGGACACCTGGAACACCAGAGGCGTTACAAGTGCGTTACCGGCCTATTGAAAATTGGAAATTTGAGGATTTTGTTGGGGATTGGGGGTGTGCAATTGGGCCTCGGGTACCCTCAATCACACGACGATACACAATGCAAGCGTTGTTTCACTATAGTTTTCTGCTTTGCCGTGGTATCACTTCAGTCGAGCCGGCCCATTCGTGCCTAAGCATGGCTCTCCCACACTTATACCTATCTTATAATAACAATCTGTCTTTTCTCATAATATTTCTGTAAAAGGCCCCCCTTCTGCGAGGGTATACCAGTTTCCTATTCACACATCGGCATGTTGTATGTAAACTATAAAAAAAACTCGATTAACATTCAAATTACCATCACCAACACGTGAACATAAAAATAACGAAGCTATTAACATATCGAAGTCGTTTGAAACGTGTGTGGTGAATCGCTAAATATTATTTTACAATAATAATAGTCCAATAAGTCATAGTTTTGACAGAGTTCGGGCAGCAGCGCTCTCTGATAAACTTGGACCCGAACCGATTAAGGAATTTTGGAGATAGATCGGTTTTCAATTTCAGCCTTAAGCCATCTTAGTGACATAACATAACTCACGCCTTTTATCTCCAAAGGGGTAGGCAGAGGCTCACATTACGGCACTTAATGCCACTGTACAATATATGTAACACTCACTTTTGACTACTTATGTTATGAGTCCCATGTAATAGTGGGTGAGCCTATTGCCATTTCAGACTCCGTACTACTACTGACTTACTGGTAGACTATGAGTGTCCTCTTCTTTAGAAGTATCATCATCATCATTTTCTCATCCACAGAATGTATATGGCTGAACCTTGGCCATCGTCAATGACTTCCAGAATACAGATGCCCCAGTAAAAATGGCTCACCTAAAGGTGACCTGAGTAGGGGACAATCGCAAGGGATAGCAAAGCTCCAACTCGAAGCAGGAATTGGAACAGGCATTGGAAGAACAAAGACTTAGGAAATTCCTTCCAATTTTCCAATCAGAAACAAACATGTTAGAACAAGTATCTACATGACATTTTCATTAGCTAATAGACCAGATTTTTAATAAAGTTCATAAAAAAACATATTTAGATATAAATTATAAATCCAACACCACCATCACGTCAAATAGAGAAAAATCGACTTCCGAAAACGCATAAAAGCACAATTAATCAACTATCAATCAACAACTATAGAAATCCACGTGTACCTAAAACTATACATTAAAAAAACACTCATACCAAATAAAACAATGTCGAATGCGCTGGCAGACATCCAAAAAAGAAAGAAAAATCACTTTCAATTTCACAAGTCAACAACATCAATGTTGTAAACAAAGAAATATACATACATAGATAATATAATTATAATTAAAATTACCAAGTTCATCCACTGGGACAGACGTTAACGGCTCCATAGCCATTTTTATCACAGTACACAAACACACACAGAGTACACAATAAGAAAAAAAATCCAAATACCGAATAACAAAACCACACAAATAAAATATCAACTGCGTATTAAAATTTGATCGGAGCGACACGTGCGTCCCGCTCGACGGCTGACGCGATACTGAAGTAGAATTCGAATTGAGAACACAAACGCATGGTCCGGTGAGTAAACAAAGCGTTGCGTTGGCGCATGTACATACGTACAATAGATAGTTAGAGAAGGCTGACTACGTAGACACATGCATGCATGAACTCACGTCTTTGTATTGGACTGAAACTACAGAGCAAGGAATATCATCTACTACGATCCCTGCATAATGCATACTACTTTAGCTTCCATCACATTCATACACACCCCGATTTAGATAGAGTACATCGCACCTGGCCCTTTTCGAGTATTTGTCCAACAAGGTCATTAGATGTAGGTTATCGACCTACGCATTTCCTTTTCTCCGTCCATTCTTTAAACATGTCTGTACATTATCATCGATTTTTGACATTAGTTGTATGGAGTTTCTATCGTAAACAGATTGATACAGAGGATTTGGAGATAGATTAGTTATTAATTTTAGCCCTAAAGCATCCGTTTTTTCAGTGTGGGAGTGCCATGCTACGGCACGAATGGGCCGGCTCGACCGAAATGATACCACGGCATCACAGAAAACCGACGTAAAGCAACGCTTGCTTTCGTCGTGTAAGTGAGGTTACCGGAGGCACAATTACTCCGCCCCCCCTCTCTCCCCAATCCCTGAATCCCAACGATCCTCAAACTCCTAATCCCCAAAAGGCCGGTAACGAACTTGTAACGCCTCTGGAGTTCCAGGTGACTACGTCTTCAACAGAGACCGTGCAGCAGCGCTCTCTGATAACCCTGAACCTTTTATACTGCGATCTCCAACCAGCCTGCCTGCGCAGATTATGACAAACCTTCTTATGTGCAGACTCATAGTGCAGCAGTGGACTCATTAATAGAACGGTTTCCTATCAAGGTTAAATTCTGTTGAATTTAATACAGCAACGACCTTGAAGTCAGACGTCCGCTATATAGGCAGGAGTAGGCGTTAGCGTAGTGTTCCACGCGCGCTACTCGAAGAAGGGAAGCGGCCTCCTAGGGCCGCTAATGCTGTGGGACCTGCCGCAAACATACCGGTAGGTCGTCCCCACGACGTGGGAAGTCCATGAGGATTTCCATCGCGATAGAAAACAAGGTACAGTGACATATTACTGACGTAGTGCGACTGAAAATACCCTTCACGCTTGAAAATTGAACAATGCAATCTATGCATTGTACTTTTACCGTATTGTAGGGGTAACTGAACAAAGTGGTATTGAAATATTAGCTTTATGATGTTCGCTATAGAGTGCAAAGTCACGACAATTTTCATCGTCCCTTTACCTGTAAATGAAATGACTAACAAAGGCTAAACTGTGACACATTTTTTAAAATAGCATGCTAATAAAAGGCGTTCAATCGAACGGCAAAAATTTTCAAATATCGAACGCCTGGCGAAAATTAAACATTTGAAGAAGATCTCTTCCTCGTGAGCATCGCAGCGCGGCGCAGCATCAACTACTATTTATAGTAGAGGTTTTCTCAGTGTATTTACGTGGGTAACCCGAAATTTTTAGTTAACCAAGTATGTCTCAAAATAGTTATTATAAAAACAATGTCTTTTAGCTATTTGCAATATTATGTTTACATATTAAAATGACTAGCTACTTCCGCGCGGTTTCATTCGCTCTGCTCGGCGCCGTATTAATTGTAGCGTGTATATTTTATAGCCTATAGCCTTCCTCGATAAATGAGCTATCCAACATAGAAAGAATTTTTGAAATCGAACCAGTAGTTACGGAGATTAGCGCGTTCAAACAAACAAACAAAAAAACAAACTCTTCAGCTTTTTAATATTACTATAGATAAAGGAAGCAATAAATAAATAAAGCATAAGCATTTTATTGTGCTATAAACATCTATTTGCAGTGTTATTGTATCTCCTGTTTATATTAAAATGAATAATATGTTTGAACAAGTCAATATCTGGAAGTAGTAATCCGATATGAAAAGGCAATCTGATTTGACACAGACCAAACATATAGAAGTCAATATTAGGGGGTGAACTCTCTTTAGGGTATTATATCATCGATCAGCCGTGTCAGTCCATAGCTGCATCACATAGACTATTAGATAAGAGGGTTTGTCATAATCTCCACACGCAGACGGACGACCGGAGACGGTGGGATAGGGTAGAAACAAGCAAGCAGATCACCTGATGGTAAGCAATTAGAGCCGCCGCAGAACCGAAGGAGTTGTAAGTGCGTTACCAGTCGGTTACGGATTAAGAAAAAGGCCTCACACGGCGAAACACAATGCCAGCGTTGTTTCACGCCGGTTTCCTATAAAACCGTGGAATCACTTCGGCCAAGCCCACATAGGAATGGCGAAGCATGACTGTCTCACGTTCACTTTCATAGTTTCATGATTTTTATGGCATAAGCCGGTAAACGAGCAGACGGATCACCTGATGGTAAGCAATCGGCGTTGCCCATGGACATTCGAAACACCAGAGGCGTTACAAGTGCCAACCTTTGAAGGTTAGGAATTTGAGGATTGTTGGTGATTGGGGGATTGAGGAGGGGTAATTGGATATAAGCAATAAAAAGCCAAATAAAAATATACATGTCGATCTTATACATACAGATGATACAGACATACGTAAGACACATCTCGTGTACCAGCAGGTGATATAAACTGGACAATTACTCCTGACCTGAATGCTTTATTGCGAAGTTAGTGTGCCTACGTGATAGTGTGCCGGTAGACACGTTGACCGGATCTCGGTGCAAACGTTTGTTAATGTTTATTTCTTAGTTGTAAACTATGTTGCTTGATTGAAAAAGCCCCTCTTGGGTTTGATTTTTGGGATAGGGAGTGGTATTGCGTTTTGCGGTTTTCCTGTGCAGTGGATCGCTCGATTCCCTACAATATGGTTGAGTTGGGCGGTGCTGGTGTACGTATCATGTTCGTAAACGGGCGCCGTCAACTGGGACTGGTCAGCTCCAGACTGTATTATTTATTGTATTTAAGGTTATTTTCTTTTTCGATCACTTTGACTGGATTTTAGTGTTACATTGTTCTCGCACAATCCAAACAGCGAAACTATGTACCTAACTAGAGAATTGTATTGTGAACCTGATTGAAAAAGAGTAACCTGTGGAGTTTCTTGCTCGTTCTTCTCCATAGGAATCTACACCTTAGAATGAGCAAATAGCTTCACTTTTAATTTTATTGTTGACGTTAAGTGCCTTTCTGGTCTAATGGAACTAAATGATTTTGACTTTGACTTTCCTATTTTTAACGAATCCTGGTGTAAGATTCGTGTATTTTATTCCTCGAAAGGATATGCAGAAGTACAAGTGTATGTAAGACCCACTTTTCTTCAGCAATATTATGAATCGAAAGTAATTAGGGCCTGAGCCTTAAACCAACTGAGCGCATTTCCAGTTGCTGTACTAAAATTTTTCGAAAAACCGAGGATATAGACTCACCCTCTATTAGTATTAGAACACAGTGAACCGACTATAGGCTATGAATATAGCAAATTACACTAGAAACAATAAGAGCCAAGCAACAGGTGAAACATCGCGTAAGTAGTTATTCTTTTTAAACAGGAGACAAAAAATCAGACGTATCACCTGATGGTAAGCGATTGGAGCCACCCATTTTCTTTTTAAAAATTCCTTGCCTATGTTTACGTTACTCGTGTAAAAGTTCTGTTTTGACTCAACCGCGTCAGACTTGAAGATTAGCCTACGTGACTGCATCCTCGTCTGAGGTCAAGAGCCTGGCTATTTCGGGCACCCAGAATCACACGTCTGGCCTCGATCAATTCATTTGTCACTGAGTAAATTTCACGTGTCCTTGGTCACGTCTTGGTCACTTTTATTTGGATAATGAAAGGCTTCCTTTTATTTTGCGAATGATAATACGACTTAACATCTTGATAATAGAAGGTTTACCATATCCCTCGGTTGAATGCGATAGGGTCCATTTCGTTTAGAGGTAATTTTAACATCGAAAGACGTGCGCTGTGCCACCGATTTAATTTGCAACTAAAAAAATATTTGATGTTACCCTACGTATTTATAATCACAACACCCTCCTTCATAGTGTTGAAGTTTTTTTTAAGAGGGGTAAATCATCGAATGACTTCTCCCGCCTGGGTGAGGCGGGAGGGAGTGTCAGACTCTTACTGACTAAAAACCACCCCGTTCCTTCTCCTGAACTTCAAGCCGGAGCTTCGGTAACCCGTTAGGTTCTCCGCGACTTTATGGTATAAAAAACTACGTCAAATAAAATGCCTGCGACTACCGGGCAAGAGGTCTCGGATTCGATTCCCGGGTCGGGCAAAGTACTACTGGGTTTTTTATAAATACTCAGTAGCAGCACGGAGTCTGGAATTGTGCCCGGTATATGGCAATAGGCTCACTCCCTATTACATGGGACTCATAACATAAATAATGAAAAATGGGTGTAACATTGTACAGTGGCATAATGTACATCTACGCCTACCTCTTCGGGGATAAATGGCGTGATGTTATGTTATGTTAAAAAAAATGTAACTGTGCAAATAATCTGTTTTTCATTCTTTCTTTCAATTACGAACTTTGAAGTTGACAGACATTCTCAATCTCAATAATACCAAAGACTAGTACGTACTAGTACTAAAACTAGACAAATCTGACGCATTGACACTGCTGTTGACCTCTCTGACGTATTAATTACGTGGAAAACAATTTTATACCCACGTGTAGTGCAACGGACATCGAGATTGACGTCAGATACTCAATGTTTGTAGAGAAACTATTTTAGGAATAGAAAGTAGTACTCAATCAGATGTCTAAGATCTAAGACCTGTTAAGACAGAAGGACGAAGTTTTTATGATAACTATCGCGAGACATACTAAATTAACTTTACTCACGTGAATATACTGAGAAGCTCTACTAGTTTCGAACCACAGAGGGGTTTTTCCTCATGAGCAACGTGCGCGAACGCGGCGATGTCGCGCAGCCTAGTCTCCTCCCCTCTGTGAGTTCGAAACTAGCAGAGCTTTTCTCAGTATATTCACGTGGGTAACCCGCGATTTTTAGTTAATGAACTAACTGGTATTGAGTTCGGCTTTATATCCCGAACTCTGAATGCTATTGTAACAGCTACGATTGTGGTTGTATAGTGTTGACATTGAATAATTATTGAGATTTTACTGGAGTGAAATTGCATTGACATTGAGATTGGATATTTTATATTTCACCGAAAATCACGAACAGGAACGGGAAAAACAGTATCCGCATCACACGTGTCACCTGACGAGGAATACCTCTTCTAAAATTACATTTTTTTTAAAGGGGAAAACCATCGAATGAGGGAGTATCAGACTCTTACTGACTAACCGTCTCCTCCTTAGCTAGCATAACTGCTTCGCAAAAGGAGGAGACGGCATCCCAATCCCCCTCGCTCCGCATCGTGACCTACACTAGGCCCGGACGCGAGAGGTCGCCATCGCCGATCACTTCCCTGAGAGCACGGCGGTGCTCAGCCCACGCAGGGCATTCCATGTTCCACCGTGTCCTCAGGGCGGCACTCGCAGTGATGACACCCGGGCGTTTCCTCCCGCCCCATAAAATGTCCGTCTAGGGCGCTCTTTACCGGCGGCCCCATTCATATCCGCTCTGTATACTTCTTTCGTTACTCTACTTTCATCCATCTATTATAATAAATAAATAAACAAAACCAGTACACGATGGCCTCGCATTCTATAATCATTCCGTACGTTCAACGGTCAGTATACTGGCTTTGCATTAGTGATGTAACGAATATTCGCATTTGCATTCGCATCCGCGAATATTCGCCTGATTTTTTATTATTATATTTTATTTTATTTTTTTACGTGATGTGTCGTCTTGTTTACGATAATGCAGTCTGGAACTGAGTATAAGCTACAAACCGTTAATGCACTTTCAAGGACGGCAACCGGTTTGCATACTCGACCGATGTAGAATGCACGCGCATGCGTTGGTAACTTGTAAACAAAGCCTTTAAAAGTGAATTTTTACAACAAGATGCTTTGATTCTGTAGTGTCGTGGATACCTGCTGCGCTATCTACCTTGTGTTTGGCGCTGGGTAAGTACAGTTATGGTTTTTGTTTACGTTTAGACACGAGTTCGGGTTGTAAATAAGAAATAATGACAGAGTTCCAGAGGATTATTATACTAAGTGGAACTCTGTCATTTTTTTTTGTTATAAAAAAAATAATGACAGAGTTCCACTTAGTATAATAATCCAAAAATAACTACTTAGAGTAATTATTTATAGTATAGTCCTTCTTACCGATTTCGGTAACGGTTATCCTTAATTTTTGAAATGTCAAGTTGTCTGTAATTAACCTTTAGACTAATTACGAGATATGTCGTGGTGGCTCGGAGGTTTAAGACGCCCGCTTCTCATGCATGAGGGTACGGGTCCGAAACCTACCAACAACGGCAAGTATCAATGTGACTTGTTCCGAGTTATATGTACTTTCTTAGATTATCTATCTAGACACCACTGACAAATGGTGAAGGAAATCATCGTGAGGAAACCTGGGCTTATAATTTCTAATTACAAGTTTGTAATCGCCAACCCGCATTGAGTAAGCGTGGTGGTTAATGATCAAACCTTCGTGTGAAAAGAGGCTTTGTTCAGCAGTGGGCATTTAAACGCGGTTGATGATGATGATGTTTTGAATTGTAGTGGTAAGTATTTTTGCTTACTTTTGGGCTTTTGCGCTAACTACATTCAATTGGGTTAGCAGCACGGAGTATGGAATTGAGCCCGGTATATGGCAATAGGCTCACCCACTTTTACATGAGACTCATAACATAGATGGTAAAAGATAAAGTTTAGATTATTTGTTTGTTCGCTTTAAATAGGCTCCGAAACTGGATCGATTTGAAGTTTTTTCACCATAGGAAAGCTTACTTTACTGGTAATATATCTCGATATTTGTACAGGATCACGACCTATTCGAAACAACTTATCTAAATTCCACAAGTGTGAAGCCACTGACAGAAAGCTAGTGTATATATAGTTGTATATTATAAAATTTAATTCGTTTAGTTGAACGCGCTAATCAAAAAACTGAAAGTCATTTAAATCAATTAGACCAGAAGAAAGGCACTTTTTAACGTCCACAAAAAAATTAAAAGTGAAGCTATTTGATCATTCTAAGGTGTGGATTATTATGTAGGAGAACGAGCAAGAAACTCCATAGGTTACTCTTTTCCAATCAGGTTCACAATACAATAGGGTAGATGCCTCATTTTTATTTTAATGTCCGTCTGGTAGATTATTTTAAATCATTAGACACGTATTTTTTATTTTTTTACAGAAACGAATACTTTCCAGTTTTCGACGATAAAGATTTGAAATGTCGCGTGACGTCACTTCTATGTACATTTTATACGTAGAAATTACGTTTTAGTCCCCACTCCTAAACTTTGATTCGTTTTATCTAAGTATTGTTTTATTATACGAGAAAATAAAAAAATACGTGTCTAATATATTTTGATTACCTAACTTACGGACTAGTTAGATTTTTAATTTTCATACCCACCATCTAAAGATTCGAAATGAAAAAATATTTTTGTTATGGACAGTCCACTTATCGAGCAAGACGACCAATAAGAACCGAGCAGGTGAAACGGGAGTCGTTTGTAAACATTACATACAACCGGCGTGCGTGCGTACGCCGCCAATCTTTTGTTTTCAAGACTTGGAGAGGGGAGACTGGCATATCGTGTTTACTGTTTACATTTATGCGGAGAAGTATGTTGTGATCGGTATCCAGACATGTTGTGACTTGTTTTCTCGCTAATTGTCATTCAATGGACGAGATTCTTAAAGCCAAAACATTTATTCAAACTTGTCTTGCACTTTTGTAACGTAAGAGTAGAATAAGTATTAGATAACCTGGGTGTCTTCAAGGCCCGAGTGACTAGGTTGCTTATGGGACGACGTGCTCCATCGTATACCACCAGGCGAGATAGTGGTCAAACGTCGGCACATCAAATATAAAGATGTTAGAATGGAGAGAACACAAACTTTAGCATTCATAACATTAGAACATTTAAGTGTGGGAGATCCATGCTTCAGCACGAATGGGCCGGCTCGACCGGAGTGATACCACCAACGAGCAGAAAACCGACGTGAAGCAACGCTTACGTTGTGCTACGACGTCGTGTGAGTGAGGTTACCGGAGGCCCAATTACCTTCCCCTTCCCCAATCTCCCCAATTCCTGAATCCCCAACGATCCTCAAACTCCTAATCCCCAAAAAGCCGGTGACGCATGTGTAACGCCTCTGGTGTTCCAGGTGTCCATGGGCGACGCCGATTGCTTACCATCAGGTGATCCGTCTGCTCGTTTACCGGCTTATGTATGCCATAACAAAGTAAAGATTCAATTTCTTATTTCTTATTGTTGTGCGAATTTGTCATTCCATTCTTTCGCTAAAAGGCTCTGTTACATTATTATGACGCATTAACCCACTCAGGCATTTACAAGTCCTTGACAGTTTTTGTCCGTCTGTCAGAGTCACAGTTCTAAACTTAGTGGGTCGTATTCCGGAAATGTAACTCGATAAGCAAATGACGTTGCTACTGACAGGAGTATCTGTTTACTGAGTTTAAGTTACATAATATAACATTCGCAACTTGTTTTGAAGTTCTTAGCTAAGTAGAGGTATGTAACATAACATCATGCCACTTAAACGCCACTGTACAATGTAACACTCACTTTTCACTATTAATGTTATCACTCCCACGTAATGTGGGGTTAGCCTATTGCCATATACCGGGCACGATTCTAGACACCGAGTTACTACCTACTGAGATTTTTTTTTAAAAAACCAGAAATACTTTGCCCGAAACGAAAATCAAACCCGAGACCCCTTGCCCCGCCGGTTGCATTTGCGAATACTCGGTCAACGATGCAGTCATAGTCAGAGTACAGAGCAGAGGCTAAGCAGAGGTGTGTGAATATATTTCACATTTCACACCCATTTTTACTAGCTATGTTTCGATTGTCACTTTTTAGGACAACTCTTTTTTACCAGGATCTAGAGTAGATACAATAATGTTTTATGTTCTGGTGGTCACCAGAACACTGGAGTAACATCCCAAAACCGCAATTTGTGTCTAGGATCTACAGTTGATAGAGCCATGTCATTGCAAACATCAAAACAATGAAGTTCAGCGCGTCTCAAGGACACGAATTTATCTTGGATCTCGCAATGATGTAAATCAGAACAGATTTATTAGAGAAGAAAATATACTGTTTCGACTTTTTTATGAGAGTAATAAGATCTTGCGTTGTTTCGTCGTGTGAGTGAGGTTACCGGAGGCCCAATTAACCTCCTCCCCAATCCTCAACGATCCGGACGGTGCCGATTGCTTATTATCAGGCTATCCGTCTGCTCGCTCACCGGTTTATCCCAGAAAAAAAGTCCTATATATTAACCCACTTTATCAACAGATCCTCAACACATATTCATCTCTAATCACAAACCCTTTAGTCAAACCAAAACCATTCATAATCCCAATAACATAAAGATTAATTTACGTAAAATCTTACTATGTACAGATTGCCATGTAGCTAATCTTCTTTATCAGGATATAGGCCTACTCAAATAGAAGGGTTTCGTTATCATTGGAGTACGCCAAAAATCCTACTTGATACCTTGTGTCCTTGATATTTGAGTTGGGAGTAAACGGGCAACATTTTAGTTGGAGTTAGAATCGATTTAGTTGCTAAAGAGTTTTATCGGTACTTTTTGTCCCACATTTTATTCGTCCAAGGAGTAGTAAGTAGATAAGGGTATTTTTTTAAGGGGGGAAAATCATCGAGTGACTGCTCTCGCCTGGGTGAGGCGGAAGAGAGTGTCAGACTCTTACTGACTAAAAACCGACCCGTTCCTTCTCCTGCACAATTCACACTAATATTGAAATAAGCAATGGTCGAATAGCAAATAAATAATAATCTATTCTATTCGATTCGAACATACATATTGACACATAAAGTAGCTACTTTGTTCGTAAGACTAGAACTTTAGGCGACATATTCGGTAACCGAGCTAACAACAGCTAGATTCAAGACAAGAAATCCTCTTTGAGCACTCCTTTACACCCCTCCATACGCCTACAATGGCACACAGCGCGTTAAGAGCTCGTACACAAAACTGCGATGCGACGTCTCATCGCAAAAATGTGCGAGCTCCCTCTACGCATCGGAAGAACTTGCGAATTGATTCGCATCGCGCATCAAAATCTTATCTTCCCAAAATCTTCTTTGTTTCTTTTTCCTGTATCTCCTAAGCAATAACAGAAGTGCACACTTCTATTTACGATCCATGTCACGACCTAGTTTTCAATTTAACTCGTCAAGTACAGTCATTATAGACAATAGGTTGCGGTCACCGGTGACCGCTTGGTGTTTGACAGTTTAAAATACGTTTAGTACGGTTGACGGTGGTCGAAGGAATGGTCACCCTGGGAGACGCCTTGCCGCACTAAATCGCATCGCGTAGTTTTGTCTACGAGCCCTAATCTGGCAGTCAGTCGTAGCTCGTCTGTCTAGTCCCCTAGTGCCTATAGTTGCTATGGATTAGTAGATACGTATCTGAGGAGATACAAGTCAATACAGATGTTATATTCACTGTGTTAACAACAGTATCACAGAATGCAAACAAAAAAAGTAGTAAGAGTCACTTAAGGGGCCAGTAGAATACCAGCGCAAGGCCTCGTCTTGCACATGCTGAACTGGTACCATTTCACCGCAGACTAGGGACATGAACATGTATCCGTCAGTACCTACTAATAGAATTTGATTATTTAATGCCCGAATACTGAAACGTTACTCAATTTTAAGTCGCGCTTAAGTATAGTTCTGTCACTGCAAATTCTTAGTAAAATGACAGAGATGGCACGATATTTATTCAAATTGAGTAACGTTTCAGTATTCCGGCATAAGACCTGTATCTATGATGCATACCTATAGTCCACAAAAAAGACGATTTGATTTGATTTGAGAATGACTTATTTGTACGTCTAACTTTTATTTTGGCGTGAAATTACTTTTTTTTCTTTGTTTCATTGTGTTTCAAATCTGGACGATACGTTTTTATGGTATAGGCTGGTAAAGGAGCAGACGGATCACCTGATGGTAAGAAATCGATGCCGCCACCAAGAGCGTTGTTGACCTCGGTATCCATACACCAGGGTATAATAACTGGGTGTCTTCAAGGCCCGAGTGTATTGGTTGCTAGGCAGACGTGCTCCATCGTAGACCGCAACAAACATATATAAAGAATTGCGGATATATAGACACCCGAGGACAACGCACTTAAAACTTGGAACACCAGAGGAGTTACAAATACGTTGCCGGCGTTTTGGTTAAAGGGATTTGAGAATTGGGTGGTTTCCAGGATATCAAATTAAAAATCAAATTAGTCCGTCAGTTCGACAATGAAAAAATATTAGACACGTATTTTTTTATTTTCTCGTATTGAGTTGCAATGCTTGGATAAAATGGCGCTAAGTTTAGGAGTGGGGTCGTTACGTCGTAACGTGCTACAAAATGTGGCACGCTGTGACGTCACACGATATTTCAAATTTAATATATCGTCGAAAGTATTTAATTTTGTGAGAAAAGAAAAAATACATGTGTAATGTTTTAAACTAATCTACCAGACGGACATTAAAATAAAATTTAGGAAACTACCCTATTAGGGATATACCTCTACATACATACAGTCCTGTTAATGTTAATCTGGGCGATTATAGTGTTGATATGCTTTCCATAAACAAACAAACTGATGGATCAGTTGACGATGAGGGACCAGGTCGCGTTTTAAATATGGCTCAGACAGGTAAGTACACATATTCATAATAAACAAATAATGCGCAACTATACGTTCATTAGCATATAATTAACTTGAAAGAGGTCATATGTCGGTGAAACAATGGACTATATGCAAGGACAATGAGACAAAAGATCAAGGTTTGCTTGCTACGCTTCTGAGGTGGGTAAGAGTTGTAATTTTCACGTTTATATTTAGTTAGTTAGGTTATTCAGACGGCATAAGTACGAGACCGAAACCAGACCGTTTTCGGCATTCTGATTGAAAATCAAATGAAATGTAATGAAATATATATTTATTCAGCATAAGACATGCACGCCAGGAACAGGGGGCTGCGTTCAAACGCATCCTCCCCAACCTCGGGGGGCCAAACGCCTCCTGCCGGAGGTTATACACCGGGGTAATATACATTATAACAAATATAAACAATTAAAAAAGGATTAAAACAGAGAGAGAGAGAAACAAAAACAAAAGATTGATTGGTTCATTGCCAATCAGTCCGCAGAACGTGGTGACGTTTTGTTTTTTTACGGGATAAGCCGGTATACGAGCACACAGATCACCTGATGGTAAGCAATCGGCGTCACCCATGGACACCAACACTAGAAGCGTTACAAGTGCGTTACCGGCCTCATGAATATGAGGCTCTAAGCATGGCTTGAAACTATTCAAAATCCTCGTCAAACAGTTACATGTGCAAGCCGAAAACATTGTAATTAACATTGCGAAATTTCGGACTCTTGAGTTGCAACACTAGCACCCATTGCATCCGTATTGCGTGGATATTTAATGAACTAAATGGTATTGAGTTTGTCTTTATATTCCGTACTCTGAATGCTATTGTAACAGCTACGATTGTGGTTGTATAGTGTTGACATTGCATAATTATTGAGATTAAATTAAATTGACGTTTAGATTGGTTTCAAGATTAAGCGTCCTGATCGTTTTAAACTGCGAGCTTAGTGATTTGATCAGTGATGACAAAACTGACAAATGCATTCTCCTCTGCCGTCATTTTACATACATATTCCAATAAATACATAAAACAATGGTTTATTCATCATATCGCAACGACACGCGTTTCACGACTATCAAACAATACTTATTTAGTTATTTCCTCAATAATTCACTTCAGTATGTACTTTCTATTATTACAGTATAGTCGACATGTGACCGCTTCGATAGTTTATTAACATGTGTACAAAACAATCACGTCATTATTTCGATTCTTGGATGAGGCAGGCTAAAACGTCATCTTTATAAAAAAAACACAAGTGCGAAGTACACTTCAGTTTTTTTCAATTCAGCAGCTTTGTCCCCCATTTTTTTGACGGCCGAAAATCATCCAATGGCTTCTCCAACCTTCAGCGAGAGGTTATTGACTACACACCACCCCGTACTTACTCCTGCACTTCAAGCCGGAGCCCCGGCAACCCGTTATGTCCTCTGCCGCTCCGTATCGGCATCAGTCCTATTGGACCCCATATGTGTCTTTGAAGCGCGCAGGCTGTACGCCCGGATAGTACGTAACATACATAGTTGCTACTATTATTGTATGGTCGACATGTGACCGCTTCGATGATTTGTTGATGAGCATTTATTAGAAATCCAAGATTCCAGGCTACAAGTGTACTTGGTTTTTTCAGAAAGACAACATACGACATTTCAGCGTCTTTACTTGGAAAGCGGGTATAGATTGCCGGTGTGACGTCCCATTTGAACATTTTTTTTTGAGGAGGAAGAATCACCAAATTATTTCTCCCGCCTTGGGTTACTGACTAAAAACCACTCCGTTCCTACTCCTGCTCTTCGAGCCGGAGTCCCGGCAACCCGTTAGGCCTTCCGCGGCTCCGTATCGGGCATCAGCTCTACTGGGTCATCTATGGTGGTCTGATGGTTCTATGAGGCGCGCGGGGAATGCGACGCGCCGTACGCACGGGTCTGATTCTGGTCGGGCAGCGAGCTACCCTTGCTCAACGTCCACAGACCCGCACCTACGGTAGTCGGAGACCGTCACGCGATCTCCGACGCCCGGAGTGTCTCCCGCGATAGCCGAGGGTCCCTTTGGAACATGAGAGTTAAGAGCTAATCAAATCAAATCAAATTTATTCACAAATACATGTGTATACATATACACACACGCAGGCAAGGTAGTTAATATAAACCGCTGAGGAGTTCCCTCGATTGCCTGTCGGCTCCATCATCAGGTCAACTCCAGACCCTTATCAAATTGTAGTGTTTCAAAATCCTAATTGAAAAACATAATAGACGCATTACTCGCCCATAGAATTTTCGAAAGTTCCCCTCGGTTTCCCTAGGATCCCATCATCAGATCCTGACCTCATGGAAATGGGACCATCTCGGGAGTATACCCTTTCAAACAAAACAAGAATTTTGGAAATCGGTTCACAAATGGCGGAGTACTGCGCGAACAAACAAAAAAAAAAAAAACAATCAGCCGAACATAGTACCTCCTCCTTTTTTTGAAGTCGGTAAAAAAACTTACAATGACGCATAACTCGTTCGCTCAAAGTCTATAAATAAATATGTTCTTGTTCTTATATTCTCTGAAACATCTTTCATAAGCAATCAACATTTCCGAAGCGTGTTCACGACACGTTCAGTCGTGTGAGAATAAGACATTGATTTCATTATCATAATTCGGTCATATTTGAACAACAAACTTTCAGATATCGCGTGGATCTCAGCGGAACGGGAAGATCTCGCATTCTAGTCACTTGGCAAACCGAAGTGGTAGTGATTTTTTTTGATCGGAACGATGGGCAAATAAGCAGACAGATCACCTGATGGTAAGCAATAAAAGACGACAGAAGTGGCACATAGTCGATTGTCAAAGAAATCAACGGAAGACGACACAAATCCCACATCGCACACGTGAAGTTCATTTTACAGTTTACAAAAAAAAGTCAAAGCATTTATTTCAATTAAACCATCATTTGGTACTTCTGAAACGTCAACAAACACAAAATAAATAATAGTCTGTCAGTCAGTCCGTCAGTGAAGGTGCTCATTCGAAAATGTAGATGCGAATGGAGAAGAACGAGTCAGAAACTCCGTTCGTTACTCTTTTTAAAAAAATATATGTTCTACAATGTCTCTGATACATATTCCAATACTGTACGTATCTGTGAGAACAATGCAAAGACACGCTTGACGCATTATACAAATTACAAAACTAAAACAAAAAAACAAAACAAACCAAAAAAATCTTATAGTCTAACATTTACAAATAACAGTTGGGCTTGATGGCTTGAACGTGGATTCTGTGCCAACCACCGGACTTGGCACCACATCAGGTCCCGTAAGACTACTCCAACCCCTCGCCTGCAGGGTCAGGCAGCGAATACATATCGCCGAGATAGGTATATCGGCCTGGATCGCGCGACCTCACGCCCCAGTCGGGGACAGTGAGATGACCTCAGATCAACTGTTGGGCAGAAAGCCAGCCAGGCTTGATCACCTCGCCTGGTCGGAGAATCTTTCTTTTCTTAGGGAACTTTATTAATTTATATCTTTATCATTAATAGAAAAAGCGACCTTGGGTCCTTTTTACAGCAAGAGAGAAAGAATTCGACGGAAACAGGCAACCGCAGTTAGCAACAAAATCGTTTAGTTTTACACATCCAATTGTAATACTAGACGAAAGCTACGCCCGCATCATTCGCCTACATTAGGTACTGCGATTTATATCAACATCTAGAGGTATGTTAATTCAGGTCATGGTCTACTTATATGACATGTTTCATCGAGATCTGCTCCGCAGTTTGAGTTTTTAAGGCGGGAAAATCATCGAATGTCTTCTCCCGCCCGGATGAGGCGGGAGGGAGTGTCAGACTCTTACTGACTAAAAACCACCCCGTTCCTTCTCCTGCACTTCGAGCCGGAGCCCAGTAACCCGTTAGGTTCTCCGCGGCTCCGTATCGGCATCAGCCCCATTGGGCCCCATAACAGTAACAGGGTTAGCCCTTACTGTTAAGCGTGACTTATAAGTTGGAAAACTAAAATGTCATTAAGTATCACCTACCTTTATTTAGGAAATGTTTGTGAAATCGACTGCCTCATTGGCCGAGTGGTCGCAAGTGCGACTGCTGGGCAAGGGGTCTTGGGTTCGATTCCCGGGTCGGACAAAGTATTACTGGATTATTCAAAAAAATCACAGTAGTAGCACGGAGTCTGGAATTGTGCCCGGTATATGGCAATAGGCTCACCCCCTATTGATTGATTGATTGATTTTTCAAGTTCTTTATTAATATTAAATATGATTAAATAAACCCTTACTGAATGCTTACTCTTGAAACCAATCTCAATATCAATGCAATTTGAATCCAATAAAATGTCAAAATGTCAACACTATACAACCACAATCGTAGCTGTTACTCTGAATGCTATATTCAGAGTACGGAATATAAAGACAAACTCAATACCATTTAGTTCATTGAATATCCACGCAATACGGATGCAATGAGCGATAATATTGCAACTCAAGAGTACGAAATTTCGCAATACCAATGTCGATCGATCGGAATTGGATTCAAGAGTAAGCCCCCAGTTAAAGGTTTTACGTCCCCCAACCATAGCACTTCGTCTCACCTAAGACGAGAGAAATCATTCAAATCTTCTTCCTCAAAAGAAATCAGATCAGTCGCTAGTTTGCTACTCGTACAATACTTTCGTACAAGAGCTGGGTGACACTCTGTGCCAGAAACCTAGTTGGAAAAAAGCCAGAAGAAAGAAGAAGTGATTTTTAACGCTGAATACCTAGAGATTTATGAACGTAGAAGACGCCAAATTATATCAAAGACCTCGTATCTGCCTTCCTTGTTGGGCAAATCCAAGAACTTACAATTAAGACTTGTATTGTTATCAGTATTTATTCAAACAATATGAATACAACTTCTATTTTGCATACACCGTACGAATCGCATTCAGTATGCACTTCGAAAACAATAAACTTATCTATTTGAATATAAGTAAACAAGTCTATAAACAATAATATTTACATTCAAACCAACAAAAACAATTTCACTTTGACAACTCTTATCGTAACGATCGACATTCAACACGTCTGCACGCGACGAAATTCGAAAACAAAATGAAATTTTCGAATCAAATATCGAAGGGCGTTGACCTTTGTTGAAGCATTACCAAATACCCGACGGAAATTAAGTTATTTTTCGTTCAGTTTACCACTTGTGTGGATATGAAAGTATTTTAATTTTTATTAAAGGTTTTATGACGAAGACTGTCAGGATGATCTTTTTTATTCTTCTCAAGTGTTGATATAGACAATTTCATTTAAAGAACAAGTGCTTTATTGTGTTAATTGAAATAGATTATTCGGTTTTAACTTACGATAACGGCACGGTTTGCGCTATAACTGGGCAACTGTCTGCCGCGCAATGGGTCGCATGTTCGATTCCTACACGGAACAACTCTTTGTGTGATCCACAGATTGTTGTTTCGGGTCTGGGTGTCATGTGTATGTGAACTTGTATGTTTGTAAACGCACCCACGACACAGGAGAAAATCCTATATATATTAAATTTAAAAGAAAAGCGTTTGAAAATCTCGGAAACTGATTTTTCTACAATTATGTGGTTACCTGCTCTTTCTTATAATACGCCGCCATTTATGTCTAAAATTAACCTGTTATTCTACATGTTATCTAACTTTGAAGGTCATCGCGTATCTTAGATGAAACGGATCTGTTTTAGCAAAACAATAACATTGCGAAAACAAATGTCTTTTACATACCTGTTTGTATATAATTCTTTGAAGTACGAGTGTAGTCATGACCTAAGCCAACACATTTGCGCAGTATTATTGTTTCAAATACAGATTTTAGCACGTCAAATAATGTTAAAGGAGATTTCGTTTTAGTTTGTCGTTTATCGATTCGAAATATTCAAAACAAAGAGATGATAAAGCCTTTATAATATTATGACCGATATTAATGTGAAATTGTAAAACTGTGAAAATTGTGAAGCTGATTGAAAAAGAGTAACCTATGGAGTTTCTTGCTCGTTCTTCTCAATTGGAATCTACACCTTGCAATGAGCAAATAGCTTCACTTTTAAATTTCTATTGCTGACGTTCAAAAGTGCCTTCCTGGTCTAATTGAAATAAATGATTTTGACTTAGACTTTAATGCATAAAGCAAGGACGTTGACAAAACGGCGGACAGTCTCTTTGTCTTAAGTCTGGTAACGTGGTAATTCATTACACACATTAAATAACCCATTGACATTTCGGTGCTCCAATCATTTCTAAGTCACATTATGTCCGCCATTTTTGAGCGTTGACTGCCTCGTTGGCCGAGTGGTAGCAAGTGCGACTGCTGGGCAAGGGGTCTCGGTTTCGATTCCCGAGTCGGGCAAAGTATTATTAGATTATATATATTATGTTTTCGGCTTACTCACGTAGGTAACTGTTTGACGAGGAACTCAAGCATTTCAACTCAAATATTTTCAAGCCATGCTAGAGGTTCATATTTATGAGTACCGAGTACCATTCCGCGACCCTAGACGCGGCGATTGGCGCGCTGCTACTGACAGCACTAACCGCAGCGTAACAGCGGTTGTCTTATACGACGAAGTAAAAGAATGTGTTTAATATTTTTTCATTGTCTAACCGGCGGAGTAATTACATAACATAACATACAGGCCGTAACATTGAGGTTTTTACCTCTTCAGAAACCGTTACAGTCTTGGTGTCTCGGAGGTTTAAGACGCCTGCATCTCATGTATGAGGGAGCCGCTTCGAAACCTACCAACGGCAAGTACCAATGTGACTTTTTCCAAGTTATATGTACTTTCTAAGATTATTTAGACAACACTGACAAACGGTGAAGGAAAACATCGCGAGGAAACCTGGGCTTAAAACTTTAATTATAAGTTTGAAATCGCCAACCCGCATTGAGTAAGCGTGGTGGTTAATGCTCAAACCTCCGTGTGAGAAGAAGGCTTTGGTCAGCAGTGGGCACTTATAGGCTGTTGATGATGAAGAGATTATATTATTCGCCGTAACATTAAGGTTCTTACGTCTTCAAAAACCGTTCTTATCTATACGATCAACCCTTCAAACGTATCGAAATCTGTACCGAGACGATTCGAAAGTAAGTTCGTCGACCTGTCCAGACGTCTGGGTGGCGACCTTAAGTGACCTTCAACAGATGTATTAGTATATACGCCCTTTACGAAGGTCGGTGAACAGATTGACTACGTTCCTTTGTTTTGTTGTGAACGCTAGGCTAGACGCTGGTGCTTACGTTTCTTTGTTCTCAAGTATACAGGGTGACTTGTAACTCGACGTATTCCTCTCGGGAGGTGATATTCAACTAATTTCTTACAAAAAGTCTCTGGTCCGAATGTGGCTAGTTTCTGATATATTCAACATTTTTAGTTTTTTCTTTTAGAAATAAGGTATATAATGGAGTAATTGGAGAGCGGTCACCGGTGATCGCTTGGATTTTGACCAGTTCAATTACAATATACTTTTCCTGCGCCTATCGTAAGAACCAAGGGACTACAGGGACAGAGACCGTGCAGCAGCGCTCTCTGATAAACCTGAACCTTGTATACTGCGACCTCCAACCCGCCTGCCTGCGGAGATTGTGACAAACCCTCTTATGTAGAGGAGACACAGTCCAGCAGTGTACCGTCACGAGCTACTGATAGGTGAATGATCTCTTATCAGTGTCTTTATAAACTGCGTGTGCGAAATCACGTCTCGTCTTATCAGTGGAAGATAATAAGTAATAATACTGACATTGCTAACACGAGGTCCCCGGGTTCGTAAGACGGGTCGAACAAAGCATGTCTTGCGGTATCAAAGGTCAAATATTTGGTTTGGTGTTTTATTTATTTATTTCTTTATTTTATTTATGGTATAATCCGGTAAACGGATAAATAAACGGTAAATCCAGATCACCTGATGGTAAGCAATCGGCGTCGCCCATGCACACCTTGAACATCAAAGTGTTACAAATGCGTTACTGGCCTTTTGGGAATTGGGAGTTTGAGGATTTTGGAGGATTCGGAATTAGGAAGACTGGGGAGGGGGGTAATTCGACCTCCGGTTGCCTCACTCACACGACGAAACACAACGCAACGTTATTTCACGTCGGTTTTCTGTGAGGCCGTGGTATCACTCCGGTCGAGCCGGCCCAGTAGTGCCGAAGCATGGCTCTCCCACACTTGTCTGTGTGTGTCTGGTTATAGGAGGTCTTACAGTCATCAGTGAAGCCTATGTTCAGCACTGTAAGTACTCTTAATGGCTGTGCATTAATCACCACGCTTGCTCAAAGCGAGTGGCCGAATTCAAACTTATAATTAGAAATTATAAGCCTAGGTTTCCTCACGATGTTTTCTTTCACCGTTTGTCAGTGGTGTCTAGATAATCTTAGAAAGTACATATAATTCAGAAAAAGTCACATTGGTACTTGCCGTTGGTAGGTTTCGAACCCTCACCTCCGCGCCACCACGACAGACTTTACTCACCACGCTTGCTCAAAGCGAGTGGGCGAATTCAAGCTTATAATTAGGAATGATAAGTCCAGGTTTCTCCCACAGCCTACATCACCAGGAATAAAATAACAGTGACGTAAGCACCCATAAAAGTAAGGAAATCGTTAAGATCTTAGTTCATTGGCTTCAATTGTTTTATTGCAAATCATCTCAGCTTGGCATTCCTCCAAGGATGATAGAAACATACATTTCGGCCATATAACTTTGATGGTCTGTTTGTTAAACCATTTTGAGGAATTAACTGCACATTTCGCACATGCGAAAAAGGCCATCCTTTTCAAATGGGCCCTCCTCGTCTAATTGGGTACTTGTCAAATTCACTACAAACTCAAACTCAAACTTAAAAGCATTTATTTCAAATAAACCATAGGTAATTGGGTACTTTTGAAACGTCAACAAATATGAAATAAATAATAGTCTGTCAGTCTGTCCGCCAGTGAAGCTAGGCGCTCGTTCCAAAAGAAAAGTCTGTTTTACACTGCTCTGATACATATTCCTACTTAGTTCGGACTGTCAAAAATGACACAGTTTTATAAATTCTGTATGAGATTGTGAATTGTGACGTCACGTTTTTTTTAGCGTCAAACAGCTTATTAATTTCTTAAAAATTAGCTGGAAAAATATTAAAATTTAAATGGTCATCAAATCAATTAATGAAAGTTTTTCTCTAATCTATTGTATTAAACAGTCTATAAGCCTTTGAGTTTTTTTGTTAATGGGACAAGCCCGCCACAGCCTCCCAAAACCGCTGCAACTCCTATAAGCCAGGATCTACAGTAGATACAACCATGAAAACACCGGAACACTGAAGTCCGGCGCGTCCCAGGGACATGAGTCTGAACTGTCTTGGTTCCCGCAACGAAGTGAATCAGAAGATATTATAAGAGGAGAAGAAGAAAAAACTATGGTTTTCACTTCCCTCGGTGAATTACTGCAGGAGACAGAATGAATTAAGCCTAAAGGCACAAAGAAGAGACTGTACAACTGGGTGAAGCCCAGTCGCCAAGCACCACGGAAATTTGACTAAAAACTAAGTGGGTCCTATGTGTGAGCTGTTATACTTGCTTCCAATAATAGGTATGGCAAAAACGCCTAAACGCACGGAAATTCGTTCTAGATTCCACAAGGTCCGTATAATAAACTACACCTGACGATAAATTAAATTATTTAACATAGTGTTACGTTCATATTGCCAGAGATCACACTCCCAGAGTATGTGATGGGCCGACTGCTCGTATCGCAACTCCTCTGTCGAACATTGGCACCATGGTGAATCAATAAGTTTAAATGAGAACAATTTGCTTTTAAAGTTGCAGTGGCCAGTAAGAAATTGGGCAACACAGTGATCCACCTCCAACCATGTCCTCTCCAGTCGCTCATGCACGGATGGGAAGAACTGATACAGGTGGCGACCCTTAATAGAAGATGCCCATCTACACTGCCATTCGGTTATAAGCTCGCCCCAAACGTCCGTCACTGGCTTAAACAATCTATCAATTTTATTTCTATCACGTTGTGCTAGAAAGCTTGCTGACAAATTAGGCCTCGCACTGTAGTACATAGCAGCACGTCGCTGCACCTCAAGATCTACCGGAAGGACGCCTGCGAGCACAGGTAGGGCCTCAGTGCTAACCGTCCTATAGGCCTTACAAAGGAAAATCAAGGCTAGACGCTGGCCTTGGAGAAGTTTTCGCCGTACCGCGCCTATTGTGGCCCTATCAGCCCAGACAGGTGCCCCGTAGCACACGCATCCTAGGTAGGTTGCTCCGTATATGATCCTAAGCGTAAGAAAAGAGAGACCCCAGGTGGCTTTGGAAATTCGCGTCAGCGCATAGAAGTTATTTTTGGCTTTCTGATTAATTTATATATGTTACTAAAACAGCCACGACCTTTCAGTTTTAAGAGTAACATTGGCCACCATGCGTTATCAAAGGCACCGGAAATGTCCAGAAAAATGCCTACTATATACTTGTGTTCAGACGAATTTACCATGGATCGGACAGAAAGAGCCGCGTCGACAGTAGACTTTCCTACAGTGAAACCAAATTGATTGTTGTGGAATTTTGGTCCACCTGGCAGTAAACGAGGAACGATAAGTCGCTCAAGTAGTTTCCCTAAAGATGGTAAAAGCGTGATAGGCCGGTATGACTTAGGGTCATCGGGGGGTTTATTTCCATTTTTAGGGATTATGCGAATGAATCCACGTCGCCATACACGAGGAAAGACGCCTTCCGCGATACAACGGTTGAACACAGTTAGGATCGCATCAGCCGCGGATTTACATGCTTCTATTATCATTTTATTTGAGACTTTGTCTTCACCAGATGATTTATTTAAAGGCATAGTTTTAACAATAGTTACGAGCTCATTGATGGACGGTAAAATAATCCTTTGACTGTCGACAGAAAACTGCTGAAGGCAAATCCTCCGCTAACATAGGTCACCGGTGACCTACGCAGCGGTTAACAGGTTAAGGAAAATATCCAATTAATTTTTTTTTTTTTAATTTAATTGAGATCGGTTAAAATATTGTAATTGGCAGTTATTATGGAAGTAATCTGTCTATCTTCTATATAAATAAAAATCAATTTCTCTTCTTACGGACTCTCGCTAGAACCCGAGAACGGCTGAACCGATTAGGCTAATTTTGGTCTTGAAATGATCGTGAAAGTCCATGGAAGGTTTAAAAGATGAAAAAAAAAATTTTAGACAGAGTGATGTTTGGCGGGACAGCTAGTATTTGATTAATTCATTGACATTCCGTTAACATACGAAGATAGATATAGATTTTAGTCAAATTACCGTGGTGCTTGGCGACTGGGCTTCACCCAGTTGTACAGTCTCTTTTCTTTGTGCCTTTAGGCTTAATTCACTCTGTCTACTGCAGTAATTCACCGAGGTAAGTGGAAACTATCGTTTTTTTTTCTCTTATAATATGTTCTGATTCACTTCGTTGCGGGAACCAAGACAGTAACTCATGTCCCTGGGACGTTAGACTTGAGTGTTCCGATGTTTTCATGGTTGCAGCGGTTTTGGGAGGTTGTGGCGGGCTTGTCCCAATAAAAAAAAATAACAGACGAATAGTACCCGAATGGAGCCGGGGACTACGATTAGTAGTTTAAATGTATCATCCATCAATGATGAATAAATTGGTACACATTTACATTGCACACGTATCGCAATGCTTTGCCAAAAACGCAGTAAATGAAACGCAAACTCATTAGTAATTGGGATGATGACAGGCTATGAAAACATAAATATAATTAAAAATTACATATCAACACATATCAACACCAACATAATTACATATCAACAAAATTACATATCGACACCAACATAATTAAAAATTACATATCGTACCTCCGGTGCTATACCGTCACTTACGTATTGCGGGGGCCCGCGCGCAACTGAACAATGAAACGTTGTTTTTCCTAGTGCCGTCCAGATTAGCGCCAAAACCGTAACGACAGTAATGCCCTCACAATGTCAGTTTGCTTACTACACAAATGACAATAACGCACCAAGTAAGGAGGTGAATTTGGAGTATTTTTTTATAACCAGTTAAGTTTTGACAAAAATTGCATAAGTGACTATATTGCACCGTATGTGCGATATCATTATTGAAATTATCAAATCTAATAAAAATACATAATATTATTTTACTTATAACACAATATAAATAGTAATACCCTCGCGAATTCACCAAAACAACATGTTAGTACACATCAATCAGTGTCTAAACTCTGAAGGTCATTAATGGTACGTATAGCTCTGGTAAGATTAGTATAATTAGAAATTAAAAAGTCCATGTTTTGCCTGCATACAGACTGCCCCGTTGGCTGTGATGCCGTCTTGGAATGTTTTGAAAATTCTCGACAGGAAGCATACTCGGATGAAGTAGTTGTGCCCTGACCACAGATTCTTGAGAATAGGATATTCCAAGTCATCAACAGATAGTCTTCTTGTAATCATTAGACTTACAAGGAGGTCTGATAAAAGTTTAACACTACAGATTATACACAAACTAATGCGTGCTATATTACCATATGTTGCGCAGCGTACACGCGCACTATAGACGTAATATTCGCGCAAGGTCGGTCGATATCACTGATAATAAAACAAATATTTACGCGTATCAATATGCTAACGTGTTACAGTTTTTATTAAGTTCCATTTTCCTTGTTTTTAATCTATTTAGCGATGTTATTGCCCGTGACAGTCTGTTGTTGAACTATGAGTCTCCTCTACATAAGTGGGTTTGTCACAATCTCCGCAGGCAGGCGGGTTGGAGGTCGCAGTATACAAGGTTCAGGTTTATCAGAGAGCTCTGCTGTTCGATCTGTTAAATGTATAGTACCTATACTACTTATACCTAATTGCCAAAATAATAAACGATATCAATTCAAAATCAATTAAGATTAAATTTTGATGTTAGCTGTTTTTTATGGTATAAGCCGGTAAACGAGCAGACGGATCACCTGATGGTAAGCAATCGGCGTTGCCCATGGACATTCCAGAGGTGTTACAGGTGCGTTACCGGCCTACCGATTAGGGACATTGGGGAGGGTGTAATAGGGCCTCCGGTAATCTTACCCACACAACTAAACACAACGCAAATGTTATTTCACATCGGTTTTCTGTGAGGTGTCACTACGGTCGAGCCCGCCCATTCGTGGCTATCCCACCCTATAGGTTGTATGCTCCCCGGTTCGATCCCGGGCGGAAACATAGTTTTTGTCGCGGAGAACCTAACGGGTAACCGGGGCTCCGGCTCGACGTGCAGGGGAAGGAACGGGGTGGTTTTTAGTCAGTAAGAGTCTGACACTTCACCCGCCTCACCCG
Source organism: Spodoptera picta (assembly GCA_038387885.1). NCBI lineage: Eukaryota > Metazoa > Arthropoda > Insecta > Lepidoptera > Noctuidae > Spodoptera > Spodoptera picta. The sequence continues at coordinate 1,182,320 of JAZHFQ010000252.1, read as the reverse complement.
GGCGGGAGCAGTCATTCGATGATTTTCCTCCCCTTAAAAAAAAATAGGTTGTATGCCGTATGGAATTTCTATCAAAAACCGAGATCGATCCACTGATTTTCAATTAACTTACATCGGCCCTTCGTCGGTTCCTATTACCCTCGTTAGAAAAGTAGGGGCGGTGACAAAAATGTACTCTACTCTTCCATCACAATCACAACCCGGCTCATACTCAGAGATCAAGTTAAACTGGTTATTAATTTGACTGCCTCGTTGGCCGAGTAGTCGCAAGTGCGACTGCCGGGCAAGGGGTCTCGGGTTCGATTCCCGGGTCGGGCAAAGTATTGCTGGGTTTTTTAAAATTCTCAGTAGTAGCACGGAGTCTGGAAATGTGCCCGGTATATGGCAATAGGCTCACACCCTATTACATGGGACTCATAACAACTAGTGAAAAGTGGGTGTTACATTGTACTGTGGTAGAATGTGCACCTCTGCCTACCCCTTCGGGGATAAAAGGCGTGATGTTATGGATGGATAATTTGACTTGACCGTTATTCGAAGCTTCTGCTTCCCTCCTTCCGCTTTTTCTATATGTCTATCTCTTTCTACTACGTCACTTCCACTTGGCAGTGGTGGGGAGGTTTGCTAAGAGAGGCTTGCCAATTTTATTTCATTGGCGTCTTGTTTCCCGCCGTGAACGGTTGTGCCTTGTGAGTCACAAGACAACCATTCACAAGTTGTGAAACTACCTTCCGATTTTATTATTATTTCTTTTTTATAAAAGTGATAAACGTCCTAACGGCTTTTATTACAATTGTAAAAAAATTTAAATTTTATAAAGCTTAGTCTTTCGTTATATCTGATTATGGAATTCAGGTAATAATTGCGATTATTCATGTTGTTCCTGAACACTTCTTCGTATGGAAGTGTCGACCTAAACGTAAGTTTCGAAAACTAGCTAAACAGGTACGTAACCTTTAGCAATAAATTGTATGCACGTGAGTACCATTTTGGACCATGCATTTCTGTCTAGTGTTATTGAAAATTTTTAAGAATATCATTTTGATGTTGATGACCTGATAAATTGTATTGAAATTGATGTCTATCAAAGTGTGTCTTCGGATAAAACTCAAGGGCGGTGCTCCCAACAGAACTGTTGGTTAATTCGGTACAGTCTTGGACTGTATATTGCATACGTGGAATTGCAGATGCGATACCCTATAACTATTGCTTAGAATTCGGGTGGATTTGTACCACTATACGAACAAAGAACGAAAGTTCTGTTCGAATGTTAATAATATTGCAGTTATTTGTCTGTTGTACCTAATTGTCTTGTGAGGTTACTGTGCAAATATAGAAACCGATGTGCGTTCCTATTATATATTTTGTTGCTTTGATATTAACTCTGAGTTTAAAGTTAATAGTGTACTTGATTGAATATGTGTGCACTTTAACAAGGGTTTTTGGGAACCCTTCAAGAACTGCTTACATGTGATATACTACTTCAAAAGTACCCTTTTTCCACAGGGGATTTTAGTAAGTACCTAGTCTTAAGCTTTATTACAGATTGTTTGTGGACATCGTTCTGAGATTCAAAATGCTAAGAGGCTTAGCCATTAGATAGAAAAAGGACTTCTTGATAAGACCAATTTGAAGAAAATTCCGCCAAAATAATATACCAATTTATTCAACGCAGAGAGATTTACTGCCGCTATAGAATAAGCTGGTGGCGTGAGAAAATGTTTTTGGCCATTGCAAAAGGTAAATATTACATCTACCTCGCAGGTAGATTCAGTTTCAAGTTTTGCAAGTGTCCCAGGGGCCACAGCCTTACATAGCCCTCGCAGGGCTTTTGCTGAAGCTTTCCAACATATTAATACACATTCGCAATGTGCTAGCAGTATCTCACCTTCGCAAGGTGTGACATAGCAATAAACCCACCTCCGCAAGGTGGTGACAAGAGCAATAAACCCACCTCCGCAAGGTGGTGACAAGAGCAATAAACCCACCTCCTCAAGGTGGTGACAATAGCAATAAACCCACCTCCGCAAGGTGGTGACAATAGCAATAAACCCACCTCCGCAAGGCGGTGACAATAGCAATAAACCCACCTCCGCAAGGTGGTGACAACAGCAATAAACCCACTTCCGCAAGGTGGTTGTATCATATTCATGCTGTTTTTATATATTTCGGTCGCACCGAAAAATTGTAATATCTTTTGGAGTTGGTCAAATCCTCGGCAGAATAAAATTAGCAAAGTCAGGGGCGAAGACGTGGTATCGCACCGTCATGACGCTGCAGCATTGACAACAAACGACGTAAGTATTAACAACAGAGCGGGACAGTCTCCAGCAATTGGTAGACCGATGGGAACTTGTGAACGTCAGATTATGAAATAACAAGGTAGGTATCGCATACCTTTTTACAAAAACTGTCCATTGTTCACCCCAATGTTGTCTGAACGAACTTGTTGAACTGGAACAGCTGTTCATCGAACATCTGCTCTAGAATCTCTGTCACTGTGTTCAAAAATGACATCAGTCATGAACAAAATAACAGAACAGGCAGTTGCGGACCGAGCTGAGCAGCCAAGCTTCCTACCATTGATATTTCTGCTCCAAGTGCGACCGCATCGTCCATTTGGAAATTCAGAACTTTATATATTAGCTGACCGATTTGTTAATACACATACGTGTTAACACACATAGTATTTCTCATTTTCTACAACCTGATTGTCTATGGAAAATCGACATTTCTGAGGCGTAGTGTCATTTACCTGTGGCCCGCAGCTACGGAAGGTTTCTGCGCCTTTAATTATCGCAATGAATTGCTACTAATGACTTGCTCATCATTAGGCATGAGCGCAGCGCCCAATACTTTTGCTACGATTGTCCCAGACACTTGGGCAATGAGGTGTCGGGATATTTTATTGCCACCAGGACGAAGGCCGACTTCGGACTTCGTTTTAAACTTGGGCTCCATGTTCTAGAAAAGTTGGTCTATATTCAGGGATCCATGGTCAAATCCCAACCATTTTCCCGGGAGTAAAATTCCTGGGATCATTTGGCCATATTTTAATGCGGAAGAAATGCAAGTCACGCACAGAACTCCAGAGCCTAGTTATTTTTGCTGCTTCTGCAATTTCAAGAGAAAGACTCGACTTTCAAGCGTTTCTGATCCTACAAGAATAAAATCTTAAAGGGCGATCGCAGATTGGTCTTCACTTTATCTCATGTGAACAATCTTGTATGAAGGAGCCAGAATTATCATCCTCTGTCAGTCCTACACATGCTACTACCTTCTCATTCCCAGCAGATTGTGCAATGCGTCAGATATTGCTAAGGGAGCTTACCTGGGCAATCTCTTTCTCTTGGGTCTCTGGTCAGAGCACGAGAAAGATCGTCATAGCAACCCAAAGAGAACGCTAGCTATTCTAAGAATTTTAGAAGATCCTTGTCTGTTCCTGAAATAGACTGGTTTGATATAGGACGACATCAAGTCTGTCGTCGCATATATCCGTTTCAAAAGGGGTGGCACCAAGTGGCTCCAGCCCTGGATTTAACCTTAACCCTCAGTTTCCCATTATACGTTCATATGCGTTAACATACACGTAATTCATGTACCAGATATATAATGTACAATGCCCAGGCAGATCATCTGTTGAGGTTTTGCGAAACTTTGAGAGCATCTGTCTGCAGAATGCACGAACAAAACGGTCTGCATATGCGGAGTTCCACTGATAAACTTATTTGCGTCATACCGAGTACATGTAATGACAATTACGTGCCCTTATATCAAAACTACGGGCAAGCCCTGTTTGTGACGCGTTTTCCCACATTTGGAAACGTAAAACCCAGCGGGGGTGTTCTTTCCAGCTTTTTTGGTCCTGGATTATCTCAATCAGGCACAGAGAACGTGCTTACTAGTAGTTCCTAATTGAGAGCGAGTTTTTTGGCGCGTCTCGCTTGCCGTAGTACCCAGCTTCTTTACGCTTTATCACCTAGCCGAAGTCCTAATTAAGAACAAGGCGGCCACCACCGAGCGTCTACGACATGACCTTGGAAGTGTGGAAACGTGGGCCGTCTGGAATACTATTAAAATGATACTCCACACAATTAAAATCTCTTAAGAAGTCATGGCGTCCATCAATACGTTAAATCTAGTATAGTGCAGTCCTCAAAAGGTTGCACCGTACCGGAGGGGGGGGGGACCCCTCAGCTCCTATAACAAGATTTTTGACTACATTTTTATCTATATCTGATCTCTATTGAATCAATAACTCGTCGTACAATTAAATTTTGTACAATCAAAATCTGTGGTTATTGTCCTTTGTTAACCAGAACCATATGTCCTTTAGCATTTATTGCTAAAAACTATACAATCAGTGACATTAATCTAATTTATGAACTAACACATCAGTTAGTCAGTTAAACTCAAATGTAAGTATATAAAACAAACGTAAATGGTGATTGACCATGTCAATCCCCCTGTTTGGGTTATAAACGATCTAGCTAAATTCTTAGACAGTAAACGTATTAATAATCTTTCAAGTGCAGAGACAAACAGCTGTTCTATTTATCCAGGAGATGATTCCATGACTTAACCTTGCTCGATATTTATTCTAATAATTACCGTAATCATAATGACGTACTAGTTTTTCGGTCGGTTTTTAGATCAAAAACTGATTCTGTTTATTAAATGGATAATAATTTATTAAGCTTTCACTTTGCCCGTGTTTTTCTACCAAGGGAGCATTTAATCGGGATAAAAAGCATCCTAGCACCTAAGTCGGCCCATAGCCTGCCTGTATACCAAATTTCTAAAGCTTAGATTCAGTCCAACGGACTAAGCATACCATAAGAGGCATAACTTAATGGCGTAAGCTGTAATGTTGTGTCAATTTTGAAAATAATGCAAATTGTTATAGTTATTAAACGTGAACTTAAACCGGCATAGGAAAAACTCTAATTGCGGTCAGGATCAAGTCCCTTTTGGTGGTAACCGATATTAAGATATCAGTAATCCCCCAAGACATCCTGAGGGTTTCAGATCAGCTGTGACCTGAAAAAATTGAGTGGATAGTTATCCTTTTGAGGCGATCCTTTCTAAGATGTGTGTGTGCCTTTTTATTCAATCCGGTCGATCAGAAAATTACAAACGAGGTAATAAAATACCTCGGAAATATATAACATCTGTTATTGTTCAGATCAAATACAAAAGAATAGGTTTTCTACAATACCTTTCATCAAAACATGTATGTTTTTAGATACTTACTATTTTACTTAGTTTTTCTATTCCGTGATTTTACCACATCATACCTTGACCGCAGTCATACTACCTCACATTGGCGTCTGTCACTTCCACCAGGCGATAACAAACACGTCTCAATTAAATAAGCTTCGAATAACGGTCAAGTCAAATTAATGGAAGCGTTTTACCTACCAATAAAACGCATATTAATTTACTTACCTTATTCGAAGCTTATAGTCAAGCTCTGCCTGGTAATGAGACTCAATGAAATAAAATTGGCGAGCCTCTCTTAGCAAACCTCCCCACCACTGCCAAGTGGAAGTGACGTAGTAGAAAGAGATAGACATATAGAAAAAGCGGAAGGAGGGAAGCAGAAGGCCTATTTGAGATAGGCCTTCTGCTTCCCTCCTTCCGCTTCGAATAAGGTAAGTAAATTAATATGCGTTTTATTGGTAGGTAAAACGCTTCCATTTGACCTACACTACATACAAAGTACAATGAAATGTGTGGGTAGTCAAACAATAGAGCTCTTATTTCTAAGTAGAACATGGTCTGACTGGATCAATACGTCATGACTTGTTCTCTCGAGAGGTAGGTAGACTTGTATTGTTGAGGGCGAGACTTGTCAAGAATTCAAAATACATACTCAATACTACTTTGCCTGACCCAAGGGACAATAAAACTCCTTGAAACTCTAAACAAAGTAATATCTAAACTAAAATGAATCTCGCGTCATCAGCAGCAACATATTACACAATATAAAACCAATATCAATAATAATGATAATGTACTTATATCTAAAGTCATTTCCAATTAACCTCCAACACGTGTTACCCCAACCGCGTCTCGCCATAAACTGACATTTAATGCACAAAAATAGAATCAATTTTTCAATCTACCCGCAGCTTTATATTTAGAATAGGGTCTATGAACGACAATTGCTTTCAACGCTGATTGGATAATGAGACTCGGGAGGACGATGATGTCATGATTCGATGGTAGGGGTCGATTAAAGTCATTGTTTGATGTATGGAATTTTGATGGCACGTAAGTCCATGATTGGATTATGGAATTGTTACCATGTTGGATATGACTTAAGTATTGGATTGATTTCGACGAAATCGAGCGTAAATGAGATTTTACTAAAGAACTAAACAGATTTTTTGTCTAATTAGATATCATATTAGTCCGATATACAAGGTGGCAAGCAAAGAAAGAGAAGTTGGGTAGATTGTGCTAGCAGTAACTCAAATAGGAGCTGTTATATAAATATCTTCATTATTGGACATGCAATGAGAATACGTAATGCCAAAGCAAATGCAGAATTTATAACTGGATTGACGAATTTGCTACAACTAAAAGAAAGTTGTATATAATATGTGCTATATTAGAAAAAAGAGGATTACACGTATGTGATGATATTGGCGTGGTGGACAATGAAAAAAGAATCGTGCTTTGCGTACATCACATCACGTCGCAGAAGTGCACATTATGCCACTGTACAATGTAACACCCACTTTTCACTATTTATGTTATGAGTCCCATGTAATAGGGGGTGAGCCTATTGCCAAATACCGGGCACAATTCCAGACTCCGTGCTACTACTGAGAATTTAAAAAAAAACCCAGTTATACTTTGGCCGACCCGGGAAACCTTGTTTTTATACGTTTTTATTGCGTAATTTGATATTATACGTTTAAAATTGCCAACCCGCATTGAACAAGCGTGGTTGGTGATTAATGCTAATGCTCATTCCACATTAGTTTAGTTGTGGACATTTTCGACAATGTCATTGATGATGAGAGAACAATTCTATTGCTAAACATTGATTATTTCAAAAACGCAGTAAGACTACTCTACTAGGAATAATAGCACAAAACCTCATTGCATCTTTAAAACGCAATCGACGAATCAATAACGCATAAAGGGATTATCGACAAAACATACGTAGTAAACGAAGATATGAAAAGTAAATAAGGAAATCGAATTGTTAATCGTTGTATGCTTATTGAATGCACGATGATACTTGTAACGGCCTCAAATAGGTCCTTCTTGATAAGATTAGATTATAATTACGCATCGAACTTAATTGGGAATCTGATTTGGGTCACGTATTTCATTTAAAGGTAGACGGTGTGGCAGAACCGTAATATCCCTATAGGTACTGTTAAATAGGCCATACACGCTAGGTTTTACATGATGGTTTTAGCCGTGCATGCAAAACCGACAAGCACGATAACTGTGCAGTTTAATCACATAACGATAAAACGGAGTGAATAGAATTCGAGGGGTGAATAGATACAGGAATGGGGTGAATAAATGTTAGAATATTTGAGGCTCCTGAGACTCAACATAATGCTGAGGTGGAGGTGCGTTCGGCACGGGCATGCATCTATTTTGCCAATTTCACGATGTTTATTTTTTGTTTTAATTTTGTTATTATCTCATTTTTTTAATTTCTCATTTTTGTCGACATCTCTGACTCTCTGTGCATGCAAAGTGACGAATAAATGTTTTTCTTACTTTCTTTCATTCCTTACACGCGCAAACTACAAGCACGAATTAATGCTTCAATTGAAGACTTATCACTTCATATGCCTGAAATGTCGAAATGTTGCTCAAAATTAGCTATTTTTATGGGTTAAGTCGGCAAACGAGGAGACGGATTGCCCGGTGGCAAGCAATCAGCGTCGCCCATGGACACCTGGAACACCAGAGACGTTACAAGTGCGTTGCCGCCCTTTTGGGGATTAGGAATTTGAAGACTGTTGGGGATTCAGGGATTGGGGAGATGGGGGGTCGGTTTTCTGTGAGGCCGTGGTATCACTCCGGTCTAGCCGGCACATCCGTGCCGAAGTATGGCTCTCCCACAATTAAATGTATTTGCATGTATGCATGGCGTAGCAATATTATGGTAAAAAAATCTTTTAAATAGGATGTTCAGTTTTATTTAGCCAACTAGGATAGATGAAAAACATAATTTTAATAGACATGTGTCGATCTCAATACGACATAGGAGATAGTTATTCTCGAAAATATAACACGTGCGTAGTCTTCTTGCGACCGGGTTGTGTATGAGCAGATTTAATACCATAAACGTGGTGGAAGCTTAGGAAGTATGTGATCTGCTCGTTTACCGGCTTATGCCATTAATAAAAGTACGAATGTCAAAAATGGATTCATATCTACAAATTTTGGATTGATAAAGGCAAATAGGGTGTTAATTTAGCCGTCGCAAAAAATATATTCTACTACTCTACCATTAATAGACACCATTAGGTATTACCAATTTATTTTATTATGGAGTCGTGGTGGCCTGAAGGTTTAACACCCTGCTCCTCATGCATGAGGATACGGTTTAAAACCTACCAACTACAAGTACCAATGTGACGTTTTCCGAGTTATATGTACTTTCTAAGATTATTTAGACACCACTGACAAAGATCGTGAGGAAACCTAACCTCATAATTTCTTATTATAAGTTTAAAATTGCCAACCTGCATTAAGTAAGCGTGGTGATTAATGCTCAAACCTTCTCCGTGTGAGAAGAAGCATTTGGTCAGCAGTGGACACATATAGGCTGATGCTATTGATGTTGATTACGATTATAAATCTAAAAACGAATGAAGGAAATGCCAATAAAACATTACATTAGATAATACGTAGAATGATCGACTTATCGTTGTATATAAGTACAAACAAACATTTCGTGACAGAACGAAAACATAATAAAATGACTCACGCAGCTTGCGAACTACGCATTTATCAGAGCGAATTCTTAATCATTTCGCATCATACGATGTTTTAAATAACCAGTTGTTAAATACCACGTGGTGGTTTTTTCTTCTCATTTACTTTATCGAGTGTTTTTATATTAGAAGTTATGTGAGACATACTAAATTAATTATTATGTTTTCGGCTTACTCACATAACTATTTGACGAAGAACTCGACTAGCATGGCAAAACCTTTCGCATTCATAATATTAGGTAGTAAGATAGCCTTTCTCGGTCAATGGACTATCCAACACAAAAATTCATTTCGACCCAGCAGTTCAGGAGAGTAAGCAAACAAATAAATGTTAATAGTTTTTTTTAAGGTGGGAAAATCATCGAATGACTGCTCCCGATTGGGTGAGGCGGGACGGAGTGTCAGACTCTTACTGACTAAAAGCCACCCCGTTCCTTCTCCTGCACGTCGAGCCGGAGCCCCGGTTACCCGTTAGGAGATCACACTAGGGTAGGGGACAAATGGACGTAGTTATGCAGAAACGTTCCAAGTTCCAACCCACAAGTTACCCAAAATCGAGATAATATGATCTTACTACCTTTAATAGGAGCTAGTACCAGATAAGCAAAATTGAAGACTTAAATCTTGGAATCTTTTTCCCTTTCCGCACGTCCAAATGTCCTGCGAGCATGTCGAACGACATGAAGTCCGGCAACGTTGCGCTACTTAACCCAACGTCGCTAGTGACACGTGTCGCATCGCAGGACATGAACATTGAAAGATTCGTAAAATTATTATTCTTATCATGTCAATTTGACTAACTGAAACTCATATAGGATTTTAGGCAAAGAGGCTATAGAGGTATTTACCCCGTTTAATTTCTGTTAGAATTTAAAATAAGTTCCTATTAGATCATTATAATGCACATATCAGTATTATCACTGTCCACTGCCTGTACACAGTCGTCCCCCAACGACTACACATCGCGAGGTTGGAAGCGACCGGCATAGGTACAGCATCTGTCGGGGACCTTTATCAGGTCGTCCGTCCACCGTGTGGGTGGGTGGTCATCCTACGCTGCGCTTGTCGATTCTACATACATTGTCCTCAAATATCCTAAACTTTTTAGAAAACAAAATGGATTTGGTTTTTTCCAGTTTATTTCACTCTAAATGGAAAACAAAATTAATTCCATCTATCTATTAGATTGAAACGCATTATCTTTGCCTACGACACAAAAAGATAAGCATAAATATAAACAAATAGTCAATAAAAATAAATAAATCGATGTGCAGTCATTAGGTAGATGTACCAGGCAAACAGAAAATATAAGCAGGTTGCTTTATTTACAGATGAAAATATTATCCAACTTAATAAAGAAGTTGTTTTTATATACAGCTTCCGATGTAAATGACGTGGCTATTTATAATACTGGTTAATCACAGTACATAACATGTACGCATTATTATTTTATGACGCAAATTAACTCGAGACCGCCATATTGGTTATTTTGAAACGTCTAAAACGTAAACATTGAACAAGGAATATTTCAATTCTGCGTCTTACTTTTTAAAAATATCGTTTTATTGGGATTTTAAGGCAATTCTTATTGTTTTGCAACCATTTGTAGTGAATAAAGCGATTAGAAACACGTAAATAGTGTTTCGTCACGCACCAAACAAGTTTTGTTGACACGAGTTCTTTATTTATTTATGTCTGCAAAATGTACTCACCGCTCAGATCTTCGATGGTGTTCATTTTTCGAGTCGTCATTTTCACGTTAAATAAATACACAACACGATAAAACTGTAACTAGGACGAAATAATGCACTTTCGAAGGAATTTTATGAAGTTTTCAATTTTTCACAAAGAGAACAACCTCTCACGACAGCCTTTGTTTTCTTTTTGTGTTGACTGTTTTGATTTTGTCCCGCTGTGACAGAAGGCGTGCTAATCGCAGTTTGTTCTGATTGGTTATTTGTCTATTTAATTTAGCCAATTGTAAGCAAGAACGTCAACTATACGATTTTTGATTGGTTACCATTTGTAAACATAAAATAATGTTGCCAGTTAAGAAATATAGAGAAAACTTTCAAGGACACCCACTTTGACTGAATTTTTTCTACCATAATTTTATATAAAACCTTTTTTAAATTTGGTACTTGGTAGGCCGACATTTGATCACTATCTCGCCTGGTGATAAGCGATGATGCGGTCGACGAGGGAGCAGGCCGTCCAATAAGCAACCTATTCACACGGGCCTTAAAGATACCTAGGCAAAAAATTCCACTCCTTAGCAGTACACACAAACAAGGAAGCTTGATGCGAATATTAGTACATAATACTATTTGGAAATAATTGTTGTAATTAAATTATGTTGTTGATTCTTGCTGAAACTATTTTTCTTCACCAATACGCTATGCCAATACGCAACAGTACCCAATGCCTATAATCAAGCATTTTTTTATTAATTTTATTTAGTAAATAAAATTAATAAAAAAAATGCTTAAATACATTGAAGTAAAACAAATTGATATGTATAAAATGATATAAAATAGAACTAAAATGTTTTCTTTGATGCCCTAAGATTTATTTTTATTAATTTTTTTAAGGTGTAAAATATTTTAGTTTTAAATTATTTTATTTTTTATATTTTAAGTTGTATATATTAATTATCATAAATTGTATCTTTAATTAAGAACTAAAATTAACTATATACACCGCATCATAATATTCTAAACTATGATCTCAAACTTCAATAATTGTATAAATTGTATAAAAACGAGATTTTGTATAAAACTATAAAACTACAAAAATGTAATGTTAATAAAATTATTTACGTTAGGTACTTAAATTAGTAATTTTTATTAAAATGTGAATAATATTTTAGATTTTAGTAGGGTAATAATTGCTTAACTTGGCAACATTATTTACCGTTACCTTCGTTCATTCATTCATTGTTTTCGTTCATTCATTCAGTCAATTACTTCGTCGGGCAATGCCAAATGCATTGACATTCACGTTGCAGGTGTCATCTGCGCGACTTTGCCTGGGAACATTTTGTTCTACCGAATTTGTGTGATGACATAAGTTCAAGAACTGTTAATATTTTCGTGTACTGTGCAGTTAAGTGATATTTTATAATGAGTGATAAGAAAAGTGAAGCCTCGCTACATCACGATTTGGATGTTATGGAAAATCCTAAGTAAGTGCTTTATTTATTACCTTAAATCTTTGAAATTTCAGTGTTGTAGATGACAGCTGATTTGAGCCGCGGGAAAGTCAAAAGGCGCCAAATGCTGGGTTGTGATTTCCTGTATTTTGATGTTTTTCCTGTTATTTCTACTATAAATAGTTCTTATTTTCCAGGAAACGTTTTTGCTCAGAGAACACCAATCGTAGGAGTTGGAGTTTACTCGAGCGGTCAACTGATCAAGAGGTAAGTCATCGCCCGGTTCCCGCTTTTTTTCGTGGTATTTTTTTGGTTAGGTTTTCTATGATTTGCTGTAAATACCACAAGCCGATAGTACAATAGCATTCCATAATACCTGTCATGCTCTCTAAACACCCGTGATTGTAGAATGTTACTCAAAAAACCCAGATTAAAACCTTTTTCGTATATTTTCTAAGAGCTGGGTTATCTACGATAAAATTAGGTTTTTCTAATCAATGACTAGCGAAGTTATCTTTAGTTTAGGCTATTATCATGTTTCTATTCGTGTTTTATTAAAATATAGCCAAATTCTGCGTTAAAAGTCGTAACTTTACGGTCTAGGCCGTAAGTTCGTTGACCTGCGTTTTTTGGTGCATTTGCGATATTCTCCCATATTTTTTAATGAGTACAGTTTTTGACACTGTTTCTAGAATAGCTTACTTGTGTTTTATACCGACCTCGTTACGAAGCTGACTAGTTATAATTACAAAAATACTTATTTTAATCACGAAACATTGATCATCTAAATTTCTAAGGACTGTTACCTACACGTGTGAATTTCCAGTCTAAACTTGCCTAAGTCCTTCTCACCTACTCAGATTTTCTGTACACACAACTAGGTATATGTATGCAAAATTTCATTAAGATTGGTTGAATAGATGAAGCCTAAAGAGGTCATAAACTAACTTAGTTTTGCATTTAACATAATAGTTGAAGACAAGAAAATGTAAAACATCAAATTTCTCTTCAAACTCCCTAAGAGTTCGAAAAAGATATAGTAAGTAGTATAAGTACTTATCTTCTCTGGTCTAGTCTTCTGGTATTTTAATAATCATACATTGGCAAAATTATCTAGTTTGTCAGTCTTGAATCATGTAGCAAAGCATAGAGTTTATATAATATGACTAGCGACCCGCCCTGGCTTCGCACGGGTGCAATATACATATATTATACATATAAACCTTCCTTAAGAATCACTCTATCTACTATAAAAAAACTGCATCAAAATCCGTTGCATAGTTTTAAAGATCTAAGCATACAAAAACAAAACCACAGTACAATCGGCGAAGCGTTTCCGATTCATGGTAGATGTTCCGCCCTCACGCACGAAGTGCTTTGCTTCCAGCTTCCTTGTGCGTACTGCTAAAGAGTGGAATTCTTTGCCAGAGTCTGTATTTCCTGAAGGGTATAACCTGGGAGTCTTCAAGGCCCGAGTGAATAGGTTGCTTATGGGACGACGTGCTACATCGTAGACCGCATCATCGCTTACCACCAGGCGAGATAGTGGTCAAACGTCGCCCCATCAAATATATAAAAAAAAACGTAGGGACAGACAGACAGCGGATAGTGACTTTGTTTTATACTATGTAGTAAAATCTAGGGGGGTTTTAAAAAATACCATGTTTTTCCCCATGTTAAGGGATCTGCATACAGCCTTGTGGTATTTAAAAAATACCATCTTTCCCTTATTACATGGACTCATAACGTAACCAGTGAAAAGTGGTTACACTGTATAAGATGATTAAAAACAAACATATTTTGAAAATAAGATAACTAACGCTATTCTAGAATGTTAATATGTTTGTTAAGAATAGTAACTGCAACTATGTGTACTGTGTTACAATGCCAGACCTTTTAAACTGTCAAACACCGCAAAGACACCGGTTACCACAGCCTATTGTTCTTTAATTGTGTCTATAATGACGGTACTCAAAGGGTTTATATCTAGATAGAGGTATCACACCTTTTATCCCCTAATTCTATAAAATATATAAAATTTAATTTCTTAAAACCCATAAACAATAAATCCCCAAAGACATAAATAACATCTTACAATAAATACAATGAGCCACCATACCATGACTTATCATCATTCAGGTACTTATTAACTCGTTAAGTACCGTCATTATAGACACAATTAAAGAACAATACAGTAGAAACTCGATTATCCGGATCTCAGTTATACGGATTCGCTATTATCCGGACTACCGACTCATTATATTTAAATTACCTACAAGCCAAATTTATGCACAAATGAACGTCTCGGACCTGCACTACCCCGCACGCGCCCTGCGCGATTCGTTTTAGTTAGTTAGCTAGGTGTTGTTCCTCCGAACAGAGGCCTTAGTACGAGTTTCTTTTTCGTTTAAAGTAATAGGAAAGGAAAAATATACTTGTACTGTATTTGTTGTTTTTAATAAATAAGATACATAACATCGTATGTACAACATATGTATGCACAAAATTAGTACATTCGTTTATCCGGATTTTCGATTATCCGAATGCCTAACGACAATAATTAGTCCGGTTAATCGAGTTTCTACTGTAGGTTGCGGTCACCGGTGTCCTCGTGGCGTTTCACAGTTTAATTACATGAACTACCTAATTAACAAAAGCCCTACTAGAGCCTTGTAATTGAACTATAGTCTTGTGGCATTTTAAAATAACGATAGCTTCGTTTTATAACAGAATTATTCAAAGGGTTTCTGTCTCATTGTACTTATTTTAAGCTGTTATTTATCTCTTTGGGGATTTAAATGGAGGGATTTTATTTTTATGGCTTTTAAGAAATTAAAAAGAATAGCTTGCCTCTTTACCTCTGCCTACCCATTCGGGGGTAAAAGGTGTGATGTTATATTATGTTCAAAAATAATAGAATTTGAACTAACATTATGTTACTAATCAACTCTTTTGTCTTGAAGCTTTTGTTTTCTTAGTTACTTTAAACCCAAAAAGAAAGCCATAAACAAATCACTAAGTCCTTACCTGACATTTTATTGGTTTCGCTTTGTAGTATTTTTAAAATGGCAATAACATCTTTGTTCTAAGATTAACTATGATTAAATTACCTGCCCTTGTTAGTATTTTATTTGTTAAGATTCATAACATAGACATGGCAAAAAGTGGGTGCTACATTGTTTTAAAGTACTAGCAACCCGTCCCGACTTCCCACGGTGATTGCTCTTTCTCTATTATATTCTTCTTGAATTACTATCTATTAATAATACATAACATCACGCCTTTTATCCCCGAAGGGATAGGCAGAGGCACATTACGGCATGCATTGTTATGTGTAACGAAAGAGTCCTAAATATTTATTCTTCTTCATAGGTTTTGCAAGAGATGGGTGTCAGTATTTTGGAGTCTGATGAAGAGGCATCGTGTGGACCTAGTTCATCAGGACTTGTAAGTAAACCTTTCTTTCTTTCATAGCATATCTTTTTTTAGAAAGTTATAACCTGGGTGTCTTCAAGACCCAAGTGAATAGGTTGCTTATGGGACGACGTGCTCCATCGTAGACCGCATCATCGCTTACTAGACTACTAGACACCGTAGACCACTATCTCGCCTGGTGGTGCACGATGATGCGGTCTACGATGGAGCACGTCGTCCCATAAGCAACCTATTCACTATTTATATATATAGTATTAAACCTCATAACCAACACAATAATAACGTATTTTTCTTTTACAGGCCCAAAAAACTACAAAAAACGTTCAAGATATTGAAAATGTAAATCCGAATGTAAATTCGGTGACGTCACCGCGCTCTAGGTTCAGTCCTAAAAGTCCTAAGCGGAAAGCTAGTCCTAACGCCGGCCCTTCAAAAGCTAAAACTCCTAAGAGTTCAGAAAAATGTAAGTATTTCTATCACTCTTTTAATATTCGACCTGGGTGCTTACTCTTGAAACCAATCTCAATGTCAATGCAATTTCAATCCAATAATATCTCAATAATTATTCAATGTCAACACTATACAACCACAATCGTAGCTGTTACAATAGCATTCAGAGTACGGAATATAAAGACAAACTCAATACCATTTAGTTCATTCAATATCCACACAATACGGATGCAATGGGCGCTAGTTTTGCAACTCAAGAGTACGACACAATATCAATGTCGATCGATCGGAATTGGATTCAAGAGTACCCTGTTACGAACTATGTGATAAAATCTAAGGATCTGAATTTGACACACTTGTAATTGTTGTATCATCATGAAACTTGGCAATTGTATGTAGATTAGATGACAATACAATATTATGGTGCTATCGAGCTGGTCTGATGATAGAACCTTGGTCTCCCAATTAGTGTTTACTGCTATATCTAGTCATCTAATGAGCGAAGATTTAACCCGTAAGAGCTGGCCAAAATCCGAAAGATGTTATTGTCTCACTTGGTTCATTATTGTACCTCTAGTATTGGTCACCACGGATGGGGCCCAATAGGGCTGATGCCGATACGGAGCCGCGGAAGACTTAACGGGTTACCGGGGCTCCGGCTCGAAGGGCACGAATAGGAACGGGGTGGTTTTTAGTCAGTGAGAGTCTGACACTCCCTCCCGCCTCACCCAGGCGGGAGCAGACATTCGATGATTATCCCTACTTAAAAAAAATTCTCTATTGGTTCCAAAGTAGTTCATAAGACTTTTTTCAAAAAATATCTAAGTCAATTCTGTAATTTTTTCAGTGAAACCTCTCCAGGAGACTGAACAGCATATCTTGGAAACCAGTCTAGTTGATGATTATCTGATAGAAGAGGAGACTCCTCTGGGTCAATCAGTCAGCGCTGGATACATGCCCACTGCAGGAGCTACGTACAGCGCTGGTAGCGACAGCAGCGGGGGACGGCAAAGTTGCACGCGTAAGTTGCTATAATTATTATTACAAAGCTGATTTCAACCTCCTTTTTATGAAGTCGGTTGATATCCTAAAACCATGCTCCTACGTGTAATAATCGGAGCCGCGGAATGCCTAACGGGTTGCCGGGGCTTCGGCTCGAAGTGCGTGAGTAGGAACGGGGTGGTTTTTGGTCAGTAAGAATCTGACATTCCCTCTCGCCTCATCAAGGGCGGGAGCAGTCATCCGATGATTTTCCCCCCTTAAAAAAAAAAAGTGTAATAATCGGAGCCTGGGAAGGTCTAACGGGTTACCGAGGCTCCGGCTCGAAGTGCGTGAGTAGAAACGGGGTGGTTTTTAGTCAGTAAGAATCTGACATTCCCTCTCGCCTCATCAAGGGCGGGAGAAGTCATTGGACGATTACAAAAGTGTAAATGTTTATTTGTTATTAATAACTATCATGAGACATACTGCATTAACTAAGAATTACGAGTTACTTACGTAAATGTACTATTACTGTTTTTTTTTTATGCGATAAGCCAGTATACGAGCAGACGGATCACCTGATGGTAAGCAATCGGCGCCGCCCATGGACACCTGGAACACCAGAGGCGTTACAAGTGCGTCACCAGCTTTTTGGGGATTAGGTGTTTGAGGATCCTTGGGGATTCAGGGATTGGGGAGATTCGGGAAGGGGAAGGTAATTGGGCCTCCGGTAACCTCACTCACACGACGTGAAACAACGCAAGCGTTGTTTCACGTCGGTTTTCTACTCGGCCGTGGTATCACTCCGGTCGAGCCGGCCCATGCATAAGTATGGCTCTCTTACACTTTTTTTCTCAGTATATCTACGCGAGGCGACCATCATTTTTAGCTAATACAAAATGTTTACACAATAGGGTAGATGCCTAATTTTTATTTTAAACTGTCAAACACCAAGCGGACACCGGTGACCGCAACCTATTGTTCTATAATTGTGTCTATAATGACGGTTCTCGACGAGTCTGTCCGTCTGGTAGATTATTTTAAATCATTAGACACGTATTATTTATTTTCTTACAGAAACGAATACTTTCGACGATATGTCGCGTGACGTCACTTCTATGTACATTTTATACGTAGAAATGACGTTTTAACGTTTTAGCCCCCACTCTTAAACTTTGATTAGTTTTATCTAAGTATTGTTTTATTATACGACAAAATAAAAATACGTGTCTAATATTTTTTCATAACCTAACTTACGGACTAATTATATTTTTAATTTTCTGTTATCATCCCAATTGTATATTTTAAATGTTTTAACCAATACAATATTATTTTCAGCTCTTGGCATGGAAGACGATCTAATACTGGAACGCCGTTCCAAATCAGAGCCCACTGAGACCGAAGGTGATTCCTTCAGGTTGCTCTCCGATGAGATGATGCTTAGCATATTCAATTGGTTGCCGAAACGGAGCCTTGCACATTGCATGGTTGTTTGTAAGAGGTACGTAGACATTATTTTTTTTTTTATACCACAATGGTGGCAAAAAAGCTCACGGCCCACCTGGGTGCTTACTCTTGAAACCAATCTCAATGTCAATGCAATTTCAATCCAATAATATCTCAATAATTATGCAATGTCGACACTATACAACCACAATCGTAGCTGTTACAATAGCATTCAGAGTACGGAATATAAAGACAAACTCAATACCATTTAGTTCATTCAATATCCACGCAATACGGATGCAATGGGCGCTAGTGTTGCGACTCAAGAGTACGACACAATATCAATGTCGATCGATCGGAATTGGATTCAAGAGTAAGCGCCCGCTTGGAATACATGGGGCATTATATGCAGACCCATAAATTATTTATTATCATTTGACTGCCTCATTGGCCAGTGCAACTGCTGAGCAAGGGGTCTCGGGTTCGATTCCCGATTCGGGCAAAACATTACTCGGTTTTTAATTCTCAGTTGTAGCCCGGAGTCTGGAATTGTGCCCGATATATGGCAATAGGCTCACCCCCTATTACATGGGACTCATAACATAAATAGTGAAAAGTGCTTGTTACAGTGTACAGTGGCATTAAGCACCGTAATGTGCACCTTTGTCTATTCCTTCGGTGGTAAAAGGCAAAGTCAAAGCATTTATTTCAATTAAACCATAATCTAATAAAATGACTGCACGGTTGGTGCGGTGGCTGGGCAACCGGCTGCCGTGCAAACTGTCGCGGTTTCGATTCCCGCACGTAACAACTCTTTGTGTGATCCACAGATTGTAGTTCCGTGTCTGTGTGTGATGTGTATGTGAACTTGTATGTTTGTACACGTACACACGACTCAGAAGAAAATCCTAGTGTGGGGCAACATTTTTTTTTAAAAAAGATCAAAGATCAGATCAAATAAAAGTCTGTCGTGATGTTATGTTATTTTAATTTAAATCCATTTCAATTTCAGGTGGTACAGAGTAGCCTGCGATGAAACACTATGGGTCCGGATGGACCTGGGCAACAAGACCATAGCCAAAGACGCCCTAGGAAGAATTTTAGACAGAAAACCTGTCATATTGAGATTGGCTAGCTCCGAAGTAAGATAGTTTTTATTAACACACTTTTATTACGTCGACGTGTAACGACCTACGTAACAAAATCTAAGAATCTGTCTTAGGTCTCATACACAAAACTGCGATGCGACGTCGCATCGAAGTAATTTCAAAGAAAGAAAAATAATTTAGTTGCCATAAGCATTATGCTCCAGATACACAAACAATAAATGACAATAAAAAAAAACTGAAGATCTATGAACATAAAACTATGTGCGAGCTCTCTCTACGCATCGCAAGAACTTGCGAATTGATTCGCATCGCGCATCAAAATCTTATCTTCCCAAAATCTTCTTTGTTTCTTTTTCCTGTATCTCCTAAGCAATAACAGAAGTGCACACTTCTTTTTACGATCCATGTCACGATCCGGTTGACGGTCGTCGAAGGAATATTCACCCTGGGAGACGGCTTGTCGCACGAAATCGTATCGTAATATTCTGCGTTTCGAATTCGCATCGCATCACATCGCAGTTTTGTGTACGAGCCCTTACACACACACTTGAATTCCGCGACCCACGACGCTTGAAACTAGTCGAGTTCCTCGTTAAACACATACATGAGTAAGCCGAAAACATAACAATAGGGTAGTATCCTAAATTTTATTTTAATGTCCGTCTGGTACATTAATTTAAAACATTACTCATGTATTTTTTCTTTTCTCACAAAATTAAATACTTTCGACGATATATTGATTTGAAATATCGTGTCACGTCACAGCGTGCCACATTTTGTAGCACGTTATGACGTAACGACTTCCCACTCCTAAACTTAGCGCAATTTTATCTAAGTATTGCAAATTAATACGAGAAAATAAAAAAAATACGTGTCTAATATTTTTTCATTATCTAACTGACGGACTAATTAGATTTTTAATTTCCATTCCCTGGCAACTACTCAATTTAGTATGTCTTACGGAACTTTTAATATAAACTTAACAATTCTTCTACAGATAGGCGACTGGACGCCCACTGGAGAGTTGCCCCCGTCCCGGCTCCAATTCCTAGACCTGAGCATGGCCACAATATCGACAGCCACCTTAGACACACTGCTACGTTGCTGTCCGAATCTCAAAAAGCTAAGCCTTGAGAGCATTCACATAGAGGACAATACTCTTAGAATCATCGGTGAGTTGTATATTATATTTATTTATTTATTTAAAACCTTACCTAAAACTATCATTACAGTTTTCTCCATTGCGATAGCTTAGGTCTGAAACTAAATCTAAAGTCTGATTTTTAATTCGAGTCAGTAAAATGACAGGGGCAACTGTCACTTTCACAAAAAAGGGTGACCCACTACAATAGTGATGTTCCACAATCGACCGACTTAGAAGTTTAGTCATGATTTATTTTATTAGGTGTCAGAGCGTTTCTTTTTATTGTAAATATTTAAAGCATAAAGTATTAAATAATACAATTTTAGAAATATGAACCTTCCCAGCATATTAAAACTTCTCACTACAACATTATTACAAAGATGGGGGATTCAGAGGAATCAATAATGGAAAGTAAGAATAATACAAGTAATTTTATAGGTTTTTATTCATAACGGTTGCGATTCCGAATCCGATTCTGAATCAGTATATTCAGAATTGGAATCAGTTACATTTATTATAAATGAATCCACACATTCGTCTATGATGTGGTCGAGTTGGCACATTTTGTCTTCGACTTTTATTGCATGGTTGATGCACTGTCGCCAATTTTCAGGTGTCACTTCTTTCACACCTTCTTCAAACAACTTTTTTACGTCTTTTATTTTAAAAGTTTTATTGTTCCTGGCGACAAGGACACTAAACACTTCTGACACCGTCGGAATTCGGGAGCAGAATGAAAAACAAAATGGCGTCCATGGCGTCATAAGTGATAGTCCTGCCAATAACAAAAAAAAATATAACAACAGTATTTTATGTAATATATTATTACATGTCTTCAGTTTAATTTCCGTAAATTACATATATATAATGTATGTACAAATAAATAAATGAATGTAATCTAGACTAACTTTTAATTCTCGATTTAAAAATCTCGATTTTCCACATTACTATTTATTTGAGATCCTATTTTTTTAAAACCGTGCAACACTGGAAATGTCATTTTACTGACTCGAATTAAAAATCAGACTATACATAGATTTAGTTTAGATCATAGATCATAGATTTAGTTCTTGTTTAAATTAGTAATTAGGTACATACATTACTAATTTAAACAAGACAAAACAAATTGAAAAAGAGAGCATACACAAACTTAATTAAACTTAACATTCATTCATCTTCTGCCCGCGACTTCGGATTCGTAAACTCGTTTTCTCCCGTTCCCGTAGGATTTTCAGGATTTTTTTCTGTCATAAGAACCTTCTCCTGACAATAATAAACACAACAAAAAAAAGATCAGCCAAATCGGTCTAGCCATTCTCTAGTTATGGCGTGACAACGGGAAACGGGTAATACGGTACTTGCCAACTAGTCAAATTCAATACTTTTTTCGAACTGTCAAAAACGACAGTTTTCTATGAATTTTGTACGAGATTGTGTATTGTGACGTCACGTGTTTTAGCGTCAAACAGCATAGTTATTTCTTAAAAATTTGCTGGCAAAATTACTAAAATGAAGTTGGTCATAAAATCAATTAATGAAAGTGTGAAAATTTTATAATATTTTGAACAGTCGAAATAATTTATTTTTGACTAGCTTTTACCCGCGCTTTTTTCCTGGATCAAAAGTATCCTATTATTTAATCCAGACTTCTAACTTTACGTTTGCAAAAATTTCAAAGCAATCGGTTTAGTAGTTACGGCGTGAAAGCGGAACAAACAAACAAGCAAACTCACTTTCCGATTTATAATATTAGTAAGGATTAAAGAAAGTACCCTATTTTAATGTATATGTGGCGAGAGACTATTGATGAAAACAAACCGACTATTTTATTTTATTATCTTTTACAGGACAATGCACAAATTTAGAAACATTGAACTTAACTATGGCGTCCGGGCTGAAAACTGAGGGGTTTAACTCATTATTTGAAGGATGCACCAAGTAAGTTCAAATTCCTATCTTATACTGGCTACTAGCACACACTGCTCAGCTCCTATTGGTCGTAGTGTGATGTCTTATAGCCTTCCTCAATAAATAGTCTTTCCAACACAACAATATTTCCAACAAAACAATAATAATTTTTCAATTTGAATGAGTACTTCCTGAGATATGGCCGATAAACGAGCAGACTGATCACCTGATGGCCTAAGCTTATAATTTCTAATTATAAGTTTGAAATTATATTACATGGGACTCATAATATAATTAGTGAAAAGTGAGTGTTACTTCTGTGTGCACCTCTGCCTATCCCTCGGGGATAAAAGGCGTGATGTTATGTTATGTTATATAAGTTTGAAATCGCCTACCCGCATTGAGCAAGCGTGGTGGTTAATGCTCAAACCTCCGTGTGAGAAGATGCCTTTGGTCAGTAGTGGACACTTATAGGCTGTTGATTATAATGATGATGATTAATAATGAAATTTCATTCTTTTCAGCTTATTAGCTCTGAATCTTGGTTGGTGTGGTATTAGCGAGGAATCTCTGAATGCCCTGGTTGAGAAGGCCCCGGAGCGTCTCCAGCGACTCAATCTGGGAGGAGTCAGAACACTCACTGATAATTGTAAGTAATTTTAACCGAGTTCAAAGAAAGCAGGTCCTCAGTTTAACCTGTATGTATGTGTGTATGTTTGTGCGCGATTGTCTGAACCCGTTTTGATGCCGTTTTCAGAAAAGCGTTTGTAATACTCGGGAGAAAGTTTTATATGTTACTTAGCAGTCGAAAAAGGGTAATGGATGGTGTTTCTTGCTCGTTCTTTTACATTTTGTAATGAGCATCTAGCTTCACTACTCTCGCTCTACTAGTTTTAGCTTACTAACTACTAGTGTCCGACCGAAACTGGTTTTCCGGCCGAAACCGAAACCGAATGTTCGGCCGTGGCTTCAGTTTCGGCCGAAACCGAAACCGAAACCGAAACTTACGTAGTCAAGTATAAAATTTCTTAAACTGTCAAATACCAAGCGGTCACCGGTGACCGCAACCTATTGTTCTATAATTGTGTCTGCAAAACCGGTACTCGACGAGTTAAGATACTGAAATTTGGTGCATTTTACCTATTATTTTGCATTAATTAGGGCATGAAATGGAAACAGTGTATTAAGTTTGTTGTAATCATTTACTTAATATAATAATTAAAAAAATATATTAATAATATTTTTATTATTTTTTCAAATTAAGTTCTCATAGCATAATGTTTATCAGTTAACACTAATCAAATCAGTAATTGTTACTGTTTCATTAAATACTAAGTATTGGTATTTTATTATACCTCTATTCTCTGTACTGAATACTTATGTACCTCTAATTTCCCACAACTTTATGCATTTTCAGAGATTCCCTTTAATGCCTTTATAGATAATATCTAATTGTCAATTAGTAATTATACGACCAAGTTAAAAAGTCTTTTTTTTTTCTTGTATGGCCTGAGTAAAAAGTTTTATACAGGTTGGCGGTGACACTTTATTTGTCAAATAATGACAATCGTACAGTGCCGCGGGAAACAGAGTTATGCGAGCGTGAACGTGTGTGAACTAGCGACATAAGTTTCGGTTTCGGCAAAAGTTTCGGCCGATTTTGGCCGAAACCGAAACTGCCCCCGAAACTTGATTTTTGGCCGAAACTCGGCCGAAACCGAAATTTCGGTCGGACACTACTAACTACTAGTGTGTTTATTTATTTATTATTATTTATAGTGTCGAACAACAGACTCTTCTTCCCCATGAGCAGAGTGCGCGGTCGCGGCGATGTCGCGCAGCCTACTGATTTTTGCAACCCGCGATTTTTTATTAATTTAGTATGTCTCACGATAGTTATTATAAAAATTATATAAGTAATCTTAATTTTACCCAAATAGCTTTGAAATAGCCTCTATTATACATACATACATAACCTTACGCCGGTCTCAGATGGTATGCCAGAGACTATGGAACGCCAATTACGACGATTCCTACATACTTCTTTCGTTTCATTCAAAGTCAAAGCATTTATTTCAACTATTTGTTGACGTTTCAAAAGCATTCAAATTAAACCATAATTTGGTGCTTTTGAAACGTCAACAAATACAAAACAAATAATAGTCTGTCAGTCTGTCCGTCAGTAAAGCTAGGTGCTCATTCGAAGGTAGATTCGAATGGAGAAGAACGAGAAAGAAACTCCATTCGTTACTCTTTTTAAAAAAGTATGTTCTACAATGTCTCTGATACATATTCTAATACTGTACACATATTTGAGAACAATGCAAAGACACGCTTGACGCATTATACTAATAACTTACTAAAATAAAAAATAACAATAAAAGTCTTAAGTCTAACATGGTGCTCACATATGCATACTGACAATCCATAGAAATAGTGCTTCTATACAAGAAAAAGGAAACTCATTGTTTCAATAAAATTAAAATCAATTTCAATAAAGAAAGAAATGCTCGATGCCATAAGTCAACAGTCATCAATCTTTTATAAATAAGTATGAATATAAATACCTGCCTCATTGGCCGAGTCGTCGCAAGTGCGACTGCCGGGCAAGGGGTCTCGGGTTCGATTCCCGGGTCGGGCTAAGTATTACTGGGTATTTAATTCTCTAGCACGGAGTCTGGAATTGTGACCGATATATGGCAATAGGCTCACCCCCTATTACATGGGACTCATAACATAAATAGTGAAAAGTGGGTGTTACATTGTACAGTAGCATAATGTACACCTCTGCCTACTCCTTCGGGGATAAAAGGCGTGATGATAATGTATAAATAATCTCTATTTTCTTAATTTTCAGTGCTGAACAGACTGGTAGAACGCTGCCCTCGACTGCTGGAGCTGGATGTCTCCGACTGTGGCCTGCTAACTATAAATAGTATCAGCTCGTTTATGAAGCTGCAAAGACTAGAGCATCTGGCTGTGAATCGATGCTACTCTATACCTGTAAATTCATTAACGTAAGTATTTTTCGTTTTGTATTTATGAAGTGTGGGAGAGCCATGCTTCGGTACGAATGGGCCGGCTCGACCGGAGTGATACCACCAACGAGCAGAAAACCGACGTGAAGCAACGCTTGCGTTGTGTTTCGTCGTGTGAGTGAGGTTACCGGAGGCCCAATTACCCTCCCCTTCCCCAATCTCCCCAATTCCTGAATCCCCAAAAAGCCGGTGACGCACTTGTAACGCCTCTGGTGTTCCAGGTGTCCATGGGCGACGCCGATTGCTTACCATTAGGTATTCCTGTATTATTACCCCATTACAATATTCTACTGTTATGATGACTGCCTCGTTGGCCGAGCGGTCGCAAGTGCGACTGCCGGGCAAGGGGTCTTGGGTTTGATTCCCGGGTCGGGCAAAGAAAACTGGAGTTTTAAAAAAATATTCAGTAGTAGCACGGACTCTGGAGTTGTGCCCAGTATATGGCAATAGGCTCACCCCCTATTACATGGGACTCATAACATAAATAGAGAAAAGTGGGTGTTACATTGTACAGTGCCTATAAGGCTTGATGTTATGTTATGTTATGTGTAATGTTATAATTAACTCTCCCAACAGCCGATTATCTCGAATGCCGCATCTCCAATATCTGGACGTTTGGGGATTGCTACAGAATCACTGCTTAGCATCATTTCGGGCTACTATGCCGCATATCACTGTCAACGCATTCATGTTCAGGTCAGTACAAATTGTTATGTGCGCACCCCCACCATTTTATTACCCAACTCTTCACTTAATACCTGTTCCCCTACATTTCCCATTTATCAATATCGTACCGCATTTTATCCCCTATCCGAATAATATGTTGAATATCCCCCATCGACATACTGTTAGTCCTCAAATAACATAATCCTAAAAATAAGAAATTAATACCAAATATAGTATAGTTAAATAAGTTATATATATAAGTATATCACATACTAAGGGATAAAAAACCCCATGTGGTATTCTAGCTAGACTATGATCTATCTCTGTACCAAATTTCATCGAAATCCATTCAATAGTTTAGCAACGGCGCTTCCTTATGCTCGGGCCACACTAGCGTCAACGTCAGTCGCGGAGAACCTAACGGGTAACCGGGGCTCCGGCTCGACGTGCAGGAGAAGGAACGGGGTGGTTTTTAGTCAGTAAGAGTCTGACACTCCCTCCCGCCTCACCCAGGCGGGAGCAGACATTCGATGATTTTCCCCCCTTAAAAAAAAAAAAAAGCGTCAACGTCAATGCCGATTACCGCCATGTTTACTACGATAATTATTGCGATAATTTGAACGCGATAAAGTGGGTGGCTACACTTGAAATTTCAACGTGAAAAAGAGAGACTTCTGAGTTTGTTTCGGCATTTCTTCTCCAGTTAGGAAACGTGGGCCTCATCGTTCGCTTGATAAAATTGACGTGTAAAAGTGCCGCCTTGTAGCCTATTTGCAGAAATAAATTCACTTTTTTCATTTGAATGTCCATCATGCCAAACGGCAATGTGAATACCGTTGTGAAGTTATCGCGTTGACTCGTGGCTACACCTACGGTGAACGTGCATTATCGCTATAAGCAATGGCATTTCTCGTTGTTGTGGCCCGGGCATTACAAACTATCGTTTATGATATTTGTAGGAAGTTCCTTTAGTCCCCCAGTGGCTTAAGTTTAATTTTAAACAAAGTGTGTTCTTGTCAATTCTTTCATATTGAAAGTGAACTGTAATGCTTTTATATTAAAAGCCTGTTAATATATGTTTTATCAAATAATATACATACATAATGTTCGTTAATTCCTCTGTTAGCTTAATGTGATTATTGTCTATAAATTGTATAGTATATTTCGTTCACTTTACAGTCAAATGTCTACTCCTCCAGTGACATAATTAAAAAAATATTATATATTATAGTCAATGTTATCATTGTTTAAAACCAGTTCATGTTCTAATTCTAATTATAATTATATATAAATATTCTAACGAATGCAATATTCCTTTACAACCCTTATTGAGGCTCCTCCATCGACCAAATGTTCCTCTTATCCTCAGATAACCTATAAAAAAATCCTATTATAAATGTTATATTTTTATGAAATACTAGCTTCTGCCCGCGACTTCGTACGCGGAGTCCCGTTTTCTCGCGTTTCTCTAGGATTTTCAGGATTTTTTCTGTCGTAAGAACCTTCTCTTGACAATAACAAACAAAACAAAAAAAAAGATCAGCCAAGTCGGTCTAGCCGTTCTCAAGTTATGGCGTGATAACGGGAAACGTGTTTCATTTATATATATACAACATGTAACGTAATTAACGCACACCCTCAAACACCCCAATTAGAATATTATGTTATAATCATAATACATACACTAAATTGTTAATTTAACATGTATATGCATCCTTACTGGTCTGGTCATAAGGTTTATTTTTCTTTATTTTGTATTGAATGATAGAATTTGTATGAATACAAATAAAACTGCGATTTTAAAAGTCTTATTGCTTTGACTTACGATCCATTTCGATTTGTTTTAACAATACAGGGTTAATATGACAATAATTTCCGTAGTTTTAATTATTTTTGGGATAAAAAATTACCTATACTAAAAATAATATAAATCGATTCAGTTAACGATTCTGAACAAACTATTTTCAGGATGTGCGTTATTTAAGTTACATGTTGTATATAGATGTGTTTTAGATTGGATTTTATTATTATGTTTAACAATTGCATTTTTTAAAACGACATTTTTTGCATATTTTTTTCACTAAACAAAAATTTACAAAAAGAATCATGAAAATACATATTTTTTCGACCTCTTTAAACGGTTTTTTGAGCTTTCGCGTGTCTAAAACGCGGACCAACGCGAGACACAATGCATTTATAATTTTTGTTTTTTTTTTTTTAACTTTGTCCCACACTTGGCATTTTCTCCTGTATCGTGTGTACGTTTACAAACATACAAGTTCACATACACATGACACACAGACCCGGAACAACAATCTGGATGGATCACACAAAGAGTTGTTCCGTGTGGGAATCGAACCAGCGACACGTTTCGCGGCAGCCAGTTGCTCAGACCCTGCGCCAACCGTGCAGTCAATATGTTTCTCATATCGGAGCAATCAAGATGTTAAAAGATCGCGTCATGAAATGAAAAAAAGAATGTAATGAAGAATGGACGAAGAAATTTACGCAGTAACTGGAACCAGTACAAGAATCCATATTTTTACTTATATCTAGTTGTTATTACTGTTTTTCGACTTACTCACATAACTGTTTGACGAGGGACTCGACTAGTTCCAAGCTATGCTTTTTTTTTGTTAAGGGGGGAAAATCATCGAATTACTGCTCCCTCCCGGGTGAGGCGGGAGGGAGTGTCAGACTCTTACTGACTAAAACCACCCCGTTCCTTCTCCTGCGCTACGAGCCGGAGTCCCGGTAACCCGTTAGGTTCTCCGCGAAGACGCTCATATTCATGAGTATAGGACAGACAGACTGTGACTTGGTAATGTTTCAATATTTTGTTTTGACGTTCAAAAGTCCCTTCCTGGTGTAATGATGTTGACTTTGACTTGACTAGTCGAGTTCCTCATCAAACATATACTGTGAAACCTGGTTAAGTGAGACATCAAGGGACCTGCAATATCGTTTCTCTTATAGAGGTATTCCACTTACCCAGTGTCTCAGATATACAGGTATAAATAAATATCTGTCTCATTTACAGAGGGTTCCATTAATTGAGGTGGACTTAGAATTACGTATGGAATTTGTGGGTAGAATAAGAATGAGTAAACAAACAATGTTATCTCAGTTACAGAGGTTTATGCATATAAAATTTACTCGCTGTCTCAGTTATAGAGGTAATTGTGATGATAAATCGAAAGAACAAATCCCAGATATAGAGGTTTACCTCATCCCACTAACAGAGGTAATTCAGTGCCAAAATGTTGGGACCTCAGCATGAGTTCCAGTTATGGAGGTTTCTCACTTATCGAGGTCCCACTTAACCAAGTTTCACTGTATATATAAAAACGTACATGAACCCACGCCTGTCTCCCATGGGAGTACACAGAGACTGTGGAACGTCAAACAGTTATGTGAGTCTCAGTATATTCACGTGAGTAACCCGCGATTTTTAGTTAATTTACTATGTCTCACGATAATTATTATAAAAACAAAAAAATAATTAATCAATTCGGGGCCAAATTCTAGAGTACAATTCCGATCGATCGACATTGAGATTGTGTCGTACTCTTGAGTTACAACACTAGCGCCCATTGCATCCGTATTGCGTGGATATTGAATGAACTAAATGGTATTAAGTTTGTCTTTATATTCCGTACTGTGAATGCTATTGTAACAGCTACGATTGTGGTTGTATAGTGTCGACATTGAATAATTATAATTGAATTGTAGTTGAGATTGGTTCTAGTTATTCCGGAGATGGTCGGTTACAAACTCGTTAGTGTTAGTGTACATGCCTTGTGATTTCAGAAATTAATTTATAGATTTTTATTTGAACAGGGACACAGCGAACGAAGTAATAATAAAATCAAGGAGCCTTTGCCTACAATGCGCCATGTTCGTTATGATCATGGACGACATATACTGGCTTGATCTGTACGAGGAAACAGCGAACTTCGATCGTTAGGATTTTCTTTATATCACAAGCCGGTAAACGAGCAGACGCATCACCTGATGGTAAGCAATCGACGCCCATGGACACTCGAATCAACCAAGGCGTTACAAGTACGTTACCGGCCTTTTGGGAATTGGGAAATTGAGGATTGAGGAGGATTCGGGAGACGGGGACTAGGGAGGGGGGTAATTGGGCATCCGGTAACCTCACTCACACGACGAAACACAACGCTGTGGTTGTTTCAAATCGATTCAATTTCCAAATAACCTAATGCTCAAAGGAAGTCTTTTGGCGCCGATAGGGTACTTTCCTAAATTTTATTTTAATGTCCGTCCGGTAGATTATTTTAAAACATTAGACACGTATTTTTTATTTTCTCACAAAATTAAATGCTTTCGACGATATGTATATTGATTTGAAATGTCGTGTGACGTCACAGCGTGCAACGAAATGTAGCAAGCACGTTGTGACGTAACGACCTCCCACTCCTAAACGTAACTCCATTTTATTTAAGCATTGTAAATTTATACGACAAATAAAAAAAAATACATGTTTAATATTTTTTGATTATCTAACTGACGGACTAATTAGATTTTTAATTTTCATACCCTATTGTGTACCATCAGGTGATCTGTCAGCTCATTTGTCGACTAATACCATAACAGTTAACGTACATGTTACTCTCGCAAATATGTTATAATGCATTCGAAATAAATAATTCTTTTTATATCAGAGTTTGAATTTTATGTATTAAGAGGTTCATTGTAATAATAACATCAGGAGAGTTTTTTTTTTAAAACGTTGCCCCACACTAAGATTATCTCCTGTGTCGTACACAAGTTCACATACACATGACACACAGACCCGGAAACAATCAGTGGATCACACAAAGCGTTGTTCCGTGCGGGAATCGAACCTGCGACTCGTTGCCCAACCAGCGCGCCGACCAGTTCAGTCAAAGTAAGAATATTTTGAATAGAACCAAACATGGTGTCCTTATATTACAAGATAACACATTTTGACTGATATCATATTGACTGCCTCGTTGACCGTGGGCAATGAGGTTTCGATTTCGATTCCCGGGTCGGGCAAAGTATTACTGACATTTGAAAAAAAATCTCAGTACTAGCACGGAGTCTGGGAACATGGCCGGCATATGGCAATAACTCACCCCCTACTACATGGGACTCATAACATGAATAGTGAAAAGTGGGTGTTACATCGTACAGTGTCATTAAACTGTCAAACATCGAGCGGTCACCGGTGACCGCAACCTATTGTTCTTTAATTGTGTCTATAATGACCTCCTGCACCTCTGCTTACCCCTTTGGGGATAAAAGACGTGATGTTATGTTAATAAGTGTGATTTAATTCTTCTTCAACAGAGACGATGTGTACTGGAGCACTAGACGCGGATGTCCTGTCTGCCTGGCACAGCAGCCATGTCTTAGTACCTATTGTTACGTCATTATTGTTAAAATAGCTTTCTTTCATAGATAGACTAGCTTTTACCCGCGGCTTCGATCGCGTCACAAAAGGATAAAAAGTAGCCTATGGCACATATACCAATACATACAGCGCCATCTATACCAATACTTTTGTTTTCCCGCGGGAATATCAAATTTTTCCGGGTTAAAAAGTACCCTATTATTTAATCCAGACTTCTAACTTTACGTCTGCAAAAATTCAAAGCAATCGGTTTAGTAGTTACGGCGTGAAATCGGAACAAACAAACTCACTTTCCGATTTATAATATAAGTAAGGATAAGGATAGACTGATTCCAGCTAGGCTAGGCTTTTTAGGACACGGTGACTACCGTACATAAATTATGTCACATGTTAAGGGAGAGATAGGGAAGATGATTATGACGAAACATTGAGGGGATCCTAAACTTCATGACGTCAGAACCTAACGGGTTACCGGGGCTCCTGCTCGATGTGCAGGAGAAGGAACGGGGTGGTTTTTAGTCAGTAAGAGTGACACTCCCTCCCGCCTCACCCAGGGAGCAGTCATTCGATGATTTGCCCCAAAAAAAAAACACTTCATGACGTCACATTTCGTAAACTGTTATAGTCTGTGTTAAAATGTAAACTTTAAACTATTAATTTACGGACATCTCAAAAATATGTACAAATATATCTGTGTAACTATAAGAGATCAATCGGGTACTTTCCTTAATCAAAAATAAAGTATTTCGACTGTTCAATACAATAAAATATTAACAAATAATCACACTTTCATTCATTGCTTTTATGACCAACTTCATTTTTAGTATTTTTTCAGCAAATTTTTAAGAAATAACTATTCTGTTTGACGCTAAAAAAACGTGACGTCACAATACACAATCTCGTACAATATTCATAAAAAACTCTCGTTTTTGACAGATCGAATAAAGTATAGAATTTGACTAGTTGGCAAGGACACAATTGTTTTAGCGTCAGGCGTTAATATTATAATAAAATCTATATTTTCGTAACATAAATAGTGAAAAGTGGGTGTTACATTGTACAGTGGCATTAAGTGCCGTAATATGCACGGTGTCAGGGATAAAAGTGATGTTATGTGATATAAAAGATATAAGAATAAAAAATAAATGATTCTCTTCGACAGTGACGATGTATTCTGGAGCAGTGGACGGGGTTGTCCTGTCTGTTTATCACCGGATCCATGCCCCAGTAGTCTATGTTATTTGCTCCATCTGAAAATTGCTTTAAAGAACTATAGATATAGAAGAGACTAGTGTCAGATTACGGCCGAAATAGGGTGGTATTCCCTAAAGAGAATACCCAAAAATATCCAAGGTGTATTAACATCATATTTTACTAGCGACCCGCCTGACTAATTTAGATTTTTAGTAGCTTTGTGATGAATTTTAATGTTTTTCGGCGTACTCACGTAATTATTTGACGAGGAACTCGACTAGTTTCAAGCCACGCTAGAGGCTCATATTCATGAGTAGCATTCAGTGACCCGCGAGCCCGCGACGCGTCGACTGTCGTAATGTATTAACATGTGATGAGTAAAAAGCATATTGTTTTATTATTAAATGATTTTGTGTAATTATAAGCTTATTTTTTATGTATAACTTCCTACCTACCCGCCCTAGTTTCGTTCGAAACGTCAGTGGAAATATACCAAACATGGGGTCTACCATTTGTCCCTAACCAGATGAAACTAGTGTGAACCGCTCGTATTAGGGAGTTCGTTCCATTCGTCATACAATTTTTGACAACTACAGTGATTGGGCGAACCAAACCGTCGTAAATACTACCTAGTGTTCGGAAAAATGGTAGCCCCCATTGAAAGTTGCAATTAAGTTCGTTAAGTCTTTTAACCCGTGGTATTAGAACGTATATATACGCGAGTCTCATCGGCATATAAGAGGTTAATCAATACGCAAGGATGTTAAAAAAGGCGGACTTAGTCTCTCGAAACAACTACTGTGGCACCTGGCTACTATACACTTACACGAAGAATACACATACATTGACACGAAGGACGTCTGTCGCGTGACATGGCCCGCCGTTACACTTCATACATTATGGTGTTGCAAGTACACGAACAGATTCATTTTGGTCCTTCGACCAGGGCGCTTACTCTTGAAACCAATCACAATGTCAATGCAATTTCAAACCAATAATATCTCAATAATTATTCAATGTAAACACTATACAACCACTATCGTAGCTGTTACAATAGCATTCAGAGTACGAAATATAAAGACAAACTCAATACCATTTAGTTCATTCAATATCCACGCAATACGGATGCAATGGGCGCTAGTGTTGCCACTCAAGAGTACGACACAATATCAATGTCGATCGATCGGAATTGGATTCAAGAGTAAGCACCCATTTCTAAGTTACATTACGTCCGCCATTTTAACGAGCTTGCCAGTACGTATGTAATATAATATAGTAACTTTGTCTATTATGGTGTGAACAAGCGAGCGTGAACTCAAAATTATCACTATTAATGTTTTTCTTTGCAGTTTCCGTGTAGTCGCCAGGCTTACGTTAGTTGCGCCCCGTACAACTCGTAATGACCTAAGTGACACTAATACTCTACAAATCTAAAAAACAGGCGTTTCATGTACCTGTCTCCTGTCGTGTGTACGTTTGCAAACACATTCACATACATATCACACACAGACAAGGATGTCTTCAAGGCCCGAGTGAATAGGTTGCTTTGGGACGACATGCTCCATCGTAGACTGCATCATCGTGCACCACCAGCCGAGATTATGGTCAAATATCGCCCCATCAAATATAATAAAGACAACGATTTATGGATTACATAAAGAATTGTTCTGAGTCATCTGAGCCATATATATATACAAGGTGTTGTTTTAAAGCCACGTCATTTTCTAGGAAGTAACTCGGCTATCGATTCTGAGTCCAAATCAATAAAAAAATTGTAGGTAAATGTTTTTCATTTTTCTGTAATTTACGGAAATCCGTAATTGCGAAGTACACGCCGCCGTCTTGTAACTAGCTTTATAACGCGGCTTAACACACACAAACTCAAACATGTAATTTATATTATTCCTAATTCCATAAAACTCCAATAAGAAACATTGTTGTCGCTTTTTCTAAAATACTGTCGAACTTAAACGATTTATTATAGCCGTATTTTTTACTATTGGCCCGAAATTTTCTCTGACATTTGAACCTTTATGACTTCTGTGACATGCCCCCGAGAAATGACACGGCTTCAAAACTACACCTTGTATATAAAGAAAAACCACACATAGCTGACTGTGCCAATTGTCAGGCACTTGTTCGGTTAGCATTGGTTTCCGAGGACATAAAAAAGTCCACAAAATGATGACTGAAGATGAATAATCATGGAGAATTATGCTAAACGTGTCAAAGGAGGATATGCAGACAGGATCTTCAGTTCTGAAGACATACTTCAGAGTAGATTACACTGTACTAATGCTGAAGAGTTGACGAGATAACTCGAGATACTGTACCGAAAAACACCAAAATTTGTTCATACAAAAGTAGTCTTCATACATCGGAAATAAGGTCTATAATGGAGTCAGTGGAGAGCGGTCACTGGTAATCGCTTGGATTTTGACTAATTCAATTACAATACTCTCTTCCTGTGATTATACATAAGAACCAGGGGACTACAGTGACAGAGACCGTGCAGCAGCGCTCTCTGATAAACCTGAACCTTGTATACTGCGATCTCCAACCCGCCTGCCTGCGGAGATTATGACAAACCCTCTTATGTAGAGGAAACTCATAGTGCAGCCTCGCTATTGATGATACTTATATAGGATTATAATAAAAATATAAACTTTTCTTTCGTGTTTTTATTTCATACTCCTTTGTCCTGCACACAGAAAATACATATACTGGGTATAAACGACACG
Source organism: Spodoptera picta (assembly GCA_038387885.1). Classification (NCBI taxonomy): domain Eukaryota; kingdom Metazoa; phylum Arthropoda; class Insecta; order Lepidoptera; family Noctuidae; genus Spodoptera; species Spodoptera picta. Next base: position 1,146,675 of record JAZHFQ010000252.1, on the reverse strand, counting down.
CTTCCGAAACGCTGACAAAAAGACATAGGGTAGTTGCCAGGGAATGGAAATTAAAAATCTAATTAGTCCGTCAGTTAGATAATGAAAAAATATTAGACACGTATTTTTTATTTTCTCGTATAAAGTTGCAATACTTAGATAAAATGGAGTTAAGTTTAGGAGTGGGAGGTCGTTACGTCATAGCGTGCTACAAAATGTGGCACGTTGTGACGTCACACGATATTTCAAATTAATATATCGTCGAAAGTATTTAATATTGTGAGAAAAGAAAAAATACGTGTCTAATGTTTTATATTAATGTACCAGACGGACATTAAAATAAAATTTAGGATACTACCCTATTGTTTATACAGTTTTAATTGTTTTTGTTTTCGTGTTATTCATGCTACATTAGCCTTGAGCGGTTGATTACAAATATTATTATCATTAAAATAATTTATTCCTTTTATGAGAATAAGACTTGTTTTTTACCATCACCTGTCGGCGTTTTTCGAAAGCATTCTGTTTAGGGCTCGTACACAAAACTGCGATGCGAATTGCTACGATGCGATTTCGTGCGACAAGGCGTCTCCCAGGGAGACCATTCCTTTGACGACCGTCAACCGTACTAAACGTATTTTAAATTGAAAACTAGGTCGTGACATGGATCGTAACAAGAAGTGTGCACTTCTGTTATTGCTTAGGAGATACAGGAAAAAGAAACTAAAAAGATTTTGGGAAGATAAGATTTTGATGCGCGATGCGAATCAATTTGCAAGTTCTTGCGATGCGTAGAAGGAGCTCGCACATTTTTGCGATGCGACGTCGCATCTCAGTTTTGTGTACGAGCCCTTACACCCTATAGACTGACTAAAATCCTTCTATACTTGTTCAGCTTCCATCACATTTGCTCACCTGAAGGTTCGATGACATCTCTGGCTTCACCACTTGACTTTGGAGTATTTTTGATAAGAATAAAAATATTTTAATCATGTTTTTGCGGCTTTCATTACCCAAAAAGGGAAAAAACCTCACTTATTGCTAGATATAGTATTATGCTAATATGAACTACTCCCGCGGCTTTATTCCTATTGAGCATAGCATGGTGTTTTATAACCTATAGCCTAGCCGATAAATGGACTATCCAATCCAACATAAGAGTCGCGGAGAACCTAACGGGTAACTGGGGCCCCGGCACGAAACGCAGGAGAAAGAACGGGGTGGTTTTTAGTCAGTAAGAGTCTAACACTCCCGCCTCACCTAGGCGGGAGCAGTCATTCGATGATTTTCCCCCCTTAAAAAAATCCAACATAAGAAAACCACATACATACATTGCAAGATATATAAGTTAAATGAAAGCTTGTAAAAAGACACCACATATATCAATAGTGTAGAAAACAGTGTATGAAAATTAAAAATGTAATTACTCCGTCAGTTAATAATGAAAAATATTAGACACGTATTTTTTTATTTGGTCGTATAAGAAAACAATACTTCGATAAAAGTCAAAGTTTAGGAGTGAGAGGTAGCTACGTCATTTTTGAGTATAAATCGTACACAAAAGTGACGTCATGCGATATTTCAAATCAATATATCGTCGAAAATATTCGTTTCCGTAAGAAAATAAAAAATACGTGTCTAATGATTTAAAACAATCTACCAGACGGACATTAACATAAAAATTAGGCATCTACCCTATTGACAAGATAATAAGGAATCATAGAATTCGCCTGTAGCATTTCCGAACCGATACGACATTTAAAGAGAGTAGCTTGAAGAAAAGAGCCTTTTTAAAAAGCCGGCTACGTTACGCCTCTGGTATAGCTGGTCTCCTTGGACGATGATTGGTCGCCTTGACATTATTCCATAAAATCATGACCACCTAGCCTGTTCAGGGAGCCTATTTTTCATACATACGGAACGACACAGCCCTGCTAACTAAAAAATTAAAATTCTAATAAGAAACTTATTGTTTTTTTTAATAATCTTTTATTTTTTACTGTATAAGAAAAAACAGCCTCCTTCCCTATTTTTTTTATTCTAATAAGATTCAATCAACCTATCTGTTTATTTATTCAGTAAATATAATCTATATGGATCGTAAAGATATACGCAACTTACAGACTAATATTATCATATAATATCGTCATTCGAAGTTAGGGAATGTCACACTCAACACCTAAAAAAAGGGCTCTGCTTCGTAGGAGCTGGAACAGAGTGGATTTTAGTCAGTAAGAGTCTGACATTCCTCGCCTCACCTCGCGGGGTTATTGAATGATTTTCCCTCCGTAAAAAACTTTATCCCCCTAAAATACTAATTCCAATAAGGTTCTAATTGAATCTTTTGTTACAGTGCAATTGCCAGACCCACAGTTGGGACAAGACGGACTTCAATTTGGGGCTTAAGAACAAGAGACTAATCATTATTTAGATATCAGCCACGTACTGTCCACTGGCTCCCACAGTTCTCCCCCGCAGACTACACATCGCGAGGTTGGAAGCAAAGCATACAGATGAACTTGACTGATGTTTATATAAACGAACTTACGCAGGTAGGCTTTTAAGAATCATATTTGTCGAATATCTTGTTTATAAAACGAATTTCAATTAAAAAAATGTGGGTTTGGAACTCCCAGAATAATCAGGGCGATTAATCTTGAATCCAATTCCGATCGATCGACATTTATATTGTGTCGTACTCTTGAGTTGCAACACTAGCGCCCATTGCATCCGTATTGCGTGGATATTGAATGAACTAAATGGTATTGAGTTTGTCTTTATATTCCGTACTCTGAATGCTATTGTAACAGCTACGATTGTGGTTGTATAGTGTTGACATTGCATAATTATTGAGATTTTATTGGATTGAAATTGCATTGACATTGAGATTGGTTTCAAGAGTAAATGCCCTGGTTTTTTAAATACGTAAGCAAACATGTTCTGCTAGCATGTAAAAATGAATTAAAAATATAAAACACGACTTGTAAACTATTCAAAGATGTCTGACTAGTTTCGACCCACACTGGAGCTCATAAATCTTGATTTTGCTACTACTAGGTACATGATATTGGTTTATGATTATTCAGAATGCGCATAAAACAGTCTGCGCTTAAAAATGTGGTGGCCTGGGAGTTTCTCATAGATGAGCGTAAGGTTTCGAAACCTACGTATATATTTCTATGTTCCATAAAAAGAATACCAATGGAAAGTACCAATGTGACTTTATCCAAGTTATATGTACAGTCGAAGGTCAAAAGACCACTGCCACCGTGAGTGATGTTCACACGGCAATGCGCAAGTAATTTCATATTAATGTGCATAAACACGCGTGCGTACGCATACACACACGCACGCGTACGCACACGGATACAAATATGCGTGTACATGTCTGTATAAGCGCTGCAGCGCAATCGATAGTAGTCTTACGGTGGCAGGGAACTTTTTACCTTTGACCGTACTTTGTAAGATTATTTAGACACCACTGACAAACGGTGAAGGAAAACATCGCGAGGAAACATGGGCTTATAATTTCAAATTATAAGTTTGAAATCACCAACCCGCATTAAGCAAGCGTAGTGATTAATGCTCAAACCTTCTCCGTGTGAGAAGAGGTTTGCTCAGCAGTGGACATTTATAGGCTGTTGATGTGTAAAATGCGCTTGAAACCAGTCTAACATCTTAGATTAGTTTAATATTAGGAACATAATTAGAAAAGATGTCAAATTATTAAATATTTAAATTATTTGTTAAATTGTCAAATAGTAATACCTCATTTGATGTTAATGTACCGTGTAAATATATTGTAAGATTTAGTTTAAGTAATTGTTATAGAGCATCCAATGTATTTATGATAACTTGCTTTAATTCGGTAGTTTCCATGGTATCAAAATTAAAAATCTAATTAATCCGTCAGTTAGACAATGAAAAAATATTAGACACGTATTTTTTATTTTCTCGTATTAAGTTGCAATACTTAGATAAAATGGCACTAAGTTTAGGAGTGGGAGGTCGTTACGTCATAGCGTGCTACAAAATGTGACACGCTGTGACGTCACACGATATTTCAAATCAATATATCGTCGAAAGTAATTAATTTTGTGATAAAAGAAAAAATACGTGTCTAAAGTTTTAAATTAATGTAGCAGACGGATATTAAAATAAAATGTAGGAAACTACCCTTTTGGCTTACTCACATAACAGTTTGACGAGGAACTTGACTAGTTTAGTCATCAATATGCCTCTAGCATGGCTTGAAACTAGTCGAGTTCCCCGTCAATTAATTACGGGAGTAAGCCGAAAACATGATAATTAAAAAAACGAACTTCAATCTCCTCTTTTTTTGAAGTTGGTCAATTATTCTTCTTCTAAGCTTATCAAACACTGTTTTTAATAGATCGAATGATTCAAGAGGAAGGCTTATATGTACCTATATATGATTAGATAGAGAAGGTAATAAAATGAAATTTTTAATATACATGTTTGATAGAGTAGTAGACAGGGTATGAAAATTAAAAATGTAATAGTCCGTCAGTTAGGTAATGAAAAAATAATAGACAAATATTTTTTATTTCGTCGTATAACAAAACAATACTTCGATAAGGTTGCAAGCCTTTCGGTTTTCTACCGGATACATTTCGGTGAGTGTGCGGGGGAATTGCACAACTTGATTCCCCCTAGTCCTTTCCATCATCGTACCACAAGACAATCGGCGAAGCGTCACCGATTCATGGTAGATGTTCCGCCCACACGCACGAAGCGCTTCGCTTCAAGCTTCCTTGTGCGTACTGCTAAAGAGTGGAATTCTTTGCCAGAATCTGTATTTCTTGAAGGATATAACCTAGGAGTCTTCAAGGCCCGAGTGAATAGCTTGCTTATGGGACGACGTGCTCCATCGTAGACCGCATCATCCAGGCGAATAATGGTGGATCAAATATATAAAAAAAACGGAGTTAAGTTTAGGAGTGGGAGGTCGTTACTCACGCTACCATATAAAATGTAGTAAATAGTGACATCACACGATATTTCAAATCAATATATTGTCGAAAGTATTCAATTTTGTAAGAAAATAAAAAGTACGTATCTAATGTTTTTAAATAATCTACCAGACGGACATTGAAATAAAATTTAGTATACTACCCTATAGTATTATAAATGTGAATGTATGTGTGTATGCTGCACTTAAACTACTGAACCGCTGTACATATTGAGATGAGTTTTGGCACAGAGTTAGATAAGACTCAAAAAATGATTGAGAAGATAAGACTTAAATGTATAGAATATTTAATGAGAGCAAAATCGAAAGATGAAAGTAGTTAGAAATCAATATTATTCCTAGATAATCTAATAGATTTGTTAGTAGAATCAAGGACGTTGAATAAAAAGCGGATACAGTCTCTTGAAACAACGACTGTGGCACCTGGCTACTATACACTTACACGCAGAATACACACACATTAACACGAAGGACGTCTGTCATTTTGTTAAGTCTGGGAACGTGGTAACACATTACACACGCACATATAAATACACCACTGACATTTCAGTGCTTCAATCATTTCTAATCGTTACCCCACTCTAGGATTTTCTCCTGGGTCGTGTGTGCGTTTACAAACATACAAGTTCACATACACATGACACCCATACAGACACGGAACAACAATTTGTGGATCACACAAAGAGTTGCTCCGTTGGGAATCCAACCTGCGTGACATGTCCGGCAGCCGATTGCCCAGCCACCTACCGTGCAGTCAAGTGACATTATGTCCTCAACACAGCACAGAAACAAATGATTAGCCTTTTCTACGTTTAAATTAGTATTTATTTAAGCTATAATCGATGTGAAAAGCTTTTAAACGACCCACAAAGGTGTGAGTATATCTGACCGCAGTACATAGCAGTGCAATGCGCTTGTATTGTATTGTCATCACTCAGACGCCTTAGTACGAGTTTAAAGTAATCGTAACGAGTACGTGTTCGGTGCTGTGATTGGCCGGCGCCAATGAACCAACCAATCAGAGGCCTTAGAACGAGTTTGTTTTACGTGAAAAGTAATCGAAACGAGTACGCGGTCTGCGCTATGATTGGCCGGCTCCAATGAAGCAAGCAATCAGAGCACCGGACGAGGTTTCGTTTCGATTACTTTAAAGTTAAACGTAAAAGAAACTCGTACTAAGACATCAGAACTGTCAGTAAATAGAATTAGAGAGGACGAGAATGTGACTAGGTACTGACCGCACACCGTGGATCTGGCTTACTGTATTTTTTCTCACTAGATGGCACTACTGTGACTGCTCACTTTTCGTCAAATATGGAGTTAGCTAGTGTCACATCATTCGACTTTCAATGTTCAACATCTGCAGGGAATGGAAAAAAATATCAAAATGTATTCATTTTAATTAGGTACTTTCCTTAACCAAAATAATTATTTCGACTGTTCGATACAAAAAAGTATTAAAAAAATAATGACACTTTTATGAATTGGTTTTATGGTCAACTTAAGACCTTGAACGCCATGGGGGACAACATATGTGTCACGCTAGCGGAGGATTTACCTTCAACAGTTTTCTGTCGGCAGTCAAAGGCTTAATTTTAGTATTTTTCCCGCAAATTTTTATGAGATAAGTACGCTGTTTGACGCAAAAAAAAAAACGCGACGTCACAATACACAATCTCGTTCAAAATTCATAGAAACTCGTTGTTGGCAGGTCGAAAAATGTATTGAATTTGACTAGTTGGCAAGTGCCCAATTAAGCCATAATTTGGTACTTTTGAAACGTCAACAAATACAAAATAGTAATAGTTTGTCAGTGAAGCTAGGCGCTCGTTCCAAAATGTAGATTTGAATGGAGAAGAACGAGCAAGAAACTATAATCTTGCTTTTTGGGGCCCAATAGGGCTGATGTCGATTCGGAGTCGCGGAGAACCTAACGTGTTACCGGGGCTCCGGCTCGAAGTGCGGGAGAAGGAACGGGGTGGTTTTTGGTCAGTAAGAGTCTGACACTCCCTCCCGCCTAACCCAGGCGGGAGAAGTCATACGATGATTTTCCCCCCTTAAAAAAACCCCTATGTATAGGTAGATTTTTCAATCACTTCGGACGGACCATTTCAGATTTTATGGTCCTGAATGTATGAAATATGTTTTCATAAAATTTTGTATAAAATATTATAAAAAGAGTCTTTAGTCAGTAAGAAAATGTTGTTATGAATGTAAAAAGCATCAAGAATTTAGTTTTTTTCTAAATAAAAGGTTTTTTTTTAAATATATGTGTTGTTTTTTTTACTTATCTTGCGAGATAACTGTGGGAGAGCCATGCTTCGGCACGAATGGGCTGGCTCGACCGGAGTGATACCACGACGATTAGCCTCCCCTTCCTCAGTCTCCCCAATCTCTGAATCCTCAACGATCCTCAAACACCTAATCCCCAAAAGGCCGGTAAAGCACTTGTAACGCCTCTGGTGTCCCAGGTGTCCATGGGCGACGCCGATTGCTCACCATCAGGTGATCCGTCTGCTCGTTTACCGGCTTATGGCATGAAACAAAAACAAAAGAAATTGTCTATGGGCTCATATATGGAAATCTCAGTCTGGACTGAGTTATGAGCGTTGCAAGGAGCTGGAGTCAAACCCTTTACTTTGGTTTTTTTATTCAAGTTATAGATATTTTTGTCACAATTCCTAATTTCAAATTGCGTGCCACTGTACGCTGGGCGCAGGAACAACATATCACATCACAATATATCCATATTGCCAGGCACTAATTTTTATTATCTATATTCTCTCAGTCGATAACTTGTGGGATGCTTCTAGGAGTTGTGTCATGAAGCTCCATGAGCGTCAGCTGTGGTACCAGCGGTGGGTTGAGTGGTGGAAGCCTTCCAAACATTTAATAAAGTATTTTTTTTGCCGTTGTCTCCTGGTGGGAGACTCATCTACTATAGTTAGCATAATCTTTTCAAGAAAGAAAACTGTTGACTTTGTGAAAGTGATGGACTATACGTCAGACTGCCGCTACTCAATCCGCTACCGACGCCGCAGCTGACAAACATATCATTTCATGATAGGACTCAGTAAAGTATTTTGTGGGTTTTCGACTGAGAGAAAATCGATCATGAAAATCTGTCATAGGCCATAAACCGTATAAATATATCGAGGGGTAACGGATTATTTGGTTTAAGCGACATTTTGGGCGAAATTGAGTTGTTAATTATATATTCGACGGAGAAAAATTCGCTGATTCCGAATATATATATAACTCAATATCGCCCAAAATGTCGCTTAAACCAAATAGTCCGTTACCCCTCGATATAATGAACATTAGTCAATCAAGCGAAATGTTTTTTTGTTTACCTACTTTAGCAGTGGCCAGTTAATGGTTCACTCTGTTCTGATTCCGTGGCCTTATAAATAAATCTTCCGTGGAGGAGCATCATCCTATTGCTGTTTTGTCTTGTCCAGCCAAAGTGTTTGAAACAGTTACACATAAACAACTTTACTATCAATTAAAATCGCATTTATGTGATGAACAACATGGGTTCCGACAAGGCCGATCAGTTGAAACAAATCTGTTGTCACTTGTTGACTACGTCTCAGCGGGTCTGGACAGGGGTCACGAGGTGGATGTTCTTTATTTTGATTTTAGAAAGGCATTCGACACAGTTGATGGGGATATTTTGCTGAGCAAGTTACAGGCCATAGGATTCACGCCTAACCTTTTGCATTTTTTTGCAAATTACCTATTGAACCGAACACCGTACGTTGCTTTATGCCAAATTTCAAGATTCTAGGTCGACTGGAAGTACCCTTTAGGTTTTGATTCCCTTGCGAGTACTTGCGAGTTTCAAAACATGCAGCTTAAATTGCTGTTTCTTTTGATTGCGTTGACATAGAAGTTTGATTTTGTTACAGCTTAAAGGTATTATAGACCTGAGTATTTGGTATGAATTTCAATTTAATACCTCTACGCGTTTATGAGGAAATGGGTAGTAAGTTTAAAATTATTAAAAAAAAAATATTATGTGATGTAACTAAAAATTTATGGTTTTCGTAATTTTTCCTTTATCTATGCTATAAGTTGTTGCTTCGTACCAAATTTCAAGATTCTGAGTTCACGGGAAGCACCCTGTAGGTTTTGATTCCCTTGCAAGTGTCGAAAATTTGCGGCATAAACGGCTGTATCACAGCTTCAAGGGACAGTAGACCTGAGTAATTGATATAAATTTCAGCTTCATACCTCCACGCGTTCCTGAGAAAAAGAGTCTTGACAGACGGACGGACGGACGGACGGACGGACGGACAACAAAGTGATCCTATAAGGGTTCCGTTTTTTCCTTTTGAGGTACGGAACCCTAAAAAGGAATAGTGCTTCTATACAAGAAAAAGGAATTTTATGTGGTAGGTAGCGGCTAACCTACCAAATATTGTGAAACAGACCATAAGGGTGATGTTTCATGTCTCAACTTCAGACATGTTACCTATTTAAAGTTTTCAAGACTTAATAAACTCAATGGTCTGACAACCACGAGTTTATGAAAAAAATTCAATTTTATAAGTTATAAACCATAATTTAATTCTAAATGTTCACAGTCGACCGCGGACCCCAACTAAATGCATACAACGAAACCATAGCGCGATTCAGGAATACTACAGAATCGCCATCTATCGAGTGCACTTGTGTTTTTGTTTGTTTCAATTCTCTGATGTCTTGATTTTTAGGGTTCCGTAATGAAAATGTTACTTGTTGACTAAAACTCCGCCATCTGTCTGTATGTCACTAGACTGTTTTTCATAAACTATGATATACTATGAAATGAGAAATGAGAAACGGTGAAAATGAGAGCCCTGAGAAGTATGTGTGGACTAAAATTGAGTGATCGAGTGAAAAATAGTGTTATTAGAGAAAGGTGTGGATTGAAAGACGATGTAGTGACCAGGATTGAAGAGGGAATGTTACGCTGGTTTGGACATGTAGAAAGGATGGATGAAAGTAGAGTAACGAAAGAAGTATACAGAGCGGATATGAATGGGGCCGTCGGTAGAGGGCGCCCTAGACGGACATATAGTGACCAGATTGTCGATATATTAAAGAAGGGCCAAATTAAAAGTACCCTTAACCGACGAGCATGCATGAAAAGATTGATGTCTGTTGGTTGATGAAGCGAAAGAGGTATGTAAGAATAGTAGTAATTGGCGTTCCTTAGTCTCTGCCTACCCCCATGGGAGACAGCCGTGAAGTTATGTATGTATGATATACTATCCACGGCTCGAAACGCGGGAGTCGCCGAGTCAACAACTCGTGAGGATGCTCCGTGGAGGAGCGAAACAGTCGAGTGTGGTTGGAGTGGTTTATTGCGTGTCGTCTGTGTAGTTGTGTCGCATCTCTGCTGCCTGATCGTTTATCTGCGCGGTGCTGCATACTACAAATTCATTTCTTCAGCAGAATCTATATCTACCTCTACATATAATAAAATCGTAGGAAAGGGCAAACTCTACCTACCTACATTGAATATTTTTTTAAAAGAATGCTTGGGGTGTGATCTACAAACTGCACCGAAGCTAAACATAATATGGTTTATAGAATTTTTGTCTGTCTGTCTGTATGTATGTCCGGGCTAAACTCAAAAAGTAACATAACATAACATCACGCCTTTTATCCCCTAAGGGGTAGGCAGAGGTGCACACAGAAGTAACACCCACTTTTTCACTATTTATGTTATGAGTCCCATGTAATAGGGGGTGAGCCTATTGCCATATACCGGGCACATTTCCAGACTCCGTGCTACTACTGAGATTTTTAAAAACCCAGTAATACTTTGCCTGACCCGGGAATCGAACCCGAGACCCCTTGCCCGGTAGTCGCACTTGCGTCCGCTCGGCCAACGAGGCAGTCAAAAAGTACTGCATGGATTTACTTCAAATTTTTAATGAATATTACTAACAGGTCGGGTCAACATATAGGCTACACATTATCACGCTATCGCCTACCGGGAGGAGCTGTGAATCACTATTCCACGCGAACGAAGTCGCGGGCAACAGCTAGTAAAAACTAAATATGAATTTTCCTAGTTAATGAAGCATGGATTTCCGCAAATTAACGTCTGATTCTATTCTATAACATAACATCACGCCTTTTATCCTCGAAGGGGTAGGCAAAGGTGCACATTACGGTACTTGACGCCACTGTACAAAGTAACACCCACTTTTCACTATATTATGAATCGCATGTAATATGGGTGAGTCTATTGCCATATACCGGGCACAATTCCAGACTCCGTGCTCCATGCTTTTATCCTGGAAGAGGTGGGCAGAGGTGCACATTATGCCACTGTACAATGTAACAACCCCTTATCATCATTTATATTATGAGTCCCATGTAATAGGGGGTGAGCCGCATGTATACCGGGCACAGTTCCAGACTCCGTACTACCACAGATTTTTTAAAAACCCTGTAATACTTTGCCCGACCCGAATTCAAACCCGAGACCCCTTGCCCGGCAGTCTCACTTGCGACCACTCAGCCAACGAGGCAGTATTAAACGAGTATTTAAGGTAATGTGTAATAATGATTATAACTACTTTATGTAGTCGTAATGAGTAATCAATAGTTAGATTTCAATTTGCTCTACTCTACCTGGCGCCCAGCACTTGCCTAATTTGTGTACTTTAGGGATAATACGGCTTTGGACATAGGGGAAGGGGGACAACGGTCAATGATAAAAATAAAAAACATATATATTTCCAAAACGGTATATTATTTAATCAGTCGAAAATGGTTTAATTTAATACCCGAAAGGTTTCATGACAACATCAAGAATACAACAGACCAAAGTTGTAGACTATAGAAATAATTAAAAAATAAAATTATTTTCTCGAGATCAACTCGGGAAAAACATAAAAAACGCGTTTTCCAGTTATGGCACAAAATTAATCAAGATTTTCGCGCTTCAGTATATACTAAAAATTAATTTTATAAAAGTAAAATTAAATCACCAGATAACAAATTTTGAGAAAAATTAAGAAGAATTTAGCTTATTGCTAGACCGAAAAGAGATGACTTTACAAGTACTGTTAGACTTTTGTAATACTGAAAATTAGTCTGAAAATGAAACTTAGTAATCTGTCAGTATTTTACAAAGATATAATTGATAAATAGATTGAAATTACACAAACAAAATCAAGACATGAACGATTTCCCGCTAAAAATTTTAAATGTCATGCATTTTTTTATTATTAGACATGTTATTTCTTTGGCACCAAGTAATTTTGCACAGAAGTTAGAAGACAAAAAAATATTTTAAGTATTTCTATAATCTACAACTGCTGCATTGATATGAACACGTTTTTGGATCACAGATTATACTCAAAAGGCCATTGCGTGTGAGGGTTTTCGAAAAACATTTTAATTTTTCAAAAATAGTAGGTAAAACTTTATAAAACTCAGAGACAAAATAAAAATTTACATTCCTTAAAATTAATAATTACATTTATGATATGACAGTATAAAAACAACCTTCATATTATAGTTTCTCCTTTTTTGGAATAGAAAATTCATAAAAAATATGCCCATAAGTCAGATAATTGAAAAATACTTAAAAGGAAAAAGCTTTTCGAAAATCCTCGCACAAATTAATTCCAACAACTATTTTTTTAACAATGATTTTTTACAATTAACAGTTTTCAAATCACAGTTTAGCACAAATATTACAAATTATCCGTTAATCAGTTCTAATCATCTATGGAACACATTTTTGCCTCTTTTTGCAAAGTTATGACCAGTATAATTTGACCGATCTGAAGTATACTGCAAGCATATCTATCTCTCTCACTCATGACAGTTTCTGTATATTGGCATCTCACTTATTGGTAATATCGCCTAACTTCAGACAGATCTAGTTACATTGGTGTAGTAATTTACAGATTCATGATTATTTAATGATTTTTTTTTGTAAAGAATGTTGGGGTGAAAATCTGAAATTTGAATAAATACCTACTTAAAGTACACAACGCATGATTATTATGAAATTGACGAGTTTTCTATATACTTAGTACAATGTTTAGAATTGATTAGGAGCTAATTTTTCAATCATCACTTAATGCTTAACGGTAGAATAAAATTGACATTTGACAATTTTTAGTATGGAAGAATTGTCAAATATTAAGTTATTCCTCAGTTAAAATTTATCTGACGTCGGAAAAATCGGCGTTTAATCATACAAATTACCTATTATTATATTCATTTTGTAACCCTTGGTATTTCTGTTTTGGTTCCCCCATTTCATCCAGGTTCATGAACAGTTAGCCAACACCTTGCCTACATGTTTTTAAATAAATAATTTGTAAAAAAAAACAGTTCCTGCTTAACGTGCTCGTGCTTAACACAATTAAATATGCTTTTATCTATATTTATTTACCAATTTTATTTACTTTTTTTTCTACGTTCTTAAGATAATGAATTAAGTCGCTAGTGTTGACCAACTGTCATCGTTATGGTTAATGATGACAATTATGAAAAAAGTTTTCAATTATGACAATATTTCGTTACACCTAAATAGATATATTCTATTAACTTTGGACAGACGGAATTTTGTTTGAAATTACATGATAATTTTACTCCAAAACTAGTTTATTTTAAATGTAATAATACTGCAACTACGGAATATTAAAACGGGTTTTATAACAGAAAAAAAAAACAATAAATTTATCGAAATGATCTCCTGAAGGGCTGCATGGTATTGTATTTTTGTTTGTATTATGTTGTCTAGTTGTCATGTCTCTTATTGTCAGCTAGGCACTGTAGCTATCGGCGTTGCACCGTGGAGGCTCCGGAGCAAGTCTCTTTTAGAGGACCCGGTGCCTCCATTCAGGTGTTGAGGGTAGCCACCGGGGTGGTTTTAGTGAGGTAAAAATCCCACACTCCCTGGTCTTCCCCAAAAAGGCTTGGCGCATTTTGTAGGTTTCCCCCGTCATCAAAAAAAAGGGTACTGTAACTATTATAGCAGTCCGCCATGTCATTGGTTTTGAGACCTAGATCTAGACCAATCACGGGCGATTTGACTAATTCTGCTGTCTATGAATATGAGAAAATTGAGAAACAAAACAAAACTATTTAGAAGCTTGAAAGCAAAGTCCGGAGTAAAATTATGACGTAATAAGTATCGGCTACAATTTTACAACGCAAATTATGAGATAAATTTATAATTGACACATCTACACATTCTTTTTTAAGTTAATTATCAATAGAAATTGATGCTAAATGATACAGAGTTACAATGATATTACAAATATTATTTTATAATGTACGAGTTAAAATTTAATTGGTTCAACACAATGGTAGGTTGAACGGGAGCTAGAGACCATTAACTATTGCTATATTTTGCTGATGACACTACCAAAACAGGTAGAATAAAAATATCACTTTTAAGATTTCTATTATTTTACTAAATGGATTTTAATAGATATTGCATCATTTTAAATGTTTTTAAGCCTTATAATTTGGTACTATTTCAATGACTAAAATCGAAATGACATGTAATTTGACGTATTTATTTGGTTTTTTAAAAAAATGGTAAATATTGAATTTAAGTTGATCTAACCAGAAGAATCATCGCCATTTTGATATTTGCTGTAGATATTTTGACGTTACATACGTTACATAGGTTTAGATAACAGTTTAAATTATTTACATGTCGAAATGTCAGAGCTTTAAAAGTTATAAAAAATTTGAACCAAAAGATATTTTCTCGTTGTTCGTTTAAAAAAATAGTAATAAATTGGATAAAATACCTCTTCATAGCAATATAGCATAAATAAATAACAAATTTCGCGCGTAATCTTTTACATTTTATTTTTATTGTATCTGCAAACTAGTGGAATGACTGAAGAACTATTTGTGTGGCTCACAAAAAGTTGTTCCGGGTCTGAGTGTGATGTGTATGTGAAAATAAGTAAACACGACATGGGAGCCAAGAAAATTCCTAGTCTGGGGTCACGTATTGTTAAAAAAGAGTGTTAAAATTAGGAATTTCTTATATTTTTTTGTAGGTATTCCATTAAACATGTAAATTATTTAAACTGTTAATATTACATTTACTTAAGGCGTATGTACTTAAAACTCCTACTTAAGATATTTATCAAGTTACACAAGTATCTACGATTATAATTTTTTTTTCAATCATTTTTCAACTTTACCTTAGAACACTAAAGATTATATGAGTTAAAGTTAATTTAGTTTAAATATTATTTGTGAGGAGTTTAAGAATTTAAACATTTTTAAACTGGTTTTTAAACTTTAATTCGTTTATTGTTGTGCAGTTTTATCTCTGTCGGTTAGTGCCGAAATTATTTTCGTCTCTAATTTAAATTTTTTTTTTATACCCTATGAAAGAGTTAATGAAACCATCATGAAAAAGCAAATATTATAAGACTACATATAAATAAAATTTTGTTTGACTAACAAATAAAAAGCTGAGCAATTATTGATAATTTTTGGCACTGAGTTATAGACGGAATTTGTCGGAACACTACCTAGCTATTCTCGATATGTTTCGTTGTTTTTCCCAGACGTAGTATTTTGCTCAACGATAATTTTATTATAATAACAAGTTTATTAACTCTTTCACAGATTTTCTAGACAATTATTTCATTTACTATAATAAATACGTATTATGTGATTATTTAATCTAAATGTACCATGTATATAATGCCGCTTAAATATAAATACGCGATTACACATATTTAATTATTTTAATATTACGTTAATCACTAAATTATTCTTAATTATATTATTATTAACTTAGGCGGCTGGCGAGATGGTTAAAAATTACAAAAAAAAATAATAATTAAAAAAACGAGTAAAAATAAGAAAACGAAATTATAAAAAGAGATGTTTCTTAAAAATGTAATTCTCTATACTTTTTGACGTAAAATAAATTTATTTATCACAGTATAAAACTTTAAATATTCCAAACATCGACCAAATTTGATTGACTATTAAATGGCTGGGGATTTCTAGTTTTTTGGTATAAAATTCACTGTTTCCGGACACAATCCCAGAGTTTAGGAAATCACTGAGAATTTTGCAAATTACTAACCCTTTACTCGGCTCGGGAAGCCTCCTCAAGCAGCCGAGTATAGGACAACATTTCAACGAGATTGTCTATAAGACTACTTAAAAATGTACGGGAATACTTTTCTTATTTTTACCAATTTAATTGATTTATTATTATTTTTCGTGGTTAAAAACGTGTTTCGTTTGGATCTAATGGCAAATAATCAGTCTTTAGGATTTCTTTTCTAAATTGAGGCAATTCGAGATCAGTAAAACATGCTATTGACTAAATTTATGGGTTTTTGTACTTGAAAAGGAATTAGAGACACTATTTTAACATTTATCAAACCTAAAGGAATTATCGTGTCGTGGTGGCCCGGAGGTTTAAGATGCCCACTTCTCATGCATGAGGGTGCGGGTTCGAAACCTACCAACGGCAAGTACCAATGTGACTTTTTCCGAGTTATATGTACTTTCTAAGATTATTTAGACACCACTGACAAACGGTGAAGGAAAAACATCGTGAGGAAACCTGAACTTATAATTTCTAATTATAAGTTTGAAATCGCCAACCCGCATTGAGCAAGCGTGGTGATTAATGCTATAACCTTCTCCGTGTGAGAAGAGGCTTTGCTCAGCAGTGGGCATTTATAGGCTGTTGATGATGATGATGATGATGAAAGGATTTATTACCAAAAGCAATGCTTATTTACAATTATGGCAAATATAAATGTTGTTCGTTAATCTCGCTAAAGCGCTAAACGAATGAACCGATTTGTTTCATTCTAGTCTGCAATTATTTATGGAGGGTTTAAAGGGTGACAAATAGTATTGAGCCGGTATGAAGCTCGCCGGGTCAGCTACCGGGCCGCCGTTGAATATTATTACAATTGTCATCTAACATACAAACAATTAATTGATTAGATATTGTAACATTTAAGCTTTACAAAATTTACAATATTATTTTAAACAAACGAGAGGTTTTTAAATCCTTTCCAAGTACAAAATAATAGATAAAAACTATATTTTTAAACTTATGAATCTATTTTATTTCAGTTTATGCGCTAAATGACTTTCAGTCCAGGTATTTTTTAAACTTAATTTTGACCTTTAACAAAAAAGCAATAATATTTAGAATGAAAGCAACAAAGTTTTAAATCATATTCTAATATTGCATTTGGAGTTCTCGCAAGATGACTATATACGTTTACATTTTATTTAATAGATATTGAGCCCTATTTTAAGGACATAAGAACGATGGTGGAAGCAAAAATAAATTTGTGCAACACAACAGTTTTATGCAGCTATTATTATAAAACCAAAATGAATCAACAAATTGAAAATCTAGAAATGTTAAAATATTAGGCTAAAAAAATAATATATCATCGCTTTTAATTAAAAAAAAATGAGAAAAATCAGTCTATAACATTTGCAAAGTTCGTATTTTAAATTTCCTAAACTTATAAATTAGTTTGAAACTTATAATTAGGATTATAATCGAGGTGTTAGATTAAAATGTGCTTACGATTACTAATTAATTGTAAATTAATTATGAAAGAGCTAAAAGTTATGCTAAATACAAAAAAAATGATGTACAAAGTCTTCTAATAACACCCTGTTTTTGAAATATGTTTTCTTGTCGTCGCCTCGCTTTTTCGTAAAAAGTAAAACTTTTTTAATTGTCTATTATTGTTAATAATTTAGTAAATAAATGCGAAAATTAGTATGTTAATATATCATTTAGTTTATTAAACAAAAAAATAACAGTAAAAGCCGAAACATTTTAGTGAAAACAGAACAAATGTCAACTAGTATTTTATACAATAGCTGTTAGTATGACATCCAGGACACACAGTTCAATGTGGTCTTTAAAAAACAGAGTTTATATCACGCATTTCAAAAAAATCAAAATAATGAATTAAACTTTACTTTTTTGTTTTTTACTCTATAATAAATGTGTTAATTAATAAAACAATGAAAATGTTATATGGTCAGATAGAACAAAAAATAACGCAACATTTTAAACAGTTCACAAGACAAAAAAGAATGAGAAAAAATGAAAAACAAGAATCGCGAAGGACGGTGTCGAAATATTAACTTTATACGAAGAAGCGAAACACTAGAAACATGGTTTTTAATTATCATTATTTCACTAAACTGCGACAATGGACATTCCTGAACACAATATGCGGTATTGCACTACGTGGATTCAAAAGCACCCTTTATCAAAAACCCCCCCCACTAATAAATTCATAATACATAAAAATTCCAAAAAAAAAACAACGAAAATTATGTCGATTTTTGTAAACGCACAAAAAGGACAAAAAGTAAACGAAAAAAAGGATCTCAATCAGGTGTAAAAATTAAACGGAAAAATAGTAAAAAAAAATATACAAATGAGAGTTTTTTTTTTAAATAAATGTCATTCCTACACTAACTATAATTATAAATATTAAAAGCGAAAGAGCTTTGCGTATAACATAAGTTTCCAGACAAATACAAAAAAGAAATCACAATTAAAACATCGCCAGCGATTTGAAACTAAAATAATTGCATAGCAGGACAAAATAGCACAGCCCTTTCGCTTTTAAATTGCTAAACCAAACGCATGCATTCACAGTCGTATAGAAACAGAGAGAGAAGGAAGAACTGATCTATAGAAGAAAAGAGATAAAAAGATACATCACCGATAGCTTCTTTAATCAAACAATTCATACATCTTCTCTCTGCGGTCTGCGTGTGTTTCATCGCTGCAATGGGCCATTAGAATAGATTCGCCCACTATCGGATTTTCAAAGCATAATGAGCAGGCATACACAGCATCCCCGAAGCAAATGATCTTGTTATCATCCCGATACATTGTCATTGGATTCAGAACAGTACTCGGTTGGATCTCCTTGCCGGCAGCCACACACTTCTTGATATAGACACTTTTGTACAAGAAATGAATCTTCTCGCAGTGAGATTGACTCAAAATATGCTTCAAAAGACCATCTTCTTCAACTTCTGTGATGGAACAAGCTGGGCAGAAGAATGTGATGGCAGTCTTGCATTCATCATTGTCCAATTCACTTCGGATCTGTATGCTATGGACTTGTACGTAGAATGTAATGCGCTCGATGGCAGGTTTTTGCTGAAGAGTATTGAACAGCGTTGAATCTTCAAAACTGTTGTAGCTGATCACTTGATCTAGAGATTCAGAGAAGGCAGATAGAGTAGTTGAATCTAAACTGAAGTTTCCGATGGAAGACGTGATGGATTGGTTGGACATGCTTTCCTTTGACGCCATACCGGAGTCTGATTGGCTGATGGAGTGATTATGGCACTGACAGGAGCATTTGTGATCAGACTCATCACTGCTATGGTCTAAATGAGTGTCAGTCTCATCAAACTTAGCCTCTTTGAAGAGATTCAGGAAGGCATCTCGGTAATCAGGGAAATCAAAGTGTTTGATCCGCTTCTTATTGGTGACTTTAGCAGTTTTGTGTATGCGCTTGCCTTTATGAAGGTCGAATGTGATGGTGCGTCGGAATACTGCTTTAGGTTTCATATTCTCCTCTTGCAAGTAGGTTCCAACAAAAGTATCTAGGGAGTTTCGCAGACCAAGCATTTGTTTCCGGAACTTGTACTTCGTCTCATCATCCTGCTTGTCTATCACAAAGTTCCAGGCCTCCACTGGGCTGTTGCGGTCCCCATGATCAATATATGTAACTTGACCAAACATCTTTGGGATCTCTGAAAGGTCCGTACCAGGTAACATTGTAACAAAAGACCGACAGGTGAATACTTTGGCTACTTCAATATGAAATTGGAATTCAGCAAGCAGTTTTCGCAGAACACACTCAATTTTTTCCAACTTCAACTGGTAACTGAGTAACAAGGAGACTCGTTCTTCTTCATTCCTTTCTAGTTCGACATCACCGAAGGATTCAGGAGTTCCTGACCGCACCAACTGGTTTTCTCTGGTAGTTTCAACTTTGCGGCACATTTTGACCCTTGATTTCTTGTCTTCTTTACCTGAAAGATCCGTGTCGGAACATTCGGATAAAGATTCAATATCTAACTCCTCATCGGACTCCGTTGATATGTCAAACTCGAAAGACTGACTGAAGTTAAGCTGTTTGAACCTCTGACTGAAGAGATTAGCGCTCTGGCAGTCTAAGGAGATGTGTGGGGGTGTATTTTCATTGTGTTGGCGGTCTCCTTGGTACAAAGATTCATTCATAGAGCGGCTAGCTTGTTTTATGTCTATTTTCAAACTGCGGCTTTTTAATTTGCGGCCTTTAGTGGTAACCTCGTCGATGTTAAGGAGGTCGGTTTCAGACAAGGAACCTTTCTTTGCTGCAAAATTTTTCACTGATGTTGGGAGCTTCAGACTTGTTGCATGGGGTTTTGACGTAGAATCTGGCTCGATAGATATAAATTCTATGTTCTGTGACGACTCAGGCCTTGAAGAAGTACTTGCTACGCTTTCGAGTACTGGTTGTTCAGTAGATTGACTCTGCTCACCAGATTTCGAAAAATACGATATATTTGAAAACATTTTACGTATTGAAAACGCCATTTTGCCAGCGTTGTTGTTGTTCTCGACGGCAATTAGAAAGTTTCTCCAGTTTATTTTTGATTAATCTATCTGTAAGACAATTAAACACGCATTAATTATTTTCGTTAACAAAGAAAATTGTTTTAGTGAATGAATAATTATTGTATTTTACCTTTCTCAATTCCTGGCGGCTCGTTCAACACATAGTTTTCCGCGTTATATCACATTAAAGCAGTTAAACACATTTTCTTATTATGATTACCCTCAGATTACTATGAATTATAAATATTTTGACTAAACAAAAAAACTGATTGACAATTTGTTGAACTTCTCTGTGTACAGCTCGATCAATTTAAATTGTATCTTGATTATATTATGTAGATGTAAATATGGCGCTAGTAGTCAGCAAAATACTACTTGCAATGGAATCTTCAAGGATTTTACTGAGAGCTTCTCATTTTGGTACGGTAATACGTCAATAATAATGTTGCTAGCTCTTTACAATAAATATTACGGTAGAAAAACAGATTTGAAGTTCAGATTTTAATCCAGATCACTGGATCTCTCCATTAAATTCAGATAAGACAAACAAAAGGCTTCAACAGTATACTTAATCAACAAAAATATGTTATGTTGGTTGTGTATTAACAGGCTGTTTGACATTTTTAAATAAATAATCAACAAATATGGGTTTCTACCTAAATACTGTTACTATTCACAACGAAACCTAGCATCTGCGTAAATTGGAACGAAGCCAGCTGTCAAATGGCAAAACAAAAATAAAAAAATTAATCTGTCATTTTATGAAACACAGTTTGACTTGACTTCGACTCGATTTTATAAAATTCGCTGTAAATGAAATAGAAAAACAAAATGAAACCAACAATAGATATCGACTCGTTACGTACGGAACATGAATCTGACGAACAATGGGACGTAAGACGGAATTTCATGGAGGAACACAAAGATGACTTTGAAGAGGGTGAACTCATTACTTTAGCGCAATTGTTTACAAATATTGAGTTTTTGGGATGTCGGTACGTAATAACATAATGTTTAAGTATTAAATAAAAGAAGCATGCATGCAAAGATTGATGACTGTTGATGTAACGAAAGAGGTTTGACCACTATCTCGCCTGTTTGTAAGCCATGATTGTAGCCTACGATGGAGCACGTCGTCCCATAAGCAACCTATTCACTCGACTATTTACTATATGTACACTATGAATAAATAAAGTCCTCAGTTTGTTGTTATTTTGTTTTTCCATCTCCCTGACCAAATATTGGTAGTACATTGTTCTCACATAATTGAACTCAATGAAATAATGTAGGTAACCAAAAATTGTATTGTGAACATGATTGAAAAAGAGTAACCTATGGAGTTTCTTGCTCGTTCTTCTCCATAGGAATCTACACCTTGGAACAAGCAAATAGCTTCACTAGAAAACTGACCTACAGTCTGACATTTTTTCTTAATATTTAAATATTTTGTTTTGACATTCAAAAGTGCCTTCCTGGTCTAATTGAAATAAATGATTTTGACTTTGACTTCGAAAGGGAATTTAGCCCATAACAAATTTTACAGCAGTCTTTAAAACTTTAACCTTACAACATCGTATTGGAGACTCGGTTGCCAAGGGAAAAAAAACTTTAACCTTAATTTCTTTATTTTCAGATACCCCCCAGCAACAATGAAGCGGATAGCCAAGCTATCAGAAAAGGTTTCAGCGAAATACAGAGAGAGTAGGAGAAACAAATTGAAACGCACATTCGTACAAGCTAGTGATGCTGCTGAACAGAAAGCAAAGAGATCATATACTAAATAGATTTAATAAAATTATAATAAATAAATTTATATTGCGTCTGTGGTAATTGGGGTTCTCATTTTCCATTTATTTATTTAGAGGGTCACCAACAGCAATATGGCAATAAATACCTTCAAATTATCTGTATTTATGCCTGATAATGGGGCATAATGAAGACCACCACTGATGTACAACATACAAAATACAAAGTATCTGAAATACAAAATGCAAGATACTTATTAAGTATTTCAGATACCAGATACAAAATAATATTGACATTGGTATCTAAAATACTAGATACAAGCTTCTTTAATTGCCAAATATTAGACACAAACGTCAAATAATCAGTAGTTTTAAGTACTATTAGATTCCAGTAAGCGCAGTCGCGCTTGCGACCACTCGGCCAACGAGGCACTCATTATTAGTCAGAGGCCTTAGTACAAGTTTGTTTTACGTTTAAAGTATTCGAAACGAGTTCGCGTTCGGCACTCTGATTGGCCGGCGCCAATGAACCAACCAATCAGAGCGCCGAACGCGTACTCGTTACGATTACTTTAAACGTAAAACAAACTCGTACTAAGGCCTCTGATCACAAAATAGTAGACGCCCTACACTGGCGCCAGGTTCCTTACAGAGGGGAGCCGCGAGACGCGCGTGCCTTACTGCCCATAGTGACGGCGACACCAATAGAACTTAAGGGCGTCTATGAGGTGATCGCCTAGGGCACTATACATTAAAATTCATTTCTTTTTATAGCATAAGCCGGTAAACGAGCAGACGGATCACCTGATGGTAAGTAATCGGCGTCGCCCATGGACACTAGAAACACCATGGCGTTAAAAATGCATTACCGGCCTTTTAATTCGGGGATTTGGGAGACGGGGACTAGGGAGGGGGTAATTGGGCCTCCTCATGTATTAATTGTAAACATAGGTAATATTAGGCTCTTAAATAGCATTTACGCTATGTCAGTTTTTGTCAGCGTACAAAATTAGAAAAATAGTTGGAAACAATGATTTGGATTGATTATTATTATTACTTAATGTCACCTAGATATTGGTTTAATCTGCTTCTGCCTATGTCCAGGTGAATTAGTCTAATTTTACTTACATACAAACCTTGTCCTAAAACTGGACACACTGTATAGTCGTAATTATCGCAGGTTCAATTCCTGTGTGGAAAAAATTATAAAAATAGGCCGTCAATGTTGTTTAATGTCATATTTAAAAATAATATTTGCTGGGCTGGGCAACTGGTTGCCGTGGAACGTGTAGTGGGTTTGATTCCCGCACGGATCAACTCTTTGTGTGATTAACATATTGTTGTTTCTGGTCTGTGTGTAATGTATATGTGAACTTATATGTTTGTACGTACCCTCGACACAGGAGACAATCCTAGAGCAACTAAATTCACTGAATTAAATTCTAATAGTCCTAGACGGACATATAGTGACCCGATTGGCGATATACTAAAGAAGGGCCAAATTAAAAGTGCCCTTAACCGACGAGCATGCATGAAAAGATTGATGACTGTTGATGAAGCGAAAGAGGTATGTAGGAATCGTAGTAATTGGCATTCCATAGTCTCTGCCTACCCCCATGAGAGACAGGGGTGAAGTTATGTATTGTATGTATGTTTCAAAAATTCTATAGTAGTAGTCCAAATTAGTATGTAAAGTTGTGTGCGTTACTCAGGCCAAATGTTGTCGAAAATGGTAATTTGAATCTTATTGATAATTAGTTTACCGTTACAACATATAACGTTATAACAACCGTTATAACGTTACCCCAGTAGGAAATGTTTTTGTGAAATAATTAAAAAATTATAAGCACAACAAATTTAAAAAAGTGCGCAACAATTACAAATCCACACAATTAATTATGTATAAGATTCAAATGACTATTTTCGACTACATCTGGCCTGGGTAACGGACACTGTAAAGTTGATTACATAGAAACTGTTATTGCGAATTTGAAAAACAAACTTTATTCATTTATGGTTCACTAGCTTCTACCAGGCCAGCAGCTTCGCTCGCGTTCCTGTGGTGGTGCCAAGGAGTTAATTGAAGACAACCAGTACTAGTATTTTTGGGGAAAAATCACAAAATAAAACGGAATATTCTTAATTTATTTAATACCCTTCATTTCATTCAGAATAGACAAACAAGGTTTTTTAAAAGGAGTCTTATGTCGTTCAACAAGTTCCTCTATTAATATAACATCTATAATTGTTTTTAAACATTTTTCTTGTTTTAAAAACTCTAACATTATTTTACCATAGTTTTTATCGCTTGAACTGAAATGGTTACAATTTTTTAGTAAAGAAAATATATAATTTTGCACATTTTCTATCTTGTTACATGATCTATAAGCTGTGTATATGTTGAATAAGTTATGAGTGTTCTGTTCAGGGCTGAAATCTATGTCTGACATGAATTCTAGGAACTCTGTTAGTTCATCGCTATTTAAATTCAATAAAAAGTTATTTATTACATTATTTTCTATTTCTACGTCTTTTAAGATAATTTTAAATGCAATTTTGAGTAACTGAGGATATTTTTCGTGAGTTTTTAATAGAAGATCCGTACAAAATCTTGAGTTTTCGCGCTTTACATAAGTAGGTATGAAGTATTTGTAAAATATTGATTGAAAATCAGTTTTTAACTCTTCTGTGGTTAAAATATATTCTATTAACGTCTCAGCTGTATTTGTTGATAAGGTTTCAGCAAGTTTCACAAGTACGTTTGGAGTTTTAAGACATTGTTCAACCAATTCGTCTATCTTTGCCAGTATGTCGGTTTCCGGGCCCAAAAACTGTTCTATATCATATGTCGTGGTTTCATCTGCGTTTTCTTGTGTGGTGGTAATGCCATCAATTTCTGGAGAATCATTTACGATGATAGTTTCATTAGTTTTGTTAATTAATTCCAAGTTTTGTGGACCGAACTTTTGCAACCATTTGTTACTTGGATCTGGCGGTGGAGCGGCGTTTAAACAGCGCTGAAGTAGTGATTGTGACTCAGGTGCAAATGTCCAAATGTGAGACATTATTTGGAAGACTTCAATTGTGTTTTATTCCAATTCTTCAATGATTTTTGTGATTAAAATAGACCGGCGGCGGAATCAAATTCAAAACAATACTAGCAAATGTCAAAGTCAAAGGTTGACATTACTAGAGATGTGGGAACTTATTCATTTTGATCATAATCGATAAGTCTGTTCGACTTACATGATCATTTGCCGATTTCATGATAAAGTTATGTTTTGAATCAAAAATAATCTCGATATTATCTAATTTCTTATACACCGTGAAATAGGTACTTACTACATATAACACAAACAATCAAGTATTTTCACGACTTACCGAGGAATATATTCGTTATGTATGTCGTGACTACACTGAACAAAAGAACGAATGAATTAAAGAGTGCTATTGAAATGTCAATCAGACTGACATTGTCAGTCAGTCAAATTGATTTGTTTTGATGATTTTGCTATCAGTTTGATTTTGTACAAGCCGCGGCGCGGTTGTGAGCAAAATAATTAAGAAAATCGTAGTAAATAATATATTTTATATCCATTTCCGTTGGGGGAATTCATGTAGTGGCACACGGAAATATTCTGTGAGTATTGTTAACTGTAAATTCGTAGTAAATTATGAATAAATGAATCATGATGCGCTAGCTAGTTAATTTAAAATCTTACGCATTTGAATTTAGGTATGTTTGTGCAGCTTGCTTTATATTTTTTGCAGAGCTAGTCATAAAGTAGAGTATTGTTAAGTATTTGCATGTTTTTCCTCTTGTGTTATTTGTGTTAGTTAAAAATTAATAACATGTTTATTGTTGTTCCTATTTAGAATTTAAAAGATTTAAACATCTACTGCTCTGGTTGTGTTATATCGGGATTTTTAAAGAGTATGTATTAGTAAAACTAAGCTTCAACGGTGAAAGGATTTTAAAAATCTGATTTTTTTATGGCGGCGCAAACAGAATAAAATGTGTCCGCTTTGTAATTATTAGTACTTAACTATAACTATTTCAATAGTTTTTATTGACACATTAAATAAAGATATAAATGAAATTAATAACTACATAAATATTTACAACTTAAAATTAACTACAACTAAACTATTAAATAAAACAAAAGTAAAAAAGAACACAACAAAAATTATACCCTTAATTTAGGCGTCAAAGTATTCGTCCGCATCACTATCACAGGGGAACGTTCCCAGAAGACTGGCAGCATTGCCACGTTGAATGGCAATACTTATTTTCTGTCCGTCTGTGCACTGGGACCCCATGGCCCAAGTGTTTCGACCCCAAACGGCTCAAAACAGTAGTTACCTACTAGATTTGAATATTTACGCCGTTTGAGGGCCTCTGCCGCAGAAGCAGCTGCACCAACGCATGCAGCGGTGCTTAAAAGATGTGATGGCGCAAGGGTGTCTACACACGTCGCGTCCCACACCAAAGGCCTACCCATCTTCCAAGGCAGCAACGACATACCATCTGGTCTTTTGCCGTTATCACGTACCAAACCATTAGGTTCTAATACGGCTGGTACACCAGCTGAGGCAAGAACACGACGAATGATGTCGTTGATGCTGGCATGGCGAACTATGCGGCCTGCACTTCTGCAACAAGAAAGATCATGGTGTCCCAAGCCATCGACTCTTTCTCCACAGTGACAATAATGCGGAGAAACACAAGGAGAACCTAAACTTAAGCATACAGCTAGGCGGAACGTTATGTCATCCAACATAGTTCCTTTGAAGGGTGACGGGAGTGCCTGAAGCCACAATCCTGACGCCCATCTTTCAATAGGTTCAAAACATTATCTAGAGGTAGTAATAGAATCATAGGTCAGTTGTAATTATTATTATTATTTATTTAGAAAATTTACATATACCTCTACAACACTACAGCTTACGCCATTAAGTTATACTATTATATGATATTATGTAGGTACTTAAAAACAAACTAATTAAGTAATTAAATAAAAGACATAAAAATAATAATAATAATTAATAATAAAATAATAATTAATAGTAATGAATTTGGTGACATTTTTTTTTGTCGTGGCAATGTTTTTTTTTACGTGGGGATGCCATCTTTCGGTATTGCTTGTCGGCTCGCCCGGAGTGATACCACTGCCGATAGTAAAACGGCGTGAAACAACGCTTACGTGGTGTTTATAAGAGATTTGCTTTTTTTTACGTTGCCTCACACTCGAATTTTCTCCTGTGTCGTGGGTGCGTTTACAAATATACAAGTTCACATACACATGACAGAAAGACACGGAACAACAATTTGTGGATCACACAAAGAGTTGTTCCGTGTGGGAATCTAACCCGCTACACGTCTACACAGTTGTACCGTGTGAGAATATGTCTCGAGCCACAAAGTTAAAGTCAAAATTATTTATTTCAATCAGACCTGGGTGCTTACTCTTGAAACCAATCTTAATGTCAATGCAATTTCAATCCAATAAAATCTCAATAATTATTCAATGTCAAGACTATAGAGGTACAACCACAATCGTAGCTGTTACAGTAGCATTCAGAGTACGGAATATAAAGACAAACTCAATACCATTTAGTTCATTCAATATCTAGTGTTGCGACTCAAGAGTACGACACAATATCAATGTCGAATTGGATTCAAGAGTAAGCCCCCAGGAAGGCACTTGTGAACGTCAAAATAAAATATTGAATCGTTCAGAACCCGCTCCGCTAGCCGCGTAGGCACCCCGCACCAGTCACTCAGTCAGACTGTGAGCCGCCTCTACATAAGAGGGTTTGTCATAATCTCCGCAGGCAGGCGGGTTGGAGATCGCAGTATAAAAGGTTCGTATCAAAGACCGCTGCTGTACGGTCTCTGTCTAATGTGTAGTCCCTCAGTCGGGTATATGACACCCACGTGAGGAGTAGCTGTGACGGTAATGTCAAATGTACCTCTACATACTACTCGTGTTTATTTAATTAATTAATTTCATCTAAACTGTTAATATCTAATTGGTGGCTTGTTCATCCGCGAGTCACTTAAGGGGCCAGTAGAATACCAGCGCAAGGCCTTATCTTGCACATGGTGAACTGGTCCCATTTCACGGCAGACTTGGGACATGAATATGTATCCGTCAGTACCTACTTGTCGCGGAGAACCTAACGGATTACCGTGGCTCCGGCGCGAAACGCAGGAGAAGAAACGGGGTGGTTTTTAGTCAGTAAGAGTCTGACACTCCCTTCCGCATCACCCAGGCAGGAGCAGTCATTCGAAGATTTTCCCCCTTAAAAAAAATGAGTACCTATACACGCCTGTGCATGTCAATTGTTTTTTGGCGTGAAATAAAGTTTCTTTCTTTCTTACTCTGTTGTTATCATACGATGATTTAAATTTCGTTTGTATTTATTTATACTATAACAAAAATGTTTGCCATTAACATTAATTGCTGTATCCATTCGTTAAGACCTTATCGCCATAATGTCCAGTAGTTTACAAGTTTATCGCTAACAAACAGTTAGTCACAGTTTTTGTTATGATGACGTAAATAGTAGTTTGTTCGGACGTTTTGTATAACTATCTCATTACTTCTGTTGGTGATATAGGCTGTGTTTAGATCCACTTAAAAGTAGTAGAAATGTGATACAAAGTTGAGCGACCCACCCCAGCGTCATAACATAATATAACATAAAATCACGGCAGAGGTGTAGATTATACCACTATACAATGTAACACCCACTTTTCACTATTTATGTTATGAGTCCCATGTAATAGGGGGTGAGCCTATTGCCATATACCGGGCACATTTCCAGACTCCGTGCTACTACAGAGAATTTTTAAAAACCCAGTAATACTTCGCCCGACCCGGGCATCGAACCCGAAACCCCTTGCCCGTCAGTCGCGCTTGCGACCGCTCGGCCAGCGAGGCAGTCGATTGCTATCACCTATATATCATCGTAATCATCAGCCTATATGTGTCCACTGCTGACCAAATGCCTCTTCTCACACGGAGAAGGTTTGAGCATTAATCACCACGCTGGCTCAATGAGATTTCAAACTTATAATTAGAAATTATAAGCCCAGGTTTCCTCACGATGTCTTCCTTCACCATTTGTCAGTGGTGTCTAAATAATCTTAGAAAGTACCTC
The DNA here is from genome assembly GCA_038387885.1 of Spodoptera picta. Classification (NCBI taxonomy): domain Eukaryota; kingdom Metazoa; phylum Arthropoda; class Insecta; order Lepidoptera; family Noctuidae; genus Spodoptera; species Spodoptera picta. The sequence continues at coordinate 1,117,157 of JAZHFQ010000252.1, read as the reverse complement.
TACATATAACTCGGAAAACTGGTACTAGCCGTTGGTAGGTTTCGAGCCCGCACCCTCATGCATGAGAAGCGGGCGTCTTAAACCTTCGGGCCACCACGGCATAATATTTGATTAACCTAACTAAATCGCCTTTTATACACTTTTCAAGGGGGGGGAATCATCGAATTACATCTCCCGCCTGGGTGAGGCGGGTCAGACTCTTACTGACTAAAAACCACCCCGTTACTACTCCTGCACTTCGAGCCGGAGCCCCGGTAAGTTAAATCTCCGCGGCTCCGTGTCGGCATCAGTCCTATTGGGCTCCATGCATGGTGGTTCGATGGATCTTGGAGGCGCGCGCGGAACGAGTCTGGTTGTGGTCGGGCATCGAGCTACCCTTGCTCGCCGTCCCGCACTTACGGTGGCCGGAGACCGTCCCGCGATCTCCGACGCCGGGAATGTCTCCCGCGACAACATACGATATAAATTAGAAAATATTTATCAAGAAATGAAAGAGAAAAATCTTTAGCGGCTCTGTGTCTTTGCTCCCGACTACAGATAAAATAGACACAGCATATTACAAAAAATAATTGTATGCATTGTACTATGCAATAAATCGTAACATAATTTGTTTATTTTTACATAATAGTATATATAATACCTATTGTTTGCTAAATCATTTGTTGTCATTGTAATATATTATGACATAGTTAATTACACTTCAGTTTTCATATCAACATCCTTCACTTTACTTAGATCGATGTAAAATGTTTATAAATAAACTATAATTATATATAACATGTGTCTACAGTTGTATAATTCCGCGGTATCCGGTCACACTATTTACTGATAGTTCTAAACTATACAAGCATTGAAAAGAGCTTTATTCATACAGATTTTAACTACATATTAACATCAACCATGACAGTCCACTGCTGCACTATGTGTCTCCTCTACATAAGAGGGTTTGCCATAATCTCCGCAGGCAGGCGGGTTGGAGGTCGCAGTATAAAAGGTTCAGGTTTATCAGAGAGCGCTGCTGCACAGTTTCTGTCTAATGTGTAGTCTCTTATGATATTTGCTTCAACATTATGCTGTCATCACACATCATAATTAAGTGTGGGAGAGCCATGCTTCGGTACGAATGGGCCGGCTCGACCGGAGTGATACCACGGCCGAGCAGAAAACCGACGTGAAGCAACGCTTGCGCTGTGTTTCGTCGTGTGAGTGAGGTTACCGGAAGCCCAATTATCCTCACCTACCCCAATCTCCCAAATTCCTGAATCCCCAACGATCCTCAAACTCCTAATCCCCAAAAGGCCAGTAACGCACTTGTAACGCTTCTGGTGTTCCAGGTATCCATGGGCGACGCCGATTGCTTACCATTAGGTGATCCGTAAGCTCGTTTACCGGCTTAAGCCATAAAAAAAAATGATGTATCTGCGCTGATGTATCAATTCGAGTAGGTCAAATAAACTCGACGGTAGGTCATCAAAGTTACCGTATGTTATACTCGTTTCGGCGGCATCTTCAGGTGATGAATCTTCTCGGTGGTAGATACGTTAAAATTTCACTTACACTGGAGTGCAATTTTTTGCCAGAGTCTATATTTCCTGAATTCACTCGGATCTTGAAGACACTCAAGTTATACCCACTTGAGTGTCTTCAAGATCCGAGTGAATAGGTTGCTTATGGGTCGATGTGCTTCATCGTAGGTCGCATCATCGTGCACACCAGTGGGTAAACGTAGGTCCATCAAAATAATATACTTTTGCAGAACCTGCCCTCGTTTCGACCATCCCCCAAATCTCCAATCCCTAAAATTAAAGCAACGCAGTAATTACTCTAGTGTTGCGAGTGTCCATGAGCGGCGCCGATTGCTTACCATCATTTACCAATCACCTCCCTCCTTTTCCTTCCAATCTCCTCAATCCCTGAATCCCAAAAGGCCGGTAACGCTCTTGTAACCCCTATAGTGTTGCGGTAGTACCGTCATAACCCGACAGGCCCTCGAGGCCCGTGCCCAGGGCTCCCATTCTCAGGGAGTCCCGAAGGATCAACTAATTCTACGATGGTCATACACCTCCGTTACACGTTGCTCGGAGCAAATCTTTGTAACATAACATCACGCCTTTTTATCCCCGAAAGGGTAGGTGCACATTTCGGTACTTAATGCCACTGTACCTCTACATATGTAACACCCACTTTTCACTATTAATGTTCTGAGTCCCGTGTAATAGGGGTGAGCCTATTGCCATATACTGGGCACATTTCCAGACTCCGTGCTACTACTGAGATTTTTAAAAACCCAGTAATACTTTGCCCGACCCGGGAATCGAAACCGAGACCCCTTGCCCGGCAGTCGCAATTGCGACCACTCGGCCAACGAGCCATCTTTGTGTGCTCCACAAATTGTTGTTTCGGGTCTAGGTTAAAAAAAAACAAAAAAACATCCCATAAGGGCTCGAAATATTATGTGTCCAAAGACCCCAGCGTAGTCTAAGTCGTCACTGGGTATCCATAGCGCGGCGTCGATCGCTTTATTTTTTAAGGGGGATTATCATCGAATGACTGCTCCCGCCTGGGTGAGGCGGGAGGGAGTGTCAGACTCTTACTGACTAAAAACCACCCCGTTTCTTCTCCTGCACGTTAAGCCGGAGCCCCGGTAACCCGTTAGGTTCTCCGCGACTCCGAATCGGCATCAGCCACCATCAGGTGATGCGTCTCGTTTACCGGCCGACGCCATTACGCCACTACGACTTGACAACTAGATTACAGAGTACATTAAAAGTAACTAAGGCCTATTTGTTTACGATATATTTATCTTAAAGATTTAGGCCAATAAACACTTCAGTTAATCTATTAACTTATCTAGTAATCTTGAACGCATTTCGTAACTCCATTTTAAATGTAAACAGTTTGCATAATAACCACTTATAGATGTACTAGCTGTGCCTGCTACTTCGTCCGCGTAGATTAGTGATTCACAGCTCCTCCCCCTTTTTTTTTATGGGGGGAAAATCATCGAATGACTGCTCTCGCCTGGGTGAGGCGGGAGGGAGTGTCAGACTCGTACTGACTAAAAACCACCCCGTTCCTTCTCCTGCACGTCGAGCCGGAGCCCCGGTTACCCGCTAGGTTCTCCGCGACAGCTCCTCCCTCTTAGGTGATAGCGTGATAATATGTAGCTTGTATGTTGACCCGTTGACTGGGACAGGATGCAACTTTTACAGATTATAGTCAGTTCGATTACTGTGTGCGGCAAGCGAATTTTAAAAATAGATAAATGCAGTTGTCTTTCTTTTCAAAAATAAAGGATAGTTTTCTTTGAGTAAAATTTTCTATCATAACATAACATAACATCACACCTTTTATCCCCGAAGGGGTAGGCAGAGGTGCACATTACGGCACTGTACAATGTAACACCCACTATTCACTATTTATGTTATGAATCCCATGTAATAGGGGGTGAGGCTATTGCCATATACCGGACACATTTCCAGACTCCGTGCTACTACTGAGATTTTTAAAAACCCAGTAATACTTTGCCCGACCCGGGAATCGAGAGACCCCTTGCCCGGCAGTCGCACTTGCGACCACTCGGCCAATCAGGCAGTCAAGTTTCTATCTTAAGTATTAAGAATACTTCCCCTTCAGGCATTACAAAATTCCACCATATATAACTTAAAGAATGTCACATTGGTGCTTGTCCTCATTCTTGACAAGCGAGCGCCTAAACCTCCGGGCTTGGACACATTATAAATAATAAAAAGTGTTTATTGTAACAAAATCCTTAGACACACAGTTTATGAATACTAACATCTAAACTAGGCCGAGCCTGTACCTTAGATGTTAGTTCCTTCCAATTGATACAATATATTATTTACAATTTATAGTTTGTAAACGTTTTATAATACCATTGATATCTAATGCACGAGTATGACAATACAATAAAACAACCTTGAGAGAACCCTCCTGTCTCTAACCTAACCTAACCTAATATAAACATACTGTACACAATATCAAACTTTAATTTTATTTCTAGATCGCTCAACCAATACAGTTAAACTTAACTCATTTCTTTAACTGTCTAATCCGGTTAGCGAGTTAACTAAAACAGCCATTCTAAGGTACCAGGATACCATAACCCGCAACTAGTCCATCACAGTTAGACGACACACATTTTTTTCTATAAAATTACTGTTCGCGTCAACTCAAGTCAATATGTACTTTTTGTTCGGAGACATAGAATTCATTTTATATGTCTAGCCTACTGATGGTAGCGTGAATTGTCCAAGTGTCCAGGCGATACATACTTAGGAATCGTCATGACCTAATGATAACATGTAAACAGTGGCTCATGTAGTGTAGAGATTGTCCAGTCAACTGATGGTAGCGTGGACTGTCCAGACGATATGTACCTAAGTACCGTCGTGAGCTAATGGTAACATGTAAACAGTGACTCATCTAGTGTAGAGATTGTCGAGTCAACTGACGGTAGCGTGGACTGTCCAGGCGATACGTACTTAAGAATCGTCATTAGCTAATGGTAACATGTAAAAAGTGGCTCATGTAGTGTAGAAATTGTCCAGTCAACTGATGGTAGCGTGGACTGTCCAGGCGATACGTACTTAGGTATCGTCGTGAGCTAATGGTAACATGTAAACAGTGGCTCATGTAGTGTAGAGATTGTCCAGGCAACTGATGGTAGCGTGGACTGTCCAGACGATACGAACCTAAGTACCGTCATGAGCTAATGGTAACATGTAAACAGTTCATGTATAACATAACATAACATCACGCCTTTTTATCCCCGAAGGGGTTAGGCAGAGGTGCACATTACGGCACTTAATGCCACTGTACAATGTAACACCCACTTTTCACTATTTATGTTACGAGTCCCATGTAATAGGGGGTGAGCCTATTGCCATATACCGGGCACATTTCCAGACTCCGTGCTACTACTGAGAATTTTTTTTTAAAAACCCAGTAATACTTTGCCCGACCCGGGAATCGAACCAGAGACCCCTTGCCCGGCAGTCGCACTTGCGACCACTCGGCCAACGAGGCAGTCGAGACAGTTCATGTATTGCATACAAAATTAAGTTAAATATTTAAACGACAGACTATTTAACTAACAAGTATAGATAACTAAAGATACGTTAAAATGTTCAAAGGAATTTGTAATGTTATTCTTATCGCTTGTTATCATTAAGTCGAAATGACTTTCTCATTGGTCTTTTTTTTAACAAGATGGTGTGTCTTAAGTTGTCGTATTATTTTCCTTCTAATTATTTTTCGTTGCTTCCGTCCGTGTGTCACTGCAGGGGTGCCAACTGAATACTAGTGTTGGGTACTTTCTGTGTCCAGCTCAAACTGAGTTGGCGAGCCCTTTCGTCGTGGGCATGTTACCACCCTGTTGTTCGTTTATTTTGTTCTACTATTTTTAATTAACTAAAAATCGCGGGTTACTCACGTGAATATACTGAGAAAAGCTTTACTAGTTTCGAACCACAGAGGGGTTCTTCCTCATGAGCAGCGTGCGCAGTCGCGGTGATGTCGCGCAGCCTACATTGTTTTTAATATTATTTTATGTTTTTACTGCTTCGTTGGCAAGTGCGACCGCCGGGCAAGGGGTCTCGGGTTCGATTCCCGGGTCGGGCAAAGTATTACTGGGTTTTAAAAAATTCTCAGTGGTAGCACGGAGTCTGGAAATGTGCCCGGTATATGGCAATATATCCCCTATTACATGGGACTCATGACATAAATAGTGAAAACGTGGGTGTTGCAATGTTCAGTGGCATAATGTACACCTCTGCCTATGCCTTCGGGGATAAAAGGCGTGATGTTATGTCATGTTATACATATAAACCTTCCTTAAGAATCTCACTATCTACGAAAAAAAAAACCACATCGTAATCCGTTGCGTAATTTTAAAGATCTAAGCATACATAGGGACAGACAGACGGCGTATATCGACTTTGTTTTATACTATGTAGCGATGAAACCCGTTTCCCGTTGTCACGCCATAACTTGAGACCGATTTGGCTGATTTTTTTGATGTGTTTGTTATCGTCAGGAGAAGGTTCTTAAGGCAGAAAAAATCCTGCATATCCTACGAGAACTGGAGAAAACGGGATTGCGCGTACGAAGTCGCGGGCAGAAGCTAGTAGAGAAATAAAAAAAGTTTAAAGTGTCAGTTGAGTAGGGTAGATGCCTAATTTTTATTTTAATGTCCGTCTGGTAGATTATTTTAAATCATTAGACACGTATTTTTTATTTTCTTACAGAAACGAATACTTTCGACGATATAATAATAATAATAATATAATAATAATAATAAACGTTTATTAGCACTTCATAGAATTAACACAGTGAATATTGATTTGAATTGTCGCGTGACGTCACTTCTATGTACATTTTATACGTAGAAATGACGTTTTAGCCCCACTCCTAACTTTGATTCGTTATTATCTAAATATCATTTTATTATACGACAAAATAAAAAAATACGTGTCTAATATTTATTCATTACGTAACTGACGGACTATTTAGATTTTTAATTTTCATACCCTGTCATCATCCCTATTGAGGTACTTACAACATCAATTCTAATTGAAGTCTGAGTTGATTATTTTAACAAAGGAATTCATTACAATTTAGATTGAGATTTTTTCTTTATAGTTAACACTGCTAAAGACTGAAATACTTTCCCAGAGTCTGCGGACTCACGATGCGATTTTCCGCGCCCACCGCGATTGGCCTCCAGCCTTTGTAGGATACAGATATCTATGTTTTTATAATAACTATCGTGAGACATACTAAATCAACTAAAAAATCGCGAGTTAGTCACTGCGAACCACAGAGGGGTTCTTCCTCATGAGTGGCGTGCGCCTATAGTAGGCTGCGCGCACGCTGCTCTGTGGTTCGAAACTAGTAGAGCTTTTCTCAGTATATTCACGTGAGTAATTCCGGAATACTGAGACGTTACTTACTTTTAAGTCGTGTTCAAATATCGTGCCATCTCTCTCATTTTACAAAGAATTCGTAGGAATAGAACTACCTCTATACTTAAGTACGACTTAAAATTGAGTAGCGTTTCAGTATTCCGACATAAGTCGCGATTTTTTAGTTTTTTTAGTTAATACAGATATGTATGTTAAAAATTATAGCACATTTCACGGCGGGTTTTACGCCTGCGGTGTGTGCGATTGTTTGCGGCCACAGAAAACTGTAGTTTCGTGAGTTTTGCAAATAAGTCTCCATGCCGCTACCACGACGGGCGCTGGTGAAAATCGCATCGTGTGCCGTAGCTTGTGTTCCTCGAAGGGTATAACCTGGGTGTCTTCAAGGCCCGAGTGAATAGGTTGCTTATGGGACGACGTGCTCCATCGTAGACCGCGTTATCGTCCACCACCAGTCGTAGACAAACTATAGTAAACAAATGATTGTACGGATGTAGGATGACTAACATTTTCGTAAATTTTTCTAAACAATGAAAAATGTTGTCTCTTTTGTTGCAAACCAAAACTTACAAACGATACGATTTGTAAATATCCTATGATGTCACTAGTGTCTCGTTAGTATTTGCCAGCCTAATGGGTTACCGGGGCTCCAGCTCGAAGTGCAGAAGAAGGAACGGGGTGGTTTTTAGTCAATAAGAGTCTGACACTCCCTCTAGCCTAACCTAGGCGGGAGCAGTCATTAGATGATTTTCCCCCCTTTAAAAAAAAGCCTAGGTTTTTTTTTGAGGGGGTAAATCATCAAAGTCAAAGTCAAAGAATTTAGTTCAAGTAAACCATAATTTGATACTTTTGAGATGTCAACAAATCGCTACATCATCATCATCATCATCAACAGCCTATAAATGTCCACTGCTGAGCAAAGCCTCTTCTCACACGGAGAAGGTTTGAGCAATAATCGCCACGCTTGCTCAATGCGGGTTGGCGATTACAAACTTATAATTAGAAATTATAAGCCCAGGTTTCCTCACGATGTTTTCCTTCACCGTTTGTCAGTGGTGTCTAAATAACCTTAGAAAGTATATTTAACTCGGAAAAGGTCACATTGGTACTTGCCGTTGGTAGGTTTCGAGCCCGCACCCTCATGCATGAGAAGCGAGCGTCTTAAACCTCCGGGCTACCACGACATTTCAACGGGCAATCTCTACATAGTATAAAACAAAGTCGCTATCCGCCGTCTGTCTGTCCCTATGTATGCTTCGATCTTTAAAAGTACGAAACGGAATTTAAAACCGGTTTTTTAATAGATAGAGTGATTCTTAAGGAAGGTTTATATTATGTGTAATACATGTCTACGGCACCCGTGCGAAGCCGGGGCGGATTGCTAGTACAAAATAAATAATAGTCTTTCAGTCTATCCGTCAGTGCAGCTAGGCGCTCGTTCCAAAATGTAGATTCGAATGGAGAAGAACGAGCAAGAAACTCCATTCGTTACTCTTTTTAAATATAGTAAAATTGGAAGAACGTAGCATTCTATTGGTGAAAGAATTTTTTAAATGGGCCCAGTACTGTTTGAGCCTATTCATTACAAACATACAAAAATAGGTACAAATCTTTCCTCTTTATAATATTAGTTTAGATGCGTTGTGTGATATATATATATATATATATATATATATATATATATATTTTTTATAAAAACGTAGCCCCACTTTTTTTTTTCTCCTTCTCCTGCACGTCGAGCCGGAGCCCCGGTAACCCGTTAGGTTCTCAGCGACCGTTAGGTCCTCCGCGACAGTTAGGATCTTACGTCTAGTATTTCTAGCCCCACACTAGGATTTTCTCCTGTGTCGCGGGTGCGTTTACAAACATACAAGTTCACATACACAATGACACCTAGACCCGAAACAACAATTTGTGGATCACACAAAGTGTTGTTCCGTGCGGGAATCGAACCCGCGACATGTTGCACGGCAGCCGGTTGCCCAGCCACCGCACCAATCGTGCAGTCCTATAATAATGTATAAAATGTCTGATTTCCATGACTTTCTGTTATGAAAACACTTGAAGCATTCTGGGAACATCACGTCTATTTCGTAGACTTGGTCTCATCCAAAATCTTCTTTTGGTACAGAATATACCCCGACATTGCGGCAGCAATTGCGATGTTATCGCCCATTTTTGTCATCAGTATCTGCTTACGGTTCTTACTTTACCGAAGGTCACAAGACACCTGAGAATATTGATTCATAACCGCGCTTGCCGGCGGCTTTTAGGCGGCTTTGCTTGTCGTCAACCCGCCGGCAGTGCCGCCGGACTATGTGGATCCACCATTATGGAGATAACGTAACAAGTGGAATGTGGTAGAATGTGCACCTCTGCCTACCCCTTCGGGGATAAAAGGCGTGATGTTATGGATGGATGGAATATGGTTGTTAAATTGTACATGCGCACCTCTGTCTACCCCTTTGGGATATTAACGGTGCTATTAATCTTAAACTACCTCGTTGGCCGAGTGGTCGCAAGTGCGGCTCTTGCAAGGGGTCTCTGGTTCGATTCCCGGATCGAACAAAATATTACTGGCTTTTAAAAAAAATCTCAGTAGCAGCACGGAATGGCAATAAGCTCACCCCCTATTACAAGGGACTCATAACATATATAGTGAAAAGTGGGTGTTACATTGTACAGTGGCATGATGTGCACCTCTGCCTAACGCTTTGGGGATAAAAGGTGTAATGTTGTGTTATGTTATGTACAAACAGACATTGGCAATTTTATTTATCTATACTAATATTATAAAGAGGAAAGATTTGTACCTATTTTTGTATGTTTGTAATGAAGAGGCTCAAACAGTACTGGGTCGATTTAAAAAATTTTTTCACCAATAGAATGCTACATTCTTTCAATTTGACATAGGCTACAATTATCATTTTGAAATAAATTAGGGATCCTTGGTAAAATTTGAACAATGTAACCGAAAGGTGTAGAAAAATGAGTCTTAAAATGTCTTTTGTCGAATGTGCTGTCGAAACTATTAGCGATAGAACAAAATAATGTACAACAATATTGAAGAACATAATAATGTCTACAAAAACCTCCGCGGTAGCATATGTCCAACTATTGTAGTTATGTCACTACAACAATCCAAATTTCCAAAAATCCCCGTGCGAAGCCGGGACGGGCTGCTAGTTTACATATATAGATATGTATGGAATGTGATGTGAAAGAACTCAAGGAGATACTTTAATGTCATTGACATTATAGTGTAAACATGATCGATGCCTATTAATACTTATCACTAATAGTATAAAACAAAGTCGCTATCTGCCGTCTGTCTGTCCCTATGTATGTTTTTTTTAAGGGAGGAAAATCATCGAATGACTGTTCCCGCCTAGGTGAGGCGATAAGGAGTGTCAGACTCTTACTGACTAAAAACCACCCCGTTCCTACTCCTGCACTTCGAGCCGGAGCCCCGGCAACCTGTTAAGTCCTCCACGGCTCCGTAGTCACCCACTGTTGATGAAGATTTTTTTTTATAGCATAAGCCGGTAAACGAGCAGACGCATCACCTGATGGTAAGCAATCGGCGCCGCCCATGGACACTCGAAACACCAAGGTGTTACAAGTGCGTTACCGGCCTTTTGGGAATTGGGAATTTGAGGATTGTGGAGGATTTCGGGATTCGGGAGACGGGGACTAGGGAGGGGGGTAATTGGGCCTCCGGTAACCTCACTCACACAACGCAAGCGTTGTTTCACGTCGGTTTTCTGCTCGGCCGTGGTATCACTCCGGTCGAGCCGGCCCATTCGTGCCGAAGCATGGCTCTCCCACACTTATATGACACTTTTTCCCCAGTAATATGAGGCTGCAGTAATTATAGAAAGTCTCCTAATAGTCTATTGACCTGGAACGTAATTGACACCGAACCGATACAGTTACCATGGTCTGATAGTATACATATGTCGTAGTGGCCCGGAGGTTTAAGACTCCCGCTTCTCATGCATGAGTGTGCGGGTTCGAAACCTATCAACGGCAAGTACCAATGTGACTTTTTCCGAGTTATATGTACTTTCTAAGATTATTCAGACACCACTGACAAACGGTGAAGGAAAACATCGTGAGGAAACCTGGGCTTATAATTTCTAATTATAAGTTTGTAATCGCCAACCCGCATTGAGCAAGCGTGGTGATTAATGCTCAAACCTTCTCCGTTTGCTCAGCAGTGGGCATTTATAGGCTGTTGATGATGATGATGATGATGAAAGGAATTATTACCAAAAGCAATGCTTATTTACAATTATGGCAAATATAAATGTTGTTCGTTAATCTCGCTAAAGCGCTAAACGAATGAACCGATTTGTTTCATTCTTTGCAATTATTTATGGAGGGTTTAAAGGGTGACAAAAAGTATTGAGCCGGTATGAAGTTCATTAAGCAAGCGTGGTGATTAATGCTCAAACCTTCTCCGTGTGAGAAGAGGCTTTGCTCAGCAGGTTGATGTGTGTGATGTGATAGCATACGGTCAATGGGTCCACATAATACATACAAGCGCCCGCGACTTCTGCCGCATTCCTGTGGAATTTAAAGTACATGTTATCGTAGACCATAATCTACCACTGTTCCAAATATCATCTCGATCCCTTCAGCCGTTTTGACATAACATCATCACGCCTTTTATTCCCGAAGGGGTAGGTAGAGGTACACATTACGGCATTTAATGCCATTGTACAATGTAACACCTACTTTTCACTATTTACATATTTATGAGTGTCATGTAATAGGGGGTGCCTATTGCCAAATACGGGGCAAAATTCCAGACTCCGTGCTGATTCTGTTTAAAACCCAGTAATACTTTGCCCAACCCGGGAATTTATGTCACTGTACAATGTAACACCCACTTTTCACTATTTATGTTATGAGTCCCATGTAATAGGGGGTGAGCCTATTGCTATATACCGGGCACAATTCCAGACTCCGTGCTCTCGGGCGTCTTAAACCTCCGGGCCACCATGACCATAAACACAATATTAGTAGGAGATAATCATGGTGTTCAATGTTTTCAGGATATAATGCAGTACCTCCTGCTCCTCCTGTGTGTCGGTGGCGCTCACCTGGCGCCACACGAGGAGTTGTACCTCTCCAACTCAGAGAAATGTGGATATGATGTGAGTAGAGTATTAATATCATCTTCTTCTAATTGCCTACTTGCCAACTAGTCAAATTCAATACCTTTTTTCGAACTGTCAAAAACGAGAGTTTTCTATGAATTTTGTACGATATTGTGTATTGTGACGTCACGTTGTTTTAGCGTCAAACAGCATAGTTATTTCTTAAAAAAATGCTGGAAAAATACTAAAATGAAGTTGGTCATAAAATCAATTAATGAAAGTGTGATTATTTTTTAATATTCTATTGTATTGAAGTTATAGGCGAAATAATTTATTTTTGATTATGAAAAGTACCTTATTGTAATAGGATTGTGTCCTAATTTAAGTGTTTTTTTTTATGAATAAGCCGGTAAACGAGCAGATGAATCACCTGATGGTAAGCGATCGGCGTCGTCCATGGACACACGGAACACCAGAGGCGTTGCAAGTGCGTTACCGGCCTTTTGAGGATTGTTTGGGATTCAGGGATTGGGGAGATTGAGGGGGAACGACGAAATACAACGCAAGCGTTGTTTCACGTCGGTTTTCTGCTCGGCCGTGGTATCACTCCGGTCGAGCGCCACATTCGTACCGAAGCATGGCTCTCCCACACTTAAATCAAGACATATTAGTTTGAACAGTACAGTTAATAAATAAGAACAATATAAACAATAACTTCTTGATAATACGTGACCTCTAGACTTCGATAACATGTACCGTGGCTAACAACAACCTACGCCGATGTGTCAATTTTTCTCATTGGATTTTCGACTTTACAATTTAACGATAAAGTTGAAATCTAATAAAGAAATTTGATAGAAACGAGAAGGTGCTGCCTACTGCCTGCTGCACAATTGTATGCTTTATTTGTTTACTACATTTAAGTTCGTTTATAGATTGCCTAGTTACATTAAATTTTAAAGTACTTAAGGCCGATTTTTCCAACGCCAGATAAATTTTATCTGAGGAATAACTTTTTATACTTATTTGAAAATATGAATGTTGCCAGGGAATGAAAATTAAAAATCGAATTAGTCCGTCAGCTAAATAGTGAAAAAATATTAGACACGTATTTTTTTATTTTGTCGTATATTAAAATGATATTTAAATAAAACGAATCAAAGTTTAGAAGTAGTATTTTATTTGTTTATGTAAAAACAGGATATTGACAATCACAAAACTAAATAGAAACAGAAAGAAGGCAGTAGTTAAATTGCTGGAGACGGGTAGCCCTAACGCATGTTTACGTACCGCGGCGCGCGGCTGTAGATATTTAACTCTGTCATGCGGCCGAGTTACAATACTGTATGTTAATATTACCGCGCCAGGAGCCTTGCTCTATATTCCTGATCCTGTTGAATTCCAGGTTTGCACACATGGTCACTGAATCGTTGACTATTGAACTTTATTTTCTAACGATCACATACTAATCTAAATAAAAATCAATTTCCGTTTGTTAGTCTCGCTAAAACTCGAGAACGACTGAACCGATTTGGGTAATTTTGGTCTTGAAATGTTCGTGGAAGTCCAGGGAAGGTTTAAAAGGGGAGAAAAAAACATTAATAGGCAGTACGAAGTTTGCCCGGCCAGCTAGTATTTTAAAAAAATACTATTTTATAGTTTTTTTTGCGTGGAGCTAGATGTATCTTGTTCAAGATTCGTGTATGTGTTCTCCTACTATGTAATTTGAATAGCGGGTGAATGTCCGCAGCAAGACTATGGGCTCTCACGGGCCTGCGGACGGCGAGCACGGGTGACTCGCTGCCCGACCAGAGGCACGTGTTCGGCGCTGTGATTGGCCGGGTTCAATAAACAAACCAATCCGAGCACAGAACGCCGTCTCGTTTCGATTTCTTTAAACGAAAAAGAAACTCTCACTAAGCCATCAGAACCAGACCCGAGCGTACAGCGCTGACCACCGCAGATGGGGCCCAACAGGGCCTGGTCCCATTTCACCGCAATTTTGGGACATAAACGAACATGTACCGATCAGGTTTTTTCCTTCAATAGGAACGCAATACAATCGTAGTGATGGTGCGCGTGGTTACGTTGCAAATGAGCATGAAATCAGGCACCCTGATTACCCGCAATTACCGTGACATTGCGATTTCATGGTGTTTTATTTTATTTCACAGATATCTCACAGCACACTTAAATTATAGCACGTTCATATATTGACATAATTATTTTTGGCAGTTTCTTCTTGCTTGCTTCTATTATAATATAATCTGTGGTTTTTTAAATTTGATGATTATTTATTTAACAGTAGGTACATTATTTTAATTATATTTTGGTAATATTTTTATTATCTATCTCTTCTTCATCTGTTAATATTTTTAATATACCTACATATATTATAATCATATATCTCTTCCTCTGCCTCGTTGGCCGAGTGGTCGCAAGTGCGACTGCCGGGCAAGGGGTCTCGGGTTCGAATCCCGGGTCGGGCAAAGTATTACTGGGTTTTTAAAAAAATCTCAGTAGTAGCACGGAGTCTGGAAATGTGCCCGGTATATGGCAATAGGCTCACCCCCTATTACATGGGACTCGTAACATAAATAGTGAAAAGTGGGTGTTACATTGTACAGTGGCATTAAGTGCCGTAATGTGCACCTCTGCCTACCCCTTCGGGGATAAAAAGGCGTGATGTTATGTTATGTTATATATCTCTTCTTCATCTGACTGAACACTTCACCTAGAACCCACAAAATTAAAACGAAGTTTTTGGATATATGTGGATTACAAGTATGTGTTGCTCTCGTCCGTGCGTCACTGCAGGGGTGCCAACTGAAAGTCAGTGTTCAGAGGCCTTAGTATGAGTTTCATTTACGTTTAAAGTATTCGTAACGAGTTCGCGTTCGGCACTCTGATTGGCCGGCGCCAATGAAGCAACCAATCGGAGCGCCGAACGCGAACTCGTTACGATTACTTTAAACGCAAAACAAACTCGTACTAAGGCCTCAGTGCTCATTGTGCCCAGCTTTATGTTGAGTTGGTGACGCGTTCGGATTGTGCATGTCCGCCAACACCGCGCAATATGTTGCACCTATATTATTGGCTTGTTTTAGTTTTATAATTTACCTGTTATCTTTTTTATTGTTATAATTTAGTCATAATGTATAAGTATTTTTATCTGGCGTGCATGTCTTATGCCGAATAAACGTATTTCATTCATTCATTCATTTGTAGTGTCTATTAGGTTTATTCAGATAAATAAAACCAACGCACTAATGTTTTAATAAATAAACTATATTAGAAATAAGAAATGAGTATACAATAATTATACGAAGCGACAAGAGATTTTCGTGATTTCGATGCGCGCGTGATCGCTAGCTGTGGCGGAGTGTGTGGGCGAGCGAGGGGGCGCGTGCGAGTTGAGCGCGGGGAGGCGGCGGCGACGACAGCGCTCGATGTGTCGAGCGGGCGGCTACGCGAACACGCGAGGCGTTCGAGTCCATAAACGCGGGCCGGGGCTCCGCTAGCGGCCGGGCCGTGTGTAGGTATAGCACTATAGCTAAGGGTGTGTACATGCGTGCGGAAGCATAAGGCCGTGTACAAACGTTGTAAATTAATTGTTATGGTATGAATGTGAGTGTATGTACGTATGTGTTATGTATGTATTTGATATGTATATGATCATGTACCTTAGCTACATCCTACACATTCATTCGGTACTAATAAACGAATACCTACTGTTATCTGTACATGCCATTTGTTTTTAGTGTATGAACTAAAGTTTTTTATTTGTTTCTTCGATTCCAGAGCTGCCAGGCTACGTCTCCTGATATGCTGAACGTGCATATAGTGCCGCACACACACGACGACGTTGGATGGTTGAAAACTGTCGACCAATATTACTACGGAAGTATGTCGATACATCTTACTTTTAATATTATAAATACGATTTGTATGTAAACTAAAAATCGCGGGTTATTCACGTGAATATACTGAGGAAAGCTGCACTTGTTTCGAACCACAGAGGTTCACGCTGGTAAACGTAGCGTTCCCTTCAACATCAGCGCACTCGCCGCCACCGGCGGTTGGAAGGAAACGCTCGTAGTGTCCGGCAGAGGGCGCGATGGGCTTTTTTTTAGGTTAGGGAAAATCATCGAATGACTGCTCTCGCCTGGGTGAGGCGGGAGGGAGTGTCAGACTCTTACTGACTAAAAACCACCCCGTTCCTTCTCTTGCACTTCGAGCCGGAGCCCCGGTAACCAGTCAGGTTCTAGACGCGCAAGTAGCAACACCGATGCGAGCGCCAACGCCAGCCAATAGGCTGTAGACATCGCCGCGACCGCGCACGCTGCTCATGAGGAAGACCCCTCTGTGGTTCGAACTAGTAGAGCTTTTCTCAGTATATTCACGTGAGTCACCCGCGATTTTAGGTAATTTAGTATGTCTCACGATTTGTATGTTTCATGTCGGGATGTTTCAAACCGACTGGACACTTTGGCAATGTGTAGAGATGTAGCTTCATTGTGCATTTTCTACCGCTTATACCATGGGGAGTGCTCTGATATAATTGTTTGACCTGATACCTGCCGCATGACAGCATATGTATCCCCATCATATAGAGGTAGATGGTAGACTGGCCACAACTGTGTGTGCTTCTCTCGTAGCTTTCTGCCTCGCACAGCAAAACTGTGGAATGGTCATACAGTGGTATAATGTGCACCTCTGGCTACCACTTCAGGGATAAAAGGCGTGATGTAATGTTATGTTTTTCATTTGAGTAAAATTGAGAATTTGTTTTCAGGTAGAAACAATATTCAGAAGGCTGGCGTGCAGTACATTCTGGATTCAGTTGTGAAAGAGCTTTGGGAATCTCCTAAAAGAAGGTACGGTGAAACGTTTGACAACTTTATCTTCCTGTCCTTATATCAAGTTACTTCTAGTTGGCACAATTTGGCAACTTCCATTCTTAGGGGAGAATATAATAAATGTGTGGGAGAGCCATGCTTCGGCACGAATGGACCGGCTCGACCGAAGTGATACCACGGCCTCACAGAAAACCGACGTGCAACAACGCTTGCGTTGTGTTTCGTCGTGTGAGTGAGGTTACCGGATGCCCAATTACCTCCCTCCCTAGTCCCCGTCTGCCGAATCCCCGAATGCTTCACAATCCTCAAATTCCCCATTCCCAAAAGGCCGGTAACGCACTTGTAAGGCCTTGTTCTTTCGAGTGTCCATGGGCGGTGCCGATGGCTTACCATCAGGTAATCCGTCTGCTCGTTTAAAGGGTTATACTATAAAAAAAAAATAGAAACCAATAGACTAATTAGAAATTATAAGTCCAGGTTTCCCAATGATGTTTTCTTTCACCGTTTGTCAGTGGTGTCTAAATAATCTTAGAAAGTACATATAAGTCGGAAAAAGTCACATCGGTACTTGCCGTTGGTAGGTTTCGAGCCCGCACCCTCATGCATGAGAAGTGGGCGTCTTAAACCCCCGAGCCACCACGACATAAATAACAATCTTAGATTTCTTTTCACAGATTCATTTACGTAGAAACGGCATTCTTCTGGAAGTGGTGGGTCCGTCAGCCCGTGAGTGTACAGCAGAAGGTCCATGTCCTGGTGCGACAGGGACGCCTGCAGATGGTTGGAGGAGCCTGGAGTATGAATGATGAAGCGGCCTCCCACTACCAGAGCACCATCGACCAGTTCACCTGGGGATTGCGGTGAGTAACTTTACTATTAATTATTTTCCAGCGGCACACGGTTTCACCTGCTGCCAGGCTCCTATTGATCATAGCGTGATGTTTTATAACCTATTAGCTACTTCCGCGCGGTTTCACATGCTCTGCTCAGCTTCTATTGGTCGTAGCGTGATGTTTTATAGCCATCCTCGATAAATGCGCTATCCAACACAAAAATAATTATTCAAATCAGACTTATAGTTACGGAGATTAGCGCGTTCAAACAAACAAACAAACTCTTCCGTTTTATATAATACTGCGACTGCTGGGCAAGGAGTCACGGGTTCGATTCCCGGGTCGGGCAAACCATTAATGAGTTTAAAAAAAATCTCAGTAGTAGCACGGAGTCTGGAATTGTGCCCGGTATATGGCAATAGGCTCACCCTCACCATAAATAGTGAAAAGTGGGTGTTACATTGTACAGTGGCATAATGTACACCTCTGTCTACCCCTTCAGGAATAAAAGGCGTGTCTTACTTTAGTTTTACCAAGAAAAATATATTATTTTTCATATTTTTTAAAAAAACATTGCCCCACAATAGGATTTTCTCCTGTGTCGTGGGTGCGTTTACAAACATACAAGTTCATATACACATGACACACAGACAACGAAACAACAATTTGTGGATCGAACCCGCGACACGTTGCACGGCAGCCGGTTGTCCAGTCACCGCACCAACCATGCAGTCATATTATGTTTTGTTATTTCAGAAAACTAAATCACACGTTCGGCCAATGCGGCTGGCCCCACGTTGGGTGGCAAATCGATCCATTCGGCCATTCCCGGGAATTTGCCAATCTATTGTCTATGATGGGGTATGATGGCCTATTCCTCGGCAGGATAGACTACCAAGATAAAAGGTCTAGACTATTAGGTAAAAATATGGAGATGGTCTGGAGAGGAGACGATATTTTAGGTGAGTCTTGATTTTTCTATTAGGGGGCATCCATAAATTACGTGAGATGATTAAAGGGGGGAGGGGGTAGACTGAAATCACATCTTATCTTACGTTGGAGAGGGGGGGGTCTCGGCAAATATCACGTAATTTTTTTTCTGAATTAACTCTTTCAGTCTTGGTGGTAACTGTAACTAACCACCTTTTCTTAGAAATTCAATTTTTGAACTATGCTCCAAATTACTATTCATTAGTTTTTAAGCATTTCTGTATAATTGAATAAAATATATTCGTAACCAGTTAAAAGTGTGACTGAAAGAGTTAAAAAACAAACAAAATTTATACAATTTTTTTATAAAATGAAATTATTTTATACCCACCGCGTCGTAGAACAGTGCTTGGTGCAAACTCACCCATACCACGTCTGAGTCACGCCCTGAATAAATACTCTGATTCCACAGATGTTCACTTGGACTCGCTTGGTCGATTCCGTTCCAGCGTGCATAAATGCATATTATCCAATCTACACAGATAGTGGATTATGTACCTATATGGTTTAGTATTTTGTGTTAGAACTAGATTTAAGGATAGTAATTAAGAACTTTTTTTTTTTTATATACACATATTTGCACCAGTAAATGTTGTGGTTACCTGTAATTGTTTGTTACACATAGGCTCATTCCTCTTTGCTTGCTTGTATTATGCTTACTGTAGTTGTGTAATCAAATGTTGGTAACTCTTAATAAATAAATAAATAAATAAATAAATAAATAAATAAAAATTTTTGCAATAACAATCCAACGCGTTTACGTGAAAAACCAACATTTTGAAAAATCTCACGTGAGATTGGGGGATGAGGGAGGGGGTATTGAATAAAATCTCACCAGGGGGGAGGGAGAAACTGAAAATTAAAAAAAATACCTCACGCAATTTATGGACGCCCCTTATTAGAAGTTTCTTAGCTTTTTTTATGGCATAAGTCGGTTAACGAGCAGACGGATCACCTGATGGTAAGCAATCGGCGCCCATGGACACACGGAACACCAGAGGCGTTACAAGTGCGTTACCGGCCTTTTGGGGATTAGGTATTTGAGGATTGTTGGCGATTCATGGATTGGGGAAGGAGGGAGGGGATGGTTATTGGGCCTCCAGTAACCTCACTCATACGACGAAACACAACGTAAGCGTTGCTTCACGTCATGTCACATAATGACTCGTCACATAACGACATGTTACATTACATTTGCAGGCAAATCATCAGATATATTTACTGGGGTACTCTACAATACATACTCTCCGCCTCCTGGCTTCTGTTTCGACGTTTTATGCTCAGATGAACCGATCATAGATGATGCTAGCTCACCGCTGTATAATGTCGAAACTAAGGTATGCATATTGTATCATTATAATAACATTAATAATTGGGTAGTTTCCATGGTATCAACATTAAAAATCTAATTAGTCCGTCAGTTAGATAATGAAAAAATATTAGACACGTATTTTTTTATTTTCTCGTATTAAGTTTCAATACTTAGATAAAATGGCGCTAAGTTTAGGAGTGAGAGGGCGTTACGTCATAACGTGCTACAAAATGTGGCACGGTGTGACGTCACACGATATTTCAAATTAATATATCGTCGAAAGTATTTAATTTTGTGAGAAAAGAAAAAATACGTGTCTAATAGTTTTAAATTAATGTACCAGACGAACATTAAAATAAAATTTAGGAAACTACCATATTGTTGTAGATTAAGTTTTTGAAAATATGTTTTTTTTAGAGAATTTCAAAGAGGAAAATGCAAATATTATTTAAAGTTTAAGAATTCCTATCAATAGTTCTATCGGCAAGCAATATTTAACAAAAAAAAAGAAATTGTGATGTAAAATAAATTCTCAGTAGTATTGTGTCCGGTATATGGCAGTAGGCTCACCCCCTATTACATGGGACTCATAACATAAATAGTGAAAAGTGGGTGTTACATTGTACAGTGGCATTAAGTGCCGTACGTAATGTGCACTTCTTAAACCCTTGGGAGATAAAAGGCGTGATAAAAATTCGCTATAATTTGTCTACATAAAAGTTCTATTAGGTGAATTGGTTAGGGGATTTAAATATGACACATGGACAAATTAACAGATTTTAAGTTGAATAAAAAATAATTTCAGAATATAGTTAGCAAGTATTTCTGATTTAAGAATTTCATTTCTCATAAAAAGAATACAATTCAATTAAGATATGAGAAAACACGATAACTTAAAATTAAAGTACAGAGTATGAGCACGCGGGCGGTACATAGAAATTTTTTTTTACTAACATATATAATTAGTTAATGTGGGTATTACCAAAAATATAACACAAATAACTTAGGATAAAAGAAAATTCTTTTATATCTGTCTAAAACAGTTCAGTTAGAATGACGCCAAGGATACACTTAGGGACAAATGTCGTGAAACACGTTTCGCCAATGACGGTGGGTGAAGTAGTAAGACGTTGCCGGACTTCGCTCGATATGTCTGGCAACATCGCGCGACTGCCTTGTGAAACAAAACTTCGTGATATCACCAAATATTTCCGGCGAAGTTTCGCGAAGTTTCGCGAAGTCTGACGTCGCTGCGGACATAAGTCGCTCGTTGTCGCCATAATTGTCAGAATGCTTCATGCGAATGGGTGGATTGTCCACCATATAAGGGTGGCGCCCTGTCGTTCGTCTGTTAGTATGGTGGTGAAACGTAGTATTGGGAGTCTGTGGCGAACCCTTTTTTTTTTTTTTTTTTTTTTTGAGGGGGGAAAATCATCCAATGACTTCTCCCGCCCGGGTGAGGCGAGAGGGAGTGTCAGACTCTTACTGACTAAAAACCACCCCGTTCCTACTCCTGCACTTCGAGCCGGAGCCCCGGCAACCCGTTAAGTCTTCCGCGGCTCCGTATCGGCATTAGCCCTATTGGGCCCCATCCGTGGTGGTCTGATGGCTCTTTGAGGCGCGCGCGGAACGCGACGCGCCGTACGCTCGGGCCTGGTTCTGGTCGGGCGGCGAGTCACCCGTGCTCGCCGTCCGCAGGCCCATGCTTACGGTGGCCGGAGACTGTGGCGAACCCCTTAGAAAACAATATGAAAAATGAAAATTCTGAACAGGTGCAAGTTTTCCTATCAATATGTCGGACCATGTCGAAGCATTACTTGTCCAAAAATATATTGATTACAATGGGAGATGATTTTAACTATCAAGATGCTGGAATGTGGTTCAAAAATCTAGATAAATTGATCGAGTAAGTTAGATTGTGTTGTGTTAAAATGGTGTTTGGTTTGCTTGTGTGTGTGTGAAATGTCAATAGATATAGCTCTGTCTTTGCTTCTCATGTTAAATAGTATAGTTTAAATATGAAACCATAATTCCTTGGAAATTTTTTGAAAATACATCCGAAAAATACTGAAATGACAGTCATTTCAGTGCTTCTTTTTTTGAGGGGCGAAAGCTATCTAATGTTTTCTTCCGACTTGGTTGAGGCGAGAGGAAGTGTTAGACTTTTACTGACTAAAAACCACCCCATTTCTACTTCTGCACTTCAAGCCGGAGCCTCGGTAACCTGTTAAGTCCTCTGCGGCTTCGAATCAGCGTCAGCCTATCTGTGGTGGTCTGATGGGTCTTTGTGTCGCGCGCAGAACGCTGGGCGCCGTACACTCGGGGACACGGATCTGGTTCTACTAAGGCGGCGAGTTACCCGTTCTCGCCAACCGCAAGCCCGTGCTTACACTGTGTGGAGGCAGGGCTGGAAGCTAGTTAATTTATAAATGCTATAGATTCTAATTCTAAAATTGAGTGCAGGTTACAATTATTAGTCTCGCAAACTGTGGTACTTTTACTCCTCTGGCACTAATCAGAGAATGGAGTGGGACATTTTGAGAATTGGACATTTGTGAGATTTGGACATTTGAGAATAGAAAATTTGGAGGATTGGACTATTAGAGAAATGGACATTTGAGAATGTACATTTTGAGAATTGGACAATATGTCCAATTAAATGAAAATACAATTCTCAAAGAAGAAATGTACAATTCTCATTTGAGAATTGTACATTTGAAAATTGGACATATTGAGATTTGGACATTTGAAAATAGAACATTTAGAGACTTGAACATGTAGAGAATTGGACATTTTGAGAATTGGACATTTGAGAATAGAACATTTTGGGAACTGATATTTGAGAATTTCACATTTTGAGAATTGGACATTTGGAGACTTGAACGTGTAGAGAATTGGACATTTTGAGAATTGGACATTTGGAGACTTGAACATGTAGAGAATTGGACATTTTGAGAATTGGACATTTGAGAAGAGTACATTTTGAACATGTAGAGAATTGGACATTTTGAGAATTGGACATTTGGAGACTTGAACATGTAGAGAATTGGACATTTTGAGAATTGGACATTTGGAGACTTGAACATGTAGAGAATTGGACATTTTGAGAATTGGACATTTGAGAAGAGTACATTTTGGGAACTGATATTTGAGAATTTTACATTTTGAGAATTGGACATTTTGGGAACTGACATTTGAGAATTAGAAATTTTGACACTGAACTTAAATTTCTAGCCCTTTTTTTAATATCAATTATATTTTTTGTTGAAGATACTGAATTTTTTGGATATTTGCACGAACATGTCCAAAGCATATAAGACCAATAACATCTTATTGACGATGGGCGAGGATTTCCACTACCAAGACGCAGCCATGTGGTTTATAAATCTAGATAAACTGATTGAGTGAGTTATGTATAATTTTTTGTGCATGCCTCAATTTTGTTTTTGCTTGCGTGCAAAATTAATAGTCTAAAGCACGTTTCCACCGACCTCTCTCATTGCCATGTTCACCAACTACCCCTGAGCCATACCTACTAAAAGTGGTTTAGCGTAAGACAGCACCTAATCTCCTATATACACCGTCAAATCTATATCGTTTTCGTCCCGAAGTAAAATGATTCTGTCTCGGTAATACAATAGTTTTACAAAGAAATAAAATGTTTAAAACAAAACATAACTGGTGAACCATTGCAAAAAGCAAACTTCGAAAGCGCACGAACTCATAGTACATTATCAAAAGATCACGCCGCGCCGTGTGATTCCCGAAGAGGTATTTCTCGTCGGGTGGTACGTGCGATGCGAATAGTGCCTACAAATTTACGTCTAGTGTTTCGAGTGTGATTTTGTTTTAAAGTAAAAAAATGCATCTTTTTTCTTTTGTTTTTACTTTATACATCGAAAGTACTCTTTACGGCAAGTTGTTTTGTTGCGGGACGAAAACGAAATAGAGTTCACGGTGTATATAGATATTATAGGTAATTTATGTAAGACTTATTACCTCTGGCTTCTAAGACATTTTATATTTAAGTCTCGGCAAACTTCCCACCGGAATCGCGCGTTACCACACTTTGCGCGGGAAACTTTCTAATCTGTCACATTTGACAGATGACATCGTCGACATGCCAGCTAGTGCTGTCCATAATACAGAATAAATTAGTGTCGTACCCGACGCAGTAGGTATAGTCGACAACATCGTGTTGGAGACTCGGTTGCAGAAGAAGAAAAAAAAAATTAGTGACGTTCTTTTAGTTGATTTTCGTCGTGTAACAAAACGTCAACCTTTAAATTACTAGATGAGGGCATCTCCTAACTGGCTCTCAGAAGAAACGCCGAAACTAACTCAGAGGTCTCTTAAAAGTCCATATACATTATATAATGGGTGTCAATTTCGAATCTTCAAAGGCAGATCTATATCTATATTTGTTTTGGAACAATAGAGACTCGATTACAAAGATCTGTGGGCTTACTCTTGAATCCAATTCCGATCGATCGACATTGATATTGATAATTTTCTACTCTTGAGTTGCAACACTAGCGCCCATTGCATCCCTATTGCGCGGATATTGAATGAACGAATATAAAGATAAAAGATAAAAGATAAAAGAAGAAAGAGAAAACGGAATATAAAGATATTCCGTACTCTGAATGCTATTGTAACAGTTACGATTGTGGTTGTATAGTGTTGACATTGAATAATTATTGAGTTTTCATTGGATTGCAATTGCATTGGAATTGTGATTGGTTTCAAGAGTAAGTACCCTGTACTGTGATTGCAAGATTATTTATTCGTTATAATATCACTTAAGGCTTGCATGCTTACGAGTAGCTTCTACTTGCACGTTTTTAGCTTTTTTGTTTAGTAACAAAATGTTTACTTGTTTTTAATATCGTGGTGGCCCGGAGGTCTGAGACACCCGCTTCTCATGCATGAGAGTGCGGGCTCAAAACCTACCAACGGCAAGTACCAATGTGACTTTTTCCAAATTATATATACTTTCTAAGATTATTTAGACACCACTGGCAAACGGTGAAGGAAAGCATCGTAAGGAAACCTGGGCTTATTAAATGTAATTATAAATTTGTATTTGCTAACCCGCATTGAGCAAGCGCGGTGTTTAATGCTCAAACCTTTTCCGTGTGAGAAGAGTCAGCAGTGGACATTTATGGGCTATTTATGTTGATGTGAAGGTTTCACTCATATAAAGTAGAGGTATTATTTGGCAATTTTATTAAGATCTATATACTTACCAGTATATCCCCAAGCGGTCACCGGTGACGGCTCTCCACTAACTAAATTATAGACCTTATTTCCAATGTGTAGAGACTACTTTTGTATGAAAAAAATTATGGGATGATTTTCAACAATTTTCAACGGGTTAAGTAAAACTCAATACTTGAATACAGAAATGTTTATTCTAAAACGGATTCTTATAAGAATAGAGCGTGATGCTCGTCGAAATTCCCATCAGAATCGCGCGTTACCACTCTTTGCGCGGGAAACTTTCCAATCTGTCACATTTGACGAATGACATCGTCAACATGACAGCTAGTGCTGTCGATAATACAGATTAAACTAGTGACGTTCATTTAGTTGATTTTCGTCGTCGTCTTGTGTGTACTGCTAAGGAGTGGAGTTCTTTGCCAGAGTCTGTATTTCTTGAAGGGTATAACCTGAGAGTCTTCAAGGCCCGGGTGAATAGGTTGTTTATGAGACGAAGTGCTCCATCGTAGACCGCATCATCGCTCCACTAGGCGAGATAGAGGTCAAACGTCAGTCGTATCTAATATAACAGATTATGTAGCTGTCTTGTTGATAATTTTATCGGGCATCGGACTTTCCGTATATATTAAAACATATCTAGTATTCTAAAAAAACTAGTTTAATTAACTGCCTCGTTGGCGGAGTGGTCGCAAGTCGACTGCCGGGCGAAGGGTCTCGAGTTCAATTCTCTAGTCGGGCAAAGTATTACTGGGTTTTTATAAAAATTCTCAGTAGTAGCACGGATGCTGGAATTGTGTCCGGTATATGGCAATAGGCTCACCTTCTATTACATGGGACTCATAACATAAATAGTGAAAAGTGGGTGTTACATTGTACAGTGGCATAATGTACACCTCTGCCTACCCATTCGGGGATAAAAGGCGTGATGCTATGTATATATAGTCTAGTACAGTCTCCTGTGTCGTGTGTTCGTTTACAAACACTTTCACATACACATCACATATAGAAGGGACTACTATTTGTATAGCCATAAAGAATTATTCAATTTCAATCCAGTCCAATAAAATCTCAATAATTATTCAATGTCAACACTATACAACCACAATCGTAGCTGTTACAATAGCATTCAGAGTACGGAATATAAAGACAAACTCAATACCATTTAGTTCATTCAATATCCGCGCAATACGGATGCAATGGGCGCTAGTGTTGCAACTCAAGAGTACGACACAATATCAATGTCAAGCGAGGCGATTGCCCAGCCATTGTGCTGTTTGTACTTTTGATTTATTATTTAATTGCTTGGCGATAGAACTACTAGGCTCAGTAGTACATTAATTTTCATATAAACTATTTGATTAATATTTAAGGGTTAATATTAAAATGTCATAAACACCATTTTTATACAACGTATAAAATACTTTATGATCTTTACATTAAAGCTGCAATTTCAATTCACAGATTCCAGTATTTCTAGACTATGTAAAGAATCAGGCGAGGTATTATAAAACTAAGAACGTTATAGTCACTATGGGTGGGGACTTTACGTACCAAGACGCTTCAATGTGGTATATAAATCTTGACAAATTGATAAAGTAAGATGTTTATCATTATTTTTGTATGTATTACATTTGTTTGCCTCGTTGGCCGAGTGGTCGCAAGTGCGACTGCCGGGCAAGGGGTCTCGGGTTCGATTCCCGGGTCGTGCAAATTATTACTGGGTTTTAAAAAAAATCTTAGTAATAGCACGGAGTCTGGAATCGTGCCCGGTATATGGCAATCGGCTCACCCCCTATCACATGGGACTCGTAACATAAATAGTGAAAAGTGGGTGTTACATTGTACAGTGGCACAATGCGCACCTCTGCCTTCGTCTTCGGGGATAAAAGGTGATGTTACGTTATGTAGAGGTATATTTGTATGTATTATATGTGTATGTAAAATATAAGGAAAATATAAATATTGTTATAGCATATATAACAATATTTATATTTTAACCTTTATTCATCATCATCAACAGCCTATAACTATCCCACTGCTGAGCAAAAGCCTCTTCTCACACGGAGAAGGTTTGAGCATTAATCACCACGCTTGCTCAATGCGGGTTGACGATTTCAAACTTATTATTAGAAATTATAAACCCAGGTTTCCTCACGATGTTTTCCTTCACCGTTTGTCAGTGGTGTCTGAATAATCTTAGAAAGTACATATAACTCGGAACAAGTCACATTAACAGTTGTAAAGTTAATATATTTTATTGAAATTTTCAGATATTCCAATTTGAAAGCAGCTAGAGATGGTCTAAATATATCAGTGTTCTATTCAACACCTAATTGTTATTTAAAGGCGGTCAAAGAAGCTAAGTAAGTTGATTTAATATTATTTAATATTACTAAGTGTGGGTGTTCCTGACGTCACATCGGGCTCACCACCATACGTGGCCCGCGATCGGCGGTCATTCATTCACTCGCTCGCCCGACACGACGCCGTGCGCACATATCGGTTGACCCTTACAATCAGTACCTATTTAAATACAGTCTTATCATCATACCGAAGTCTTTTTATTATTCAAGACCACCAGCAACACACCTGGAGCTTGATATTCAAACAGTGAGAGAGTCATACTTCGGCACTGCAGGGCCGGCCGACCGCAGTGATACCACGATCGAGCAGAAAACCATAGTGAAACTACACTTGTTTTGTGTTCCGTCGTGTGATTGAGGTTACCGGAGGCCCAATTACCCCCCCTCCCCTTCCCCAATCCCTGAATCCCCAATGATCCTCAAACTCCAAATACCCAAAAGGCCGGTAACGCACTTGTAACGCCTCTGGTGTTCCAGGTGTCCATGGGCGGCGAATGCTTACCATCAGGTGATCCGTCTGCTCGTTTACCGGCTTATCCTCATAAAAAAAACGGTTCTATAGTCTGAAAGACTACACTAAGATTTATGGAGTTTCTTGCTCGTTCTTCTCGAGCAATAGTTAGTGAGCAATATGAGCCTCTGCCATGGCTTGAAACTAGTCGAGTTCCTCGTCAAACTGTTACGAGACGAAGCCAAAGACATAATAATTAATAAAGCTGGGTACTGTCCTTAATCAAAAATAAATTATTTCGACTGTTTCATACAATAGAATATTAAAATATAATCACACTTTGGCCAGCTTAATTTTAGAATTTTTCCAGCAAATTTTTAAGAAATAACTATGCTGTTTGACGCTAAAAAAACGTGACGTCACAATACACAATCTCGTACAAAATTAATAGAAAACTGTCGTTAACAAGTACCAACTCTTGATTATATTATTAACATAATATGTTTTCAGCCCCACTCTGTCTAAGAAGAAGGACGATTTCTTCCCATACGCCAGCGATCCCACTGCTTATTGGACTGGCTACTTCACCTCCAGACCTACAACTAAATATTTCGAGAGAGAGGGGAATAATTATTTACAGGTAATATTAATAGAAGACATTGGTCACCACACCGCAACTCATCCCGCGGGTGTCGTATACCCGACTAAAGGACATCTCACATTTGAAAAGCGCGTATACCCGACTAAAGGACGTCTCACATTTAAAAAGCGCGTATACCCGACTAAAGGACATCTCACATTTAAAAACCACGTATACCCGACTAAAGGACGTCTCACATTTAAAAAGCGCGTATACCCGACTAAAGGACATCTCACATTTAAAAAGCGCGTATACCCGACTAAAGGACATCTCACATTTGAAAAGCGCGTATACCCGACTAAAGGACATCTCACATTTGAAAAGCGCGTATACCCGACTATAGGACATCTCAAATTTAAAAAGCGCGTATACCCGACTAAAGGACATCTCACATTTAAAAAGCGCGAACACTCGACTAAAAGACATCTCACATTTAAAAAGCGCGTATAACCGACTAAAGGACATCTCAAATTTAAAAAGGGCGTATACTCGACTAAAGGACATCTCACGTTTAAAAAGCGCGTATACTCGACTAAAGGACATCTCACGTTTAAAAAGCGCGTATACCCGACTAAAAGACATCTCACATTTGAAAAGCGCGTATACCCGACTAAGCGACATTTCACATTTCTAAAGCGCGTATACCCGACTAAAGGATGTCTCACATTTAAAAAGCGCGTATACTCGACTAAAGGACATCTCACATTTATAAAGCACGTATACCCGACTAAAGGACATCTCACGTTTAAAAAGCGCGTATACCCGACTAAAGGACATCTCACATTTCTAAAGCGCGTATACCCGACTAAAGGACATCTCACATTAAAAAAGCATGGTGACCACGCGCTTCCAACTAGGGCTTGCTTGCTAGGTGAAAGCTTTTAATGCTAAATGAACACTCTCGCGCGGGTCGAGACTAGGCCGAGATACATTGTCGTTATTCTAAAAGATTTGTAGTCTTTCTCGCATTATAAGACTGCATTGTAGCTCAACCTCGTGTCATCTTGCGCGATTTACACATGTACCATTTGCGCATTTACACATGTACCATTACAATACCTATCTACGATGCGCCGTTGTTTCGCTGGAGCTTGGGCGCTTCGCCGACGGCTCGTTGACGCCGCGCGGGCGGAGCTCCGTAAGCACGCGCTCCTGCACGATCTCAGTCAAATGTAAAATGTAGTGTCTTAGTCGGGTATACGACACCCACGGGATGTATAAGTGACTAATATATTTAACACACGAAATTGTTACAGTTTTAATCAATATTAACACTTTATGTTTTTATTTTCAGTCAATGAAACAGCTACAGGTGTTGTCCGATTTAGACAAACATAATGAATTTGTTCTGAACGAACTGAAAAGTGCTATGGGTAAGTTTTTTTTTATGGAATAGGAGGCAAACGAGCAGACGGATCACCTGATGGTAAGCGATCAGTACCGCCTATGGGCACTCGCAACACCAGAGGAGTCACAGGTGCGTTGCCAGCCTTTTAAAAAGGAATACGCTCTGTTCTTGAAGGTTTCAATGTCGTATCGGTTCGGAAATACCGCCGACGACAGATCATTCCACAGTTTTTTTTCATGGCATAAGCCGGTAAACGGTCAGACGGATCACCTGATGGTAAGCAATCGGCGTCGCCCATGGACACACGGAACACCCGAGGCGTTACAAGTGCGTTACCGGCCTTTTGGGGATTAGGAATTTGAGGATTGTTGGGGATTCACGGATTAGGGAGTTAATGGAAGGGGAAGGTAATTGGGCCTCTGGTAACCTCACTCAGACGACAAAACACAACACAAGCGTTGTTTCACGTCGGTTTTCTGTGAGGCCGTGGTATCACTCCGGTCGAGCCGGCCCATTCGTGCCGAAGCATGGCTCTCCCACACTTAAATTTTTATGGTATAAGCCGGTAAACGATTACGGGTCACTTGGGTACTTACTCTTGAAACCAATCTCAATGTCAATGCAATTTCAATAATTTCCAGGTGTAATGCAACATCACGACGCTATAACAGGAACGGAGAAGCAGCATGTTACACATGACTATGAGAGACTATTGAACCAGGCCATCGATGACGCATTCATTATTGCCAAACAGGCATTCAAGTAAGTATATAGTTATTATGTGGTGGGTGTAGTGTGTGGAGACAAATGATACGCTCGAGAGTCTAATGCCAACTGTGTTTTATTTCATACCTTAAACGCTAGGTTACATACTGACGCTAAGTTCCTAATATGCTAACATGTCTGTGTGTCCCCACAGTACTCCCCCTCTTTCTTTTTAATTTTTTACAAAAAATTGTAGTTAGTCATAATTACATAATTTTCGAAGATAGTAACAAATTCAAAGTACTCTGTGTTTACTATACAATTGTATGTAAGAGTAGCTAGTAACATAATGATGATAACAGTTTTGCTGAAGTAGCTACATTGTTCGTTACTTGGAACTTAATCTAACTACTTACTATACTAACAGGTTGTTTATTTTAACATATGCATACATATTTATATTTATAATGCGTTATTTAATTTAGACAAAGGTATGCCATAATTACATATGTATATACTATATTATATTAGTTTGATACACTGGGTAACACTTCTTATTTTTATAACACTTTTAAGGTTTCACTTCACATTGTCACTTTGGCACTGTAATGTTTATGTTTTTTTTATGTATGTACTTAAAATTATACATTAAATTTAGGTTGCGATTGCATCTGTTGCTGAGCTGCCGGTATATTGCTAGTAGAATGCCATATTGTCATTTCCTTTCTTAACAACTTCTGAGCACTTCGTTTACATTTTTTTAACAGTATGTATATAATGGCGATAATAATTATTGCGGCAATTGCTATTATTATAATTCCATAGTTTTGTAATGTTTCCTCAAGATGAGAGTTGGATGCGTTGTTTGCTCCATTTTGAGCTATGATGACTTCTTCCGTCTTTTTTTCGATACTGTAGGTTTTACCCATTATGGTAATAATTTATTACAATATTTGAATATTAATTTGAAGTTTTCAAGGTACACTTGTCCTTGTGGAGATGGTGAAAGTGTGTGTCGTATAATTACATTATTAATTTTATATTACTCGTCGGCTCAGCAACTGATATTGTTAACGCTATTAAGTTACTACTCGTGCAATACTTATTTCTAGTCATCATTTATTATATACTAAGTACTTGTTTTACCTTGGTTTGCTTGTTGAATATTTATGTTTAATGAATGAATTAAAGTCAAAAATCCACTGCCACCGTGAGTGATGTTGACACGGCAATGTGTTAGTGATTTCATATTGATGTGCATAAACACGCGTGCGTACACACACACACACGCGTGCGTACACACACACACACGCGTGCGTACACACACACACACACGCGTGCGTACACACGCACACACGCACGCGTACGCACACGGATACAAATATGCGTGTGTTTGTGTGTATAACCCATAGTAGTCCTACGGTGACAGTGGACTTTTGACCGTTGACCGTACATAATTGATTAGTTACCTTAATCAGGGATAGATTATAGGCATTATTTCGACTGTTGTCGACTGGAGTTTCTTGCTCGTTCTTCTCCATTCGAATCTACATTTTGGAATGAGCACCTAGCTTCACCTAGCTTTACTGATGGACTGACTGAAAGACTATTATTTATTTTGTATTTGTCGACGTTTCAAGAGTACCAAATTATGGTTTAATTGAATCACACGTTCATTAGTTTTATGACCAACTTCATTTTAGTATTTTTCCAGCAAATTTTTAAGAACTAAGTACCTACTTATGCTGTTTGACGCTAAAACAACGTGACGTCACAATACACAATCTCGTACAAAATTCATAGAAAACTCTCGTTTTTGACAGTTCGAAAAAAGGTATTGAATTTGACTAGTTGGCAAGCACACAATTAGAATTATAAAATATTTTCATGGATGCGTTTGTTTCAGTAAAATGATTATAAAGGACAGTGCGAGGAAGCCGATGTTTGACTTCCAAAGATGTCGCCTGAACGAGTCTAGCTGTGAGGTTTCGGAAAACAGCAATAATTTTGTTGTAAGTACTTGCTTTTGAGTAAAATAGATATACATATAATAGATATAATATATTAGATATACAGAATGCAGTTAAATAGATTTGTTACCACCGCTGCTCTTCCAGCGGGTGTCGTATACCCGACTAAGGAAAACAGCAATAATTTTGTTGTAAGTACTTGCTTTTGAGTACAGTAAAATAGATTTGTCACCACCGGTGCTCTTCCAGCGGGTGTCGTATACCCGACTAAAGAACTAAGTGACATTTGAAAGAGCCAAAGTTCAACGCTCTGATTAACCTAATTCCTATGTACTGCAATCTCCAGGTTTATCAGAGAGCGCTGCTGCACGGTCTCTGTCAAATGTGTAGTCTCTTAGCCGGGTATAGGCCACCCGCGGGAAGAGGATAATAACAAAAGTATTCCACCATGACGTCACGCTCGACTTCTAACTTTTTTATGGATTAATCCGGTAAACGAGCAGACAGATCACCTGATGGTAAGCAATCGGCGTCGTCCATGGACACAAGGAACACCAGAGGCGTTACAAGTGCGTTACCGGCCTTTTGGGGATTAGGAATTTGAGGATTAAGGGATTGGGGACATTGGGGAAGGGAAAAACACTCCGGTCGAGCCGGCCCAGCAGAGCCGAAGCATGGCTCTCCCACACACGTATATTCTATATACATATAATAAAATCGTAGAAAAGTCAAAACTGTACATAGAATATTTTTTTTAAAGAATACTTGAAGCGTGATCTACAATCGACACTGAAGCCAAAAATACGTTTTTTTTTAGAATTTTTGTCTGTTTGTCTGTATGTATGTCTATGTCCGGGCTATACTCAAAAAGTACTGCATGGATTTACTTCAAATTTTGCATGAATATTACTAACAGGTCGGGTCAACATATAGGCTACATATTATCACGCTATCATCTACGGGCGAGGAGCCCTATGCTAGGTACTGAATAAATTCCGACGACATTCGTTACCGTAGAATATCCCTTGATAAAGACTAATTCAAAAGCCTAAATTCTACCAGAAGTAATTATTCTACATTCGTACAATATTGGAATATGTATCAGAGACATTGTAGAACATACTTTTTTAAAAAGAGTAAAGAATGGAGTTTCTTGCTCGTTCTTCTCCATTCGAATCTACATTTTGGAAGGAGCACCTAGTTTCGCCTAGCTTCACTGACGGACTGACTGACAGACTATTATTTATTTTGTATTTGTTGACGTTTCAAAAGTACCAAATTTTAGTTTAATTGAAATAAATGCTTTGACTTTGACATTGACTCTACGCTCAATAAATGATGTTTTTGTTCTCAGGTAACTATATACAATCCTCTGGGTTGGTCTGTCAAGGAACCTATTAGGATACCAGTGGATGCTGGGACATTCGAAGTCTTTGGACCTTCCGGTAAGTATTTTCATTTATATTTTTAAATAACATAACATAACATCACACCTTTTAATCCCCGATGGGCTAACTCTTCGGAGATTAAAAGACTTTTGGATGGTGATTAATTAATAACCATTAAAAGGTTTTTTGGGAAGTCAGTTAAACTGCCTCGTTGGCACAGCCACTTTTCACTATTTATATTATGAGTCCCATGTAATAGGGGGTGAGCCTATTGCCATATACCGGGCACAATTCCAGACTCCGTGCTACTGCTACTGAGATGTTTTTTAAAACCCAGTAATACTTTGCCCGACCCGGGAATCTAACCCGAGACCCATTGCCCGGCAGTCGCACTTGCGACCACTCGGCCAACGAGGCAGTCATCCACAATAAGGAAGAAATAACATTGATTTATTTTTATATTAACTTTTCACTTTTTACAG
The DNA here is from genome assembly GCA_038387885.1 of Spodoptera picta. Lineage (NCBI taxonomy): Eukaryota > Metazoa > Arthropoda > Insecta > Lepidoptera > Noctuidae > Spodoptera > Spodoptera picta. Next base: position 1,082,544 of record JAZHFQ010000252.1, on the reverse strand, counting down.
GCACAATAGTAAAAACACAAATGGTACCGTTGTCAGCGACAGTTAAAAACATCCCAACACGTGTTTCAAGGGCGACACAAGAAATTGTATTTTTGACAGAATTAAAACCACTATCATATAAAACATTCTATATCAAAAAGCATTCCCGAACAAAACGTAGTTTCAAATCGGAATACGACTTCTATTCAAATATAAACAATAATATTTGGAACAATGAACTATCTAAAACTGATTATGAGAAATATCTAACTACTGAATCGATTGCAGAGCCCCCTATTTATTTAGAAGAGATACCAAATATATACGATAAAGATATCAATTTTGATATATTAAAGGGCAATCCTAATGATCCGAATCCTGAACAGAAAATGTTAGATCTTGAAAAGATTTTAGACAATAGAAAGAAAATATATAAAATTCCTATTGAAAATGAAAATAAAGACATATCACATGATAACGATCAAAAAAGTATTGATTTCGAAAAGATTCTAGTAGCTAATAGACAGAAAGTTAAGAATAATAATAATGAGGCTAACGTCGATGCTTTGAAACCTAGGGTAAGTGAACACGATCAAAAAATGTTTGAACTAGAAAGGATTTTGGTAGAAAATACTAAGAAAATCGATAATAAAGAACCAAATTACGATATCTTAAAAGACGGGTCCAGTGATACCAGGAAAATGTTCGATTATGAAAAGATCTCAGTCGATGATCGACAAAAAACAGAAAGCAAAGACACCAATGTACCTAACTACTATAGTCTGAAAGGTGGATTACGTGAAAACAACAAAAAAATGCTTGATTTTGAAAAACTAACAGCTGACAATAGTAAGAAAATTGATAAAGGTAGCAATGACGCTAACTTCGAAATGTTAAAGGAAAGGCTACAAAATAATTACGAAAGAATACCTGATTATGAAAAAACGCCTTCTTATGATAGAAAGAAAACGGATAAAGGTAAAACCGAACCGAATCTAGATGTTTTAAAAGACGGACCGAATGATAATGATAATCAAAAACTACTTGATTTGGAGAAGATTTTGGATCATGGAAATAATAAGAAAATAGATAACAAAGGCAATAATGATCCAAAACCGTTCAATTATCCAAGTATGTTCAATATGGATGAATTGAGGATGTTGGCTGATGATCCAAATCGCGCTGTTAAGGACGAAGAGGAAATAATTATTAGCAATCAGGTAAGAACATGTAATACACATTTTTTATGGGATAAGTCGGTAAACGAGCAGACGGATCACCTGATGGTAAGCAATCGGCGTCGCCCATATGGACATCTGAAACACCAAGGCGTTACAAGTGCGTTACTGGCCTTTTGGGAATTGGGAATTTGAGGGTTGTGGAGGATTCGGGGATCCGGTAACCTCACTCGCACGATGAATCACAACACAAGCGTTGTTTCACGTCGGTCTTCTGTGAGGCCGTGGTATCGCTCCGGTCGAGCTGGCCCATTCGTGCTGTGTGTACTATTTTTGTCTATAATATTGTGTTTTATGTGATACGCCGGTAAACGAGCAGACGTATCACCTGATGGTAAGCAATCGGCGTCGCCCATGGACACACACAACTCCTGAGGAGTTAGAAGTTGCCGTTCCCAGACCCTCTGGGGAGCGGTGGATTGAGTTGTATTGCCTGTTGCGTAATGTGTCTGCGGGTTCGAATCTCGTATGAAACAGTTATTTTTGTGGATATACATTTTTAGTTTGGGTCTGGGTGTGATGTGTATGCGAAGGCGTTTGTCAACATACACACGACACAGGAAACAATAGTTTTGAGACGACCAGTTTAAAAAAAAAATTGAGAATCGTATCGTACATTTCTATAATTATATAAAAATAAACATGCTTCGGCACGAATGGCCCGGCTCCACCGGAGTGATACCACGGCCTCATAGAAAACCGACGTGAAGCAACGCTTGCGTTGTGTTTCGTCGTGTGAGTGAGGTTACCAGAGGCCCAATTACCCTCCCCTTCCCCAATCCCCCCAATCCCTGAATCCCCAACGGTCCTTAAACTCTTAATCCCCAAAAGGCCGGTAACGCACTTGTCGCCTCTGGTGTTCCATGTGGCCATGGGCGACGCCGATTGCTTACCATCAGGTGATCCGTTTGCTCGTTTACCGGCTAATGCCATAAAAAAAACAGCAAAAAATCTCAAAGATTAACCTATTTTAAAACCTTTTTACAGCACTTCAAATTAGAAGTAAACAAAGCAACTGGAAACATCAAGAACATTATATTCCCAGATCATTCTAGAACCAACTTTTCTATAAACATGTATTACTATACCGGAACTTGTGGTGACAACCACGACAGTGCGCACAGGGCATCGGGGGCCTATATATTTAGACCATCATCAAATTCCCCAGCAAAATTGGAACCACTCAACACTGACTTCATAAAAGGAGACATTGTCCAAGAAATCCGTATTGATCTAATTCCCGCTGGTTATCTTGACGTTAAATTATATGATGACCATAATTATCTAGAAGTCGAATGGGTTGTAGGACCTATACCTATTCTAGATGATACAGGCAAAGAATATATAGTTAAATATGAAACGCACATAGCTAATAAGGGGAAATTTTATACAGACTCGAATGGCAGACAGATTCTCGAACGATGCAGAGATTTTCGCCCGCAGTGGAATGTTAGTCTACAGGAGCCGGTGCCTGGCAATTATTATCCAGTCACCAATCAGATATATATAAAAAATAGTAAAGATTTTAGGATGTCCGTCTTAACGGATAGATCGCAAGGTGGCAGTTCCATGGTTGATGGTGAAATTGAGTTAATGTTACATAGAAGGTTGCTATGTGACGATGCTTTTGGTGTAGGGGAAGCTTTGAATGAGACTGCGAAAGATAAGGGGCTGGTTGTTAGGGGAAAGCATAGGGTTTACATCGGTACAAGTAAAGATAATCTCAAAAAGCAAGTTGTAGAAATGCACCAACCTCCTATTCTACTATTCGCTGATGCGACAAATATAAAATACGACGATTGGCTCGCGATGCACAACGAATTCTCGTGGCTCGAAAGAGATTTGCCTAAAGGCATACATCTTTTGACCTTAGAGCCATGGGATTCGAAACTTTTGATTCGATTAGAAAATTACGTTGAGGACAAAAACGCATCAGCCAAAGTAAATTTACAAGATTTGTTCAAGAATATTAAGATTTTAAAGATTGAAGAGATGCTTTTAGCTGTTCACAGGCCAGTGAACGGTTATAAAAAATGGACGTGGAATATGCAAAGTGCTAAAGAAAAGACTGAATCAGTTAAAGGTGCGAAATCAAATGACTTAACTGTAACTGTAAAAGGCAAAGAAATAAAGACGTTTTTAGCTGATTTTGAGATTAAGAAGCATTCGACTCAAGTAAAAGCTACTAGTAGGAGCATGGTAGGTCAGTATGAAGTTACAACAGTTGTATGAAAAACTAATAAATATATGTTTAAAGTTAAACGATTCTAATGAGCTCTATTCTACCAATCAAGCCCTTTCGTTTGATATCCATAATGGAGGTAGTTGTGGAACATTAGATTATATTGTATGGCCATCAAGTTTCGATCTGTCGTCAGGAAGGGGGTGAAATTACAATAGAGTAGATGCCTAATTTTTATTTTTATTTCCGTCTGGTTGATTATTTTAAATCAGTAGACACGTATTTTTTATTTTCGTACAGAAACGAATACTTTCGACGATATATTGATTTGAAATGTCGCGTGACGTCACTTCTATGTACATTTTATACGTAGAAATAACTATTTAGCCCCCACTCTTAAACCTTGATTCGTTTTATCTAAGTATTGTTTTATTATACGACAAAATAAAAAAATACGTGTCTAATATTTTTTCATTACCTAACTGACGGACTAATTAGGTTGTTAATTTTCATACCCTGTCATCATCCCTATTACTAAAGACCAAAATATAGATATGGGGTACGCTAAATAAAACCGTTTAAATATAGATGTTTTGGTATTTTGCAAATAAACATTAGATGTCGTCTTTTAATAATTAATACTGATAGTTGAATTTTCACCTTATTGTATGCTAGAATGATGATTAACGTTTTTGTTCACGTTAGAGGGCGCTGTTGCCTTTTTTAAAGGGGGGAATCAGTTACTCCGTCTTGTAAAAATATTAAAGATTGGAATTTTTCATTTTGTACGGAATCAATTACTTTAATTTTCAATAATTAACTTATTATTCATTTTAAAATATGTTTGACTACTTCGATGCTCAAGTAGTCAGAACTAGGACTACTCAACGAGGTATCTAGATTAGATCGGGCAGAAGAGTTACTGACTTTTGCGTCCTCGAAAGATTCAGTTATAGCTCGGAGTCTAGTTTTTGTTGTTTGGGAATATTCACCCCCCATTACATGTGACTATAACATAAATAGTGAAAAGTAGGTGTTACATTGTACACTGAGAAATCTATATCGTTTTCGTCCCGAAGTAAAATGGTTCTGTCTTGGTAATACAATAGTTTTACAAAGAAATAAAATGTTTAAAACAAAAAATAACTGGTGAACCATTGCACAAAGAAAATTTCGAAAGCGCATACGAACTCACAGTACATTATCAAAACATCACGCCGTGTAATTCTCGAAGAGGTATTTATTTCTAGTCGGGTGGTACGTGCGACGCGAATAGTGCCTACAAATTTACGTCTAGTGTTTCATGTGCGTATTCCTATGAAGATTTTTTGTAAACTAAAAAAATGACTATTCTTTTGTTTTTACTTTATTCGATATATAAGTACTCCTTATGGCAAGTTGTTTTGCCGCAGTCGCGGAGAACCTAACGGGTAACCGGGGCTCCGGCTCGTGCAGGACAAGGAACGGGATGGTCTTTAGTCAGTAAGAGTCTGACACTCCCTCCCGCCTCACCCAGGTGGGAGCACTCATTCGATGATTTTCCCCACTTAAAAAAATAAAGTTGTTTTGCCGCGGGATGAAAACTATATAGATTTCTCGATGTATGTGTGCTTTGTCTACGTTTTATAGTAAGATTTTCGAAATAATTCTAATTACGTTTATAGATAGATACTATTAAATGTATTATTGTTTGTAATCAAATGTTACATAGAAAAAAAGAATGAAAAACTAAATAAATTTTATGATTTTTTTAAAAACATTCGTTTTATTTTACATAAACAGATACATTCACGTGTATCTAATTTTACTATAATTTGATTGCCTCGTTGGCAGAGTGGTCGCAAGTGCGACTGCCTGTCTCGGGTCTCGGGTTCGATTCCCGGGTCGGGAATCGACGGCGTCTGATATTGTGCCTGGTAGGTATATGGCAATAGGTTCACCTATTACATGGGACTCATAACATAAATAGAGAAAAGTGGGCGTTACATTGTACAGTGGCATTAAGTACACCTGTCTACCCCTTTGGGGATAAATGATGTTATGTTACGTAATTTTACTGCATGTTGTAAGTTCGATTCTTACACAATAATAATTCCCTATGTGGTCCACAAACTGTGAAACCAGGGGCGTTTATTCTTAAAACCAATCTCAATGTAAATGCAATTTCAATCCAATAAAATCTCAATAATGATTCAATGTCAACACTCAACCACAATCGTAGCTGTTACAATAGCATTCAGAGTACGGAATATAAAGACAAACTCAATACCATATAGTTCATTCAATATCCACGCAATACGGATGCAATGGGCGCTAGTGTTGCAACTCAAGAGTACGACACAATATCAATGTCGATCGATCGGAATTGGATTCAAGAGTAAGCGTCCACTGTGTGTGATGTGTTTTTTTATGGTACAAGCCGGTAAACGAGCAGACGGATCACCTGATGGTAAGCAATCAGCGTCGCCCATAAATGCGTTACAAGAATGTTATTGGCATTTTGGGGATTAGGAGTTTGAGGATTGTTGGGGATTCAGGGATTAGAGAGATTGGGGAAGGGAGGCGTAAATCAACTGCACGGTTGGTGCGGTGGCTGGGCAACCGGCTGCCGTGCAACGTGTCGCGGGTTCGATTCCCGCACGAAACAACACTGTGTGATCCACAAATTATTGTTTCGGGTCTGGGTGTCATATAATAATAATAATAATAAAAATCATTTATTCAAAATAAAGAAGTACACGTTACACAATCATGACACTGATCTAGAATTCATGAAGACATTTGTCATTTAGTATATAATTATGTTCAATGACCCCCGTGCTAGGAAAACCTGTGTTACAGGGGTCATCCTACCGTCCGTGTTATTGATAAGTACATAACTATGAAAGGTGTATTATGACATAAAAGTAAAAATAAAAAAATAAAAAAATAAAAAAGTAAAAAAAAATTGAGAATAGTATTAACAAAGGTAAGGTAAGATAAATAAACAACGGCTAGACTGAATAAGTAACTGTTGGTGCAAGCAAAATCAGAATACTGATAGAAAGGAATTCTGCAATCCTTGAATAATGTTAGTGAAAACCTATGTGAGTGTATATGTGAGTGAGTGTGTATGCGTGAGTGAGTGTGTGTATGTACGTGAGTGTGTGAGTGAGTGTGTGTGCCGGTTAAGGGTTGAGTAACTGTTCAGTAGCGTCATAGTTCAGGGTGAGCAGATACTCTTTCACCTTGGACTTGCACTGAAAACTGCTTAAGCGGTGCACATTTAATATGTTGTGGACTTTGTTATAGATTAAAGCACCTAGGTAACGGCTCTGTCGGCTCGCAAAGGTGGTGTTTGTTGGAACTCGGGGACAGACTGGTTTGGGTTTTCTCTTAATGATTGCAGGGCTTTGGTTACTGTTTGGTAGGATGGTTTTGTGTGTACGTAGAATGATACGGATTGCAAACAACTGCCGGACCGTGTGCATCTTAAAATCGGAATATAGTTGTTGGGTCGGATAGCGAAACGGTCTGCCTAGGAGGGTTTTTATAACTGCACGTTGGGCTCTTTCGACTTGGATTATTGTTGTCTTGGCTGCACCGCCCCACGCAGCAATACAATAAGAAAGTATGGACTCACATAGACCCATATATACCATTTTTAATACTTTTTCTTGAGCCGAGGTTCTCAGCTTTTTAAACACATAAAGTAGCTTTCGAGTACGAGAAGCCAAGGATTCAATATGTGTTCGCCAGCTGAGACAGGAGTCCAGGAGAACACCGAGATATTTGACAGACGTGGCCCTTGCAACTATCTGACAGGCGCAAGAAGTGTGTTGGGTATTATCGTCGCAAACGTGGGCTTTAATTTGTAAGGTGCGATGTGGTTGCTGAGTTGACGGTTTGGGAGTAAAGATGATAAAGTTTGTTTTAGCAATATTTAGAGTTAAACTGTTATTGCCTAACCAATTCATAACTCGGCTCAACGAACTTTCGGCCGCTTTTCTTGCCGATTCCCAATCAGGCCCACTAGACAACAAGACAGTGTCATCGGCGTATGCTATAATATGGGTAGAAGAAAGCGAAAGTAAACAGAGATCGTTCATATAGATCTGAAAGAGAATCGGGCTGAGTAAACTTCCTTGTGGCACACCAAAGTCCAATGTCTGTTCTCCGCTGATAAATTCACCCACCTTAACAATTTGAGTGCGGTCCGAGAGAAAACTATCTAGTAGTTTTAAGGCAGTACCACGTATACCAATGTGCTCCAGTTTGCTTAGTAGGATGGGGACAGAGACAGTGTCAAAAGCCTTCGATAGGTCAAGGAATATGCCGATACATTTATACTTGTTGTCAATTTTATTGACAACATGGTCTGTAAGTGCTAAAACAGCGTCTTCTGTGGATACACCTTTTTTGAATCCAAACTGGTGGTCTGAAATTATTTTATATTTAGTTAAATATTTGAGGATATTCTTATGTATTACTCTTTCCAGAACTTTAGAGATTGACGGAAGTACGGATATTGGACGATAGTTATTGACGCTGCCTCTGTCACCAGCCTTATAGATCGGATGCACAATGGCTTTTTTAAGAAGTTTAGGAAAGATGCCGGAGGATATAGCGATATTACATATGTGTGTTATGGGCGGAACCAGTTTGTGACTGGTGGACTTTAATAATTTGGGAGGGATTCCATCCCAACCAGAGGCACTATCGGTACGGAGGTCTTTTATTATAGTGTTAACCTGAGCCTCGTCAGTCTCCAGGAGACCCATCGAGTTAGACATTACCGTGGAACTGTGAGGTTCACTCTGGCCTTTAATAAAGCTTTTAGGTATATTATTGGCCAGAGTTCGTCCAATATTGGCAAAAAACCTGTTTACCAAATTGACCGAAGTGGTGGGGTTATCGGCTGATGATAGGAGGTCGGTAGCAGTTTGAGCTTTTTTGTTGGTATCAAGAACGGTTCGTATGGCCTCCCACAACTTTTTTGGGTTATTTCCGGCATCTTGGTAAATTTTTTCTTCATGCGCGACTTTAAGTCTCTTTAACAAGTCATTACAAAAGTTACGGTAGCGCAGGTACGTTAATTTTAATGTTAAGTTGTTGGGGTCATTTCTTACTTTTTTATGCATGCTATCTCGATTTCGAATACATCTTAACAATCCAACCGTGATCCATGGTTTAGTTATTTTAAGTTTACAAGGGATGGCTTTTTGTGCAGTGTTCTTGACTAATATGGGTGTCAATAAATTGTATAGCTGGTCTAGAGCAAGATTAGGGTCGTTTTGTTTTAATACAGCAGAGAAATCGCATTTTTCAATTTCTGCAATAGTACTGGATAAGTTTAACCTAGGAGAAGTACGTCCACCTGAGCCACGATTCAGGGGACTTATTTCGAGGCTCAATAGGATAGCTGAGTGATCAGTTATTGAGGTTTCTACTACTAAAGTGGTTGCAGCTCGATTTGTCTTAAGTAGGACGTGATCTAAGCAATTTCTATGGCGCGTAGGTAGTGAGTGGGCGGGTAGAAGACCATGTGATGCCATTAGATTAAGGTACTGGTGAGTACGAGGGTCGCTGTTTCCTGAAACGATATTGATATTTAAGTCTCCTATTATAGCAACATTCTTCAATTTACTGTAGCCCTTCAGCAGTTGGTCCATACTGTCGAAAAAATTGTCTAAGTTTTTCTGAGCGGGAGGTCTATACAGAGCTAATATTGTCATGTTGTTTTGAATTGAGCATACAAGACAACTAGCATCAACAATTTCCGGTTCAATAACACTGTGGTCCAGCGCTTCACTAACATAGATCACGACACCGTCATTCTGATTGATGAGGTTTTGTGTTTGCGATGATGTGTAACCTTGGATTTCTGGTACTATATCGTTCTTCTTTAGCCAACACTCCGTCAGGATCACGACATCGCATTTCACTTTAGTAGACGCAAGAAGACACTGAAGTTCATTGAAGTTTTTGTTGATGCTTCTGATATTGAGGTGTAAAACATTTAAAGAAGGGTTCGGACTTATATAAGTGGCACATGTCTCCGGAGTACATGTGAATGACACCGAAACATTGATTTTATCTAAATCATCGTTAATCTCTATTAATGAAGCCATGTGTAATGGTTTTTTTCTCCGAACGCAAGAACATAGGAGTCAGCCCGTTGTTTTGAAGCATTAGACGCGGGTATAAGATGTACATGTGAGAGGACCGATTTACTTGTATACGAAATTGTTATAGGGGCGTGTTGACTTAGACAGTTTGTTAATTGTTTCGAGAGATAATGGTACATTAGTATAATATATATTTGTAAACTATAGAAGAGGTGTGGTAGTCCAAACATAATAACACATCGCTCCAATACAGGTCTGATGGTGTAGTATATATTGTAGGAGTAGAATGTATTTGTGTAGTATACTTGTTTATTATATGTAACATAGGTTTGTGAGTGGAACCCAACATTATTTATGCGGTAAGGATTGATAGGTATGTAGCCATGTTTATTTAGCATTTGCTCACAATCTTTCTCACAGGCAAGCAAACTAAACGAAAGTAAACATAAGAAATCAATTATAAAAAATAAAATACTGTTCAATAACACAAGATAAACCAATATTGAAATCCCATGCAATAAAACTATTTGAAAGAGTGATAGTGCAAAAAACTTAAGAAAATCACTTGATATTTCTGGTTTGCGGCTAATGTCTACAAAGAACCATTGTTGTAAAGGATACATAGCTTTATAAACCAGTCATTGATTTGGCTGTTGTTCCAGTTCGCGTAAAGTTTGTTCCGATCTGACAAGTACTGGTTTGGCTCCAGTGGCCTTCCTTAGGAAAATGTTACCGTTAGAACTCCAGCAGAAATCGTACTTATTTAACTTGGCGTATTCCTTGGCGGCAAAAAGAAGCTTTCTAGAGCTGGCAGGGAGGTATTCCGATATAAAAATTGGTCGTCGTTCGCTTGTTAAACCAATGTTCTGGGTATTAAGGCGCTCATCGTATTTACGCGTTTTGTTGAAATTCCTGGTTGCGGTAATGACTTGGTTTTTTCTATGGACGCTAGATATTTCAGCTATAATTGGCCTTATCGTATCTGGTTTACCCGGTAGACGGTAGATGTCACGGAAATCCGAGCTCTCCAGCGGCATATCTACGATGGAGGTCAATTTGGTAACTATCGTTGTGAGATCCATTATGGTTTCGTTTTTCCCGTGAGGAACATTCCGAATTTCTATGGCCGACGGTCTGGAGACTCGCTGCAAGTCCTGTATCTTATTTTCCATTGCAATTAAGCTGCCTTTGTACGTTAGGTTCTCTTTTTGGAGTAGCTCGACTTTTTTTATAATATCCTCATACTGTTTACTGATAAAGGAAACGCTTTTTTCGATCTCAGCGTTTGATTTTTGAATAGCTAGATTTTGGCGTTTCAACTCGACCATGTCAGATGCAAGTTTTGTGAGAGAAGCAGTTTGATCAGCGCACAACTTTGTAAAGTATGCCTCTTGATCTGTTTTAAAGCTATTCAGCATCGCATAAATTTCTCGCTTTAAATCCTGAAGCTCAGTACCTGGTGAGCAGCACGTTCGCGGGCGCTTGTTGATTTGACGCGTTGTAATATTTATATCATCCTCGTGCGTGTCACTCATTATCGTTTGAGGGATGTCTGAGTCGGACACAGATTGAGTAATGCTAGGGGTTTGATTGTTTAGTAATTGCGCGGGTGGCGAGCGTCGTACTCGGGGCATCGTGATCTGTGCGGTGCAGGTAGTATGCGTGAATTACTTGTACTCACGGTACAACTGGTATCTTATCGGGCGGCCGGCGGGCTGCGCTGGCGGCGAGTGATGTCTATGAGGAAACAGGAAAGCAATTATGACCACTGTTTCGTTCCCGCGGAGGTGAGGCTTTGGCGCGCGGGACGGGGTCTCGCTGAGAGTAGCGCTTTGATAAACACTCGCAAGCTATTTGAGTTTGGTTGTTTTGTTCTTTCTTATACGGTCTAAAATCGATTATGGTTGCAATTTATATATCGGATTAATTTATTTTGCACTAAAAACACGTCAACACTCGATCTCGGTGCCGGACAGAAGGCATGTATGTATGTGAACTTGTATGTTTGTAAAAGCACCCACGACACAGGAGAAAATCCTAGTGTGAGGCAACGTGTTTCAAAAATAAAGGTCTCCGCTAACCTCACTCACACGACGAAACACAACACAAGCGTTGCTTCACGTCGGTTTTCTGCTCGGCCGTGGTATCACTCCGGTCGAGCCGGCCCATTCGTGCCGAAGCATGGCTCTCCCACACTTATGTCTGTATGAAAGTGTTTATATGTATACATATACTCGACACAGTAGACTTTACTAAAGTTTGAAAATTAAAAACGTAATCTACTGTTATAGGATATACATTTATTTAAATAAAACTTCATAATATGCTATGTACATACTTATACCTAATACTGGGCTGTACGCTGGCAGTCGAGCATCTACGACATTGAACAATTAACATCCACAATATTAAATAAGATACAAATACGTTGTCAGCCTTCTGAGGCCTGATTTTTTTATATTACACTAGCTACTTCCGCGCGGTTTCACACGCTCTGCTCTTACTGCCTAAAAACCACCCCGTTCCTTCTCCTGCACTTCGAGCCGGAGCCCCGGTTACCCGTTAGGTTGTTCGCGACAGTTACGGAGATTAGAGCGTTCAAACAAACAAACAAACAAACAAACTCTTCCGCTTTACATAATAGTATAAGATAAGAGACCACTATCTCGCCTGATGGTAACCGATGATGCGGTCTACCGATACAGCACGTTCCAGATATCACTGCATAAATTATTTTTTGCCAAGCTGTGCCTACTTCTAAAGAGTTTGAAGGTCATATCCTACTTCTACCTCCTTCTTTACCTCCGAACATAACTAACAACGAAAGTCCTAATCTGTTGTGGCATCAAACTGATACCTTCATCCAAATTAATCTTCTGTCTATTCAATTCCACCTCCTCATCTTTGGCAAATTCAAAATGGCTGAAATTCCCATAAATTTCATTAAAATTTTTGACGAATCTATCTTTGTGCCAGCGCATCGGGTAGTAATCATCTAACCATATATTACCCGCTAGCAAAGTTTCTTTGGCTTCAGTTATAATGAAGTCTTTAAACAACTCCTTAATAAATACCTTTTTAAAACCATTGCGAGCAACATCAGCCTGTTCTAAATAATTTTCTAACCTCAATAAATATTTGTCGTTCCATTTTTCCAAAGTTAAAATGTGAACGCCAACTGGTAATTTCAAATTCAACGCCGTGTATTCATTGATGTTCTCATTCCAGTTCGCAAGACTGATGTTGAAGTAAGACTGGTGAATTGACGTGAAGACTTTGGGTGCTAACTCCAATTCTTTTGCGAATTTCTTCTCGAACACCTTGTTTGGTCTGAAATCAGCTTTGGATAGATACAAATGTTGTTTCCCCCTCACAATACTGCCGTGTCCAAGCACAGATTCGTTTAAATAAGTATTGACGCCAATGTCATCGGTAAAGATACGTCTATGAAGGAATATGTCAATGTGTCCGTCGATCAAAGATGTACCGCCCTGACATCTGTCGGTAAAAATTGACACTCTGATGTTTTTCGTTTTGTCCTCGATGTATATTTTTGAGGTGACTGGATAGATGTTTCCTGGAAACAAAGTAATTATTGATTTGTTAACTGTCTTCAGAAAGGGAGGGTCTTATTTTCGTGAGAAGGAAGCGTTTGTTGTTTTTTGGTCAAAGTCAAAGTCAAAATCATTTATTTCAATTAGGCCAGATTGGCACTTTTGAACGTCAACAAAAAAAAAAATTATTTAAAAATGAAGCTATTTGCTCATTCCAAGGTGTAGATTCCTATGGAGAAGAACAAGCAAGAAACTCCATAGGTTATTCTTTTTCAATCAGATTCACAATACAATTCTCTAGTTACATAGTTTTGCTGTTGGGATTGTGCGAGAACAATGTAACACTAAAATCCAGTCAAAGTGATCACAAAAGTGAATAACCTTAAGGACAATAATACAGTCTGGAGCTGACCAGTCCCAGTTGACGGCGCCCGTTCACGAACATGACACGTACCCCGGCACCGCCCAACTCAACTATATTGTAGGGAATCGAGCGATCCACTGCACGTGCCACCGCCAATGAGACCTTTGAATGAGCATGACAACTCCAAGCTGACACAAATGAATTCTACTAATCTAATTTAATATTGGACTTGTTTTTCTCCAGAACTGCTGGTTCGAATTGAAAAAAAAATCTGTGTTGGATAGCCCATAGATCGAGAAAGGCTATAGGTTATAAAACATCACGCTGTGATCAATAGGAGCCGAGCAGCGAGCGTAACCACTTGGCAGTAGCTAGTTCTAGTAAATAAAGTGTAAGTTGACGACAAATAAGTATACATTTATCACCACCCCTACTCTTCACGTGGGTGTCGTATACCCGACTAAGGGACTGCGACAGAGACCAGGTAGCAATACAGTTTTAAGCCAATGATAGACTAGGAGATTACATGGGACTCGTAACATAATAGTGAAAAGTTGGTGTTACATTGTACAGGGTCATTAGAGGTAAGTGCCGTAATGTGCCCCTATGCGTACCCTTTCGGGGTTAAAAGGCATGATGTTATGTTATGTTATCTGAGTTATCTGTATCTTTGGTTTTAAAACAAAAGTCGTATGCAAATTATACTCACCAGCGACAGCAGAAGAACTATCAACAATAGTCGGCAAAAAGGTAGGTCTAGCGTCCCTTATTCGTTTCATAGTCTGTCTACCATTACTATCAGTATAAAAAACGCCGTTATTGTTCAAATCAGTCACATATCGAATAAAAACTTCTTTACCCAAGTTATCGGCGATTGGAATCGGACCAACGACCCAATCGACCTCAATAGTCGGCAATCCTCTATACAACTTTAAAGAAATCCCAGCGTAATCTGCGAAACGAAGTTGGATCTCTTCGACGACATCGGATTTTAAGATCTTAGAGTTGTAGAGATCTAGTATTAATATCGGTTGGGAGTCCATAGGTCTAAATATAAAGGCTCCTGGCTTCTTCTTCATAGTTCCGAGTTTTTCTGGGTCGTCTGAGACGTAGTAACACATTTGTATGGTCAAAGATATGTTGACGCCATTCGAGAGAATTATGTTCAGCGGTTGTTGATCGTTGTTGACATTTATTTTGATGTACTGTAATAGAAATATCTTGGTCACAACAGGGTAGTTTCTTACACTTTATTTCAATGTCCGTCTGGTACATTAATTTAAAACTATTAGATACGTATTTTTTCTTTTCTCGCAAAACTAAATACTTTCGACGATATAGTAATTTGAAATATCGTGTGACGTCACAGCGTGCCACATTTTATAGCACGTTATGACGTAAAAACCTCCCACTCCTAAACTTAGCGCCATTTTATCTAAGTATTGCAACTCAATACGAGAAAATAAAAAAATACGTGTCTAATATTTTATCTAACTGACGGACTAATTAGATTTTTAGTTTTGAAAAACCCTGGAAACTACCCAATTATTGTGAAGAATTCATTCATCATCATCATCATCATCAACAGCCTATAAGTGGCCATTGCTGACCAAAGACCTGTTCCCACACAGAGAAGGTTTGAACATTAATCACCACGCTTGCTCAATACGGGTTGGCTATTTTAAACTTATTATTAGAAATTATAAGTCCAGGTTTCCTCACGATGTTTTCCTTCACCGTTTGTCAGTGGTCTCTAGATAATCTTAGAAAGTACATATAACTCGGAAACAGTCACATTGGTACTTGCCGTTGGTAGGTTTCGAACCCGCACTCTCTTGCATGAGAAGCGGGCGTCTTAAACCTCCGGGCCACCACGACATTAGAAGGATATTAGGTTTAAGGTAAAGTGTTCGTTATGTTGATTTCCGTGAATTTGTGTAAGTAAAGGCGATTTCCATGATCGCCAGTGCGACTGCGCAAGAGAACTCGGGTTCGCCGATGCCACGGATAGTGGAAGTGTTTCTCGTCAAATAGTTACGTGAGTAAGCCGAAAACATAATAATTAATATTAGAGTAATATGAAAATCAATATTAATAGTTTTGACTACACTGTTAGCAGAGTCTGGGCAAAAGGCTGCCACGCAACGTGTATCGCGATTCCTGCCCAGAACAACTGTTTGTGCGATCCACAGATTGTTATTCCAGGTCTAGGTTGGTATTTTTTTCAAAGGGACAAGCCCAACACAACCTTCCATACCGATGCAACTCCTGTTTAGCCAGGATCTACAGTAGATACAACCATGAAAACACCGGAACACTGAAGTGCGGCGCGTCCCAGGGACATGAGTAACTGTCTTGGTTCCCGCAACAAAGTGAATCAGAAGATAAGATGAGAAGAAAAAAAACCATAGTTTCCACTTCCCTCGGTGAATTACGCATGAGACAGTGTGTATGTACAATAATGTGAATATGAAATTTGTAAACGCACCTGCGACATAGGAGATACCCCTAGTACGGGCCAACGCTTCAATCTACATCTACATATTATATAAATGAAACCCGTTTCCCGTCGTCACGCCGTACCTTGAGAATGGCTAGACCGATTTGGCTGATTTTTTTTTGTTGTGTTTGTTATTGTCAGGGGAAAGTTCTTATGACAGAAAAAAATCCAGAAAATCTAATGGAAACGGGAGAAAATGGGATTGCGCGTACGAAGTCGCGGGCAGAAGCCAGTTAAAAAATAAATACAAACCTCATTCTGAATAAAACCGTCACTGGACTCCATGCTATGGTACCCAGACTTCTCCATCCTTCGATAAAACTTTTCAAAATCGAAAAATGGGGCCGTACTTTCGACGGTTTGCGGTGTTGTTGTCTCACTTGGTTCGTCATCGTAGTACTCTATCGGTTCAAAGGTTGTACTCAAGAGGTTGTAAGGTATAAATCTCCTTGTGGTTACAACAGGTTCGGATGATACTTCTGTGGTTGAACTGGTAGTGGTTGAGATGGTTGTTGACGTCGTTGTTGTTGTTCGTGCTGGAGTGGTGAACGAAGTTGGTATTGTAAACCTGAAATGTCCGATGTTAGTTTTTATCTATCTTCTATTTAAGTGTCGGAGAGCCATGCTTCGGCACGAATGGGCCGGCTCGACCGGAGTGATACCACGGCCGAGCAGAAAACCGACGTGAAGCAACGCTTGTGTTGTGTTTCGTCGTGTGAGTGAGGTTACCGGAAGCCCAGCTCCCAGAGGAAGGGGGCGTCCTCAATCTCCCCAATCCCCGAATTCCCAACAATCCTCAAACTCCTAATCCCCAAAACGTGTTTCGTGTGTCCATGGTTTGTATTCCGGGTCGGGGTAGCAATTATTCGGGGTATTTAAAAAATTCTCAGTAGTATCACGAAGTCTGGAATTGTGCTCGGTATATGACAATAGACTCACCCCCTATTACATGGGACTCATTTATAAATAGTGAAAAGTAGCAACCCCTTCGGGTAAAAAAGGCGTGATGTTATGATAATCTTTTAATGGTAAAATTTCAAGAATATGATTGGTAGATAAAGCGTTATTTTTTTGAGGGGGGAAATTATTTATTGAATTCTTCTGCCCTGTGTGAGGCGGGAGGGAGTGTCAGACTCTTACTGACTAAACACCACCCCGTTCCTACTTCTAGTAAAAATATGTTAAGTCTGCAGTCGAAGTCTAGATCATTTATTTCAATTAGACCAGGAAGCATAGAAGCTATGGAAGCTAGGAAGGTGCTTTTGAAACAAAGAAAAATAATGAAAAGACTGATGACTATATTCAGTGCCGGCGTAAGGGCCACTGACACCCCGGGTGAAAATATTGTGGCGCCCACTTGAGGGAAGCAATATCAAGTGTTAGTTTTTTGCTGATGCTAAGTAATATTAAGAATTTCATGTTTCCCTTAGCGGTACCCAGAGCTAACGACGCGGACCACAAACCCTCAAAAATCCATCTAAAAAATATCTCAATAAAAATATGCATATGCACAGAGAGTACACCACAGTTCTGAGGGTTTGCACCAGGAGAGGCAAGAGACTCCAACTTCAGACCTTGGCGCACCCCAGAATTAGTCGCCCTGGGCCATCGCCCCACCACGCCTACCCACCAAACGCCGGCACTGACTGTATTATAACTCCCGTGAGATATACTTAATTAATTATTATATTTCTCGGCTTACTCACGTATTTATTTGACGAGGAACTCGACTAGACTACAACCTGAGAGTAGCAGCGCGACAATAGCCGCGTCGCGGGTCGCGGGATGCTATTCATGAATATGAGCTTGAAACTAGTCGAGTTCTTCGTCAAACAATTACGTGAGCAAGTTGAAAACATAATACAGTGAAACTTGGTTAAGTGGGACCTGGATAAATGAAAAGCCTCCATAACTGGAACTGACGCTGAGGTCACAATACTTTGGCACTGAATTACCTCTATTAGTGGGACGAGGTAAACCTCTATATCTGGGATTTGTTCTTTCGATTTATCATCATAGTTACCTCTATAACTGAGATAGCGAGTAAATTTTATATGCATAAACCTCTATAACTGAGATAACATTGTTAGTTTACTCATTCTTATTCTACCCACAAATTCCACTCGTAATTCCAAGTCCACCTCTATTAATGGAACCCTCTGTAAATGAGACAGATATTTATTTATACCTGTATATCTGAGACACTGGGTAAGTGGAATACCTCTATAAGTGAAACGACATTGCAGGTCCCTTGATGTCTCACTTAACCAAGTTTCACTGTAATTAAATAAGATTGATGACTGTTGATAAAGCGAAAGCAATTGGCGTTCCAGAATCTCTGCCGGTGTGAAGTTAAGTATGTAAAAACAACGTTATTATTACTTACATATTAGTACGCAATGGAACATAACTACTTTGCATTGAAACCTTCTTCGATTCAGTAGTGTCATCTTCTTCCGGCTCGTTAGTAGCTGGCGGTTCAGTACCGACATGCTCACTATAGAACTCAAAATATTTGGCCCTCGGCGCGTTAGCTAGAGGGACTTTATCATGCGCTTTCTCAGTAGCATCTTCAAAATACTCATACTCCGGTAAATCGTCGAGAACATATTTACCATCGCGTTTCAGAAAATTCGTCTCCCTCGTAAATGTTTTCTTAGTTGTGGGGTCTTGATAAAATATTCGCTTTAAAACCGATCGCTTTGTTCTTGTCCTTAGTTGCACTCGTTCTATGTAGTAGGATTTGAAGCCTAGCGGTGGTATTTTGGTTGCTATGAATACTAGTTCATCTTCTGTTAGGAAGTCTCCTCGGTCTGGGAGTGCCATCACTAGTTCTGGGAGAGTTACTAGGGAATGGTTCTGTTGTACACCTGGAATAGAGATCAAAGGGTTAAAAATATCGATCAAAAGATTTTGAATAGAAAAAAGTGTGTCAAGACGTTTGTTCTCGCTCAGTTGTGAGTCATAATAGTAAGATTGTACGTGACATCGTGAGTCGTGGTGGGCCGGAGTTTTAAAACCTCTAACGGCAAGTAAATAAGTTTAAGTGTGGGAGGGCCATGCTTCGGCACGAATGGGCCGGCTCGACCGGAGTGATATCACGGCCGAGCAGAAAACCGACGTGAAACAGCTTGCGTTGTATTTCGTCGTGTGAGTGAGGTTATCGGAGGCCCAATTACCCTCTCCTTCCCCAATCTCCCCAATTCCTGAATCCCCAACGATCCTCAAACTCCAATTCCCCAAAAGGCCGGTAAGTTGTAACACCTCTGGTGTTCCAGGTATCCATCGGCGACGCCAATTGCTTACCATCAGGTGATCCGTCTGCTCGTTTACCGGCTGATGAAAAAAAAATTGGAGGCGGTGCTGTGACGTTTTGTTTGGATATAATAACGGATACGAAAACGAAGCGAAAAGATTCGCTTGTACATAGAACATAGCCGCTACGTCGCATCGCATAGCATTGAATTCGTGTGTAACAGCTTCATAAGCGCGTTCGCTTCCAGAACGTTCACGCAGAACGTAGCGTCATATCTCCTGTCTTCGCTAGTCTAATTGAGACTGATGTCTCTCCTCATGCCAATTCTAGAGAAAGAGTAAGTATATTAGAATATTACCTTTTGGATCATAAACTTTGTAGATTCCTCTAGCAACAGGTAGCCTGACAGGCAAAGTGACTGACCAAGCCAAGGGATTATACACCACGATCTGAAAAACAAAACATTAACAGTGACTCATGTAGTGTAGAGATTGTCCAGTCAACTGATGGTAGCGTGTACTGTCCAGGCGATACGTACTCAGGTATCGTCATGAACTAATGGTAACATGTAAACAGTGACTCATGTAGTGAAGAGATTGTCCAGTCAACTGATGGTAGCGTGGACTGTCCAGGCGATACGTACATATTTAGGTATCGTCATGAGCTAATTAATTTGATATACTTACGAAGAATCTGTCTCCTTCAAGGGTCCAACAGGAAGATATATTGAATTGACAAGCGTAGTAGATCATTTTGCTCGAAGAATTACGTAGAATACTGAAAGATTAAATCACTACATAGTATAAAACAAAGTGGCTATCCACCGTCTGTCTGTCCCTATGCATGCTTAGATCTTTAAAACTACGCAACGGATTTTGATGCGGTTTTTTTAATGGGTAGAGTCATTTTGACACTGATAAATTTAGAAGTTTCTAATTGAACCCATGCGAAGCCGGCGTGGGTCTAGTAAAATATAAATTAGTTAAACAAGAACTAATGGGATTGGTAAAGTGGTTTACAAGCCATTAGTGAGAAAATGATCTATAGTTCGACTTATGGTCACGAGTCCTATGTGAAAAGAGAACATATTGTGACATGTTTCGGCTCGAATGGGTCAAATCGACCGGAGTGATACCACTTCAGTTGTATTTCATTGTGTGAGTGAGATTACCGGAGGCCGAATTACTCCGCTGCCACCATCTCGCCAAATCTCAATATCCTATTGCCCAAAAGACCAGTAACGCACTTGTAACGCCTCTAGTGTCCCGTGTATCCATGGGCGACGCCGATTGCTTACCATCAGGTGATCCGTCTGCTCGTTCACCGGCTTATCCCATAAACAATCCCGATGATTTCGAGTCCACAGACGATGGTGGAAAGGACGGACGAAGTTCTAAAAACTAATAAAATCAAATATACAGTTACTTTGTTCAACTTTAGAATCGAACCCTAGATTCTGTTAAGAGATTAGATTGCTGTTAAGAAGGGAACGTGTAAATAAGTAAAAACTATGTGAATCTCACTTAAAAGCAGGTCGGAACATCTGCAGGCATAACTCCTTGGCTATGTAGGCCTTACTGGCATAATATTCGCTTACGTGCGGACGCATCGCTCCGGTGATGATTGTATGGTCCTGTAGTACTCCTGAAACATTATCATTATCATCAAACCGTCTCTAAAATGTCCACTGCTGCACTATGAGTCTCCTTTACACAAGAAGGTTTGTCATAATCTCCTTGGCAGGCTGATTGGAGATCGTAGTATAAAAGGTTCAGGGTTATCAGAGAGCGCTGCTGCACCGTCTCTGTCTAATATGTAGGGTCTTAGTCGGGTATATGACACCTACGAGAAGAGTAGGGGTGGTACCGGTAAATGCTAGTGGTCACCACACGATGAACAGACAACTAACAATTTTTTATCATGATTCCAAAACTATGCCTTGTTTGTTACCTGTTATCCACATGATTTCTTCAAATTTCTTGTCATTGTTGCCAAGTTGAGCAAAGATCTGTAGTTGTTTTGCTATCTGTGGACAAATGTATTGGATCAATTCTGTTATACGACTTTTAGCGCTGGCTACAACTGTCGCTACGACGTAGCATCACTGGCTACGAATTTGACTACGGCGTAGTCGCGCTACGTCGTAGGAAAATATACTACTACTAGACTACACCGTAGCAAGGAGTTGTTAAAGTTACTCTTAGATTGGTGCGCGCGTCTCAAAGAGCCATCAGCCATCAGGCCTAGGGCCAATGCCCGACCCGGAGCTGCGGATAACCTAATGGGCTACCGTGGCTCCGGGCTATTGCACTAATGGGAATGGTGGTGGTGGAGTTTAGTCAGTAAGAGTCTGACACTGTCTCTCGACCTGGACAAATAACATGATGGATTTTCCCTTTAAAAAAAAAGGTACGCACGTAATTCATATACAGGATGTGAGCAGAACGCTTGCAAATACAGAAGACATGTCATTGTAAAAAATTAGGTTAATTTTTTTTTTATGTAAATAAGATTTTTTTTTGTATGTAATTATAGTTATAATTAACCGCTCAAGGCTGATGTTTTATGAATAACACAAAGATTATTTATTTGCAAAAACACGTGTGAAATAATAATGCATCATAGAATGCACATTGTAAGTTGTACAGATGAGCAGTGAGCATAGTATCAACATGTTTAGAACCTAACGGGTAACCGGGGCTCCGGCTCGACGTGCAGGAGAAGGAACGGGGTGGTTTTTAGTCAGTAAGAGTCTGACACTCCCTCCCGCCTCACCCAGGCGGGAGCAGTCATTCGATGATTTTCCCCCTTAAAAAAAATCAACATTTTTGACCATTTCTGGTTTACAAATGTGGAATATAATATTAAATCTTTAGGGAACAGAATGGAAAGTTCTCTGATGTCGGAAAAGGTGGATCCTCGGACCAGGCGAGGTGATCGTGCCTGGCGGGCTTTCTGCCCAACAGTTGTTCGTTGGGATTTTCTATCCGTGTTAATTTACACGTAGACTTTGCATGTGCGATGTAGGATTTTTTGTGACGTCATCCATTGTCATGTACCATGTGACGCCACGAATCTAATATTAACAGTAATCAAACTTTCAATTGTAACATTCCTAAAGAGACTCAAACCTGACCAGGACAATCAAAGACAAACACGAATATATATAAAACCGACGTGAAGCAACGCTTGCGTTGTGTTTCGTCGTGTGAGTGAGGTTACCGGAGGCCCAATTATCCCCCCTTCCCCAATCTCCTCAATTCCTGAATCCCCAACAATACTCAAATTCCTAATCCTCAAAAGTCTGGTAATGCACTTGTAATGCCTCTGGTGTTCCAGGTGTCCATGGGCGACTCCGATTGCTTACCATCAGGTGATCAGTCTGCTTGTTTACCGGCTTATTTTAGAAAAAAGTTTTTAATTATACAAAAAAAATATTTGTTTGCGATTTCGTACAGCCTGCAGACAGGTCTTAGTATAAAGATGTGGACATACCTGGACATATAGGTGTATTTCCTTCGCGTGGTACTTGATGACAGGTCGTGAAGTAAACATCCCGGTCGCATGCGTATTCTTATCAATCCCCAAAGGAAGGAAATCATCCTGTTTCGTTGTCAAATTCGGCCTGAAATCGTATACATTTTTAAGTATGGGAGAGCCATGCTGCGGCACGAATGGGCCGGCTCGACCGGAGTGATACCACGGCCACACAGAAAACCGACGTGAAGCAACGCCTGGGTGAGGCGGGAGGGAGTGTCAGACTCTTACTGACTAAAAACCACCCCGTTCCTTCTCCTGCACGTCGAGCCGGAGCCCCGGTTACCCGTTAGGTTCTCCGCGACACGCTGATTGCTTACCATCAGGTGATCCGTCTGCTCGTTTACCCGTTTATTTAAATTAGTATATTTAAATTACATTTTCATTTACTTACGTAGCTTCATGCACGGCCTTCACGTAGCAAGCTGGGGTCGAGTAGAATAGATAAACCTTCTTCCCTTGCGTATTGCCTTGTTTAGCATTTACATTGCTGAAAAAAAAATGGCATTTTTAACCGATTTAAATAAAAAATGTAATTTGAATTTCTGCGCCTTATGACACCAACACACACTTGGCTGCTTGTAAGACTGCCGGGCAAGGGGTCTCGGGTTCGATTCCCGGGGTCGGGCAAAGTATTACTGGGTTTTTGAAAAAAAATCTCAGTAGTAGCACGGAGTCTGGAATCGTGCCCGGTATAATGACAATAGGCTCACACCCTATTACATGGGACTCATAACATAAATAGTGAAAAGTGGGTGTTACATTGTAGGTACAATGGCATAATTTGCATCTCTGCCTACCCCTTATGTTGTGTCGCGGAGAACCTAACGGGTAACCGGGGCTCCGGCTCGACGTGCAGGAGAAGGAAAGGGGTGGTTTTTAGTCAGTAAGAGTCTGACACTCCCTCCCGCCTCACCCGGGCGGGAGCAGTCATTCGAAGATTTTCCCCCCTTAAAAAAAACCCCTTATGTTGTGTAATTTTACAGAAGGAGTATGTACGTATGTATGTTTGTGCGCTGTTACCTCGTGATTGGCTGAAACGTTTTTGACGTGGTTTTCAGTAAAGTGTTGGTTACACTCAGGAAAAGGTTGTAGTATATTAATAGACTGACCTCAAAAAGAAGGGTTGAAGTCGGTTTGTTTTTAAACGTAGTTTATAACAAATTTATACAGGTAATGTAATATTTAGGTGACTGCCTTATTAGTCGAGTAATTGTAAGAATTTCTTTTTAAGACAAGATATAACCTCAGAAACCAAACAACTCCTGTGCACCAGGATCTACAGTAGACACAACCATGCAAACACTGGAACACTGAACTCAAACGTTCTAGGGTCATACTGAGATACGCTTTACTAGTTTTTAGTCATATCTGGCCTCTTCCTCATGAGCAGTGTGCGCTATCGCGCCTCTGTGACTCGAAACTAGTAGAGCTTTTCTCAGTGTGTTGCCGTTGTAAACAATTATTTTTAGTTAATTCAGTATGTCTCACGATAGTTACAATAAAAACTCAGGTACATGAACAGCTGTCTTGTATCGAGCAACAAAATAATCGTTTGGCGACTGAGATATTTAGAGGGAAGTGGTTTCTTTTTGTGAGACGGTAATTTCTCAAAAAGAGGCTACTGAGCGGGATCGTGAGAGGACCGATTCTGCTCGTAGAAGGCGCGGATGTAACCGCCTTGGCGCCTAACACGCCGATAACATGCCTGCATTATCTACAGACCTTTGGGGTCACGGGCGCCTAGAGTGGGGACTCTCTGGTGATCTCAGGGAAGACAGTGGCACAGTGGTCACGTGCTTAGCACAGCAAGGCTTAAGGTTGATGCATATCTTCCGGGTCCGGAGACCGGAGCAGGTCTATTAGGACTCGATGCCCCCATAGGTAATGATGGTGGCCACCGGGGTGGTTTTAGTGAAGTAAGAATCCCACACTCCCTAGTTTTCTATCCCCAAAAATGCTAGGCGCCTTTTGAAGGTTTCCCCCGTTATAAAAAAATGCTACTGAGACATTTCAGATTATTTTTTTATGAATAACAAGCTAATCGGCATTAAGTTGGCCTTATATCCCCAACCGGAGGCTCGGAATTGACGTATAGTGGTCCGCAATTGGGTACTTTCCTTAATCAAAACTGCATTATTTCGACTATTCAATACAATAAAATATTAAAAAAATAATTTTAGTAATTCTTCAGCAAATTTAGAATTAAGTATGCTGTTTGACGCTAAAAAACGTGACGTCACAATACACAATCTCGTACAAAATTCATAGAAAACTGTCGTTTTTGACTTCGCCTCAAAAAGTATTGAATTTGACTAATTGGCAAGTACCCAATTGCACGTTTCTGACAAATGTAGTTAATTCAAGTTTTCGCGGAAAAATCTAGCTATATATGAATATACACATACCCGATCAATTTATCGATGTTAGCGAACCAAATCTCGGCATCATGGTACGCCAGCTTCTTCCCCATGATGATCATTACATTCTTTGTGGTATAGTATGGACTCTGGCGCTCGAGGATCAGTTGGAGGAACTCTTTCACCTGGATAGAAGAACATACAAATGCTTCAATGTCTTTTTAAGTCACTGGAGGCCCAATTCCGTAATGCCTAATCTCTAGACCTCAATTTACAAATCCCCAATCGCTAAAAGACCTTTTTGGTCTTGCGGATGTTCAAGGGTACACCGAACACCACACCGATTGTTCACCAACAAAAATTCCAATGCCATAAACCAGTATCTATGACAACAACTCTTTGTGTGATGCCCAAATTGTTGTTCCGGGTCTGGGTCATGTGTATGTGAACTTGTATGTTTGTAAACGCACCCACGATATATAAGAAAATATTAGTGATTTAAACATAGTTTGCGAATTACTACGGCGTAGCAAAATTGCTACGACAACTGCTACGAGTTGCGCTTGTGGTTTCCTTTGTGTTTTGTGTCGCAAAGAAACTAGAAGCAAAAATAAACAGAGAATTTGACCATCATTAAAAAACAATAATTTATAAGCTTCTTTGTATTTATGGTCATGCCAACGAGACGTGATCACTGATCATATAATGTAATTGTGAGATGGTTAAAAAAACATTTTTTTAAAGAGTAACGATGGAGTTTCTTAGTCGTTTCTCATAACATAGCATCACGCCTTTTATCCCCTAAGGGGTAGGCAGAGATGCACATTGAAAAGTGGGTGTTACATTGTACAGTGGCATTAAGTGCCGTAACATGCACCTTTGCCTACCCCTTCGGGGATAAAAAGCATGATGTTATGTTTTGTTTCTTTGACTTCATGTATACAACATTTTAGCTCAATCAGTTGAAGCTTCATTCAATTGCAAGATTTCATTTCTCACACACAGAACAAGCAAGTTAAATAATATCTGATGGTAAAGGGACACTTAATAATAAAAATTTAATGTTACTAGTCAAAAAGGTATCATGGTGGCCCGATGCTAAGACGCACGCTTCTAATGCACGAGGGTGCCGGTTCGAAACCTACCAACGGCAAGTACCAATGTGACTTTTTCCGAGTTATATGTACTTTCTAAGATTATTCAGACACCACTGACAAACGGTGAAGGAAAACATCGTGAGGAAATCTGGACTTGTGATTTCTAATTATAAGTTTGAAATCGCCAACTATACCAAAGCGTAGGTATTAATGCTCAAACCTTCTCCATGTTAGAATAGGCTTTTGCTCAGCAGAGACCATTTACAGGCTGTTGAAAAAAACTTGACTTGAATAATACGTCGAGAGTGACAAAAGGAAGTCACAGCTGCTACTACCGTGGGGTTGAGGTCCAAGGACCTCTTGATTTCACCTTGCACTGTCTACTCTTCTGTTCATTATTTCTGTTGGCTAGGACTTAGGTCGGCTCCTAGTAAACCGATTTACGGAGTAGCAACGGACCTCCCGACAGTTTCTCGTAATATTGAGTCCTCTATAAACCAGGCGCGAAAACTTTACTAGTGCGATACAGGGATTACAAATTCGGGACGAATTTTCTGGTAAATTATTACACTTCAGTTTTAACAATTTTGTTTAAATAGAAAACTTATTTTATATAACATTTTTCAGTATTATTTTTTAGTTCAATAACATAGTAGTTTATTCATTATTTGGGTTTAAAATAAAAGAAACGTACCACAAAATGTCCATATGTATTTTCGCGTGAGTGCGAAAAGGCGAGGAGATTTCCCTCAACAGTAATTTGGCTCCAGTTGCATTTGGGACACAACTGCAGTACATCTGTCCCTCTCTCTCTAATTGAATACACGTGTGTTAGAGCGAGTACGCTGACGTAACAAACTGTTCTTGAGTATATTTACAATTTTTAAAACATGTTAGAAATATTTTAGATATTGAAAAGTTCACCAAATCCTTATATTATTCTAAAATGTTTAGAGAGTGGAATGAAAATGGTCACCCATCTACATATCGCCCTTGGCAAGTGTTGCTTTACGTATAGTATGTTTCTTTAACCACCCGCAAGAGGCCGTTACACCGGGAGTGCTCTCTGATAAACCTGAACCTTTTATACTGCGATCTCGAACGCCTGCCTGCGGAGATTATGACAAACGCTCTTATGTAGAGGAGGCTCACAGTCCATGTCGTGGGTTTTGATGACTACGAAGTGTAGTCTTCTATGCTATACAAATTGCTATACAAATAATTGCTATACAAATTGCTACGCCGTAGTCGATTCTAACTGCGTAGTTAGATACACAGCTACAATGACAGTTATTAAGGAATTTTCAAAATAATATATTTGTAGCAGTAAATTGCCATGATACCGATCGGTAAAATTTGTTAACATTTTCAAAACGGTCTCAATATGTAATGCGTTCACATTTCCGTCTGAAAATTGTTTTGTTCGCATCAAATAACCAAAATTTACTAATAAAAAAGGTTTTCAGACGTATTGCTATGAGACATTTTTTTTGTCTGGTGTTTTTGTGGTCAGATCAAATGCTACGCGGAAAATGTCTGATATTGGTATTTTCGAGTTCAGGATAATCGTATCTATCGATTTGAGGCGGTTTTGGCCGTACTGCTATGAGACAAAAATTTTGGTCGTCATCTCTCGTACTATTAATGGGACGAGGTAAACATCTATATCTGGGATTTGCTCTTTCGATTTATCATCATAGTAACCTCTATAACTGAGACAGCGAGTAAATATTATATGCATAAACCTCTGTAACTGAGATAACATTGTTTGTTTACTCATTCTTATTCTACCCACAAATTCCACACGTAATTCCAAGTCCACCTCTATTTATGGAACCCTCTGTAAATGAGACAGATATTTATGTATATCTGAGATACTGCGTATGTGGAATACCTCTATAAGTGAAATGACATTGCAGGTCCCTTGATGTCTCACTTAACCAGGTTTCACTGTATTAGTAAGATTTGAAAGTGAAAATAGTAATAAAGCTTTTCTTTGACAAATCAAATTGTCTCTATTCCAAAACATTATTTTCCAAGCAACACGAGTAACACTAAACACAAATATGGCTGTTCCACAAGTAGACAGCAACGACGTTGAACAAAAGGCGGACACAGTCCCTTGAAACAACACACATTGACATGAAGGACATCTGTCATTTTCTTAAACTGTCAATCACCGGACACCGGTGACCGCAACCTATTGTTCTAAAGAACACAGACACAATTAAAATTGTGAGAGTTAAATTTGGTAACTTATTACACACGCACAAATAAATAAACAACTGAAATTTCGGTGTTTCAGTCATTTCTTATGCCCGGGCCACACCAACGAGAAATGCCATTGCTTATCGCGATAATGCACGTTCACCGTAGGTGTAGCCATGAGTCAACGCGATTATTTCACAACGGTATTCACATTGCCGTTTGGCATGATAGACATTCACGTTGAAATTTCAAGTGTAGCCACCCACTTTATCGCGTTAAAACTATCGCAATTGTTATCGTAGATACATCGCGATAATCGGCATTGACGTTGACGTTAGTGTGGCTCGAGCATTAGTGGCATTATGTCCGCCTTTTTCAACATTGTTGGTAGACAGTCACTTATTTTAGTGCCAGATAGACAAAAAGGTCAAATTTGCTACTTCCGTGGGAGTCACCAACCTCTCTAGTAGTAAAGAGGAGATCTATTTTGTTTAACTCAATGTTAGATGTCTCTTTTCGGCATATAGTAAGTACTGCACTTGATATTATGCAGAGACAGGGTCTAGGACTTAGGTCGGCTCCTAGTAAACCGATTTACGGAGTAGCAACGGACCTCACAACATTCCAGCTTAAGATTGGGTCCTCTATAAACCGGACGCGAAAACTTTTCTAGCGCGATGCAGAGATCTCAGCTTTGGGACGAATTTTCTCGTCAACTATTATACTTTGCTACAGCATTAGTTTCAAAGGAAACTTTATTTTTTTAGAATTTCTCATACGTAGCGGGCTGCTGCCCAACAGTATTACGTTATGAGTTTCTGCTCGTTCGTTTGTTCGTACAATTGTCGCTTGTGTTCAACGCCACCTGTTAGTTTTCGCTTGAACTATCTCCTCTACGTGTCAGTAAATGTCGTCACAAAGACCAACTTTGGAATGTGTTGCTTAACGTCTTTAGGTTTTATAATACCTCCAGCGCCCTCTGGCTTACATAAAACTAGCTAAAGGCTTATGCCATGTACTATTTATTGTATTTAACGCCATCTGTCAGTTTTCGCTTCAACTACCTTGCGTATGTACCCGTAAGTGTTTTCACACATAAACATAAAGTAGTGTATAATTATTAACAGGATCCGGTAGCACCGAAGTTATGTCTACACCTAACTGTTGCTGCAGGGAAGCTAATTTACCACAACATTATATCATCTAAGGTTTGAGAATGATACATTTGCATGTAACCAGTAGCGCCCTCGATTGTGATATTTGACTGCCACAACGACACGTGTGTACTCTCTTACTATAGAGGTAGACGTGACGCGATGTGAGTTCAAACCTCTTTCACAAATATACTTCGATTTTATATTTCGTTTGAACGATTCAACAATAATTAAAGCTTTTATTAGAAAAATGAAACTGTGTTTTACTCCAAAAGAATCTTATCTTACCACGTAGTTCGAGTTTCAAAACCAATAAAATACCTCAAGTAGACAATGTACCAGATTGATAAAAAGGTCAAATTTGCTCAGCCGTGGGGGTCAACAACCTCTCTAGAAATAGAGAGTAGAATTATTGCATTTTCCGCTTGCTTTCTTTCTTTCTAAACATAAGGTTTGGTACGATATTTTTCTGTGCTTTTGATCCCTATTGGTTGCATACAGTAAGTACTGCACTTGATATTATTCAGAGACCTCTCTAGGACTTAGGTCGGCTCCTAGTAAACCGATTTACGGAGTAGCAACGGACCTCACAACATTCTAGCTTAAGATTGGGTCCTCTGTAAACCGGACGCGAAAACATCGCTAGCGCGATGCAGGAATTACAACTTTCGGACGAATTTTCTCGTAAACTTTTATACTTTTGTTTTAACATTATCGTTCGAAATAAAAGCTTTATTTTTATTGTATTTTTTGGTAGTATTCGTTCACTGAAAAACATCATGATTTGCTTAAAATTTATGTTTTAGATAAAAGAAACGTACCACAAAACGTCTATACGTATTTCCACGTGCGAGAGAAAAAGCGAGAAGATTTCAACCATCAACAGTAATTTGTCTTGATCGGATTCCATTGGATCCCTCTGACGGGTGGTTGGAGTTACCAACTAAAAGAGGTTAAGCAACCCTTGCGAAAGTCAGTCTGTAGATGGGTGGCCATTTTGATCTTTCAGAAACTCTTCTGTGACAGTTTTTGTGTTGTTTGTTCATTTTTTAATGTATTTACTTTATTTGAATACACCTGAACACATTAATATTTTACAGGATAGTCATAAAAAGATGGAAAATTATTTGTTAGGAGATATACCTCTACATACATCCATCTCTTTCAAACGTTCGAGTAATTTTGTCGCTGTTTGCGTTTCAAAATCAATGAATGGGTCGTCGTCGTCGTCGTCGTAAATCGTTACAATAAGAAGAGACGCCAATGAACTAGACATGCAGTTCTAGGATCCAATCAGATCGAGCTAATTACTGTTGAGGGAAATCTCTCCGCCTTTTCTCACTCACGCGAAAATATGTAAGGACATTTTGTGGTTCGTTTCTTTTATTTAAAACATAAATTTTAAGCAAATCATGATGTGTTTCAGTGAACGAGTACTACCAAAAAATACAATAAAAATAAAGCTTTTATTTAGAACTATAATGTTACACCAAAAGTATAATAGTTTACGAGAAAATTCGTCCCAAAGTTGTAATTCCTGCATCGCGCTAGCGATGTTTTCGCGTCCGGTTTACAGAGGACCCAATCTTAAGCTAGAATGTTGTGAGGTCCGTTCCTACTCCGTAAATCGGTTTACTAGGAGCCGACCTAAGTCCTAGACAGTGTCTCTGAAAAATATCAAGTGCAATACTTACTATATGCCGAGAAGAGAGACCTAACTTTGAAGAGATAATGCAATCTTCCTCCTCTTTATTACTAAAGAGGTTGTTGACTCCCACGGAAGAAGCAAATTTGACCTTTTTATCAAAATGGCAGTAAAATATATCTTTATGCACGCATGCATGAGATGAGTCTACGTTTGACCACTATCAATAGTAGGCAACTAATCTATGAAAGAGCTATATAGGAACACGCGTTGCATCACGTCCATTATAGTAAGAGAGGTTATTTTAAATATATGTAGTGGTCAACGTTTGTATGCGGTCTACGATGGTGCTCGCCTATACAAGCAACCTAATAACTCAACCTTGAAAGACACCCAGAGAATTCAATACGTGTTTCGAATGATTTCAAATAAAAAAGAGGGCGCCACGGTTCACCTGCAAATGTACATTTTTTAAACTAAGAACGTTACAATGTGATAGTAAATTAAGTTCACAGTTGCAAAAGTTAGGTCCAGACCTTACTCCGATCTGCCAGGACTCTGTAACATTCTACTGTACATGTAACGACTTTTACTGACACGTAGAGGAGATAGTTCAAGCGAAAACTAACAGATGGCGTTAAACACAAGCTACTATCGTAAGAATATTACTAAACAAACTATAAATCACGCAATCAAAGTGTACACAGCGATTGGAACGAATAGAAATTCTCAACGTACAACGATTGGGCAGTAGCCCGCCAGGTATGATCACCTCGCCTGGTCTGAGGATCCTCTCTTGTTGGAACTTAGGCAACATCACAGTCTGTTCCATAAACATATCTTATCTACATCGTAATTATTATATTACGTAGATAGATGACCACAACTAGTTGTCTGAGATTAAAACACAGAAACTTAATGTCTGTAGTTGCATACACTATGACTGTCAACTATTTCCCGCTCCCTCTGGTGAATAGATGAAGTAACCAAACTTAAAAAAGTTAAGCAACGCTTACCAAATTCAGTCTTGTGGATGGGTGTCTATTTTAATCTCTCAGAAACTGGCCTGTGACAGTTTTTGTTTTGTCAGTACATTTTGTAACATATTTTGTTTATTTAACCTGTGTCCTGTGTGTGTGTGAACCTGTGTTCAAGTGTCGGGACGCATATCAACGTGAGAATGTGTTTTGTATTGTCTCTCATATATCGACAGACAAGAGGTTAAATGCACTTAAACACAATAAATGTTGTGCAGGTTGCGTTAAACAAATCATTAAATATTGAACATTTATTTATTAGAAGACAGAGTGTTAGGAATACATCCCGTCTCTTTCAAACGTTTAAGAAATACTGACGCTATTTTTATGTAACAATCTTAAATACCAAATTTACGATTCCTGCATCGCGGTAGAGATGTTTTCGTATCCAATTTATAGAGGACTCCATCTGAAGCTAAATTGTTGTAAGGTCCGTTTGCTATTCCGTAAATAGGTGCAATAGGACCCGACCTAAGTCTTAGACAGTGTCTTTGAATAATATCAAGTAAGTGTAGACCTAACTCCAGTCTCTTCAGACTCCAGTAGCTATTATAACTTACAGTTGCATATGAGGCGACATTTACGGAGACAGAGAAGATAGTTCAAGCGAAAAGTAACAGGTGGCGTTGAACACAATCTAAAATTAATAAATAAAAACTGTCACAGAAGAGATTTAAAAAACAAAAAACTTTGGAATGTTTTGCTTAACGTCTTTAAGGTTATATTACATCCAGCATCCCCTGGCTTATATAAAACTAGCTAAAGGCTCATGGCATAAACTATTAATTATTGTGTTTAACGCCATCTATCAGTTTACGCTTCAACTATCTTGCCTATGTACCCGTAAATGTTTTCACACATAAACATAAAGTAGTGTATAATTGCTAACAGGATCCGGTGGCACCGAAGTTATGTCTACACCTAACTATTGCTACAGTGAAGGTAATTTACTAAACCACTAAATGGTTTAATGCATATATTTGCATGTAACCAGTAGCGCCCTCTATTGTGCTATTTCAATGATACAACGACACGTGTGTACTCTCTTACTATGGACGTCACGCGATGTGAGTTCAGACCTCTTTCACAAATATACTTCGATTTTATAATTCGTTTGAAATTAAAGCTTTTATTAGAAAAATCAAACTGTTTTTTATTCCAAAAGAATCTTATCTTACCACGTAGTTCGAGTTTCAAAACAAATAAAATACCGCAAGTAGACAATGTACCAGATTGATAAAAAGGTCAAATTTGCTTCTGCCGTGGGGGTCAACAACCTCTCTAGAAATAAAGAGTAGAATAATTGCGTATTCTTCCTTCTTTCTTTTTAAACCGAAGGTTTCTAACGATATTTTTCTGTCCTTTTGGTCTCTATTGGTGGCATATAGTAAGTACTGCACTTGATATTATTCAGAGACACTGTCTAGGACTTAGGTCGGCTCCTAGTAAACCGATTTACGGAGTAGCAACGGACCTCACAACATTCTAGCTTAAGATTGGGTCCTCTATAAACCGGCCGCGAAAACATCGCTAGCGCGATCCAGGGATTACAACTTCGGGACGAATTTTCTCGTAAACTATTTTACTTTTTCTCTAACATTATACTTCCAAATAAAATCTTATTTTTTGCAATAAGTTTTGGTAGTATTTGTTTACAGAAAAACATCGTCATTTACTTAATATTTAAGTTTTAAATAAAAGAAACGTACCACAAAATGTCCTTACGTATTTTCGCGTGAGTGGGAAAAGGCGGAGAGATTTCCCTCAAGAGTAATTTGGCTCGATCTGATTGGATCCTAGAACTGTATGTTTAGTTCATTGGCGTCTGTTCTTATTGTAACGCCCATTCATTGATTTTGAGACGCAAACAGCGACAGAATTACTCGAACGTTTGAAAGAGATGGATGTATGTATATCTTCTAACAAATAATTTTTAATCTTTTATGACTATCCTGTAAAATATTAATGTGTTCAGGTATTTTGAAATAAAGTAAATACATTAAAAAATGAACTGACAACACAAAAACTGTCACAGAAGAGTTTCTGAAAGATCAAAATGGCCACCCATCTACAGACTGACATTCGCAAGGGTTGCTTAACCTCTTTATTTTGGTAACTCCAGCCTCCCGCCAGAGGATTCCAATCGGATCCGATCGAGACAAACTAATGTTGAGGGAAATCTCCTCGCCTTTTCCCACTCACGCGAAAATACGTATGGACATTTTGTGGCACGTTTCTTTTATTTAAAACTTAAATATTTAGTAAGTTACGATGTTGTTCAGTAAACAAATACTACCGAAAAATACAACAAAAATAAAGCTTTTATTTAGAACGAAAATATTAAAACAAAAGTATAAAAGTTTACGAGAAAATTCGTCCGAAAGTTGTAATTCCTGCATCACGCAAACGAAGTTTTCTCATCCGGTTTATAGAGGACCCAATCTTAAGCTGGAATGTGGAAATATAAATAAATTAATAAACAAAACTGTCAAAGAAGAGATTTAAAAAATGAAAAATGGTCACCCATCCAAAGACTATCTTTGGAATGTGTTGCTTAACGTCTTTACGTTTTATAATACCTCCAGCGCGCTCTGGCTTACATAAAAATGGCTAAAGGCTTATGACATATACTATTTATTGTATTTAACGCCATCTGTCAGTTTTCGCTTCAACTACCTTGCGTATGTACCCGTAAATGTTTTCACACTTAAATATTAAGTAGTTTATGACTGTTAACAGGATCCGGTGGCACCGAAGTTATGTCTACACCTAACTATTGCTACAGTGAAGGTAATTTACTAAACCATTAAAAATCGTCTATGGTTTTAGAATTATATATTTGCATGTAACCAGTAGCGCCCTCTATTGTGATATTTGACTGACACAACGACACGTGTGTACTCTCTTACTATAGACGTGACGCGATGTGAGTATAAACCTCTTTCACAAAAATACTTCGATTTTATATTTCGTTTGAATTTTGCAGATATAATTGAAGCTTTTAATAGAAAAATCAAACTGTTTCTTATTCCAAAAGATTCTTATCTTACCACGTAGTTCGAGTTTCAAAACAAATAAACTACCGCAAGTTCGTAGACAATGTACCAGATTGATAAAAAGGTCAAATTTGCTTCTGCCGTGGGGGTCAATAACCTCTCTAGGAATAGAGAGTAGAATTATTGCATTTTCTGCCTTCTTTCTTTCTAAACAGAAGGTTTCGAACGATATTTTTCTGTGCTTTTGGTCTCTATTGGTGGCATATAGTAAGTACTGCACTTGATATTATTAAGAGACACTGTCTAGGACTTAGGTCGGCTCCTAGTAAACCGATTTACGGAGTAGCAACGGACCTCACAACATTCTAGCTTATGATTGGGTCCTCTGTAAACTGGACGCGAAAACTTCGTTTGCGCGATGCAGGAATTACAGCTTTCGGAGGAATTTTCTCGTAAACTATTATACTTTTCTTTTAACATTATCGTTCTAAATAAAAGCTTTATACTCAATACATGTATGTAGAGTTTCAATTAAACTAATTTTGAAATAAAAAAAACTATGTATTTGAAAAAAATAATCGGCTTTTATAATAAAGCAACGTCTTCGCTCAACAACTGTTCGCCATCTTCTATCAATCTCAATCATACTCAATTATTCCGTCCGTACGGATTCATTCACTGAACATCTAATGTTACTTCACTAAGTATTCGGATCTACAATCTCACATGTATCGTTTTGTTTATACTACAATTTAACTGCGAATGTACATTTTTCCAACTAAGGACGTAATAATGTTACAGTAAATTAGGTTCACTGTAGCTAAAGTTAGGTGCAGACCTCACTCCGATCTCTTCGGACTCTGTAACATTCCACTGTATATGTGACGACATTTACTGACACGTAGAGGAGATAGTTCAAGCGAAAACTAACAGGTGGCGTTGAACACAAGCGACAATTTGTACGAACAAACGAACGAGCAGAAACTCATAACGTACTGTTGTTGGGCAGCAGCCCGCTACGTATGAGAAATTCTAAAAAGAATATAGTGTCCTTTGAAATTAACGTGAGAACAAAAGTATAATAGTTTACGAGAAAATTCGTCCCAAAGCTGAGATCTCTGCATCGTGCTAGCGATGTTTTCTTGTCCGGTTTATAGAGGACCCAATCTTAAGTTAGAATGTTGTGAGGTCCGTTGCTACTTCGTAAATCGGTTTACTAGGAGCCGACCTAAGTCCTAGACAATGTCTCTGAATAATATCAAGTGCAGTACTTACTATATGCCGAGAAGAGAAACCTAACAAAAAGCAAACATATAACTCCTCTTTACTACTAGAGAGGTTGTTGACTCCCACGGAAGAAGTAAATTTGACCTTTTTGTCTATCTGGCACTAAAATAAGTGACTGAAGTCTTTGTCAGTCGGACGAGATAGAGGGCGCTGCTTGTATACAGCAGAGCAGATACAAAGGTGTTTGCCGGACTTCTATTATTATACTATGATTTTGATTTTTCTCTCAGAATATTTACTGTTCCAATTACATTATTTTAGAAATTGCCGAAAGACTGAAGATTGTAGCTGTGTTTCTAACTACACTATTCAAGTTGCTACGCCGTAGTAAATCGACTACGGCGTAGCAATTTGTACAGCGTAGTCTTCGTAGTCATCACCAAAACTCATGACTCACATCACATCACCAACTTTTGTAATGTCCATGTCCTGTCTCGGTGCTATATGTGTAGAAATATTAAATAAATTAATAATCAAAACTGTCAAAGAGGAAATTTTAAAAATGAAAAATGGTCACACATCCAAAGACCGACTTTGGAATGTGTTGCTTAACGTCTTTATGTTTTATAATACCTCCAGCGCCCTCTGGCTTACATAAAAATGGCTAAAGGCTTATGACATGTACTATTTATTGTATTCAACGCCATCTGTCAGTTTCCGCTTCAACTACCTTGCGTATGTACCCGTAAATGTTTTCACACATAAACATAAAGTAGTGTATAATTATTAACAGGATCCGGTAGCACCGAAGTTATGTCTACACCTAACTGTTGCTGCAGGGAAGCTAATTTACCACAACATTATATCATCTAAGGTTTGAGAATGATACATTTGCATGTAACCAGTAGCGCCCTCGATTGTGATATTTGACTGCCACAACGACACGTGTGTACTCTCTTACTATAGAGGTAGACGTGACGCGATGTGAGATCAAACCTCTTTCACAAATATACTTCGATTTTATATTTCGTTTGAACGATTCAACAATAATTAAAGCTTTTATTAGAAAAATGAAACTGTGTTTTACTCCAAAAGAATCTTATCTTACCACGTAGTTCGAGTTTCAAAACCAATAAAATACCGCAAGTAGACAATGTACCAGATTGATAAAAAGGTCAAATTTGCTTCTGCCGTGGGGGTCAACAACCTCTCTAGAAATAGAGAGTAGAATTATTGCATTTTCCGCTTGCTTTCTTTCTTTCTAAACATAAGGTTTGGTACGATATTTTTCTGTGCTTTTGGTCCCTATTGGTTGCATACAGTAAGTACTGCACTTGATATTATTCAGAGACCTCTCTAGGACTTAGGTCGGCTCCTAGTAAACCGATTTACGGAGTAGCAACGGACCTCACAACATTCTAGCTTAAGATTGGGTCCTCTGTAAACCGGACGCGAAAACATCGCTAGCGCGATGCAGGAATTACAACTTTCGGACGAATTTTCTCGTAAACTTTTATACTTTTGTTTTAACATTATCGTTCGAAATAAAAGCTTTATTTTTATTGTATTTTTTGGTAGTATTCGTTCACTGAAAAACATCATGATTTGCTTAAAATTTATGTTTTAGATAAAAGAAACGTACCACAAAACGTCTATACGTATTTCCACGTGCGAGAGAAAAAGCGAGAAGATTTCAACCATCAACAGTAATTTGTCTTGATCGGATTCCATTGGATCCCTCTGACGGGTGGTTGGAGTTACCAACTAAAAGAGGTTAAGCAACCCTTGCGAAAGTCAGTCTGTAGATGGGTGGCCATTTTGATCTTTCAGAAACTCTTCTGTGACAGTTTTTGTGTTGTTTGTTCATTTTTTAATGTATTTACTTTATTTGAATACACCTGAACACATTAATATTTTACAGGATAGTCATAAAAAGATGGAAAATTATTTGTTAGGAGATATACCTCTACATACATCCATCTCTTTCAAACGTTCGAGTAATTTTGTCGCTGTTTGCGTTTCAAAATCAATGAATGGGTCGTCGTCGTCGTCGTCGTAAATCGTTACAATAAGAAGAGACGCCAATGAACTAGACATGCAGTTCTAGGATCCAATCAGATCGAGCTAATTACTGTTGAGGGAAATCTCTCCGCCTTTTCTCACTCACGCGAAAATATGTAAGGACATTTTGTGGTACGTTTCTTTTATTTAAAACATAAATTTTAAGCAAATCATGATGTGTTTCAGTGAACGAGTACTACCAAAAAATACAATAAAAATAAAGCTTTTATTTAGAACTATAATGTTACACCAAAAGTATAATAGTTTACGAGAAAATTCGTCCCAAAGTTGTAATTCCTGCATCGCGCTAGCGATGTTTTCGCGTCCGGTTTACAGAGGACCCAATCTTAAGCTAGAATGTTGTGAGGTCCGTTCCTACTCCGTAAATCGGTTTACTAGGAGCCGACCTAAGTCCTAGACAGTGTCTCTGAAAAATATCAAGTGCAATACTTACTATATGCCGAGAAGAGAGACCTAACTTTGAAGAGATAATGCAATCTTCCTCCTCTTTATTACTAAAGAGGTTGTTGACTCCCACGGAAGAAGCAAATTTGACCTTTTTATCAAAATGGCAGTAAAATATATCTTTATGCACGCATGCATGAGATGAGTCTACGTTTGACCACTATCAATAGTAGGCAACTAATCTATGAAAGAGCTATATAGGAACACGCGTTGCATCACGTCCATTATAGTAAGAGAGGTTATTTTAAATATATGTAGTGGTCAACGTTTGTATGCGGTCTACGATGGTGCTCGCCTATACAAGCAACCTAATAACTCAACCTTGAAAGACACCCAGAGAATTCAATACGTGTTTCGAATGATTTCAAATAAAAAAGAGGGCGCCACGGTTCACCTGCAAATGTACATTTTTTAAACTAAGAACGTTACAATGTGATAGTAAATTAAGTTCACAGTTGCAAAAGTTAGGTCCAGACCTTACTCCGATCTGCCAGGACTCTGTAACATTCTACTGTACATGTAACGACTTTTACTGACACGTAGAGGAGATAGTTCAAGCGAAAACTAACAGATGGCGTTAAACACAAGCTACTATCGTAAGAATATTACTAAACAAACTATAAATCACGCAATCAAAGTGTACACAGCGATTGGAACGAATAGAAATTCTCAACGTACAACGATTGGGCAGTAGCCCGCCAGGTATGATCACCTCGCCTGGTCTGAGGATCCTCTCTTGTTGGAACTTAGGCAACATCACAGTCTGTTCCATAAACATATCTTATCTACATCGTAATTATTATATTACGTAGATAGATGACCACAACTAGTTGTCTGAGATTAAAACACAGAAACTTAATGTCTGTAGTTGCATACACTATGACTGTCAACTATTTCCCGCTCCCTCTGGTGAATAGATGAAGTAACCAAACTTAAAAAAGTTAAGCAACGCTTACCAAATTCAGTCTTGTGGATGGGTGTCTATTTTAATCTCTCAGAAACTGGCCTGTGACAGTTTTTGTTTTGTCAGTACATTTTGTAACATATTTTGTTTATTTAACCTGTGTCCTGTGTGTGTGTGAACCTGTGTTCAAGTGTCGGGACGCATATCAACGTGAGAATGTGTTTTGTATTGTCTCTCATATATCGACAGACAAGAGGTTAAATGCACTTAAACACAATAAATGTTGTGCAGGTTGCGTTAAACAAATCATTAAATATTGAACATTTATTTATTAGAAGACAGAGTGTTAGGAATACATCCCGTCTCTTTCAAACGTTTAAGAAATACTGACGCTATTTTTATGTAACAATCTTAAATACCAAATTTACGATTCCTGCATCGCGGTAGAGATGTTTTCGTATCCAATTTATAGAGGACTCCATCTGAAGCTAAATTGTTGTAAGGTCCGTTTGCTATTCCGTAAATAGGTGCAATAGGACCCGACCTAAGTCCTAGACAGTGTCTTTGAATAATATCAAGTAAGTGTAGACCTAACTCCAGTCTCTTCAGACTCCAGTAGCTATTATAACTTACAGTTGCATATGAGGCGACATTTACGGAGACAGAGAAGATAGTTCAAGCGAAAAGTAACAGGTGGCGTTGAACACAATCTAAAATTAATAAATAAAAACTGTCACAGAAGAGATTTAAAAAACAAAAAACTTTGGAATGTTTTGCTTAACGTCTTTAAGGTTATATTACATCCAGCATCCCCTGGCTTATATAAAACTAGCTAAAGGCTCATGGCATAAACTATTAATTATTGTGTTTAACGCCATCTATCAGTTTACGCTTCAACTATCTTGCCTATGTACCCGTAAATGTTTTCACACATAAACATAAAGTAGTGTATAATTGCTAACAGGATCCGGTGGCACCGAAGTTATGTCTACACCTAACTATTGCTACAGTGAAGGTAATTTACTAAACCACTAAATGGTTTAATGCATATATTTGCATGTAACCAGTAGCGCCCTCTATTGTGCTATTTCAATGATACAACGACACGTGTGTACTCTCTTACTATGGACGTCACGCGATGTGAGTTCAGACCTCTTTCACAAATATACTTCGATTTTATAATTCGTTTGAAATTAAAGCTTTTATTAGAAAAATCAAACTGTTTTTTATTCCAAAAGAATCTTATCTTACCACGTAGTTCGAGTTTCAAAACAAATAAAATACCGCAAGTAGACAATGTACCAGATTGATAAAAAGGTCAAATTTGCTTCTGCCGTGGGGGTCAACAACCTCTCTAGAAATAAAGAGTAGAATAATTGCGTATTCTTCCTTCTTTCTTTTTAAACCGAAGGTTTCTAACGATATTTTTCTGTCCTTTTGGTCTCTATTGGTGGCATATAGTAAGTACTGCACTTGATATTATTCAGAGACACTGTCTAGGACTTAGGTCGGCTCCTAGTAAACCGATTTACGGAGTAGCAACGGACCTCACAACATTCTAGCTTAAGATTGGGTCCTCTATAAACCGGCCGCGAAAACATCGCTAGCGCGATCCAGGGATTACAACTTCGGGACGAATTTTCTCGTAAACTATTTTACTTTTTCTCTAACATTATACTTCCAAATAAAATCTTATTTTTTGCAATAAGTTTTGGTAGTATTTGTTTACAGAAAAACATCGTCATTTACTTAATATTTAAGTTTTAAATAAAAGAAACGTACCACAAAATGTCCTTACGTATTTTCGCGTGAGTGGGAAAAGGCGGAGAGATTTCCCTCAAGAGTAATTTGGCTCGATCTGATTGGATCCTAGAACTGTATGTTTAGTTCATTGGCGTCTGTTCTTATTGTAACGCCCATTCATTGATTTTGAGACGCAAACAGCGACAGAATTACTCGAACGTTTGAAAGAGATGGATGTATGTATATCTTCTAACAAATAATTTTTAATCTTTTATGACTATCCTGTAAAATATTAATGTGTTCAGGTATTTTGAAATAAAGTAAATACATTAAAAAATGAACTGACAACACAAAAACTGTCACAGAAGAGTTTCTGAAAGATCAAAATGGCCACCCATCTACAGACTGACATTCGCAAGGGTTGCTTAACCTCTTTATTTTGGTAACTCCAGCCTCCCGCCAGAGGATTCCAATCGGATCCGATCGAGACAAACTAATGTTGAGGGAAATCTCCTCGCCTTTTCCCACTCACGCGAAAATACGTATGGACATTTTGTGGCACGTTTCTTTTATTTAAAACTTAAATATTTAGTAAGTTACGATGTTGTTCAGTAAACAAATACTACCGAAAAATACAACAAAAATAAAGCTTTTATTTAGAACGAAAATATTAAAACAAAAGTATAAAAGTTTACGAGAAAATTCGTCCGAAAGTTGTAATTCCTGCATCACGCAAACGAAGTTTTCTCATCCGGTTTATAGAGGACCCAATCTTAAGCTGGAATGTGGAAATATAAATAAATTAATAAACAAAACTGTCAAAGAAGAGATTTAAAAAATGAAAAATGGTCACCCATCCAAAGACTATCTTTGGAATGTGTTGCTTAACGTCTTTACGTTTTATAATACCTCCAGCGCGCTCTGGCTTACATAAAAATGGCTAAAGGCTTATGACATATACTATTTATTGTATTTAACGCCATCTGTCAGTTTTCGCTTCAACTACCTTGCGTATGTACCCGTAAATGTTTTCACACTTAAATATTAAGTAGTTTATGACTGTTAACAGGATCCGGTGGCACCGAAGTTATGTCTACACCTAACTATTGCTACAGTGAAGGTAATTTACTAAACCATTAAAAATCGTCTATGGTTTTAGAATTATATATTTGCATGTAACCAGTAGCGCCCTCTATTGTGATATTTGACTGACACAACGACACGTGTGTACTCTCTTACTATAGACGTGACGCGATGTGAGTATAAACCTCTTTCACAAAAATACTTCGATTTTATATTTCGTTTGAATTTTGCAGATATAATTGAAGCTTTTAATAGAAAAATCAAACTGTTTCTTATTCCAAAAGATTCTTATCTTACCACGTAGTTCGAGTTTCAAAACAAATAAACTACCGCAAGTTCGTAGACAATGTACCAGATTGATAAAAAGGTCAAATTTGCTTCTGCCGTGGGGGTCAATAACCTCTCTAGGAATAGAGAGTAGAATTATTGCATTTTCTGCCTTCTTTCTTTCTAAACAGAAGGTTTCGAACGATATTTTTCTGTGCTTTTGGTCTCTATTGGTGGCATATAGTAAGTACTGCACTTGATATTATTAAGAGACACTGTCTAGGACTTAGGTCGGCTCCTAGTAAACCGATTTACGGAGTAGCAACGGACCTCACAACATTCTAGCTTATGATTGGGTCCTCTGTAAACTGGACGCGAAAACTTCGTTTGCGCGATGCAGGAATTACAGCTTTCGGAGGAATTTTCTCGTAAACTATTATACTTTTCTTTTAACATTATCGTTCTAAATAAAAGCTTTATACTCAATACATGTATGTAGAGTTTCAATTAAACTAATTTTGAAATAAAAAAAACTATGTATTTGAAAAAAATAATCGGCTTTTATAATAAAGCAACGTCTTCGCTCAACAACTGTTCGCCATCTTCTATCAATCTCAATCATACTCAATTATTCCGTCCGTACGGATTCATTCACTGAACATCTAATGTTACTTCACTAAGTATTCGGATCTACAATCTCACATGTATCGTTTTGTTTATACTACAATTTAACTGCGAATGTACATTTTTCCAACTAAGGACGTAATAATGTTACAGTAAATTAGGTTCACTGTAGCTAAAGTTAGGTGCAGACCTCACTCCGATCTCTTCGGACTCTGTAACATTCCACTGTATATGTGACGACATTTACTGACACGTAGAGGAGATAGTTCAAGCGAAAACTAACAGGTGGCGTTGAACACAAGCGACAATTTGTACGAACAAACGAACGAGCAGAAACTCATAACGTACTGTTGTTGGGCAGCAGCCCGCTACGTATGAGAAATTCTAAAAAGAATATAGTGTCCTTTGAAATTAACGTGAGAACAAAAGTATAATAGTTTACGAGAAAATTCGTCCCAAAGCTGAGATCTCTGCATCGTGCTAGCGATGTTTTCTTGTCCGGTTTATAGAGGACCCAATCTTAAGTTAGAATGTTGTGAGGTCCGTTGCTACTTCGTAAATCGGTTTACTAGGAGCCGACCTAAGTCCTAGACAATGTCTCTGAATAATATCAAGTGCAGTACTTACTATATGCCGAGAAGAGAAACCTAACAAAAAGCAAACATATAACTCCTCTTTACTACTAGAGAGGTTGTTGACTCCCACGGAAGAAGTAAATTTGACCTT
Source organism: Spodoptera picta (assembly GCA_038387885.1). Taxonomy (NCBI): domain Eukaryota; kingdom Metazoa; phylum Arthropoda; class Insecta; order Lepidoptera; family Noctuidae; genus Spodoptera; species Spodoptera picta. The sequence continues at coordinate 1,038,230 of JAZHFQ010000252.1, read as the reverse complement.
TTTGTCTATCTGGCACTAAAATAAGTGACTGAAGTCTTTGTCAGTCGGACGAGATAGAGGGCGCTGCTTGTATACAGCAGAGCAGATACAAAGGTGTTTGCCGGACTTCTATTATTATACTATGATTTTGATTTTTCTCTCAGAATATTTACTGTTCCAATTACATTATTTTAGAAATTGCCGAAAGACTGAAGATTGTAGCTGTGTTTCTAACTACACTATTCAAGTTGCTACGCCGTAGTAAATCGACTACGGCGTAGCAATTTGTACAGCGTAGTCTTCGTAGTCATCACCAAAACTCATGACTCACATCACATCACCAACTTTTGTAATGTCCATGTCCTGTCTCGGTGCTATATGTGTAGAAATATTAAATAAATTAATAATCAAAACTGTCAAAGAGGAAATTTTAAAAATGAAAAATGGTCACACATCCAAAGACCGACTTTGGAATGTGTTGCTTAACGTCTTTATGTTTTATAATACCTCCAGCGCCCTCTGGCTTACATAAAAATGGCTAAAGGCTTATGACATGTACTATTTATTGTATTCAACGCCATCTGTCAGTTTCCGCTTCAACTACCTTGCGTATGTACCCGTAAATGTTTTCACACATAAACATAAAGTAGTTTATGACTGCTAACAGGATCCGTTAGCACCGAAGTTATGTCTACCCCTAACTGTTGCTGCAGGGAAGCTAATTTACCACAACATTATATCGTCTAAGGTTTGAGAATTGTATATTTGCATTTGACCAGTAGCGCCCTCTATTGTGATATTTGACTGACACAACGACACGTGTGTACTCTCTTACTATGGACGTGACGCGATGTGAGTACAAATCTCTTTCACAAAAATACTTCGATTTTATTTATTTATTTATTTATTTGTTCATGTACACAACACAGACAATACACAGAAAAAAATATATATTATAATAAAACAGAGGTACATAGGTACTGCATATCCCTTATGGGATTTCTTCCTGCAGCCCTGCAGCTTTTATATTTCGTTTGAACTTTTCAACAATAATAAAAGCTTTTATTACAAAAATCAAACTGTTTTTTATTCCAAAAGAATCTTATCTTACCACGTAGTTCGAGTTTCAAAACAAATAAAATACCGCAAGTAGACAATGTACCAGATTGATAAAAAGGTCAAATTTGCTTCTGCCGTGGGGGTCAACAACCTCTGTAGAAATAGAGAGTAGAATTATTGCATTTTCCGCTTGCTTTCTTTCTTTCTAAACAGAAGGTTTCGAACGATATTTTTCTGTGCTTTTGGCATACGCATACTGAATATTTCGGTGCTTCAATCATTTCCAAATGACATTTCGACCGCCTTTTATTTCAACATCTTTGCTACACAGTTACTTATTGTACTATATTACTGCCAGATAGACAAAAAGGTCAAATTTGCTTCTTCCGTGGGAGTCACCAACCTCTTTAGTAATAAAGAGGAGAAAGTTTTGTTTTCTCATCTTTTTCAATGTTAGGTCTCTCTTCTCGGCATATAGTAAGTACTGCATTTGATATTATTAAGAGACACTGTCTAGAACTTAGGTCGGCTCCTAGTAAACCGATTTACGGAGTAGCAACGGACCTCACAACATTCTAGCTTAAGATTGGGTCCTCTATAAACTGGACGCGAAAACTTCGTTTGCGCGATGCAGGAATTACAGCTTTCGGAGGAATTTTCTCGTAAACTGGAAACTGAGAACTGGGAAATCTCCTCACCTTTTCTCATACACGAGAAAATACGTAAGGACATTTTGTGATACTTTTCTTTTATTATAATCCTGAATATATATAAAACTATGATGTCTTTTAATAAATTAATAATATTTAAAAGTAGTACAAACAATAAGCTTTTATTTGACACTATAATATTAAAACAAAAGTATAATAGTTTACGAGAAAATTCGTCCCAAATTTGTAATCCCTGTATCGCACTAGTAAAGTTTTCGCGGCTGGTTTTTAGAGGACCCAATATTAAGAGGGAAAGTCGGGAGGTCCGTTGCTACTCCGTCAATCGGTTTACTAGGAGCCGACCGAAGTCCTAGCCAACAGAAATAATGTACGCAAGTGTAGACAGTGAAGGTGAAATCAAGACAAGGTTCTCGGACCTCAACCCCACGGTAGTAGCAGCTGTGACCTCCTTTCGTCACTCTCTGTAGCATTTTTACACAATTATGGGCATATCTTCTTTGATATCAGGCTTAATGGAAGGTTTTTTAAATTGAAAAAAGTTAATATTTATTATTATTACGAAATGTATACGAAATCTCATGACAGTGTTGAGCATGAGACATTACTGCTGAAACTGGAACACTATGGCATTCGGGGCATATCGTTAAATCTATTAAAATCGTACCTTTAGAAAAGGCATCCTAACGAACGAATAAACAAAGTAAACTCACATGGTGCTAGCATATGTATGGGTGTACCGCAGGGCTCAATACTAGGTCCGATCTTATTTTAGCATACGTAAATGATTGATCCCATTTACTTAGAAATGAACTGCAGATGGTATTTTTAAGTTTTATTTTACCTCCAGCGCCCTCTGGCTTACATAAAACTAGCTAAAGGCTCATGCTTTACTATTTGTTGTGTTTGACGCCATCTGTCAGTTTTTGCTTCAACTATCTTGGCTATGTACCCGTAAATGTTTTCACATATTTATAAACATAAAGTAACGTATAATTGTTAACAGGATCCGGTAGCACCGAAATTATGTCTACACCTAACTGTTGCTGCAGGGAAGCTAATTTACTACAACATTATATCATCTAAGGTTTGAGAATTATATACATTTGCATGGAACCAGTAGCGCCCTCTATTGTGATATTTGACTGACACAACGACACGTGTGTACTCTCTTACTAAGGACGTGACGCGATGTGAGTCCAAACCTCTTTCGAAAATATACTTCGATTTTATATTTCGTTTGAACGATTCAACAATAATTAAAGCTTTAATTAGCAAAATCAAACTGTCTCGTAATGACAATTACATAAAAAATGCTCGAAATAAATCACTAGCTACCTGGAAGATAATTAACGCTAATAAACCTCATATGCCTAAAGACCAAATGCAGCAAATCCTTGATCAAGATGGGAACGTGGTATCTGACCCCAAGCAGATCGCAAATCATTTTAATGACTTTTTCATTAATCAGTCTCCAATTTCAGTGTCCAATAAATCAAGGATTAGTATTCCATATGAACTAAATTCAATGTTTGTACGTCCAACTACACCAGAAGACATTTTAAAAATTATTAAAGACTTAAAAAACACAAACAGCACTGGCTATGATGGTGTGTCAACCAAAATTATAAAACAAGTGGCCATAAAACTTTCATATATACTAAGTCATATAATAAATCTAAGCATTACAACCGGTATATTTCCAGAAAAACTTAAGTTAACGATAGTAAAACCACTGTTTAAGAAAAAAGATAGATGTGACATGAGCTGCTACCGTCCAATAGCGCTTGTACCAGTCATATCAAAGATCTTTGAGAAGGTAATCCACGACAGTATCTATAATTACTTTGAGTCTAAAAAATTGTTTTGTGATGAACAAGTGGGGTTCCGAAAAAACAAAACGATTGACATGGCGGTATTCAATTTTCTTTATACTATATTAACTGACATGGATAAAGGTAAACAGGCGTGTGCGTTATTTATGGATCTCACAAAAGCTTTTGATTATGTAGATCATAGTATATTGTTGGACAAGTTATACGCCTATGGAGTGAGGGGAAATATACATGACTTGATTAGATCTTATTTAAGCAATAGAACTCAAATAACCCGAATAACTAAGATATGCCCTATAACTAAAAAGGTAGTCAACCACTCATCCTCATGCAGAACAGTCAGGTCGGGCATTCCACAAGGAACAGTGGTGGGCCCACTTCTATTTATCGTATACATAAACGACCTTCCAAAATATTCAAAATACAAAACTGTCCTATTTGCAGATGATAGCACAATACTTTTACCGGAAATGATAAAATTGATATGGAGACAGAGATAAACATGACTCTCAGAAATATAATAAACTGGTTGACATCAAATAATTTATGTATTAATCTCAGCAAAACTAATTTAATGACATTTAGAAATAGATCGAATAAAATAGCCAATATGAATATTAATTACCAAAGTGATTCGGTTCAAGAAGTGGATGCTACGCGATTTTTAGGACTGAATATTGACAACACTATAAACTTTAAACAGCACATTGACTCACTTTGCACAAGAGTAAATACATACTCATATGCACTCTATATGCTCAGAAAGACGGTTAGTAGTTCAACTCTTCTTACGGCTTATTATGGCTATGTTGCACCTGTCTTAAGGTATTGTGTTATTTTTTGGGGTAACTCCACTAACAAAGACGCTGTATTTAGAGCGCAAAAAAAATGTGTCCGAGCTATAGCTAATATAAAGCAAACAGATAGTTGCAAACCCTATTTTATAAAACTAAATATACTGACCGTACCGTGCATTTATATATTAGAAGTTGCACTATTTGTCAAAAAAATCTGCAATGCTTTAACAAATTTAATAGTAATAGATATCAATCTAATATATATTTTCCAAGCACTAAAACAGCATTACTTAATAAAAGTATTTTTCGCATGGCGCCACGTGTCTATAATCACCTACCCAAGTCTGTACTGGAGATTTCAGATATAAATATATTTAAAAAAAAATCAAAGCCCTATTAGTGCCAAAAGCATATTACACTGTCAACGAGTATTTGCAGGACAAGTTAATGTAAAATATCACTATTTTTTTATTAAGTAAATTTCTATATCTTGTAAGTTTTGCATGCATTTGATAGGATATGTAAACCAATCGGTGTGGAATCCGATACATTTTTGGACATTGTCCTTTGTATGACATTTTATTTAATCTAATTCATGACATTTTATTTGACAAATACGTTTTATTGACATTAAATTTTAATTAAATTGGTGACATTATATTTTGAATTATCGTATATTTCAATAATTATGATGAAAGTTTGAATTTTGAAGGTACTTGTTTTTATTCCAAATAACATTGTAAAACTGTAATTTTTGTAAATTTTGTAATTTGCATGCCTCAAGGCGTAGTATGGTTGGAACTGTATCTACTTATCTGCTAACAACTTAATTTACCCATATTAGCAAATAAATGATTTGATTTGATTTGATTTTTTAATCCAAAAGATTTTAATTATACCAAGTATTACGAGTTTTAAAACAAATACAATACCGCAAGTAGACACGAATTAGTTTACCGCCACAGAAGTAGAGAGAAAGGTTATTTATTAAGTTCCATACATCCATCTCTTTCAAACGTTCGAGTAATTCTGTCGCTGTTTGCGTCTCAAAATCAATGAATGGGCGTTACAATAAGAACAGACGCCAATGAACTAGACTATACAGTTCTAGGATCCAATCAGATCGAGCCAAATTACTCTTGAGGGAAATCTCTCCGCCTTTTCCCACTCACGCGAAAATACGTAAGGACATTTTGTGGTACGTTTCTTTTATTTAAAACTTAAATATTAAGTAAATGACGATGTTTTTCTGTAAACAAATACTACCAAAACTTATTGCAAAAAATAAGATTTTATTTGGAAGTATAATGTTAGAGAAAAAGTAAAATAGTTTACGAGAAAATTCGTCCCAAAGTTGTAATCCCTGGATCGCGCTAGCGATGTTTTCGCGGCCGGTTTATAGAGGACCCAATCCTAAGCTAGAATGTTGTGAGGTCCGTTGCTACTCCGTAAATCGGTTTACTAGGAGCCGACCTGAGTCCTAGACAGTGTCTCTGAATAATATCAAGTGCAGTACTTACTATATGCCACCAATAGAGACCAAAAGCACAGAAAAATATCGTTAGAAACCTTCGGTTTAAAAAGAAAGAAGGAAGAATACGCAATTATTCTACTCTTTATTCCTGGAGAGGTTGTTGACCCCCACGGCAGAAGCAAATTTGACCTTTTTATCAATCTGGTACATTGTCTACTTGCGGTATTTTATTTGTTTTGAAACTCGAACTACGTGGTAAGATAAGATTCTTTTGGAATAAAAAACAGTTTGATTTTTCTAATAAAAGCTTTAATTATTGTTGCAAAGTTCAAACGAATTATAAAATCGAAGTATATTTGTGAAAGAGGTCTGAACTCACATCGCGTGACGTCCATAGTAAGAGAGTACACACGTGTCGTTGTATCATTGAAATAGCACAATAGAGGGCGCTACTGGTTACATGCAAATATATGCATTAAACCATTTAGTGGTTTAGTAAATTACCTTCACTGTAGCAATAGTTAGGTGTAGACATAACTTCGGTGCCACCGGATCCTGTTAGCAATTATACACTACTTTATGTTTATGTGTGAAAACATTTACGGGTACATAGGCAAGATAGTTGAAGCGTAAACTGACAGATGGCGTTAAACACAATAATTAATAGTACATGCCATGAGCCTTTAGCTAGTTTTATATAAGCCAGGGGATGCTGGATGTAATATAACCTTAAAGACGTTAAGCAAAACATTCCAAAGTTTTTTGTTTTTTAAATCTCTTCTGTGACAGTTTTAATTTATTAATTTTAGATTGTGTTCAACGCCACCTGTTACTTTTCGCTTGAACTATCTTCTCTGTCTCCGTAAATGTCGCCTCATATGCAACTGTAAGTTATAATAGCTAATGGAGTCTGAAGAGACTGGAGTTAGGTCTACACCTTACTTGATATTATTCAAAGACACTGTCTAGGACTTAGGTCGGGTCCTATTGCACCTATTTACGGAATAGCAAACGGACCTTACAACAATTTAGCTTCAGATGGAGTCCTCTATAAATTGGATACGAAAACATCTCTACCGCGATGCAGGAATCGTAAATTTGGTATTTAAGATTGTTACATAAAAATAGCGTCAGTATTTCTTAAACGTTTGAAAGAGACGGGATGTATTCCTAACACTCTGTCTTCTAATAAATAAATGTTCAATATTTAATGATTTGTTTAACGCAACCTGCACAACATTTATTGTGTTTAAGTGCATTTAACCTCTTGTCTGTCGATATATGAGAGACAATACAAAACACATTCTCACGTTGATATGCGTCCCGACACTTGACAGGTTAAATAAACAAAATATGTTACAAAATGTACTGACAAAACAAAAACTGTCACAGGCCAGTTTCTGAGAGATTAAAATAGACACCCATCCACAAGACTGAATTTGGTAAGCGTTGCTGGCTCCGTCCTGGAACCGTGGCGCCCTCTTTTTTATTTGAAATCATTCGAAACACGTATTGAATTCTCTGGGTGTCTTTCAAGGTTGAGTTATTAGGTTGCTTGTATAGGCGAGCACCATCGTAGACCGCATACAAACGTTGACCACTACATATATTTAAAATAACCTCTCTTACTATAATGGACGTGATGCAACGCGTGTTCCTATATAGCTCTTTCATAGATTAGTTGCCTACTATTGATAGTGGCCAAACGTAGACTCATCTCAAGCATGCGTGCATAAAGATATATTTTACTGCCATTTTGATAAAAAGGTCAAATTTGCTTCTTCCGTGGGAGTCAACAACCTCTTTAGTAATAAAGAGGAGGAAGATCGCATTATTTCTTCAATGTTAGGTCTCTCTTCTCGGCATATAGTAAGTATTGCACTTGATATTTTTCAGAGACACTGTTTAGGACTTAGGTGCCGACCTACCGGACGCGAAAACATCGCTAGCGCGATGCAGGAATTACAACTTTGGGACGAATTTTCTCGTAAACTATTATACTTTTGGTGTAACATTATAGTTCTAAATAAAAGCTTTATTTTTATTGTATTTTTTGGTAGTACTCGTTCACTGAAACACATCATGATTTGCTTAAAATTTATGTTTTAAATAAAAGAAACGTACCACAAAATGTCCTTACATATTTTCGCGTGAGTGAGAAAAGGCGGAGAGATTTCCCTCAACAGTAATTAGCTCGATCTGATTGGATCCTAGAACTGCATGTCTAGTTCATTGGCGTCTCTTCTTATTGTAACGATTTACGACGACGACGACGACGACCCATTCATTGATTTTGAGACGCAAACAGCGACAAAATTACTCGAACGTTTGAAAGAGATGGATGTATGTAGAGGTATATCTCCTAACAAATAATTTTCCATCTTTTTATGACTATCCTGTAAAATATAAATGTGTTCAGGTGTATTCAAATAAAGTAAATATATTAAAAAATGAACAAACAACACAAAAACTGTCACAGAAGAGTTTCTGAAAGATCAAAATGGCCACCCATCTACAGACTGACTTTCGCAAGGGTTGCTTAACCTCTTTTAGTTGGTAACTCCAACCACCCGTCAGAGGGATCCAATGGAATCCGATCAAGACAAATTACTGTTGATGGTTGAAATCTTCTCGCTTTTTCTCTCGCACGTGGAAATACGTATAGACATTTTGTGGTACGTTTCTTTTATCTAAAACATAAATTTTAAGCAAATCATGATGTTTTTCAGTGAACGAATACTACCAAAAAATACAATAAAAATAAAGCTTTTATTTTGAACGATAACAAAAGTATAAAAGTTTACGAGAAAATTCGTCCGAAAGTTGTAATTCCTGCATCGCGCCAGCGATGTTTTCGCGGCTGGTTTACAGAGGACCCAATCTTAAGCTAGAATGTTGTGAGGTCCGTTGCTACTCCGTAAATCGGTTTAATAGGAGCCCACCTAAGTCCTAGATAGTGTCTCTGAATAATATCAAGTGCAGTACTTACTGTATGCCACCAATAGGGACCAAAACACAGAAAAATATCGTACCAAACCTTATGTTTAGAAAGAAAGAAAGCAAGCGGAAAATGCAATAATTCTACTCTCTATTTCTAGAGAGGTTGTTGACCCCCACGGCAGAAGCAAATTTGACCTTTTTATCAATCTGGTACATTGTCTACTTGCGGTATTTTATTTGTTTTGAAACTGCTGCTGCGAATTCGGTGCTACCGGATCCTGTTAATAATAATACACTACTTTATGTTTATGTGTGAAAACATTTACGGGTACATACGCAAAGTAGTTGAAGCGAAAACTGACAGATGGCGTGAAATACAATAAATAGTACATGGCATAAGCCTTTAGCTAGTTTTATGTAAGCCAGAGGGCGCTGGAGGTGTAATAAAACCTAAAGACGTTAAGCAACACATTCCAAAGTTGGTCTTTGGATGGGTGACCATTTTTCATTTTTTAAATCTCTTCTTTGACAGTTTTGTTTATTAATTTATTTAATACTAGCTTTTGCCCGCGACTTCGTTCGCGTAGTGACTTCCGGCAGATTTTTGGTTTTACTCACATAGTTCCGGATCTTTTCAAAAATTAAATGTGGAAGATATTCTAGGGAACTCTTCAAAAATCAACATAATGAGCTCTACGTTTGAATTGAAGATATGTATACTCGCTTAGGGCATTAAAGCCGATCGAAAAAGGCGAAAATGTTGTTATTCCCTTATTTTCAAAATATTTTTTTGATTTGTCATTTCAGAAAAAAAGACTCTCTTGACAAATTACCTATTCCCTTAATAACCAAGCTTAAAACTATATAATTTAAAAGGAACGATCTAATTAATTTAAAAATTAAAATGAATTTAGACATACAATTATTATTTTAGTATCTACTAATAATCGAGATCAAACTATCAATCAATCGAGATCATTCCATTCCACGACAGTACCGAAGCACTTGGCCGATACCTAACCAAATGCGTGTAACGAAACCATAGCGCGATCAATTTCAATCCCAACGCCACCTATCGAGCATAGTGACAACTCGGATTATTTATCTATACTCTGTTCGGGCATTTTCTTTGTACTAAAAGTTTTATTATATTGATATTATTTTTTCATACCTTTTAACTATTTATTTACTTTTTTCCGATGAATTAAAACAATAGTATGAACCGAACTCGTATAACTATCGACACCATTGCGCGATCACCAACTCGACATAATAGAATTATCTATGCTCCGTTAGAGCATTTTCTTTGTACTAAAAGTTGTATTATATTATGTTTTTCATACCTTTTTACTATTTATATACATTTTCCCGTTGAATTTTCAGTACTGAATTGATGCCGACTCTTGACCAATAGATGGCGCGGTATGTACGAAATATTTTTTATTATTATTTTTTTGTAATAAAAACTACCCTATGTCCTTTCTCAAGTTCCAAACTATGTCTGTACCAAATTTAACACAAATCGGTTCAGTAGTTTAGGCGTGAAGCAAAGACAGACAGACAGACAGACAGAGTTACTTTCGCATTTATAATATTAGTTTGGATTTCTACACACATAGCACCGACACAAGACATTGAAAAAGGGGGTATATATCTTGAAACAATGACTGTGGCGCCTGCCTACTATAGACTTATGCACAGAATACTCACACTTGGGCACGCAGCAAGACATCTGTCGTGTGACGTGGCCCGTCATTATACACGTACATTGCGGTGTTACAAGTACACGCATACTAAATATTTTGGTGCTCAAATTCAAAGGTCAAATTTGCTTCTTCCGTGGGAGTCACCACCACGACTCTTTAGTAATAAAGAGGAAGGAGTTTTGTTTTCTATCTTTTTCAATGTTAGGTCTCTCTTCTCGGCATGTAGTACGTACTGCTCTTGATATTATTCAGAGACACTGTTTAGGACTTAGGTCGGCTCCTTAGAAATCGATTTACGAAGTAGCAACGGACCTCACAACATTCTAACTTAAGATTGGGCCCTTTATAAATTGGACGCGAAAACTTCGTTTGCGCGATGCAGAAATTACAACTTTGGGACGAATTTTCTCGTAAATTATTACACTTTTGTTTTAATATTATCGTTCTAAATAAAAGCTTTATTTTTGTTGTATTTTTCGATAGTATTTGTTTACTGAACAACATCGTTACTTACTAAATATTTAAGTTTTAAATAAAAGAAACGTACAACAAAATGTCCATACGTATTTTCGCGTGAGTGGGAAAAGGCGAGGAGATTTCCCTCAACACTAATTTGTCTCGATCGGATTCGATTGAATCCCTCTGGCGGGAGGCTGGAGTTACCAACTTAAAAAGGTTAACCAACCCTTGCGAATGTCAGTCTGTAGATGGGTGGCCATTTTGATCTTTCAGAAACTCTTCTGTGACAGTTTTTGTGTTGTCAGTTCATTTTTTAATGTATTTACTTTATTTCAAAACACCTGAACACATTAATATTTTACAGGATAGTCATAAAAGATGGAAAATTATTTGTTAGGAGATATACATACATCCATCTCTTTCAAACGTTCGAGTAATTCTGTCGCTGTTTGCGTCTCAAAATCAATGAATGGGCGTTACAATAAGAACAGACGCCAATGAACTAGACATACAGTTCTAGGATCCAATCAGATCGAGCCAAATTACTCTTGAGGGAAATCTCTCCGCCTTTTCCCACTCACGCGAAAATACGTAAGGACATTTTGTGATACGTTTCTTTTATTTAAAACTTAAATATTAAGTAAATGACGATGTTTTTCTGTAAACAAATACTACCAAAACTTATTGCAAAAAATAAGATTTTATTTGGAAGTATTTTGTTAATAATTAGTATAATGTTAGAGACAAAAGTAAAATAGTTTACGAGAAAATTCGTCCCAAAGTTGTAATCCCTGGATCGCGCTAGCGATGTTTTCGCGGCCGGTTTATAGAGGACCCAATCCTAAGCTAGAATGTTGTGAGGTCCGTTGCTATTCCGTAAATCGGTTTACTAGGAGCCGACCTGAGTCCTAGACAGTGTCTCTGAATAATATCAAGTGCAGTACTTACTATATGCCACCAATAGAGACCAAAAGGACAGAAAAATATCGTTAGAAACCTTCGGTTTAAAAAGAAAGAAGGAAGAATACGCAATTATTCTACTCTTTATTTCTAGAGAGGTTGTTGACCCCCACGGCAGAAGCAAATTTGACCTTTTTATTCAATCTGGTACATTGTCTACTTGCGGTATTTTATTTGTTTTGAAACTCGAACTACGTGGTAAGATAAGATTCTTTTGGAATAAAAAACAGTTTGATTTTTTTAATAAAAGCTTTAATTATTGTTGCAAAGTTCAAACGAATTATAAAATCGAAGTATATTTGTGAAAGAGGTCTGGTCCATAGTAAGAGAGTACACACGTGTCGTTGTGTCATTGAAATAGCACAATAGAGGGCGCTACTGGTTACATGCAAATATATGCATTAAACCATTTAGTGGTTTAGTAAATTACCTTCACTGTAGCAATAGTTAGGTGTAGACATAACTTCGGTGCCACCGGATCCTGTTAGCAATTATGCACTACTTTATGTTTATGTGTGAAAACATTTACGGGTACATAGGCAAGATAGTTGAAGCGTAAACTGGCAGATGGCGTTAAACCCAATAATTAATAGTACATGCCATGAGCCTTTAGCTAGTTTTATATAAGCCAGGGGATGCTGGATGTAATATAACCTTAAAGACGTTAAGCAAAACATTCCAAAGTTTTTTGTTTTTTAAATCTCTTCTGTGACAGTTTTTATTTATTAATTTTAGATTGTGTTCAACGCCACCTGTTACTTTTCGCTTGAACTTTCTTCTCTGTCTCCGTAAATGTCGCCTCATATGCAACTGTAAGTTATAATAGCTAATGGAGTCTGAAGAGACTGGAGTTAGGTCTACAATTACTTGATATTATTCAAAGACACTGTCTAGGACTTAGGTCGGGTCCTATTGCACCTATTTACGGAATAGCAAACGGACCTTACAACAATTTAGCTTCAGATGGAGTCCTCTATAAATTGGATACGAAAACATCTCTACCGCGATGCAGGAATCGTAAATTTGGTATTTAAGGTTGTTACATAAAAATAGCATCAGTATTTCTTAAACGTTTGAAAGAGACGTTTGACTGTCGTCATAGTGTATGCAACTACAGACATTAAGTTTCTGTGTTTTAATCTCAGACAACTAGTTGTGGTCATCTATCTATGTAATATAATAATTACGATGTAGATAAGATATGTTTATGGAACAGACTGTGATGTTGCCTAAGTTCCAACAAGAGAGGATCCTCAGACCAGGCGAGGTGATCATACCTGGCGGGCTACTGCCCAATCGTTGTACGTTGAGAATTTCTATTCGTTCCAATCGCTGTGTACACTTTGATTGCGTGATTTGTAGTTTGTTTAGTAATATTCTTACGATAATAGCTTGTGTTTAATGCCATCTGTTAGTTTTCGCTTGAACTATCTCCTCTACATGTCAGTAAAAGTCGTTACATGTACAGTAGAATGTTACAGAGTCCTGGTAGATCGGAGTAAGGTCTGGACCTAACTTTTGCAACTGTGAACTTAATTTACTATCACATTGTAACGTTCTTAGTTTAAAAAATGTACATTTGCAGGTGAACCGTGGCGCCCTCTTTTTTATTTGAAATCATTCGAAACACGTATTGAATTCTCTGGGTGTCTTTCAAGGTTGAGTTATTAGGTTGCTTGTATAGGCGAGCACCATCGTAGACCGCATACAAACGTTGACCACTACATATATTTAAAATAACCTCTCTTACTATAATGGACGTGATGCAACGCGTGTTCCTATATAGCTCTTTCATAGATTAGTTGCCTACTATTGATAGTGGCCAAACGTAGACTCATCTCATGCATGCGTGCAAAGATATATTTTACTGCCATTTTGATAAAAAGGTCAAATTTGCTTCTTCCGTGGGAGTCAACAACCTCTTTAGTAATAAAGAGGAGGAAGATTGCATTATTTCTTCAATGTTAGGTCTCTCTTCTCGGCATATAGTAAGTATTGCACTTGATATTTTTCAGAGACACTGTCTAGGACTTAGGTCGGCTCCTAGAGATTTCCCTCAACAGTAATTTAGCTCGATCTGATTGGATCCTAGAACTGCATGTCTAGTTCATTGGTGTCTCTTCTTATTGTAACAATTTACGACGACGACGACGACGACCCATTCATTGATTTTGAGACGCAAACAGCGACATAATTACTCGAACGTTTGAAAGAGATGGATGTATGTAGAGGTATATCTCCTAACAAATAATTTTCCATCTTTTTATGACTATCCTGTAAAATATTAATGTGTTCAGGTGTATTCAAATAAAGTAAATACATTAAAAAATGAACTAAAAGAGGTTAAGCAACACATTCCAAAGTTGGTCTTTGGATGGGTGACCATTTTTCTGCATATAACCATAGACGATTTTTAATGGTTTAGTAAATTACCTTCACTGTAGCAATAGTTAGGTGTAGACATAACTTCGGTGCCACCGGATACTGTTAACAGTCATAAACTACTTAATGTTTATGTGTGAAAACATTTACGGGTACATACGCAAGGTAGTTGAAGCGAAAAGTGACAGATGGCGTTAAATACAATAAATAGATAAGCCTTTAGCCATTTTATGTAAGCCAGAGGGCGCTGGAGGTATTATAAAACATAAAGACGTTAAGCAACACATTCCAAAGTCGGTCTTTGGATGGGTGACCATTTTTCATTTTTAAAATTTCTTCTTTGACAGTTTTGTTTATTAATTTATTTAATATTTCTACACATATAGCGCGAGACAGGACATGGACATTACATAAGGGGGTATATATCTTGAAACGGTTGAAACAATGACTGTGGCACCTGGCTACTATAGACTTATGCGCAGAATACTCACACTTGGGCACGCCGCATGACATCTGTCGCGTGACGTGGCCCGTCATTATACACGTACATTGCGCTGTTACAAGTACACGCATACTAAATATTTCGGTGCTTCAATCATTTCCAAATGACATTTCGACCGCCTTTTATTTCAACATCTTTGCTAAACAGTTACTTATTGTACTATATTACTGCCAGATAGACAAAAAGGTCAAATTTGCTTCTTCCGTGGGAGTCACCAACCTCTTTAGTAATAAAGAGGAGGGAGTTTTGTTTTCTTATCTTTTT
This sequence comes from Spodoptera picta, assembly GCA_038387885.1. Lineage (NCBI taxonomy): Eukaryota > Metazoa > Arthropoda > Insecta > Lepidoptera > Noctuidae > Spodoptera > Spodoptera picta. The sequence continues at coordinate 1,023,205 of JAZHFQ010000252.1, read as the reverse complement.
CAATGTTAGGTCTCTCTTCTCGGCATGTAGTACGTACTGCACTTGATATTATTCAGAGACACTGTCTAGGACTTAGGTCGGCTCCTAGTAAACCGATTCACGGAGTAGCAACGGACCTCACAACATTCTAGCTTAAGATTGGGTCCTCTATAAACCGGATGAGAAAACATCGCTAGTGCGATGCAGGAATCACAACTTTGGCACGAATTTTCTCGTAAACTTTTATACTTTTTTCTAACATTATAGTTCCAAATAAAAGCTTTATTTTTGTTGTATTTTTCGATAGTATTTGTTTACTGAACAACATCGTTACTTACTAAATATTTAAGTTTTAAATAAAAGAAACGTACCACAAAATGTCCATACCTATTTTCGCGTGAGTGGGAAAAGGCGAGGAGATTTCCCTCAACACTAATTTGTCTCGATCGGATTCGATTGGATCCCTCTGGCGGGAGGCTGGAGTTACCAACTTAAAAAGGTTAAGCAACCCTTGCGAATGTCAGTCTGTAGATGGGTGGCCATTTTGATCTTTTAGAAACTCTTCTGTGACAGTTTTTGTGTTGTCAGTTCATTTTTTAATGTATTTACTTTATTTCAAAACACCTGAACACATTATTATTTTACAGGATAGTCATAAAAGATGGAAAATTATTTGTTAGGAGATATACATACATCCATCTCTTTCAAACGTTCGACTAATTCTGTCGCTGTTTGATCTCTTTCAAACGTTCGAGTAATTCTGTCGCTGTTTGCGTCTCAAAATCAATGAATGGGCGTTACAATAAGAACAGACGCCAATGAACTAGACATGCAGTTCTAGGATCCAATCAGATCGAGCTAAATTACTGTTGAGGAAAATCTCTCCGCCTTTTCCCACTCACGCGAAAATACGTAAGGCCATTTTGTGGTACGTTTCTTTTGTTTAAAACTTAAATATTTAGTAAGTAACGATGTTGTTCAGTAAACAAATACTACCGAAAAATACAACAAAAATAAAGCTTTTATTTAGAACGATAATATTAAAACAAAACTGTAATAATTTACGAGAAAATTCCTCCGAAAGCTGTAATTCCTGCATCGCGCAAACGAAGTTTTTTCATTCAATTTATAGAGGACCCAATCTTAAGTTAAAATGTTGTGAGGTCCGTTGCTACTCCGTAAATCGGTTTACTAGGAGCCGACCTAAGTCCTAGACAGTGTCTCTGAATAATATCAAGTGCAGTACGTACTACATGTCGAGAAGAGAGACCTAACATTGAAAAAAATAGAAAACTAAACTCCCTCCTCTTTATTACTAAAGAGGTTGGGAACTCCCACGGAAGTAGAAAATTTGACCTTTTTGTCTATCTGGCAGTAATATTGTACAATATGTAACTGTGTAGCAAAGATGCTGAAATAAAAGGCGGTCGAAATGTCATTTGGAAATGATTGAAGCACCGAAATATTTAGTATGCGTGTACTTGTAACAGCGCAATGTACGTGTATAATGACGGGCCACGTCACACGACAGATGTCATGCGGCGTGCCCAAGTGTGAGTATTCTGTGCATAAGTCTATAGTAGGCAGGTGCCACAGTCATTGTTTCAACCGTTTCAAGATATATACCCCCTTTTGTAATGTCCATGTCCTGTCTCGGTGCTATATGTGTAGAAATATTAAATAAATTAATAATCAAAACTGTCAAAGAAGAAATTTTAAAAATGAAAAATGGTCACACATCCAAAGACCGACTTTGAAATGTGTTGCTTAACGTCTTTATGTTTTATAATACCTCCAGCGCCCTCTGGCTTACATAAAAATGGCTAAATCCTTATGACATCGTGCTAGCGATGTTTTCTTGTCCGGTTTATAGAGGACCCAATCTTAAGCTAGAATGTTGTGAGGTCCGTTGCTACTCCGTAAATCGGTTTACTAGGAGCCGACCTAAGTCCTAGACAATGTCTCTGAATAATATCAAGTGCAGTACTTACTATATGCCGAGAAGAGAAACCTAATAAAAAGTGAACATATAACTCCTCTTTATTACTAGAGAGGTTGTTGACTCCCACGGAAGAAGCAAATTTGACCTTTTTGTCTATCTGGCACTAAAATAAGTGACTGAAGTCTTTGTCAGTCGGACGAGATAGAGGGCGCTGCTTGTATACAGCAGATACAAAGGTGTTTGCCGGACTTCTATTATTATACTATGATTTTGATTTTTCTCTCAGAATATTTACTGTTCCAATTACATTATTTTAGAAATTGCCGAAAGACTGAAGATTGTAGCTGTGTTTCTAACTACACTATTCAAGTTGCTACGCCGTAGTAAATCGACTACGGCGTAGCAATTTGTACAGCGTAGTCTTCGTAGTCATCACCAAAACTCATGACAGTCCACTGCTGCACTACGAGCCTCCTCTATATAAGAGGGTTTGTCATAATCTTCGCAGGCAGGCTTGAAGATCGCAGTATAAAAGTTGCAGGTTTAGCAAAGAGTACTACTCCACCTAACGCCCTCTCGCAGGTGGCTAGAGAAACATACTTAAATAAAGTAAAGCAACGCTTGCCAAGGGCGGTATGTAGATGGGTGACCGTTCTCATTACACTCTTTAACCATTTCCGAATAACGCAACAATTTGAGAAACTTATTAACCCATTAATGGTCAAAATGAAACTGCAAGGATTTTTTTGGAAATATTTTTATTTTTCTATTAAAGGGAATACAAAAATACATGTGAATGAGAAAAAATAATAAAAAATACGTTTTTTAGGAATTTATAAGGGTGTTCCCAAATTGGCACAGTGGCCACTTAAGAGTGATAATTTTTAAAACATGGCTTTTCAATGCACAGTGTTTTCTTGCATTTTTTGCAGCCCCAACGGCTTCTGTTATGACAAATAACACAACGTACGCATTTAGGAAGCTTTTCAGGAACGTGGTCAGAGCCATCAAGTTGCAGACCGCCGATGTTAGATGATGAAGGATGAGAAGACTGTGTTAAAGACGATTGCTTTAGATAAAATCTGGCTATGCTTCGTCGAAACAGTAGTTGATCCATGGGTTCTTCCCTAGACTGTACATGTAATCGCCAAGCATTTGCTATAGCCATGTCAATCATGTAGGTATATAGCACCCACCACCACTTTTTGCCATGAATACCAATTGTATAAAGTGAAATGGACTGATCCATTTCATCTACTCCACCCATACCTTTATTATAATTTTGGAATAAATGTGGTATCTTCATATTTACTTTTTGCTTTTTTTCTGCAGACCATCTCTTCACAGTTCCCTCCGGTTCATAATGATCATAGTTTGTAGCCATGGTGCAAATGCTATTGTCCTTCCAGCGAACTAGTAACACTTCATTTGTTTTATCGAATCTGTAATCAAATTCTCCTCTTGCATTTTTCTTCATGACCTTAGCATTTGTCAATGGACATTTTCTGGTACGGTTATCACGGATGGTTCCTGTAGCACGATATCCTAATTGGCGCAGATCGCTTAGCAAATCGTAACTTGTGAAAAAGTTATCAAAGAAAACTTTGTGGTTTGCGGGGTCTGTTGTCAATTTATTCAGCAACATTTTAACAACTCTACTTCCCAAGGGCTCTGTGCTTGGAATAGTAGATTTACCACAGTAAATATCAAAGCTGTAACAATATCCACAGGAGCTGGCCGCAACCCAATTTTTATAACCAAATCGAACTGGTTTGCCTCTAATAAATTGTTTTGCCGAATGATGCCCGTAATATTTCACCATGGATTCATCTATGGATATATTTTCATGAAAAACATTCCACTGGTTGAATTTTTTTATAAGAATATCCGCAAGTTTTCTCACCTTGAATATTTTATCGGTAGTATTCGGAGCATCATTGTTATCGACAAGGTGTAGATTCCTCTTTATCTCTCTAAATCTATTACTAGTCATGGCGTTTGACACTGCATGAACTCCGATATCCTCATCCAAAGACCAATACATACGCTCTCTAGGAAGTTTATGGTAACCTGACAATATCAGTATTCCAAAGAAAACCTTTAGCTCTCTAGTACTGACAGAGAAACCGTGTCGATTATTTTGACTCGCGTACAAGTTACTGAAATTGACTATCATATCAAATACTTCATCATCGAAAAACTTTTCGAAGATTTGAACAGGTGTAAGATCTCTGACTGCTTCTTTCATGCGACGTTCATTCAGTAATCGGCTATCAGATTCTACATAAGTTTTCATATAATTAGGATTACACTTACGCCAGACGGGAGTATTTGAAGTTGATGAACTAGATCTAGTCGACTGGTCCCCGGCTGCTTGAGATACTGTTGATCGGATTCGAGCTCTTTTTGTAGCCAAGGGCTCATCATCGCTGCTATCGGAAAGAACACCCTCATCGCGAACAAACACTTCAATATTTCCGGGTACATCATTTGGCAAGATAGGTGCATTTTCACTATCGAAACCTTCTTCCTCGTCAGTGACAACGCTGGGGTCTGGTGGAATTATGGCCAAATCATACTCCAAATCGTCACCACTATCTTCAGCAATAGAACATATGGCCTCTTCTAAGCCTTTGTAGTCGTTACTGGCGCTAAATATTCTTCTGCGACTCATCTTCGAAAACTGAAAAATCAAGTATAAACTTATCTCACTTGTGGCCACTGTACCCAAATTGGCACAGCAAAGTTTAGGATCTGACAAAAGCTTACATTATTATTATTTGTATCTAAAAACTGTTGTAAATCATAAGTTATTTATTAGTTTCAAATAATAGAATGAAATATAATGTTTACTGTATCTAATTATTAATATTATAAAAAAAATATGTACTTACCTCTTCACGTAGCCTGATACGGAATTTCAACAAATAATTATAAATACACCACTACTTATATCAATAGCGTCGTAATGTATATTTATTCACTGCACTTTTAACTACTTACAACAACACTTGCATTTCAACTGGTATCAACATTTTTCATTACTACCCTCAATGAGTAAGTGTTCCCAAATTGGCACAGCAACCATTAATGGGTTAATATCTAAAATATTTCTAACATGTTTTAAAAATTGAAAATATAATTAAGATCATTTTTTACGACAGCGTACTCGCTCTAACACACGTGTGTTCGGTAAAAGCGAAAGAGACAGATATACTGTAGTTGTGTCCCGATGCCACCCGCGCTACAAATACATCTGTACTCTACCTACAGTATAGAGCTCTCCTCAGTCCCGTCACAAACAATCATGGAGTATACAGACAAGGAGTTCCAATTGTCTCGTGTGGTTATTTTCTTTTTCTATCTCTTTGAATGCATATTGGTGTTACAAATATCTCAACACATAATGCGGTTGATGTCACACAGCTGCCGTGCACTACCTTAAGACTAACGAATGAAATATTGAGAATGGATAATAATTTACATAACTTACAAGAAGTGGATTGTGCTGAAATTGCTAATTCAGCAGTACTTAATAATGCAGATTGCTCGTATACACTTACCTATTACACGCCAAACCTATTTGGTACTTGTTTACCATATAACGAGACTGAGAATTTAGAAATACTTTCCTTACCCCCATAATAAAATTCGATAACTTAAATCAAATTATTAATGACATCGATAATGTCTCTGTATCCAAGTCCGTCACATGTGACGTTGAAGAATGTCACTCGCACATAACCCAAGCGACATCCGACACAAAACATACGCAGTATTAACTGTAATTTTGCGGGTTTTGAGGTGCTTCTACAAAGACTAAACATAGATTGTGACATATTAGTTCTAACAGAATGTTGGCTCCTAGCAGTTTCTGTAATCCCACAACTGGATGGTTATCGATATTATACCACTAAAACCCATCATAAACAGAATGATGGGGTAGTAGTATACATCAAGAGCACGCTAACGGCGAATGTTCAGGAACCTGAATTTATGGATGGTAACTGTCTTATGACAACAATCGACAGACACACAGCAATTGTTTCTATATACCGATCTCCTTCTATAAAAAATATTGACAACTTCATAAATTCATTAGATAACGTACTGTCAAAACTAAATTCGTTCAACAACTTAATATTAATAGGAGATATGAATATACCCATTAACTGCACTAAACTGGATACTTCAGGTGAAAAATACTTGACCACCGCTGCATCGCATGGACTTTTACCAGCGCATTCTGAAATAACCCGTCCTTCTAGCTCCTCCTGCCTGGATCACGTATTGCTTAAGACCCGTTTTACCGCAATTACTCTTGTGCCACAGTCATCTTTAACGGATCACTTTCCTGTACTGATTCAATTAAAAAGGCAACCTAAAACTAATTACCATATACGAAAATATAACCAAATCACATTAACTAGAGTGGACAATAAAAACTTATACGAAGAAATTAACAACATAGACATGTACCCCATATACGAATCAAAAAACCCCAATTTCTCTACAGATTACCTAATTACTAATATCCAACGAGCTGTAAATAAAAACAACAAATCCTATTCTGTCTCAAAGCGCAAGAAAATAATTAAGCCTTGGATGACGCCAGGCCTCCTCAGATGCACCAGAAACAGGGACCTCTTACACAAAAAATGCCGTACAACCCCAGACAATATTATCCTTAAAACTACTTACCTCAGATACCGTAACTTCTGTACCAAAATTCTAAAGAACGTTAAAATTGCATATGAAGAAGGTGAATTAGTCAAGGCAGGGAATAACATTAAACAGCTCTGGAAAACTATTAAATCAATTACCAACACAGTTAAACAAAAAACAAATCCAGAGGAACTATTAAATCTTAGAAACTCCACGGAGGATGCCCTTGATGCTATAAATGAACACTTTGTTAATGTTGGCAAATCTTTGGCCGATAAAAATGCGCAAAACCTCCACTCTTGCGCGTCAACAAATAGATCTTTTGCCCAGGACCACCGTTGGCAATCCTTTGTTTGCGACGGAACCACTGAAAGTGAAGTGACCCACACAATTACGTCTTTAAAATCTAATAGTACTACAGGCTGCGATAATATCTCATCCGACCTATTTAAAAGACACAAAAAGATACTAGCTCCTCCCATTGCGCACATTTTCAATCAATGCTTAGAATACGGTGTTTTCCCGAAGAGTTTGAAATTATCGGTTGTTAGCCCCATTCACAAGGGAGGTGACTGGGATCGTGCTGATAATTACCGACCAATATCCATCCTGCCCTCCCTGTCCAAGGTTTTCGAGAATCTTTTAAACAAGAGATTTACGCGTTACCTTGAGAGCAAGAAGCTGCTCTCTGACGCCCAGTTTGGTTTTCGTAGAAATAGAAGTACTGATGACGCTATCCATAAATTGACTGATTGCCTGGCTACTAACATGGATTCTGGAAAAAAGTGTCTTTCCATCTTTCTGGATCTGGCTAAGGCTTTTGACTCAATCACGATACCCATCCTTCTACAAAAACTTGAGAGATTCGGTGTAAGAGGGACACAGTTAAAACTCTTTCAGAGCTATCTATCCGAGCGATTCCAGTGCGTCAAAATAGGGAATCGCACTAGCTCGTACCTACCTGTTACATTTGGGGTGCCACAGGGTAGTATCCTAGGCCCCACTCTCTTTCTCGTTTATATAAACGATCTTACCAACCTATCCATACACCACGGCCAAATAGTCTCCTACGCGGATGACACTGCCCTCATATTTAATGCCGAAACTTGGGATGAGGTATTCAAGGATGCCCAAGCTGGGCTTGACCTGGTGAAGCACTGGCTGAATGTTAACTTACTTACACTGAACAGTGATAAGACCAAGTATTTGACGTTTTTTATGCGTGGTCCACCTAAAACGCATATCACTAATCAATGTCTCATCCCACACAACTGTTCTGGCCTGGATGGATGTAACTGTGTACCATTAGAGTGTGTAACGCATGTTAAGTATTTGGGCCTTATCATAGATCACAATCTGGCATACAAAGAACATATAAATGCCTTATCAGGTCGTGTGAGAAAACTTTTGTATGTTTTTAAGACATTAAGGCAAGTCGCCGGTGGCCAGATAATAAAACAGGTTTACTCTTCCCTGTGCCAATCTATTATTAACTATGGTATTATTGCCTGGGGTGGAGCTGCCAAAACCACACTGAAAAGTCTTGAGACTGCTCAACGTGCAGTTCTAAAGGTTAGTACGTTTCGAACAATGCGATCTCCAACAAATCTTTTATACAAGTCCTGCGAGGTGCTAACAGTGAGACAACTGTTTATACTTAATATTGTCATGCGGAAGCATGGTGAACTTACCTATGATTCCAAACTAAAAAATAAACGCAGGAAATATGACGTAGCAATCCGCGCTCATCACACTAAAACAGCTTTCATTAGAAAATTTTACGTTTTTCTGGCACCTCTTGTGTATAATAAAATTAACACAGCCATAAACATTTTCAATCTAAATAAATTTCACTGTAAAAGAGCGGTGAAGGCATTTTTACTGACTTTATCCTACGATGATACTGAACAACTCATCCAAGTAATGATGTAAATCTACTGTATATTGTTGCAGCTGCAGGATGATTGCGACTTCTCATATTGATTTATACCACGAATTATCAAGCATACACCACAACACACATACACACATACACACACACACACACACACACACACACACACGCACACACACACACACACACACAAAATAGACAAATTCCTATATATTGGTGATAGTTATACCTTACTTTTCCTTCTCTTTCTTTTTAATGCGGTATGTAATTTTATTTTTAACTGGTCTTTGTGATACTCTTAAACGTTTGTTATTGTAAGTACTTTTTTTGGCTATTTATTAAGGCGGGAATTGGGCGCCGCGTGCCGAGATACAGGCTCACGCCTAGTTCGGTCGCGGATGCTCGTTCTGTCAGTTGTAGAATAACTGTTATAAGTATAAGTCATAATGTGAAACAGTAAACTGTAACCACCTTTCTGAATAAATATTATTATTATTATTATTGTATGTCTTTACCATTCACGGGACCACAGGGTCCCGGTCATTTGGGAGGCGTACGAGGGGCCGAAGCCAACTGCGCAGAGGCCCTTTAGACAACTTTAATATAAATGTAATGGATATAAAAGTAATGGATCTATTGTGGATAATGGAAGAAAAAGGTAGGGCTATGGATGGGTTGCTGTGGACTGGGAAATTGGGAACTATGGATGACTATGGCACCTGCCGAAACAATGTAATTATTACATGTAAAAATGGCAGGCGGAGACTCGCCAACTCACCGACCGGGCCCCGGGAATGGTTGCTAGATATAGCAACAGAGGGGCAACGAGAATGTGAGTGGCTGAAGGGTTAAGAAACTACCACCGCTTTCTACTCAGATCAACTGCTCCAGCCGAAGCCTCCTGCATCCCTGGCCCACTCGCGACTTACGAATAGTTTCTTACCCTCCGAGCAGGATCACTGCTCTCGCGACTCCACTCTAGACGGCCAATGAAGGCAAGCCAGAGGTGGGAGACCTGTTCCTTGTCATCGTTCACTCCAACCAGCCAATTAAGGCAAGCCGGAGAAGAAGGAACGGTGACTTCTCCCTGGAGCACTCGGGATGATGGTAGCCCGCGGGATCGCTAATGCCCGTCACCTCGCCTCAAGGTGCCCTGCGGGCTTATTATTATTATTCCCTTTATTTATTTTTATACTTGATTTAAATATTTTTAAATATTTCATTATATGTAAAAAAAAACATTTAAAAATATAAAAAGCAGTAGCCCACCGGTAACGGGAGAAATCCAAGCTACGGGTGGTCAGGGCTCCAGAGAAAGGAATTTCCGAACAATACGCGCCGTGTCCAGAAGTACTGCTTTCTGCATCAGGCCCTTGACCCAACCATCTAACGCTAGCCTACTCAGATGTTGGTCGAGGCTTTTAGCAATGAGGCCATTGGCAGATACGACTATCGGCACAATGACTGCTGAATCCACATCCCACATGTCGACAATCTCATGAGCTAAATCAAGATATTTACTTGCTTTATCTTTCTCAGCTTTCACTAGATTCTCGTCATGTGGGATTGTTATATCAACTATCATTGTGCGACGGCTTGGTCGATCTATCACCACAATGTCAGGTTTGTTTGCAACAATTGTCCTGTCTGTGATGATAGTTCGATCCCAATACAGTGTGACATCTCCATTTTCAAGAACTGGGTCAGGCAGATACTTATAATACGGCACTTCAGATTCTACAAGTTTATATTTTAAAGCAAGTTGTTGATGAATAATCCTGGCTACAAGATTATGTCTATGCAAGTATTCTCCATTAGCTAAGTGAGAACAACCCGAAATTATATGCCGGATGGATTCCCCGGGATGATGACATGCCCGACAAATGTCAACAGTTCCATCCTTTATAATATATTTTCGATAATTGTTCGTCATCATAACTTCGTCCATAATTGCACAGACAAAACCTTCCGTTTCTCCAAATAAGTTACTGAAACGTAGCCAGGATACGGACGCTAAGAAATCCGTATTTGGCCCATGTAAGGCTCGATAGTAGCGTCCGTGCAACTCCTTACTTTGCCACACATTTCTGCGATCATTAGTGCTTAGTATTATAGGTTCTCTCCAGTTCTCGTTAGCCAAGGAGAGCGGAGTAAGCCCTTTGTCCACAGCGACAACATCTCTATGCATCCCCACGTCCATTTTCAAAAAATACTTTCGGAGACTGCACACTTCACTATTGTGGAGAGTTTTTGCATTTAAAAAGCCTCGCCCCCCACATTTACGCGGAATGTACAGTCTCATTATAGACGATCGTGGGTGATGCATTCGATGTTCAGTCAGCAATGAACGAACTTTTCTATCCAGGGTGTCCAGTTCCGTTTGAGTCCACTTGAGTATGCCAAAAGAGTACATGCCAGTACGGCATGACCCAACCGTTGTAGGCGCGCACCTTGTTGCCGCCTGATAAAAGACTATTAAGTACTTTTTTCAGACGGTCAAAGAAACGTTCCCGCAACGATTGCTTCATGACAGTCACATCGATGCCTAACGCTTCTGACATACCCAGGTACTTATAGGTTTCGGTTGAGGAAAGGGGTCTGAAGCTTGTAGAATCAGAGTTCTGTGTCCCATCTGATTCCACAATTTCCCCCCTCTTTACATGCAGAACTGCACATTTGTCCACACCAAATTCCATCCTAATGGCATTACTGAACGTTTCAGTGACATTCAGTAACCTCATTAGCATGCAAGTTGTTTGGGGCAAATAGCTTTAAGTCATCCATGTAAAGTAGGTGGGATATAATTTGTCCCCCTCTTCTCAACCTATATCCTAACCCCGAGCCCTCCAACAAAGTGCTTAGAGGATTCAGGGCTAAGCAAAACCATAATGGACTCAAACTATCACCCTGAAATATACCCCGCTCAATCCTAATGGGTTCATCGTTCCCACAGATCTGTCCACATCCTGGATAGCGAAGAACTGTAACTAAGAACTTATTATTATTATTATTACATTGTTCTCATGTCATTAAACCAACGAAACAATGTAACTAAGAAATTGTATTTTGTACCTGATTGAAAAAGAGTAACCTATGGAGTTTCTTGCTCGTTCTTCCACATACAAATATACTCTTTGGGACGAGCAAATACAGCAACTAGCGGACTGACACTTTTAAATTTTTGTTGACGGTCAGTGCACGTTCACTGTGGCGCCACCTATACTCCACATTTCTATACTCCATTCAAATTCAATTTCAAATTTAAATTCATATAATCGATTCCATGTGCAGAAGTAAGCGCTACAACAAACATTACTTTAGTACATAATATACCGAACCTTTCATCCCCGAAGGGGAAGGAAGAGGTATACATTACGGCACTTAATGCCACTGTACAATGTATCACCCACTTTTCACTATTTATGTTATGAGTCCCAAGTAATACTTTAATTTACTCTCCACTTTATAACAAAACAACGGACAGATTATGACAAACCCTCCTATGTCAAGGAAGCTCATAGTGCAGTAGTAGAATGGCACTGTGGCGCCACCTAGGCAACATATTGTAACGGACAATGTTTCATTATCAGAGACTACTCCTTATTTCCATACTCCATGTACAGACGTCAGCATATCGAGCAATATTACTTTAATGTATTCGCCACTTTATTACCAAATGATAAAGTTTGAAATTTAATAACGATATATTACAAATTGCAGTAGCTTGTGTGCGCAAGATGGCCGCCAGTTCCAGCATCCAATCAGATCGAGATAAATTACTTGTGAGGGAAATCTCCTCGCCTTTTCTCACACACGAGAAAATACGTAAGGACATTTTGTGATACTTTTCTTTTATTCTAATCCTGAATATATATAAAACTATGATGTCTTTTAATAAATTAATAATGTTAAAAAATAGTACATAAATTAAGCTTTTATTTGACACTATAATATTAAAACAAAAGTATAATAGTTTACGCTTAAATTCGTCACAAATTTGTAATCCTTGCATCGCACTAGTAAAGTTTTCGCGGCTGGTTTATAGAGGACCCAATATTTTGAGGGAATGTCGGGAGGTCCGTTGCTACTCCGTAAATCGGTTTACTAGGAGCCGACCGAAGTCCTAGCCAACAGAAATAATGAACGCAAGTGTAGACAGTGAAGGTGAAGTCAAGAGGTTCTTGGACCTCAACCCCACGGTAGTAGCAGCTGTGACCTCCTTTTGTCACTCTCTGTAACATTTTTACATAATAAGGGTAAAATCTTCTTTTATTTCAGTTTTAATAGAAAATGTTTTAATTGTAAAAAGTTAATATAATATAATAAATAATAAAAATATATTACAAAATGCTTCGAAAAGAAACCTCATTTACATCATAACTACGTTAAAACATTTGTTTTTATTTTTGTAAACCTTTTTATTCATCTCTTTTTTTTATTTCAGTCAATCAATGGGACATTCCGTATCCTAAAAATATATTCATATATTAAAATATCCGAGCCTACGGCGCGTCGCGTTCCGCGCGCGCCTCAAGGAGCCATCAAACCACCACAGATGGGGCTCAATAGGGCTGATGCCGATACGGAACCGCGGCCACTTAACGGGTTGCCGGGGCTCCGGCTCGAAGTGTAGGAGTAGGAATGGGGTGGTATTTAGTCAGTAAGAGTCTGATACTCCCTCCCGCCTCACCCAGGCGGAAAAGTTATTGGATGATTTTCCCCCCTCACCAAAAAAATATACTTTGTGAATATACAAGGTGTTATTTTAAAGCCGCATCATTTTCTAGGAAGTAACTCGGATATTTATTTATTTATTTATTTATTTTACATAAGTACAGATACAGACGACAGATTGAAATCGTACACAACAATCTCAATTATAAATAGTGAGCGAACCTGAAGTCCAATTACAACTGTACATAATCCATTTATATCAAATTACATAAACAATACCCAAATGTTAATCCATTTTACTATAATAAATTTTGTTCAATTTATGAAAACTAAAAATTACTAAAAACAGGCCATACAAGAAAGAAATCAAAGGTAACAAAGGTACAAAGGGAACAACTGAATGAGTGAACAACAAACCTGAAACAATGGCGTAACGACACATATCATGCTCATCGAGCTTCGCTGTGACGCAGAAGGATTTTTTTAAAAGCACTGAGTTTGTCATGAAATATATCCACTTGAGCGCAAATAGAATTATAGTTTTTACACATTCTATATAGAGGATTGTTTTCTGAGACATTATTATTGCCTGCCTGACTGCCTCGTTGGCCGAGTGGTCGCAAGTGCGACTGCCGGGCAAGGGGTCTCGGGTTCGATTCCCGGGTCGGGCAAAGTATTACTGGGTTTTTAAAACATTCTCAGTAGTAGCACGGAGTCTGGAAATGTGCCCGGTATGTGGCAATAGGCTCACCCCCTATTACATGGGACTCGTAACATAAATAGTGAAAAGTGGGTGTTACATTATACAGTGGCATTAAGTGCCGTAATGTGCACCTCTGCCTACCCCTTCGGGGATAAAAAGGCGTGATGTTATGTTATGTTTTATTATTGCTAGTAGGAATATTAAACACTCGAGGAGTACGAACAGACCGAGTCGGTATTCTTAAATTTAAATACTCAATTAGGCCACTATCCATTGAACAATTTTATATCGATTCTGAGTCCGAATCAATAAAAAATATTGTAGGTAAATATTTTTTATTTTTTCTGTAAATTACGGAAATCCGTAAGTGCGAACTACACGCCGCTGTCTTGTAACTAGCTTTATAACGCGGCTTAACACACACAAACTCAAACATGTAATTGATATTATTCCTAATTCCATAAAACTCGAATAAGAAACATTGCTGTCGCTTATTCTGAAATACTGTCGAACTTAAACGATTTATTTTCATTTAAATAATTTTTCGTTGCTTCCGTCCGTGCGTCACTGCAGGAGTGCCAATTGAAAACCAGTGTTGGGTACTTACTGTGCCCAGCTTATACTGAGTTGGCGAACCCTTTCGTCATGGACATGCTGCCACCCTGTCTCTTTTATTTTGCTTTTTTTTATAATGTTTTTTTTGGCTTTATTGTTGTTTTTTTATTTTGTTATTTTATGTTTTTTATATTGTTTTCTCTTTATTTTTTGTTTTTCAATGTTTATGTTGTTTGTTAATTTTTGGTGGTCCATGTCTGGTGGCGAGTAAATTATTTTTCTTTCTTTCTTTCTTTCTATTTATTATAGCCGTATTTTTACAGTCGGTACAGTTATTTCATATATTGGGCTGCACAAACAGATAGACAGACAGATAAAAATTGTACAGAATGTTATTTTGGTATGTGTATCGTATTTATATATTCATAAGCATGTAGTAAAAAGCGGTTATTTTAATATTACAAACATACACTCTAATTTTTTTATCTATATAGATATTATAGCTAGGTGTGTGACGGCCTTTAAGCGAAGAATTGCTTGTGGAAACTACAATCGTAAGTTTATTACCGGCTTATGCCATAAAAAAACACTTATATTCAACTGTAACATATACATGTAAAGAAAATCACTATATTATATTTTCTTAATTATTAAATACTCTGTGCTTTAATTCTCATTGTTGAATTGGCCGCTTTATCATAAGAAATATAGAATAATTAATATAAAGAGATGTCACTGCCATTGTGACGTCTGTGTTTTTTTAGAAGAATGAATGTCATATGGTTATATTTTCTATTTTAGTTTATAAAGTTAATTTTTCCCATAAAAGGAATAATGCCTAATACAAAGAAATAAAGGCTTAAAATGTTGTTTTTTTGTTGTTTTTACAGGTGAGTTATTTTGTTTATTAGTGTTTATGGTAATTATCTAAGTTAAAAAGTTAAAGTACATTGTACGCAATTATAATAAATAAAAATTTTTGTTGTTTTTACAGAAAAACGCAATTTTGTTTTTATTTCGTTTAATGCGCAATATTATTATAAAACAACATTTTCTGCAAATATTTAACTCACTATGGAGAAGTTGAGATTTGATTTTGCTGTGAAAACATCAGGAGATGGAAAAACAAATATTATTTGCATAACCTCAATAGGTACACTTACTGGACAAGTTTACGGTATACCAGACGAATACCAGCCTGCAAGTTTACATCAAGTAATTATAAATAGTTCAAGTTATACCAAGGTAAAAAAGACATTGACTAAACGGTACCAAACAAGAAAAATATGGATAACCTTAACAGATGAGATATCTAAGACATATTTAGATGAAGGACAAAACCTGCAGTTTAATGATTTGTACCTGGAAGAAATTAGGGAAAACGTCGATGATTATAAAATTTTACCTAGTAGCTCAAGTGAAACATTGGAAAAACTATTAGAAAAATTACTTGATGAAAAACAAACTAAATCTGAAACTCAAAATTTAGGGAAAATCTCAAAAGATTTTATGATTGAGAAATTTAATGGCAAAAATGCAAATGCTCACCAATGGATTAAAGATTTCAACAAAGAATGTGAACGTTTCCACATTAACGAAGATAAAAAGAAGATTGAAATATTAAAAAACTTTTTAGAATACTCTAGTATGGATTGGTACAGCTGTATGTTAATAAAGTTTACAGTTGAATCAGAGTGGAACAAATGGGAGAAAAATTTCTGTGAGACATTCGGAAACAAAGGATGGTCGCCTATCAGATATGCTCTTGCTTTTAAATATCAAATGGGTTCACTACTTGATTATGGTTTAAAAAAAGAAAAATTATTACTTGAAGTGAGAAAGTCGATTGATACTGGAACCCTTATAGATCTTATAGCAGCAGGTTTGCCTAATTATCTGATTGATAAAATTGACCGAGAGACTTTACAAGAAACCGAAGATCTGTACAATGAGTTAGGAAAACTAGAACATCTTGTTAGAAAGAACAAATATGATAAAAAACCCTATATACAATCTGACACAAAAACTACCTCTAAGAAATTTGAAGAGAAAAAGCCATGCAAAATCTGTGTCGCTGAAAATAAAGGGAACCGTTTCCACTTGGAGGAAAATTGTTGGTTTAAGGGGAATAATAAAAAAGGTGTTGTGAAAAGTGTAAACAACTCTGAATTGGAAATTGAACTAAATAATGAGAATCCAAAAAACTAGAAGTACCACCATTAATAAAAGTACCATTACTAATAAACGACACTTTACAAGTTTCTGGAATTTATGATTCTGGTTCAAATGTGTCGTTAATTAATGCTAAATTATTAAAGATACAAGAAAAAGAAGATGCAAGTATTACACAAACAGCTAACTTGAAAACTATTAATGGTGAGAAGAAAACAAAAGGTACGGTAACTCTAAAAATAAAAATGTTTGATATGGAGAATATTGTAAATATTTTTGTCATAGAAAATGAAAATTTTCATTATGATTTTTTGATTGGCTTAGATAGCATAAAGAAGTTCAAATTAATGCAAAATGAAGACTTAAATATAATACAATGTAACAATTCAGAAGAAGGGAAGTTCCTAAATGAGGAGAATGTGAAAAATAACAATTTAAATTTAAGAAATGTCAATATTCCTGATGCACTAGGTGACAAAAATAAAAAAGATGTTTCTTCATACACTAAAGTATTGAAACAAGAAACTAATTATACGAACAAATGGGAAGTGAACTTTAACGAACATTTAAACACTGATGAATTTGAAATTTCAGTGAACCATTTAGATGTAAATCAACAAACAGAGATTGATAAACTAATAGAAAAATACAAACCAGTCTTTGCTAAGGATAAATACGACATCGGCACTGTACGTGATTATGAAGCTCATATAGATTTAATGGTGGATAAATATTGTTACAAACGTCCCTACAGGTGCACAACTGACGATAGAAAAGAAATCGAATATCAAATATCAAAACTACTAGAGAAGAATCTGATTGAGGAATCATATAGCCCATTTACTGCTCCAGTCACCCTGGCATATAAAAAAGAAGACGATAAAAAAACGAGATTATGTATAGATTTCAGAGAATTAAACAAAATCGTCGTTCCACAATCACAGCCATTCCCTTTGATTGAGGATTTAATGGTAAAAACCGTGAATTGTCATTTTTTTTCTACTTTTGACATAAATTCGGCATTTTGGTCAATTCCTTTGAAAATTCAAGATAGATACAAAACTGCATTTGTCACGCAAGAAGGCCATTTCCAATGGACTTGCCTTCCATTTGGTCTAAAAACAGCTCCAGCAATTTTTCAGAGAATATTGAGCAATATAATTAGAAAATACAAACTCTCAGATTTTGCGGTAAATTTTATTGATGATATTTTAATTTATTCAAAAACTTTTAAGGAACATATAGTACATATATCAAGACTACTTGAGGCAATATTAATGGAAGGATTCAGACTAAAATTTTCGAAATGTAATTTTGCAAATAATTATGCCAAATACTTGGGTCACATAATAGAAAATAATTTGGTTAGACCTCTCAAAGATAATTTAACAGCAGTTAAGAACTTTCCAGTTCCAGAAACAAGGAAAAATATACGCCAATTCCTTGGAAAAGTAAATTTTTATCATAAATTTATACCCCATAGTGCAATTATCCTGAATCCATTACACAATTTACTAAGGAAAGATGTTAAATTTGTATGGTCCACAGAATGCCAGGAATCATTTGATAAAATAAAAGAATTACTATGTTCGAAACCAATTTTAAAAATATTTGATCCAGATAAACCGATAATAATTTATACAGATGCTAGTATTAAAGGCGTGGGAGCTGTGTTAAAACAAGAAGATGAAAACGGAGTTAACAAACCTGTAGCTTACTTTTCAAAAAAGTTGACAGAAACTCAAAAGAAAAAAAAGGCAATATATTTAGAATGTCTCGCAATCAAAGAAGCGGTAAAGTATTGGCAGCACTGGCTTATGGGAAAAGAATTTGTGGTATATTCAGATCATAAACCGTTAGAAAATCTGAACATAAAGGCTAGAACTGATGAAGAACTGGGCGATTTGACATATTATTTGTCCCAATATAATTTTAAAATAAAATATAACCCGGGACAATCAAATCAAGAAGCAGACTGCTTAAGTAGGAACCCAGTCCTGAATCCATGTGATAATGCTGATGATATTTTAAAAGTGGTAAATCTTTTAACCTTGGAGGATATAAAAAAGGACCAACACTCAAATCTAAATCTACAAAATGAAAAATCAAAGTTTATAATGAAGAACGAAATTTACTACAAAAAGAATAAGAAAAGGTATAAAATCATATTGTCCGAAGCATTCAGTAAAGCCCTACTTAGAGATGTTCACGATATTTACTGTCATATTGGAAGAACCCAGATGATAAATAAAATAACACCTTTCTATACAGCAAAAAATATCATAGCAAACATTAAGAAAATTTGTGATGAATGTGATATTTGTATAAAGAACAAATCTAGAAGAAAGTCCAAGCTTGGTTTAATGTCACATTTAGGTCCGGCAACACGTCCTTTTCAAATTATATCCATTGATACCATTGGAGGTTTTGGGGGATCACGGTCTACAAAAAGATATTTACATCTTCTGGTTGATCATTTTACAAGATATGCATATATATTGACGTCAAGAAATCAAAACGCCAGTGACTTTATTAAGCTTATTAAAAATGTGACACAAAGCTATAATATTGAGATGATATTGACTGACCAATACCCTGGCATAAATTCTAGAGAATTCAAGAACTTCCTGAAAAAGAAAAACATTACCATAGTTTTTACAGCTGTAGACGCACCATTTTCAAATGCGCTTAATGAAAGGCTAAATCAAACTTTAGTAAATAGAATAAGATGCAAAATAAACGAAGGTCATAAGAAAACTGCTTGGACAACTGTTGCACAACAATGTGTAGCAAAATATAATGAAACAGAACATACAGTCACAAAATTTACTCCAAAATACCTCTTAGAAGGCGAGAATGTGGATATTTTGCCACTTGAATTAAAATCAAAACCTACAAATGAAGATTTGAAAAGAGATAGAGAACTAGCTCTTCAAAATTCAATAAAATCTCACTACTACAATAAGAAAATATATGATTTAGGTAGGGAAGATTATAAATTTGAAGTGGGAGACGAAATATATGTCGAAAATGGAAATCGATTAAATAGAAAGAAAATGGATGAATTAAGGATTGGACCACACAAAATCTTAAAAAGGGTTTCTAACTCAATCTATGAAGTTGATGCCGGACATAGAAAGGCAGAATCAAATCTCTACCATATTACCAAGCTATCTCCAGCAGTGATCCGCGCCTAATCGAACAATCATTGCTTGTTCTCTCGGAGGGTGGGAGATGTAAAGAAAATCACTATATTATATTTTCTTAATTATTAAATACTCTGTGCTTAATTCTCATTGTTGAATTGGCCGCTTTATCATAAGAAATATAGAATAATTAATATAAAGAGATGTCACTGCCATTGTGACGTCTGTGTTTTTTTAGAAGAATGAATGTCATATGGTTATATTTTCTATTTTAGTTTATAAAGTTAATTTTTCCCATAAAAGGAATAATGCCTAATACAAAGAAATAAAGGCTTAAAATGTTGTTTTTTTGTTGTTTTTACAGGTGAGTTATTTTGTTTATTAGTGTTTATGGTAATTATCTAAGTTAAAAAGTTAAAGTACATTGTACGCAATTATAATAAATAAAAATTTTTGTTGTTTTTACAGAAAAACGCAATTTTGTTTTTATTTCGTTTAATGCGCAATATTATTATATACATGTAAAAACGCTTATAGCATATTGTCCTGTAGCAGTTTGCTACGCCGTAGTAGATGGAGCTACGCCGTAGTAATCCATGACGCTACGCCGTAGGCACATATACTCTGAATTTTAATTCAATTCCAGATTTGACAATTTCAGTGTTGCAACGTTATGACAAGTACTAAATAGTGACGTTGCGAAATTATTCGATATGGAAATGCAATATTTCTGGATCGTTTCTTCTTGTTTATAATTTTACTCTCGTAAACTAAGTATATCATGAAATTAAATATTTCTGAACCGATAATTTAGTTTTGACGATTAATTAACGATCTGAGACTTTTCTTTTATAATTGTGTGTGAAATAAATAAAAAAATGTAATCATGAAGGAACATGACAAATAAAACAGATAGATGTATTATAGTAATAAGTTATTTTATAAATTGTCGCCGTCATCGCTATCGCTATCGCTGTCACTTTCTGTAACATTTATTATAAAACACACACACTGAATGTTTATCGATTTTTGTGTTCATCACTACACTATTATATGTGGTATCATTATTTCACAAAATGACAGTAGCTATTGTCAAATCTGGAATCTAATTAAAATTCTGAGTATAGTAACAAATTTTTGGTATGGCATTGTATTCATAATTAATGGTGATAGTGATGATGATGTACATATATCTAACATAAGGGTTTTGAAGAATTGATGCAGCGTAAGATAACCCAGTGCCTCAAGACGACAGTCTATAATCAATGTGTGTACCAGCGATGATCTATAGAACTGAAACGTGGTCTCTCACTGTGCTCCTTATAAAGAAGCTCAAGGTCGCTCAGCGCACTATGGAAAGGGCTATGCTCGGAGTTTACATACATAACATCACGCCTTTTATCCCCGAAGGGGTAGGCAGAGGTGCACATTATGCCACTGTAGAGGTACAATGTAACACCCACTTCTCACTATTTATGTTATAAGTCCCATGTAATAGGGGGTGAGCCTATTGCCATATACCGGGCACATTTCCAGACTCCGTGCTACTAATGAGATTTTTTTTTTTTAAAATCCCAGTAATACTTTGCTCGACCTGGGAATCGAACCCGAGACCCCTTGCCCGGCAGTCGCACTTGCGACCACTCGGCCAACGAGGCAGTCGCTCGGAGTTTCTTTATTTATTATTTTTATTTTATTTATTTATAATCACGTTCGAGTTTACAATTTATTCCCACAAAACCAGTTTAGCGGTTTGACTGTGGGTACTAATAGATTGTATAAACTACTAGTAACATTATAAATACTCAAGTATTTTACAGAAGTATTTCTTTATTGTCACACCGAATAAAAAACGAAGAAATCCGCTGAAAAGTGCTGAGTGAATTCCTGTTTGGAGACGCTTAAATATATAAATAACCGTCTAATATGGCAATGCGGAAGAATATATAACTGTTCTGTGCATACGTAGAAGATTTAGTTTCATCTTATTATTATAGCATATTTGGTTTGATGATAAACTTACTTTATACATGGAAATATAGCATGCTTTTTAACCGATTTCCCAAAAAGGGTCTCATTTCGTCAGTATGACTTTTTCTATACATATGTACAACGATTACGTCAAGGTTTATGGACCGAATTACGAGATTATGTTTATATGTTCGACGCAACATAGCTGTCATTAAGTTCCATAAAATTCCTTTTAGTTTATTTCAATAGTTTCGCAGGATCAGATATAAATAAACAATATAGTAGGTACTTACCCTCTCCTCGACGTTGCTGAAAGTTTTGTCCGAGCTGATGATGACAGGGTCGGTGCAGAACCCCCCGAAACAGAACCCTGGAGGAGGCCCGTAGCCGTCGAAGAGCTTGTGGGTGTATATATCCGTTGGAGCTCCTAGGACGTATATAAAAACAATTTTTATTATAAACGGTTTCAATGCGCTCTATTCTACCAATCAAGCCCTTTCGTTTCATATCCATAATTGAGGGAGTTGTGGAACATTAGATTATATTGTATGGTCGTCAAGATTAAGAGTGTGTACCAAATATCACATCGGTCTGTCGTCAGGAAGGGGTGAAATTACAATTACTAAAGACCCAAATATATAAATGGGATAAGTTAAAAAACCGTTTAATAACTAAACAACAACGACAAAAATGCTAATGTGTAGGAGAGCCATGTTTCGGCACGAATGCGCCGGCTGGACCGGAGATGACCTGATACTGTGGTATCACAGTAAACCAATGTGAAGCAATGCTTGCGTTGTGTTTCGTCTTGTGAGTAAGATTACCGGAGGCCCAATTACACCCTTCCCCCTTCCTCAATCCCCCCAATCCCTGAATCCTAAACAATCGATAAACAACAAATTTAAAAGAGACGGACCTCTGAATTTGTTAAGAAATGTCGGCCTCATCGTTCGCTTGATAAAATTGACGTGTAAAACTGCTGTATTGTAGCCAATTTGCAGAAATAAATTCACTTGTTTCACTTGTCTTAAATTTAATTGAATCCTCAAATTCCTAATTTCCAAAAGGCCGGTAAAGCACTTGTAACGCCTCTGGTGTTCCGACTGTCCATAGGCGACGCCGATGGCGTATCATCAGGTGATACGCCATCGGCGTCTTCTACTCGTTTACCGACGAACCTCAAAAAAAATAAATTACCCAAATCATCGCTGCCTCTCCACACGAACTCAAGAGATTTGCTTTTCATCCGAGACAGTTCATCATCATAGCTGATAGGATTAATGAAATGTGCGTCAAATCCCATCTGCGCCATCAGGGACGCGAATTCTCTAGAATGTCCGTACACGTCAGCTTGCCAGGTCACTAGTGGACGTCCACATTCCAAAAAGGTTGCATTTATTTTTCTGTGAAAATGTAAAATATATTAGTATTCTGTTTGAAGGGATAATTTCTTATTTTGCTGCCTCGTTGGGCGAGGTAGCAAGTGCGAATGCCGGGCAAGGGGTCTCGGGTTCGATTCCCGGGTCGGGCAAAGTATTACTGGGTTTTAAAAAAATTCTCAGTAGTAGCACGGAGTCTGGAATTGTGCCCGGTATATGGCAATAGGCTCACCCCCTATTACATGGGACTCATAACATAAATAGTGAAAAGTGGGTGTTACATTGTATAGTGGCATAATGTGCACCTCTGTCTATCCCTACGGGGATAAAAGGCGTGATGTTATGTATGTATGTAATTTCTTTTTTTAAAAACTAAACGTTGCCCCACCCTAAGGTTTGTTCCTGTGTCGTGGGTGCGTTTACAAAGATTTGTACAATTTCACATTCACATAATATATTTCTTTATCCGATCAACAATTTGTTGTTGTTTATGTGTTATGTTTACGTGAATTTTTATGACCTGATGGTAAGCAATAAGTGTCGCCCATGGACACGTGGAACGTCGAAGGCGTTCAAAGTGCGTGACCGGCCTTTTGGGGATTAGTAGTTTGAGGATTGTTGGAGATTCAGGGATTGGAGGGGGAAACAACGCAAGCGTTGTTTCGCGTCGGTTTTCTGTGAGGCCGTTGTATCAGTCCGATCGAGCCGGCCCATTCGTGCTGAAGCATGGCTCTCCCACACATTGCTGGGGATTCGGGGATTGGAGAGATTTGAGATTGGAGGGGGGGGGGGGTAATTGGGCCCCGGTAACCTTACTCATACGACGCAAGCGTTATTAAGTATTAAAACATTTTTTTAGATTAAACAGAAAACAAGATGAAATTGGGTAATCCATACCTTAAACTGTAGGTGAAGTGGTCGATTATTGCGTGGTAGCTGGTGGTAGCTTCATCGCTCATGCTCCAGCCTCCACCGTTGAAGTAGAGGCGCCCTTGACGAAGCAATTCGTACACCATACGTTTTACTATTTAAAAAAATAATGACGATGGATTAACATTTTTTTTATTATTATTCAAGTTAACTTTTAAGAGTGGGATAATCATGCTTCGGTACGAATGGGCCGGCTCGACCGGAGTGATACCACCAACGAGCACAGAACAGCACAAAATAGACGGAGATCAGTAAGAAACAAAGAAAGAAAAACCATTTATTTTTGCGCAAAACACACATAACATAATCAAAAATAAAATAAAATAAAAGCTAAAAAATTAAAATGAAGTGAAGTCTTGTCCATGGTCCACAGACTCATTATTTACTGAAATTATAGAATACTTAATATCTAATATTATCTGTGGACCATAGACAAGGAACACCCTACTGACTTCATGCATGCATTTCATAAAATTGGTTAGGGAGTATATTATTATATAAAAAGTAAGCAATTGGCGTCGCCCATGGACACCCAGAAGTGCGTTACCGGCCTTTTGGGGATTAGGAATTTGAAAAAGTTGGGATTCGAAGATTTCGGAGGGGGGTAATTGCGCCTCCGGTAACCTCACTCACACGACGAAACACAACGCAAGCGTTGTTTCACTATAGTTTTCTGCTCGTTGGTGGTATCAGTCCGGTCGAGCCGGCCCAGCAGTGCCGAAATAGTATTCTAATATTGTAATGTAGTTAATTAACGCACACCCTCAAACACTCCAATTAGAATATTATGTTATAATCATAATATATATACACTACATTTTTAATTTAACATGTATAATGAATATGCATCCTTACTGGTCTTGTCATAAGGTTTATTTTTCTTTATTTTGTATTGAATGATAGAATTTATATGAATACAAATAAAACTGCGATTTTAAAAGTCTTATTGCTTTGACTTACGGTCCATTTCGATTTGCTTTAACAATACAGGGTTAATATGACAATAATTTCCGTAGTTTTAATTATTTATGGGATAAAAAATTACCTATACTAAAAATTATATAAATCGATTCAGTTAACGATTCTGAACAAACTATTTTCAGGATGTGCGTTATTTAAGTTACATGTTGTATATAAAACCGAGTTCTATTAAAATATTATGCTACCTGTTAAATCTCTGTTTTGCCACCAATGGAATAGATACGGCATGTCAGAGAATGTGAATCTGAAAATTAAAACTACGTTTAAAAAAAAACAGATTTCTACCACCCCTGTTTTTTACAATCAATTGTATATTACAATACAGTATGTTAGGTTAACTCGTTGAGTACCGTCATTATAGACACAATTAAAGAACAATAGGTTGCGGTTACTGGTGTCCTCGCGGTGTTTGACAGTTTAAACGAGGGACATATTCAAACCCACAATAGTGTATACTCACATGAACCGAACAAACATATAAACGAAACAATAACACTAATATATAATAGACAGAACCATAAACGCTTACGGGTTACGGCTTAGCGGGCTTCCGCGCGCTCTATCCTTTTCGGCAAGATCGGCGCGTGTTTTCCAACGCGACTTTATGTAAGTACTGTTTTTTAAGTAAAAACGCGGGTTACTCACGTGAATATACTGAGAAAAGCTCTACTAGTTTCGTGGTGTTCCCCTCTGTGGTTCGAAACTAATAGAGCTTTTCTCAGTATATTCACGTGAGTAAACCGCGTTTTTACTTAATTTAGTATGTCTCACGATAGTTATTGTAAAAACACTGTCCTATTTCTGTTTACAAGTTCACTTGTTGCGCGCTCAGTGTTCATGATGATGTATTTTTTTTTTGCTGTCCTTTAAGGTTATTTTTTTCGATCTCTTACTGTATTTTAGTGTTACATTGTTCTCGCACAATCCAAACAGCAAAACTATGGAACTAGTAAATTGTATTGTGAACTTGATTGAAAAAGAGTAACCTATGGAGTTTCTTACTCGTTCTTCTCCATAGGAATCTACACCTTGGAATGAGCAAATAGCTTCACTTTTAAATTTTTTTGTTGACGTTCAAAAGTGTCTCTCTTGTGGTAATTGAAATAAATGATTTTGACTTTGACTTTGACTTTATTTTATTGGACAATTACCCCAAAATTAGGTTAAAAGTTTTTTACATATTTTACATATTCGGGACGAGAATCGAATACTGAATACCCTCCCTCAATAAGTCTCTCATTAAACCTAACACACTGTATACTGAAACATTCTAAGTGTAACAACCACTTTTCTAGAAACCGCATCAAAATCGGTTCAGCCAATCGCTAGATAATCTCGAACAAACATTCAAACATACATACACACAGGTCAAACCTACATTTTCTGTTCCTATTTCCCAAAATAAAAGTAGCCTATGTTACTCCTTAGTACATCAGCTATCTGCCAATAAAAGTCCCGTCCAAATCGGTCTAGCCAATCCAGAGATTAGCCAATACAAACAAACAGACAGACAGACAGACAAAAATGATAAAAATGTTATTTTGGTATGTGTATCGTATGTAGCAAATAGCGGTTATTTTAATTTTACAAACAGACGTTCCAATTTTATTTATCTGTATAGATAGATGCATGGATTTAAAGATACGTACTTCCTGTCCTTGTGAGCCCAGAGAGCCGTGATGGTGGCATCCAAAATATTCTTCATAGTGACTTTACTTTGACTATTAAACATGTTGTCATCTGCAAGTAATAAACACGATGTGATTAAGAAGTCATCAGGAGCCTATAAGTGGCTACTACTGCCCAAAGGCTTCTCATAGAGATGGTTTAAGCATTTACATATTCTCACTTGTTCTATGCGGGTTGGCAAGGGTAGATACCTAATTTTTATTTTAATGTCCGTCTGGTAGATTATTTTAAATCATTAGACACGTATTTTTTATTTTCTTACAGCAACGAATACTTTCGACGATATATTGATTTGAAATGTCGCGTGACGTCACTTCCATGTACGTTTTATAGTATATATAAAAGTAGCCTATGTGTTATCCCAGACCATAATCTAACACAGTGGGCTGAGCACCGCCGTGCCGTCAGGGAAGTGAAAGGCGATGGCGACCTCTCGCGTCCGGCCCTTGTGCGGGCCATGATCCGGAGCGAGGGGGACTGGGATACCGTCTCCTCCTTTTGCGAAGTAGTCATGCTAGCTAAGGTGAAGGCGGGACGCGTGTTAATACTTTACACGACCCGGGAATCGTACCCCAGATCCCTTGCCCAGCAGTCGCACTTGCGACCACTCGGCCAACGAGGCAGTCTAGGCAGAGGGTGGCAGTATATATATAATATATAATATGATACTTACATCCAGTATAGTGTTGATAGAAAGTTCTGATGTCGCCGAGCTCGCCATGGGTGCTCGGTACTATGTGAACGTTGATCACGTTCAACCCCATTAGTGGACAACTCTGTGTACAATACATGAATTCAAAATTAGTGCATAACATCACGCTGCTTATCCCCGAAGGGGAAGGCAGAGGTGCACATTACGCCACTGTACAATTTAACACCCACTTTCCGACCCGGGAATCGAACCCGAAACCCCTTGCCCGGCAGTCGTACTTGCGACCACACGGCCAAAGAAGCAGTTCAAAACTATTATACATATATTTTTGTAGGAAACTCAAAACTGTACATACCTCTACATTGAATATTTTTAAAAGAATGCTTGTCGCGTGATCTATCGTCGCTATAGAAGCCAAAAACATATTTTAACCGACTTTACAAAAAGGAGGAGGTTATCAATTCGGCTGCATGTTTTTTTTCTATGTATGTTACGTGATTTTGGACGGATTTTTAATGATTCTTGTTGATTTTTTTGTTTGGGCTTTATAAATTTGTTTTGATGAGAACTTTACACCTAAATGGGGTGTGCTTATCATTAGGGGCCTGATGATGAAGTAGTACGATAGCTAAGGGTACTTATAAACGATTAATAGCTACTGGTAATCGTTAACCTGGTGTTTAAGCATGAATAATTTGTAATGATGAGAGCTTTACACCTATGTGGGATATATATAGTATACTGGGTCTATATAGCCCTGACTACACTAAAAAGCATTGCGTTTAAAAAAACCGACTTCGAAAACCAAAACCTAAAAACAAGCCCATAGCAAAATATAACTTAGGTTAATGGTCATGGTATGATCTGTCATACAATTGTAGAGGTACACAGCTTAGATAATATAAGGTATTTGTTACGTGTTTAAAGAATAACTTTTGTTTAAAACTTATGGCACCGACTTCTAACCTATCAGTGGGTGGGTAACCTATAAGTACATGTAAGAGCTGAACCATCAAATGAAGGTGGTGACTCCAAATGAGGTCTTCTCGCAAGTGAGGTGGTTTGCGTACTTCACAAGGCTCCATTAAAACGATAACTCATTTCTTTTATAAATATTTTATTTGATCTTTACACGTTCGTGTTCGATACGAGAATGTTCCAACTCGTACAACTTGCTTGCTCTATAAACAGTTCCCACTCTCCCCACTTTACCTACCTACGTAAGGTAAGTGACGTAAGGTTGTAAACAAGTGCAAATATTATTATAATGCAAGTTGTATGTGTTGTCAATCTTTAATGCTATTTTAATTTAAATTACAACGTTTTAACTAAATTAATTATAAACGAATATTAATAAAAATAATTGTGGGTAAATTTCGATACTTAAATTTAAAAATCTAAAATTATTTAATCGTAATTAATTAACGCGCTATCACGGCCATTCTGACGAGCAGCTCGTGCTCGAGTCTGCGAAGTTATTGTTCTGTAAAAATAAAAAATAAAATGAAAGTATACAGAGTTTATTTTTATTCTGTTAGGTTAAGCTTGTTCTAATAGTCCCAGAGGCTACATCCAAGGCTACTCAGAGGTCCAATGTTGAGCTTGTTCTAATAGACTCAGAGGCCCAATGTTGAGCTTGTTCTAGTAGACTCAGAGGCCCAATGTTGAGCTTGTTCTAATAGACTCAGAGGCCCAATGTTGAGCTTGTTCTAGTAGACTCAGAGGCCCAATGTTGAGCTTGTTCTAGTAGACTCAGAGGCCCAATGTTGAGCTTGTTCCAATAGACTCAGAGGCCCAATGTTGAGCTTGTTCTAGTAGACTCAGAGGCCCAATGTTAAGCTTGTTCCAATAGACTCAGAGGCCCAATGTTGAACTTGTTCTAGTAGACTCAGAGGCCCAATGTTGAGCTTGTTCTAATAGACTCAGAGGCCCAATGTTGAGCTTGTTCTAGTAGACTCAGAGGCCCGATGTTGAGCTTGTTCTAGTAGACTCAGAGGCCCGATGTTGAGCTTGTTCTAGTAGACTTAGAGGCCCAATACTAATCAACTTTATACATTCGCTATCACGGTTCATTCAGCATATGGCTGTGGTACAAGCCGTACATGTTCATGAGATATTACGGTATAGTTTTTTTGACCAGGCCGGAGACTGTGTTTCGTATCGATCATCATCTAAAATTTTAACAATTGGATAAGGCCTTAAATATTTTGGACCTAATTCGTTACTAGACCATTGTGTATCTTTACAAACTACAAAGTCTCCTGGTTGCAATAACTTTAGCCCACTTGGAATCGAAACGTTCTTTATTTTTTGATGACTGTTCGGTCATTCTGATAACAGCACACACAATTTGCACGGATAACTTCATGTCTAGGATTGTAAAATAACGGAATTTGCCTAATTTATCTATTAGGTCCTGAATTAATGGAAATGGATAATGATCACGAATTGTGTTAGAATTTAGCTCTCGGAAATCAACACAAAGGCGATCATCTTCATTTTTTTTCACCAATAATATAGGGGCAAGCAAATGGAGAATTATTTTCTCTAATAATGCCTTTAGATTTTAAATCATCTTCAATGTTCTTAACTTTTTCTCTTTCTATTGGTGCTAATGTATACGGGCGTCCTCGAACAATGCGATTGGGATCTTTAAGTCTGATATCAAGGTTACCTGTTGTTACTCGTTTGTTCATATTAAGCGAAAAGGATTCTGTATAATTTTCAAGGATGTTTTTGAGGGGTGTCACGTCGTCCAAATCAGTGTCTAAAGAAGTGAAAGGATTTGAAGGGATTTCACAAGCAAAAATATATTTTTCTCGTCCTAAAGAGACACCTTGACTAGAAACGGAAACTTTTAGTACTGGTACGCATAACGGATCGATTCCAAGAATTACGTCATTTGTTAGGTCCTCTACCACATGCAATTTTATTTCGAACGTTACATCGTCAAGTTTTGCTGTTGTTTCAATGACTTCATTTGAGATCTTTGAGTTACCAGAATAACCGCGCAATTTTATGATTTCAATACGGCGTTTTCCTTTAATTGAACCAGCAATATTACTTTTGACGAGGGAACATTCGGCACCTGTGTCAATTAAACAATTAAGAATTATATCATCTATTTGTAGTTGTTGTTGGCTAAGTGATGAACTCTGGATGCAACGCTGAGGCGAGGATGGTGCTTCACTGGTTGCGCCTGTGCTGGTTGTGGCTGCAGGCACGTTTTTATACCAACAGCAGTTTGAGGAATGTCCCGGTCTCTTGCAATATCCGCAGCTTTCCTTATGAGACTGTGATGTGTTCTTCGATCATTTTTTCCAGTAGTTCGACTTGTTTTCGGAGAAGAGACACCTCATCGGTGTCCGTTCTTCTTGATGATGCTCTCAGGATTGGCGAGTATTGTCCAGGATTGTCCAGGTCTTCGTGACAAGGGCGAGTTGTAGGTTCGTCAACCCTCTCTTCTGATGTAAGAGCTGAACCATCAAATGAAGGTGGTGACTCCAAATGAGGTCTTCTCGCAAGTGAGGTGGTTTGCGTACTTCACAAGGCTCCATTAAAACGATAACTCATTTCTTTTATAAATATTTTATTTGATCTTTACACGTTCGTGTTCGATACGAGAATGTTCCAACTCGTACAACTTGCTTGCTCTATAAACAGTTCCCACTCTCCCCACTTTACCTACCTACGTAAGGTAAGTGACGTAAGGTTGTAAACAAGTGCAAATATTATTATAATGCAAGTTGTATGTGTTGTCAATCTTTAATGCTATTTTAATTTAAATTACAACGTTTTAACTAAATTAATAATAAACGAATATTAATAAAAATAATTGTGGGTAAATTTCGATACTTAAATTTAAAAATCTAAAATTATTTAATCGTAATTAATTAACGCGCTATCATACATATGACTAATACAGTGTTGGGCATTAATTAATTAATTTATCAATTATCTTGTTAATTGACTAAAAAAGTAATTGCAATTAAATTAATCACAAATAAATTAATCGCAATTAAACTTTTAATTGCACCTTTCAATTAAATTAATTTAAATAACGTATGTCAATTGTAACTCACAATTAAAGTAATTGCAATTAACTTTTTTAGTTGTTTCATGAAACAATTAAAACTAACAATCAACTTATAATAATAAATAAAATATCCATATTCAGCCGCATCCAGTGAGACTGGAAGCCAAACATAGACCAAAAATATTTGAGAAAAGGCTCTGAGGAGGATGATGATGTGTTTGTATTTATGTATAACAATGTTGCATTGATAATTATTTCTACAGCGTTCGTAGGTAGGTACAACAAAAATATCAAGTCGTAACGTGTAAGGACGTCGTGGTGGCCCGGAGGTTTGAGATGCCCACTTCTCATGCATGAGGGTGCGGGTTCGAAACCTACCAACGGCAAGTACCAATGTGACTTTTTCCGAGTTATATGTACTTTCTAAGATTATTTAGACACCACTGACAAACGGTGAAGGAAAAACATCGTGAGGAAACCTGAACTTATAATTTCTAATTATAAGTTTGAAATCGCCAACCCGCATTGAGCAAGCGTGGTGATTAATGCTCTAACCTTCTCCGTGTGAGAAGAGGCTTTGCTCAGCAGTGGGCATTTATAGGCTGTTGATGATGATGATGAACGTGTTTATTTTGCAGGCCTCTCGCCTCTCACTCGCGCACACGACACGTAGGTATACATCTTCGTCTCCATCACTCTAGCGCCGGGCGCGGAGTGTCGTTCGTTCAGTGATTCAGTGATCTTCGCTCGCTCGCCGCGTGAACTAGTCTATACTCGTGTCGTTTAAGCTACGTAAATGTTTATGTTTTAGTTAAAAATACATGGTTTTAGCCTAAACTTGTAACATGAAATGGCGTCGATAAACGAAGTGGACGAAGATAGTAACATTTCAGTGACTCTTTCAGTTTCGAGCGTTAATGATTCATTAGAAACGGTTTCACCTGTGCCACCACCCGACACCGCCGAGAGTTCATCATCATCGCAAGCGCGGCTTCTTTTACTTGATGGAACTTTTTTCAAATACGTGCCTGAAGAGTGTTCGGGTAATAAAATCACAGCGCTTTGTATGAAATGTCCAAGAGATGTATCAACTAAAGTTAAAGGATTTCATAATTGTACGTCGAACTTTTTGAGTCACCTGAAGCGAAAACATGGGAAAGATTGCATTGAAGAGTACAAAACCTATGTAAAAAAAAAGAAAAGTGAGGTACAGAAAAAAGATGATGCTATTGTCAAAATCACAACTAGTAAAACTAAGAAGTCAAATGAGAATAAAATTACACAAGAACAATTCGATGAAGATATTTTGAAATATGTTATACATTCCATGATCCCATTGCATGCAGTGGAAGATCCATATTTTACAAAAATTTTCACCGACTTACAGATATCTGAAATGGGGCTAACTTTAATGAGTCGACGTACACTAGGACGTCGTATAGAAAAACACTACGAAACGCAAGTAGCTAAGATTAAGTCAGAACTAGAAGAAGTTCCTTACGTGTGCACAACAATAGATATCTGGTCCAGTAAAAAGAGAAGTTTCATCGGAGTTACAGCGCACTGGATCACAAATGATCTACGCAGAGTTTCAGTGGCGTTAGCTTGTCGACGGTTCAGAGGCGTCCACAGCTATGATGGACTATCCGATATGATTAAAGAAATTAATGGTGAATTCGACCTTAATACGAATAAAATTGTTGCATCGGTGACGGATAATGGCAGCAATTTCGTAAAAGCTTTTAAAAGGTTTGGTGTTAAATTGACCAATATAAATATTGAACATGAAGTTATGCCCGATTCTCAGCCAACAGAAGTTTCTTCAGAGTCAAATGATGAAGAAGTTGAGTCATGGAATTTTGATGATCCTGTTCCTGAGCATATTAATTTCCTTCCTGCTCATTTACGATGTTCTGCGCATACTTTAAGCCTTTGCGCAACTACGGACGCGAACAAACTTTTAACCGAGCAAGACACGTCTCTGTCGCAAATGCATGCTGCAATAATGAAGAAATGTAATGTTTTGTGGAAGGCTGCAGGACGACCAAAGAGTACTGAAATAATACAGGATGTGTTAGGGCACACGTTAAGCCGGCCTGGTGAGACCAGGTGGAATAGCTTGTTTGATGCCCTCCAGCAAATATTTAACATAAAAGAAAAAAGCTTACTTTTACATAGATCATTAAACATAAAAAATACTATCAAAGAAAATGAATTTGATTACATTCAAGAATATTTGATGTGTACTTCGCCGGTAGCAGAAGCTCTTGACATAATGCAAAGTGAGAGTAACACATATTATGGGATAACTCTGCCGTGCCTACTTGCGCTGAGAAAAAAATTGCAAAAAATTGAAAAGAAAAACAACTTTTCCTTTTGTAACCCGTTGATCAAGGCATACAGAGTGAGTGTTGAGAAAAGATTTGAAAAAATGTTTGACGTCACTACTCCTGAAGCGGAAAATGCGGCTATTGCGGCATTATCTTACCCAAGATTCAAAAATAAATGGTTGACTTGTTTTGAGCCCAAGGATCGTACTAAACTTCTAAAACTTTTCAAGACCTGCATTTCCAAACAAATGAGTGAAAATATTGTAGCTACTGTTGCAACAACTAAAAGTACTCAAGAAAACATTTTTTTCAATTTTGACTCTGACTCAGACTCGGATATTTCAATCTCAGATAAAAACGGATGCTCCTCCGATGCACCAATGACTAAAGCAGAACTTTTGATGCTGCATTTTTTTGCCGAGGAAAGCCAAGATTTGCAACTCCTCAATAGATATCCTGAGATCAAAAGTGTTTTCATTAAATACAATACACCATTACCATCATCAGCTGCAGTTGAACGCCTTTTTTCTTTTGCCACAATGACAAATTTGCCAAAAAGTCACAAACTGTCAGACGGCATGTTTGAGAAGAGAGTGATATTAAAATGTAATTTAAATTATTACAAGAGATTTTAAATTGTCATTGTCTGTCTAATGTTCAATTAAAGGTATTGATGATTATTTGAATAGGTCTTTTATTTGTTGCCAACATAATATGAATAGGTGGGGGGCACTATTCTACTACCCGGAGCCATATGGGTATATTAAATATTTAATATTTATATATACCGGCTGTATATTATACAGCAGAATTTTTGTAATTGTTAGTTTTAATTAAAATTCACTAAACAATTGAAAATTAATTAATTGTTGATTGTAGTAAATCACAACTAACAATTAATTAATTGTTAATTGTTACTACTACAGTTAACAATTACATAATTGTTAATTGTATTTTTCCAAAATTAAAATTGATTAATTGTTAGTTGTTGTGGTTATATTTAGCAATTAATCAATTGTTAATCTTTAATTGTTCTTGCAATTACAATTTGCCCAACACTGGACTAATAATAGTTATTTTTTGCTTTTTAGTATTGACCTTTTGCTTGTTTTTAGGATTTGGTTTTCGAAGTCGGTTTTTAGAATTTTTGTCTGTCTGTTTGTCTATATGTATGTCCGGGATGAACTCAAAACGTACTGCATGGATTTATTTCAAATTTTGGAAGAATATTATTAGCAGGTCGGGTCAATATATAACATGCAACTTAAATAACGCACATCCTGAAAATAGTTTGTTCAGAATCGTTAACTGAATCGATTTATACAATTTTTAGTATAGGTAATTTTTATCCCAAAAATAGTTAAAACTACGGAAATTATTGTCATATTAACCCTGTATTGTTAAAACAAATCGAAATGGACTGTAAGTCAAAGCAATAAGACTTTTAAAATCGCAGTTTTATTTGTATTCATACAAATTCTATCATTCAATACAAAATAAAGAAAAATAAACCTTATGACAAGACCAGTAAGGATGCATATACATGTTAAATTAAAAATTTAGTGTATGTATTACGATTATAACATAATATTCTAATTGGAGTGTTTGAGGGTGTGCGCTAATTACGTTATATGTTGTATCCTTACTTAATATTATAAATCGGAAAGTGAGTTTGTTTGTTTGTTCCGCTTTCACGCCGTAACTACTAAACCGATTGCTTTGAATTTTTTCAGACGTAAAGTTTGAAGTCTGGATTAAATAATAGGGTACTTTTTATCCCAGAAAAATTTGATATTCTCGAGGAAAAACGAAATCATTGGTATAGATGACGATGTGTGTATATCGCTATGTAAAAGCTAGTAGGCTATAAATATTATTATCGTTATTTGCTATCACCTAAGAGGAAGGAACTATGAAGAACTATCCAAAGTCACTATTCCCCGCGGACGAAGTCGCGGGCATAGCGCTAGTTACCTACTGAAAGGCAATTTGAAGTGGTACTTAAATATCGTGCTATCTCTATCATTGAACAAAGAATTTGTACCGACAGTACTATAGTTTTTAGAATATGTATCAGAGACATTGTAGAACATACTTTTTTTATAAAGAGTACCTAACGAATGGAGTTTCTTGCTCGTTCTTCTCCATTCGAATCTACATTTTGGAATGAGCACCTAGCTTCACCTAGCTTCACTAACGGACAGACTGACAGACTATTATTTATTATAATTATATTTATTGACGTTTCAAAATAACCAAATTATGGTTTAATTGAAATAAATGCTTTGACTTTGACATCATATTTCTGCGTCAAACAGCACACTTATTTCCTTAAAGTTAGCGAGAAAATATTCAAAAGTATGTAAATAGGCAAATCAATAATAATAATAATAATAAACACTTTATTGTACACCACTTACAAAAGACACGAACAAGAAAATAGTAGGTAGGTAAAAAAAAAATAAATAGTTTTGGCATGTTGTACAATGGGCGGCCTTATCGCTTACAGCAATCTCTTCCAGGCAACCTTAGGATGGATAAATAACCGTGAGAGCAGATACCATGTGGGTAGTTCATAGTGTTGAATTAAATACAATGGATATGACAGAACAGTTTAGATACATACATACAATATGTACACACACACATACATGCCTACATACTCATATATATATATATATATATATATATATATATACATACACATACATACACAAAATCAGATACATACATACATACATACGGATATGCGGTAGCAGTTACTCTATTGAATCTGTGTTAGATAATGATCTTTTACTTGTCTTTTAAACGAATCCAAAGATTGCGCCCGTCTTATTGATAATGGAAGTGCGTTCCACAGTCGAATGGCTCCTACAACAAAGGATTTGTCATAAAAGGCAGTCGTATGTGTTGGCATCTCCAATCTCAAATTCGCAGTAGACCTCAAGTGTCTTGAATGTGCGTCATGAAGGAACTTAAAACGTTCTTTGAGATAAGAGGGCGTAGCAGGATTGTACAGAATACTGTAAAGAAGTGACAGGATATGCGTATTCCGGCGAAGACGGATAGGAAGCCACTTGAGCTTGTTACGGAATTCCGAGACATGGTCATATTTGCGCAAGCCAAATATGAATCTTATGCAGAAATTTTGGAGACGCTCAAGTTTGTCCAGTTGTGCCTCTGTTAGATCAAGGTAGCTGGCATCAGCGTAGTCCAAGATGGGAAGAAGGAGAGATTGAGCAAGCGCAGTTTTAGTGGCGATTGGTAAAAAATTGCGAAGTCTTCTTAAGGACGCCGCCGATGCAAAGATTTTGCGACTCAGTTCTTGAACCTGTGGAGCCCAGGATAAAGTGCTGTCAAAGAGAATACCCAGATTTTTGACAAATTTACTGTACGGGATTGTAGTTCCATCAAACGTGACCGGTGGAATATGCGTCCAGTTAATTCTAGCTATCTGTCTGGGGCTGCCGATAACAATGAGCTGAGTCTTTGCTGGATTCACTTTTAACCCGTAAGTCGAGCTCCAGTTGGATATTGAAGTCAGGTCGGCATTTATCATTTTGACTGCTTCCAAGAGTTCTTCGAGCGGTGCCTGCGCGTATATCTGCAAATCATCTGCATAAAGGTGGTAGGAAGATAGAAGTTGGTCAGAGATGGAATTAATAAAAGTTGCGAAAAGAAGTGGAGATAAGACGCCACCCTGCGGCACGCCAGCAGCAGTACTACGCCAAGTCGAGAAATTTGTGTCCACTCGGACACGCTGTCGACGGCCACACAGGTAACTCTGAAGCCAATCGTTTACCGCTGGAGATATGTTAAGGGAGCGCAGAATACCGAGAAGGACATCGAAATCTACAGTCTTGAATGCGTTACTGAAATCAAGTAGGGAGAGCACTGTCAGATTTCCATTCTCCATGCCGAGTCTTATGTCATCAGCAATATGTACAAGTGCAGTTGTAGTGCTATGGCCTCGACGAAAACCGGATTGGAATGGATTTAGGAGTTGATGACGGAGAAGGTAGGAGTTTAACTGGTTATGTACAAGACGTTCTAGGACCTTTGAGAGGAATGGTAGGATGGAGATAGGACGGTACTCTGAGTAGCATTTGGGATTAGGTTTTTTGGGCAGTGGCGTAATCTGTGCATCTTTCCACTGTGATGGAAAAACTGCGGAGGAAATGGAATAATTTAGGATGTGGGTGATGACCGGGAGAATCTCGTCGAGTATAGGTAGCACCATTTTACGGCTAATGTTATCCGCACCTACAGCATTAGATGTAATTGATTCTACACTCTTCCTAACATCACAGACGGTAAAACGATTAAATACGAAAGGAGAGTTTTCAGGGGTTGGTAAAGAAGAAAGATGTTTTAGTGTGTTCCCTTTAACAGTAGAGTTAAAGGAAGAAGAACATGAGAAATGCTGGTTTAGCGACTCAATATTTAAATTATTTGGAAAAGGTTCGTCATGATTTTTACCAACTCCCATTGACTTCAGAAATTTCCAAATCTTCGCTGGGTCCTCATCACTGACGGATTTATGAAAGTAGTGGCGTTGCGCCTCCCTACACATCCTACTACAGTGATTGCGAACGCCCACATATTTCGCTCGATTCTCTGCGCTGGGCTGACATTTAAATCTGGCTTTTGCTGCAGCTTTCTTATTGATCATCTTTCTGATGTCGTCTGTCAACCAAGGAGCTGGGAGATGCTTGATCTTTACAGGGCGCATGGGAGCATGTTTGTCGTACATTTCAATAATTTTCCCAGTGAAAACATCAACCTTGGCATCAACACTCTCCGCCTCGATTAGATCAGTCCAGTCGATGTCACCAGCGTCCTCACGGAGTACATCAATGTTTATACCACAAAAATTGCGCTGCAGAAGGATTTTAGGCTTAATTTTAGGAGGGCGAATTCTATACGAAAGGAATATTAGGTCATGATAAGAGAAGGAGTCTGCTAAACATTGACCATGTTTAGCGACATGTGTAGGTGAAGAGACAAGGATTAAATCAAGAAGAGAAGGTGTGGAATTTGGAAAATGATGAGTTGTAGCTAGTGGTAGGATAGTTAGGTTGCATGATTGGATTATGGAACGAAAAGATGATGCTCGAGTATCTTGCTTGGCAAGACACGTGTTAAAATCGCCCATTATAATAGAATGGTTGTAATTAGGAGTAAGATTTTCTAAAATATGCTCGAAGGATGAGAAGAAATTTATGCGGGAAGAGGGACAGTAATAAACACCGAGTAGTATCTTCGTGTGCTGAAGATCAACCTCCAGGAACAGATGTTCGCCTGCATGTGCCGGAGGCGGCTGTGAAGACACACCAATGATTGAAAACACAATGTTAGCACGAAGGTATATGGCCACACCTCCACCAGCACCAGCCCTGCGGTCGTTCCTTATAAGCTGGAAACCAGGAAGAGAATATAAGGAGGAAGGTAGACATGGTTTCAGCCATGACTCCGAAACAAGGATAGCATGGATATTTTTACGGTCGAAACTGGCCAGCATGTCTGGAAAGTGAGCAGGAATACTTTGCGCATTGATATGGACTACATTAAAACACTTGGGTACGCTAGAGAAGTGAGTCTCAAGAGATTCGGAGAGAGAGGGTATGCTAGAAAAACTATCATTATCAGATTCCGTAGACAAAAAACTATCAGAGTCAGCATAAATGTTAGACATATAGCTACACTACCTGATCGATAAATTATAATAAATAAATAAATAATGAAATACCTCTAAATAGAATGAAAATAATAATCAAAACAAAACAACTAATAAAAAGGTCATCCACCCGCCAGCTGAGCGTCAGTAAGAATTAAGGAATAAAAATAACAAACAAAAAAAAATACAAAATAAGGAATACATATAAAAAAAAAAAATCATAAAAATGTACAATGCAACAAAGACAGCAAATTCATAAAACGATATCAATGAACGAGAGTATGATTATTTTTTAATTATTTATTGCATTGAAAAGTTGAAACAATTTATTTTAAACCTAGGAAACTAGCCAGTTATTACAAGTGTGTTTAATTGTGTACTTCCCAACTAGTCAAATAAAATCACTTTTTTCGAACTGTCAACAACGACAGTGTTCTATGAATTTTGTACGAGATTGTGTATTGTGACGTCACGTTTTTTCAGCGTCAAACAGTGTACTTATTTCTTAAACATTTGCTGGATAAATACTAAAATTAAAGAAATGTGGAAGAACTGCGACATAACGGCCAGAGCTACTTAATACGAGCCATGGTCCATTTCTTTGCTTTGATTTTGTACTGCAATCAACACATTTGACAGCTGATCATCCGCATTTGTTTCCAATTTCTGCCGTGTTGTGCGCTGCGGTCGTTATCTGTCCACCACTACTCGCTTTGCACATAGCCAATATATAGATTATACTGAACAGTCGAAATAATTAATTTTTGATGAAGGCTAAAGTACCGAATTCAGATTCTTAGATTTTAAAACATAGTTCGTTACAGGTTGACCAAAATATAACCTAAATTACTGAAAAGTAAGACTCAAATTAGACTCACCATGTACCCACAGCCCTCGCCATATTGCACCATGGGTGTCAACAAATCTTTGGTTACCGGCGACATACACAACACCCAATCAATACGAAATAAATACAATAACAATAATATTATATACCGCATATTTTCTTCTAAGGTATATACAAACACATTAATATTTTAAAATGTCACTACTCTTATAAATGCAATCACTATAATGTTTTCTATGTTATCTAAAAATGCAAAGCTTTATTTGTAAAGCAGTTTGTTAAGCTTGTCGTAAGTAACCACCTCTGCTCTTCCCGTGGGTGTATTATACCCGATTATAGGAGTACACATTTGACAGAGATAGTGCAGCAGCGCTCTTTGATAAGCCTGAACCTTTATGACAGCGTGTGACAGTCCACTGCTGCACTATGAGTCTCCTCTACATAAGAGGGTTTGTCATAATCTCCGCAGGCGTTAGAGATCGCAGTATACAAGGTTCAGGTTTATCAGAGAGCGCTCCTGCACGGTCTCTGTCTAATGTGTAGTGTCTTAATCGGGTATACGACACCCGCGGGAAGAGTAGCGCGGTGATGACAAGACAAATATTTATTTGAACACTGTTTTTAAAACTTTACAATTATAGTTACAATCACAACGAAAACTCGGTTCAAACTATGAATAATATGTTTGCGACTGTTATATAGGTACGTGCATACACACTTTATTTATTTATTATGATTTGTAACTTGAAGACGAATTCATAAACGTATAAAGCTAGCTATGCCTCGCGACTTCATTTGTATGCAATTAAGATTTAAAGGCGTTTTCATATACGACCTTCAAACGTTCAAGAACAGAGCGTATTCCTTTTTAAAAGGCCGGCAACGCATCTGTTACTCTTCTGGTGTTACATGTGTCCATTGGTGGTGCTGATCGCTTACCATCGTTTGCCTCCTATTCCTAGAACCTAGCATCGCGAAGAACCTAACGGGTTACCGGGGCTCCGGCTCGACGTGCAGGAGAAGGAACGGGGTGGTTTTTGGTCAGTAAGAGTGACACTCCCTCCCGCCTCACCCAGGCGGGAGCAGTCACTCGATGATTTTCCCCATAGAAAAAAATCATAAAAAAACTGTTACCAGTGACTGAAAAACTTCAAAAAAAGGAGGAAGGAGGTACTTAGGTATGTTCGGCTGACTGTTTTTTTTTTAGCATGTTCGCGCAGTACTCCGCCATTTGAGAAACGATTTCCAAAATTCTTGTTTTGTTTGAAAGAGTATACTCCCGAGATGGTCCCATTTTATAAGGTTAGGATCTAATGATGGTCTCCTAGGGAAACCGAGGAAAGGAATGATCCGAGGAATTTTTAAACACTACAATTTGATAAGGGTCTGGAGTCGACCTGAAGATGGAACTGACAGACAGTCGAGAGAACTCCTCAACGGTTTTTATTAACTTCCTAGACTTCCCATTTCTACGGAGAACCTAACGGGTTACCGGGGCTCCGGCTCGAAGGGCAGGGGTGGTTTTTGGTCAGTAAGAGTCTAATAGTAGCAAGTACACATTCATGTCCCTGGGACGCGCCGGACTTCAGTGTACCGGTGTTTTCATGGTAGTATGTACTGTAGATCCTGGCTTACAGAAGTAACCGCTGACCAGATATTTATATAATTAATATAATAGTAAATACCCTGTAGTTTCTCTTACATCCAAGGCGTCATTTTATGTATGTGCGTATTATTATATTACTGACCAAAAAGTCACCTCCCGCCTCAACCGGGCGGGAGAAGTCATTCGATGATTTTCCCCCCTTAAAAAAGCCACCTGGCGGATATCGTCACTGCACCTAGCTAGAAGGCGCTCTACACTGCGTTTGCCTAGACGCGGTCTCCACTCTACCTCTAGAACACATTTCCACAACGGTTATCGGTTCTTCGACAGAGACCCATTGCCACTTCAGCTTACTAATTCCTTGGGCCTTATTGCCCTATGGCTAAGCGACTACACTTTGACGGAGACTGATTTAGGGAGTTTCCACTTTAGGGTCCACCAATGCTGCGGAAAGTAAATAACATTTAAAATGTAAAAAAATGT
Organism: Spodoptera picta; assembly: GCA_038387885.1. Lineage (NCBI taxonomy): Eukaryota > Metazoa > Arthropoda > Insecta > Lepidoptera > Noctuidae > Spodoptera > Spodoptera picta. Next base: position 980,894 of record JAZHFQ010000252.1, on the reverse strand, counting down.
TTTATTAAAATATAATATAATGTGAAGACATTTTTACATTGGAAAAATTATGACATTAGAAAAACAAACGAATTGACAGATGATAGAAGAAGAAAATACTGAAGAAAAGAGGTTAGATAACTAATAGTAAAAAGTATGAATATGAGGAAGGTACCATAGGTGCCTACATTGAGCCTACACTGATATTCATAAAACCTTGTATACTGCGACCTCCAACCCGCCTGCCTGCGGAGATTGTGACAAACCCTCTTATGTAGAGGAGACTCATAGTGCAGCAGTCGACTGTCACCCGCTGTAAATGGTAGTTGAAGTAGGTACAGACAGACATTAGCCTGTGTCGTATATGTACATAATTATTGTAATGCAAGATACTTTGTTGTTACTTCGGGTTTCCTTACAGTTATTTGTTATTATTTTGTTCCATCTTATAGCATCGAAATGTCGTCGAATTTTGTTTGTTTATGTACTTTACGTGTCCGAGAGCCATGCTTCGCCACGAATGGGCCGGCTCGACCGGAGTGACACCACGGCCTCACATAAAACCGACGTGAAGCAACGCTTGCGTTGTGTTTCGTCGTGTGAGTGAGGTTACCGAAGACCCAATTACCCTCCCCTTCCCCAATCTCCCCAATTCCTAAATCCCCAACGATCCTCAAACTCCTAATCCCCAAAAGGCCGGTAACGCACTAGTAATGCCTCTGGTGTTCCAGGTGTCCATGGGCGACGCCGATTGCTAACCATCAGGTGATCCGTCTGCTCGTTTACCGGCTTATGCCATAAAAAAAATAACTTTATGTCGACTGTATGACTTCGGAGTATGTCTCGAAGCAGCCAGTCTGATACTCGTGCTATCTTACTTAGTTTCGAACGGACTTTTCCTTCCAACGGCAGATCAATTTTAGCAGAGGGCAGTGGAAACTATAATATTTTTCTTCTCCTCTTATAATATCTTCTGATTCACTTCGTTGCGGGAACCAAGACAGTTACTCATGTCCCTGGGACGCGCCGGACTTCAGTGTTCCAGTGTTTTCATGGTTGTATCTACTGTAGATCCTGGTGCACAGGAGTTGCAGCTGTTTTGGAAGGTTGTGGCGGGCTTATCCCATTAAAAGGAGGAACAACTTTAAATATTTGACTATTTTTCCATTCTAAAAACTTTCAAATATTATTTTATTCTATAGTTAAGAACTAAGCTATGATTGAAAGCTCGGCCCTTAGAATGTTAATATGTAACTGTGATCTGCCTCGTTGGCCGAGTGGTCGTAAGTGCGACTGCCGGGCAAGGGGTCTCGGATGCCCGGGTCAGGAAAAGAATTACTGGGTTTTAAAAAAGATTCAATTGTGCCCGGTATATGGCAATAGGCTCACCCCCTATTACATGGGACTCATAACATAAATAGTGAGAAGTGGATGTTACTTCTGTGTGCACCTCTGCCTACCCCTTCGGGGATGGCGCGGAGAACCTAACGGGTAACCGGGGCTCCGACTCGACGTGCAGGAGAAGGAACGGGGTGGTTTTTAGTCAGTAAGAGTCTGACACTCCCTCCCGCCTCACCCAGGCGGGAGCAGTCATTCGATGATTAAGGGGGTTTTTTTAAGGGGTGACCCTTAAAAAAAAAATCCCCCCTTCGGGGATAAAAGGCGTGATGTTATGTTATGTTGTGATGCTCTTATGTTAAAGGTAACTAAATTGCTTGTACACGGCATATGTTACCAATTAATAAAATACATGGATCAGACAATATTTATCAAAAAATAGACAATATTAATTTATAAATAAATAAATAAGACAAAACACTAGCGGCTCCGTTTCATTGTTCTCAAGTTTAGAGCTTTTCTCAGTACATTTACGTTTTTTTTAATAATTTATTATCCCATATATTTATTTAAACACTATAAATACATATTTAAATACTACTTACAATAAAAAATATAAAAATAGGAGCCGACCAGTGGGAGCATAGTCCAAGCTACCGGTGGTTAGGGCTCCAGAGACAGAAACCGCCTCACGATGAGCGCCGTTTTAAGGAGAACTTCCTTCTAAATCAAACCCTTGACCCAACAGCCTAACGCTAGCCTCCTAAGGTGATTGGCGAGGCTATTAGGAATTAACCCATTGGCCGACACGACACGCACAATGATAGCCGAATCCACACTCCACATGTCGAAAACCTCGTGAGCTAAGTCTAGATATTTTATTTGTTTATCTTTCTCAACTTTCACGAGGTTCTCGTCATGGGGAATGGTGAATTGGTGACATCGATTATATCATCATGCGGCGTACTAGTCAGTCTATCACCACTATGTTAGGTTTATTGGCTACAATAGTCCTGTCAGTAATGATATACCGGTCCCAGTACTATATGATATGGTCATTTTCCAGAACTGGGTCGGGCACATACTTGTAGTACGGTACCTCAGACTCAACAAGTCGATAATGTAAAGCAAGTTGCTGATGGATAATCTTGGCTACTTGATTATGCCTATGCAAATATTCACTGTTAGTCAAACGACCTCAACCAGAAATTATATGTATAATGGATTCACCAGGACTATGACATGCCCGACATATGTCAACCGTCCCATCCTTGATTATATATTTCCGGTAGTTATTCGTAAGGATAATTCGTTAATTTTGTATGATTTTGTAAATAAAACAACTGAATAACAAAATATAACAAATATATTTGTATGCTTAAATCTAAACATGATTGTAATATTTATTCATACTATAACCACAATCGTAGCTGTTACAATAGCATTCAGAGTACGGAATATAAAGACAAACTCAATACCATTTAGTTCATTCAATATCCACGCAATACGGATGCAATGGGCGCTAGTGTTGCCACTCAAGAGTACGAATTTTCACAATACTAATGTCGATCGATCGGAATTGGATTCAAGAGTAAGCCACGTGGTCTAATTGAATTAAATGATTATACTTTGACTCAAGAATGTTAAAAACAACAATAAGATTTTGTTCGCATTAAAATGTAATTATATCAAATGTTCCCATTATACAAGATGTTGTTTTAAAGCCGCGTCATTTTCTAGGAGGTAACTCGGCTATCGATTCTGAGTCCGAATCAATAAAAAAAATTGTAGGTAAATATTTTTGTATAAATCGGAAATCCGTAAGTGCGAACTGCACGCCGCCGTCTTGTAACTAGCTTTATAACGCGACTTAACACACACAAACTCAAACATGTAATTTATATTATTCCTAATTCCATAAAACTCCAATAAGAAACATTGTTGTCGCTTTTTCTGAAATATAGTCGAACTTAAACGATTTATTATAGCCGTATTTTATACTATTGGCCCGAAATTTTCTCTTACATTGAACCTTTATGACTTCTGTAACATGCCCCCGAGAAATGACACGGCTTCAAAACTACACCTTATATTTAAATTACATTTTGTTTATATTAATAATTTATAAATAATAAAAAATCCCTTATACCGACTTATATTTAAACTAATCATATGACAAATCGCATATTCATATGACATTAAAACATCAAATATATAAGCTAAAGACACGTCTATTCTTAACTACACAACAATAGGATAGATGACTAATTTTTATTTCTATGTCCGTCTGGTAGATTATTTTAAATCATTAGACACGTATTTTTTATTTTCTTACAGAAACGAATACTTTCGACGATATATTGATTTGAAAAGTCGCGTGACATCATTTCTGTGTACGTTTTATACGTAGAAATGACGTAGCTAGCCCCCACTCCTGAACTTTGACGTTTTATTTAAGTAAGTATTGTTTTATTATCGTTTTATCTATTATATATTATATATATATGTACAGTGGCATTAAGTGCCGTAATGTGCATCTCTGCCTACCCCTTCGGGGATAAAAAGGTGTGATGTTATGTTATGTCGTTTTATCTAAGTATAAAAAAAATACGTGTCTAATATATTTTCATTATGTAACTGACGGACTAATTAGATTTTTAATTTTCATCCCGTCATCATCCCTATTGTGATCGTTTAACATCATATGACAATATGACATATTATGTCATGTGTCATATGATTTTACAATATGACATGATTATGATGTCATACGTCATATGATTTTACAATATGACATTTTACGTCATTTGTCATATGATTTTACAACATGACATATTATGTCATACGTCATATGATTTTACAACATCTTTCTGATCATGTAGTTGAGGATGCCTCCGTTCTTGAAGTAAGTGAGGTCGACTTCCGTGTCGAAACGTACTTTTACTTGGAATGTTGTGCCGTTGTCCACCTGTGGAGAAGACAGTGACATTAGTATTAAAATTACTCGACACTGCTACTCTTGCCGCGGGTGTCGTATACCAGACTATGATTATATATTTAACAGAGACCGTGCAGTAATAATCTATCAACGTCAAACGTCAAAACGGCTGAAGAGATCGAAATGAAATTAGGAACAAGGGTAGATTATGGTGTAGGTGAGAGTTAGGCTTCGACACTGCTGGGCCGACTCGACCAGAGTGATACCACCGACGAGCTGACACCCATAGTGACACACACAGGTAAGCTAGTACCGCATTAGTAACGCCTCTAGTATTGGTGTTCATGCGCGACGCCGATTGTTTTATCATCAACAGCCTATAAATGCCCACTTCTGAGCAAAGCCTCTTCTCACACGGAGAAGGTTTGAGCATTAATCACCACGCTTGCTCAATGCGGGTTGGCAATTTCAAACGTATAATTACAAATTATAACCCCAGGTTTCCTCACAATATTTTCCTTCACTGGTTGTCAGTGGTGTCTGAATAATCCTAGAAAGTACATATAACTCGGAAACAGTCACATTGGTACTTGCCGTTGGTAGGTTTCGAAACCCCACCCTCATGCATGAGAAGTGAGCGTCTTAAACCTCCGAGCAACCATGACGTCGATTGCTTACCATCAGGTGATCCGTCTGCTCGTTTACAGGATTATCCCATAGTAAAATGCACGACATTCTTACCTGTACAGAAATAATCTGTCCCGGCGTAATATTCTCGGGTAGATCAATGCTGAACACTTCACTGCCGTTCAGTCCAAAGGTGTCAGCGTTCTGTCCGTCGAGGAACTGTAGCGGGATGATGCCCATACCGACCAGGTTGGAGCGATGGATGCGCTCGAACGATTCCGCTATAACTGCCCGGATACCCTGTAAGATTCAATTTACTTATTAACCGATTTCAAATAAAAGGTGGGTCTCAAAGAAATTGTAATTATATATATATATTATGCCTTTTATCCCCGAAGGGGTAGGCAGAGGTGCACACAGAAGTAACACCCACTTTTCACTATTTATGTTATGAGTCCCATGTAATAGGGGGTGAGTCTATTGCCATATACCGGGCACAATTTCAGACTCCGTGCTACTATTGAGATTTTTTTAAAAAACCCAGTTGTTTATTGCCCGACCCGGTAATTGAACCCAAGACCCCCTTGCTAATGAATTTGTGTCGCATCGCATTGATGTATACATTGGCGCATACATACATACAGGTCCAACTGATATCCTCCTTTTGTTTGAAGTCGGTTAAACAAACGTATTTGTTAAATTTTAACATAACGCCTTTTATCCCCGAAGGGGTAGGCAGAGGTGCACATTATGCCACTATACAATGTAACGCATACTTTTCACTATTTATGTTAAGAGTCCCATTTAATAGGGGGTGAGCCTATTACCAGTCCCAATTATTGTCCTACCCGGGAATCGAACCCAAGACCCCTTGCCCGGCAGTCGCACTTGCGATCACTCGGCCAACGAGGCAGTCAGTCGTTAAATTTTAAGGTGCAATGTTCATGTTACAGACCTCCATATTAAAATGTATAGTTTAACAATATACTTACAAGTAGGTAAGGTCCCTTGGCGGCCCAGTCACGACTCGAACCTGAACCATAGTCCTTGCCGACCACTGCGATGAGGGGAACATTCTCGGAAGCGTATCTGTTGAAGATGTAATATTAATATAAGGGGGCGTCCATACATTACGTGAAATGATTTTGATAATTTTCTGTCCTCCTCTCCCCCCCCCTTTTTTTTTTGTTGACGGGGGGAAACCTTCCAAAGGCGCCTAGCTTTTTGGGGATAAAAGACTAGGGAGTATATTTTTACCTCACTAAAACCACCCCAGTGGCCACCATCCGCACTTGAAGGAGGCCCCGGGTCCTCTTAATAGACCAACTCCGGAGCCCCCACAGTGCAACGCCTGTTACGGCACCTTCCTATGGAGACCTATGTGTCTCTCCTAGTGCCTCTCTGTGCACTGCACGGCTCCACCCCCCCTGGTGAAAGTTCGTGAGATTTTATTAAGCCCCCTCCCCCATCCCCCAATCTCACGTGAGATTTTACAAAATGAGTTTTTCACGTAAACGCGTTGGATTGTTATTGTAAAAAGAAAGAAAATTGGTCCCTGCATTTGTTTACGACTAGTTAATATTAGTAATTAATATTGCTTATAGTTATAAGTGTAATAAAAATGTAACAATAGAATACTATACGTATAATACAAATCCATGTACAATCTTGATTAAATAGACTAAAATAGTAAAAATGTTTTTTATTAATTTTATTCATTTATTTATTTATGTACACACATATAACATAAAGGACAACACATACATAAAATTAAAGTACAAAGGTATTATTCCTATTGGAATTTCTTCCTGTGGACCTGGAGCAAGAAAAGTAATAATAATATAGTGACCCAATAATAATATAGTTTTTTTGTTTCAGTCAGAAAAAAGTTACATCATATTTGCCCAGACTCCCCCCTCTCATCAACGGAAGATTAGATGAGATTTGAGTCTACCCCCTACCCCCCTTAAACATCTCACGTAATTTATGGACGCTCCCTAAGTCAAGCGTGTCTTTGCATTGTTCTCACATATACGTACAGTATTGGAATATGTATCAAAGACATTGTAGAACATACTTTTTTTTAAAAGAGTAACGAAAGGAGTTTCTTGCTCGTTCTTCTCCATTCAAACCTACATTTTGGAATGAGCATCAGGTTTTTCAAACAGGTTGACAATAAAATTCTTGGTTATATTGATTCGTTGGTTCAATTATGTGAAAACAATGTAACACCTATATGCTGGCGGTCCGTTGCAACATGCTGGCCCGCAGGTTTGCGCGCTGTACGAAGCCGGTTAAAGTTACCCTTTTTCAAAGCCTATTGTCAGTCTTTTTACACGTGCAGCCTGTGGGTCAGCTTCACTCGGCGGGCCTACAGCGACCTGCGCGTTCAGTATAATAATGCACTGAGGGTGCTGCTGCGGCTGCCATGGCGATGTAGTGCGTCAGGGATGTTTGCAGATAATAATATTGATAGTTTTTCCGCCATCATTAGAAAAAGATGTGCGTCCCTGATGGCTCGCGTTCGTGGCGGCACCAACAGCATTCTCAGTGTATTCGTAGATCGGTGGGATTCCCCGATGTGGGGAAGGTGGATACGGCTCCATGCCGAAATTTAATTCATGTAACCTACTAACACTAGAATTTAAGTTAAAATTGTTACTAACCCTAATTATGGACTCCGGTCTGAAATAAAAGTTTTCTATTCTATTCTATTCTATATGGTTCGGAAACGTCTCATATTTCTCGATGACGTCGATGGAGGCAACACTGGCGACGGCATCCGAGGGGGGACAGCGCTGCGCGGGGAGCTACATGTACGAGGACGAGGCTCGCGGCCCGCGGCCTTCCACTCGGTCAGCTGTGAGCACTGTACACGTTGCGCGCCGTATATTTGTTAGCACACCTACCTTCCGTCGAATAAACCAGTACCCTAGACCTTTAATCAGCATCATCATTTGTACAGTCCAAAAACTCTCCCCAATAATTTTCAGTCGAGGATATAGAAAAAGAAAATAACCTCGAGGACAATAAAATTATACAGTTTGGAACTGACCGACAGTACTATTCTCCACAGTTTTTTGAGAGGGTAAATCATCCAACGACTTCTCCCACCTGGGTGAGGTGAGAGGGAGTGTCAGACGCTTACTGATTAAAACCCACCCTGTTCCTACTCCTATACTTCGAGCCGGAGCCCCGGTTACCCGTTAGGTTCTCCGCGACTCCGAATCGGCATCGGCCCTATTGGGCCCCATCTGTGGTGGTCTGATGGCTATACTCCACGGGTAGCGCGGCTTTGATTGCACAGCTGGTACGATAACTGGGCAACCGCCTGCCGCGTGTCGCGGGTTCGATTCCCGCACGGAACAACTCTTTGTGTGATTCATAGATTGTTGTTCCGTGTCTGTGTGTCATGTGTATATGAACCTGTATGTTTTAATTTTAGTTAATGTTAATTTACTTAGTTTTAGATATTTAACTCGTCGAGTACCGTCATTATAGACACAATTATAGAACAATAGGTTGCGGTCACCGGTGACCGCTTGGTGTTTGACAGTTTAAATAATTTACTGTTAACTGTTTATATAAATTATTTCACGTAATTACGTTTCTGTTTGTATAATTTAACTCCGTTTTTGTTAAGGACAAGTTTGATCCGAAGTTTTGTTTGTTTTGGTAATGTAGGTATAAATATGGAGCGCTATTCCCGCCGTCAAACTGTCATAGCAGTTTGGTGGGTATATTTATTGTATTCTTTTGTATAATACTAATAAGGGATTAAATTATAAAAAAATATATATATAGTTATAAAGATCTTCCATGCTACGCCTATCACTATCACTACACAAAGTACTTTATGTTGTTACCTAATTATTACAATCTTATTATCTTAGACTAACCCTCCTGGACCAGCCCTCTAGCACGATGAGCGAGCCGACCTGTTCTAGCAGAAGGCACCCGTTCACGGGTATGACGTGAGGGCCAGCAATCGGTCCGATCAACCATTTCGTAGGGAACGGAACGACCCAGTCCACAGACACAGGAGACAATCCTAGTACAGGATAGTTTATTTTTAAAAAAATATTCTCAACATACCTGTCAGCAGCGTCGAATATATCCATGACATCTCCGCTGGGATGGTGCGTGGTCTTAGGTCCGGCGGTGGGCGCCATCTTGTTGACGAGGCGAATGTTCGCGAACGTGCCGCGGGACATCACTGCGTCGTTGCCGCGACGGGAACCGTACGAATTGAATTCTCGAGGAGTTAGACTGAAATAACATAACATAATATAACATAACATCACGCCTTTTATCCCCGAAGGGGTAGGCAGAGGTGCACACAGAAGTAACACCCACTTTTCACTATTTATGTTATGAGTCCCATGTAATAGGGGGTGAGCCTATTGCCATATACCGGGCACATTTCCAGACTCCGTGCTACTACTGAGAATTTTTTAAAACCCAGTAATACTTTGCCCGACCCGGGAATCAAACCCGAGACCCCTTGCCCGGCAGTCGCACTAGCGACCACTCGGCCAACGAGGCAGTAGTAGACTGAAATAATTGATTAAAATTGTAAGATGTATGCTTATTTAAATTTATATAACTCAAAGGTGAGAAAACTGACTGACATAGTGATCTATCAACACACAGCCCATATCACGGGACGGATCGGGCTGAAATTTGGCATGCGTGTAGGAGAAGGAACAGGGTGGTTTTTAGTCAGTAAGAGTCTGACACTCCCTCCCGCCTCACTCAGGCGGGAGCAGTCATTGACAAGTCAAGACAAGTTTGATTTTAGGGGATCAAACTTTGTCAATTTTAAACCGACTGGGCTGAGACTTTGCATGCATAAGTCTTGGAGAGCCATGCTTCCGCACGAATGGGCCGGCTCGACCAGAGTGATACCACCAACGAGCAGAAAACCGACGTGAAACAACGCTTGCGTTGTGTTTCGTCGTGTGAGTGAGGTTACCGGAGGCCCAATTACCCTCCCCTTCCCCAATCTCCCCAATCCCTGAATCCCCAACGATCCTCAAACTCTTAATCACCAAAATGCTGGTTACGCACTTGTAACGCCTCTGGTGTTCCAGGTGTCCATGGGCGACGCCGATTGCTTACCATCAGGTGATCCGTCTGCTCGTTTACAGGCTTATGCCATAAAAAAATACCCTAAGGGGATAAAATAAGCGATTAAACTTTGTCTAAATCTTAGATTTTCGACTGATTAACTGAAATTAAATATTAGAGCTACTATGATGAAGACGTGCGCTTCAATAGAGAAAGAAAGAAGAAAGAAAAATCATTTATTCGACAGTAGGCACGCACACAAATAGGAATTTGATAATTCGATTAAATAGCATAGGACCAGGGGAACACCCGAAAATCCCACGAGAACGGAAATAATAGCCGTAGATTACACCTCGGACAAGACAAATTCTGCCAGAAGTCATTATTCTACGCGGGCGAAGTCGCGGGCAACAGCTAGTGTTTCTACACAGGTTGTCCAGTAAATAGTGCACCATATTGTAAGGGGTGATACTGTGTCGTGGTGGCTCGGAGGTTTAAGACGCCCGCTTCTCATGCATGAGATCGCGGGTTCAAAACAAGCAACGGCAAGTACCAATGTTACTCTAAACGGTGAAGGAAAACATCGTGAGGAAACCAGAGGCTTATAATTTCTAATTATAAGTTTGAAATCGCCAACCTGCATTAAGCAAACGTGGGAGAGTCATGCTTTTTGAATTGAATGTGAAGATTGTGGGGGATTCGCGGATTGGGGAGACTGGGGAGAGGAGGGGGGTGTAATTGGGGAGACTGGAGAGGCAGTGAGGGGGGGTGTAATTGGGGAGACTGGAGAGGGAGGGATGGGGGTGTAATTGGGGAGACTCGGAGACTGGGGAGACTGGGGAGTGAGGGAGGGGGGTGGAATTGGGGAGACTGGGAAGGGAGGGAGGGGGGTGTAATTGGGCCTCCCTATTACTCCGGTCGAGCCGGCCCAGCAGTGCCGGAGCATGACTAGCCCACATCTGCCTACTCTCTCATAGGATTAAACAGGTGTAATGTTATGCTCGTAACTCTACTTACCCTCTATCAGCCAAGAACCGTGCAGCAGGAGAGTTCCTAGCGATAGATCCAGCTGGAGAGATATGGTCCGTGGTCACCGAGTCACCCAGCAGGAGCAGGCAACGGGCGTTGTGGACGCCTTGACGAGGGTTCAGGCCCTGGGTGGAGGAAAATATTATACAAGTTACTTTCCACCCCGCTCTGTAGTATTTCCCCCCGATTCCCGGATAGAATGGTGCCAACTTAATATATACATACATAACTTCACGCCTGTCTCCCATGGGGGTAGGTAGAGACTATGGAACGCCAATCGCTACGATACCTACATACCTCCTTCGCTTCATCAACAGTCATCAATCTTTTCATGCATGCTCGTCTAATTAATAATTATAATATAGGCTAAAATTGTTCGTTTGCTAAATCACGCTTATCTACAGAACTACTTGGCCGAAATGAATAATTCTTTCTGTGCCCGATAGTACATTTATCGAGGAAGGCTATTGACTATAAAATATCACGCTACGATCTACAGGAGCCAAACAGCGGATGATACAACGTTGAATTACTATACAAATATTGGTATTTAAATAAAACATTTTTTTTTTCTGTTATTTTCCCTTCTGCTATTTGACCAAAAAGAAAGAAATAATTATAGAAGAACATTTATTCAGTAGGTACAAGACGATGTCAGCATAAAGTTATGTGAGGACCATGTCAGACTTAAGATATTTGTTTTCTCTTGGTTTTGTTTTTTTATTTCAGTACGTTCTGTTATTTGTATGTTGCGTCAGGTATAGACATCTATATTGAAATATGTATCAGAGCAATGTAAAACAGACTTTTTTTAAAAGAGTAACGAATGGAGTTTCATGCTCGTTCTTCTCCACTCGAATCGACATTTTGGAACGAGCGCCTAGCTTCCCTGACGGACAGACTGACAGACTATTATATATTTCATATTTGTTGACGTTTCATAACATAACATCACGCCTTTTATCCCCGAAGGGGTAGGCAGAGGTGCACATTCTACCACAGTACAATGTAACACCCACTTTTCACTATTTATGTTATGAGTCCCATGTAATAGGGGGTGAGCCTATTGCCATATACCGGGCACATTTCCAGACTCCGTGCTACTACTGAGAATTTTTTAAAAACCCAGTAATACTTTGCCCGACCCGGGAATCGAACCCGAGACCCCTTGCCCGGCAGTCGCACTCGCGACCACTCGGCCAACGAGGCAGACGTTTCAAAAGTACCAAATTATGGTTTAATTGAAATAAATACGTTTGAGTTTGAGTTTGAAAATATAAAAAAAAGAAAGTAAGATGAACAGTGAGTAAGCAACCGCCGCGGGCGTACAATTCGCCGGGGAGGCCTAATTACACCCCCCCGCGCCCTTCCCCAGTCCCTAAATCTCCAACTGTCCTCAAATTCCTAATCCCCAAAAGACCGGTAACGCACTTCTAACGCCTCTGGTGTACGGAGCCGCGGAGAACTTAACGTGTTACCGGGGCTCCGGCTCGAGGAGAAGGAACGGGGTGGTTTTTAGTCAGTAAGAGTCTGACACTCCCTCCCTCATCCGGGCGGGAGAAGTCATACGATGATGTTCCCCTCTTAAAAAAACGCCTCTGGTGTTCTAGGTATCCCTGGGCGCCGCCGATTGCTTACCATCAGGCGGTTTGTCTGCTTCAGGCTTGTCCCATAAAAAAAAATCGTATCTATATTTCTTATATTATCTACAAAGGCTGCGGGCCCGCAAGCGCGGTGGACGCGGGAGAAAATTGCGCCGTAAGTTTTTAGTCTAACTACTAAATTTCTTCATACAAAAGTAGTCTCTAAACATTGGAAATAAGGTCTATAATGTAGTTAGTGGCGAGCGGTCACCGGTGACCGCTTGGGGATCATGGGCTAATATATTAATTTCTTGACTTACCCTGGTCATACCATCGAAGAATGGAGGTTTCTTGATGTATGTGGAGTTCGGGTCCCAGCCATACAGCTTGCCCTGAGGCACGTCCAGAGCTTGCCAGGATGGAGAGCCTAGCTCGATCTTAGCGTAGACCTGGAAAAAAACCATCATTTATTTACTTTACACTTTATTTTACACCATAATATGCACCTCTGTTTACCCCTTCGGGGATAGAAGGCGTGATGTTACGTTATGTACGGTCAAAGGTCAAAAGTCCACTGCCACCGTAGGACTACTATCGGTTATACACACACACACACACACACACACACGCGCATATATGTATCCGTGTGTGTACGTGTGCGTGTGTGTGTGTGTGTACGCACGCGTGTTTATGCACATTAATATGAAATTACTTACGCATTGCCGTGTCAACATCACTCACGGTGGACTTTGACATTTTACTGTACAACATAAAAACATATATATTTTACCTATCGGATTAACATTGTAATAATATGGGTTATGATCACCTGAAATAAATGTATTTTATTTTATTTTATTTATTTTTTATACAGAGAAAAATTAAAAATAAAAAAATGAGTGCAATTTCTTACAGACAACCTTTGGATGGAGCCAGTAATCAGGAGTTGGAAATAAAGGGGGTCGTCCAGTGTACAATAATAATAAAAAAATACATAGGTATATAACATTACGCCACTTAATGTCACTGTACAATGTAACACCCACTTTTCACTATTTATGTTATGAGTCCCATGTAATAGGGGGTGAGCCTATTGCCATATACCGTGCACAATTCCAGACTCCGTGCTACTACTGAGATTTTTAAAATCCCGTCCCGGGAATCGAACCCGAGACCCCTTGCCCGGCAGTCTCACTTGCGACCACTCGGCCAACGGGGCAGTCACATACATAATAATACTATTTATACATACATACAAAATAAATAATACATACACATAAATAAATATAACTACATTATACATAAGTGTATGCCTCGACTATGACTGCCTCGTTGGCCGATTCCCGGGTCGGGCAAAGTATTACTGGGTTTTTAAAAAATTCCCAGTAGTACCACGGAGTCTGGAAATGTGCCCGGTATATGGCAATAGACTCACCTCCTATTACGTGGGACTCATAACATAAATAGTGAAAAGTGGGTGTTACTTCTGTGTGCACCTCTGCCTACCCCTTTGGGGATAAAAGGCGTGATGATGTTATGTTACATATTTTTTTTTTTTTTTTATTAATAATAAAGGTACATGGTATGCCTTATAATCTAACGCCATGTCCAACAAAACTATATGTAAATAGTTTGACTGTTGGATCTTCTATATTTAAATTACTATTTAGTAGGTATTTGTAGTTTACTATGATAATGGTTATGGTTATGATTAATTTTAAATACATGTGGTTATGGTAGTGTATTTGCGTTATCACCAACAGCCTAAAACTATCCACTGTAGACCAAACGTTCTCACACGGCGAAATGGTTTTTTTAAAAACGTTGCCCCCCCCCCCACTAGGATTGTCCCCTGTGTCGTGTGTACGTGTACAAACATACAAGTTCACATACACTGGCGGCTGTACCTTAAGTGTACTCCTGCGCTGAACCACCAATTTAAGACATGTTAAAATTTCAACATATCAATTACTAACTCCATCTTTATTTCTATATTACCATTAGCATTTTAATATTTATTTTTAGACATACTAAAACAATACCCAATTTTAATAAAACCATTTCGCTTCAGAAAGAAAGAAAGAAAGAAAGAAAGAAAGAAAGAAAGAAAGAAAGAAAAGATAGGAAAAGCATTTATTTGGTAAATGATGTAGGTATTTTTTATACCATATTATTGTAATTTTTGTTTTATTACATTTTCTAGTTGTAATATCTTAATAAAGTGCACCACCCTCCAGCCGCCACTGGTCACATACATCACACCCAGACCCGGAACTACAATCTGTGGATCACACAAACAGTTGTTCCGTGCGGGAATCGAACCCGCGACACGTTGTGCGGCAGACAGTTGCCCAGCGCTAACCGTGCAGTCTAATTGCACGATGATGATGGATGATAATGACGTGGATGTTACCTCCTTGAACATCCCAGGAATGACATGTTTATTCTCGACCTCTTGTATTTCAGCGCGCGTGGGCCAGATCTCACGCAAATATACCGGAGTACCGTCAGCGCGAGTACCTGTATTAAAATAAATAAATAAAAATAATTAGTATTAACGTAAACCTTACTCAACGTCTTTTATCCCCGAAGCGGTAAGCAGAGGTGCATATTACAGCACTTAATGCCACTGTACAATGTAACACCCACATTTCACTGTTCATGTTATGAGTCCCATGTAATAGGGGTTGAGTCTATTGCCATATACCGGGCACATACTATGAACTCAGACTGCCGTGTTCTACCAGTGAGCTTACTATATGGACTCCCTGAGGGGTCGATAGGTTCTTAACTCGTCGAGTGCCGGTCTGTACACACATGGGGTTCGGTTGCGAGTCACCGGTGACCGCTGATATAGGATGTCTTAAGGGTTAGCAAGACGCATGTAATGTCCCAAGTGTTGCAGGCGTACATAGGCCACGGTAACCGCTTACCATCAGGTGGGCCGTGTGCTATTTTGCCACCATCAAAACTTGTCTAGTTAATTGTTTTCGTTGTTTACAACTGGGATACTATGGGCGAGCTAAACAACTGGGACAGTACCAGCGAGCTAAATAACTGGGACAGTATTGGCGAGCTAAACAACTGGAACAGTACCAGCGAGCTAAATAACTGGTACAGTATTGGCGAGCTAAACAACTGGGACGGTACCAGCGAGCTAAATAACTGGGACAGTATTGGCGAGCTAAACAACTGGGACGGTACCAGCGAGCTAAATAACTTGGACAGTATTGGCGAGCTAAACAACTGGGACGGTACCAGCGAGCTAAATAACTGGTTCAGTATTGGCGAGCTAAACAACTGGGACGGTACCAGCGAGCTAAATAACTGGGACAGTATTGGCGAGCTAAACAACTGGGACGGTACCAGCGAGCTAAATAACTGGTACAGTATTGGCGAGCTAAACAACTGGGACGGTACCAGCGAGCTAAATAACTGGTACAGTATTGGCGAGCTAAACAACTGGGACGGTACCAGCGAGCTAAATAACTGGGGCAGTATTGGCGAGCTAAACAACTGGGACAGTACCAGCGAGTTAAGCAATAACTTACCCAATGGATGAGTTTCAAAATCAATATCCACAGTTCCGGCGAGCGCGTACGCAATGACGAGTAGTGGCGAGGCGAGGTAGTTAGCTCGCGTGTTGGGATGGATGCGACCCTCGAAGTTACGGTTGCCGGAGAGGACGCCGCAGCATACAAGTTCATTCTGAAGATAAGAAATATCATGATTAGTATAATTTAATTGTATACTTTAAATTTAGTCATTACAGTTTTCACGTGTATATACTGAGAAAAGCTCTACTAATTTCGAACCATAGAGGGGCTCTTCTTCATATAACTAGAAATTATAAGTCCAGGTTTCCTCACGATGTTTTCCTTCACCGTTTGTCAGTGGTGTCTAGATAATCTTAGAAAGTACATATAACTCGGAAACAGTCACATTGGTACTTGCCGTTGGTAGGAGAAGAATATATATGAGAAGATGTATGAGAATATGTATGAGAGTGCGGGCTCGAAATCTACCTACCTACGGGAGATTTATGCCACCGGGCCACCACGACATACCTATAATAGGGTAGATGCCTTATTTTTATTTTAATGTCCGTCTGGTAGATTATTTTAAATCATTAGACACGTATTTTATATTTTCTTACAGAAACGAATACTTTCGACGATATATTGATTTGAAATGTCGCGTGACGTCACTTCTATGTACATTATATACGTAGAAATGACGTTTCAGCCCCCACTCCTAAACTTTGATTCGTTTTGTCTAAGTATTGTTTTATTATACGAGAAAATAAAAAAATACGTGTCTAATATTTTTTCATTACCTAACTGACGGACTAATTAGATTTTTAATTCTCATACCCTGTCATCATCCCAATTATGGCTTACCTTCTCAATGGTATTGGCAATGTTATCATCGATTGGTCCAGAGTTACCGATGCACGTCATACATCCATACCCGATTATGTTGAAGCCGAGCTTCTCGAGGTACGGTACGACGCCGGATTCCTGAAACAAAATCAATTACAATTCTATTACAAACTACGTTAAAAAAATCAAATTATAACCCCCTCTTTCGTTTGAAGTCGGTTAATTAATGTTATTATACAAATGTGGGGGAGCCATGCTTCGACATGAACGGGCCGGCTCGACCGGAGTGATACCACGGCCTCACAGAAAATCGACGTGAAACAACGCTTGGGTTGTGTTTCATCGTGTGAGTGAGGTTACCAAAGGCCCAATAATCCCCCCTCCCCCTTTCCCCAATCCCTGAATCCTAAACAATCCTCAATTTTCTAATGCAGAAGGCCGGTAACGCGCTTGTAACGCCTCTGGTGTTGCGAGTGTCCATGGGCGATGCCGATTGCTTACCATCAGGTGATCCGTCTGCTCGTTTACCGGTTTATACCATAAAAAATTTGGTGTATGCAAATAGGTTCACATTTATTAGTTATGGCACGAGTGGGACTGGTTCAATTCCCGTCTTTTTCTTTTTTTCAAGGGGGGAAAATCATCGAATTACTGCTCCCGTCTGGGTGAGGCGAGAGGGAGTGCCAGACTCTTACTGACTAAAACCACCCCGTTCCTACTCCTGCACTTCGAGCCCGAGTCCCAGCAACCCGTTAGGCCTTCCGCGGCTCCGTATCGGGCATCAGCCCCAAATGGGCTGCCTGGACCGGAGTGATACCACCGCCGCACAGAAAACAGACGTGAAACAACGCTTGCTTTGTGTTTCGTCGTGTGAGTGAGGTTACCGGGGCCCCAAATACACCCCTCCCCTACCTCAATCCCCCCAATCCCTGAATCCCCAACAATCCTCAAATTCCTAATCCCCGAAAGGCTGGAAACGCCTTTTGGGGATAACGCAATTCCCGTCTAAGGTTCTTTTAGACAAATTTGACAACAGATAGACTCATACCCTAAGATAATAGGTGACGACTCCAGATCCAGGTGACAGAGAGGTCTTGATATACGGGAGCACGCTGAGACCATTCTCCACAGCCTTCTTAGCTAGGAGACCTGGAAACATAAAGAAATATTAAGGACTAATGCCGGAATACTGAAACGTTAGTCATATTTAAGTCGTGCTTAAATATCGTGCCATCTCTGTCATTTTACTAAGAATTTGTAGTGTCAGAACTATACTTAAGCGTGACTCAAAATTGAATAGCGTTTGAGTATTCCGACATAATTAGTTTTTAACATCTTCGCCCACGACTATTACTACTATTACTTTTGTTTAACTGTATAATGTTTTGGCTTGTGCTGTAAAATTATACATGTGCTTATAAATAAATAAATAAACTATCACTGGACACTAAAATCCTATTACATAACATCACGCTTTTTATCCCCGTAGGGATAGGCAGAGGTGCACTTAATGCCACTGTACAATATAACACCCACTTTTCACTATTTATGTTATGAGTTCCATGTAATAGGGGGTGAGCCTATTGCCATATACCGGGCACAATTCCAGACTCCGTGCTACTACAGAGGTTTTTTTACAAACCCAGTAATACTTTGCCCGACCCTGGAATCGAACCCGAGACCCCTTGCCCGGCAGTCGCACTTGCGACCACACAGCCCATGGGGCAGGCGTGAGGAAACCTGAGCTTATAATTTCTAATTATAAGTTTGAAATCACCAACCCGCATTGAGCAAGCGTGGTGATTAATGCTCAAACCTTCTCCGTGTGAGAAGAGGCTTTGCTCAGCAGTTGCATTTATAGGCTGTTGTTGCCTCTGGTGTTCCAAGTGTCCATTAGCGACGCCGATTGCGTACCATCAGGTGATTCGTCAGTTCATTAACCGCCTTATTTCATATAAAAAAAATGATACATGTAACGCGGGAATTCGATTTTGGTTTGTGTCGGAAGCATGCGCGCAACTCTAGTGGCAACATGGCCACCTCACCATTCCTCTTCCCCCGCTTCCCTGCCACTGACCGCTCGACGCTTGCGTATTGCATAGAGTAGGAATAAAGAGCCCCGCGCCGGAGCTGTGCACGCGCTCCGTATTTGTACCGCGAATATTTGAGTTTTATCTTATTAATAGCTACTTCCGCGCGGTTTCACACACTCTGCACAGCTCCTATTGGTCGTAGCATGATATTTTATAGCCTATATCCATCCTTGATGAATGCGCTATCCAACATAAAAAGAATTATTCAAATCAGACTTGTAGATACGGAGATTAGCGCGTTCAAACAAACAAACAAAAAAACAAACTCTTCCGCTTTATATCTTAATATGTATAAATCTCTTGTCACAATGTTTGTCCTCAATGAACTTCTAAACCACTTAACCAATTATAATAAAATTCGCACACCATGTGCAGTTCGATCCAACTTGAGGGATAGTTTAAATCTCAAATTATAGTCGCAATTTTAATTTATTGCTAATTATTTGTCTGTTATTATTTGACAGTCACAATTATCTGTTAACTCCAAATGGTTCTAACAGATGTCGATACCTTTCGACTGGGTTGAGTAAGTAAACAATAGATGGCGCTACTATAGGTTTTTTTTTAATAGAAGGAGTGATTCTTAAGGAAGGTTTATATGTATAATGCATGCATAATTGCACCCGTGCGAAACCGGGGCGGGTCGCTAGTAACAGTATTTTTTTTTAAGGGGGGAAAATCATCGAATGACTGCTCCCGTCTGGGTGAGGCGGGAGGGAGTGTCAGACTCTTACTGACTAAAAACCACCCCGTTCCTTGTCCTGCACGTCTAGCCGGAGCCCCGGTTACCCGTTAGATTCTCCGCGACTGCTAGTAATAGTATAAGATTAATAATTTACTCACCAGCGCCCAACATTACGCTAGGGTTAGAAGTATTGGTGCAGGATGTGATGGCCGCTATGATGACGGAGCCGTGTGTGATGGAATAAGTCTTGCCATCGCTGTAGCTAAAGCTGCCTGATGCTGAGAGGTTCGCTGGCGATAGCCCGTAACCTTTGAAGCCGACCTGGAAAGGTGGAGAGGAAATTTATAATACTTTTTTTTATGGAATAGGAGGCAAATAAGCAAACGGATCATCTAATGGTAAGCGATCAGCGCCACCAATGGACACATGTAATACAAGAGGAGTCACATGGCCGGCCTTTTAAACTGTAAAACACCGCGAGGACACCGGTGACCGCAACCTATTGTTCTATAATTGTGTCTATAATGACGGTACTCGACGAGTTAAAAAGAAATACGCTCTTTCCTTGAAGGTTTGAAGATCGTATCGGTTCGGAAATACCGCCGATAACAGATCATTCTATCTTTTTATAACATAGTAACATCACGCCTTTTATGTCCGAAGGGGTAGGCAGAGGTGTACATTATGCCACTGCACAATGTAACACCCACTTTTCACTATTTATGTTATGAGTCCCATGTAATAGGGGTGAACCTATTGCCGGGCACAATTCCAGACTCCGTGCTACTACTGACTGAGATTTTTTTAAAAACTTAGTAATACTTTGCCCGACCCGGGAATCGAACCCGAGACCCCATGCCCGTCTGTTGCACTTGCGACCACTCGGCCAACGCGGCAGTTTTTAAATTATCATCTTCACAAAATTCGTCATTCATATAAGAATGCTTTTTTTAAATAGTTGTTTGTAATAATGCCCGGTATATGGCAATAGCCTCACGACCTATTACATGGGACTCATAACATAAATAGTGAAAAGTGGGTGTTACATTGTACAGTGGCATAATGTGCACCTCTGCCTGTCTCTTCGGGGATAAAAGGCGTGATGTTATGTTATGTTAAATGCTCTGATTCCGATATGTTAAAACTAATAAAAAAATAAAATAAAATAAAATAATGTTTATTTCGGACAAGTGAAGCATCCATAGGGGTTAGTAAGAAAACATTTAAAATTTTAAAAACTATGTTAGTACCTATAGAGATATTGTTACAAGCCTACTGTTGGGAATACATCTTCGCACGATACCATGTATTATAGGTGAATCGTACCTCCCTGCAATGGTTTTCAAGATGAAGTTGGAACTGGCCCGCACCCTGCAGAGCAGCGATGCAGACTTCTGTCTGATAATGGCATGGAAGTCATCAACGTGTGCTTGAGCGAACATGCCAGATGCACTGCAGAAACGGGGCAGTCCCATCAACATTCTGAACCCATTATTATATTGGACTCGCAGGGCACTGACAGTCCGCAAAGTATAGCCGGCCCACAAGCTGCACGTGTAGAACACTTGACAATATGCTTTAAAAAGCGTTACTTTAACCTCCTTGCTACAACGCGCAAACCTGCGCGCCAGCATATTACACCGAACTGCCAGCGCCCTACGTTCCCGCTCAATGTCTACATGGTCCCTAAGGTCGTCGGTCACGTAATGGCCCAGGTATTTGAACTGGTAAACACGATTTAGTTCATTACCATTAAGCCTAATTGCAGGTACAGAATCTGGACATTTACCACCACTCGCCTTAAAGACCATGAATTCGCTCTTAGCAACATTGTACAGTAGGCCATGAGTCTGTGCATAGGACTCACAACACGCAAGTAACTCTCTGAGCGACCTGACCGTTGGGCCCAGCAGCACCATGTCGTCGGCATAACTGATGTTATTAATACTGCAGTCATCAATGCGACAGCCGATTTTCTTACTGCTGAGCTCAACGATCAGGTCGTTAATATAGAGGTTGAACAGTTTTGGTGAGGTTATTCCTCCCTGCCTTACACCGCACTCCAAGCCATACGGCACCGATAACTTGTCGGCCCATCTCACATTATTTATCTGGTTATAGTACCAGTACTGAAAAATACGTAACAGTTCAGCCGGAACTTTTCTCTCCCGCAGCTTATCCCACATGACATCATAAGAGACGAGGTCAAAGGCACGGGAAAGGTCTAGAAAACACGCATAAACTGGAGTTCGACGCCTTGTATAATATTGTACGGTGTGTTTCAGCCCGAGAATCGCACTTTCAGTGCATAGATTATGGCGGAACCCGAACTGAGCATCGTGCAGCTGCAGAAAATTATCCAATCTTGTGTCCAGCTGACTGTCAAGCACCTTCGCGATAATAGTAGCTAGAGAGATGGGTCGATAGTTGCACTTATCTGATATGTCACCCGTTTTGTTCTTTATAATAGGCACAACAATGGTCCGCATGAGATCATGATCATCCAAGGGAGGTACGAATGAGACATGCACAGGGAGTAAAACATAGCCAATACCCTAGCCATATGCGGTCCAGCATGCTGCAGGTGCTCAACGCTCAGACTATCATGACCCGGGGATTTTCCTCTCGTCATTTTATTGATTGTGTTAGACACTTGTTTCGCAGAGAAACGCACTAAATCCGAGTCAGAACAATGTCCATCATCAAGCACCCGCAACGATGCACCCAGCGGCGACTCCACGTTGAAGTGGTTTACAAACATATTAGCAATGCCGTCCGGCCGATCAGCACCCCCAACACTCACCGGAAGGCCAGGCTTAACATCCAACTTTTTGGTCGCCTTCCAGAATTTTTTAAAATTTTTAGCCTTACGATGAGAAGCCAATATATCGAGCTTGATCTGTTCTTGGTGATTTTGACACCATCTTAGTTTGCTTTTAAATATCTTGCGAGTAAGACACATGTCATTGTAAACCTCACCGGCCGTAGGCTTATTGTACCACAACCACTGCTGGTATTTAAGCCTGGCCCTCGCGTGGGCGTCCCGTACATGTCTGTTCCACCCGACAACACGACTTCCATGTTCACTCGACCGAGTATCAACCTGACTCTGAACAGCCGCATTTGACAGAATAGAAACAATATTCGCGTACATCTTGTCCAGAGTAAGTCTATGTGAAATATTATTACAGTGGACATTACTACATAAACCAAACTCCTGAGGATAATCAATCAGTCTCAATTTACTGTTACATATGTTATAATATGCACTAATCTGTTCACAGTCCCTCTCGCCCCATATGACCTTGCTACGAGGTGTTTTATCATCTACATTCCTTGGTTTAATTTTATCTAAACGACATTCAACAAATATGGGAAAGTGATCAGACCAGAAGACATCGTAAACAACACCTATATCACAAACTGTAAGCCAGGCCGATTGCGTAACGACACAGTGGTCAAGCCACCGTCGACAACCGTGCGCGTCACTGATAAAGGTGTAACTGTCCGAATTCAGTCCCATCCGCTCAATGTCCGCACATATCCACTTTTGTTCAGTACAAAAATCCAAAAGTTCACAACAAAACAACTCACCCGGGTGCGCGTTGAAATCTCCGAGTATATAAATGGTCTCAATATTACTGGTTTCGATTATTGCACTGATTTCGCTGAGACAGTCAGTAAATTCCGCCAAGTTATCACTCGAGTCAGTTGGCATGTACACACTAAACACAATTATGCATTTATCTCCGAGCGACAGTTTTACCGCTGTTAATCGCGCACTCACACAGCTGATTACCGACACTGATTCAAAAACACGTTTACGCCACAGGATCGCTACACCTCCATAAGGTCGACCTCTAAGAAGTTCACTCGACGTATCAACAGCTGACTTTCCTGTGTACTCAAAGTCTTGATGTATTTGACCCAGGTATGGTATATCTTGAGGTAGCAGCCATGTTTCTAAGCCAT
This sequence comes from Spodoptera picta, assembly GCA_038387885.1. Lineage (NCBI taxonomy): Eukaryota > Metazoa > Arthropoda > Insecta > Lepidoptera > Noctuidae > Spodoptera > Spodoptera picta. Next base: position 957,198 of record JAZHFQ010000252.1, on the reverse strand, counting down.
GTAATAAGCAATTGAGTACCGAATATAAATGAGTAATTTCGAAAAAATGTACATACAACCATTCTTTCGTATAAAAAAACCGACTCTAACCCCCTCTGTGTTTTTGTAGTCGATTAATTAATATACTAAAACGGAGGGTTTTAATAAAGTGTAATATGCACTTTATTGAAAACCACATCAAAATCGCATCAGCCAATCATGAGATATTCGCGCACAAACATACATATCACACATACAGGTTAAATTGAGAACCTCCCTTTCTGAAGTCGGTTAATAAGTATAACAAGAAAGGTATTTTGGTAAAAATACGACTACTCTACCTACCCTAAGAACAGGAGACGCGTGACATTATCGAAAACACCGTGAGGAAAGCTTTTGTTTTATAGCATAAGCCGGTAAACGAGCAGACGGATCACCTGATGGTAAGCAATCGGCGTCGCCCATGGACACCCAAAACACCAAGGCGTTACAAGTGCGTTACCGGCGTTTTGGGAATTGGGAATTTGAGGATTGTGGAGGATTCGGGGGTTCGGGAGACTAGGGAGGGCGTGTAATTGGGTCTCCGGTAACTTCACTCACACGACGAAACACAACGCAAGCGTTGCTTCACGCATACAGGTTAGATTGATAACTTTCCTTTCTGAAGTCGGTTACAAGAAACAAAATGTTGGCAAAAATACGACTACTCTACCTACCCTAAGAACGACGACGCGTGACAATACCAAAAACAATGGAACGCACGTGATTTTGCATCATAAACAATGCATATAAATAAGAAATTGAATAAATTAGAACAGTTCCGCTTTGTAAGCTGATTTGTACATAAATATTGTTGTTTGTGACCTTGCTGAATCAGTTTATTCATTCACATAGCTCATAGCACGGTTTCGTTTACTTTTTAAATTATCATAACATAACACATTACATCACGCCTTTTTATCCCCGAAGTGGTAGGCAGAGGTGCACATTACAGCACTTAATGCCACTGTACAATGTAACACCCACTTTTCACTATTTATGTTATGAGTCCTATGTAATAGGGGGTGAGTCTATTGCGTACGTACGTATTACGTAGATAATATATATATAATATAACTTGTCGCCCATTTCTCATGCATGAGAGAGCGGTTTCGAAACCTACCAACGGCAAGTACCAATGTGACTTTTACCGAGTTATATGTACTTTCTAAGATTATTTAGACACCACTGACAAATGGTGAAGGAAAACATCGTGAGGAAACCTGGGCTTATAATTTCTAATCATAAATTTGAAATTGCCAACCCGCATTGAGCAAGCGTGGTGATTAATGCTCAAACCTTTTCGTGTCCTTTGGTCACTTATAGGCTGTTGATGATGACGATAATGATAAAAGAGGTTACAGACAAACAAACAATTTTACCGTATTTATAATAAGACAATATGAGTTATGTCAAGGAAGATTAAATGTCGAATAAGACATTCGTGTCATACATATTATTGCAGTTAAGATTATAAAACAGTTTTCGGACAACGAGAGTATTAATTGTAGTGTTTAACTTGTTTCCCTTTTAACACAAATTATAATGGGGTAGACGACTAATTTTTATTTTAATGTCCGTCTGGTAGATTATTTAAAAACATTAGACACGTATTTTTTATTTTCTTACGGAAACGAATAGTTTCGAAGATATATTGATTTGAAATGTCGCGTGACGTCACTTCTCAGTACATTTTATACTAAGAAATGACGTTTTAGCCCCCACTTCTAAACTTTGATTCGTTTTATCTAAGTATTGTTTTATTATACAACAAAATAAAAAAATACGTGTCTAATATTTTTTTATTACCTAAGTTACGGACTAATTATATTTTTAATTTTCATACCCTGTCATCGTCCCCATTATAGTTTATGATTGAGAGTACGCGTATTGACAAATGAGTGTTTATATTATTTGTGACATAATTTTCGTGTGTTTAGAAACATTCAGTGTTTTTTTAACGTTGAGCCATTGGGATTTTCTCCTGTATCGTGGGTTACAAAGATACAAGTTCACATACACATGACACACAGACACGGAACTACAATTTGTGGATCACACAAAGACTTGTTCCGTGCGGGAATCGAACTTGCGCCAGCCACCGCGCCAACCGTGCACTTGAAGTTTAAAAGTATATCTATGGGTAAGTCATACACATATTTTTTATTGGTAAACGAGCAGACGGATCACCTGATAGTAAGCAATCGGCGTCGCCCATGGACACCTGGAACACCAGAAGCGTTACAAGTCCGTTAATGGCCATGGTGAGCCTACTGCCATATACCGGGCACAATTCCAGACTTCGTGTTACTACTGAGATTTTTTTAACTCGTCGAGTACCGGTTTTGCAGACACAATTATAGAACAATAAGTTGCGGTCACCGGTGACCGCTTGGTGTTTGACAGTTTAAAAACCCAGTAATACTTTGCCTGACCCGGGAATCGAACCCAAGATCCCTTGCCTAGCACCTCGCACATGCGACCACTCGGCCAACGAGGCAGTCACAGATATTTTTTTAACACTCTGTACATACATACATTGATACAATTTTTTTTAAACCTGTTTTGCCCGACTTATACTTTGAGACCTATCGAGACCGGCCCGGCAGTCGTACTTACAACCACTCGGCCAATGAGCAGTAGTTACAAATCAATGAAATAAAACATACAAAACATGTGTGTTAGTACACATTTATAAATAGTAGGTAGTACAATAGGGTAGATGGCTAATTTTTATTTTAATGTCCGTCTGGTAGATTATTTTAAATCATTAGACACGTATATTTTTTTTCTTATTACAGAAACTAATACTTTCGACGATATATTGATTTGAAATGTCGCGTGACGTCACTTCTATGTACATTTTATACATAGAAATGACGTTTTAGCCCCCACTCCTAAACTTTGATTCGTTTTATCTAAGTATTGTTTTATTGTACGACAAAATTAAAAAATACGTGTCTAATATTTTTTCATTACCTAACTTACGGACTAATTCTATTTTCACACCCTGTCATCATTCCTATTTTGTGGACAAATTCACGTAAATATTACTGTTATAAATAATATCATACTATATTTCTGTTTAGTTAAAGATAGTCAATCAATTAAATAGTTTTTTAATTACTTTTTAATTATTTTATAATGACATTTATTTTGTGGTTTCTAATAACTATTAGTAAATAAACGAGTTTATTTTTAACCGACATTAAGAAAAAATGTTCGTTGTATTTTTTATTCATTTATTTATTAAAAAAAAACTGTCCCACTCTAGGATTTTCTCTTGTGTCGTGGGTGCGTTTACAAACATACAAGTTCCTAAACGATATTGATGCTATTGCGTCTGCGAAATTGTATGTTTGTAAACGCACCCACGACACAGGAGAAAATCCTAGTATGGGAACAAAGTATTATTTTTATAGATAACATAACATAACACCACGCCTTTGATCTCCGAAGGGGCAGGCCTTAATCCCACTGTACAATCTAACACCCACTTTGACTATTTATGGTATGAGTCCCATGTAATGAAAATATTAAATATTAGGGGGTGTTACTAGACAGACACCGAACCCAAAAATGTGATTAAAAATCTTTTTGTCTTCCAGTCTGTATGTTCACGCATCACGTAAAATTTGAAACAAAAATAGATTATGCTCTAAAGTAAAACATAACTTCATAACTTCACGCCTTTTATCCCCGAAGGGGTAGGCAGAAGTGCACATTATACCACTGTACAATGTAACACCCACTTTTCACTATTTATGTTATGAGTCCCATGTAATAGGGGGTGAGCCTATTGCCATATACCGGTCACAATTCCAGACTCCGTGCTACTACTGAGAATTTTTAAAAACGCAGTAATACTTTGCCCGACCCGGGAATTGAACCCGAGACCCCTTGCCCGGCAGTCGCACTGGCGACCACTCGGCCAACGAGGCAGTTAATAAGTAAAACAGGCTACTTTTTATCGCTGGGAACGCGGGCGTAGCTAGAATTACCTCTACATAAAATACAGTGATTGTGAAACTTGGTTAAGTGGCACTGGATAAGTGAGAAACCTCCATAACTGGAAGTCATGCTGAGGTCCCAACACTTTGGCACTGAATTACTTCTGTTAGTGGGACGAGGTAAACCTCTAAATCTAGAGGTATATGTGGGATTTGTTCCTTCGATTTATCATCATAGTTACCTCTAAAACTGAGACGGCGAGTAAATTTTACATGCATAAACCTCTGTAACTGAGATAACATTGTTTACTCATTCTTATTCTACCCACAAATTCCACACGTAATTTCAAGTCCACCTCTATTAATAGAACCCTCTGTAAATGAGACAGATATTTATACCTGTACTAGCTTTTACCCGCGGCTTCGCTCGCGTCCCAAAAGGATAAAAAGTAACCTATGTGACATATACCAATAAATACAGCGCCATCTAGACCAATACTTTTGTTTACCCGCGGGAATATAATTTTTTTCCGGGATAAAAAGTACCCTATTATTTAACCCGGACTTCTAACTTTACGTCTGCAAAAATTCAAAGCAATCGGTTTAGTAGTTACGGCGTGAAAGCGGAACAAACAACTCACTTTCCGATTTATAATATTAGTAAGGATATCTGAGACACTGGGTAAGTGGAATACCTCTAAAGTGAAACAACATTGCAGGTCCCTTGATGTCTCACTTAACCAGGTTTCACAGTAATTTTCAAACATTCTGTACGTATATTGATACAGCCATTAACGAAATTAACTTTTGAGATAACCAACACGGAATCTTCATATATAATCTCGAAGTATAATATATACAGCTATTAGTATACAATATAGTAGTTGAAACAAAACAGTCAGTAGAAATATATTCGATTATAATCTAAAATTTTTATTTTTGACATACCTACACCGTTTTTTATGGCATAAGCCGGTAAACGAGTAGACGGATCACCTGATGGTAAGCAATCGGCGTCGCCCATGGACACGCGGAACACTAGAGTCGTTACAAGTGTGTTATCGGCCTTTTGGGGATTAGGAATTTGAGGATGGTTGGAGATTCAGGGATTGGGGAGATTGGAGGAATTGGGCCTCCGGTAACCTCACCCACACGACGAAACACAACGCTGTGGTAGTTTCACTATGGTTTTTTGCTCGTTGGTGGTGTCACTCCGGTCGAGCCGACCTATTCCCCCTCGTACTCCTAATCCCAGAAAGGCGTCGCGGAGAACCTAACGGGTAACCGGGGCTCTGGCTCGACGTGCAGGAGAAGGAACGGGGTGGTTTTTAGTCAGTAAGAGTCTGACACTCCCTTCCGCCTTACCCAGACGGGAGCAGTCTTTCGATGATTTTCCCCCCTTAAAAAAAATCCCCAAAAGGCCGGCAACGCATTTGTAAAACCTTGGTGTTCCGTGTGTCCATAGGCGACGCCGATTGCTTACCATCAGGCGATCCGTCTGCTCGTTTACCGGCTTATGCCCTAAAAAAAAGATCGCAGTATAAAAGGTTCAGGTTTATCAGAGAGCGCTGGTAGTCATCTTGCTACGCGCTTTAGTTACAGCTGAGTATATTCTGCCACTCTCCCAGTCACTGATACCCTATTCATATTATTTGGTGATTCAGCTTATGATGTCCCAAATATCATAAAGCTGTTTCACTTAATAGTATGGGCAGGTATATGCTACAAATGAAGAGCATTGGAGGTCGGTAAGGCAATTATTTGTATTCTGAATTTGTTATGTTTTAAGCCGGAAACGAGCAGACGGTTCACCTGATGGCAAGCATTCCAAGTCCATGGACAACCGCAACACTAACGGAGATACAAGTTCAGGTGTGGGACGGCCATGCTTTGACATGAATAGGCCGGCTTGACCTAAGTGAAACCACGGCCTCAAGAAAAGCAACGTGAAACAACGCTTGCGTTGTCTCGTCGTATGAGTGAGGTTACCGGAGGCAAAATCACCCTCTCTCCAATCTCCCTAATCCCTGAGCCCTGAATGCCTAACTGTCCTCAAATACCTAATCCCCAAAACGCCGGTAATGCAATTGTAACGCCTCTAGTGTTCCGTGTGTCCATGTGCGACGCCGATTGCTTACCATCAGGTGATCCGTCTGCTCGTTTACCGACTTATCCCATATAATAGTGTCTATCACTTTAGGGAAGTTAAAGACGTGGTATTTTTTCATGTTAATATTTAAATTGATTATTAAACTGTCAAACACCGCGAGGACACCGGTGACCGCAACCTATTGTTCTTTAATTGTGTCTATAATGACGGTACTCGACGAGTTTATATCGTTACGCCTATTCAGTTTTTCGAGTAACTACTATAACGTTTTGAATAATTAATTAATGCTACATAAACTAAGTACGGTATAGTATTTACTATTGTAAAATATCAGCTAACTAATTTGTTTTGTTACTTACAGTGGCATTAAGTGCCGTAATGGGCACCTCTGCCTACCCCTACAGGGATAAAAAGGCGTGATGTTATGTGTTTTGTTACTCAATTATATTACCTTTGGAGTATAGTTAATAAATTTATAATCGTGTTAATTAATGCTGTTTCATTGCTTTTTTTATGCATGAATCCCGCAGGAATTTTGAGAAACCATCTGCCAGCTCTCCCCAAATTTACTGTCGCAACCGAAGGCTAGGCTCGCTGACATTGCAGCGGTAACTCCCCTCTTTGAGGAGTGGCTTGAGAGACGCTACGGCGTCCTCACCTACCGCCTGACGCAGGTGCTTACCGGACACGGAAGTTTCGGTTGGTTCCTGTTTCGGATTGGGCGGGAGGAAACGCCTGGGTGTCGTCACTGCGATGATCGCCCGGAGGACACGTTCATTGGATGATTTTCCCCCCTCAAAAAAACAAAAACAAAAGCTCTCCCCAAACGTGCCTAATCATCAAATACCACCCTGAGTAAGACTCTTAGGATTTTTTGATAACTAAAAGTCACAATACTAATATTTGTCTGACCCCGAACCTGACCTATCAATATAACATAACGCCTTTTACCCCGGAAGGGGTGCACATTACAGCACTTAATGCCACTGTACAATGTAACAACCACTTTTCACTATTTATGTTATGAGTCCCATGTAATAGGAGGTGAGCCTAATTGCCATATATCGGGCACAATTTCAGACTACGTGCTACTACTGAAACGTTTTTTTAAAAACCCAAGTAATACTTTGCCCGACCTGTGAATCGTACACGATACCTTTGCCCGGCAATCCACTCGGCCAACGAGGCAGTCCATATCACTAAACCAATATTAAGAAAAAAAGGTAATTAGAAAAATCACATAGTTTATTATGATATCATTTAAAAACCACCATTAGTGCTTTCATTAGACAAATTATAGTTAACGACTATTTAAATTACAATCGATTTTAGTATAAATACGATAAAATAACTATTTAGAATCAGTATCGTTGAGTTTGTTATAGTAACAGTATCATATTATTATACCACCTCTACTCTTGTTATACTCTTGTCGTATACCGGGCTAAGGTACGACAGAGACGGTGCAGCAGCGCTCTCTAATAGACCTGAACCTTTTATACTGCGATCTCCAGGTCGTCTTTACAATTGGATTATTATACTAAAAGGTATGTAAAGTTGTTTTTTTTTATTATTAATGACACGACTCAGCCGTGTCATTTTTTTATGAGATACAGACGGATCACCTGATGGTAAGCAATCGGCGTCGCCCATGGACACCTAGAACACCAGAAGCGTTACAAGTGCGTTACCGGCCTTCTGGATTAGGAATTTGAGGATTGTTGGGGATTCAGGGATTGGGGAAAGGGAGGGGGGCTGTAATTGGGCCTCCGGCAACCTCACTCACACGAAGAAACACAACGCAAGCGTTGTTTCACGTCGGTCTTCTGGTCGTTGATGGTATCACTCCGGTCGAGTCGGCCCATTCATGTCACATAAAATGGTTTCTCATTCACTATGGTTAAGTTGTTATTGTGTCAGTAAGCGTTGTGATAATAATTAGTAAATCATATTAATAAATATTGTCACTTTATAAGCCAATTCGCATTGAGCAAGAGTGGTGATTAATCCTCAGACCTGCGTGTGAGAAGAGGCTTTCAGTGGGCACTTATAGCCTGTTGATATATGTGTGTCACTTAGTAGCGGTTGTCACTCACTCAGTAGACACGTTTACATTCTGTCACTGGGTGGTGTGATAATCGTTACTGAGGGTCACTACTCATCAGCAATGTTTTATGTTATTTTTTAAACAAATTGTGTGTCAATCGAGACGTTTATCACTCAGTAGCCGTTATCAATCACTCAGTAGACAAGTTGCTACATTCTATCACTGGGTGATTTGATAATACATACTGATGACTGTAAATATGACGCGAGCGACTATTTGTAATCATTTAAATTATTTTGTGATCAAATTGTGATGAAGTTCTTGAGCGAATACTCAGTTGTGTCATCCAGTAGCGATTGTCACTGACTCAGTAGACAAGTTTGTATTGTGTCACTGGGTGCGTGATAATCGTTTCTGATGAGCTGTACCTGTGACCTGTATCACCAATCAGTCTTGACGGCACGGTTGGTGCGGTAGCTGGACAACCGGCTGCCGCGCAACGTGACACGGGTTCGATTCCCGCATAGAGCAACTATTTGTGTGATCCACAAATTGTTGTTTCTGGTCTGGGTGTGATATGTATGTGAACTTGTATGCTTGTACACGCACCCACGACACGGGAGAAAATCTTAGAGTGAGGGCAATGTTTAAAAAAATCAGTAAAATTATTTGTATAATTTCTGTATGGTATAATTTTTTGTGTGTATTATTGTCCTCGAGTGTCATTAAGTAGTGGTTGTCACTCACCAGTAGACAACTTTGTAGTCTGTCACTGGGTGTAGTGATAATCGTTACTGGTGATCATTGAACCTCATCTAATATTTGGTTGTTTCTCTTTAAATTGTGTAGCATTCAAAGTTTTGAAATCGCAACTCACTTGTGACACTCAGTAGCAGTTGTCACTCACTCAGTAGACAAGTTTGTAGTCTGTCACTGGGTGTAGTGATAATCGTTACTGGTGATCATTGAACCTCATCTAATATTTGGTTGTTTCTCTTTAAATTGTGTAGCATTCAAAGTTTTGAAATCGCAACTCACTTGTGACACTCAGTAGCCGTTGTCAATCACTCAGTAGACAAGCTGTTATATTGTCACTGGGTGATTTGATACTACATACTGATGACTGTAAACTTCAATAATTTGTAAATAAATTGTGTGACCGACGATGGTTTTGTGCAACCACTCGGTTGTATTGTATTGTACCAACGAATTAAAGTAACGAATAATTGTATTGTGAACCGGATTGAAATAGACTAACCTATGGAGTTTCTTGCTCGTTCTTCTACATAGGAATGAATCTATAATATTTGGTTGTTTCTCTTTAAATTGTGTAGCATTCAAAGTTTTGAAATCGCAACTCACTTGTGACACTCAGTAGCAGTTGTCACTCACTCAGTAGACAAGTTTGTAGTCTGTCACTGGGTGTAGTGATAATCGTTACTGGTGATCATTGAACCTCATCTAATATTTGGTTGTTTCTCTTTAAATTGTGTAGCATTCAAAGTTTTGAAATCGCAACTCACTTGTGACACTCAGTAGCCGTTGTCAATCACTCAGTAGACAAGCTGTTATATTGTCACTGGGTGATTTGATACTACATACTGATGACTGTAAACTTCAATAATTTGTAAATAAATTGTGTGACCGACGATGGTTTTGTGCAACCACTCGGTTGTATTGTATTGTACCAACGAATTAAAGTAACGAATAATTGTATTGTGAACCGGATTGAAATAGACTAACCTATGGAGTTTCTTGCTCGTTCTTCTACATAGGAATGAATCTATACTTTGGAACGAGCAGATAGAGCAGCTAGAGGACTGACCCACAGACTAACATTTTATTAATATTTTGTTTGACATTCAAAAGTGCCTTTATGATCTAATAGAAATAAATGATTTTGACTTTGTGTCACTCAGTAGCGGTTGTCACTCACTCAATAGACAAGTTTACATTCTGTCACTGGGTGGTGTGATAATCGTTACTGAGGGTCACTACTCATCAGCAATGTTTTATGTTAATTTTTTAAACAAATTGTGTGTCAGTCGAGACGTTTATCACTCAGTAGCCGTTATCAATCACTCAGTAGACAGGTTGCTATATTCTATCACTGGGTGATTTGATAATACATACTGGTGACTGTAAATACGTCGCTAGCGACTGTTTTGAAGCATTTGTAAACAAATTATGTGTCATTCGAGAAGTTTGTCACTCAGTAGCCGTTGTCAATCACTCAGTAGACATGTTTTCATCCTGTCACTGGGTGTTTGATAATCGTTACTGGTGACTCCTACAACTAGTAACAACAAATCGGTAGTAAGTGTTACAATTTACATAACATTATATCACGCATTTTATCCCCGAAAATGTATGCAGAGGTGCACATTACGGCACTGTAGAGGTACAATGTAACACCCACTTTTCACTAATTATGTTATGAATCCCATGTAATAGGGGGTGAGCCTATTGCCATATACCGGGCACAATTCCAGACCCCATGCTACTACTGAGATTTTTTAAAAACCTCAGAAATACTTTGCCCGACCAGGGAATTGATCCCGAGACCCCTTGCGCGGCAGTCATACTTGCAAACACTCGGCCAACAAAGCAGTATGTTATAATTTGTGTTTTACATTATTAATAACTTTATATGTGTGTTATCATTATTATGTGCTCTCAGTAGTGGCAGTCACTCACTCAGTAGACATGTTATCAGTCTGTCACTGGGTTCGTGATTGACACCTCTGTCTGCTACTCATCAGTTCCTGAGCTATCAAACAATGTGCAAATCAATAGGATCAACAGTGTGACGATTAAAATGTATATGTTACTAGCTTTTACCCCCGGCTTCGCTCGCGTCACAAAAGGATAAAAAGTAGCCTATGTGACATATACACACAGCGCCATCTATACCAATGATTTTGTTTTTCCTCGAGAATATCAAATTTTTCGAGATAAAAAGTACCCTATTATTTAATCCAGACTTCTAAATTTACGTCTGCGAAAATTTAAAGCAATCAGTTTAGTAGTTACGGCGTGAAAGCGGAACAAACAAACAAACAAACTCACTTTCCGATTTATAATATTAATAAGGATAACTTTTCTAGGACATATTAAATTAATTATTGTTTTTCGGCGCACTCACGCACTGCTGCACTGTTGTAACAGCGCGACTGTTTGTAGCAATAACGTTGTATTTATATTGTCACTTTCGTGAGACATACTAAATAAATTATTATGTTTTCAGCTTATTCACGTAATGATTTGACGAGGAACTCGACTAGTTTCAAGCCATGCTAGAGGCTCATATTCATGAGCAGCATTACGAGTCGTCGAGTTCCTCAAATCATTACGTGAGTAAGCCGAAAACATAATAATTTATAAGGTTGTATTTGGTTTAAAGGAATTTTGGAAAAAATAGACGCGTGTTTGTCGCGAAGCTTTATTTACAACTGACTTGACACATTAGAAAAGTGGACTGTATGTGATTATCTACATATCGATAGCTAGCTATATACTAAAGTTATATTCATTAGTTTGTAGGTACTTGCTTGCTTGCTTTTGTAGTCACCGTGTCGCGGGTCGTGGAATACTGCTCATGAATATGAGCATCTAGCATGGCTTGACACTAGTCGAGTTCCTCGTCATACAGTTAGTTGAGTAAACCGAAAAACATTATAATTTAAATCTTGTTTATAAATCAGTCAGGTCATCATCGTTATTGTATCACTCAGTAGTGGCTGTCGTTCACTCAGTAGACATTACGTGACTGTCACTGGGTGCTATGATGGACACCACTGGTGATCAGTCATCATCAGTACCAGCTCTGTTAATCGATGTATGAGTCAATCAATCTTTAGTGTGCTTTTGCTGTTACTTACTCAATAGACTGTGTCAGTCACTGGCTATGTTACAACATAAATACACTCATCATAGTACCATCATCACCAGCCTATAAATGCCCACTGCTGAGCAAAGCCTCTTCTCACACGGATAAGGTTTGAGCTATAATCGCAACGCTTGCTCAATGCGGGTTGGCGATTACAAACTTATAATTAGAAATTATAAGCCCAGGTTTCCTCACGATGTTTTCCTTCACCGTTTGTCAGTGGTGTCTGAATAATCTTAGAAAGTACATATAACTCGGAACAAGTCACATTGGTACTTGCCGTTGCGTTGGTAGGTTTCGAACCTAGTTCAGATTACGATAATAGGTAATTTAATACTTTGATTCCGATGAAGGCAATCTATTTTTCTTGTGGCATCGAGCATTTCTTTCTTACAAGAGTTTATTTTTTTTTTCTTGTTTAGAAGCACTATTTTATATGGATTGTCAGTATACATATGTGAGGACCATGTCAGACTTAAGATATTTGTTTTCTCTTGGTTTTGTTTTTTTTTTTCTATTTTAGTATGTTCTGTTATTTGTATGTTGCGTCAGGTATGTCTTTACATTATTCTCACATGTGTGTACAATATTGGAATATGTATCAGAGCAATGTAAAACAGACTTTTTTTAAAAGAGTAACGAATGGGGTTTCTTCCTCGTTCTTCTCCACTCGAATCGACATTTTGGAACGAGCGCCTAGCTTCACTGACGGACAGACTGACAGACTATTATATATTTCATATTTGTTGACGTTTTAAAAGTACCAAATTATGGTTTAATTGAAATAAATGCTTTTGAGTTTGAGTTTGAACCCTCAGGGCCAACACGACATTTCATCATAGTACGTCATATGGAGAAAAGAAAAGTTTTAATTACTTGCGAAGATCTACTGGTACTCACGAATAATCAGTATCTCGTGTTAATTCAGTAATCGTTTTTTTAAATATGTCACTCAATAGTGGCAGTCACTCACTCAGTAGACATTGTCTGCCAGTCTGTCACTGGGCGATTTGATCGCCATAACTGTTTGCCACTAATCAACACTTTGTCATTTAGCAACCATTTGTGTAAGCTTAAAATTATGTGTTATAATAACTATCGTGAGACATACTTAATTAACTAAAATCGCGGGGTACTCACTTGAATATACTGAGAAAAGCTATTTTAGTGAGCTGCGCAACGTCGCCTCAATCGCGCACGCTGCTTATGAGGAAGAACCCCTCTGTGGTTGGAAACTCGTAGAACTTTTCTCAGTATATTCATGTGAGTAACCCGCGATTTTAGTTAATTTAAAATTATGTTACATCAATTTCAGTGAATCATCAACAGTGTCATTCAGTAGTGGCTGTCACTCACTCAGTAGACATTGTATGAGTATCTGTCACTGGGCGCTGAGATAGCCATTACTGGTAATCACTAATCATCAGCGAGCTAAATCAATCAATATATACTTCATGGGAATCAGTAATCATTTTAATCGTCATCAGTATGTCATTTAGTAATGGCTGTCACTCACTCAGTAGACAGTGAAATTCGGTCACTGGGTGTTGTGACATCAGTTACCAAGTGATATTTCTACTAAAACACATAACAGCAGAGGTGTACGTTACTGCATTTAATGCCACTGTATAATGTAACACCCACTTTTCACTATTTATGTTATGAGTCCCATGTAATAGGGGATGAGCCTGTTGCCATATACCTATTTATTTTCTACTAATATTATGAAGATATCTTTGTTTGTCTATATTTCCAGGCATTTGTGTAAGTTCAGCAGTTGAGCCATTCATATTTTGTTTTCGGCTTACTATATATAATTAATAATCAAGTTTATTTTCCATTGTGATCAAATGGTGTCCAATTTCAGGTTTTAAAAAAAATTACGATTCGTTTATGTTTTTTTTATGGAATAGGAGGCAAACGAGCAGACGGATCACCTGATGGTAAGCGATCAGCGCCGTCCATGGACACCCGCAACACCAGAGGAGTCACAAGTGCGTTGCCGGCCTTTTAAAAAGGAATACGCTCTTTTCTTTAAGGTTTGAAGGTCGTATCGGTTCGCAAATACCGCCGACGACAGATCATTCATTTGTCACTCAGTAGCGGCTGTCATACACTCAGTAGACATTGTGAAACTATCTGCCACTGGGTGCTATGATGGACACTACTGGTGATCATTAATCATCAGTTCACCATCCTCTTTTAAATTTTAAAGATCCAGTCAAGATTGGTGACAGTTAACGACATTTTGGTTTCTTTTAAGTGACATCTAACAATACAAGTAAGGAGTTAGTTTAGGTGATCCGTCCTGCTAAATAATTATAAATTGTAAAGAACCCCCTAGGTGGGATAGGTGACAGTTAACGAAATTTTGGTTTCTTTTAAGTGACACCTAAATGTACAAGTAAGGGGTCAGTTTAGCTGGTCCGATAAGGTAAATAATTAAAAATTTTTAAAAACCCCTAAGGTAAGATAGGTGACGCTCATTAATATATTGGTTGTCACTAATCTATAAATGACACCTAACGGTACAAGTACCGTTGACTTATGAACTCTTAGCTAGAGGTAGTTGGTGGAAATGGCTGTATGTGTTGCTGAGATCATCAGTCCTCAGTGTGATTGAGTTGTCACTGACTCAGTAGACAGTGTATCAGTCTGTCACTGGGTATGTTACAACATATATACACTGATATACTCATCATAGTACGTCACGTCGTTGAGTGAAGGTAAAGTTTGTAATTTAGTTTTTTTTATATATTTGATGGGCCGATGTTTGCCCACTATCTCGCCTGGTGGTGCACGATGACGCGGTCTACGATGGAGCACGTCGTCCCATAAGCAACCTATTCACTCGGGCCTTGAAGACACCCAGGTTATACCCTTCAGGAAATACAGACTCTGGCAAAGAATATCACCCTTTAGAAGTACCTACGCTACGCACAAGGAAGCTTGATGCGAAGCGCTTCGTGCGTGTGGGTGGGACATCTACCATGGATCAGTGACGCTTCGCCGATTTGGTGTTAAAATGTGTCTGTGTGTGTGTGAATAAAGATAAATAATATTTATTTATTTATTTATTTAACACTTTATGTACAACTGTATACAATGGCGGACTTAATGCCGAATGGCATTCTCTACCAGCCAACCATAAGGTGATGCAGAGAAGTGTTACAGTAGGCTTTGAAAGAAGTTTGCATCTATCGAAAAAAAAATAAAAATAAAAACGAGGGTGATAAATGTACGTACATATGTATAAAGGTATCCTAGTACATAAACTACATACTAATATGAAACATAAATATAATATGTAAATAATTAAATACATATATAAATATATATATGTAATATAAAATATAATATAATATAAAAATAAATATATAATGGGTTTATATATCTTATATAATTATATATATATAAAGTTTCTGAGGAGGGTGTTAATTGAGACTTGATTGTGTCAGTTTGTTCCGAAGATATTCATTGACTTTAAATTTAAAGGATAGCCGACTGGAGGCCGTCCTGATATCCGTGGGCAGCGCATTCCACAGTAAGACTGACTGAATGAAAAATGACGAGTGGAGAAAGTCGGTTCGGTGTGTGGGACCTTGGAGGAGGAGATTATTTGTGGAACGGAGATACTTATTGTGGTTGGTGCTCACATATTGAAAGTAGGAGGCTAAATAACTTGGAGAAGTGGGGGAATTAAGCAGGGAGTATAAAGTGGTTAGTGCCCGTTGTTCCCTGCGTTGACGTATGGGCAACCACTTTAGTTGCAATCGGTATGCAGAAACATGGTCGTATTTACGCAGGTTGAAGATGAATCGAATACAGTTATTCAGAAGGCGGTCCAGTTTATTGATGAGATCTGCATTCAGGTCGTAGCAGCAAACATCAGCATAGTCAATGATAGGAAAGACCAAGGAACGGACAAGCATTATCTTGGTGGAGGACGGAAGAAAATTTTTAAGGCGATACAAAGACCGAAGCGTGCCCGTCACCCGTTTACAGACACCAGCGATCTGAACACGCCACGTCAAATTATTGTCGATGTGCAGTCCCAGATCTCTCACGTCACTGCTGAGCGAGATAATCGCACCGTCATATAGAAGCGGCGGCACTGCTGCGCTGTAGATTCTACCAAAGATACGGGAACTTCCTAAAATTATTGCCTGGCATTTACTGGGATTCACTGCTATACCAAAACTTGTTGACCAATCGTTCAAGGTAGCCAGGTCCGCATTTAACCTTGAGATCGCATCGGGCAAATCTTCGACTCTAGCCTGGCAATACAACTGCAAGTCGTCGGTATATAGATGGTACGCACACTGAAGTTCGGAAGTGACTCTATTTATAAAAGTTGAGAATAGAAGAGGAGAGAGAATAATACTTGTTGTCTTTTATTTTCTAAGAAAATCGAATTCACTAAGCAAGTCTGACAAACATCGAATATGATAGAATATTTTATTTTATTACGCTGGGTAGGGCAAAGCATTATTGGGTTTTTAAAAAAATATCAGTAGTAGCATGGAGTCTGGAATTGTGCCCGGTATATGGCAATAGGCTCACCCCCTATTACATGGATCTCATAACATAAATAGTGAAAAGTGGGTGTTACGTTGTACAGTGGCATAATATGCACCTCTGCATACCCCTTCGGGGATAAAAGGCGTGATTTTATGTTATGTAGTTTTTTTTACGGGAAAATCCGATAAACGAACAGACGGATCTCCTGATGGTAAGCAATCGGCGTCACCCATGGATTCATAGAACATCAGAACCGTTACAAGTGCTGTATCCGGTCTTTTGAGGATTAGGAATTTGAGGAATATTGGGGATTCAGGGATTCAGGGGGGGGGGGTTCACGTCCCGCGATCCCGACGCCCGGTGTGTCCTTCGCGATGGCTGGGTTGCGAGGACGCGTCCCGCCTCCTCCTTAGCTAGCATGACAGCTTTGCAAAAGGAGGAGACGGCATCCCAGTCCCCCTCGCTCCGCATCATGGCCTGCACTAGGCCCGGACGCGAGAGGTCGCCATCGCCGATCACTTCCCTGAGGACACGGCGGTGCTCAGCCCACGCAGGGCATTCTCCCACCGTGTGTTCCACCGTGTCCTCAGGGCGGTCCTCGCAGTGATGACACCCGGGCGTTTCCTCCCGCCCCATCAGACACAGGTACCTCCCAAACTTCCATGTCCGGTGAGGACCTGCGTCAGGCGGTAGGTGAGGACGCCGTAGCGTCTCTCAAGCCACTCCTCAAAGAGGGGACTTACCGCTGCGATGGCAGCGAGCCCAGCCCTCGGTTGCGACAGTCGTTACTGCCATACATTTAAGTCGGCTAAGTCAAAGTCGCATTTTTGAACGTCAAAACAAAATATTTAAATATTAAATAATAAGAAAAAATGCCAGTCTGTAGGTCAGTCCTCTAGTGAAGCTATTTGCTCATTCCAAGGTGTAGATTCTTATGGAGAAGAACGAGCGAGAAACTCCATAGGTTACTCTTTTTCAATCAGGTTCACAATACAATTTTTTGTTACATAAGATACAATAAGATTTTATTATTACTTACCTTGTTCGTCAAACAGTCTTGGAAGTCCTTCTTCATAACGGACACGGAGACTCTGTCTTGAGGGCGCTTCGGTCCACTCACAGATGTCACTATAGTCGACAGGTCTAGTTCTACCACCTGGAAAATAAGACGTGTCATATGAATATTTTAAAAAATCTACAGGTTGGGTTTTTAATAGCACTAATCTCCGGAACGGCTGGTTCGAATCGTATAATTATTTCTTGTGTTGTATAGGCCATTTATCGAGGAAGGATATAGGCACTAAAACATCACGCTACGAGCAATAAGAGCCGAGCAGCGGGTTAAACCGTGCGAAAATATAATTTGTCTATTTAATACTAGCTACTTCCGCGCGGTTTCACACGCTCTGGTCAACTCCTATTGGTCGTAGCGTGATGTTTTATAGCCTATAGCCATCCTCGATAAATGCGCTATACAACACAAAAAGAATTATTCAAATCAGACTTGTAGTTACGGAGATTAGCGCGTTCAAACAAACAAAAAAACAAACTCTCCCGTTTTATATAATAGTATAAGATTTACGACAAATGTTTGAGGAACTAATAACCTTAATTAAAACTATGGCAACGTAGTTACGTTGAATGTCATCAGCTGTGATCGAGTTTGAATTTTTGTGATTACAATTTTTTTTTTTTAAGGGTGGAAAATCATCGAATGACTGCTCCCGCCTGGGTGAGGCGGGAGGGAGTGTCAGACTCTTACTGACTAAAAACCACCCCGTTCCTACTCCTGCACGTCGAGCCGGAGCCCTGGTTACCCGTTAGGTTCTCCGCGACTCCGAACTAGATTACAATACGATAGTTGACAGGTAGTCAAATTCAATACTTTTATTAAAATGTCAAAAACGATACTTTTCTATGAATTTTGTATTGGATCGCTACTTATGACGTCATCATATTTCTGCGTAAAACAGCATACTTATTACCATTAAATTAGCGAGAAAAATCCATTCGATGATTTTCCCTCCTTAAAAAAAAAGTCTAACTATAAAGATTAACCTTATATACATACTTCGGAGAAGATAGGATCCTGGGCGGGGTTGTTGTAGTCACGGAACTGTTTGGTGGCACGGAGGTACGCTTCGATGATAGATATCTTCTCTTTAGAGCGGTCTGGAAACAGATGGGTGAGCGTTTATAGTAGTCAAATTTATTTTTTCAAATTTAAATTTAGCAGTTTTGCGACTGCCTCGTTGGCCGAGTGGTCGCAAGTGCGACTGCCGGGCAAGGGGTCTCGGGTTCGACTCCCGGGTCGGGCAAAGTATTAATGGGTTTTTAAAAAAATTCTCAGTAGTAGCACTGAGTCTGGAATTGTGTCCAGTATATGGCAATAGACTCACCCCCTATTACATGGGACTCATAACATAAATAGTGAAAAGTGGGAGTTACATTGTACAGTGGCATTAAGTGCCGAAATGTACACCTCTGCCTACCCCTTCGGGGATAAAAAGCCGTGATGTAATCTTTAATTTATTATAATATGTATTTACATAAATTTCTTAATAATGTATAGGTATTATAATAGTCAAGTCAAGCTTCCTTGTGCGTACTGCTAAGGAGTGGAATTCTTTGCCAGAGTCTGTATTTCCTGAAGGGTATACTAACCTGGGTGTCTTCAAGGCCCGAGTGAATAGGTTGCTTATAGGACGACGTGCTACATCGTAGACCGCGTCATCGTGCACCACCAGGCGAGATAGTGGTCACACAAATCTATGCTAGATGTTTACACTGGTCAGCTCCGGACTGTGTGATTTTATTGTCCTTAAGGTTATTTTCTTTTTCGATCTCTTTGACTGGATTTTAGTGTTGCATTGTTCTCGCACAATCGAACCAACAAAACTATGTAACTAGAGAATTGTATTGTAAACCTGATTGAAAAAGAGTAACCTATGGAGTTTCTCGCTCGTTCTTCTACATAGGAATCTACACGATTGGAATGAGCAAATAGCTTTACTTTTAATTGTGGTTGTTCAAAAGTGCCTTCTGGGGTGCTTACTCTTGAAGTCAATCTCAATGTCAATGCAATTTCAATCCAATAAAATCTCAATAATTATTCAATGTCAACACTATACAACCACAATCGTAGCTGTTACAATATCATTCAGAGTACGGAATATAAAGACAAACTCAATACCATTTAGTTCATTCAATATCCACGCAATACGGATGCAATGGGCGCTAGTGTTGCAACTCAAGAGTGTGAAATTTCACAATACCAATGTCGATCGATCGTAAGCCCCTGGTCTAATTAAATTAAATGATTTTGACTGTGACTTTAACAACAACATTTCTAGATTTTATTTAATTCAATGTCAGCTCAAACAAGTGAAGTGAAACAAGTGAATTTATTTCTGCAAATAGTCTACAAGGCAGCACTTTTACACGTCAATTTTATCAAGCGAATGATGAGGTCGACATTTCCTAACTGACTACTCTGAGAAGAAATGCCGAAACAAGCTCAGAGGTCTGTCTCTTTTAAAGTCGAGACAATATAAGGTACATCCTTAGGTATAAAAGATTATCAAAGTCAAAATCATTTATTTTATAATTATACCAGCTGTTTCCAATTATGTTCAACTTACTAGTCTGACACAGGTACTCTAGGGATCTCTCGTCGACGGGGAAGTGCGCGACCGTGGCACCGAACTCGGGACACATGTTGGCTACCGTCGCTCTGTCCGCTATGCTCAGCGCCGATACACCGGGGCCGTAGAACTCCACGAATTTGCCGACCACGCCCAGGGAGCGGAGGTGCTGTGGCCAATATACACGTACTGATGTAAGTGAGGGCTCTATGCTTCGGCACTCCTGGGCCGGCCACCGGAGCACCACCAACGACCTGACACAGCGACACAACCACGGCGTGCCGGCTGAGAGTGAGGACTGGAGACAATTAACTCCCCAACAATCCTCAAATTCCCTAATTCCCAAAAGTCCGGTAACGGACTTGTAACGCCTCTAGTGTTCCGAGTGTCCATGGGCGGCGCCGATTGCTTACCATCAGGTGATCCGTCTGCTGGTTTACCAGCTTATGCCATAAAAAATAGAACCTTTTACAATCCATTTGTTACTATTTACTGGTACCATTTACATTTTGTACGAGGTAAAAAATACTTATTTGTCAATGGCACATAAGATTACGCCTTTTATCCTCGAAGGAGTAGGCAGACGTGTACATTATGCTACTATACAACGTAACACCCATTTTTCACTATTTATGTTACGAGTCCCATGTAATAAGGGGTGAGCCTATTGCCATATACCTGGCACAGTTCCAGGCTCCGTACTACTACTGTGAATTGAAAAAAAAAAAACAGTAATACTTTGCCCGACCCGGGAATCGAACCCATGCCTGGCAGTAGCACTTGCAACGACTCGGCCAAAAATACTGCTATTTTTCAATGATATCAATTTAAAATCACCTTACCTTGGTGATAGTAAGCACTAGATCAGTAGATGTGGCTAGCGGGTTCAGTTCCCCGACGAGCTTGTATCCAACCACTTTAGGTAGCAGCATGCTGATTGCCTGCCCCAACATTACCGCTTCCGCTTCGATTCCTGATAAGGACAAAATGAATAATTTAGCTGAAGTTCTCAAAGTTCACGAAATTGATGGTAACGAAATAATATCGCGATTCAGGAAAATTAATAAATTGCACAACGCCATCTATCGAGCGTGGGGACAACGTTCGTAGTATATGTCTGTTTTTTGTTTGGAGACATTTTTCCTTGAAACTAATTGTCGGATTTGGGTAATTTTTCTTTCATTATTTTTTACTACTTACTACACATACACATCACTGTCTTTGGATCTGTGGATCACACAAAGAGTTGTTCGATGCGGGAATCGAACCCTGACACGTTACGCGACAGCCGGTTGTCCAGCCATCGCGCCAACCGTGCAGTCAAAGGATGCAGGACTTGCAGGTGGACTTAGACTACAGTGTCAGCTTACTCTTGAAACCAATCGCAATGTCAATGCAATCCCAATCCAATAAAATCTCAATAATTATTTAATGTCAACACTATACAACCACAATCGTAGCTGTTACAATATCATTCAGAGTACGGAATATAAAGACAAACTCAATACCATTTAGTTCATTCGATATCCGCGCAATACGGATGCAATGGGCGCTAGTGTTGCGACTCAAGAGTACGAAATTTCACAATACCAATGTCGATCGATCGGAATTGAATTCAAGAGTAAGTAATTTAAAAACCCTATGTAATAAGATCCCATGAATAAATTCATTGTTTTGAAGTTGTTGCTATCTGTCAACGCCGCTTCGACTTGCACGATGTTCATATATGATAAGTTGTCACCGTTCGTCGCTAGATGGCGTGATTATGAAATATGAATGCAAACTGTACACGTTCACATATTTTTTACGTAGAAAATGATTTCGCCATATACATTTCATATATTAAACTGATCTGAATTACTACATAGCATTCATTTTCTAAAAGCTAGCTTCATAATCGCATTTTCCATCTTTCAAAATATCTATCTTATCGACATACATACATAACTTCACACCTGTCTCCCGTGGGTGTAGGCAGAGAATATGGAACGCTAATTGCTACGATTCCTACATACCTCTTTCGCTTCATCAACAATCATTTCATGCATGCTCGTCGGTTAAGTGTACTTTTAATTTGGCCCTTCTTTAATATATCGCCAATCTGGTCAGTGTATATCCGTCTTTTTTTTTAAGGGGGGAAAATCATCGAATGACTGCTCCCGCCTGGGTGAGGCGGGAGGGAGTGTCAGACTCTTACTGACTAAAAACCACCCCGTTTCTTCTTCTGCACGTCGAGCCGGAGCCCCGGTTACTATCACGTGATTAAGCCGAAAACATAATAATTTATTAAACAAAGTATTTTGAACTTACCGCCTACACCCCATCCAACGACGCCGAGCCCGTTGATCATGGTAGTATGACTGTCGGTGCCAACCACGGAGTCAGGATGAAGCAGGTCCTTACTGAAGACCACGCGAGCTAAGTATTCCAAGTTCACCTGGAAAGAAGATTAGAATTAAATATTTTGTCCCTCATACATGTAGACCAAGACATAAAATATAAACATTGACTGCATGGTTGATGCGGTAGCTGGAGCCTCTAAGATTATCGATTCCCGCACGGAATAACTCTTTATGTGATCCACAGATCGTTGTTCCGGGTCTGTGAGTCATGTGTATGTGAACTTGTATGTTTGTAAACGCACATACTACACAGGCAGGAGACAATCCTAGTGTGGGGCAACGTTTTAAAAAAAGTTATTTTCTTTTGTTAAACGATTTTAATAAGATCTATTTTATCAATTAGGTAGACTTAGGTAGAATTTAATTAGAATTAGGAATCAACTTCTAACCTATCAGTGGGTAAGTAACCTATCAGTACTAATAATAGATTTTTTTATTTTTTTTATTTTAGTAAGTTATTAGTATAATGCGTCAAGCGTGTCTTTGCATTGTTCTTACATATGCGTACAGTATTGGAATATGTATCAGAGACATTGTAGAACATACTTTTTTTAAAAAGAGTAACGAATGGAGTTTCTTGCTCGTTCTTCTCCATTCGAATCTACATTTTGGAATGAACACCTAGCTTCACTTAGTTTCACTGACGGACTGACTGACAGACTATTATTTATTTTGTATTTGTTTTCGTTTCAAAAGTACCAAACTATGGTTTAATTGAAATAAATGCTTTGACTTTGTTTTGCTTTTTAGTTTTTACTTTTTGTTTGTTATTAGTATTTTTGTTTTTTGACGTCGGTTGTGATTGTTTGTGATTCACAGCTCCTCCCCAATAGATGATAGCGTGATAATACGTAGCCTATATGTTGACCCGACCTGTTAGTAATATTCATGCAAAATTTGAAGTAAATCCATCCAGCACTTTTAAAGATCATCCCGGACATACATACAGACAAACAGACAAAAATAAGGTTTTTAGAATTTTTGTCTGTATTCTTTTAAAAAAATATTCTATGTATAGTCTTGACTTTTCTACGATTTTATTATATGTATATAGACTAGCGACCCGGCCCGGCTTTGCATGGTTGCAATGTGCATGTATTATACATAAAAACCTTCCTTAAGAATCCCTCTATCTAAAAAAAAACCGCATCAAAATCCGTTGCGTAGTTTTAAAGATCTAAGCATACATAGGGACAGACAGACGGCGGATAGCGAATTTGTTTTATACTATGTTCTAAGTGATTAACACACTTATTGCTTGTTCTAATTTTCGGATACTTGAATGTTTTTTTTTTTTAAGGGGGAAAAATCATCGAATGACTGCTCCCGCCTGGGTGAGGCGGGAGGGAGTGTCAGACTCTTACTTCTTACCCGTTAGGTTCTCCGCGACATACTTCAATGTATAATCCTATGTCGGAAGCGTCGACCGCGGACCCTAAGTCCTAACCTAATTATAAAACTCAATGGTCTCTCGACCACGAGTTTAAATTCCAAAAAAAATAGATAAGGTTTATCTACATTGAGCAAGCGTCGTGACACTACAATATATGCATGTGTATCGCAACATGAACTGCCAAGAGTCGATCGCGGACCCTAATCAAACGTGAGTAACGAAACCATAGCGCGATTCAGGAATATCATGTAATTGTACAACGCCATCTATCGAGCATGGTGACAACTTTTGTAGATGTGTCTGTTTTTTATTTACTTACTAGATGGGTTGTTCTTATTTGTGTTTAATTGGGTAATTGGTCTGGGTTAGGTTCTATTTCACATATTGCAAAAAGTTGAAATAGTTTTGGAAAACATATTTTTTCACAATTTAACTCGTCGAGTACCGGTTTTGTAGACACAATTATAGAACAATAGGTTGCGGTCACCGGTGACCGCTTGGTGTATGACAGTTTAAAATGTATTAATTTCAGTATTAGTACATGTCGTGGTAGCTCGGAGGTTTAAGGAGCCCGCTTCTCATGTATGAGGGTGCAGTTTCGAAACCTACCAACGGCAAGTACCAATGTGACTTTTTCCGAGTTATATGTACTTTCTAAGATTATTTAAACACCACTGATAAACGGTGGAGGAAAACATCGTGAAGAAAGCTCGGCTTATAATTTCTAATTACAAGTTTGGAATCGCCCCCGCATTGAACAAGCGTGGTGATTCAAAGTCAAAGTCAAAGTCAAAATCATTTATTTCAATTAGGCCAGAATGGCACTTTTGAACGTCAAAATAAAATTAATATTAAAAGTGAAGCTATTTGCTCATTCCAAGGTGTAGATTCCTATGGAGAAGAACGAGCAAGAAACTCCAGAGGTTACTCTTTTTCAATCAGGTTCACAATACAATTTACTAGTTACATAGTTTTGCTGTTTTGATTAATACTCAAACCTCCGTGTGAGAAGAGGCTTTGCTCAGCAGTGGGCATTTATAGGCTGTTGATGATGATGATGAATTTCAATATTTCTAGAAAAACAAAAACGAAATTGTAATCTATACTGACTAATATATATAAAGCTAAAGAATTTGTTGCTTTGAACCTGTTTTTCGAAATTACTGCATCGAATTGCTCCCTTTGCGTTGTATAGTTCATTTATAGGGGCACGCTATAAAACATCTTTATGGCGAACCATGGAAGGATTCGGTGCTTTCCTTAATCAAAAAGAAATTACTTTGATTGTTTAATACAATAAAATATTAATAAACAATCACACATCTCATTAATTGATTTTATGACCGACTTCATTTTAGTATTCTTCCAGAAAAAATTAAGATATAAGTATGCTGTTCGACGCTAAAACAAAAGTGACGTCATATTACACAATCTCGTACAAAATTCATAGAAAACTGTCGTTATTGACAGTTCGAAAAAAGTATTTAGTATGACTTGTTGGCAAGTACCCATTGGCTATCCCACGCTTAAATCTTATACTACCTCTATTATATAAAGCGGAAGAGTTTGTTTGTTTGTTTGTTTGAACGCACTCTCCGTAACTACAAGTCTGATTTGAACAATTCTTTTTGTGTTGGATAGTGCATTTATCGAGGAAGGCTATAGGCTATAAAACATCACGTTACAACCAATAGGAGCTGAGCAGAGCGTGTGAAACCGCGTGGAAGTAGCTAGTATTAAATATTTATAAAACTCAATGGTCTCTCGACCACGAGTTTAAATACAAAAATAAGTTTTATCTATCAATCAGCAATTATTGCGTTCAGATACGACCGTGTATATACAAAAGTTTTCGCGGACCCTAACCAACCGCGAGTAACGAAACCATAGCGCGATTCAGGAATACTAAGGAATTGTACAACGCCATCTATCGAGCATGGTGACAACTTTTGCAGTTGTGTCTGTTTTTTTTGTTTTTCATTTGAGCTAGGCGTCAATTTGGCTTATTCTTTTTTTTTAGAAGGGAAAAAAATAATGAAATTTTTGTTACGATTTTTGAAAGTAATACCTATAACAAATGAAACAGGTGAATTTATTTCTATAAATAGGCCACAAGGCAGCTCTTTTCAAGTCATTTTTTTAAGCGATGAACGATGAGGTCGATACTGCACTTACTAATACCTCTATATCTCAATTCCAATGTAATCCAGATATCTTATGGCATCGAACGTCTATTTTGTCATTTGAAAAACTTTATTCAAAGATTTTATCTATATAATAGCATTGTTTCAAATTGTAAGTGTACATATGTGGGCACTGTGTTTGAAACAATCACTCATAGCTTTATTTTTTGTTTCAAAAAATTTTTGATGTCCAATGTAATTTCGAACCACAATAGAGGAGTTATTCCTCATGAGCAGCGTGCGCGAACGCGGCAATGTCGCGCAACCTACTATGTGTAACTCGCGATTTTTGTTTCATTTTGTATGTCTCACGATAGTTATTATAAAAACTTTAAATTATATGTATATTTATAAAACTCTGCGGTCTCTCGACCACGAGTTTTTTCCAAAAATATAGAAGGAAACATACAAAATAATATAGAGTGCTTCTACCGGATATAAACTAAAAATTGTAGGTCTTCCCAACGAGTGAACATCAGCCGTGCACCCTAACCAAACCCGAGGAACGAAACCATAGCGCGATTCAGGAAAACTACAATTCTGTACAGCGCCATCTATCGAGCGGTTAGACAACTTTGGTAGCTTGTGTCTGTTTTTTGTTTGATTGCATTTTTCTTTAAAACTCGCTGACGGATTTCGATAATAAGCTTTGACTAACTATAACTAACTTATTATTTACAATTAATTAGACTAGTAGAATGTATTTGTGTCAGCTTGTAGTTGTCATGCTCAGTCAAAGGTCTCATTGGCGGTGGCGCGTGCAGTGGATCGCTCGATTCCCTACAATATGGTTGAGTTGGGCGGTGCTGGGGTACGTGTCATGTTCGTGAACGGGCGCCGTCACTGGTCCAGGCTCCAGACAGTATTTTTTATTATCCTTATAGGTAATTTTATTTTTCGATCTCTTTGACTGGATTTTAGTGTTACATTGTTCTCGCAGAATCCAAAAAATAAAACTATGTAACTAGAGAATTGTATTGTGAACTTAATTGAAAAAGAGTAACCTATGGAGTATCTTGCTCGTTCTTCTCCATAGAAATCTACACCTTGGAATGAGCAAACAGCTTCACTTTTAATTTTTGTTGACGTTCAAAGGTGCCTTTCTAGTCTAATTAAAATAAATGATTTTGACTTTGACTAGAAAATAATAAGCTTTTTATATATAATTACAAAAATTTGTGCCTGGTCAATAAATTTACAAATACATACGATATTTAAATAATAAATACCACTAATATTGACAAGCCTGTCGCTAATTTCTATTAAGTAGAATTTTTATTGTTTATAAAACTCCGCGACCTCTCGGCCACGAGTTTTTACCAAAAATAATGGACATAACAATATAGGGTCCAATAATTAGACAATTATCAGACCCTAAACATCAGTAAGGTGAGATGACTATTCCAAAACAACGGAGTGCACACCCTAATCAAACGCGAGTAACGAAACCATAGCGCGATTCAGAAATACTAATGAATTGTACAACGCCATCTATCGAGCGTGGAGACAACGTTCGTAGCATACGTCTGTTTTGTTTGGAGAAATTCATCGTTGAAACTAATTGTCGGATTTGGGTAATTTTTATTTATTTATTTATTAAAAGAAACGTTGCCCCACACTAAGATTTTCTCCTGTGTTGTGGGTGCGTTTACAAACGTACAAGTTTACATACACATGACATTCAAACACAAAACAGTCGCTGGGCCATCAATTATTTTTGTACTTGTTATTATTATTATTTTCTTATTTTGTTAAGAATAGAACGTTTATCTTTAAAAATAAATAAAAATATCATAACATAAAAAAATAATTCAGAAACATTTGAAAATAACGCCATCTATCGAGTGCAAAGACAACTTTTCTAGCAAGTGTCTGTTTTTAAACGAATTCAA
The DNA here is from genome assembly GCA_038387885.1 of Spodoptera picta. NCBI lineage: Eukaryota > Metazoa > Arthropoda > Insecta > Lepidoptera > Noctuidae > Spodoptera > Spodoptera picta. The sequence goes on along the minus strand of JAZHFQ010000252.1, from coordinate 929,149 downwards.
TAAAAGAAAGACATTCTCAGTTTGACCTGTAAGTAAGTATGTATGCATGTTTAAGTGCGATTACCTCGTGACTGGTTGATCCAATTATGGTGCGGTTTTCAAATAAGTGTCTGTTACACTTACGATAATTCAAAATCTTTTATTTCAATTAGATCAGTAAGGCACTTTTGAACGTCAACAAAAAATTAAAAGTGAACCTATTTGCTCATTCCACAGGTGTAGATTCCTATGGAGAAGAACAAGCAAGAAACTCCATAGGTTACTCTTTTTCAATCAGGTTCACAATACAATTCTCTAGTTACATAGTTTTGTTGTTTGGATTGTGCGAGAACAATGTAACACTAAATCCAGTCAAAGAGATCGAAAAATAAAATAACCTTAAGGACAATAAATAATAATTATTGTTTAGAGAAGCTACAATTACATACCTGATGTACAATTCCGGAGCCGGGTGGTACGATCAGCATGTTGTCGAAGGCCTGGGCTCCCCACTTGAGGAACTGGAACCGTTCCTTGTTCCTCTCGAATTCCAATTCTTGATTCTTGTTCAGAGCATCTGGGCTGCAATTTGAGGAGATATTATAACACGTCAATACTAATATTAGATCTTACTAGCTGTTGCCTGCGACTTCAGCGGCGTAGAATATGATTCCTGTGTCATCCCATGGGAGCATTTGTGAAACAAGTGAATTTTTTAAGCAAATAGGCTACAAGGCGTCACTTTTACACGTCAATTTTATCAAGCGAACGATGAGGTCGACATTTCCTAACTGACTACTCTGAGAAGAAATGCCGAAACAAACTCGGAGGTCTGTCTCTTTTAAAGTCCAGACAATATGCATATAAAAGATTATGTGTGAGAACCGTGCAAGTTCATTCTGTAGTGGCCTTTTGAGGGCAGCCCAATTACCCCCTCCCTAGTCTCCCGAATCCCCGAATCCTCCACAATCCTCATATTCCCAATTCCCATAAGGCCGGTAACGCACTTGTAACGCCTTGGTGTTTCGAGTGTCCATGGGCGGCGCCAATGCTTACCATCAGGTGATCCGTCTGCTCGTTTACCGGCTTATGCTATAAAAAAAGAACCACAACAGTTTGAGTGGACCCGTTCTGACGGCAGTACACGTGTGTCGGTTTACAATCAGCTCAGTTAACAGGTGAGGCTGACTGATCCGGAGACCAATACCAACCTAAAGAACCTTCAATTGGGACAAAAAGTATCCTATCACCTAAGTCAGCCCATACCCTGCCTGTATACCAAATTTCATCAAAATCCGTACAGTAAGTAGTTCCAGTAATTGACGGCTTTTACATTTATAATTTTAATACTATTATACAGGGTAACTGCCTCGTTGGCCGAGTGGTTGTAAGTGCGACTGCCGGGAAAGGGGGCTCGGGTTCGAATCTCGGGTCGGCTAGTATTTTGGGTTTATAAAAAAATCTTAGCAGTAGCACGGAGTCTAGAATTGTGTCCAATATATGGCAATAGACTCACCCCCTATTACATGGGACTCTTAACATAAATAGTGAAAAGTATGTGTTACATTGTACAGCATAAATGCCGTAATGTGCACCTCTGCCTACCCCTTCGGTGATAAAAAGAGTGATGTTATGTATAAAACTTGGTTGAGGAGAAAAGAATGGCGCACGATTGGCACGGTGGCTGAGCAACTGGCTGCCGCGCAACGTGTCGCGGGTTCGATTCCCGCACGGAACAACTCTTTGTGTGATCCACAGATTGTTGTTCCGAGTCTGGGTGTCATGTATATGTGATATTGTATGTTTGTAAACGCACCCACGATACAGGAGAAAATCCTAGTATGGGGCAACGTTTTTAAAAAAAAAAAAAAAAAATCAAAAATACACACCTCCTGGCGAAATCGACTTGCACAGAGTGATCGATGACAAGATCAGCCGGGCATATGGGGTTGATCTTCTGAGGGTCTCCGCCGAGATCCTTTACAGCATCACGCATAGCTGCGAAGTCTACTACAGCTGGTACACCTGTGAGATCCTGGAAAAATAAGTAACATATACTTTTTAGTCGATTTCCTCACTGCTGAGGATCGTGACTCCCTCTGATTCTGCTCACTAGATGTCTCCACTTATCTCGTTCCGTTGCTTGGTGTTTTACAATATTCATAGGTATCTCCAGCTCCTTGGATATATGGTCAGACCACCATATGTAATATCTTATACTATTATATAAAGCGGAAGAATTTGTTTTCTTGTTTGTTTATTTGAACGCGCTAATCTCCGTAACTACAAGTCTGATTTGAATAATTCTTTTTGTGTTCAATAGCGCATTTATCGAGGATGGCTATAGGCTATAAAACATCACGCTACGACCAATAGGAGCTGAGCAGAGCGTCGGAAACCACGCGGAAGTAGCTAGTATACTATAAGATTATCTATCATTTTTTTGTTTTGTTTCTTTTTTTATTTTTTATTTTAGTAAGTTTTGTAATTAGTATAATGCGTCAAGCGTGTCTTTGCATTATTCTCACATATACGTACAGTATTGAAATATATATCAGAGACATTGTAGAACATATTTTTTTAAAAAGAGTAACGAATGGAGTTTCTTGTTCGTTCTTCTACATTCAAACCTACATTTTGGAATGAGCACCTAGCTTTACCTAGCTTCACGGACGGAGAGACTGACAGAATATTATTTATTTCGGGTATAATACATGTCTATGGCACCCGTGCGAAGCCGCTTTTAGGCTTTAGTACTTTTGAAACGACAACAAATCACTACATAGTATAAAACAAAGTCGCTATCCGCCGTCTGTCTGTCCCTATGTATGCTTAGATCTATAAAAATACGCAACGGATTTCGAAACGGTTTTTTAAATAGATAGATTGAATCTTATGGAAGGTTTATATGTATAATACATGCATATTGCACCCGTGCGAAGCCGGTCGGGTCGCTAGTAGAGGTATATTATAAAAAAGAAATATATTTATGACACACGCACGGTGGTGGAAACACCGTGAGGAAACCTGGGCTTATAGTCTCTTAGGTTATTAATGCTCATTCCTTCTCCGTGTGAGAAGACGCCTTTGGTCATCAGTGGACACTTATAGGCTGATGATGATGATGTTAATATTTACCTGTAGAATCACCCTGGCGGGTTTGAAAGCGATCTCAACGCCACCTTCAACAGCCTGGTTGGTCTCCCACTCCAGGACATTCTGGACATCTTTCTGCAGCACTTGGAAACCATCGCAGTTCCTCACACAGGACTCCAGGAGTACTCTTACGGAGTAGGGGAGACGGTCTGTAAGAAAAAGGGATGTCTTTATCATAATGTGAAGGTCGCCGGCACTGATAGAACCCTAAGATAATGCTTACTACATCACTAACTAGCTTCTGCCCGCGACTTCGTACGCGCAATCCTGTTTTTTTTTCTTTCTTTTTTTTTTAAAAAAACGTTGCCCCACACTAGGATTTTCTCCTGTGTCGTGGGTGCGTTTACAAACATACAATATCACATACACATGACACCCAGACCCGGAACAACAATCTGTGGATCACACAAAGAGTTGTTTCGTGCGGGAATCGAACCCGCGACACGTTGCGCGGCAGCCAGTTGCCCAGCCACCGCGCCAACCGTGCAGTCTTTCCCGGAAACTAAAACTAAACTAAACTTTTTTTTCAAACGGGATAAAAATCGGGTATCTTATGTCCGTCTCCTGGCTCTAAGCTACCTCCATACCAATTTTTAGCTAAATCTGTTCTTCCGTTCTTGAGTTATAAGTGGTGTAACTAACACGACTTTCTTTTATATATATATAGATAGACTTGCAGTCTTGGTTATTGCTTTTATATTAAAACAGCATATTTTTTTTACTCGTTGGCCCAGTGATCGCAATTGCGACTGCGCGGCAAGGCGTCTCGGGTTCGATTCCCGGGTCGGGCTAAGTATTACTGGGTTTTTTAAAAATTCTGAGTAGTAGCACTGAATTTGGAACTGTGCCCGGTATATGGCAATAGGCTCACCGGCTCACCCGCTATTACATGGGACTCATAACATAAATAGTGAAAAGTGGGTGTTACATTGTACAGTGGTATAATTAATGTGCACCTCTGCCTTCGAGGATAAAAAACGCTAGGGGCTCCTATTCTTTGACACAAGAGTAAAAAATTTAACGCTAATTCTATTTCGATGTGCAGTGCAGTGCAGTCTGTCTGACTGCACTATTGAAGAGGACTCCTCAAAAATTATGGTTACGCAAGCGAAACAGCATGTAAGAGATAGTAAGTTATAAAAGTGTGGGAGAGCCATGCTTCGGCACGAATGGGCCGGCTCGACCGGGAGTGATACCACGGCCGAGCAGAAAACCGACGTAAGGCAACACTTGCGTTATGTTTCGTCGTGTGAGTGAGGTTACCGGATGCCCAATTATCCTCCCCTTCCCCAATCTCCCCAATTCCTGAATATCTAACGATCCTCTAACTCCTAATCCCCAAAACGCCGGTAACGCACTTGTAACGCCTCTGGTGTTCCAGGTGTCAATGGGCGATGCCGATGGCTTACCATCAGGTGATCCGTATGCTCGTTTACCGGCTCATGCCATAAAAAAAAATACAATACAATCATACGATGAAAGAATTCATGTTATCCAACAATTAATGAATGTATATATGTATTGTTGTTGCTTACTAACTCAAGAATTGAATGATATTTCCTGTCATACAGTAATGTATGAATGGGTCTTGAATTCGATGCTCGAATGAAGCGTACCTACTATTTATTTATACAGAGATAGGGTATGAAAATTAAAGAACTATTAGTCCGCGTTAACAGACAATCTTACTAGTACTATAAACCAGTTGTCGCACGGAACTTCGTCCGCGTAGATTACGACTCCTGTTTTATCCCATGGGAGTATTTAATCGGGATAAAAAGTATCCTATCACCTAAGTCAGCCCATACCCTGCCTGTATACCAAGTTTCATCAAAATCCGTTCAGTAGTTTCATCGTTATTTACGATCTCCGGCCACCGTAAGCACGGGCCTGCTGACGACGAGCACAGGTGGCTTGCCGCCCGACCAGAACCAGACCCGAGCGTACGGCACGTCGCGTCCCGCGGGCGCCTCAAAGAGCAATCAGACCACCACGGATGGAGGCCCAATAGGGCTGATGCCGATACGGAGCCGCGGAAGACTTAACGGGTTGCCGGGGCTCCGGCTCGAAGGGCAGGAGTAAGAACGGGGTGGTTTTTAGTCAGTAAGAGTCTGACACTCCCACCCGCCTCACCTTGGCGGGAGAAGTAATTCGATGATTTTCCCCCCTTAAAAAAAAAGTTTCAGCATTATTGACGGACAAACATCGGACGGACAAACAAAGAAACTTTCACATTTATAATATTAGTGTGATGTGAAAATTTCTGTTTGTGGGTAAGTTTGTGACTCCTTCACTTCAAAACGGCTGAAGAGATCGGCATGAAGTTTGGAACAGGGGTAGATATCAACGACATCATTCGTTGTGATCTTGCCTCAGCCGGTGTACCAGCCGTATTAGAATCTAATGGTTTGGTACGTGATGACGACAAGAGACTAGATGATATGTCGTTGCTGCCTTGGAAGATGGGTAGGCCTTTGGTGTGGGACGCGACGTGTGTGGACAGACACCCTTGCGCCATCACATCTTCTAAGTACCGCTGCACGCGCTGGTGCGGCCGCTTCCGCGGCATAGGCCCTCAAACGGCGTAAATATTCAAATTAGTGGGACTGTTTTGAGCCGTTTGGGGTCGAAACCAGGGTTGTTGCTGATGCAGGATTTTGTCACATCAGCGGATGCTGATGCTGATGCTGATTTATTGTAATTTATATCAGCTGATGCTGATGCTGATGCTGATTTTAAGTTTTTTTTATACCTACTCAATTGTATACATTTTTAGGTACCTAAATATTATATTTTCATCGACCTACTTTTAATAAAAGATATATTTTAATAATTCTATAACTTTTTAATGAAGAAAAACAATCAACAAATACGTAAAAACTAGTTAAGTAATAAATTACCTATTATTAATACTGGAATTCTATTAATGTCAAGTTGTATTTTAAAAACAAGAACAGGGTGCTTACTCTTGAAACCAATCTCAATGTCAATGCAATTTCAATCCAATAAAATCTCAATAATTATTCAATGTCAAAACTATATAACCCCTATCGTAGCTGTTAAATAGCATTCAGAGTACGGAATAAAAATCTAAACTCAATACTATTTAGTTCGTTCAATATCCACGCAATACAGATGCAATGGGCGCTAGTGTTACAACTCGAGAGTACGAAATTTCACAATACCAATGTCGATCGATCGGAATTGGATTCAAGAGTAAGCCACCTGAGCTGCTTTTTCAGCTTGCAGTCTGTTGCGGGTAGGTTTGTATAATGCCGGCACTGCTGAATAACTGTTTGCTAGTCAGGCGGAGGTGACAGGATAGGTACTGCACTTTGCTTGCAATGCTTACAATATTGATTGACGAAATGTTATGAAATATATGTATTTTGTTGGGCCAAAACTGGGAAGCGACAGCAGCACGTGCCATTAACTCCGCCCCCTGCCGGTCATGTCGCCATACGAACTTTGAACATCAGCATCTAACATCAGCAACAATTAATGCGGATGCTAATGCTGATGCTGATGTGTACAATAATGCTGATATTCCGCTGATGCTGATGCTGATGCTGATATTTGCAACAACCCTGGTCGAAACACACTCTGTCTTTAAAGATATCGCCCGTAGGCTAATCGACTTTTGTAATAATTCACCGAGGGAAGTGGAAACTATAGTTTTTTTCTTCTTCTTCCGATTCACTTCGTTGCGGGAACCAAGATAGTTATCCATATCCCTGGGACGTTGGACTTCAATGTTCCGGTGTTTTCATGGTTGTACCTACTTCAGATACTGGCTTACAGGAGTTGCAGCGGTTTTGGGATGTTGTAAAAAAACGCTATAAAACATCTCGCTACGGTCAATAAGAGCCGAGTGTAATGAATAAAATCGCGCGGGATTACTATTAGAGTTATATAGTCACTTAGACACAACACAAAATCGATATAAATACAATAAAATAACGACGAGACGCGCCCCCTTCCTGCATGAATAATTCTACACTACACAAATACATTGACGTTATTACGAAACTACGTAAATGTGTAAGCATTAATTCAACGTTTTGGGGGTCACAAAGGTCAAGTATCATTTACATTTCTCAACTGTAAAAATACTAACTATAGTGTGGAATGAAGTTCTTAAGTATTGTGAAAGAAAGAGAGAGAAAAAATGCTTTTATGTAGCACAGATGATACTTTTATTTATTTATTTATCTATATTAATTACAACGGTTACACCAATGACAGCAATTAATTAATTTGTTATAAGACCATTATATTAATATTATAGAGGTAAATGCACATTCAAATCCATATGTCAACATTAAAAGAAATATAACAAAATAAAGTAAAACAAAATTCAACTTCATGTCAGAACCCAGAACCATATGAAATGTCAAGATTAACAGAAAATATCATTATGTCAGACTTGTCAGACTCAAAGTACCTACAAAACATTGAAAAAAAAAACTGTTATAATAATTATATTATAGTAGGTAACTGTTCGTACGAATTAAGTTACACTATCATGTCATTTACGATTAAGTACATTTTCACAAAATTGTATGGTCAACAGTACAATTTGGTTAACACACCGCTGTGGTTGTTTCACTATGGTTTTCAGCTCGTTGGTGGTATCACTCCGGTCGAGCCGGCAAGCATGGCTCTCCCACACTTAACAATGTGTAGTTATTGGAGGACTGTGTGAGCCAGTGGACATTACGTAGCTGATATGTTCACTATTCTACAATAGTGAACATATCTGATTCTACAATCATCATGACTAAAACAGCTATACTTGCTTCTCCTCTTATAGTGTCTCTGATATATTTCGTTGCGGGATACGAGACAGTTTTTCATGTCCCTGAGTCGTTGGACTTCAGTGTTCCGGAGTTTTCATGGTTGTATCTACTGTAGATTCCGGTGCACTGACTGGGTCTCAGGTGACTGCTTCGTTGGCAGAGTGGTCGTAAAGTGGGACTGCCGGGCAAGGGGTCTCGGTTTGGATTTCCGGATCGGGCAAAGTATTATTGTTTTTTTTTTTTCAATTTTAATTAGCAATAAGGAGTATCTAATTGTACCCGGTATATAGCTATATATAAATAGTGAAAAGTGGGTGTTACTTTAAGTGCCGTAATGTGCACCTCTGCCTACGTCATCGGAGATAAAAGGCGTGATGTTATGTTCTGTTATCTTCTGCACAGGAGTTGCAGCTAACCGGACTAGATAGACTGACCTTAATGACATTTCTGCATAAAAACAGATAGCGCACTATCACAAGAAAAAATTATTTGCTATTATGAGAAATATTTTTTATCTATTTCGAATAGGTTCAAGGTAGTGTCATGATAATATTGACGGAGATTTGATAAGGACTGAATGACATTTGTTATCGCTATTCAAAGATAAGGAGATACACCTCTCATGAATACAGTGGTTTGTAATTTTCTTCATTTTATTTGGAAAGGAGAGAGAAAATATGAGTACACTATGAGTCTTCTCTACGTAAGAGGGTTTGTCATAATCTCCGCAGGCAGGCGGGTTGGAGATCGGTTTCTATTGGTGATCAGTTAATGGACCATTTTTCACCATGTTTATATTAAAACTTTCGCGCGACATACTAAATTAACCTCTCGCGCGTATCTCGTACACACGGGTGTACGAGAGAGTTGAGTGCCCATCGCGCAATTGTACACACGGGTGTACGAGAAACGCGCACCGATTGGATATTTTTTCTGTGACGTATATATTCAAGTTTGCAACCCGTTCTATATTTGATTGAACAGAATAATTAATTCGCTTTTCTATTAAAATATTTACCCGTGTGTACGAGTATGCGCGTTTACCTGTGTGTACGCGAGTTATTGTTTTCGGCATACTCACTAAACAGATTCCGCGTCGTTTGCATTCCCGGAATGCTGCTCATGAATGAGCCTCTAGCATAACTGAGATGAAACTAGTCGAGATCCTCGTCAAACAGTTACGTCAGTAAGTCGAAAACATAATATTTAATGGTGCACCGTGTTTAAAACAATCAATCAGGGCTTTTTTTAGTTCAAGAGTTGATTCCGTATAGTTGTTACAGCGTTCTCACATATATTAGTAGGGGAGCCCACGATCCAGTAGGTCCCAAGGACGCTCAAGTAAATTGGGATTTACTTGAGCGTCTGGGACCTACTGGATTTTGAAGATATGCTGATAGAAAGAAGAAATGGTTTAGTGACAATTTCTTCCACCAGTGGGGGAAGGGGGAATCTACAGATCTTTGAAATTGTTAAGCGTAACTTTTGTTCTAATGGTCGAGCGTGTCAGATATTGATAATGTACATGCTCCATGTGTATTTAATAATAAAAAACTCTTAATCTGCCAGTTTGCATGGTGGGGTTGAATGTTCTGGAGAGTACAAACGGGAACCCTTCTTTAGCATGGTATTGACCTACCTTCCCTTAATCTGACGAAACTGACTTTATTTAGTCAGACTTTTTTTTTTTAATTTTCAGCCCCCCCCCCCCCCCTTCTAATCAGATCGAATATATGTTGGGTATATTCAACATGACACTAGGTTTTCCCCATATGTTAATCTGACGCGCTCGAGTAACTACCGAAATCCCTTCATGGGCTCCCCTACTATATACAACATATAACTTAAATAACGCACATCCTGAAAAGAGTTTGTTCAGAATCGTTAACTGAATCGATTTATATAATTTTTAGTACAGGTAATTTTTTATCCCAAAAATAATTAAAACTACGGAAATTATTGTCATATTAACCCCGTATTGTTAAAACAAATCGAAATGGACTGTAAGTCAAAGCAATAAGACTTTTAAAATCGCAGTTTTATTTGTATTCATAAAAATTCTATCATTCAATACGAAATAAAGAAAAATAAACCTTATGACAAGACCAGTAAGGATGTATATACATGTTAAATTAAAAATTTAGTGTATGTATTACGATTATAACATAATATTCTAATTGGAGTGTTTGAGGGTGTGCGCTTATTACGTTACATGTTATATACAAGTTCTGCTTTTTTTTTTGAGAGGGAAAATCATCGAATTACTTCTTCCGCGTGGGTGAGGCGGGAGTGTCAGACTCTTACTGACTAAAAACCACCCCGTTTCTACTCCTGCACGTCAAGCCGGAACCTCGGCAACCCTTTAAGTCCTCCGCGGCTCAATGTAACAACGCTTGCGTTGTGTTTCGTTGTGTGAGTGCGGTTACCGGAGGCCCAATTACTTCCCCCACCCTTCCCCAATCCCTGAATCTCCAACAATCGTCAAACAAACAGTCCTCGGCGGTATTTCCGAACCGATACGACCTTCAAACCTTCAAGGAAAGAGCGTATTCCTTTTTAAAAGGCCGGCAACGCACCTGTGACTTCTCTAGTGTTCCGTGTGTCCATGGGTGGCGCTGATCGCTTACCATCAGGTGATCCGCCTGCTCGTTTGCCTCCTATTCCATAAAAAAATACAGTAAGATTTTTCTACATGAATCTATTGCTTACCATATTTCTCCCCAAGGCCGGTGACGTCATAATACTTGAACTGTTTGCCGTCGATCTCAATCGTTTTCAGCAGATGATCATATGGGTTGTTCGTGGCTGAAACAAATAATGGAAATGTTACGTTTTTATAAATCGACTTAAAAAAACTGTCTAGGACTGCTTTGTTGGCTGAATGGTCGCAAGTGCGACTGCCGGACAAGAGGTCTCGGAATCCATTCGAGGGTCGTGGAAAGAATTACTGGGTTTTATAAAAAATCTCAGTAGTAGCACGGAGTCTGGAATTGTGCCTGGTATATATACCTCTATAGGTTCATCCCCTATTACATGGGACTAATAACATAAATAGTGAAACGTGGGTGTTACATTGATGCACATCTGCCTACCTCTTCAGAGATTAAAAAACTGTCGAAAACTGAACCTTATTACTATCATAATTATATAGCAGAAGAGTTTGTTCGTTTGTTTGTCTCTCTGTCTGTTTGTTTGAGCCCGCAAATCTCCGGAATTACTGGTCTGATTAGAATAATTGTTATTGTGTTGGATAGCGCATTTATCGTGGATGGCTATAGGCTATAAAATATCACTCTCCGAACAATAGGAGCTGAGCAGAGCGAGTGAAACTGTGAAGGAGTAGCCAGTATGTAGGTAATTCAAAGTGCAATATTAATGTTCTTATTCTCATACCCGATTATACTATATTTAGTATCATATTTATACAGCAAACAGCAAATATTATATTTTTGATAATGTCTACCCTCGCATGACCGTCAGCAATCGTTAGTAATATTTACATAATATTATTGTATTCTTCGCAAACAGTTAAAATAATAACATTATGCTAAAACAACTTGTGTGTGTATTTATTATACGGTTATGTCATTTAAATAAATATCTTAACGGTAAGTTTTTGCTGAAGTTGGTAGGCGTGTCTTTGTTTCAGTATTTTATATATCATCAGTCATCACGCTTTTTATTTACCAGCGGCTTCGCCCACGATCCCGTGGGGTAAAAAGTAGCCTACATGTTATTCCAGACAATATTTTACCCCTGTTCTAGATTTTATCCTGTATTTGACGTGAAGGAATAATAAACAACAATCTTTCGCATTTAATTTTCGCAATATTAATAGGAACTTAGGAAGTAAGGTAGTAGGACCAGGAGGCTTACTCTTGAATCCAATTCCGATCGATCGACATTGGTATTGTGAAATTTCGTACTCTTGAGATGCAACACTAGCGCCCATTGCATTCATATTGCGTGGATATTGCATGAACTAAATGGTATTGAGTTTGTCTTTATATTCCGTACTCTGAATGCTATTGTAACAGCTACGATTGTGGTTGTATAGTGTTGACATTAAATAATTATTGAGATTTTATTGGATTGAAATTGCATTGACATTGAGATTTCAAGAGTAAGCACCCAGGCTTTGCACCGTGGAGGCTCCGGCGCAGGTCTCTTGGAGGACCCGGTATCTCAAAACAGGTGTTGAGGGTAGCCACCGGGGTGGTTTTAGTGAGGTAGATATCCCACTCTCCCTAGTCTTTTATCCCCAAACAGCTAGGCGCCTTATAAAGGTTTCCCACTCGTCATAAAAAAAAGGGTAGTAGGTTAGGATCAGGGGCGTAGCTAGCGCCGTATATGCCGTTTCAATTATATGGGCCCCCGGACTACGGGGGCCCCCAACGTGTATTAGCAAAAATATAAAAACTTCTCAATTCATATTTTTTATTTCAGTAATCACAAAATGTATGCGTTCAAAGGTTGGCTGAAACCATGGAATTGAGAAATCTATTCCAAAGCAGAAACTTTGGCAAAACTAATGTAATCATTGTCCGATAATTTGGGCAGAGGGAGATACCTGGGAAGTTTTCCGGTTTTAAGTTAAAACCGGAAAGCTTTTCATGATATTATGTAAAAAATGTCTTCTGAGAAATTATTACTTTAGACAGAATTAATTTTTACCTTTCATAAGGGCCCCCAAACAAATTTTTGTACCCCGCCAACATACGCTACGGCACTGGTTTTATTTTTAAAGGGGGAAAATCGTAGTTTGACTACTCGCGCCTCCCGCCTGGGTGAGGCGAGAGGGAGTGTCAGACTCTTACTGACTAAAAACCACCCCGTTTCTTCTCCTGCACTTCGAGCCGGAGCCCCGGTAACCCATTAGGTTCTCCGCGACACGCCACTGGTTGGTATAAGCATCTAGCCCAATCCATCAAATGAATCAATAAATAAAAAGGAAAAACAACCAACAAAAGAGCATATAGCCTTTTAAAACGAACACTTCACTAAATTATGTCATTATTCAAACATAATTGTTTTCAAGTAGAATTATATTACTGGGTACAAAGTTCTTTCAAGTTATTTACGTATGTGTTACATAATTGTAAAGCTAAATGATGTTTGAAACTGGTTTGGAACTTAGTTTTCACTAAAGCTTCGTCTTCTGCTGTTTTTTTAATATAAAAGATGCCTATATTACTCCTTAGGGCGTATAGGCCACGGGTCTCTGTTCAGAGTCTCCAGCATCTCTCGTCGGGGATCGCGGGACGATCTTCGGCCACCGTAAGAGCAGGCCTGCGGACGGCGAGCACGGGTGACTCGCCCGCCCGACTAGAACCAGGTCCGACCGATGGCCTCAAGGAGCCATCAGACCACCACAGATGGGGCCCAACAGGGCCGATGCCGATTCGGGGTCGCGGAGAACCTAACTGGTTACCGGGGCTACGGCTCGACGTGCAGGAGTAGAAACGGGTTTTTAGTCAGTAAGAGTCTGACACTCACTCTAGCTGACACTCTCTCTCATACAATGATTATACCCCATAAAAAGAGACTGATTGTTTTTTACAACAAAGGGCTGTTAAATTAACTGATGACCGCACCAACTGTGCTGACTGCACAGTTGGTGCGGTGGCTGGGCAACCGGCTGCCGTGCAACGTGTCGCGGGTTCGATTCCCGCACGGGACAACACTTTGTGTGATCTACAAATTGTTGTTTCGGGTCTGGGTGTCATTGTGTATGTGAACTTGTATGTTTGTAAACGCACCGACGACACAGGAGAAAATCCTAGTGTGGGGCTAAAAAAAAAAAAAAACGAATGTTATACAGGAAAAAGAAACACGAATTAACTATACCAGGAATATTTTAATTTCCTGAATAACTTGACCTGAATAGACTAAAAAAAAAATTATAAAATAAAATATTACTTACAAAAGTTTTTATTATGAAATGGTTCTATTTAACTTGCCCAATTTCTTCGTTAGAGTCTAATTTAGTAATTGGAATTTCACCCCCTTCGTAACGACCGCTCAATCTGATATTTAGTACACACTCTTAATCTTGATGACCTTACAATTTTTTTAAATAAAAATTATGTATATATTTATAATGACTATGCACTAATGTTATTGCTGTGTAAATTCTAATGAGATTAACTTAAAATATGTTCATTAATAATAGTGATACCTTATCATAGATTTACATATGATTAGCTACTTCTGCACAACTTCACCCACTCTGCTCAGCTCTTATTGGTCATAGCGTGATGTTTTATATTCTAATTATCCTATAGCCATCCTCCATAAATGGACTATCCAACACAAAAAGAATTTTTCAAATTGGACCAGTAGTTCTAGATTAGCGTGTTGAAACAAGATTTTCGGAAATTACAAGTTATAGTATGGAATCTGAAACCAAGTATAATGGCAATAGACTCACTCCCTATTGCATGGGACTCCTAGTGAACATTGGATGTTAGGTATATTGTAAATGTGTACCTATTATCTCTTTGGGAGTCAAAAGGCTTGAATTTTTTATAATAAGTAGTTATTTGTGTTAATATTTTAACCTTCAAACAAAATGTTAAAAAACATTCATACATTTATTGTAAATTTTATCAAACGGCTGAGTGAAAACTGGTAAAGAGAATTAGTATAAAACGTTTTGTACGATTTTTTTTTTAATTCTCACTTGTTCCAAAGGTCTAAAATTGTATGACGCGTATTATTTCCGCTTGCTTGATAGTTTTCGTAGGAAAACTCACGTCATTAAGACATAGATCGTTATATTAGATATTTCGTCAATACAAGTTCATTATAACCTGTTGCTTGGCTAGTTGACCCAATAAATACTAACTGTCCAATTAGTGATTATCAATCTTTCGAAATCGTCATCCAATTGGAATAATATTTATATTATGTATAAAGTTATAAGTAATATATTTTATTATAAACAAAATTGTAGATAAAATTCTTATCAGCGAAAGCATTCAAAAGTTTTAACAGGTACTAAAAACTTCGTCGAAAGATTAAAAGTTTCGAAAATATATTTTGTAAATAAAATGTCAAAAACTTACCGGCCATGTTAGTTTTAACTTTTTTTAACCACTAATCGAAGGCACAGGCACACTCCCGAATCCCGATAATGGAAAAGGGAATTCAAATGGAAATTAATATAAAATCTACGTCACGAAATAATCAACGCAGCACACGGCGTTTGATTAATCTGACACTGACACAATTTGACACAAAACGCCGGATTGCGTAATGTCAGAAATATGATACCTGAAAATAATTTGAAACCTACCAGGGTCAAACATTTGGCTACGTGTGACCTTGCACGTATCCCTACAAGTTCATTGACCATTATGTTATGGTTCAGATTGTTTAAATGAGTGTTAATGTTGTACCCTATATACAATACCTACTACACATAATTGTATCTATCGAGTTAAACTCAAACTTAAAAGCATTTATTTCAATTAAACCATAATATGGTACTTTTGAAACGTCAACAAATATGAAATAAACAATAGTCTATCAGTCTGTCCGTCAGTGAAGCTAGGCGCGCTAAAGGGTGAAAAATGCGTTTTAGTTTTTATTTTATTGGAGACTGCCAAGCCGCTGAACCATAGGAAGTTTAACAATGTAATCAATTAAACCTTAGAGGAGAGGCACAAGCTACCAAAAGAAAGAATAAAAGCAATTATGAGTTGTCCTTTATTTATTTACAGAAAATATCTAATATTTATAATGTTTTGGGGAATTAAATTGTAGGATAGTTAGCTTAAAATGTGCCGACGTTTCATTGTTTGCAAAGTTAAATCCTACCAATTTAGTAGAAGTGGCCAATGCCTGGTAATTTCGGCTTCCAGCCAGTGTGAGTGAACAACATAACATATTATGTATATGTAAATGTCATAAAAAATATAATTTCAGCGCAAACATTTAGTACTTTCATTATGTATCTAGTTTAATTAATTTATAGAATAAAAAAGGCTTAAAATGAATGAAGCTTGTGAGAAACAAGCGCTGAAGCGTTCCGTTATTACCAACTGTTGATCGTATGTCATTTGCTATAGCTTTTTTTCACTCATCTCTATAAAAATAAAGTGAGACAAAAGATTATGCTTCCAAAAATAACAGATTTCGCGGTTACTATGACGAAAAAATTGAAAAAAGTTCGTTGATGTCATTGTTTTCCTAGTTTTTATTTATTTATTCGTGTATTTTAACTATCAAAATGTCGACATTCGATCTAAACTCGATTAATTCAGCGCTTTCTGACTCGGGCAGGCCCATTAGTGGAGTGGATTTTTCTGGAAAATCTTTAAAATTGAACTCGGCAGATGATGGTAAGTTTAGTGATCTATTTCAAATTTCTCAACATTTATGATGATATTGTGGTTAAACATGATGTTTCTGTAACAATACTGATACGTTCTCCCAATTTTTAAGTATTTTGTTAAATACGTTTTGATGTTTTTCAAACATAACCTATAATCCAATGTTTCATTGAATTACTTATGTTTGCCTTGATTTTCCTTGTTTTATCTGCCCGGTGAACATATTACTTACATATATAACTTATTATCGTGCTCCAGTACCCGTATCAAGGCTGTAATTACGTTAACAAAGCTAAAAATAGCTTTTCAAAATATATGCATTCTGAATACCAGTGATTCTCAAAGAGTATTTATTCTTCAGCGGGTATAGTGCCCGATGCAGCTTGTTATAACGTTCTTGAGTCTATTAGGATGTCATAAACATATTGTTTTGGTGTTAGAAACAATAAAAATAACTCAGTAATAACATTCTATTGTTTTCTTATGATTACTTATGAGAATCACACTTAGAGCCGATTTTTCAATCATCAGTTAATGGCTAACTGAGAATAAAATCGACATATCACAGTTTTTAGCATGGAAGAATTGGGTACTTGACTTCATCAAAAAATAAATTAATTCGACTGTTCAATACACACTTTCAATAATTGATTTGTGACCAACTTAATTCAAAGTCAAAGTCAAAGCATTTATTTCAATTAAACCATAGTTTGGTACTTTTGAAACGTCAACAAATACAAAATAAATAATAGTCTGTCAGTCAGTCCGTCAGTGAAGCTAGGTGAAGCTAGGTGCTCATTCCAAAACGTAGATTCGAATGGAGAAGAACGAGCAAGAAACTCCATTCGTTACTCTTTTAAAAAAGTATGTTCTACAATGTCTCTGATACATATTTCAATACTGTACGCATATGTAAGAACGATGCAAAGACATGCTTGACGCATTATACTAATAACTAACTAAAATAAAAATAATAAAGATCTTAAGTCTAACATGGTGCTCACATATGCATACTGACAATCCATAGAAATAGTGCTTCTATACAAGAAAAAGGGAACTCTTTGTTTCAATAAAGAAAGAAATACTCGATGCCATAAGGAAACTAGATTGTCTACATTAGAATTAAAGTATTAAATTATGTATTATATTACCTACTATTGGAATTTAACTACTGACTACATTTGAGTATTGTCCAGTGTAGCCGAACCAACATGCTGCCAAGCATTTTTATCTTCAAGATAATCTGTCAGTGTGTAGTAAGCTTGATTACATAATTCGCGCTTAATATATGTTTTAATTTTAGTAAATTCTCCAGCATTTTTTTAAGAAGTAAGTATGTTGTTTGACTCTAAAAAAACCTGACATTACAATACACAATCTCATACAATATTCATAGAAAACTGTTGTCTAAGACATTTCAAAAAAAAGTATTGAATATGACTTGGCAAGCACCAATTTTAGAATCTGATACAACCCCAATTCTAGCGGCAAATAAAGTGAACAAATATTTTGTTGATATTGGTAAAAATCTTTACCACCAAAAGCAGGCGGACCCCCATTAACATCTTATGGACCCCCATTGTTTATTCACGTTCCCCAGCAAGTCTCCCGTGGACACCTGGGGGTCCACCTGGACCACTTTGGACCACTTTGGCAAATAAAGTGAACAAATATTTTGTTGATATTGGTAAAAATCTTTACCACCAAAAGCAGGCGGACCCCCATTAACATCTTATGGACCCCCATTGTTTATTCACGTTCCCCAGCAAGTCTCCCGTGGACACCTGGGGGTCCACCTGGACCACTTTGGACCACTTTGGCAAATAAAGTGAACAAATATTTTGTTGATATTGGTAAAAATCTTTACCACCAAAAGCAGGCGGACCCCCATTAACATCTTATGGACCCCCATTGTTTATTCACGTTCCCCAGCAAGTCTCCCGTGGACACCTGGGGGTCCACCTGGACCACTTTGGACCACTTTGGCAAATAAAGTGAACAAATATTTTGTTGATATTGGTAAAAATCTTTACCACCAAAAGCAGGCGGACCCCCATTAACATCTTATGGACCCCCATTGTTTATTCACGTTCCCCAGCAAGTCTCCCGTGGACACCTGGGGGTCCACCTGGACCACTTTGGACCACTTTGGCAAATAAAGTGAACAAATATTTTGTTGATATTGGTAAAAATCTTTACCACCAAAAGCAGGCGGACCCCCATTAACATCTTATGGACCCCCATTGTTTATTCACGTTCCCCAGCAAGTCTCCCGTGGACACCTGGGGGTCCACCTGGACCACTTTGGACCACTTTGGCAAATAAAGTGAACAAATATTTTGTTGATATTGGTAAAAATCTTTACCACCAAAAGCAGGCGGACCCCCATTAACATCTTATGGACCCCCATTGTTTATTCACGTTCCCCAGCAAGTCTCCCGTGGACACCTGGGGGTCCACCTGGACCACTTTGGACCACTTTGGCAAATAAAGTGAACAAATATTTTGTTGATATTGGTAAAAATCTAGCTGAAAAAGCTCTATACAGAAATTCCTTTTCGCAAAGTACAACTATGTCTGTTTATATATACTAAACCAAACTATACTATACTAATAGGGGTTAAATTGAAACTCCGTAATTAGTGCTTGAACTGCTGGTTTATATTTATTCGTTTTGGTGCGAACTTAGTACATACAAAAAATTACCATCTTAAGCAAATCGATGTAACGAAACCATAGCTTGCTTTTAATTGCGGCAACGCCATCTAGTTATAAAAATTGAACTAAATTAATGAATATGCATTTTATGGTTTCGTTACTTTGGTCTTGAGTTTTGGTCATGAACAATGTCACTTACTACCTTAGGTTCGTTTGTGTTACTCGACACTGACGTTAAAGAAATAGTTAGTATTATAGATGGATTAAAGGACTCTTGTGCTGTTGGGTGGGATGACATCCCTAATAATGTACTTAAAAGAATTAAGCACGTAATTGCACCTCCACTAACATATATTAAACTTATGCTTATCGAACGGTATATTTCCCAATCTTCTTAAAAAGGCCTTAGTAACTCCCGTTTTTAAAGCCGGAGACAAAACTAATATTACCAATTATAGACCTATTGCAGTACTATCAGGCCTTTCTAAGATTTTGGAGAGAATTATTAACGTTAGACTAATTAAATATCTTGAGAACAACAATTTACTCTCCAATCGTCAATTTGGATTCAGATCTAAAAGATCAACTAACCAAGCGGTTCATCAACTCACTAATTATGGATTACTAAGTTTGGATAAAGGTATGTACACAATTGGGATCTTCTTACACCTTGCGAAGGCATTTGACACCATTTCTTCCTCGTTGTTATTCCATAAACTTGAAAAAATTGGTATAAGAGGAGTACAGCTGAAATTATTCACGGACTATCTTAAAAATCGTCAGCAGTGCGTAAAAATTGGTCAATATAGAAGTTCTGAACTAAAAAACAGTAGTTACGGAATTCCTCAGGGTAGTATATTAGGTCCTACCTTATTCCTAATATATATCAATGACCTATGCAGCTTGACCCTCCAAAATGGTGTTATTATGTCATATGCTGATGACACAGCTCTGGTGTTCACAGGTAAATCAAATGATGAGGTCTATGAATTTGCCCAAAATGGTTTTAATATAGTGTCTAATTGGCTTCATAATAATCCCCTAACATTGAATTCAGATAAAACAAACTACATGTTATTTTCAATGAGAAATACTCACATATCGACTACTAACCTTAACATTTATGCCCATAGTTGTCATACGAGCACGACTGCTGACACAGCATGCGCTTGTCCTACATTGGTAAAAAACTGACTATATAAAATATCTAGGTGTCACTATTGATGCTAATCTCAATTTCCGAAAACATATTGATACACTATGCACTAGAGTACGAAAATTAATATATGTCTTCAAATACTTGCGCAACATTGCGGACTTTGCCTTAATCCGCCAGGTATATATGGCATTATGTCAAACCATTCTTGCCTACTGTATTAACTCATGGGGTGGTGCTCTAAAAACTATTCTCCTGCCCCTAGAACGTGCCCAAAGAGCAATTCTGAAGGTCGCCACCTTTCGTCCTACAGCTATACAGGGAATGCAAAGTACTGACAGTACGCCAGTTATTCATCCTTAACGTAGTACTGCTGCAGCATACTGAAATTGGTTTTAGCCCGATATCTTCCGACAAGAGAAGAAAGGATTTAGTTTGCACTAACCCTCAGACGAAACATGCTTTTACTAACAGATTTTATTTGTTTTTAGGACCATATTTATATAACAAACTCAACAGGTTGTTAAAAGTTTATAGTGTAAGTTTATGTAAGTGTAATCTAATACTTACAGAATATTTACAGTCCCTCAATTACTCAGAAACGGAAAAATTACTAGAAGTGTTAAAATAAACTGCTTATTTTTAGTGATAAATCTACATATTAACTAGTATAGTGTTGTTTGTTTCATAATTTAGGACAGGTTGTCCTTGCTTGGTCTTTAAATAATTGTGTAATACGATTTTTATTTATAATTATATCCATCAAATCATTTTTTTGGCATTGATAGCCTGAAACACAGGTTTAAATAAACCTAGTTCGGGTAATCCCTATATATACTTAGAACGTTATTTCCTCGCATGTATATTGTATAAGACTAGATTAAAAAAAAAATAAAAAAAAAAAAATTATTAAAAACAACATAGAACACATTTAGAATTACAGTTCGCTCAGATTTTATAGTAATAAAAAGTCTTAATAATAACACTCGTAATAGTTTACCTAACCTTTTGAGTACTGTCCTTATAGACACAATTAAACTGTCAAACACCGCGAGGACACCGGTGACCGCAACCTATTGTTCTTTAATTGTCTCTATAATGACGGTACTCGACGAGTTAAAGGACAATTTTTTTTTTTTTTTTTTTTAAGGGGGGAAAATCATCGAATGACTGCTCGCGCCTGGGTGAGGCGGGAGGGAGTGTCAGACTCTTACTGACTAAAAACCACCCCGTTCCTTCTCCTGCACGTCGAGCCGGAGCCCCGGTTACCCGTTAGGTTCTCCGCGACTCCGAATCGGCATCGGCCCTATTGGGCCCCATCTGTGGTGGTCTGATGGCTCTTTGAGGCGCGCGCGGAACGCAACGCGCCGTACGCTCGGGTAGTTAAAGGACAATAGGTTGCGGTCACCGGTATCCTTGTGGTGTTTGACAGTTTAAAACCCTTTGAGTACAGTCATTATAGACTCAATTAAAGAACAATAGGTGTGCAGACACCGGTGTCTTCGCGGTGTTTGACAGTTTAAAACCCTTTGAGTACCGTCATTATAGACACAATTAAACTGTCAAACACCAAGCGGTCACCGGTGACTGCAACCTATTGTTCTATATCTGCCGATTCGGAGTCGCGGAGAACCTAACGGGTAACCGGGGCTCCGGCTCGACGTGCAGGAGAAGGAACGGGGTGGTTTTTAGTCAGTAAGAGTCTGACACTCCCTCCCGCCTCACCCAGGCGGGAGAAGTCATTCGATGATTTTCCCCCCTTAAAAAAAAAAAAAAAAATTGTTCTATATCTCATTATAGACATAATTAAAGAACAATAGGTGTGCGGACACCGGTCTCCTGTTTGACAGTTTAAATCCAAATAATATCAAATGCTATTACATTTTAAGTTCGTTTATACAAAAGTAGTCTGTAAACATCGGAAATAGGGTCTATAATGTAGGTTAGTGGACAGCGGACACCGGTGACCACTTGCTTTAAAACAGTTGTTCCCAAACTTATTTTTCTCGTGGAGCACTTTCAAAATTTTACTGGTTTCGATGGACCCCCTGCTGCTACATATCTACCTCATCCTTAAAGTCGCCAAAAAATAAAATTTTTGGCGCTTATGAGTTCTGTCCCTATACAGTGTATATTTGTGAACATTTACATCTCTTCAACCGCGTGTTCTACCAACCATTTTGAACAACATTTGTTGTATGGCTTTTCAAAATTCACATAGAAAGTTTCAACTTTCATACGAAGTCGGTCACGTAACTTGGTTTGTACGGAGAGTCGAAAAAAGAGAAAAAAGAAAAAAGTCAAAACTGCAATGTTTGGTTTGAATTTTCTTTATCAAGTTTTCTTTTAAATCTGGATCTGCTTTCTAGGAATTCTAATACGGAATCGAAAACAGAGTAAAATCTCGCTAAGCATGTACCTTTCGACAACCAACGTACTTATAACAAAGTAGATAGGTCCTTATAAAAATATGCTCACATTTTTGCGACCAAAGGCGACCATTAACATCTTATGGACCCCCATTGTTAATTCACGTTCCCCAGCAAGTCTCCCGTGGACACCTGGGGGTCCACCTGGACCACTTTGGGAATCACTGCTTTAAAACAATAAAAAAAACGTAACAAGTCACCAGTTACATAACACGAGAAAAAAAAACATTTTTTAAATTTTTTATAGGTATATTAGGGCTATAGAACATATTTTAGATACCTACATTTAAAAAATTGTATGTAATAGCCTATTGTTGTTCCGGGTCTGGGAGTCATGTGTTTGTGAACTTGGGTTTAAAGAATTTATTTCTCATACGAACAGATACATTGTTCACTTAAAATGAGATACAAAGGTTCCTTATATTCTATGATACATATGACAAAATCCTCTAGTGCGGTAAGAAGTTACATTCATTTTATTTTAACGAGATTTACAATGTTTGTACATATTCCTTAAGTTTTGTTTTGAATGCCTTAATGTTATCGCAGTTTTTTATGTCATCTGGTAATCTATTAAACAGCTGTGCTCCCTCAAACAAAAGCGTTTTTTTCCCATAGTTTGTTCGTGCCATCCCTAGTTCGAGTTTATGTTTGTTTCTTAAGTTGTTTGTGATGTTTTTTCTATGTAACTGTATGTTTGATTGAATGGTATGAGTGGTGATATTTTTTATGAGAACACATGTGCAATATGTGTATAGTTGTGTTAGATTGAATAACTTAGATTTCTCATATAGTGTTTTTGTGGGTGTAGAATGTTTATAATGGAAAAGGGTTTTAATGACCTTGTTTTGGGTTCTTTGTAATGGGCTTAGGTTAGTCTTAGCAGCTGATCCCCAGATCTCAATTAGGTACTCCAAATGTGATTTGACCAATGAGTTGTATACGATATAGCGTATCTTTTTCGGAATACAGGTTGCCGCTTTGTGTATAGCACCCAGTGCTGATGCCACTTTTGTTTTGACATGATCGATGTGATGTTTCCAGGTGAGTTTATCATCTACCCACAGACCGAGATATTTTTCGTAGCTAGAGCGTTTTATTACGTCATTGTTGATTATAAGAGGTAAGTGTTCTGGTATCGATTTATTTTTTGCGGCAAATATCATAAATGAAGTTTTTGTTGTGTTTATCGTCAATAGGTTATATTTTAGCCATATGCTGAGTAAGTCCAGGTCTTTCTGTGCTTTACTTATAATATTGTGAATGGACTTATCGAAGTAGAAAAGACATGTGTCATCCGCATACAATGTTAGGTGTCCTGACAGCCCTATTTGGTTAATATTATTAATATATATTAAAAATAATAGTGGACTTAATATTGATCCTTGAGGACAGCCGTAAGGTACGTGTTTCGCTGAACTGGTATAATTACCTATTTTCACGACTTGGTTTCTATTTTCTAAATAAGATGAGAGCATTTTGAGGGCCTTGTCTGTGACACCTATGTTATTTAATTTCTGTAGCAGCTTGTGATGGCTTACTGTGTCAAAGGCTTTTTTCAGGTCTATGAAAATCCCCAAGGCCAGGCTCTTTTGATCTATATGTGTTTTGATCTTGGTGATCAGGTCAACGGCAGCTGTAAGCGTGCTCGATTTAGAACGAAAGCCATATTGTTGGTCAATAAGAAATTTCTTTTCAGTTAGGTATTTGCAACTTGTATGTTTGTAAACGCACACACGACACAGGAGATAATTTTAGTAAAAAATAACATCAAGTAACATACAAATTACTTTCCTCCCCAGCACAACCGATCGTGGATGCCATCAATGGCTGCGCAGACCTCCAATATCTTACACTTACGGGGAACACGCTCGGAGTATCAGCAGCCGAGGCTATTGCCAAGGCACTGGAGCATCACCCCGAGCTGAAGATCGCTCGGTTCTCCGATATGTTCACTGGACGGATGAAGACTGAGATTCCTCCGGCGTTGGTAAGTCTTAATTGTTTTTTTTAATATTTGATGAGCCGACGTATGACCACTATCTCGCCTGGTAGTAAGAAATTTCATGTTTTTTGCCCCTCCCCCCGTCCATTTCACATTTGTGAGAACCCCCCCCCCCCAGTGTGACGTCACATTTTGCAGGATTACGTACCTATGTACAAATATTATTTAATGAAAACAGCGGTTCCGAAATCAGATTTATTTCTATTTAACCTTAAAAAAATATTAATACCAAATCAAACAAAATAAAAAACATTAATACAATTATATTTCGTGTTTTATAATAGCTGTAGTTCCAGATATAAGATTTGAATATTTGAAGGAACCATCTGACTGCACGGTTAGTGCGGTGGCTGGGCAACCGGCTGCCGTGTAACGTGTAGCGGGTTCGATTCCCGCACGGAACAACACTTTGTGTGATCCACATATTGTTGTTCCGAGTCTGGGTGTCATGTGTATAATTATGAACTTGTATGTTTGTAAACGCACCCACGACACAGGAGATTACCTGGTGTGGGGCAACGTTTAAAAAAAAAACTAATTAGAAAGTGATTAGAGAATGAGATATTTTTTAATTTGAATTAAAAAGTTTATTAAGGCGAGTAGGCCGCATCATGGCTTACCACCAGGCGAGATAGTGGTCAAGTGTCAGCCCATCAAATATAGGTATAACAAATAATATACATAGAGGATAAGTAATATGTAAGTGTTTAACTGATCAGTCCCCCAAGTCATCCCCGGTGACCACTCTCCACTGACTTCATTATACATACATGACCCTATTTCCCATGTTTAGAGACCACTTTTGTATGAACAAATTTTGGGGATTTATATCTATACTTCTATACTAATATTATAAAGAGGAAAGATTTGTACCTATTTTTTAACCGACTTAAAAAAGGAGAAGGTTATACGTTCGGCCGGTACTGTACTGGGCCGATTTAAAAAATTCTTTCACCAATAGAATGCTACATTCTTCCAATTTGACATAGGCTACATTTCATTTTGAAAAAGATTAGTGATCCTTGGTAAAATTTGAACAATGAGTCTTAAAATGTCTTTCGTCGAATGCGCTGCCGAGACTATTAGCGATAGAACAAAATAATGTACAACAATATTATAGAACATCATAATGTCTACAAAAAACTCCGCGGTAGCATATGTCCAACTATTGTAGTTATGTCACTACAACAATCCAAATTTCCAAAAATAAATAATTGTCTACCTCGTGCGAAGCCGGGACTGGCTGTAGTCAAGTATAAAGATATAAAGAAGATGGTGGGACGAATTGGACATCTATGACAAATATTGGCCGCAAAAAGCTTTACATAGAGAGGAGTGAAAGCAGGGGAGGGTGGTAGCCTTTGCCCTGCAGTGGCATGATCATTTATTTATTTCAATTAAATAGTATAACATTACAGTCATAAAACTAAGGCGTTATACATTTCAAATAATTATACAAAAAAAAACAGAACAGTCCTTAGATATAACAAACAATAAGAATAAGAAAACCTTACAAACTATGACAGGTTTTAATACCAATAAGCAAAATATACAATAGAAAATAAATAACACTGCCTCGTTGGCCGAGTGGTCGCAAGTGCGACTGCCGGGCAAGGGGTCTCGGGTTCGGCAAAATATTACTGGGTTTTTAACCGTCTGCAGCTGACGTGTAGTCCCACAGACACCGCGAAATACAAAATCACGTGTTATACCGTCATTTTTCAAATACGAGCATCACTGCTGCGAGTACCTTACTGTATAGTGCTCGCTATACTTTAATTCTACAAAAATATTTGCTGTTGAAATGGTGCCTGGTATAATATACACCTCAGTTGAATTGTAACAATTTAACCACGTCAGTTGCAGAGGGTTAAAAATCTTCATGCATTCTTTGCACACAGTTCTCAAGCTTGACGCAAATATATCAAACTCTGGTGATGATGTCAGAAGATCATTTATCATTTATCATGGTGCAATCAAGATAATGTACCATCCATTCCGTAGCTAGTCCAGTTGAAAACATTTCTTTTTGATTCAGGCTGCGCTAGGAGACGGTATGATAAAAGCAGGAGCCAGGCTGAGTGTCCTCGACCTAAGTGATAATGCATTTGGACCCATTGGAGTCGAGGGGCTTGCCAAACTGCTGCAGAGTGATGTTTGCAGCGAATTAGAGGTATGTGACTCTTCGATTATATCTAAATGACATCTATTGTCTGTTTTTATGAGATAAGTCGGTAAACTGCCTCGCTGGCCGAGTGGTCGCAAGTGCGATTGCCGGGCAAGGGGTCCCGGGTTCGATTCCTGGCTCGGGCAAAGTATTACTGGGTTTTTACAAAATTCTCAGTAGTAGCACGGAGTCTGGAATTGTGGCCGGTATATGGCAATAGGCTCAGCCCCTATTACATGGGACTCATAACATAAATAGTGAAAAGTGGGTCTTACATTGTACAGTGGCATTAAGTACACCTCAGCCTACCCCTTCGGGGATAAAAGGCGTGATGTTATGTTATGTAAGTCGGTAAACGAGCTGACGGTTCACCTGATGGTAAGCATTCGACGCCCATGGACATTTGGAACATCAGAGGCGTTACAATTGCGTTACCGGCCTTTTGGGGATTAGGATTGTTGGGGATTCAGGGATTGGGTAAGCCGCGAAATTCTTAACGGGTTGCCGGGACTCCGCCTCGAAGGAACGGGGTGGTTTTTAGTCAGTATTAGTCTGAAGCTACCTTCCTCGGGCGACCCCCAGGCGGGAACAGCCATTCGATGATTTTCCCCCCTTAAAAAAAGTAATTGGGAAAGGGGGGTGGTAATTGGGCCTCCGGTAACCTCACTCACACGACAAAACATACTGCAAGCGTTGTTTCACGTCGAATTTCTATGAGGCCGTAGTATCACTCCGGCCCATGTGGGTGCTTACTCTTGAATCCAATTCCGTTCGATCGACATTGATATTGTGTCGTACTCTTGAGTTGCAACACTAGCGCCCATTGCATCCGTATTGCGTGGATATTGAATGAACTAAATGGTATTGAGTTTGTCTTTATATTCCGTACTCTGAATGCTATTGTAACAGCTACGATTGTGGTTGTATAGTGTTGACATTGAATAATTATTGAGATTTTATTGACATTGAGATTGGTTTCAAGAGTAAGCAACCAGGTCAGTATGCGTCCATCTAGGGCGTCATGTCATTTCATCAGTTCAAACTATTTGTTACAGGAGCTACGACTGAATAACAACGGATTAGGAATAACAGGCGGTCGGTTACTGGCTAAGGCGTTAGCAGCCAGACCGCGCAAGCTGAAGATATTCATAGCTGGACGTAATAGACTGGAGAACGATGGAGCCACTGCACTGGCGAATGTTTTTAAGGTAAAATGTGGTTATTTTATAATAACTATCGAGACGTACTAAATTAACTAAACATCGATGTTGATCGAGGCGGTGTTGAGTAGGCTGCGCGACGTCGCCGCGACCGCGCACGCTGCTCATGAGGAAACCCCTCTGTGGTTCGAAACTAGTAGAGCTTTTCTCAGTATATTAACCAGAGTAACCCGCGATTTTTAGTTAATTTAGTATGTCACACGATAGTTCTTATAAAAATATGGAGTTTCTTGCTCGTACTTCTCTATAGGAATCTAAACCTTGGAATGGTCGCGGAGAACCTAACGGGTAACCAGGGCTCCGGCTCGACGTGCAGGAGTAGGAACGGGGTGGTTTTTAGTCAGTAAGAGTCTGACACTCCCTCCCGCCTCACCGATGATTCCTTAAAAAAAAACACCTTGGAATGAACAAATACCTTCACTTTTAATTTGTTGACGTTCAAAAGTGTCTGCTTGGGTCTAATTGAAATAAATGATTTTGACTTTGTCATAGACTTGACTGAAAAGTACAAAATATACATAAGTAGGTACATAATGTGAACCAGTGGCAGGAAATTATGCCCGTATTTACAAACAACCAAATAACGTAACATAACATCACGCCTTTGGTCCCCGAAGAGGTAGGCAGAGGTGCAGTGGTGAGTGGTGGTGGTGAATCTATTGTCACATACCGGGCATAATTCCAGACAGAAAACCCAGTAATATTTTTCCCGACTCGGGAATCGAACCCGAGACCTCTTGCCCGGTAGTTGCACTTGCGACTGCTTAGCCAACGAGGCAGTCATCAACCAAATCATTGCATTAAAACAATAATTTTTGAGTAGACGAGGGTAATCTCTTAACTAAGAGTTCCTTAGGGAGTACCTAAACGCACCTTTCAATTTTACAGTTAGGTGCCACTTGTCTTATCTTAAAATTTGGGAGATGTTGGTGAAAACAGCCTTTAGGCTGTTGTCAAGCAAAATTCTAACTATAACCTCTCCTTTACAGAATATGGGCACCCTAGAAGAGTTAGCGATGCCTCAGAACGGTATCTACCACGTCGGTATATCTGCGCTGTCGGCGGCCTGTCGACAGAACCGTCGTCTGGCGCGACTCAACCTCAACGACAACACCGTCGGGGCTAAGGGAGCGCAAGCCATCGCTGAGGCACTGCCCAAGTGAGCATTGTAGCTTAAATGTCTTTCTTGTAGTCTAAATTTGGGTTTGCGCAATAAAAAGGATTTTGCGCAATGACAAAGTAATTTTGCGCAATGAAAAAGTCATTTTGCGCAATGAAAAGACTCTTGCTCAGTGAAAAGAACATATTGTGCAGTGAAAATGTCAATTTGCGCAGTTAATAAGTCATTTTGCGCAATGAGAAAGTAATTTTGCGCAGGTACAAGTCATTTTGCACAGTGAAAATGTTTTTTGCGCAATTAAAAGTGTCTTTTGCGCAATCGAAATGTTATTATGCCCAACAAAATTAGGTTTAGCACAATGAAAATGTCATTTTACGCAGAGAAATACAACTGATTTAAATTACTGTTGTTTGCAAGGTGTATTATATATAATATGATTTCATTGTTTTTTATTTAGATTCATCTATCTACTACAGAAATACCACTGCTTATGTTAACTTGTATGTATGCATTATAAACTATGTATTTTTTGGTCTACCTTGCAATTGTGATTGTGATTTCTATGTATTCATTACCACAATTTTTTAAAAAATAATAGGCATACTTGTCATTTTCTTTTTTTGGAAAAACATTGCCCCACACTAGGATTGTGTACTGTGTCGTGTGTACGTTTACAAATATACAAGTTCACATACACATGACACCCAGACACGTAACAACAATCTGTGGATCACACATAGAATTGTTCCGTGCGGGAATCGAACCCGCGACACGTTGCGCGGCAGCCGGTTGCCCAGCCACCGCACTAACCGTGCAGTCACAACATAAGAATAAATAAATAAATAAATTATTCTTATTCTTAGTT
Source organism: Spodoptera picta (assembly GCA_038387885.1). NCBI lineage: Eukaryota > Metazoa > Arthropoda > Insecta > Lepidoptera > Noctuidae > Spodoptera > Spodoptera picta. The sequence goes on along the minus strand of JAZHFQ010000252.1, from coordinate 899,259 downwards.
AAGGTTGTAAACTGAAATATTGGACAACTACTAGCCCTACGTCGCGTGGGTTCGATTGATGCAAGGACTAACTCTTTGTGTGATCCACAGATTGTAGTTCCGTGTCTGTGTGTCATGTGTATGTGAACTTGTACATCCTAACCGTTAGTGTGGGGCAACGTTTCTTTTTTAAACAAAAAAAAAATAACATTAAACCTCATTTCTGCAAAGGAAACTAAAGATTTTCGCAGCAATAGAGCTGTTTTGTGTAAGCGCTAAAAGAATTAAGTATTGCGCTGTCTTTTTGAGAGCGAGATGACTAATCACTTTAATCGTTTTCAGCTTGAAAAACCTGAAAAGCATAAACTTCGGCGACTGTTTACTGAAGAGTAAAGGCGCTAGCGCTCTCGCAAAGGCGTTCAAGGAAAATTCAATTTTATTAGAGGTATGTAAAAGATATTTATTCCAACTTCGCATCAAACTTTTTTGTGCGTACTGGTAAGGAGTGGAATTCTTTGCCAGAGTCTGTTTTTCCTGAAGGGATTTACTACATTTTACTTTGTACTAGCTGAGCCCGTAACTTCGTCCGCGTGGAATAGTGATTCACAACTCCTCCCCTGTAGTTGATAGCGTGATAATATGAAGCCTATATGTTGACCCGACCTATTAGTAATATTCCTGCAAAATTTAAAGTTAATCTATGCAGCACTCTTGAGTTCATCCTGGACATACAAACAGACAAATATTCTAAAAAACATTTTCGTTTCGGTACCGATTCTAGATCACGCCAAGTATTCTTTTAAAAAAATATTCAATGAACAGTCTTCACTTTCCTACGATTTTATTATATGTATAGATAGTTTTCTTATACGATAAAAAATACGTGTCTAATATTTTTTCATTATCTAACTTACGGATTCATTCGATTTTTAATTTTCATACCCTGTCATCATCCCTATTATTTAATTCGGACTAGTAGTTTCGGAGGTTTTTTTAAGGGGGGAAAATCATCGAATGACTGCTCCCGCCTGGGTGTGGCGGGAGGAAATGTCAGACTCTTGACTGACTAAAAACCACCCCGTTCTTTCTCCTATACTTCGAGCCGGAGCCCCGGTTACCCGTTAGGTTCTCCGCGACTCCGAATCGGCATCGGCCCTATTGGGCCCCATCTGTGGTGGTCTGATGGCTCTTTGAGGCGCGCGCGGAACGCTCGGCGCCGTACGCTCGGGTCTGTTTCTGGTCGGACGGGGAGCCACCCATGCTCGCCGTCCGCAGGCCCGCGCTGACGGTGGCCGGAGATCGTCTCGCGATCCCCGACGCCCGGTGTGTCCTTCGCGACGGCTGGGTTGTGAAGACGCGTCCCGCCTCCTTAGCTAGGATAGTAATATTTTTTTTTTTTAGTCTCTAGACCTGAGCCACAACGAGATAGGCAGACAGGCGTGTATGGAGGTAGTGGACGCTATCACCGCGCTACCTGACAGCTCAGAGAGGCTTAGCAGAGTCGTACTAGCTGGTGAGTTGGTTATTTTTATTATTAAGAGCGTGTACTGCCTGCCTCGTCGACCAAATACCGGACACGGGGTCTCGGGTTCGATTGCCGGGTCGGACAAAGTATTATTGTTTTTTATTATAAAAAATCTCAATAGTAGCACATAGTCTGGAATTGTACCCGGTATATGGCAATAGGCTCAACAACCTATTACATGGGACTCAATAGTGAAAAGTGGGTGTTACATTTTACAGTGGCATTAAAATACCCCTTCGGGAATAAGAGTGCGTGATGGTATATTATATATAATCGACAATAGTCCTGAAAATTCATATCAGTGTATGAATGACACATCCACTAAATGAAGTGTGAGCCAGGCACGGTTCGTCCCTGCAGTGTCGGCTGGACCGGAGCGATACATCGCGCGACTCCCACACAGCGGGCAGTCGAGTGACTGAGCTACTGGACGCCCAATTAAACCCCACCCTTCTCCAATCCTGGAATCCCCCCCCCAACAATTCCTTAATCCCCAAAAGGCCTGTAACGCACTTGTAACGCCTCTAGTGTTCCGTGTGTCCATGGGCGACGCCGATTGCTTACCATCAGGTGATCCGTCTGCTCGTTTACCGACTTATTCCATAAAAAATCCACGATACGATGTAGCTACTTATGATTAAGAGTCCCTATCGTCTCTATATAATCGTCCCTATATAAGAGTCTTGCACATGCTGAACTGGTCCCATTTCACCGCAGACTTGGGACCTATGCCTGGGACAATAGTAGATATATTTTGTAAATTCATTACTTATTAAACTTATGTGTAAAATCTGTATGTGTCACCTGTTTTTTAGCGTGTGAAATAAAGTCTTTCTTTCTTCTTTCTTTCTTTTCTTTCTATCGTGGCTTGAAATTAATCGTGCAACCCTCGAATATTTACGTAAGTAAGTCGTACTACATTATTAATGACTGCGCGGTGGCTGGGCAACTGACTGCCGCGCAACGTGTTGCCTGTTCGATTCCCGCACGGAACAATTCTATGTGTGATCCACAGATTGTAGTTCCGTGTCTGTATGTCATGTGTATGTGAACTTGTATGTTTGTAAACGTACCCACGACACAGGAGGAAATCTTAGTGTGAGGCAACGTTTTAAAAATGAATACAATAATTAAATTACCTTCCGTGTATACCAGGTAACAGTCTAGGCGACGCTGGCAACAAGAAGACGATGCGGGACAAACTGGGAGCCTCCGCGGAACTCAGCGACGGAGAGGGCAGCGACGACGAATGTGAGTAAAGTCAAAGTCAAAGTCAAAATCATTTATTTCAATTAGACCAGGATGGCACTTTTGAACGTCAAACAACAAATATTTATAAGTGAAGCTAGTTGCTCATTCCAAGGCGTAGATTCCTATGGAGAAGAACGAGCAAGAAACTCCATAGGTTATTCTTTCTCAATCAGGTTTTCAATACAATTCTCTAGTTACATAGTTTTATTGGTTAGTATTGTCTTACTATCGCATTTATATATAAACTTTGTAATATACGGACCTCGCCGAGTGGTCGTAAGTGCGACTGCCAGGCAAGGGGTCTCGAGTTCGATTCCCGAGTCGGGCAAAGTATTACTGGGTTTTTTAAATATTCTTAGTAGTTGCGCGGAGTCTGGAATTGTGCCCGGTATATGACAATAGGTTCACTCCCTGTTACATGGGACTCATAACATAAATAACATAATTACATTGTACAGTGGTATATTGTGCACCTCTGCCTACCCCATGGGGGATAAAAGGCGTGATGTTATGTTATACGGACCTTGTGGAATCTAGAACAAATTTTTGTGCGTTTAGGCTATACCTATTATTTTTGCTATACCTATTATTGGAAGCAAGTATAACAGCTCACACATAGGACCCACTTATATTTTAATTTCCGTGGTACTTGGCGACTGGGCTTCACCCAGTTGTACAGTCTCTAAAATGTGTCTTCAAGTCCCGAAAGAACAGGTTGCTCATAGGTAGGCGTGCTCCATCGTCGGCCACATCATTGCTCACCAACCACCAAACGTCGACCTATTAAGTATAATAATAAAATAATAATTAATACATCGATCGAATAAAGCATCAGTCACAGTCGGTTTTAAATGACCGACTGTGACCAGGAAGGCACTTTTGAACGTCAACAAAGAATACTTAATACTCAATACTTTATTGCTTTTCACATGTATGACTTAGGTGGTAAGCATAATTAGGACACAATGTGAACCCTGTCGGGCACAATAACATAGGTTTTAGAGGGAACACACCTGACATGTCATTCGTAGAAATAAAAAACTCAAAAACTCAAACTGTCATCATCCCTAATTACATGGCTCTCACATTTACAATAGTTATGCAAGTTAAACAATATACATTTTATCATTTTCCTTTCGCAGATGTTACGGACTCAGAAGAAGATGGTTCCAACTCGGAAGATGACGATGATGATGACCAGGCCGGGCATGAGTCCGAGGACAGTGCCACGGAGGATGCACAGCATCTCGATACTTCTGCTAACTTCGCGAAAAATATCACCTTGAATACTTCAGGTATTTTAATAAATTTATTTTAATTAATCCTTACTTCCTTACTTCCTTACTAATATTATAAATCGGAAAGTGAGTTTGTTTGTTTGTTCCGCTTTCACGCCGTAACTACTAAACCGATTGCTTTGATTTTTTGCAGACGTAAAGTTAGAAGTCTGTATTAAATCATAGGGTACTTTTTATCCCGGAAAAATTGATATTCTCGAGGGAAAACTAAATTATTGGTATAGATGGAGCTGTGTGCATTGGTATATGTCACATAGGCTACTTGTTATCATTTTGTGACGCGAGCGAAGCCGCGGGTAAAAGCTAGTAAATAATAATTGACTGCACGGTTGGCGCGGTGGCTGGGCAACTGGCTGCCGTGCAATTCTTGTTGTGTGTCGTAGCAAAATAAATGGTTTTTCTTTCTTTCTTTCTTTCCGCGCAACGTGTCGCGGGTTCGATTCCCGCACGGAACAACACTTTGTGTGATCCACAGATTGTAGTTCCGTGTCTGTGTGTGATGTGTATGTGAACTTGTATGTTTGTAAACGTACACACGACACAGGAGATAATAACAGTATGGAGCAACGTCTTATAAAAAATAGTAATGATAGAAGTAGAATACTAAAAATAACGCTTTTATACATAACATCACGCCTTTTATCCCCGAAGGGGTAGGCAGAGGTGCACATTCTACCATAGTACAATGTAACATCCACTTTTCACTAGTTGTTATGAGTCCCATGTAATAAGGGGTGAGCCTATTGCCATATACCGGGCACAATTCCAGACTCCGTGCTACTACTGAGAATTTTAAAAAACCCAGTAATACTTTGCCCGACCCGGGAATCGAACCCGAGACCCCTTGCCCGGCAGTCGCACTTGCGACTACTCGGCCAACGAGGCAGTATAAATAACGCTTTTATATATAAAACATTGGTCGTGGTGGCTCGGGGGTCTAAGACGCTCGCTTCTCATGCATGAGAGTGCGGGCTCGAAACCTACCAACGGCAAGTACCAATGTGACTTTTTCCGAGTTATATGTACTTTCTAAGATTATTTAGACACCACTGACAAACAGTGAAGGAAAACATTGTGAGGAAACCTGGGCTTATAATTTCTAATTATAAGCTTGAAATCGCCCCCGCATTGAGCAAGCGTGGTGATTAATGCTCAAACCCTCTCCGTGTGAAAAGAGGCCATTGGTCAGCGGTGGACATTTATAGGCTGTTGATGACAATTTTATCAAAGATAAGTTCTGTTACTCTGGACGACACATTTAAGTTACACAAGAATTCACAATATAAAACATTACGTCACGCCTTTTACCCCTGAAGTGGTAGACAGAGGTGCACGTTACGGCACTTAATGCCACTGTACAATGTAACACCCACTTTTCACTATTTATGTTATGAGTCCCATGTAATAGGGGGTGAGCCTATTGCCATATACCGGGCACAATTCCAGACTCCGTGTGGACTTCGTACTGAGAATTTATAAAACCTATTGCATGATCCGGGAACTCAGGACCTCTTGTCGCACTTTCGGCCAACGAGGCAGTAATGTTAATAATATTGTTTGTATGTGTTCAGGAGTGGAAGAAGTCGAGACGGACGTGGGCAGGTTCCTGTCGCAGCCCACCCTCGACAACCTGGACAGACTGGGACCCAACGCACACGATGTTATCGACGCCCACTTACAGGTCGTTATATTAACTATTAGCTGTGCTTAGCTCGTGGAATAGTGGCTTTTTCAGGCTATAACCCGGTAAACGAGCAGACGGATCACCTGATGGTAAGCAATCGGCGTCGCCCATGGACACCTGCACTAGAGGCGTTACAGGTGCGTTTTTGGGGATTAGGAGTTTGAGGATCGTTGGGGATTCAGGGATTGTGTCTCCAGTGTCCTCACTCTCAGCCGGCACACTCGCTGTGGGTACTATGGGTGTCAGCTCGTTGGCGGTACCACTCCGGTCGAGTCGGCCCAGCTTAAAAAGCACTTAAAATAATATTGAAAAAAATAGTACTTTAATAGAATTTGGGACTTTATGAAATCGGGTACTAGTCAAATTCAATGCTTTTTTCCAACTGTCAAAAACGACATTTTTCTATGAACTTTATACGAGATTGTGTATTGTGACGTCACGGTTTTTTAAATTTGCTGGAAAAATACTAAAATGAAGTTGGTCATAAAAAAAGCAATAAATGAAAGTGTGATTATTTATTAATATTTTATTGTATTGAACAGTCGAAATATTTTATTTTTGATTGAGACAACTACCCAATTGTAACTGTTATTTGATGTAAGTGAAGATTTGTTTTAGAATTTCTTTCACCGTATGTTAATCTCAAAAATATATATTTCCACAGTCAATAAAAGACCCGGCGTCACTGATCCAAGCGTACGTAGAAGCAACGTTCAGTGTCGCCGGATTATCGGAACAGAGTCCTCTAGCGAGCGACGTGGCCAACAAACTGTTCCCCATACTTGTACGGAGGGCCGGGGAACAACATGCCGCCGCCTGGATGCTGGCGAATACTGTACTCAGCGCGCTCGGATTGATTAAGGTCAGTAACATAACATCACGCCTTTAACCCCGAAGGGGTGGGCAGAGGTCCACATTATGCCACTGTACAATGTAACACCCACTTTTCACTATTTATGTTATGAGTCCCATATAATAGGGGGTGAGCCTATTGCTATATATGATTAAGGTCAGTGTGGTTATTTATTTATCTTATGCTGGAATACTGAAATGTTATGCTCGTTGGCCGAGTGGTCGCGAGTGCGACTGCCGGGCAAGGGATTTCGGGTTCGATTCCCGGGTCGGGCAAAGTATTACTGGGTTTAAAAAAAATTCAATAGTAGCACGGAGCCTGGAATTGTGCCCGGTATATGGCAATAGGCTCACCCCCTATTACATGGGACTCATAACATAAATAGTGAAAAGTGGGTATTACTTCTGTGTGCACCTCTGCCTACCCCTTCGGGGATAAAAGGCGTGATGTTGTGTTTTGTGTGTGTGTGTGTGTGTGAAATGTTAGTCAAGTTTAAACTGTCAAACACCGCGAGGACACCGGTGACCGCAACTATTGTTCTATAATTGTGTCTATAATGACGGTACTCGACGAGTTAAGCAAGACTTAAAATTGAGTAACGTTTTAGTATTAGTTAAGTGGTTTTGTTTGAGATTCAAGCGGAGGGTTCGTGAGTATATTAGCAGGAAGATGGAAATTTCTGTACATTCTATCTATAGATAGTACGGTATCCATAAAAAAGTAGTGTCATCAGCCCACGGATACTGTAGTATCCAAAGCTACGCGTTGTTTTTAAGTCTATTTAGTTTATAATACGGTATTGTTTAGAATGACAGATTATCTATACAGCTGATGGAATAGTTAGTTCGTAGATCTTTTTTTAGTATTTTTTTTTGTTTATTCTAGCCGTTACGGTTTTACGCTGAAGTTGCGAAGTCGCGCGCGGTCTCTCTAACGTGCGCCTGGACGTTAGAGAGACAAACGGTCTCGCGGGCCGAACATTAGACTGAATATATAATCTTAATATATATAAATCTCGTGTCACAATGTTTGTCCTCAATTGACTCCTAAACCACATAACCGATTATAATAAAATTCACACCATGTGCAGTTCGATCCAAGTTGAGAGATAGGATAGTCTATTTTTCATTAGGGTACAGTAGAATAGGGTAGAGTGGGATAGAGTAGGTTAGAGTATTACGCGGTACGAAGTTCGCCGGGTTAGTTAGTGTATAATTATATTAAAATTTCCGTGAGACGTGGTGTAGTTGACGTAATTAATTATTATAGTAGGGGAGCCCATGAAGGGATTTCGGTAGTTACTCGAGCGCGTCAGATTAACATATGGGGAAAACCTAGTGTCATGTTGAATATACCCAACATATATCCGATCTGATTAGAAGGGGGGGACTGAAAATTAAAAAAAAAAGTCTGACTAAATAAAGTCAGTTTCGTCAGATTAAGGGAAGGTAGGTCAATACCGTGCTAAAGAAGGGTTCCCGTTTGTACTCTCCAGAACATTCAACCCCACCATGCAAACTGGCAGATTAAGAGTTTTTTATTATTAAATACACATGGAGCATGTACATTATCAATACCTGACACGCTCGACCATTAGAACAAAAGTTACGCTTAACAATTTCAAAGATCTGTAGATTCCCCCTTCCCCCACTGGTGGAAGAAATTGTCACTAAACCATTTCTTCTTTCTATCAGCATATCTTCAAAATCCAGTAGGTCCCAAGGACGCTCAAGTAAATCCCAATTTAGCATCGTGGACTCCCCTACTATTATATTTTCGTCTTACTCACGTAACTGTTTGTCGAGGAACTCGCCTAATTCCAAGTCACGCTCTCGGCTCGTATCCATGAGCAGCACCCCTCGGCCCGCGACTGCCGTGTGCCGTGTTGGGTTCGAATCCCGGGTCGACGCGAAAACTGTTACACGCCACTGTGTCACACTACACCCACAACATTGTGGTCTGACGCAGAATTTAGACTCGGCAAGGCGACTCTAGGCAAGAATGCTGCTCATAAATATGAACCTCTACCATTCATGTCCCTGGGACGTTAGACTTCAGTGTTCCGGTGTTTTCATGGTTGTATCTACTGTAGATCCTGGGGTACAGGAGTTGTAGCGGTTTTGGGAGGTTGTGGCGGGCTTGTCCCATTAAAAATATATAATAATATAATTTACTAATAACAGAGACATTGCAGAACATAACATAACATAACATCACGCCTTTTTATCCCCGAAGGAGTAGGCAGAGGTGCAGATTACGGCACTTAATGCCGCTGTACAATGTACCTCTAACACCCACTTTTCACTATTTATGTTACGAGTCCCATGTAATAGGGGGTGAGCCTATTGCCATATACCGGGCACATTTCCAGACTCCGTGCTACTACTGAGATTTTTTAAAAACCCAGTAATACTTTGCTCGACCCGGGAATCGAATCCAAGACCCCTTGCCCGGCAGTCGCACTTGCGACCACTCGGCCAACGAGGCAGTAGGAATGAGCACCTAGCTTCACCTAGTTTCACTGACGAACTGACTGACAGGCTATTATTTATTTTGTATTTGTTATTGACTTTGAATGTATCTTTTCTATCCACAGTCTGAAGATAAAACACGTCGCATCCGATGGGCCCTGGGTCCATGTTACAACTCCCTATCCCGAGTCATCGACGCCCCGTACTTCCCCAACGCTTTAAGAGATACCATCAGATTCTTCGCCAGCAGTAAGAAGAATACCATACCGTTCGCCGAGTGCCTATGTCGGTAAAATCTTGTTAAGACATTTAAGTGCCTAAATAAACCCAGAGTCGATCAAAATCGTTTTTATAATAAATTAATAACTAACGTGAGACATACAAAATTAACTAAGAATCGCGGACTACTCACGGGAATATACTGAGAAAAGCTCTACTAGTTTCAGTGAACTGCGCGACGTCGCCGCGACCGCGCACGCTGCTCATGAGGAAAACCCCCTCTGTGGTTCGAAACTAGTAGAGCTTTTTTCAGTATAGTCACGTGAGTATCCCGCCATTTTTAGATAATTTCGATCAAAATCATTCATGAACGGTTGAATAAGTCATTATGTAAGAGATCGCAAATACTCTGCTCGTTTTAGACAAAACCATTACCGAACGGGCCAGGATGCTTACTCTTGAAACCCCAATCTCAATGTCAATGCAATTTCAATCCAATAAAATCTCAATAATTATTCAATGTCAACACTATACAACCACAATCGTAGCTGTTACAATAGCATTCAGAGTACGGAATATAAAGACAAACTCAATACCATTTACTTCATTGAATATCCACGCAATACGGATGTAATAGGCGCTAGTGTTGCAACTCAAGAGTACGAAATTTCACAATACCAATGTCGATCGATCGGAATTGGTAAGCTACCAGGAGCTTGCAGTATATTATAAATTTGTATAGTGAATAACTAACTTATTGTATTGTTACTAGTGAAAGAGATGAAAAATACAAATAGTAATTTATCTCTAAGATGTTTTTTATAATAACTATCGTGAGACATACTAAATTAAGTAAAATCGCGGGTTACTCACGTGAATATACTGAGAAAAGCTCTACTAGTTTCGAACCACAGAGGGGTTAGCAGCGTGCGTACCTTGCCTCATACATATTATTTTAATCGATTCTGGGTGTTTGTTCCATAGTTTTGGGCATTCCCCTTTACTTGTGTAATTTTTTGATGAGGTTACTTGATATTCATCTCGTTATCATCCCATGTTTAGAGTCGTATTATCCCTAAGGCCAACTAGACAAGTGCCGGGCGCCAGTTACAGAGGGCGCCGCGAGACGTGCGGTCACAACTGCACATAGCGACGGCGACAAATAAAAGATGCGCCTACGAGGTGCTTGCCTAGTCCGCTCTCTACGTTTAGTCCGCCCCTAAAGTGTCCACCGCTGACCAAAAGCCTCTTCTCACACGGAGAAGGTTTGAGCATTAATCACCACGCTTGCTCATACCAGATTAACGATGTTTCCCTTCACAGTTTCTCAGTGGTGTCTAGATAATCTTAGAAAGTACATATAACTTGATAAATTGTAATTAATACGTAGATATACCTATTAGGGTAATTTACAACATTTAAGAGCCCCTAGTGAGGCTTGAAATTGATCGATATACCTCATCAAACTTACATGAGTAAAGGGTTAAAAATTATTATTTAAAACATGTCTGTTTCATCGACCTCTCCTAGATTATAACGAATCCCTTACCTAAGGTAATTGACATGTAACGACAATCGATTTGGTTTTTACAAACTTTTAAGTGACACCTAACAGTACAAGTAAGTTAAGAGACGGTTTAGGGGCGGTCGGTGGAACCGACTATTAGTTCTAGTAACAGTTGAGATGGTTTTAAACGGATTTTTTCTGTAATAAGACAATATAAATAATGTAATACTTATTATATTGTGTTCCTGCCCCGGCCCTGCAGTGTCGTCTCGACCGGAGTGATACCAACGAGCTGTACCCCATACTGACATAACGCTTGTGTTGTCGTGTGACTGAGGTTACCGGAAGCCCAATTGCCCCCCTCCGCATCCCCGTTTCCCCAAATCCCCCCTACCCCAAACCCCCAACACCCTCTGCCCCAATGTCCCCCTTATCCCCTAATCCCTGAATCTCCTACAATCCTAAAATTTCTAATCCCCGAAAGGTCAGTAACGCACTTGTAACGCCTCTGGTGTTCGCTGATTGCTTACCATCAGGTGATTCGTCAGCACGTTTACAGCTCTATTGTATAAAGAAATTAAATGTTCATATGAAAATAGTTAGTTTAAAAGTAACTCAACTGTCTCACATAAATTAGGGAATATTTTTCAATGAAGTAATGAATTATGTATTGGTTACTATGTGGTTCAAATATGAACGAATTTATTCCTTCGTGGTTACCCGCTGCTCGGCTCCTATTGATCGTAGCGTGATGTTTATATATAGGTCGATGGCCATCAACCGGTTGGTCACCGCTGAAATAAGGGGTGGCCCTACTCCTTCCCCTCCTCCCCCTCCCTCTCCTCATAGCAACTCCATAAAACGTACTACCATGGGGATTTTCGTGTAGAAGAGCCATGGTTCGGCACGAATGGGCCGGCTCGACCGGAGTGATACCACGGCCGAGCAGAAAACTGACGTGAAGCAACGCTTGCGGGTAATTCTCCAAAAAAAAACCAAAAAATTAACGGCGTCATTATCCTCAAGCCACAGTTAACAATTCTGCTGATTAAACTGTCAAACACCAAGCGGTCACCGGTGACCGCAACCTATTGTTCTATAATTGTGTCTGCAAAACCGGTACTCGACGAGTTAAAATACAAAGTTTAGTTTCAAATAATTGAGCCATGTCACTGCTCTCACCCAATGCAATAATATACACATGCTAATAAGTTACCGCGATGTTTAACAACGCGGGAGGATAATGATTTGTTAAATAAAAGTTAAAGTTTTTTGAAGAAACACCCTTGCGTTGTGTTTCGTCGTATGGGTGAGGTTACCGGAGGCCCAATTACCCTCCCCTTCCCTAATCTCCCCAATCCCTGAATCCCCAACGATCCTCAAACTCCTAATCCCCAAAAGGCCGGTACCGCACTTGTAACGCCTCTGGTGTTCCGTGTGTCCATGGGCGACGCCGATTGCTTACCATCAGGTGATCCGTCTGCTCGTTTACCGGCTTATGCTATAAATAAAATGGGGAAGGATGAGTAAAAATTACTAAATAACCCCACGCTGATATATGGATAAATTTGCCCCCTTATAAATTATATTCATATTTGTACCGTATTGTATTTATAAATTTGGTTTGTGACGTCATTTTCAATTAGTATGTACTATTGAAAGTTTTGTTAAATTACATTCGCTTTATGTGACACCCACTTTTCACTATTTATGTTACTCGGGACTATTTTAATTTAACCATTATCACGTGTGTACGAGAGAGTTGGGTGCCCATTGCGCACCGATTGGATATTTTTTCTGTGACGTATATATTCAAGTTTGCAACCCGTTCTTTATTTGATTGAACAGAATAGTTCATTCGTTTTTCTATTAAAATATTTACCCGTGTGTACGAGAGGCGCGCGAGAGATTAATGGGGGCTACAGTCTTTCCTACTCACTAGATGGCACTAGTGTTTACCTCCCGTCGTCTCGTCCAATAGGTAATTTGCTCACACCATTGTGTCATAAAATTTTTGACAGTTACAGCGATTGTACAAAACATTTTTGCTAAATTAGTGCTATTTTTGTTTGAGGGGGATAAATCATCCAGTAACCCGGGTGAGGCGGGTGGGAGTGTTAGACTCTTACTGACTGAAACCCACCCCGTTCCTTCTCCTGCACTTCGAGCTGGAGCCCCGGTAACACGTTAAGTGCTCCGCGGCTCCGTATCGGCATCAGCCTTACTGGGCCCCATCTATGGTGGTCTGATGGCTCCTTGAGGCGCGCGGAACGCTCGAATCTGGTTCTGGTCGGGCGGCGAGCTACCCATGCTCGCCGTGGAATTAGTGCCATCTAGTCTTCGAACGGTAGCCCCCATTCGGCTTATGATATTGCCAGCTTTGTATTAAAATAAAGTAATTTTATTTTAATATTAACTGCCTCATTGGCCGAGTGGTCGCAAGTGCGACTGCCGGGCAAGGGGTCTGGGGTTCGATTCCTGGGTCGGGCAACGTATTACTGGGTTTTAAAAAAATTCTCAGTAGTAGCACGGAGTCTGTAATTGTGACGGTATATGGCAATAGACTCACCCCCTATTACATGGGACTCATAACATAAATAGTGAAAAGTGGGTGTTACATTGTACAGTGGCATAATATGCACCTCTGCCTACCCCTTCGGGGACAAAAGGCGTGATGTTATGTTATGTTATTATAATATTATAGTTGTTAGTTCTTATATAGTAGTACGATACGAATGTATTAATTTTGTGTCTAGATCCCGTTTTCATCAGCCTCTCCTAAATTTTAAAGATCCCTTAAACTTGATAGGTGACATTTAATGACTTTTTCATTTTTACAAATCTATAAGTGACACCTAACTGTCTTGTACAGTTAGTTAGTTTAGGTACTACGACACGCTAAGTGACTCTTAGTTAAGAGATAGTTTAGGGGTAGTTGGTGGAAACGGTTGTAAGTGCGCTGTGCATACTTTTGTGTTAGTTTATTATGACTAATTAAATGTTACGACTTTTGATATCTTTGTTGTTTCATTTTTACCTAAAATCGTTTGTGTGCAAATTATATCAGAATCAGAATATTTTTATTTGTAAACATAGGTATGTGAGGTGTTACAGGTAGGAAGATTCTCCATGTTTTGCCCAGAGGCGTACAAATATTGTATATAATTAAAATTATTTAACATTGTCATCATTCAAAAATTAATTGACACTTGTAATTGCAAATTAAATTGAAACCGATTAAGTAACATGTCATACAATACTAATGCCAAATAAAAATAGGATCATCAAATAAGTCATAAGTAATGCCAATATTAACAAGATTTAACAAATTGTCTAGAGAGATTAATTTTCGTGTCATATTATTTAGCGTTAAATATAACATTAACAGATATTAATACGCATATACATATCATCACATCGTTCAAAAGTGCCATTCTGGCCTAATTGAAATAAATGATTTTGACTTTGACTTTGACTTTGACAAATAAAATAGAATTAATTCAATAAAATGTCAAAAAAAAAATCGATTTATTTATTTATTTCAATTAAAGAGTATAACATTACAGTCATAATCCAAGGCGTTATACATTTCAAATAATTATAAAAAGAAAAAAAAATGCAAAACAGAAAAGTCCTTATGAACAAATTGTCATATAGATGGTTGGCACGACTGTGCGCTTCTCACGTAGCTTTCTGCCTCGCACAGCAAAACTGTGGAATGATCTGTCGTCGGCGGTATTTCCGAACCGATACGACCTTCGAACTCGAAAGTCTTTATTTGCATGTTAAGGTAATACATACAGGTCATTAAGAAATAACAGGCACAGTTTAACGGCGTTTTTCAGGCGTTGCAAATTTTATAGCTGTCACTAGCTTATTGTATATTCCATTTGCTTAACATTTATTTTTTTAACAAATTTATTGATTTGTTCGGAATATAGGTAAGTACTTGAGTATGTAATGTATTAGTGGGTTCGAACCTTCAAGAAAAGAGCGTATTCATTTTTAGATTGCCGGCAACTCACCTGTTACTCCTTTGGTGTTGCGGGTGTCCATGGACGGAGCTTCTCAACAGGTGATCCGTCTGCTCGTTTACCAGTTCATCCCATAAAAAATGTCGCGGAGAACCTAACGGGTAACCGGGGCTCCGGCTCGACGTGCAGGAGAAGGAACGGGGTGGTTTTTAGACAGTAAGAGTTTGACACTCCCTCCCGCCTCACCCAGGCGGGAGCAGACATCGATGACTTTCCCCCCTTAAAAAAATCCCATAAAAAATACTTAAATGTTTGTATTTCAATTAAACTGCGAATCGTGGCCTGACATTATAGGTAGTGACAGTATAGTGTGCAGGTGAAAACATGGATTGACTTAGCACAGAGCATGGTACACGGACTTTTTTTTTTTTTTTTAAGGGGGGAAAATCATCGAATGACTGCCCCCGCCTGGGTGAGGCGGGAGGGAGTGTCAGACTCTTACTGACTAAAAACCACCCCGTTCCTTCTCCTGCACGTCGAGCCGGAGCCCCGGTTACCCATGGTACACGGACTAAGCCCCATATACACTACCGGCTCACCGGACAGACACTGCGGTTGGCCGGTTTACGGGCCACCTTTGCGGTCAATTGCTAGGGCGTAAGAGAGTTGACTTTAGATCATGGTAGGTATTTATAGATTAGACCAGTGTGCTTACTCTTGAATCCAATTCCGATCTATCGACATTGGTATTGTGAAATTTCGTACTCTCGAGTTGCAACACTAGCGCCCATTACATCCGTATTGGGTGGATATTGAATGAACTAAATGGTATTGAGTTTGTATTTATATTCCGTACTCTGAATGCTATTGTAACAGCTACGATTGTGGTTGTATAGTGTTGACATTGAATAATTATTGAGATTGAAATTGCATTGACATTAAGATTGATTTCAAGAGTAAGCACCCTGGGCTGGACAAACTATACCCTAGTGGTGTAATTAAATTTCTTACAAGAGCTGGAGAGCCAGAAAAATAATTTTCAGTTGTATATTGAATGACGTTTAACATTGTATTCTTTACTCACAGATTAAACTTGTCAAATCACACACTGAATTTGATTATTATTGCTGCACACAAGATGAAGATGTTGAGATTAAAATGTATAGGTATCACGTGCCACATGAAAACAAGCCGCGGGCTGCATACGGCCTTGCACAGCCCTGGATTATACCATGGTAAATTGGTTATTTGTACCTGGCTATTGTCCTCACCAAAGTCGCCAAGGACAGCAACTACAAGTATTGTACATTTAATAAAATAAATAATAATAAAAAAAATAAAATAAAAATCTTTATTTTCTCAAAAATACTCTACGGATACAAATTATATAATATGTTACAATTAAGAGACTGGTGTCTGTTAAAGGTATAACCTGTGTTACAGGTCACCAGGCCCGGGTGACCCCCGGAGACATTGAACAATATAAAGTATTTACTTAATTAAAGAAAATGGACAACATTGTATGAGTGTGTGTGTGTGTGACTGTGGGTGTGTAACAATGTAGTGTGAGTGCGTGTATATGTGTATGTAAGTGAGTGAGTTGATATGTATTATGTGTGGGTATGTATAGGTAAGTGAATGAGGTGGAAGTGTTGATATGAATGTAGTGATTGATAATTCTGCATCAGTTGTAGCTTAGGAAAGTGGTCTCAGAATTTTTTCAGTCTCCTCATAGTCTAGTTTATTTAGCCAGTCGCTGACGCTTTCTTTACATTTACTTCTGGTGAGATAATGAATGCTTAGCTCTTTATTTATTTTGTTATATAGGTATGGGCCTAAAAAGGTAAAGAAGTTTTGAGTGAAACCAAAATGTTTTCTTTCTATATGGCAGACGGTAGTAAGTCTTCTCCTGCTTGTGGAATTATCCGAATTAAATGGTAGCTGAGAGTGCATTTTTAGAACGGTGTACAGGATGAATAGCTGGCGAACTGTTAGAACATTGAATCGCTGATATAGATCATAGGTTGGGTAACGGAAAGGCTCAATCAGTAGCCTGCGCGCCGTCGCGTCGCAGCGACCGCGCATGCAGCTCATGCGGAAGAATCCCTCTGTGGTTCGAAACTAGTAGAGCTTTTCTCAGTATATTCACGTGAATAACCCGCGATTTTTAGTTAATTTAGTATGTCTCACTACCTATAAAGGTATAGTTGTTATAAAAAATACGTAGTTAAGTGGGGCAGGAATAATTCAGTGATGAAGATATTAACGGTGTAATTTTCAAAATGAACTCGGTAGTCATTTAATAAGGAAAAAACTATGAACTAAAATTATTTGTTCATACTTGCCTCGTTGGCCGAGTGGTCGCGAGTGCGACTGCCGGGCAAGGGGTCTTGGGTTCGATTCCCGGGTCGGGCAAAGAATTACTGGGTTTTTAAAAAATTCTCAGTAGTAGCACGGAGTCTGGAAATGTGCCTGGTATATGGCAATAGGCTCACCCCCTATTACATGGGACTCATAACATAAATAGTGAAAAGTGGGTGTTACTTCTGTGTGCACCTCTGCCTACCCCTTCGGGGATAAAAGGATGTTATGTATGCTAAAATTATTTGAAAGAAAAACAAAAAGAACTATTTACATAAAGCATCGAAAAATTCGTCCGTATCGACGTCAGTGGGGAAAGTACCCAGAAGGCTGGCAGCATTGCCACATTGTATGGCAATGCTTAACCTCTGACCGAGAAAAAGACCAGCCCTCTGGTCACGAGATTTGTCAACCAGGCGTTTTGAAATGTTTTTGAATAATTTAAGCGCACTCAGACCCCATGGACCTAGCGTCTCAACCCTAAACGGCTCAAAGATATAACTACCAGCAAGGTTGTTACTTGCGCCGCTTGAGGTTTTCTGCAGAGGCAGCAGCCGAACCAGCACAACCCGCCATTACTGGAAGATGAGAAGGTGCAAGGGTGTCGACGCAGGTTGCGTCCCACACCAAAGACCTTCCCAGCTTCCAGAGCATAATGGACATACCGTCGGGTCTCTTACTAATACCATGCATCGTCGCGTGCCAAACCCTTTGGTTCCGGAACAGCTGGCACACCGGCGATGATAAGAGCTCGACGGTAAAGTCAAGTTACGGTTTAAGTTGCATATATTTAATTTAGTAATAGTTAGTTTTAATTTTATTTAATTTTTTATTTTAATGAACTGAATAGTTGGCGTAAAAACGAAACGTTCCATTCTATTGACAGTTTTGGTTTGACAAATGACACAATAACATAACCTCTAAAATTAAAAAAATAGCATTGTTTTGTTATGATTGTGTTATTAAATAAGAAATACAACTATATTATAAGAATAAATAAACTGTAAAAGAATTATTAGTAGAATAATAACAATAATAGTCGTAAGGTGAGTGCTCTAATGTATTTTTTGTTAATTCTTATTGATTGTAGCGTGAACCATGTTAACTTTCGTAAATTCTGATAGATTATTAAACTATTGGTGTAAAACTACAACTGACAGATGGAAGTAAGCATATATTAATATACTATCACAATTTGTATTGCCACAAATAACTATATAACTTCTAAACGGCAAAAGCGACGGGTCTCATGAACTCAATGATAGCTCAGCACCCAGAATTAGATGTGTTCCACGATAAGTCGTATGTCATACAGAAATTAATGTATAAGTTTTTAAATATAAATCTCAATAATATAGGAACTATCTAAGGGATTAATATTGTAATAGGTAAAGTTTCTTTTTTGTATTCTAGAATGTAAGTATTTTGACTCTTGCTGTAAACTTTTATTTTAATGTAAATAAATAAATATTACTATAAAATCACTATTATAATATTGTCAACTGCCGCAACCGGACTCGGTTCCTATGGTATAATATTAGTGTCTAGAGATAGTAAGAAGGGTGGAGAGTGAATAAACAATATGGAGTTCTTCAAGAAAGGTGTAAATAGGTTGTTAAAGGGTTGGCAAGGCGCATGTAATGCCCGATGTGTTGTAAGCGTTCATAGGCCACGGTAACCGCTTACCATCAGGTGGGCCGTGTGTTATTCTTGCCATCGTAGTGGTATAAAAAAAATAAGACAAGACGAATAACGTTGGTAAAGAAGTATTAAAACGCAGTGTTACCTATGGTTTCTTGTAACGACTAAAGAAGTTTATTGCATAGATAATACATACACTATATTCCATAGATAATGCGGAATTGTAATAGACAATCAATATTACACTTACAAGTAGTTGATACTAGTATATAGATTTAATATTATTTTGTTAGTAAACAATGCATAAATAACAAGAAGAAGTTAATGTTTTATCTCATATTATTTTCATTTCAGTTCACAAAATGGCAGACACATTAAAACTCAACATACATTTTGGAGGAGGAGCAGAATTATTATTTGACAAAATTAAAAAGAGAGAAGTGGAGTTGCCAGCATTAAAAAAGTTTAAACCAGATTGCCAGAGCGAAAAGTGGACAATCAGAGAATTATTGTTATGGATTAAAGAGAATTTGCTGAGAGAAAGAGAAGAATTGTTTTTACAGGTACGTACATCACTACATAGTATAAAACAAAGTCGCTATCCGCCGTCTGTCTGTCCCTATGTATGCTTAGATTTTTAAAACTATGCAACGGATTTTGATGTGATTTTTTTAACTCGTTGAGTACCATCATTATAGACACAATTACCGCGGTCACAGGTGACCTATTGTTCTTTAATTGTCTCTATAATGACGGTACTCAACAACTTAATAGATACAATGATTCTTAACGAAGGTTTATATGTATAATGCATGCATATTGCACCCGTGCTGTCGCTAGTAGTAAATACTAAATTATGTGATTTCTTAATTTAAAACCCCTTAGTAAGTACTTTAGGCCGAGGTTTTTATTTATTTATTTTACATAAGTACAGATACAGACGACAGATTGAAATCGTACACAAAAATCTTAATTATAAATAGTGAGCGAACCTGAAGTCCAATTCCAACTGTACATAATCCATTTATATCATATTACATAAACAATTCCCAAATGTTAATCCATTTTACTGTAATAAATTTTGTTCAATTTTTGAAAACTAAAAATTACTAAAAAGCGGCCATACAAGAAATCAAAGGTAACAAAAGGTACAAAGGGAACAACTGAATAAGTGAACAACAAACCCGAAACAATGGCGTAACGACACATCATGCTCATCGAGCTTCGCTGTGACGCAGGTTATTTATTTATTTATCTACAGCTTCTGCTAGTGGCTTCGTCAACGTAGCCGTGGGATAAAAAGTATCCTATTTGTTATTTGGTAGGCAGAGATACATGTTATGGCACTTAAAGTCTAAGATCCGGCTGCAGAATCAGTGTACCCATCGAGTGTTTGCTGAAAACCAAATTTTTACACATATTCATGATTAGGAGAATTTATATCCACCAGGTTGCCTATCAAAATGTGGCCGCTAGTATTTTTAATTAAATTATTAATAATTCATAATCCGTAAGAAATTTCATTGACTTTTTTTTCAATGAAATGTCGTCTACTTTACGGCAACATCTATAAAGACTCTGAAAAATTATGGTTGCCGTTGCGCACCTGGCCGCACCTCTTCGCAGCCAGGTATACACAGGTATGAATTTGTTACATTTATACACCCACAACGTACATTTATAATTTATATATCAAATTAAAGCAAATTTTTTTCTGTATATTATTATATACGGTTGCTTAAACTGTTTAAACTGTTTGACAGTTTCTGGAATCTGGCCGCCAATAAGGGTTGCTGGCTAATAAATATAATAAATATTAAAAGTAGAGTGAAAGAGAGCTAGGCCCAATTACCCCCCCCCCTAGTCACTTCTATGCCCGAATCCTCAAATCCTCAATTCCCAAAAGGCCGGTAACGCATTGGTAACGCCTTGGTTTTCCGTGTGTCCATGGGCGACGCCGATTGCTTACCATCAGGTGATCCGTTTGCTCGTTAACAGGCTTGTACCATAAAAAAATAAATCATTGTTTTGTTTCAGGGTGACTCAGTGCGGCCTGGCATCCTAGTGCTGATAAATGATACAGACTGGGAGTTATATGGAGAATTAGATTACGAACTGCAACCTGGAGATACTGTCATGTTCATATCTACACTGCATGGCGGGTAGTGGGCGTGTTAACTGTGTGATATTATTATTATTTGTTATACAAGTGTCCTTGAAGTCGACGAACAAATGGCATTAGGTGAGCGGCAAGGTCCCAGATCTTCGCTTATTTATTTTTATTCTTCTTCACAAATATAACAATGGCGGACCTTTTTTTTTTTTTAAGGGGGGAAAATCATCGAATGACTTCCTGACTAAAAACCACCCCGTTCCTTCTCCTACACGTCGAGCCGGAGCCCCGGTTACCCGTTAGGTTCTCCGCGACTCCGAATCGGCATCGGCCCTATTGGGCCCCATCTGTGGTGGTCTGATGGCTCTTTGAGGCGCGCCTCGGCGCCGTTCGCTCGGGTCTGTTTCTGGTCGGACGGGGAGCCACCCATGCTCGCCGTCCGCAGGCCCGCGCTTACGGTGAACAATGGCGGACCTAATGCCTCAAGGCATTCTCTGACAGTTCAGTCAACCATAGAGAAGCATAGCAAAAATACAGACGAAAAAAACAAAGAATTGTAGCATCCAGAGTCAAAAGACTGGCACAGGTGTACTTTTTCGTGGATAACACAAAATCATTGTAATTGAAAAATATCTTATTTCAAGAGACTGCCTCGTTGGCCGAGTATTCGCAGGTGCGACTGCCGGGCAAGGGGTCTCGGGTTCGATTCCCGGGTCGGGCAAAGTATTACTGGGTTTTTTAAAATTCTCAGTAGTAGCACGGAGTCTGGAAATGTGCCCGGTATATGGCAATAGGCTCATTCCCTATTACATGGGACTCATAACAACTAGTGAAAAGTGGGTGTTACATTGTACTGTGGTAGAATGTGCACCTCTGCCTACCCCTTCGGGGATAAAAGGCGTGATGTTATGTATGTTATGTATCTTATTTCAATTTTTTTGTACCTCTATATTTTTCTGATAACTGTTGGAACCTTGCCGACCACCTGGTGGCATTTGATCATGGACTTCAGGGACACAGTATAAAATTATTTTATTATAAATAAAAGATTAAAGTAACGAACATGGTGTTTTGTTTTTACAATAACTATCGTGAGACATACTAAATTAACTAAAAATCGCGGGTTATTCACGTGAATATACTGAGAAAAAGCTCTACTTGTTTCGAACCACAGAGGGGTTCTTCCTCATGAGCAGCGTGCTCGGTCGCGGCGATGTCTACAGCCTACTGGCTGGCGTTGGCGCTCGCATCGGCGTTGCTACTTGCGCTGCGAGCCCACCGCGCCCTCTGCCATGGTGTTTCGTTGTGAATTTATTTTATTTCTATTTTTTTTATGGCATAAGCCGGTAAACGAGCAGACGGATCACCTGATGGTAAGCAATCGGCGTCGCCCATGGACACCTGGAACACCAGAGGCGTTACAAGTGGGTTACCGGCCTTTTGGGGATTAGGAGTTTGATGATCGTTGGGGATTCAGGGATTGGGGAGATTAGGGAAGGGGAGGGTAATTGGGCCTCCGGTAACCTCACTCACACGACGAAACACAACGCAAGCGTTGCTTCACGTCGGTTTTCTGCTCGGCCGTTGTATCACTCCGGTCGAGCCGGCCCATTCGTGCTGAAGCATGGCTCTCCGACATTTAAAAACATCAGGTTCCTCAAATCCCTTATGTCAAAAAGGCCGGCAACGCATTGGTAACTCCTTTCGTGTTGCTTACTGTGTTATTTACTATCAGGTATCAGGGTATGCGTTTGACAGCGTATGCTCGGAATTTATTAGACAAACAAGACCTCATGCTACTATAAGCCAAGGATACAGTAGAGGACAAATGGCCAGCGACGTTGGGTGAAGGAGCGTGACATTGCGTAGATATGTAAATGAAAGAAAAAAAAAGCATTTATTTGACAAGTGGGCACACAAATATAAAGATTATAAAAATAAACATAAAAATACAGTTACATAAATAATACAAAATAAAAATGAAGACTAAAGAAGATAACTTTCTAATAATGGTGACTGGACAATAGATGTCACATCTATTGTCCAGTAATGAAAACGCTTAAGGTGTTATTTATTTATTTATTCATTTATTACCACACTTACATCTATCATTACAGGTTTAACCTAATGTGACAGTGAAGCTACTTACATTAAACAAAACATGTTATAGTGACATCTATCGTCATAATAACTTAAACTAGTTCCAACAATACACCACTAGATGGCACTCTTAACAAATTAACGTAAGAATAAGTGTGTGTGGATAAATATTTTAAGTATTACCTTGTATTTTTGTCATTTAAAAGTATATTAATACACTCATAAAATTCAGTGTTCTCGCGACCGTTGTTAAAGCAATATGTTCAAAGTGTTGCATATATACATTTTGTTTTTGTATAAAAAAGTAAAAGTTTATTATTTTTTACTAGAATGCTCATTTCGGACATGCTTGCGAATCGACAGGCGTTCGATTATTGAATATTTTTGAGCATACTTAATTATGGTATTTTAAGAGCATCTGTCACAATAGCTTAAATATCGCAATGTTATTCATTTCGGCTCCCACGGGCCATAGAAGTGTACACAAAAATATTCTACCTACTCTGCAACAAGATGGCTGACTTTCTCTTCCTTTTTTTAACAATATATTATGTAAATCTATGTAAAATGAATACGTTGCTAAAACCTGCAACCAGTGCGTCCTGTTGATAAACCAGTCGTGCATGCGCCGTAATTGGCTTACCGACGTTTGATTCATGACAAAAACTGGTGAGCAGGGGTGTATTTAGAACCTATTTTAAATTATGCTTTAAATATTTCAAGTGTGGGCCATGTTTTTGCACGAATGGGCCGGCTCGACCGGAGTGATACCACCAAAGAACAGAAAACCGACCGTCGTGAGTCCCCTCTTCCCTTTAACCCCCAACCGTCCTCAAATTCCTAATCCCCAAAAGGTCGGTAGCACACTTGTAACGCCTCTGGTGT
This sequence comes from Spodoptera picta, assembly GCA_038387885.1. Classification (NCBI taxonomy): domain Eukaryota; kingdom Metazoa; phylum Arthropoda; class Insecta; order Lepidoptera; family Noctuidae; genus Spodoptera; species Spodoptera picta. The sequence continues at coordinate 875,398 of JAZHFQ010000252.1, read as the reverse complement.
TTCAGGTGTCCACGGGTGACGCTGATCACTCACCATCAAGTGATCCGACTGCTCGTTTACCGGCTTATAAATAAATAAATAAAATAGCCTTTATTGCTGTGTCTTATCAACTATTACATATTTTCTTTAACATGCCTACTTTATAACATACAAATTTTTATTACTTGCTTTTTAACTATCGGCAACTAGGTGTTTTTGTGGAACAGCTTGTCTGTCGACAAAGGCCTCCTCTAAAGATTTCCATGTATCCCTGTCTCTAATTCGGAGTCGCGGAGAACCTAACGGGTAACCGGGGCTCCGGCTCGACGTGCAGGAGAAGGAACGGGGTGGTTTTTAGTCAGTAAGAGTCTGACACTCCCTCCCGCCTCACCCAGGCGGGAGCAGTCATTCGATGATTTTCCCCCCTTAAAAAAAATCCCTGTCTCTAGCTAAACGGGCCCATACTGGACCAGCTATTTTCCTGATATCATCTTCCCATCTTTTCGTTTGTCTACCTCTTCTTCTTTTACTGTCCCTTGGATACCATTCTGTCACTAGCTTAGTCCATTTGTCTCTATATTCCCTTAGCATATGTCCCGTCCAACGCCACTTGAGCTGTCTGTAGACCTTGTGTACATTTTTAAATTTAGTTTTCTTTTTAATTTCTTGCAGTTTTATTCTGTCTCTTCTTTTTATACCTAATATGCTCCTTTCTATTGTATTTTGACAAACTTTTAATTTTTGTTCTAGTAGTTCAGTTAATGCCCATGTTTGGCACCCGTATAGTAAACATTTATTTACCGGCTTATACCATAACAAAAAATGCTTGTAGGTACTTAGTGCTAGACATACAATATTTGCGACGAAAATAAATGATAGGTACATGCTTCTTCGAAGTTTGTAATGAATAGTGTGGTGATTCCGTAAGAGCATCCCGGGCCACGATCACAGGCAGTGGAGCAATATCGCAGTGGTTTTAGCCGGTAAGAGTCCGGCACGCCCTCCCGTCGTCACTTACATGAGGAGTAGAGATAAAGTAAAAATCAAACCATTATTTCAAATTAAACCATAATTTGTTACGTTTGAAACGTCAACGAATACAACGAAAATAATAGTCTGTCAGTCCGTCCGTCAGTGAAGCTAGGTAGGATAGAAAAAAAGGTATAATGAACAGTGACTCACGCAACTTTGCAAGACTTTTATTGGCAGATAGCTCATGTACTAAGGAGTAACATAAGCAAATTTTTTTAAAAATAGAAACTTACATGTTGCATGGACCGCACGGTTGGTGCGGTGGCTGGGCAACCGGCTGCCGTGCAACGTGTCGCGGGTTCGATTCCCGCACGGAACAACACTTTGTGTGCTCCACAAATTGTTGTTTCGGGTCTGGGTGTCATTGTGTATGTGAACTTGTATGTTTGTAAACGCACCCACGACACAGGAGAAAATCCTAATGTGTGGCAACGTTTTTTTTAAAAAAAAAGAAAGAAAGAAAAAAACATGTATGTATTAGATCAAATCAAATCAAATCAAATCATTTATTCATTTGCGAACATGGGTACAAAAAAAAAGGTCTTATAAATACAAAATAGTGTCCATTAACCATATTCTACCTTAAAGGCATGCAAATTTAAAAGAAAGATACAATAACACATATTAGGCACCAATAAACTAGTATTTTACAAATGAGGTAACATTATATAAGCTTATCCTGTAAATATTCTGTGACAGAGTAATATGCTTTTTTCAGTAACAGTGTTTTAACATTGTTTTTAAATATATTTTCATCACTTATGCCCAGAAATGAATTTGGTAAATGATTATATATGCGTGGAGCCATACATAATATACTTTTATTTAATAATGTTGTTTTGTTGCTTGGTAGACATACATTGAATTTGTGTCTTTTACTGTGTAACTTATTAAAATAGTGTGTATTCCTTCTAACAAACATTATAACTTCGAATATATATATGCAAGGTAAAGTAAGAATATTTAATTTCAAAAACAATGGTCTACAGCTGTCAGTTATTTTTATACTAGTTATGGCTCGGATACATCTCTTCTGGGCTTTAAACACAGCTTCTTTATTGGTAGTATTGCCCCAAAAAATAACACAATACTTCAAAATAGGTACAACATAGCCATTGTAGGCTGTAAGGACTGTAGAAATATTAACCGTTTGTTTAATTTTGAACAATGCATAAGAAAAGGCATTCAATTTAGTGCACAGTAGATGGATATGTTCCTTAAAATTTATATTGTTGTCTATGTATATACCCAGAAATCTCGTAACGTCAACTTCTTGGATCTTGGTGTCGCGATAATTTATATTCATGTTTGCTATTTTACTAACTCTATTTCTGAATGTCATGAAATTTGTTTTGTTGAGATTTATGTGTAGATTGTTTAATGTTAGCCAATTTATGATGTTTTCTAAAGTCATGTTTATCTCAAGTTCCATGCGTGATTTACTATCTCCTGTGAACATTATAGTACTGTCATCAGCAAACAAAATCGTGTTGTATTTAGTGGCCTTTGGGAGATCATTAATGTATATTATAAAAAGAAGCGGGCCCAGTACACTTCCTTGTGGAACTCCAGATATTACTTTTCTACATGAGGATGAATAATTTATATTTTTTTTGGCATAGGGACATATCCTTGTTATTTGCGTTACTTGTGATCTATTACCTAAGTATGATTTAATCAAGTTATGTATATTTCCTCTGACACCGTAAGCGTACAATTTATTAAGGAGTATTTTGTGGGCCACATAATCAAATGCCTTTGTGAGGTTCATAAACAATGCACATGTTTGTCCGCCTTTATCCATGTCAGTTAATATGTTTTGTAGAAAATTATATACTGCTATATTAATCGATTTATTTTTACGAAAACCAATTTGTTCGGTACAAAATAAGTTATTTTTCTCAAAATAATTGTAAATACTATCATGGATCACTTTCTCAAATATCTTTGATATGACTGGTACAAGAGCTATTGGGCGGTAGCAGTTCACCTCATTTTTATTGCCTTTTTTAAATAAAGGTTTAATTACAGTTAATTTCAGTTTTTCTGGGAATACTCCATTTGTTATACTGAAATTTATTATATGACTAAGAATATACGATAACTTAGTAGATATGTACGTGTTTTAATATTTTTGTTGATATATCATCATATCCAGTACTATTTGTGTTCTTGAGGCCTTTAATTATTCTGTATATATCTGCTGGTATAGTTGGATACATAAATATAGAATTTGATTCGAATGGGATTTCGCGCGTTATTCGAGATCTTGGATTATTTGGTGCGGAAATTTTAATTTGGTCAATGAAGAAATTGTTGAAATAGTTAGCAATCTGTTTAGGTTCAGTTATTATATTACCATCAACAGTTATCTGTTGCATTTGATCTTTAGGGACATTAAATTTATTTGTATTTATTATCTTCCAAGTAGCTTGTGACTTATTTCGAGCAGTATTTATGTAATTATCATTACGTGACTTTTGCGTTGATTTTATGATCTGATTTAATTTTGAAGACAAAGATAAGAATGATTTTTTATTATTATCTGTAGGATTTTTTCTGTATTCCCACAAAAGTTGTCGTTTACGCTTACAGCATACTCTAAGACCTTTTGTGATCCATCGAGGACGAGATCTTGTTGATATTCTTATCTGTATAGTTGGGAAGCAAAGATTATAGAATAGGTGAAATATTTCATAGAAGTCATTGAATGCTAGGTTTGGATCTGTGTTCAAGAAGACGTCATTGAAATGTAGAGAATTTATGCATTGTTTGAATTTACAAATGTTTTCTTTAGAATAATCTCTTTTTTCTATGTTCCATGATTTAAGAGAGAAACTAGATTTAACTGGACATGAAAGCAACTGTGCGGTGTGATCAGAAAGTGCAAATTCAATAACCTTTGCGGAACATCCTTTAACATTAAATATAATATTATCGATACATGTCTTACTTGATATCCGTGTTGGTTCATTGATGCCCAATTTTAGGTTGTAACTGTGTAGAATTTGCATAAATTCAGTTGCTTCATAAGTTTTTTTAAGCATATTTATATTAAAGTCACCGCAAATTATTACTTTTTTTTACCATAACAAAGTCGACCAAGAAGGAAGTTTAGGTTCTGGAAGAATTTATGTATATCCTCTGTATTTGGTCTTGGAGGTCTGTAGACACATATGACGTATATTTTATAGTCTATTAACTCAATGCCAGAACATTCAATTATATTTTCAAGTGAGTAACTACTGAAATCATTTATTGGTGCATATTGAAATGAATTTTCTATTAAGATACAGGATCCACCGCGGCGATTTTTCCTATAGAAACAAGAAGCCAGTTTATAATTATTATTATATTTAATATGTTACTGTCCGTTTCTACCATATTATGTTCAGTAATGCATAGCACATTTATAGGATTTAGTTCATTTTCAAGAGCTAACATTAAAAGTTCTGACTTAGAGACAAGGCCATTTATGTTTTGGTGCAGAATATTTATATGTTTAAACACGAAAAAGCTCTTTTGATACTTGTGGAGTAGATGTATTATCTATAGTTTGATTCTGCAATGTGAGGGTTGGAGAACAAGTATCACTAGGAGATGGAAATTTATTGTTCTGAAGTATAGATTCATTGTAGTGTCGATTTGATTTAACATCTGTTAATTTTGAAAAATAATATGGAATAGTGCCAGGTTTTAATTGACTAATTTTATTTAAATTTTCTGTTGTATCTCCAGTGTCATAATTATGTTCATAAAATGTGTTTAAGTATTGTATATATTTATTTAGTTTATAAAATATTTTTTCCATTCCAATATTATTCACTTTTCCCGTAAATTTAGAGAACATATCGTAGGTATATTTCAAATATTTATTAGTGTCAAACGTATACGTATATTCAAACCTCTTGTTACTTAAATACAGATGTTGGTTGAATGCTTCTATTCTCTTATTAAACAACATTACGTTACCCTTTAGTTTAAAATTTGGAACACACAAAATAACATTAGTATGTGTTATTTTTTCAAGCTTACTTTTTATGTAATTTACCAATAATTCATAGTTTTTAGAAACGACAAAATCTCTTTCACCTAACATAATTATACAAAAATCTTTCAGAGTGTAATTAACAAGTTTTAAGTCAAGTCCTGACAGAATTTCCGTTATTCCAGCATTTGGGAGACAGTAATGGCAGATTTTATTATTTGGGAAAACATTTTCAGCTGTTTTTAGAATAGTATTTGTATTGTTATCACTAACTACACAAATTTTGCTGAAGTACGTTTTATTTCTATTATCTATTAATTCCCTATGAATATATTTTGTTGTATCTTCCCTTACTTGAGAAGCAGTAGTGTCGTTTGCTTCTGGGTAAATTAACAATTTGGATGATTTTGGAATATCATCGATAATTTTTTCATTCTTAGAGCATAGTAGTTTGTTACCTGTTTGTGTACTAGATCTTGATTCAGATTTTTTAATAGGACTTTCTTGTGTGTTTAAGAAATCAAGCTTAGATCGTACTAGACTTTTACGTTTTGTAGTGGGTTTCTTCTTAATCGTACTTGTACATACATGTTTCAACTTGTTAACTGTTAATTTGTAGTGATTAATTTGTTCAGCTTGTGCACTATTTTCTAACAGTAATTTTTCTATTTCATTTTCAGCTATTTTTAGGTTTTCTTCAAGTTTATATATTTTATTCTTCAATTCTTCAACGTCATCGTTAGACCTCTGTATTTCAGTATAGCTTCTGTTCATAATATTTGAAGATGTTGAAATAAATGATGAATGCTCATCTTCATTTTCTGAAACTTCCGAAAACGCCCCAAATGAGTTTTCTGTTGCAAAAGTTGCTTGACATGGTTTGTTTCTAAACGTAACATTACTTATTGGAGTGATGCATATTTTTGTTGGACTACTTAGTAGATTAATATGCGATATACTATCTGTGGAACTAGTAGCCATTTTTGTTATACATGTTTTACAGCGCCATTTTTTCTTTGATTCTGGGTCCATTAGTCTGTATTAACATCACTATTTAGTAAGTCGTGGCCCCCTCACTATAATCTGATATTTATGGTAGGACACTCGTCATCAATGTCGCGGTCTACCCGTCATACTCAGTTGTGTGTTCACGTCGTGCACCCTGCACATTATTATAATAAATCGAAGTAAAATAAATCAGACTATTAATTTATCAATCCACCAACATAACATGGTGTCAGAAGTGAGTTTTTTTTAAGGGGGGAAAATCATCGAATGACTGCTCCCGCCTGGGTGAGGCGGGATGGAGTGTCAGACTCTTACTGACTAAAAACCACCCCGTTCCTTCTCTTGCACGTCGAGCCGGAGTCCCGATTACCCGTTAGGTTCTCCGCGACATGGAAAATCGGTTATGTTCATTCTACGCGGACCAAGTCTCGGGCAATAGCTAGTCCTACCACAAAATACTCCCTAGTCCGCCCCTGCGCGCTGTCACTCAATTAAAAATAAAGGGGCTGCCCTTAGCACCCTTGTTTGTTAGGGCGGCGGTACCGACGGGGACACAAGTCATTGTGGATCATGCGAAGTTATTGAAAAAAAGGTTTTATACACCTTTATTGTAATGAGGAAAGTATTGACTTTGAATAAGCTCTGGAACAAGGATGTTGAACAAAAGGCGGACACAGTCTCTTAAAACGAATTCTAAGTCAAAGCATTCATTTCAATTGAACCATAAATTGGTACTTTTGAAACGTTAACAAATACAAAATAAATAATAGTCCGTCAGTGAAGCTAGGCGCTCGTTCCAAAATGTACATTCGTAGAAACAACGACTGTGGCACCAGAGGCCTAGTACGAGTTTCTTTTTCGTTTAAAGTAATCGTAACGAGTACGCGTTCGGCGCTCTGAGGCCTTAGTACGAGTTTGATTTACGTTTCAAGTATTCGAAACGAGTTCGCGTTCGGCACTCTGATTGGCCGGCGCCAATGAACCAACCAATCACAGCGCCGAACGCGTACTCGTTACGATTACTTTAAATGTAAAACAAACTCGTACTAAGGCTTCAGATTGGCCGGCTCCAATGAACCAACCAATCAGAGCGCTGGATGAGGTTTCGTTTCGATTACTTTAAACGAAAAAGAAACTCGTACTAAGCCCTCAGATACCGAATATTCGGCTGGTAGTCAGGCCGAATATCGGTATCCGGTATCCGGCCAAACAACTTATTTATTTATTTATTTATTAAAGGCACATCAACAGTATACATATTATACACTAGCCATAACACAGTTGAATACAAAATTAAAAATTTTGATATGCATACCAGTGACAGATGTAAGGTACACAACACTCACGGGATCATAAATTCCATGTACAATTATATTAGTAAAGACAAAAAAAAAAACAAAGCAAACAAAAATAAAATAATAATTAAAGCAATGTAACACTACTTAAATGTTTTAACTACCTAATTCCTAAACACGTGAAGCGAATCGTGAAAGATGTCCAAGTCATCCGAGTCCCCGCAACGGTCGTTGTATTCTGAGCATATTCGTCATAGTGGTGAGTTTTGTGCTACTTCGTTGCATCTCTAATAATAATTATTAAAATCGAAACACTTTTGTTGCCAAGTATCCTTCATAAAACGTACAGTCGGTCCCGCAAATGAGTCCCACCAGAGATTGTGTTTTAATCTGTGTAATATTATTACGTGTGACGTCACCCAGGGGGCGCCACCGTACATTGAAAAACATGACATTTTACATACTGGTATTATGATTGATGGCTTTCAAGTTTTATTAAGAGAGTAAAGCTTATTGATTTAAGCTTAGTTTTTCATATAGTTTTACCTACACAAGACTCATAATATTATATATAATTGGTGAAAAGTCGGTGTTACATTGCATATGTGCACCTCTGTCTACCCCTTCATTGATCAACAGGCGTGACGTTATGCTATGTGATAAACTATCACCACCTCTACTCTTCCCGCGGGTGTCATATACCCGACTAAGACACTACACATTAGACAGCGCGTGCAGCAGCGCTCTCTGATAAACCTGAACCTTGTATACTGCGACCTCCAACCCGCCTGCCTGCGGAGATTATGACAAACCCTCTTATGTAGAGGAGACTCATAGTGCAGCGAATTATGGTACTAGCGAGCTGGTTTGATGATGGAATTGGAAGGTGAATGAACCTTGAGTTACAACATCACGCCTTTCTTCCCCAAAGGGGTAGGCAGAGGTGCACATTATGGCACTTAATGCCACTGTACAATGTAACACCCGCTTTTCACAATTTTATGCTATGGGTCCCATGTAATAGGGGGTGGGCCTATTGCCATATTCCGGGCACAATTCCAGACGCCTTGCTACCACTGAGAATTTTTTTAAAACCCAGTAATACTTTGCCCGATCCGGAATCGAACCGGAAACCCTTTGCCCGAGTCGCACTTGCGACCACTCGGCCAACGAGGCAGACCTTGAGTTATTAGTGAACATATCGAGTTTTGTCTCATTAGGTATACCCATTTCTCCTGATGACGAGGAAAATATGATTAAAAGTGAATTCTTATCTTTTATTTAAATTTTTATTGAGGGGTAAAATCATCGAATCACTTCTCTCGTCCGGGTGAGGCGGGAGAGAGTGTCAGACTCTTACTGACTAAAAACCACCCCGTTCCTACTCCTGCACTTCGAGCCGGAGCCCCGGTAACCCGTTAGGTTCTCCGCGGCTAGCTTTTATTCATCTTAATGTGTGTGTGTCTTACAACTGAATGTTGAAGCAGATATCTTCAACCGATTGAACTGAAATTTTGTATACACATTTAGTTTGCAAGACAATAAATGCCAAACTGCTTAAAAGGTATTTAAAAAGATTTTTATTAATTTTTTAACTATGATTTTATAATATGTCGGTTTTCTGTGAGGCGGAGTGATACCACGGCCTCACACAACGTGAGACAACCGAAGCGTTGTTTTTCGTCGTGTGAGTGAGGTTACCGGAGGCCCAATTGCTCCTCCCCCCTTCCCCAATATCCCCAATCCCTGAATTCCCAACAATCCTCAAATTCCTAATCCCTAAAAGGCCGGTAACGCACTTGTAACGCCTCTGGTGTTCCGTGTGTCCATGAGCGACGCCGATTGCTTACCATCAGGTAATCCGTTTGCTCGTTTACCATAGAGAAAATGTATTAAGTTGTACAGTTTAGGAAATTATTGAATGTAAACTAAAGGTAAAAGTAAATGAAAGTGCTTCGTGTTATTTCGGTAGGTTTCGGCTATCTTCGGGTTGGCGATCGATCGTGTACACGGCGAAGAAGATTTTGATACATTGCCATTTTAACATGGTGTCATATTTTATTTGAAATGGTTTTTTCGTCGGCTTTTAAAGTACCTAAAAATATAAACATAATAATTTTACATAATATTTTTATAATTTTATTTACCTATAAATATAAACATAATAATTATTTTATGTTGTAATGTAACACCCACTTTTCACTATTTATGTTATGAGTCCCATGTAATAGCCATATATATACCGGGCACATTTCCTGACTCCGTGCTACTAGTGTGATTTTGCGACCCGGAAATCGAACCCGAGACCCCTTGCCCGGCAGTCGCACTTGTGACCACTCGGCCAATGAGGCAAATAGCTTAACTTTTAATTTTTTTCTTCTACATATCTTTATTCTTTTATTCTTCTTCTACAATTTTTTGTCTTCTACATAAATAATATATAACTTATAATAATATAATAACATAATACATAGCTTTATGTATTTTCCGAGGCACGGCAACTTCCCAAAAAACACAAGTATCAAAGCCGCTACCCCGCGCTACACGACTCCCTCACATTGCTGTAGGTCGTGCAATCATAAATTTTAAGCATGGCTCTACATACACCACTCGAGGTAGAGGTAGTTTGACATCGATTCCCGAGCCATACAATGTAGAGGTATTTTTTTTTTTTTTTAAGTGGGGAAAATCATCGAATGACTGCTCCCGCCTGGGTGAGGCGGGAGGGAGTGTCAGACTCTTACTGACTAAAAACCACCCCGTTCCTTCTCCTGCACGTCGAGCCGGAGCCCCGGTTACCCGTTAGGTTCTCCGCGACTCCGAATCGGCATCGGCCCTATTGGGCCCCATCTGTGGTGGTCTGATGGCTCTTTGAGGCGCGCGCGGAACGCGAATGTAGAGGTATAGTTTGATTTTATTAATATGGTAGATGCCTAATTTTTATTTTAATGTCCGTCTGGTAGATTATTTTAAATCATTAGACACGTATTTTTTATTTTCTCACAGAAACGAATACTTTCGACGATATATTGATTTGAAATGTCGCGTGACGTCACTTCTATGTATATTTTATACGTAGAAATGACGTTTTAGCCCCCACTCCTAAACTTTGATTCGTTTTATCTAAGTATTGTTTTATTATACGAGAAAATAAAAAAATACGTGTCTAATATTGTTTCATTACCTAACTGATGGACTAATTAGATTTTTAATTTTCATACCCTGTCATCATCCCTATTCTAAGAGAGGTAGACAGACTTATCTTATTAATATTAATGTTACAAATTTGAAACTTTGTTCGTATGTATGTTTATTACGCAATAACATCAAAATGGCTGAAGGGAAGACGGCCTCATTGTCCGAGTGGTCGCAAGTGCGACTGCCGGGCAAGGGGTCTCGGATTCGATTCCCGGGTAGGGCACAGTATTACTGGGTTTTTAAAAAAAAATCCCAGTAGTAGCACGGAGTCTGGAAATGTGTCCGGTATATGGCAATAGGCTCACCTCCTCCACCCACCATGTAATAGGGGTATTACATGGGACTCATAACATAAATAGTGAAAAGTAGGTGTTACATTGTACAGTGGCATAATGTACACCTCTGCCTATCCCTTCGGGGATAAAAGGCGTGATGTTATGTTATGTTATGTTGGCTGAAGGGATAGAGATGAAATTTGGAACAGGGGTAGATTGTGGTCTGAAATAACATGTAGACTACTTTTTATACACCGGGAACGCGAGCAAAGCCACGGGCAGAGGCTAGTAAAATAATATAATAAGTGCAACATTTTTTGTTGTTAATAAACAACTGGCAACAAAACCTTTGCCTTATATGGACGAGAAGACTACATTAGTCACTCTACTCTTCCCGCGGGTGTCGTATACCCGACTAAGAGACTACATGTTTAAACGTACCCTTAATCGATGAGCATGCATGAAAAGACTGATGACTGTTGATGAAGCGAAAGAGGTAAGAACCGTTGCATTTTTTTAAAACGTTGCTCCGTCTCTGAGAACCTAACGGGTAACCGGGGCTCCGGCTCGACGTGCAGGAGAAGGAACGGGGTGGTTTTTAGTCAGTAAGAGTCTGACACTCCCTCCCGTTTCACCCAGGCGGGAGCAGTCGTTCGATGATTTTCCCGCCTTAAAAAAATACTAGGATTTTTTCTGTGTCGTGTGTGCGTTTACAAACATACAAGTTCACATACACATGACACCCAGACCAGATTACACAAAGAGTTGCTTCGTGCGGGAATCGAACCCGCTACGTGTTGCAGCCAGTTACCTAGCCACCGCGCTAACTGTGCAGTCCATTGGCGCTCCATAGTCCTCTGCCAACTCCTATAGGAGACAGGCGTGAAGTCATATATGTATGTATAATATAATACCAATACAATGTTAATAATGGTCGTTTTCATTAAGTACCCCTTAACCATCTCTTTGCTAAAACTTACTTCGCGTACTGTTAGGGGATACTTATAGGTAGATGAAGATGGTGTTAAATGTCACCTATCTTAGCTTAAGTGTTCCTTAAATTTAGGAGCAGGTTGATGAAATCGGGTATTAGCTTGCTACGATCGAAAATTCCTCCTCACAGAAAACAGACGTAAAACAACGCTTGCATTGTGTGGGTGAGGTTACAGGAGGCCCAATTACCGGGTCCTCAGTCTCCCCAATCCATGAATCCTCCACAATCCTCAAATTCCCAATTCCCAAAACGCGTAACGCATTTCTAACGCCTTGGTGTTCCGTGTGTCCATGGGCGACGCCGATTGCTTACCATCAGGTGATCCGTCTGCTCGTTTACCGGCTTATTCTCATAAAAAAGAAAATATATACGAACGTAGCGCTTCGTAGACAGTGCTACGTAGAATGACGTAGCACTTACTACGCCGTAGCGCGTAGTACCGTGGCCGACAAGTATAGATCTATTCTTGGATACACAAACAGATTGAATTGAAATATTATTTTGTTATTGTTGTCATAACATTACGCCTTTTAATCACTGAGGGGGTAAACAGAGATGAATATAAAATGTAAAAGATCCACCAGTCAAACTATTTATGTATAGTTTTGTTGGACATGGCGTTAAATTGTAAGGCATACCTTGTACCTTTTATTATTAAATAAATAAATACAATGTAACATCCACTTTACCCCAGCAACATACATCAACAGCTTATCCACTGATGACCAAAGTCCTTTTCTCACACGGAGACGGTTTGAGCATTAATCACCACGCTTGCTGAATGCGGGTTGGCAATTTCAATCATTTCTTGAAGGGTATATAATCTTGGTGTCTTCAAGGCCCGAGTGAATAGGTTGCTTATGGGACGACGTGCTCCATCGTAGACCGCGTCATCGTGCACCACCAGACGAGATAGTGGTCGAATGTCAGCCCATCAAATATATGTATATTTAAAAGAACTTATAATTAGATATTATAAGTCCAGGTTTCCTCATGATGTTTTCCGTCACCTTTTGTCAGTGGTGTCTGAATAATCTTAGAAAGTACATATAACTCGGAAAAAGTCACATTGGTACTTGTCGTTTGTTGATTTCGAACTAGCACCTTCATGCATATGCCACCATGACCTATTTACGAGGCGTGTACGTTTTATATCGTCACCCTACACTAGAATTGTGTCCTGTGTCGTGTGTACGTTTACAAACATACCTCTACAAGTTCACGTACACATCACACAGACACTGAACTACAATTTGCGGATCACAGAAACAATTCTCAAAAAAAAAACCTGATTGTAATTTCACCCCCTTGACGATAGATCGATCTGATATTTGGTACACACTCTCTTGATAACTATACAATATAATATAATGTTCCACAACTACCTCCATTATGGATATCTAACGAAAGGACTTGATTGGTAGAATAGCTCATGGGAACCTGATATTCATGTATTGTAAAGAATTAAAAAAGTTTCATAATGGCATTAGCAGGGTATGAAAATTAAAAATCAATTTAGTCCGTAAGATAGGTAATGAAAAAATATTATACACGTATTTTTTTATTTTGTTGTATAATATTATAATAATACTTAGATAAAACGAATCAAAGTTTAGGAGTGGTTGCTAAAACGTCATTTCTACGTATAAAATGTACATAGAAGTGACGTCACGCGACATTTCAAATCAATATATCATCGAAAGTATTCGTTTGTGTAAGAAAATATAAAATACGTGTCTAATGATTTAAAATAATCTACCAGACGGACATTAAAATAAAAATTAGGCATCTACCCTATTGTGCCCGGTATATGGCAATAGGCTAACCCCATATGAGACATATAACATAAATAGTGAAAAGTGGGTGTTACATTGTATATATTCCTGGCTTCAGAAATAAAAGGCCATATGTATATCTAAAAATAAATATATAAATAATTAATTACAATGATATAATAACACGTTTTTTTTAATAGAAATATATGATAGAGTTCGCGCCGATTCGCTGTCTCTCTTGCAGCGTATTCCATCCTTGTCTGTCAAGGAGGTTAGCATTTTATAAGGGTGGAATGGATGTGGCAATTTAGAGGTCGGGGAAATACGTACAACGGTAGGTAGTGCGATTCGGCAGGATATGTTCTTGGGTTTGATTTTGAGGCTAGGTAATGTTAGCTATTATTAATACTGTTTTAGTCTTTGTTCTTCGCGTTTTATTCTTCGAAGGGATGAGAGAAGATATATACAACATGTAACGTAAATAACGCACACCCTCAAACACCCCAATTAGAATATTATGTTATAATCATAATACATACACTAAATGTTTAATTTAACATGTATATGCATCCTTACTGGTCTTGTCATAAGGTTTATTTTCTTTATTTTGTATTGAATGATAGAATTTGTATGAATACAAATAAAACTGCGATTTTAAAAGTCTTATTGCTTTGACTTACGGTCCATTTCGACTTGTTTTAACGATACAGGGTTAATATGACAATAATTTCCGTAGTTTTAATTATTTTTGGGATAAAAAATTTCCTATACTAAAAATAATATAAATCGATTCAGTCAACGATTCTGAACAAACTAGTTTCAGGATGTGCGTTATATATATATACCTCTACAACATGTGACTTAATCTTTTCATTACAGGTATGTTTTGTATGTATTACTGTGTGTAAAGTTTAGTTTAGTTTTTAATGTAAATTTTTAAATAAATAAAAAATCTTTTGAATACAGATGCAAAACATTGCGTTTGTTTATGGTGGATTGCCAATAATTGGTCTTATATATATTTTACAATTATTGCATTGTTACATATAAAACAAATGCCGTTGTTACAAGAGTAACCTATGGAGTTTCTTGCTCGTTCTTCTCCATAGGAATCTACACCTTGGAATGAGCAAATCGCTTCACATAATATAACATAACATCATGCCTTTTATCCCCGAAGGGGTAGGCAGAGGTGTACATTATGCCACTGTAGAGGTACAATGTAATACCCACTTTTCACTATTTATGTTATGAGTCCTATGTAATAGGGGGTGAGCTTATTGCCATATGCCGGGCACAATTCCAGACTCCGTGCTACTACTGGGAATTTTTTGAAAAACCCAGTAATACTTTGACCGACCCGGGAATCGAACCCGAGACCCCTTGCCCGGCAGTCGCACTTGCGACCACTCGTACAATGAGGCAAATAGCTTAACTTTTAATTTTTTGTCTTGACGTTCAAAAGTGCCTTTCTGGTCAAATTGAAATAAATGATTTTGACTTTGACTTTGTCTTAAAATATACCACATCAAAAACCAGACCCCTTGTATTAACTCCACGCCTCCGAGTATCGAACCTCCCCAGTGTCGGACGAAAACTCGCAACGAACGGATGTGTGTCTCCCGTTTAAAAACACACAGAAAAAACCTTAAAAAATAACAGTTTAATAAATGTATTATATTATATATTAATTTTATAGTAAATTCCTGTGTTTTTTACAGTGGAAAATAGTGTTTAGAAGTGCGCAATCTGAAAGGAATTTTCAGTGAATCGGTATACCAATATGGCGTACAAGAGCTGAAATGTACGCGATTTCAGTCGTATTTTCGGGCGTGGAGCGCTGAAAATCGGTAGGTTCTTGTGTTTTAAAATATTCCTTGTTTAATTCGAAAGGTTTTGATATATAATTTATATAGTTTTTAGCGGTTTTGAATCTATGTGTGTGGTTTTACGAAATGCGTTTTTAGCTCTGAAGCACGCGTTATCCTCTGAAGTAGGTTTCAAAATCAAACGCGTTTGTACGTAATAAGACTTCCCCTAAATACTGTTTATATTAATATATAGTAATTTTAACCTAAATATAGATGTGAATAAGTTCATTTTTCAATGAAATCGTGGACCAATAGTCAGTATATTTATGACCTTTGTATTAGATAGGTACAAACATTTTGACTTTCTTTTGTTATTTTCGAATTGTAGGCATTTTAAAAACATGTATTCAACAATTCAAAAATACATTGTGTTATAAACACACAAGTAATGCTAGCCACATTAGTCACCACCGTTACTCTTCTCGCGGGTGTCATATACCCGACTAAGTGACTCCATATTAGATAGAGACCGTGCAGCAGCGCTCTCTGTTAAACCTGCACCTTGTTTGCGGGTTGGAGGTCGCAGTATACAATACTGCGACCTCCAACCCGCCTGCCTGCAGAGATTATGACAAACCCTCTTATGTACCTCTAGAGGAGACTCATAGTGCAACGGTGGATTGTTAGGAGCTGTTGATGACGATCGGTAGTTATCTACATACATACATAACTTCATGCCTGTCTCCCATGGGGGTAGGCAGTGACTATGGAACGCCAATTACTACGATTCCTACATACCTCTTTCGCTTCATCAACAGTCATCAATCTTTTCATGCATGCTCGTCGGTTAAGGGTACTTTTAATTTGGCCCTTCTTTAATATATCGCCAATCTGGTAAATATATGTCCGTCTAGGGTGCCCTCTACCGACGGCTTATCATCATCATCGATATAGAGAATATAGGATATTCATGTTGTTCTCAAAGAATAAAATTGAGAGATTCGTGGTGTCTAGTCCAAATAGTGAAATTTGTTTAGTATTTATAAGGCTCTACTTACAATTTACATAAGTAAACTGTTAAATCTGTCATCTGTCTTATCTTAGTTCTAATTCTAAACTATAATAAAATAAAATAAAATAAAAAAATAGTCTTTATTCTACCACAAAACATGCTCGCAATACTCCAATTATTATATTTAAATTATATTAATAATTATATAATATATATAAAAAAAGACTGCCTCGTTGGCCGAGTGGTCGCAAGTGCGACTCGGCCGGGCAAGGGGTCTCGGGTTCGATTCCCGGGTCGGGCAAAGTATAAGATCTAACAAAAATAGTGCACAATATTTTAACAGGTGTTATAGTACATGATAAGGATTATGTTTACCTAAAAAACCTACATGTTTGTTGTTACCTAAAACAACAACATGTATAATTAAATTTATCATCACATTTGCAAAATTGTTGTTGTGTTTTTACGCATAACGCCAGCCGTATGGATGCGCGCGGACGTTTATCTTACGGGTCAACGACCGAGCTTTTCGAATAGGTACATAGGAATAGGTACATATTGCAGGATGGCATAAAAAGCAATAAAAATAATAAATGAATAATTGAATTATTAAAAATAATTGATAAGTTTTTATAATATTTTCATAAAAAAATGATGTTTATCACATACTAACTGACCTACTAAAATATTGTGCACTATTTTTGTTACACCTTATATTACTGGGTTTTTAAAAAATTCTCAGTAGTAGCACGGAGTCTGTGAATGTGCCCGGTATATGGCAATAGGCTTACCCCCTATTACATGGGACTCACAACATAAATAGTGGAAAGTAGGTGTTACTTCTGTGTGCACCTCTGCCTACCCCTTCGGGGATAAAAGGCGTGATGTTATGTTATGTAATCATTACATATAATTACAAAATACATACATATAATTTTATTCATTCATTTGCATATATGTATATTGTTTTTTATAATAAATATTATTATTTCTAAATGTCAAAGTCAAAGTCAAAGTCAAAGTCAAAATCATTTATTTCAATTAGGCCAGAATGGCACTTTTGAACGTCAAAATAAAATTAATATTAAAAGTGAAGCTATTTGCTCATTCCAAGGTGTAGATTCCTATGGAGAAGAACGAGCAAGAAACTCCAGAGGTTACTCTTTTTCAATCAGGTTCACAATACAATTTACTAGTTACATAGTTTTGCTGTTTGGATTGTGCGAGAACAATGTAACACCAAAATCCAGTCAAAGTGATCAAGAAAGAAAATTACCTTAAGAACAATAATACAGCCTGGAGCTGACCAGTCCCAGTTGACGGCGCCCGTTCACGAACATGACACGTACACCAGCACCGCCCAACTCAACCATATTGTAGGCAATCGAGCGATCCACTGCACGCGCCACCGCCAATGAGACCTTTGAGTGAGCATGACAACTCCAAGCTGACACAAATGACTTCTATTAATCTAATTTAATATTAAGTTAATTACAGGGCTCTCACATTTACATTGGTTATATAATTTAAAAAAAATATACAATTTAGCAATATAGCTGTATTATTTACGATTCCATTAAAACAACAGTGTTTTTAGTTATCCTGTGGAGCCGGACTAGCCTGCATCCAAGCATTTTTATCCTCTATATATTCATTAAGTTTGTAATATGCTTGTCTACATAAAGTTTTCTTTATACATAATTTAAATTTGGATTCATTTAGTTGTTGTACATCGCCTGGTATCTTATTATAACATTTAACACAGAATCCCATGAACGATTTACTTACTTTCGCTAATCTCGAAATTGGCTGACTTAATCTATTCCCATGTCTAGTTTGATAGTGGTGTCTGTCAGACACTTTACCAAATAACTGTAGGTTTTTCCTAACATACATGATGTTTTCATAGATAAATTGACATGGAACGGTCATAATGTTGATCTCCTTAAACCTTTCTCTGAGAGATTCGCGACGACCTAGATTGTAGATAGCTCTGACGGCGCGCTTTTGTAAGATAAAAATAGATTCAATGTCAGCAGCGTGTCCCCACAGCAAAATGCCATACGACATAATGCTATGAAAGTAACTGAAATACACCAGTCTTGCCGTGTCAATGTCAGTTAACTGTCGTATCTTCCAGACAGCATAAGCTGCAGAGCTCAATCGTCCCGCTAATGATATAATGTGAGGACCCCATTGCAATTTGTCGTCTACAGTAATTCCCAGGAAAGTTGTCTCTTTTACAAACTCTAATTTCTCACCATTCAATAATATGTCACATTCGTTGATTTTAACATTTGGCAAAACAAATCTAATACATTTTGTCTTTTTATTGTTTAGTACTAAGTTATTTAATGTAAACCAATTTTGAACTTGCATTAGGGCATTATTTACGTCGTCATAACTATTTGTGCGTCTATTAATTTTAAAAACTAATGAAGTGTCATCAGCAAATAATACCATCTGCGGTTCATTTTTAAATAAATGGGGCAAGTCATTTATGTACGCTAAAAATAAGAATGGACCTAGTATCGAGCCCTGCGGTACACCCATAGATATGCTAGCACCCTGTGAATCTACTTTATTTACTTGTACTTTAAGTTGCCTATCCTGAAGGTATGATTTCAACAGATTTAGCGACGTCCCCCGAATGCCATAGTGTTTCAGCTTCAGCAATAGCGTCTCATGTTCAACACAGTCGAATGCCTTCGATAGATCACAAAATATGCCGATGGCATCCCGTGCTTCTTCCCAAGAGGCGAACACCCGCTTAATTAGAGCTACTCCCGCGTCAGTAGTGCAGCGACCTTTGGTGAATCCGTATTGTTGATCATGAAAGATAGAATTCATGTTAAAGTGACGCAACATCTGAGAAAGCATCAGCCTTTCAAACACTTTGCTGAGCGCTGGTAAAATAGAGACCGGCCTATAGTTATTGGGTTCTGCACTATCACCGGATTTAAACAATGGAACTACTTTACTATGTTTCATTAAATCCGGGAAAACTCCGTGATCTACACTTTTATTAAAAATGAAAGCTAAATGAGGCGCTATAGTCTCTATAAAAGACCTAACAGACATTCCCCAGAGATCTTCAGTAGACTTAACTTTGATCTCTTTGAACGCTTTAATTACTGCTTGGGGGTTTGTGTATTGAAATCGAAACTCAGAAAGGCACTCCTTGATATTACTTTTAAGAAGTTCGACGGAAAGAGTCGGAGATGATTTCAATGCTTCCGTAGTTTTTATCGGAATATTTTTAAAGAAACTTTCAAATTCCTGGGCAACTTTCAAATTTGAATTGATGTGTCCATTTGCAGTATTTAGATTAAATTCAGCATTACGGGATTTATTTCTACCTGTCTCGTTATTAATTATATTCCAGGTAGTTTTTGTTTTATTTTCTGCAGTCTTAATTTTATTAGTAATGTAAAGTGCTTTAGCCTGCTTGCAAACTAATTTAAACGTTTTCGAATATTTGGAGACAACTAATGTATTGTGGAAGTCGCCTCTTTGGTGTAGGCCTCCCCCAGCTTCCTCCCATTGTCTCTCTCTCTCGAGCTTTCCTTCTCCAGTCTGTTCCTCCTCTTTCCCTGTGTATATCTTCCCATCGTTTTCGCAATCTACCTCTACTTATTTATGTTCTCCTTGGTGTCGTTCTAAACTATATAATACTAGCTTTTACCCGCGGCTTCGCTCGCGTCACAAAAGGATAAAAAGTAGCCTATGTGACATATACCAATACACACAGCGCCATTTATACCAATAATTTCGTTTTCTCTCGATAATATCAAATTTTTCTGAGATAAAAAGTACACTATTATTTTATTCAGACTTATAACTTTATGTCTGCAAAAATTCAAAGCAATCGGTTTAGTAGTTACGGCGTGAAAGCGGAACAAACAAACAAACAAACAAACTAACTCACTTTCCCATTTATAATATTAGTAAGGAAGTAAGGATAAGGATATTAGTAAGGATTTTAAATATTATTTACTTTCCGCCGCATTGGTGGACCCGAAAGTGGTAACTCCCTAAAGTAGTGACTCCCTAAACCCCTTTACACTCCCCAAGGAAGACACACGTTAAGTATCAGCTTCCTAGGTCTATAGTTTCAGCTGTATGTTGTCTGTCAGTCAGTCAGTCGAAAGAGTTTTATTAAAAGCTGTATATGTAGTATAAAATGCTGTTATTGCGAATGACTGTGGCACCTGGCTACTATACACTTACACGCAGAACTTACACACACATTGACACTTAGGACATCTGTCATTTCCTTAAGTCTGGTCACCCATTACACACGTCCACATAAGCAAACTGACTGCCTCGTTGGCTGAGTGGTCTCAATTGCTACTTGCGGCAAGGGGTCTCGGGTTCGATTATTATTAGTGCTAGGACCGTGCGAGACTTTGCCTCACCATTTCTTTTCTAATTACCCATTTTCTGACAGTTTGAGTATTTGTGCGGCCTACGCAAATGTTCTTTGTGTTGGTATTGTTCGTCGAATCAGTCAGCCTCACCTGTTAATTGAGCCGACTGTAAACCGACACATGCGTACTGCCTTCAGAGCGGGTCCGCTCAAACTGTTGTGGTACTTTCCTCAAAAGGCCACTACAGAAAGAACTGGCACGGTTCTCACACATAATCTGTTATACATATTTGTCTGGACTTTAAAAGAGACAGACCTCTGAGTTTGTTTCGGCATTTCTTTTCAGTGTAGTCAGTTAGGAAATGTCGACCTCATCGTTCGGTTGATAAAGTTGACGTGTAAAAGTGCTGCCTTGTAGCCTATTTGCAGAAATAAATTCACTTGTTTCACTTGATTCCCGGGCCGGACAAAGTTTTACTGGGTTTTTTAGAAATTCTGAATAGTAGCACGGAGTCTGGAACTGTGCCCGGTATATGACAATAGGCTCACCCCCTATTACATGGGACTCATAATATAAATAGTGTATATATTACACAGTGGCATAATATTATACAGTGGCATAATGTGCACCTCTGACTACCCCTTATTACCTACATTATGTTCGCTTTTTCTTCATCGTCCTTGTTGGAGTGTTTGATTATTACTCAACCACGTCAAAACGGCTGAAGGGATCGCGATGAAATTTGGATCAGGGATAGATTATAGTCTGGAATAACACATAGGCTACGGTTCGGGTTGAGGTCTCGGTGGTCTCGGGTTTGATGTATGGGTCGAGGGAAATAATATATCTAGGCATTATCTCAAGTTCTCAAAGCTCATGATATGACTGATGGCGATGGTTCTGTGGTTTAACTCCCATTATAAAAGTTTGTTCCTGTGTAGATACATACTTAAATAACTTTTTTTATGGCATAAGCCGGTAAACGAGCAGACGGATCACCTGATGGTAAGCAATCGGCGTCGCCCATTAACACCTGAGGCGCTACAAGTGCGTTACCGGCCTTTTGGGGATTAGGAGTTTGAGGATCGTTGGGATTCAGGGATTGGGGAAGGGGAGGGTAATTGGGCCTCCGGTAACCTCACTCACACTACGAAACACAACGCAAGCGTTCCTTCGCGTCTTGTGTATTTTTATTTTCTGAATTTATATTAATCTATTTACTAATACTTATACGAATTTGTATGCTTCAAGGCCAAACATAGACGGACTCGCTGTATTGCACTGTATGTCAATCATTCAAAGTCAAAGCCAAAATCATTTGTTTAAATTACACCAGGAAGGCACTTTTGAACGTCACCAACAAAAAAAATTAGAAGTGAAGCTAGTTGCTCATTCCATGGTGTTGATTCCTATGGAGAAGAACGAGCAAGAAACTATATAGGTTACTCTTTTTCAATCGGGTTTACGATACAATTCTCTAGTTACATAGTTTTGTTGGTTCGATTGTGTGAGAACAATGCAACATCTAAATGCAGTCAAAGAGATTTGAAAAAGAAAATAACCTTGAGGATCATAAATCATACAGTCTGGAGCTGACCAGTCCCAATTGACGGCGCCCGTTCTAGTCTAATTTAATTTAATTAATTGCAGGGCTCTCACATTAACAATAAATTGTGCAAAGGTTTAATTCAAACAACTTCATATAACCTATGTTTACAAATAAAATGACTTCATTTCATTTCATTCAGACTGCCTCGTTGGTCGTTGGTCGCAAGTACGACTGCCGGGCAAGGGGCCTCGGGTTCGATTCCCGGGTCGGGCAAAGTTTACTGGGTTTTTAAAAAAATGTCAGTTGTTGCACGGATTCTGGACATGTTCCCGGTATATCGCAATAGGCTCACCCCCTATTACATGGGACTCATAACTTAAATAGTGAAAAGTGGGTGTTACTTCTGTGTGCACCTCTGCCTACCCCTTCGGGGATAAAAGGAGTGATGTTATGTTATGTGTTTCATTTCATTTCATGACTGAACATTTATCAATAATATCTGACTATAAAAATAATTTTATCATTTCAGCAATCATCAACTTCACAAGTACTATTAAGTGTTTCAAAACTTCCCTTTTACTAAACGGGAATCGAACCCAAGCTTTTATCAAAAATCTTATTAAACTTAAAAGCTTTTCAGTTGATATGTACCCCCTATAATAGTATTTGATAGACCCCCTAACACGGCCCCTAAAGAGCGACCCCTAAGTCAAACTAAAAAGTAAAAATCACTCTTTGATCCAATTTGCCACATTTTAAACCCCTTTGAAATGAATGCAATGGAAATTGCACTTTAACTTCTAGAAGAAACAGTTGATAATGATTATTTGTTTTTGTTATACCTACTCTAACTATATTTTTTGGAAACATGAGTTCAATAACTGCCTCGTTGGCTGAGTGGTCGTAAGTACGACTGCCGGGCAAGGGGTCTCGGGTTTAATTCCCGGGTCGGGCAAAGTATTACTGGGTTTTCAAATATTCCCAGTAGTAGCACGGAGTCTGGAATTGTGTCCGGTATATGGCAATAGGCTCACCCCCTATTACATGGAACTTATAACATAAATAGTGAAAAGTGGCTGTTACTGTTATTGTACAGTGGTATAATATGCACCTCTGCCTACCCCTTCGGGGATAAAAAGGCATGATGTTATGTTATGTTATGAGTTCAATAAAAATGTATATCGTGGTGGCCTGAGTGTTACATTGTACAGTGGCATTAAGTGCTGTAATGTGCACCTCTGCCTACCCCTTCGGGGATAAAAGGCGTGATGTTCTGTCGTTTATAAAATAATGATTCATGATTACAGGTAGTTCCAGTATATCTTTCGCTTCAGCGTCTAAGAGGTAAGTCTTTATAGTTAACATTATCGTCAAAGATTAGAATATTTTCAACACGTAGATTTGTTTTTCTCAATAACACGTATGCAAGACTGCCTCGTTGGCCGAGTGGTCGCGAGTGCGACTGCCGGGCAAGGGGTCTCGGGTTCGATTCCCGGGTCGAGCAAAGTATTACTGGGTTTTGAAAAAATTCTCAGTAGTAGCACGGAGTCTGGAAATGTGCCCAGTATATGGCAATAGGCTCACCCCCTATTACATGGGACTCATAACATAAATAGTGCGAAGTGGGTGTCACATTGTATATGTATGTATATGTCTACCCCCTTGAAGAATTAAAGCCGTGATATTACTAATGGTGTTATATAACCTCCCCAAAGTTTAGAAGTTGAATAGAATCATTGTTTTTACCACAAAAACTACAGAGCATTTTATGAGGGGGTTCGATTCCCAACTCGTGCATTCAAAAGCCCCTAGGTATCATGCTGAGTTCACTCAAATCTATTATTCTTTTTTAATACGCTTTTGTTTTATAAAGTGCTAAGTAATGAATCTAGATCGTGTCTACACTCATTGTTTTATTCGATTTTTAGGTCATCTATATTCATTTTCTTTATATATACCTCTATAATTCTGCTATACATGTGTATGTCATTAAACTCCTCCTAAACGGCTTGACCGATTTAAATGAATTTTTCTGTACGCGTTTGGGTGGCGCCCTGGTTGGTTTAGATTCACAAATCAGCCCGGTAGATGGCGCTGCAGTCGGTGTCATTTTTTTAAGGACTCTTACTGACTAAAAACCACCCTGTTCCTTCTCCTGGACGTCGAGCCGGCGCCCCGGTTACCCGTTAGGTTCTCCGCGACTCCGAATCGGCATCGGCCCTATTAGACCCCATCTCTGGTGGTCTGATGGCTCCTTGAGGCGTGCGCGGAACGCGACGCGCCGTACACTCGGGTCTGCTCCTGGTCGGACGGGGAGCCACCCATGCTCGCCGTCCACAGTTAGGTTATTTATCCTAAACAGCTGAACTAATTTGATTGATTTTTTGTTTATACATTCAAGTGGATATGGAGGACAACGTCTATCGGGTCCGCTAGTATAATAATAAAACTGTATAAATGTAAATTCGTGTGGTCCCTCCAAAACTTATATTGTTGTGCCGGTCAGAGTCTCCTGATTATTTTCACCACTTCACTTCAGTCGGCGTGCAGTCGTGTGAACTGCACACCGACTGCATTCGAACTGCACGGTTAGTTCGCAGTTCTATTGCAGTTGTATCAACTGTCCGTCTGTCTAGAGCCTAGTCATACCTGTGGAAAGCAATAAAGTATTGAGTATTGACTATACTGGAGAGAGAGGAGATTTTATACTCAATATAATAACTTCTACCTCGTCGACCGAGTGGTCCCAAGTGTGACTGCCGGGCAAGGGGTCTCGGGTTCGATTCCCAGGTCGGGCAAAGTATTACTGGTTTTTTTAAAAAATTCTCAGTAGTAGCACGGAGTCTGGAATTGTACCCGGTATATGGCAATAGGCTCACCCCCTATTATATGGGACTCATAAGTTATGAGTCATAACATAAATAGTGAAAAGTGGGTGTTACATTGTACAGTGGTATAATGTGCACCTCTGCCTACCCCTTCGGGGATAAAAGGCGTGATGTTATGTGTTATGTAATAACTTCTGTATAGTGGGCTAGTCTAGTTACACAAACTGGCCACCAAGATTGAAATTGATCGGGAGTTTTATGTACTTCAACACAGAGGCGAATTAAAGATTGAGAGCGCCCTAGGCAAGTATCTCATAGGCGCTCCTTATTTAATTGTCGTCGCCGTCAATCTATGTGCAGTTGTGCACGTACGTCTCGCGGCGCCCTCTTTAACTGGCGCCCGGCACTTGCCTAGATTGCCTTTTTTTGAGAGGGGAAAATCATCCGATAACTTCTCCCGCCCGGGTGAGGCGAGAGGGAGTGTCAGTGTAGCCGGAGCCTCGATAACCTGTAAGTTCTCCGCGGCTCCGTATCGACATCAGTCCTACTGGATCCCATCCTTGGGTCCAAGAGGCGTGCGTCGTGTTTAGTTTGCGTTAGGGGTACGGCTCTGGCCTGCCCTATTTAAATTAAAACTTGCGTGATAGCTACCAATAAATCGTGTAGGCGATCACTACCTAGTTGCAACAAGATTTAGTATCGAGGGTGCGAATTAAAAAATATTATCGGGGTCATCTGACACCGTACAGTACCGGCAGAGTATAATACATTTTGTCACTACCGCTACTCTTCCCGCGGGTGTTGTATACTCGACTATCATAACATAATCAAAATATCACGGCAAAGGTGCACATTTCGGGACTTAATGCCACTGTACAATGTAACACCCACTTTTCACTATTTATGTTATGAGTCCCATGTAATAGGGGTGAGCCTATTGCCATATACCGGGCACAATTCTAAAATTGGTGCTACAATTGTCATTTTATTTTAAAACCCAGTAGTACTTTGTCCGACCCGGGAGTCGAACCCGAGACCTCTTGCGCGGCATTCGCACTTGCGACCACTAAGCCATCGAGGCAGTCCCCGATACCCGATACCCGACTAACGGACTAGATTCAACAGAGACCGTGCAGCAGCTCTCTGATAAACCTGAACCTTGTATACTGCGACCTCCAACCCGCCTGCCTGCGGAGATTGTGACAAATTCTCTTATGTAGAGGAGACTCATAGTGCAGCAGTGGATTGGCACCCGCTGTACATGGCGAAGATGAAAGTGTACATATGTGTTAAGAAAAAAAATATTCCAATTGCACCTACCTACATATTATAATATAATTGAATTGTTTGTCTAATGAGCGTCTCTCGCCGTCAAACGTCAAAGTTTGACGAGTTTAGATTTAAGTCCACACCTATATATAATTTCACTGAATTGTTAGAACAAAATTGCACAATTATATTTATTATTCTGTGTCATTATCTTCTACCCCCATTTCAAATATCACCTTTCTTATGGTATAAGCTGGTTAACGAGCAAACGGATTACCTGATGGTAAGCAATCGGCGCGCCCATGGACACCTGAAACACCAAGGCGTTACAAGTCTACACTTGTAACGCCGGTAATACCTACGTATTACCGGCCTCTTGGGAATTGGAAATTTGAGGATTATGGAGGATACGGGGATTTGGGAGACTAGAGAGGGGGGTAATTGGGCGTCCGGTAACCTCACTCACAGGACGAAACACAACTCAAGCGTTGTTTCACATCGGTTTTCTGTGAGGCCGTGGTCGAGTCGGCCCATTCGTGCCGAAGCATAGCTCTCCCACACTTAGCATCTTATGTAGAGGAGACTCATAATGCAGCAGTGGACTATCACCCGCTCTTCATGGTGAAAATCAAATTGCACAATTATATTTAGGTATTATTCTGCGTCATAGTCTTCTACCCCTATTTCAAATACCAGCTTAAAGTTTAATGTTTCGAAAACTAAAGTGAAAACTGATTGACATTTCAAATGTTTACAGTTCTGACATTCATCGCCCTCTGGCGGTGATTTTTGCAATTATTAGTTCATTGACATTACTGAGTAAAGCGAATATGTTGATTGGGAACTTTCCATAATCAAAAATAAATTGTTTCGACTGTTCAATACAATAAAATACATATTAGAGGTAGAAAACAATCTCACTTCCATTAATTGATTTTATGACCAACTTAATTTTAGTATATTCCAGCAAATATTTAAGAAATAAGTACGCTGTTTGACTTTAAAAATACGTGACGTCACAATACACAATCTCGTACAAAATTCACTGTGTCGTTGGCCGAGTGGTCGCAAGTGCGACTGCCGGGCAAGGGGTCTAGGTTCGATTCCCGGGTCGGGCAAAGTATTGCTGGGTTTTTAAACATCTCAGTAGTAGCACGCAGTCTGGATTTGTGCCCGGTATATGGCAATAGGCTCACCCCCTATTACATGGGACTTATAACATAAATAGTGAAAAGTGGGTGTTACATTGTACAGTGGCATTAAGTCCCGAAATGTGCACCTCGGCCTACCCCTTCGGCGGTAAAAAGGTGTGATGTTATGTACAAAATTCATAGAAAACTGTCGTTTTTGACAGTTCGAAAAAAGTATTGAATTTGACTAGTTGGCAAGTACACAATAAGAGTGGTAATGCATTTGATTCTCGGTTTGTAGAAAAATAAATATTGTATGTCGTTATAAAAGTACATAATATATATTATATTAACAAATGGAACACAAAACATATTTTTTATGTTAAAGAGTTTTAATGAGTTTTTCCAATCACGGCCTCACAGAAAACCGACGTGAAACAACGTCGTATGAGTGAGGTTACCGGAGGCCGAATTCCCCCCTCTCTCCCTAGTCGTACCAATCCCCGAATCCTCAACAATCCTCAAATTCCCAAGTCACAAAATGCCGGTAACGCAATGTAACGCCTTGGTGTTCCGAGTGTCCATGGGCGACGCCGATTGCTTACCATCAGGTGATCAGTCTGCTCGTTTACCGGCTTATGCCATAAAAAAACAAACCCTGTCGTTTGATATCCATACTGGAGGTAGTTGTGGAAAAAAATTATAATATTGTATCATGCCTCGTTGGCCGAGTGGTCGCAAGTGCGACTGCCGGGCAAGGGGTCTCGGGTTCGAATCCCGGGTCGGGCAAAGTATTACTGGGTTTTTAAAAAAATCTCAGTAGTAGCACGGAGTCTGGAAATGTGCCCGGTATATGGCAATAGGCTCACCCCCTATTACATGGGACTCGTAACATAAATAGTGAAAAGTGGGTGTTACATTGTACAGTGGCATTAAGTGCCGTAATGTGCACCTCTGCCTACCCCTTCGGGGATAAAAAGGCGTGATGTTATGTTATGTTATATTGTATCATCATCAACATCGTCAACATGCCACACAGCCGAAAGACGTCCACTACTGGACAAAGACCTCCCCCTTAGTCCTCCACTCCTCCACGTCGAACGACAATTCGCCACCTGCATCCACTGGCTCCCCGTAACTTTGGCGATGCCGTTGGTCCACCTAGCGGGAGGCCTGCCCACGCTTCGTCTCCCGGTCCGTGGTCTCCACTCAAGGACTTTCCTGGCCCATCTGCCGTCAGTCCTTCGAGCGACGTGGCCTGCCCATTGCCACTTCAGTCTGCAGATTTTGTGTCTATGTCGGTAACACTAGTTCTTTGGCGAGTTTCCATAATTCGGATTTTGTCGCGCTACGAAAGCTCGAACGTACCTCTCTCCATCGCGCGCTGAATGACTTTGAGCTTCTCCGGAAGGCGAGATATCAGGGACTACATCTCGGTACCATACGTCATCTACCTTCTTACCCGCGTCCACCAAGGCCGGAAAAACAAGAGTTCGCATGAGATGGAGTAAAGAAGTTAAGCTATTCATCATGCGAACGTACCTACATATTACAAAGTTAGAGACCGACATGACTACATACAGACAACAACTGCATCAAATTTTCTCTCAACAATATCCAGATGTTATAGTCTCAGAACAAAGAATTGCAGATCAAAGAAGAGTTATAGTTAGAAACAAACTTTTGTCCCAAGGCGAGATAGACCAGTTAAAAGAAGAAGTCCGCATACAATTAGAATTAGAAAATGTCGAAAACATTAACAATCACAACGTATTAACACCAAACATACAAGAAGAACAATCATCCTCGTACTCTCTAACACCTACTACTCAATCAGAATCTAACACTCAAACTCTCTCAATCTATCAATCACAAGCACACTCTCATAGCATACATACATCTACACAAACTGAGAACTTGACTATAACAATAGAAAATGATATTGACACTCAAGCTGACATTCATCAAAATTTGCTATCTGACGCACATATACAACAACTACACGATACATTTAAAACAACACTTAATTTATATTCCGGGATGAACCCGGCAGTACGGCCTAAACTGCCCAAGCTTAGGTACTCACCAAAACTACAACAAATTGTCAATATATTTAACAAAAATATCCTCATCCAATATACTACTGAA
Source organism: Spodoptera picta (assembly GCA_038387885.1). Lineage (NCBI taxonomy): Eukaryota > Metazoa > Arthropoda > Insecta > Lepidoptera > Noctuidae > Spodoptera > Spodoptera picta. Next base: position 845,737 of record JAZHFQ010000252.1, on the reverse strand, counting down.
GACACTAAACTAACAGACGTACACACATTGATTTACTGCACAGCATTGGTAATCTCTGAAGAATTGAATTATAAAATCACGGATTACACAGGCAACACGAAAAGTAAAACTAACAATAAGCCAGCATGGCAAATTAGGCTAGAAAGAGATATAGAGAAACTTAGAGCAGACTGTAGTAGATTAACACAATACATAAATAACAATCGTTCAAACAAAGTAATTAAAAGAGTAGAAGCTATATTCAGAAACAAAAGACACAATACACACACGAGACACGAAAAAGACAATAGGAAACCGGAAGAATTTTTAGATACTTTGAAACAAAAATTGGCATTAAAATCCCATAGACTAAAACGGTACAAAAAAGCACAAGAACGCAGGACTCATAATTCGACATTTGCTATGAATGAAAAGAGTTTTTACAGAAATCTACGAATAAAAGCACAAACAACACCTGATACTAACATAGAATTACCAACAACAGAACAACTCGAGGCATTTTGGTCAGGTATTTTTTTTTTTTTTTTTTAAGGGGGGAAAATCATCGAATGACTTCTCCCGCCTGGGTGAGGCGGGAGGGAGTGTCAGACTCTTACTGACTAAAAACCACCCCGTTCCTTCTCCTGCACGTCGAGCCGGAGCCCCGGTTACCCGTTAGGTTCTCCGCGACTCCGAATCGTTTTTTGGTCAGGTATATGGGAAGATGAAGCACAACATAATGATAAATCAGATTGGATATCAGACGAAGCAGCCAGATGGAGTTCATTGGAAGAAATGGACTTTGTAGAGGTTACTGAGTCTGATATAACTAATATCACCGCAAAACTCCATAACTGGAAGTCGCCCGGTATTGATAAGATACATAATTATTGGTACAAAAAATTAGAATCCCTACATAAAATTTTAGCTAAAAATATAACGGACATCATTTTAGGAAAACAGAACATACCAGAATTCATTGCCACTGGAATAACTTACATGCTGCCGAAAACACAGTATACATCACAACCTTCCCAATACAGGCCCATCACATGCCTACCCACATTGTACAAAATTATAACATCCACAATCACTACAAAAATCAACAAACATATAGAACAACACAACATAATAGCGGAAGAGCAAAAAGGATGCAGGCGGGGCCACATGGGCTGTAAGGAACAACTAGTTATATACTCTGTGATACATAAACACGCTGCCACGAAAAATAAAAATTTGCATTGCACCTACAATACCTACATCGATTATAAAAAAGCGTTTGATAGCATCCCACATTCCTGGTTAATACAAATATTACAGATTTATAAAATAAGCCCCACAATTATAACATTTCTGAAAAATGTAATGTCACAATGGAAAACCACTCTTCAATTAAACTATCGCAATAATACTGTAACAACTCGACAGATTAGTATAAAAAAAGGTATTTACCAGGGCGACTCCCTTAGCCCAATGTGGTTCTGTCTCGCCCTTAACCCTCTATCCCACTTACTTCACTGTAGCCAAGCCGGCTATTGTCTTTCTAACACCACAGAAATAACCACTATCTCCCACCTTATCTATATGGATGACATAAAGTTATATTCAAAAACGGAAAAAGAAATGAAAACACTAATAGATATTACAACAAAATTCAGCAGGGACATTAATATGAGATTTGGGTTGGACAAATGCAAAACAATACACATCATTCGCGGCAAAATTAAACCAGGAGACTATACTATAGACAATATGGACGTTATTACTGCAATGGAACCAGATGACTTCTATAAATATTTAGGTTACAGACAACTCAAAGGGTTAGATCATAAAACAATTAAGAACACTTTATGTAATGAATATAAAAATAGAGTAAGCGCATTATGTAAAACTCAACTATCTAGTAAACATTTGATAAAAGCACTGAATACCTACGCGATCCCTATATTAACCTACTCCTTTGGTGTAATTAATTGGTCGAAAACTGACATCTACCAACTAGAAAGAAGTACACGCACTACACTTACCAAATATAACAATCTACATCGCAAATCCGCAATAGAGAGGTTAACAATTAAGCGACAACATGGGGGGAGAGGCCTTATAGATATGCACCACCTTTGGCAGAAACAGATCATAAAATTAAAATTATTTTTCCACGCAAAATCCAATACAAGCAACATACACAAAGCCATCGTTACAAACGACGCCAACTACACACCCCTCAACTTACATGAACCAAACCTAGCATACGACGTTAACAACGACCCACAGACACAAAAATTAGAAGACTGGAAGAAGAAAGTATTACACGGCCGTCACCCTCATGACCTTGAACAGGCACATATAGACACAATAGCTTCCAATAAATTGCTTAAAGTAGGTAATTTATTTCCGGAAACCGAAGGATTTATAATTGCTATACAAGACCAGATAATTAATACAAAAAATTATAGAAAATTTATCATCAAGGACCCTACAATTGCAAACGACAAATGCCGCAAATGTCACACCCAGCCAGAGACTATTCAACACATTACAGGAGCATGCACAACACTTACTCAAACAGACTACACTCACAGACATAATCAACTAGCAAACATCATCCATCAGAATCTAGCAATCAAACATAAACTCATACAGGACACAAACACACCTTATTATAAGTACATACCAGAAAACGTATTAGAAAATACCACACACATACTATACTACGATCGAGCCATTCTAACAGACAGAACCATCCACTACAATAGACCTGACATAACCCTACGAGATAAAATAAATAACATTACATACTTAATAGATATTGCAGTTCCAAATACTCACAATTTATTAGAAACTATTGGAGAAAAAATAAGTAAATATGCAGAATTAAAAGAAGAAGTCGCTAGGATATGGAGACAAGAAAAAGTGTATATAGTCCCTATTGTTGTCTCCACCACGGGTGTGATACCCAAGCACCTGCACAATAGCCTGAAACTCATAGACCTAAAAGATACTACCTATATTACACTACAGAAAGCAGCCATATTAAATACATGCAGGATAGTCCGAAAGTTTATGCAGTTGGAAGAAGACACTACAAACACATAATTACACACCACACCCTATATTCACTTGGCCCTGGCCCGTGAATGTAGGTGAATACCAGCTTTCAGAGCTGAGAAAAAGTAAACTACCAAAAATAATAATAAAAATCTTTATTTTCTCAAAAATACTCTACGGATACAAATTATATAATATGTTACAATTAAGAGACTGGTGTCTGTTAAAGGTATAACCTGTGTTACAGATCACCAGGCCCGGGTGACCCCCGGAGACATTGAGCAATATAAAGTATTTACTTAATTAAAGAAAATGGACAACATTGTATGTGTGTGTGTGTGTGTGTGACTGTGGGTGTGTAACAATGTAGTGTGAGTGCGTGTATATGTGTATGTAAGTGAGTGAGTTGATGTGTATTATGTGTGGGTATGTATAGGTAAGTGAACGAGGTGGAAGTGTTGATATGAATGTAGTGATTGATAATTCTGCATCAGTTGTAGCTTAGGAAAGTGGTCTCAGAATTTTTTCAGTCTCCTCATAGTCTAGTTTATTTAGCCAGTCGCTGACGCTTTCTTTACATTTACTTCTGGTGAGATAATGAATGCTTAGCTCTTTATTTATTTTGTTATATAGGTATGGGCCTAAAAAGGTAAAGAAGTTTTGAGTGAAACCAAAATGTTTTCTTTCTATATGGCAGACGGTAGTAAGTCTTCTCCTGCTTGTGGAATTATCCGAATTAAATGGTAGCTGAGAGTGCATTTTTAGAACGGTGTATAGGATGAATAGCTGGCGAACTGTTAGAACATTGAATCGCTGATATAGATCATAGGTTGGGTAACGGAAAGGCAGGAATAAACTTACTTTAAGGATGGCCCTCTGTGCTCGTTCTAACTTGAGTAAGTAAGATTTGGCTGCACCACCCCACGACGTTATGCAATAGGTAAAGACGGATTGACATAAGGCATAGTATACAGTTTTAATTATTTTGTTATCTGCTACATGGCGAAGATTCCTAAAAATAAAGATTAATTTGCGGGTTCTGGTGGTTAGTGCCTCAATATGTAATTGGAAGTCGAGTTTATCATCGATAATAACACCGAGGTACTTAATGTTGTTTGTTTTTTTTAGTTCAGGGCAGTGACATGTTCCTGGAGCAGTTATGTGGCAAGTGTGTGCGGTTAAATGCAAGTTTGTATGTTCCTGCGTTCTTTTACTATAGGTCATATACATAGTTTTCTCAACATTGAGTTTGAGTAGATTCTTAGTGAGCCATCGAGTTACTTCGTCTAGACCCTGTTGAGCCCATCTAAACGCGTCTTCCCATGTGTCACTATGAAAAAGTAGGGCAGTATCATCCGCAAACGAAACGATTTTTCCATTCTTCAATTCTGTTTGACATAGATCATTTATGTAGACTAGAAACAATGACGGGCCAAGGATACTATCCTGAGGGACGCCACACTCAATAGGTAATTCATCGCTTACCCAGTTCTCAACTTTAACCACCTGGGTTCTTCCGTGCAAGTAGTCCTCGTATAACTTCAGCTGTAACCCTCTTACTCCTAGGTGGTCAAGTTTTTTGATCAAGATGGGAATAGATACTGTGTCGAATGCCTTTGCTAAGTCCAGATAAATTGCTATTGTTTTATTCTTTTTATCTAAATTTGAAACAATATAATCTGTTACCAGATGTACTGCGTCAGAGGTTGATCTTTTGGCACGAAAACCAAACTGGGACTGAGATAGGAGATTATTTTTTTCTAGAAATGTTACTAGCCTATTATTCATCAGCCTTTCTATAATTTTGGACATGGTTGGCAGAATAGAGATAGGTCTGTAGTTGTTGACACAGCATCTATCCCCTTTTTTGAAAACTGGAGTAATTTTAGCCTTTTTAAAGGTTCGTGGAAAGACTCCAGTTTCGAAGGACTTATTGCATATGAACGTTATTGGTTCAGTAAGAATATTTACATATCTTTTCAACAAACTGCCTGATATATTATCAAGACCTACCGCACAATCATTTTTTAGATTTAAAATAAGAGATTTGACTTCATCTTCGTCTGTGGGTAAAAGAGCCAGTGATTGGGGGAATGAATCTGTATCACTGAAGTCAGCTTGGAAAATAGGGTTATTTTGCTTACATTTTTCTACTAGAGTCATTCCTATTGTTGCAAAATATGAATTTACTTCGTTGACAGATTTAAGAGGATCTTCAGGTGAAATTAGTTGAGTGAATTGTTCATTCACTCTTTTCGTATACGTTATGTCTTTGATAATTTCCCACAGTTTCTTGTTATTTTTACCTGCGTTGTTTATTCTATCTTTTTCATATGTGTTTTTTACTTTCTTAAGAATGTTGTTGCAGAAGGTTCTGTATCTTTTATATGTTACTTGCATAATGTCATCGTTAGGGTTTCTTTTCGACTTTTTATAGAGGTTATCCCGATTTCTCATGCACCTCAGAAGACCAGGAGTAATCCATGGCTTCAGGATATGTTTGCGCCTAGTAGTGGTAACTAGTCTAGTATTGTGATCAAGTGCGTGATTGAAAGTGGATATTAAATAGTCCGTGGCTTGGTTGACATCCAACATCTCGTACATTGGTGTGAAGTCGATACTTTTAATAGCGCTATCAAGACCATCTATATTTATTCGCTTGTGTTGGTGTTTCAGACGTTTATTATTTATTTTTGTTTTCATAAAAAGTATTACACACTCATGGTCTGTTACGGATGAATTTGGAACATAGCAGTGCGCGGTTAGTTTGGTTTTCAAAAGTATGTGGTCTAAACAAGCTCGGCCATGTGTTGGGATGTTGTGCCCTGGTAGCATACCATGAGAACTAATGAGGTTAAGATAAACAAGTGAACTATGGTCTTGATTGTCTGCAGCAATATCAATGTTCAAATCACCAACTATAACTATATTTTTAAATGTTGAGTAACTGCGTAGACAATCGACGAGCGATTTTAGGAAATTGTCTATATTTTTGTAGCTGGGTGGTCGGTAGACCCCGAAAATTATAGTGTCTGCATTTAATTTAAAGATTAAGCAGTTGGCATCTAGAAAATCTGGCTCAGTACACGTCGCGTCAATTCCATTCCTATAGTATATCACTACCCCTTCGTTTTGCGTCTTATTTTTGTTAGTACAGAAGTAATTATACCCGTCCATATGTGGGATGTTAGGATTACGCGATAGCCAGCACTCGGTCAAAACAACGACATCCCAATATATTCTTGACCTATTAATTAGTGTTTCAAAGTTTACTAAGTTACAGTTTAAACTCCGGATATTTTGCGATATAACTTTAAGATTGACTGCAGTATTCAACTCCATCTTATAGCAACTATCTATACTGCAAGACTCAGATTGGGCTACCGATATGGAGTCGAGGTCATTATTGATGTTATTAGCGAATTCAGCCATATTTGTGAGGAAATAACAATATGGTGCATCTAAGTGAAAGCATACAGAGCCTTTTCATATTAAATGTGCACGTATATGTATACAAATAACCCAAAAGTAGATAAGTCTTCGTGCTGAGAGTTATTATGATGAGATGAGTATGTAAGATACAACTAATGTGTAAGCAACTGTGAGTTTGTGAGAGTTGTTTGAGAGTGATATGCTTGTCCAATAACGTTACAATTAGATTATAGTAAAATAAAATTAAAGTCAAGAAAGTAATCAAATTAATAATCGACATCGAGAATGAAAATGGAATCAAAGTCAAAATTTGACTCAAAATTAAATTTAGAGTTACAATTTAAAAAAAAAAAAAAAAAAAAAAAAAAAAAAAAAAAAAGTTACAGATACTATAATTGGAATGACAGTAATAGCTAGTCACAAGCTTAGTTCGTTTCTAAGTACCTTTATATCCTCTTCTCCATTCAAACGCCGTGTCGGTTCTCCTTCTTTCTTACGAATATAGACTTTTCCACCAGCAGTCCAACAGTACTTGTAATCATTAGTTTTCGCGAAGTCTCGAGCAAGGAAATATAATTTCCGAGCTTTATACGTCAGATTTTCTGATATAAAAATAGGTTTCGGAGAGCCTTTAATGTGTAGGTGAGATGTACTTAGTTTGTTCGTCCTGTTAAACTTTCTACAATGCTCAATAATCTTTTCCTTGGTTATAACTGAGGTAAAATCCACAATAATTGGTTTATTTTCTGGTTTTCTTGTATTTATTCGTTGTATATTGCGTATGTCGCTATACTGAACTGGTACTTCTAATGTTTTGGCGATACTTTGAACTACTTCTATAAGATCAGTTTTTGATTCGCCATTTACAGCTGGAAATTTTTTATTTCTAGGCTTGATACTATTAGCATCTTGTCCTGAGATTCAATTTTGCTCTCTAGTGCCGCAGTATACTCCATATTGCCTTTTTTTTCTCTTTCCATCCTTTCAAGTCGCTCCTTTAAAACATTATATTCGGCATAGAGGAATTCGACTGATTTAATAATCTCTTGGTTCTGTTTCTTTACATCGTTTATTGCAGTTTGCAGAGTATCGAATTTCTTATTTTGCTCTTGCTGAAAGGTCGTCATCATCTCCCTAATTTCCAACATGAATCGCGATAATTCATCATCATGAGATTGTTTTATAGATCGAGAGCGGGTGCCAATATTCTGAGAGCCCATGGTGTCAGTTTTTAAGCGGTATTTTTGTTACAAGCAATTAGGTTTAGTTTAGTAATTAGCAAAGCCGATAAACCCAAGCGGATGCAGGTGTTTCACAATTCTTTAAATACATTTTTAATAATCACAATCACGTCCCGATGTAAATAATATACTTTCATGTACAAATTTATCAATAATTCACTATTTTTAGAAATAATTTAGATAGGAATAAATAATTAGTTGTTTACGCGTTGCTTGGCAACCCAAAAACAAAAAAACAAATAAAACAGATAGATGTATCATGGTAATAAGTTATTTTATAAATTGTCGCCGTCATCGCTATCGCTATCGCTGTCACTTTCTGTAACATTTATTATAAATGTGTCTGTGATATTGTCAATTAACATATCTAGCCTATCTGATTGTTTATCAATTTTTGTGTCCATCACTACACTATTAAATGTGGTATCATTATTTCACAAAATGACAGTAGCTAATGTCAAATCTGGAATTGAATTAAATTCTGACTATAGCTTCAACTAGATAGACTTAATAATACACCTTGTTTCAAGCTGTCAATCATGGCGTAGTACAGTGTAATCGTATGTGAATAATATGCAGGACGTACATACATAATTACGATAACTCGACCAATGTTCTCGTGAGCGATAACCATCCGTTGACATGCTAGTTTAAACGCGTATACTGTGGCTTAGGACTGCTCATATTTAAAAAGTTTACTAATTTATTTTGTCACTAGCGTCTGCCAGGGGCTTTGCCCGTGTTTTTGTGGGATATAAAGTAGTCTATGTGTTATCACTACATAGTATAAAACAAAGTCGCTATCCGCCGTCTGTCTACCCGAGCATACGGCGCGTCGCGTTCCGCGCGTGCCTCAAAGAGCCATCAGACCACCACAGATGGGGCCCAATATGGCCGATGCCGATTCGGAGTCACGGAGAACCTAACGGGTAACCGGGGCTCCGGCTCGACGTGCAGGAGAAGGAACGGGGTGGTTTTTAGTCAGTAAGAGTCTGACACTCCCTCCCGCCTCACCCAGGCGGGAGCAGTCATTCGATGATATTCCCCCCTTAAAAACAAAAAAAAAATCCGTCGTCTGTCTGTCCCTATGTATGCTTAGTCACTACATAGTATAAAAAGAAAGTCGCTATCCGCCGTCTGTCTCTCTATGTATGCTTAGATCTTTAAAACTACGCAACGGATTTTGATGCGCTTTTTTTAATAGATAGAGTGATTCTTAAGGAAGGTTTCTATGTATAATACAGCCATAATACAGAATAGAAACTCTGACGAATTTAGAGGCGGGTAGCTAGTGCTAGACTATAATTTTGACTGCATGGTTGGTGCGGTGTCTGGGCAACCGGCTGCCGTGCAACGTGTCGCGGGTTCGATTCCCGCACGGAGCAACTCTTTGTGTTATCCATAAATTGTGGTTCCGGGTCTGGGTGTCATTATGTATGTAAACTTGTATCCCACCAAAAACATAAATGTAAAAAAGGGGAGCCAAGTTCAGCCCAAATATTATGCTTTGACGTGGGCTTCGCCGAAAAAAGAATGAACATCTAAATGAGTGCCAAGTTCTATGCAAAATTTAAATATGTATCTATAGGAACAAAATGACGTTGTGAACGAGAATCAAACTATATTTCTTTGCTTTATTGGATACCTATAATAATTGCTGTTATCTAAAAATGTGAGATCTTAAAGTAGGTTAGATTTGACTTGGCCAGTTTTCATCAGTCATTATTTTTATAAAGCTTTTCAATATTTTTATACGTAAAGTAGAAAGTATTTAATTTGGTGATAAAAGAAAAAATACGTGTCTAAAGTTTTAAATTAATGTACCAGACGGACATTGAAATAAAATATATGATACTACCTTATTTTCATTATTTCAGAAGTTAATAGTTACTACAGTCTGTGATTTAAAAATCAATAGGTATATTATAATTACATGATGTGTGTACAAAGTTGACAACACATGCAACGTGTAGAGCTACGTTTTACATAATAGGGTTGCAAATATTATTATTTTCAAACTCAATGTTAAAACTTGGCTCGTTGGTGTTCGATTTTCGGGTCGGACAAAGTATTACTGGGTTTTTTTTAATTATCTCTAGTAGCACGGAGTTTGGAATAGTGCCCGGTATATGGCAATAGGCTCACCCCGTATTACATGGGACTCATAACATAAATAGTGAAAAATGAGTGTTACATTATACAGTGAAATTAAGTGCTGTAATGTGCACCTCTGCCTACTCCTTCGGTGATAAAAGTCTTTATGCATTTAGTCATGTAAACTCAACGTTTAAACAGAATTTCAGTTCAATCGGTTGAAGGTAACTGCTTCAACATTCAGTTGTAAGATTCCACTTCACACATACACACACATACGTGCGTTTTGGGGATTTTAAGGTTATCGTATTGGGGATTTGGTGAATGAAAATCAAAACTTGGAAGATTGAAAATTTAAGCATTGGAGACTGAAATGTCAGTTTTGGAGTTAGGATTAGACATTAGAGATATGAGAATGTGGAAATTGAGATTGGTCCTCCGGTAACCTCACTTACTCGGCGAAACACAACGCAAACGTTTTAGTAACGGAGCCGAGGAGGACTTAACAGGATACCGGGGCTCCGGCTCGTGCAGGAGAAGGAACGTGGTGGTTTTTAGTCAGTAAGAGTCTTTTTTTACGGTATACGAGGAGAAGGATCACCTGATGTTACGCAATCGGCATCGCCCATGGACACCTGGAACACCAGAGGCGTTACCGGCCTTTTGGGATTAGGAATTTGAGCATTTTTGGGGATTTATGGATTGCGGAAGGGAGGGGAGGGGTTAATTGGGCCTCCGGTAACCTCACTCACACGACGAAACACAACGTAAGCGTTGTTTTATGTCGGTTTTCTGCTCGTCCATGGTATCACTCTGGTCGAGCCGGCCCATTCGTGCCGAAGCATGGCTCTCCCACACTTAACACAGTCACACAGGAGCCATTGTACGATACTCCTCTCTCAAAAAAACCGTTGTTAGTAACAACCCTAGCTGTAGTTTCCAACACGCGATGTGCAACATGATTGAATTTCAAATATGAACGTAGCCTTATTGTGTGAACACTAATAATAATGTACTAGCTTGATCCTTATCTATATGACAGTAATAAGTAATAAATAAATGAACCAAGGGTGGCATGAAAAGGTATGAAGGCCCGAGTGAATAGGTTGCTTATGGGACGACGTGCTCCATCGTAGACCGCGTCATCGTGCACCACCAGGCGAGACAGTGGTCATTGGCCCATCCTTACTATTTATTTATTTATTTATAATATGGACAAACAGTAGTTGCTACATTAGGTTTTATATCTAAGCACTTACATTGTAATAAATTTTAAATGCACAACATTTTAAGGTGTCACAACATGCACCGTCGTCTAACGATGACACTTTTATCAGTATTTGTGATAATTGGAAAGTAAAATAAAAACTAAGAAATACTTAAAATTAAAACATAAAATAAAATAAAAAACTGAAATAAAAAATCTAAGGACATGTTAAAAATCTACGTAATATGGTCACTTAATAATCTCACTATGGTCACTCAATAATCTCACTACAGTCACTCAATAATCTCACTAAACTACTATATAATATTATAAATCGGAAAGTGAGTTTGTTTGTTTGTTCCGCTTTCACGCCGTAACTACTAAACCGATTGCTTTGAATTTTTGAATACGTAAAGTTAGAAGTCTGGATTAAATAAAGGGGTACTTTTTATCCCGGAAAAATTTGATATTCTCGAGGGAAAACGAAATTATTGGTATAGATGGCGCTGTGTGTATTGGTATATGTCACATAGGCTACTTTTATCCTTTTGTAACGCGAGCGAAGCCGCGGGTAAAAGCTAGTAAGTAATAAATAAATGAACCAAGGGTGGCATGGTATGAAGGTATGGGAGTCTTCAAGGCCCGAATGAATAGGTTGCTTATGGGACAACGTGCTAAATTTTTTCGCAACCCGTCGTTTTTGTTCACGTAGTGGGACACTACTTGTCTCCTGTATCGTGGGTGCGTTTACAAACATACAAGTTCACATACACATCACACAGACACGGAACTACAATCTGTGGATCACACAAAGATTTGTTTCGTGCTGAAATCGAACCATGTTTCAGGGCAGCCGGTGAACGCGCAACATGTAGGTACTTAGCGGATCATGTGTCCGTCGCAGATATTGTCGGGACTTCGAGGTCCTCTGAGGGCGGCCCTGGGCACAAGCCCTGAGTGCCCCTGTAGTATAGATGGCACTGTAGTTAGATTCCAATAGTAGGTAATTTAATACTTTCATTCTAATGTAGACAATCTAGTTTCCTTAACGGCATCGAGCATTTCTTTCTTTATTGAAACAAAGAGTTTCCTTTTTCTTGTATAGAAGTAGTGTTTTTATGGATTGTCAGTATGCATATGTGAGCACCATGTTAGACTATAAGATTTTTTTTTGTTTTGTTTTTTTTTGTTTTGTTTTTTTTTATTTTATTTTAGTAAGTTTCGTAATTAGTATAATGCGTCAAGCGTGTCTTTGCATTGTTCTCACATATACGTACAGTATTGGAATATGTATCAGAGACATTGTAGAACATACTTTTTTAAAAAGAGTAACGAATGGAGTTTTTTACTCGTTCTTGTCCATTCGATTCTACATTTTGGTATGAGCACCTAGCTTCACTGACGGACTGACTGACAGACTATTATTTATTTTGTATTTGTTGACGTTTCAAAAGTACCAAATTATGGGTATAATTGAAATAAATGCTTTGACTTTGACTGATTGTATCATCATCAAGATTAAGAGTGTGTACCAAATATCAGATCGATCTGTCGTCAGGAAGGGGGAGACAATACAATTACTAAAGACACAAACATACAAACGATACGACAAACAATGATAGTATTTATCTATTTTAAATATAATTATTAATTAGTTTACAAACATAGTTACATATTCAATTTTTATAATATCAATGCCATTCACTCTTACATAACATACATAACATCACGCCTTTTATCCCCGAAGGGGTAGGCAGAGGTGCACATTCAGTACAATGTAACACCCACTTTTCACTAGTTGTTACGAGTCCCATGTAATAGGGGGTGAGCCTATTGCCATATACCGGGCACATTTCCAGGCTCCGTGCTACTACTGAGAATTTTAAAAAACCCAGTAATACTTTGCCCGCCCCGGGAATCGAACCCGAGACCCCTTGCCCGGCAGTCGCACTTGCGACTACTCGGCCAACGAGGCAGTCACATTCACTCTTAATATCTTTTTAATTTTGTCCAGTACTGATACCATTTTAAGTTAAATGAATAATTGTAAACACGGTTGATTCGCGTCGCCACCGTCGCGCATGTAGTCAATTTGATGAGTGGGGTCAAAGTAATTGATACCGGAAAATACTTGGTCAAAATAAAACGAAAATTTTATTTTTTAAGTACCTAACTATTTATTTAAGGCTTTGGCTGCCAACAAATAATTGTTGAAGGCAAATCCTCCGCTAATGTCGGTCACCGGTGACTGCCATGGCGTTTAACGTGTTAACTTATCATCTAATAGGGTAGTATCCAGGGTATCAAAATTAAAAATCTAATTAGTCCGTCAGTTAAACAATGAAAAAATATTAGACACGTATTTTTTATTTTCTCGTATTAAGTTGCAATACTTAGATAAAATGGCGCTAAGTTTAGGAGTCCAGGATCCCATGGAAACTGAGGGGAACTTTTCAAAATTGTATGGATGGCGAGAGCGTTTGTTAATTTTTTGATATACCTCTAGTATTTGAAACCACTACAATTTGATGAAGGTATGGAGTTGATCTGATGATGGAGTCAAGAGACAGCCGAGGGAACTCCTCGAGGATTTGTAGCAATGACCCCGTGTTTGGACTTAAATTATTTGTAGTGAGAAGATCTTTACATCTCGATGGGATGTAATTGTCATTAGAGGTCTGATGATGAAGTAGAATGATGCTAAAGGAACTCCTCAACGGTTAACAGTAACTACCTGGTGTTTGGGCTTGATTAATTTGTAGTGATGAGAACTTTACACCTGTATGGGGTATGACTGTCATTAGGGGCCTGATGATGAAGGAGTATGGTAGCTAAGGGAACTCCTTAGCGGTTAACAGCAGCTACCTGGTGTTTGGGCTTGATTCATTTGTAGTGATGAGAACTTTACACCCTGGATGGGGTGTGTTTGTCATTAAGAGCCTGATGATGAAGTAGTACTATAGCTAAGGGAACTCCTAAACGATTAATAGCTACTATTAACCGTTTACCGTGTCGTGTCGTGTGTGTGTATGTCGTGGTGGCCCGGAGATTTAAGACGCCCACTTCTCATGCATGAGGGTGCGGGTTCGAAACCTACCAACGGCAAGTACCAATGTGACTTTTTCCGAGTTATATGTACTTTCTAAGATTATTTAGACACCACTGACAAACGGTGAAGGAAAAACATCGTGAGGAAACCTGAACTCATAATTTCTAATTATAAGTTTGAAATCGCCAACCCGCATTGAGCAAGCGTGGTGATTAATGCTCTAACCTTCTCCGTGTGAGAAGAGGCTTTGCTCAGCAGTGGGCATTTATAGGCCGTTGATGATGATGATGAACCGTTTACCTGGTGTTTGAGCTTGAATAATTTACAATAATAAGAATTTTCACTCATGTGGGATATACGTAGTATACTGGGTCTATATAGCCTTGACTAGATTAAAAAGCATAAAAATAAAAACAAAAACTGCGTTTAAAAAACAGACTTTGAAAACAATAACCTAAAAAAACTTAAAAGCATTTATTTCAATTAAACCATAATTCGGTACTTTTGAAACGTCAACAAATATGAAATATATAATAGTCTGTCAGTCTGTCCGTCAGTGAAGCTAGGCGCTCGTTCCAAAATGTCGATTCGAGTGGAGAAGAACGAAAGAAACTCCATTCGTTACTCTTTTAAAAAAAGTCTGTTTTACATTGCTCTGATACATATTCCAATATTGTACACACATGTGAGAATAATGTAAAGACATACCTGACGCAACATACAAATAACAGAACATACTAAAATAAAAAAACAAAACCAAGACAAAACAAATATCTTAAGTCTGACATGGTCCTCACATATGTATACTGACAATCCATATAAAATAGTGCTTCTATACAAGAAAAAAATAAACTCTTGTTTAAATAAAGAAAGAAATGCTCGATGCCACAAGAAAAATAGATTGCCTTCATCGGAATCAAAGCAAGCAAAAATGAAACTAAAAAGCAAAAAATAACTATTATTGGACATACGTACGTATAGGTAACACACCCACTGATAAGTTAGAAGTCGGTGCCACAAACAACAATGGTATACAAATTACACAACTAAACAAACTAAAAAAAAAAACAAAATAAAAATCTTATAGTCTAACATGGTGCTCACGCATATGTGACAATCCATAGAAATAGTGCTTCTGTACAAGAAAAAGGAAACTCTTTGTTTCAATAAAGAAAGAAATGCTCGATGCCATAAGGAAACTAGATTGTCTACATTAGAATTAAAGTATTAAATTACCTACTATTGGAATCTAACTATTGACTACATTTGAGTATTGTCCAGTGGAGCCGAACAAACATGCTGCCAAGCATTCTTATCTTCAAGATAATCTGTCAGTGTGTAGTAAGCTTGATTACATAGTTAGTGCTTAATATAGAGGTATGTTTTAAATTTATTTTCATTGAGATCTAGTATGGTATTTGGTATTTTATTATAGCATATTATACGTAACCCCATAAAGGATTTCTGTACCTTGGACAGTCTGAATTGCGGTATAGCTAACTTATTTTTGCCTCTAGTATTAAAGTTGTGTGTATCACTTCTTTTTTCAAACAATACGGTAATTGACAGGTAGTCAAAAATACTATTATTGAAAATTTTGAAACGATACTTTTCGATGAATTTTGTATTGGATCCCATGACGTAGACCTTATGACATCATCATATTTCTGCGTCAAATAGATAAAGATAAAGATATGTTTATTTCTAAGTATATGGTACACTGAGATCTGAAAATAAATATGGAATCACATATACCTACTACCATTTCTGGTGTAGAAATTTTAAACAAATTAAGTCCATGCCAATCATAATTCTCATTTGATACAATTATCTTAATTAATTTAAATTCATTGAAAAAGAATACATATTTTGTCTAAATTATTATGTCAAAAATAAGTACAGATAATACCAAAATACACAAAAAAAAATACAAAATTATACATATATGTCATAGTTACTGGTTCTAGTGTCAAACATATTATCATAATGTCAATATTTCCAATAGCATTAAATATAAATTACAATGTCAAGAAGGGTGATTTAGAAATTCATTAACGGAATAAAAACACATGTCCAATAACCAAGTAAACATTTTACATTTAAATTTATTAATTGGTAACATTCTTAAAGCAGGTGGTAATTTATTATAAATTTGTATTGTCATGCAACTGGCATTTCTGCTATACAGTTGCAATCTTTGAGGAGGCACAAGTAATTTTCCTGCATTTTTTCTTCTCAGTCTTTGTGTCTCATAGCATACCTTGTTTCCTTAAAATTAGCGAGGAAAAATCCAATAGTATTACATATATATTTATTTATTTACACACACAATATAATACTATCTATACCTACATACTAAATAAACAATATATACATTGAAATAAATATGACTACTATATATATGTGAGTGTGTGTGTAAGTAAATTGTCAAATCAATGAATGCAATAAATAATTAAAAAATAATCATACTCTGATTATCTTTTAATTATTTATTGCACTGAAAAGTTAATACAAGATTGAACCTAGGCATTAACTTTTCTTTTATTACTACATACATCACAGTCACACATAAGATATTCCATAAAATAACTCACACTATTGACCATCTCATCACATGGACAAGTTTCGCGATGGTCTGCACGCCAGGCATGAAGTGGACACGGGCAATAAATACGTCTAAATAATTTATATGGTAGATTGATGGGCATCCACAAATTATTGACTAGAAGATCAACTAATAAAATATCATTTTGAAATTCGATAACGGTTACCTCGCATTCTGAGTTCATTATGTCTTCATGGATACAATCCAATGCTTCTTTAGTCCATACTCCTCCTATAGGCATAGTGTTATATAAAAGACATGGGTACGCAAGGCTAGGTATCTCATGCGTCGGCGTGCCCTTTCGTAGACTTTCATAAGGAAATCGTAGTACAGTTCCGTAATCGACGTACCGAACAGTACACATTTTATGTTCTTCATCGACTTCTAAAATTCGTGTCCTTACGTATTCGTGTTTTAAGCTGTCGTAAGCTACGCACGACTCTCCCACCCGCCAATTATTAATTATTGTGTTAACGTCGTAATCCGAATAATACGCGGCGAGTGATGTCTTAATATTTATACTTGATGCACTGTTTATATCGTCAACCATGTATATTACGCCATTATCATCCAAATATCTGTAAAAAGAAATTCAGAATAAACAAGTAATACATAACATAACATAACATAACATCACGCCTTTTATCCCCGAAGGGGTAGGCAGAGGAGCACACAGAAGTAACACCCACTTTTCACTATTTATGTTATGAGTCCCATGTAATAGAGGGTGAGCCTATTGCCATATACCGGGCACATTTCCAGACTCCGTGCTACTACTGAGATTTTTTTAAAAACCCAGTAATACTTTGCCCGACCCGGGAATCGAACTCGAGACCCCTTGCCCGGCAGTCACACTCGCGACCTCTCGGCCAACAAGTGATACGTAAATTACTTCTTACGTTAAACAGTTCTAATGAGCTCTGGGTGCTTACTCTTGAAACCAATCACAATATCAATGCAATTTCAATCCAACAAAATGTCAATACTGTCTCGTTGGCCGAGTGGTCGCAAGTGCGACTGCCGGGCATGGGGTCTCGTCTAGAATTGTGCCCGGTATATGGTAATAGGCTCACCCCCTATTACATGCGACTTATAACATAAATAGTGAAAAGTGGGTGTTACACTGTACAGTGGATTAATGCGCTTGCGCACCTCTGCCTACCTACGTAAGTACATGTTGGATACTTACGTTGTGTACGCAATAAACTTTACGGATTCTTTGTCTATTGGTGGCAGCCAGTCATTAGTGGAAGAACTGGGATCCAGTTCAGCATTGTTGACATCTTCCTCCAGCAGAGGCGGTATATCTTCATACTCCTCATTAGACTCTTCTTCGTACTCCTCATCAGATTCTTCTACATTTTCTTCATCAGTGGATTCCTGGAATCAAACAAATACATTAAAATATATACTGCCTTTTAGGCCGTGTGGCCGCAAGTGAAATGAAATGAAATGAAATGGAAGACTTTTAATCGGCATACGGCATGAATGCAAGGAACAAAAAATAGATAAATACAAGTAGAATAAATTACAATAGAATAAATACAATACAATTTAATAAAATAACAATATAAAAGTGAAACAAGAGAGTGAGAATAAAAGATAATCCATATCCATAGGAATCTACACCTTGGAATGAGCAAATAGCTATACTTTTAATTTTATTGTTGACGTTCGAAAGTGCCTTTCTGGTCTAATTGAAATAAATGATTTTGACTTTTGACTTTGACTTTGATAAAAGCTAAATTATAAAACAAGAAGATAATAACAATAAGTATAACATAGGTTCTGCGCGATATTAGGAGACATGCCCAAGCCGAAGGGGTCGCCAATTCAGCTAAAAGCTGGGCTCAGTGAGCACCGAACACTGATTTTCAGTTGGCACCCCTGCAGTGACACACGGACGGAAGTACGACTTCCCATTCTCTACTAAAGTGCTACTGGGTTTTTTGAAAAATTCTCAGTAGTAGCACGGAGTCCGGAATTGTGCCCGGTATATGGCAATAGACTCACCCCCTATTACATGGGACTCATAACATAAATAGTGAAAAGTGGGTGTTACATTGTACTGTGGCATTGAGTGCCGTAATGTGCACCTCTGCGTACCCCGTCGGGGATAAAAGGCGTGATGTTATGTTATGTTTACAATTGTTGGTAGGCCAATGAAGATAAAAAAGACTGTTGACATTTTCAAAAACATTTTGAAATTCATCAAATTTGATGAAAACCTAAACACTTATAGCTATGAGTGTTTTTTATGGCATATATAAGCCGGTAAACGAGCAGACGGATCACCTGATGGTAAGCAATCGGCGTCGCCCATGGACACACGGAACACCAGAGGCGTTACAAGTGCGTTACTGGCCTTTTGGGGACTAGGAGTTTGATGATCGTTGGGGATTCAGGGATTGGGGAGATTGGGGAAGGGGAAGGTAATTGGGCCTCCGGTAACCTCACTCACACGACGAAACACATCGCAAGCATTGCTTCACGTCGGTTTTCTGCTCGGCCGTGGTATAACGCCGGTCGAGCCGGCCCATTCGTACCGAAGCATGGCTCTGGCTTTAGGGATGGTTTGTGATGACCGTTGTACCTACACCGTGAAATCTATTTCGTTTTCGTCCCGAAGTAAAATGGTTCTGTCTCGGTAATACAATAGTTTTACAAATAGTTTAACATTTTAAGTGTGGGAGAGCCATGCTTCGGCACGAATGGGCCGGCTCCACCGGAGTGATACCACGTCCGAGCAGAATACCGACGTGAAACAACGCTTGCGTTGTGTTTCGTCGTGTAAGTGAGGTTACCGGAGGCCCAATTACCTTCCCCTTCCCTAATCTCCCCAATCCCTGAATCCCCAACGATCCTCAAACTCCTAATCCCCAAAAAGCCGGTAACGCACTTGTTACGCCTTGGTGTTCCGTGTGTTCATGGGCGACGCCGATTGCTTACCATCAGGTGATCTGTCTGCTCGTTTACCGGGTTATGCCAAAAAAAAAAATGTTTAAAACAAATATAACTGTTGAACCATTGCAAAAAGCAAACTTCGAAAGCGCATCCAACTCACAGTATAAATAACTATTTTGAAAACATCACATAATTCTCGAAGAGGTATTTCTCGTCGGGTGGCACATGCGATGCGAATAATGCCTACAAATTTACGTCTATTGTTTCATATGAGAAAGTAAATAAATATATGTTTTAAACTAAAAAAAATTACATCTTTATTGCCATGGGCATTCTCCTCCAGCCAGACTTTTTGCGACAGACAGACAGAGATTTCTTGTAGATAAAACTTAAATATTACATATATTTACATACAAGTGAAAGAAGTGAAACAAGTGAATTTATTTCTGCAAATAAGCTACAAGGGAGCACTTTTACACGTCAATTTTATCAAGCGAATGATGAGGTCGACATTTCCTAACTGACTACTCTGAGAAGAAATGCCGAAACAAACTCAGAGGTCTGTCTCTTTTAAAGTCCAGACAAATATGTATAAAAGATTATGTGTGAGAACCGTGCAAGTTCTTTCTGTAGTGGCCTTTTGAGGAAAGTACCACATCAGTTTGAGCGCACCCGTTCTGAAGGCAGTACGCATGTGTCGGTTTACAGTCAGCTCAATTAACAGGTGAGGCTGACTGATTCGACGAACATTTGCGTAGGTCGCACAAATACTCAAACTGTCAGAATATGGGTAGTTAAAAAAGAAATGGTGAGGCAAAGTCTCGCACGGTCCTAGCACTAACAATTGTAAAATAAAACGTAAATGTCAAGTTATATATAATAATATATATATTGTGTTACTTACCTCGCCATCGTCAGTTATTTCAAACTGATCTTTAATCAGTGGTTCCTTCAATATGTGTAATCTTTCCGTTATCATTTCTGCAACAATTACAATTATTATATATTAATTTCAATATATAAATATATATAATGTTGGTATAAACAGCGCGTTACACTAGTTTTGCGTTCCTGCTTACTAACTATAAATATTATACACAATTCATTTGTTTTATACACAAAAAAGTCATTAAGAAACATTAATTATAATGGCGCGGTCACAATTAAATAATCATTAGATAATAATATGTACAATGTAATTACAAAACATGTGGTTTCTTATCTAGAAAAATGACAGTTGGCAAAAGCATTTTATTAGTGTTTGTTTTTGAGGGGGAAAGTCATACAATGACTTCCCCGCCCGGGTGAGGCGAGAGGGAGTGTCAGACTCTTACTGACTAAAAACCACCCCTTTCCTACTTTACGCGCCGTACGCTCGGGTCTGGTTCTGGTCGGACGGGGACCCACCCGTGCTCGCCGTCCGCAGGCCCGTGCTTACGGTGGCCGGAGATCGTCTCGCGAACCCCCAGAGTGCCTCTCACGACGGCTGGGGCGTGAGGAGATTCGTTCCCTCATGCGCCCCGCCTCCTCCTTAGCTAGCATAACTGCTTCGCAGAAGGAGTAAACGGCATCCCAGTCCCCCTCGCTCCGTACCATAGTCTGAACTAGAGCTGGACGCGAGAGATCGTCGTCGCCGACCACATCCCTGAGGACACGGCGCGGTGTCCGGTCCACGCAGGACACACCACCATCGTATGCTCCACCGTGTCGTCCGGGCGGTCCTCGTAATTTCACTAGTCTACATGAAACATTGATTTTTGATTTAGTAAATTATCACATTCTAGCTACTTTCTTCTGTTGCTTATGGACCGTAGCGTGGTATTTTATTTATAACCTACTAGCTTCTGCCCGCGACTTCGTACGCGCAATCCCGTTTTCTCCAGTTCCCTTAGGATTTTCAAGACTTTTTCTGTCTTAAGAACCTTCTCCTACTAATAACAAATACAACAAAAAAGAGTTAGTGAAATCGGTCCAGTCTGTCACGTGTGCGGAGAACCTAACGGGTAACCGGGGCTCCGGCTCGACGTGCAGGAGAAGGAACGGGGTGGTTTTTAGTCAGTAAGAGTCTGACACTCCCTCCCGCCTCACCCAGGCGGGGGCAGTCATTCGACGATTTTCCCCCCTTAAAAAAAAAAAAAAAAGTCTGTCACGTGTGATGCCGTGACCAAGGGAAAAAGGGGTTAATTTATATATAGAGGTACATATATGTATATAACTAAATAGTCTTCCTCGGTATATGGACTGTCCAACACTAAAATAATACGGATTTACAAAAAAGATGTTGTTTAAGTTACAACTGAAACAATTGGGTACTTTCCTTAATCAAAAATAAAGTATTTCGACTGTTCAATACAATAAAATATTAAAAAATATTCACACTTTCATTAATTGATTTTATGATCAACTTCATTTTGGTATTTTTCCAGCTTATTTTTAAGAAATAACTATGCTGTTTGACGCTAAAAAACGTGACGTCACAATACACAATCTCGTACTGAATTTTGTTTAACATTTTTTTTATTTTGTTTAAATTATTTTATTTAACATTTTAAGATAGGCAATATATTATGTTAAGGTTATATTTTGTTTATTTTACTATTATATAGTTTAGGATATGCATTATTTAAGGTGGAGAATTGTAATATATTTAGGTTAATCCACATAAGAATTTATTAAGTAAGATCACGTATAACTAAGCTTACAGAATTGTAACCGCTTGCTTTATGTAGACGTTTCTTTATTTTGTACTTTCGACATTTCAATTTATAAGGCACTAGCAGCCCGTCCCGGCTTCGCACGGGGACAATTATCTATCTTTGGAAATTTGGATTGTTGTAGTGACATAACTACAATAGTTGGACATATGCTACCGTGGAGTTTTTTGTAGACATTATGATGTTCTTCAATATTGTTGTACATTATTTTGTTCTACCGCTAATAGTTTCGGCAGCGCATTCGACGAAAGACATTTTAAGACTCATTTTTCTACACCTTCGGTTACATTGTTCAAATTTTACCAAGGATTCCTAATTTTTTTTCAAAATGAAATGTACAATGTAGCATTCTACCTCTATTGGTGAAAGAATTTATTAAATCGGCCCAGTACTGTTTGAGCCTATTCATTACAAACATACAAAAATAGGTACAAATCTTTCGTGTTTATAATATTAGTATAGATATGGCAGTTCTTTTTCTACTGATGTTTACTGCGACTGATATTAAAAATGTTCTATGCATAATTCTGTCTGAATATCAAACTGCCATAACTCAGTGATGACAAATTCTAGAAAATCAATTCAAAGTGATATAAAGAGGTTAAGAATTGCACTATATATGATACTTCTCAAAAAACATAAAATAACTTCACGTCTCTATCCCCGAAGGGGTAGACAGAGGTGCACGTTACTGCATTTAATGCCACTGTATAATGTAACACCCACTTTTCACTATTTATGTTATGAGTCTCATGTAATAGGGGGTGAGCCTGTTTATGTATTTATTGACTAGCGGTGCCCGCGTCTTCGGCCGCGTGGAATAGTGATTCACAGTTCCTCCCCCGTAGATGATAGCGTGATAATATGTAGCCTATATTTTGACACGGCTTGTTAGTAATATTCATGCAGAATTTGAAGTAAATCCATGCAGTACTTTTTGAGTTTAGCCCGGACATACATACAGACAAACAGACAAAAATTGTGAAAACCATATTTTTGGCTTCGGTGTCGATTGTAGTACACGCCTCAAGTCTTCTTTTAAAAAAATATTTAATGTACAGTTTTGACTTTTCTACGATTTTATTATAATTATAGGTTGTGAAATAACAAGTGAAACAAGTGAATTTATTTCTGCAAATAGGCTACAAGGCAGCACTTTTACACGTCAATTTTATCAAGCGAACGATGAGGTCGACATTTCCTAACTGACTACTCTGAGAAGAAATGCCGAAACAAACTCAGAGGTCTGTCTCTTTTAAATATCACTCAATTATAAACCTCTCACCCCCTATTACATGGGACTCATAACATAAATAGTGAAAAGTGGGTGTTACATTGTACAGTGGCATTAAGTGCTGTAATGTGCACCTCTGCCTACCCCTTCGGAGATAAAAAGGCGTGATGTTATGTTATGTCAATTATAAAATACCACGCTTTTTTTTAAGGGGGAAAATCATCGAATGACTGCTCCCACCTGGGTGAGGCGAGAGGGAGTGTCAGACTTTTCCTGACTAAAAACCACCTCACCCACGTGACCCGTTAGATTCTCCGCGACAAAATACCACGCGACGGTAAATATGAACAAAGGAGCGGTTGATCCCGCGCGAGAGTTACTTAAAATCTGAACAACTAGCTTCTGCCAGCGGTATCGTTCGCGATTCCAAGGTTAAACTAGTCTATGTATTACTTCAGACCACTATCTACCTCTTTTCCGAATTTAATCCCGATCCCTTCAGCCGTTGTGACGTGACTGAGTAAGAAACATACACACAAGCACACATGTTTTCACATTTATAATATCAGTTCAAGCGAATTTCAACCATCGGCCGTACAGATACAGCGTAAAATCCACTGCGGGTAACCTAAAATTCGACAAACTTATATTTGCGTTTGGTACAGTAACTGTGTCTAAGGATTGAGTCGCACAATTAAGTTTGGTTTTTCGTGTATATACTTTTTTGGCATAAAAAGTATACAGTGTTGTGCTCAGGGTATTAAAGTATAATCATACCAAGTTTCGTCGTAATCTGACCGCTAGATATTGCGTGATGCGTGAACAAACAAAGAGACAGTCAGACAAACAAAAAAAAAATAAATCACATTTTTGTGTTCTGTGTCTATCTAGTAACAACCCCTACTACTTATTTATTAATATTTCAATGCACAGAATTTACACTTCCACAGTTTTATTAGATACAAGTATAGATATAATATATCAGTATAATTATAAATAATAAATAATATGTAAAGACTTACCGAAATATACAATGCTTCTGTCGGTTTCGTTGTACAGAGAGACACAGACAACGTACAGGATACTCC
Source organism: Spodoptera picta (assembly GCA_038387885.1). NCBI lineage: Eukaryota > Metazoa > Arthropoda > Insecta > Lepidoptera > Noctuidae > Spodoptera > Spodoptera picta. Next base: position 821,142 of record JAZHFQ010000252.1, on the reverse strand, counting down.
CCTGACTGACTGACTGACTATCATCAAACTTCAAAGTATAACCTCTAAACAGTGTTGCCATGTTTGAAATTTAGCGTACGGTAGAATTCTTCCTAAAATACGGTAGATTTTTCGAAAGTACATTGTAATGTTCTTCTGTGGAATGCGCTCCCTCCCGATATCAAAATGGTGCCCAGTCGTTTGTCACTCAAACGGAAGGTTCGGGAGCTACTTTTTTTTTTAAGGCGGGAAAATCGACTGATTGCTCCCGCCTGGGTGAGGCGGGAGGGAGTGTCCGACTCTTACTGACTAAAAACCACCCCGTTCCTTCTCCTGCACGTCGAGCCGGAGCCCCGGTTACCCGTTGGGTTCTCCGCGACTCCGAATCGGCATCGGCCCTATTTGAGCCCCATCTGTAATTATGTTACGTCTAAGTAGTATATTATTATGTAATATAATTACTTTAGTTTAGTTTATACAGGGATTTATTTTATGTAAGTCTATACTATGTTTTTTATGTATTTCTGTTGATTCTTAAATACGCTTGCTTCTTGCATCGACCATTGTTTTTGTCTCTGCACCACCCGAAGGTCTGGCTGGAGGAAAATGCCAATGGCAATAAAGATGTAATTTTTTAGTTCAAAACATATATTCATTTACTTTCTCATATGAAACACTAGACGTCAATTTGTAGACACTATCCGCATCGCACGTGCCACCCGACGAGAAATACCTCTTCGAGAATTATGTACAAAAAAACCCACTTCTCATGCATGAGGGTGCGGGTTCGAAACCTACCAACGGCAAGTACCCCAACGCCCAGAGTGTCTCTCGCGACGGCTAGGGCGTAAAGAGTTTTGTTCCCTCACGCGCACCGCCTCCTCCATAGCTAGCAAGCTAGCAAGGAGGTTCACCGCCACCCCGGAGGTCATGCGATATCCGCGGATCAATCGAATTGCCATGACCCTCTGAAATGTGAGCATCGCCTGAGTGGGCCGCCGTAGAGGGCCATGGACCACAAAACCCCCGCGTACAATCTCCGGCTGGAGGCATTTGGTTCCCCGAGGTAAGAGGCGCTTAAGTGCCGCCCCCGTCCGTTCCAACTTAGGAGCCAAATGTCGGAAGTGCTCCACGAAGTTCCACCGACTGTCGAGGACGAGTTCCAGGTACTTCATCGTCATCTCAGGGTAGATGACGGATCTGTCCGTCAGCTAGGCCTCGATTACAGGACCGAGGTAAGTAGGCATACGATGATATCGAAGTACCTCCAAAATGCAGCTCCAGGGCAGGGAGTTGAAGACGTTGGCGATGTCCAAAGATACCGCCACTATGACCTTACCACTGGACACTGCAGTCCCAGTCGTGAGGTCTCTCACGCGCATGATGGCGTCCACTGTGGAGCGCCCTCTGCGGAAGCCGAACTAGCCGGTCCGAGAGGTCCGGCCCAACATCAGATATGTAAGTGCGCGACGAGGCGGTTCGAAATTATCCTTTCGAAGACTTTACCCATCTCGTCGAGCAGTACAACGGGCCGGTACGCGGACGGAGAGTCCGCAGGGCGGCTTCTTCACGAGGACCAGCATGACCAACAAAATATATAAACATAAAATAAAATTTTAATACAAAATTATGCTGCTATTTTTATGTGTAAAAATCCTACGGTAGGTATAAATATTTCCTGATTACTGTGCTTTTGCCGTAATATCGTTGCAGTTGGCAACACAGCCTCTAAACAAAGAAAAACACCATTACTTAGTTTTTGTCAAACACATTCATTAGAATTCAACTCTAACGTATAGGTTTTTAAATTCGGAAATCCAATGACGAAAATTGGCACGTCGGGGTGGGTTGATGTACTTACTATATATTGGCCAGTGAACAATAATAGACAACAGATTCTATAAAAAAAGGGTATCCAGTCCCATTTTGACTATTTAAAACTTCGCCAGATGTGAACATTTTTTTTGAACAACAACAGAACAATTGTATCTATGCAAGTTATTGATTCTAAAGTCGACAAAAAAACAAAGGGACAGGTATTCTTTTGTTTTAGTAGGTAGTCCGACCAGGGTCCTATGGTCAGACCAGCTCAATGGTACCATAATCTTGCTAAAAGTAATTCTTATCGAAACTGCGTTAAAAAAAATACCGATTTCAACCCTCTCTTTTTTTAATTATTTTTTTTTATTTGAAACTAGCTTTTACCCGCGGTTACGATCGCGTCACAAAAGGATAAAAAGCCAATGTGACATATACCAATACATACAGCGCCATCTATACCAATACTTTTGTTTTCCCTCGAGAATATCAAATTTTTCCGGGATAAAAAGTACCCTATTATTTAATCCGGACTTCTAACTATACATCTGCCAAAATTCAAAGCAATCGGTTTAGTAGTTATGGCGTGAAAGCGGAACAAACAAACAAACAAACTCACTTTCCGATTTATAATTATATATAATATATATATATAAAGTATTTATAAATATAAATATTATATTATATATTAAGCAGGAAGGATAGTAGGAAGTAGGATAGGATCACTTAACTTCTCTTAAGTGCAGCAAACACTGTTTCTATAATAACTATCGTGAGACATACTAAATTAACTAAAATCGCGTGTTATGATATATTATATAAAATAACATAACATAACATCACGCCTTTTATCCGCGAAGGAGTAGGCATAGGTGTACTTACATTGCGGCACTTAATGCCACTGTACAATGTAACACCCGCTTTTCACTATTCATGGTAAGAGTCCCATGTAATAGAGGTTGAGCCTATTGCCATATACCGGGCACAATTCCAGATTTCGTGCGACTACTGAGAATTTTTAAAAAACCCAGTAATACTTAGCTTGGCCGATTTAAAAAATTCTTTCACCAATAGAATGCTACATTCTTCCAATTTGACATAGGCTACATTTCATTTTGAAAAAATTTAGGGATTATTGGTAAAATTTGAACAATGTAACCGAAGGTGTAGAAAAATGAGTCTTAAAATATCTTTTGTCGAATGCGCTGCTGAAACTATTAGCGATAGAACAAAATAATGTACAAGAATATTGAAGAACATCATAATGTCTACAAAAAACTCCACGGTAGCATATGTCCAACTATTGTAGTTATGTCACTACAACAATCCAAATTTCCAAAAATAAATAATTGTCTACCCCGTGCGAAGCCGGGACGGGCTGCTAGTCAAAATATATAAACAAGAAATAGTCATATACCTACACTATAAAATATACAATAAGTTACTTCAACTGCTTTTACTATACATAATTATATAGAAAATCCTATGCATGGCTGCTCGTGTCAATTCTTCTAAAGGGCAACAGAATATGTCTATGTCATTAGCAACGAGAATCAGAGTGCGAAGCGCCCACGTGTGCGGCGCCTCCCGCAGCAAGTTAGTTCGGGACTCACGTATCCATCGGGCACGACCAGTTCAACCATTCGCAATATATTCGGATTGTGTATCTTCCCCCTAATTATCTTAAAGATATAAGTCACCAATGCGAATTGTCTCCTGACCTGTAGTTCATTATATCCAACCAAACCCAAGACAAACAGAGTTGGATACATAAATGGGTAGAATGGATATACCCCGAACTCTCTCATGAATTTATTCTGTACTCGCTCAAGCATGAGACTGTACTTAGTTTCATGTGGAGCCTAGATCGCTGCATTGCATTCAAGGTGGCTTCTTGTTTTTTAGAATATAACTGAACAAAATCGGCTTTTTGAAAGTTCCAACTGACCTGTGTTCGCGTTTCCGATGATGAAGTACCCAGAACTGGCTCTGGTTCAAAGCGAGGATGCGATGGGACACCTCTAGCGGCGGGTGATATGTGTCCATCGGCACGAGCGGCGCCTCCACTGCGCGCATGCTCACGCACTCCTACCCCAATGTAGTCAGCACTAAATCTAAACATCGATTATTACAGTTAACTATTATGTTGCTCTGAAAAACCTACAAACTAACATGTCACAAGAAACTCATAATATGAATTAACATTTGTCATACCAGAATATAAATTAAAATTTCCGATCACCACCATTTCACTATAATTAATTATTACAATAATGTTCAATGATTCTAAATAATAGTTCATGTTCGTTATCACTACTATTGGCTGGGATATAATCTACACAAATGCAAAATAAAAATCTACTACTTATTTAAATAAACTGTGGCTCCCACTACTTCAAAAATATGGTCGTCAATGCTTACCTCGACGGGTACAAGTACTCGCCGCAACTCGATTCGCGGTGTGGCCACGAGACACGTGCCGCCATGATTTCTTCCGTCCGCGCAGTCACATCGCATGATAGTGAAACCCGGAGGGATTAATTCCCCATCACATACTGACTCATTTAGGCCCGTTTCCGTAATAGCAAATAGAGCCGAGTCATGACTCAGCATCCCAACGTAAAACTCCTCTCTTTTAGTTCGTAGACCCCTTACATTCTGATAATAGATAGTAGTGGTTATTATTTGGTTTTTTTATTTTTGAAATGGCTTACGAAACCAAACCCATTCACAGGATTCCACATTAACAGGCCAATTCTCGGGTTGACATAGAATGTCGTATTTACTCTCAGGCACTCCGATCATAAAAGAAGCATAATCTCTCTCTGTTTTAGGCTTCATTCGTTCTACTTTCACTGGTTTTTCAAAGCCGCATGCATATGTTTTATACATATATTTCTATGTTTTCTTCTTTCGTTTCCTTCTGTAGACGCCATACATGTAAATACTTCTGTTTCTCTGTTCCTTGAATTTCATTTACTGTAGTATTTCCTCCTCTTTTTACTGTTCCTTCCTATTTTTTCCTTTCTTTCTTCCTATTTATCACTGACCAGTTTTCTTTTCTATTTAACATTGTCTTCTCTTCATCATTTACTTCAATTACGCTGGCACCAATTTCTTTCACTTTATTGATTAATAGTGGTAATTTCTTTTCCGATACAGAACTGGGTGCTTACTCTTGAAACCAATCTCAATGTCAATGCAATTGCAATCTAATGAAAACTCAAATTCAAATTCTTTATTGCGTTCCACAATGTTTTACTTACCTATAGGTGGTAACATAGAATAATACAGTTCATTGTGGACCCTGTCGGGCACAGCAAGGAAATATATAATTTTAATACAAAAAAAAACTACAAACTAGCATTACAGAGTCACAATACATTACATAAACAATATTAGAGCATTTTGATATAATTTATACGAACAAAAAACAAAAGACCAATTATTATTATTAATTAACAAATTATACATAATATTAAAATTACAGTATAGTTAACAAAATTTGTATTAACATTAAGAATTATTTAGAAATTATACTGTCATCAAAACAGTCAATAATTATTCAATGTCAAAACTATATAACCCCTATCGTAGCTGTTAAAATAGCATTCAGAGTATAGAATATAAAACCAAACTCAATACTATTTAGTTCATTCAATATCCACGCAATACGGATGCAATGGGCGCTAGTGTTGCAACTCAAGAGTACGACACAACATCAATGTCGATAGATCGGAATTGGATTCAAGAGTAAGCACCCAGGTTGGTTTTGTGGCCACACATTCTTTTATCGGTTTATTATTCACCGGATTGCATTTTACCTTCTTTTGATTTTGTTTAATAATATCGACAAATGTTTTAGATGACGATATTATATTTTGGTCTGTAGGTGCTTCAAGTCCCTCAGCACTATCCAAATTCAAAGTTTTTGTAGTAGGACGAGCTCGCAGAAGTTCATTTGACTTTAACAAATCATTCAATTTTGTTTCTATGTGGTCTACTTCACTCGCTTTTTTTGTACTACCTCCATAACTTTTTGTAAGTCTTTCAATTCATTTTCGGTTTTAATAAATAACATAACATTTATTTATTTATTTATTTAAATAGGTATACCAACAGCTTCTGTATACATAGTATTAAGAGATTATGAAAGTAACAATGTATTAGGCTTATACAGTCGCCAATTATAGGTTAACCAACATTTAATTACTAAGTGATAACAAAAACTACAGACACAAAAATGAACGAGAACAATAAAATTTTAGTTACTGCAAAAGAAACTACTTCTAACGAAATTAACATTACCTCTAGATTAACAAAGGAAGAAAATAAGCATGTTTCGTAAAAATTTGAATGTTAAAAAAAAAAAATAAAAAAAAAAAAATATACTAAGCTAAGGACATGAACATTTTTAAAAAAAAAAATTGTATATAAAGAATGAGATTCAGAAAAATGTGATATGGACACTCACTACTAATACAGAAAGGGGTAGACAGAGGTGCACACTTCTGCACTTAATGCCACTGTACAATGTAACACCCACTTTTCTGTTATGAGTCCCATGTAATAGGGGGTGAGCCTATTGCTATATACCGGGCACATTTCCAGACTCCGTGCTACTACTGCGATTTTTAAAAACCCTGTAATACTTTACCCGACCCGGGAATCGAACCCGAGACCTCTTGCCCGGCAGTCGCACTTTCGACCACTTGGGCAACGAGGCAGTCTATAACATATTCTAATAATATATAAAATATAAAATGAGCTGTGCGACATTGCCGCGACCGCACACGCTGCTCATGAGGAAGAACCTTCTGTGGTTCGAAACTAACAGAGCTTTTCTCAGAACATTCACGTGAGTAACCCGCGATTTTTAGTTAATTTAGTAACAAACATTTTTCTGAAACCTGCATCATAATCGGTTCAGCGATTCGAGAGATTATTACGCACAAACATGCAGACATACATACAAACATACACTACGTACCGGTTAAACTGCCAACCTCCTTTTTCTGAAGTCGGTCAATTGGCTAGATTCCAAGGTTTAAAATTAATCGTTTATAAATACCCTTAGCTATCGTACTACTTCATCATCAGGCCCCTAATGACAAGCACACCCCATTTAGGTGTAAAGTTCTCATCAAAACAAATTTATAAAGCCCAAACACCAAGTAGCTTCTGTCAGCCGTTGAGGAGTTCCCTTAGCTACCATACTACTTCATCATCAGTCCCTTAATGACAATTACATCCCATTTAGATGTAAAGATCTTCTCAATACAAATAATTTAAGCCCAAACACGGGGTCATTGCTACAAATTCTCGAGGAGTTCCCTCTGCTGTCTCCTGACTCCAGCATCAGATCAACTTCATACCTTCATTAAATTGTAGTAGTTTCAAATACTATATCAACAAACTAACAAACACTCTCGCCCCCCAACCATTTTGAACAGTTCCCCTCAGTTTCCATGGGATACCATCATCAGATCCTGACTTGGTGGAAATGGGACCACCCCGAGAGTAGAACCTTTCGAACAAAAAAATAATCATCAAAATCTGTCCACAAACGCCGGAGTAATCTCGTAACATACACACACAAAAAAAACATACAGCCGAATTGATAACCTCCTTGTTATATCTTTGGCGGATATAATGATGACAAAAATGATTAATCTCCCAAAACTCTTAAAATATTTAATAAAATAAAAAAGGCGTGATACAAGGTACGCGGTTTGGAGACAAGTGATATGGCAGCACTTGCTACCCATATACGAGGGCAAGCGCCTATACAAATTTTCATAGCATCCTACGAATTGCGTCTTGTTGCTATTAATATAAATTATGCATTAGCCGGAACACTCCTCCTTTTTTGGAAGTCGGTTAATAAATTGTTTTAACTTTTCAATGCAATAGATAATTAAAAAATAATCATCACTACATAGTATAAAACAAAGTCGCTATCCGCCGTCTGTCTGTCCCTATGTATGCTTAGATCTTTAAAACTACGCAACGGATTTTGAAGAAGAAGAAGGTTTATATGTATAATACATGTATATTGCATCCGTGCGAAGCCGGGGCGGGTCGCTAGTATAAATATATTGTTAGGAGTTGAGGAATAACAGTTTTTAAGAACCTATAAAAGCAAACTTCACACCATTGTCAGGCTCATTTTGTCGGGTGTCGTTGCGGCGGTTACATCGTTCAAGGATCGTGAGACTTATATTTTTCTAATTTTTGTACTTTCTTGTTATTTCTTGATTATTTATGTGCTAATTTAATGTGTGGTGATTTGCGGTAGATAAGGTTATTTTTCGTGATTGTTATTTTGTTCCTTAATTAAAAATTAAAGAGTTGTATCTTTTTGTTTGTGTTGCGTTGTTTTTTTTTAAATATCCAGACTTCTGATTCCTAAAATCAGAAGTGGGATAAAGAACAGCTTTAATTGCCCACTAAATTACTAGTAAAAACATTCAAGGAACAAAATATCAAAATATTTTTCTACCCGCAATTTTTACTTTTGGTTTTCTTTTATCATTGTTGACATCTTACGTGTGTGATTGTGATTTAATTTCAAATCATTGTACCCATCATGCCGAGAAGCCATGAACGTCGTCGTTCACGAGGCCGATCTCTACGGGTTTCGCGAGACGAGTCTCCTGGCAGTGAAACCGAATGTAGGTCGCGCCGTAAATCACTACAGAACCGCCGTCGGGAACGTAACGACTCCGAGGAAAGCTCGTATTATCGCCACCACGAGGCTCGCGGCCGTCGCCGTTCTAGATCTCGATCTCCACATACACCCCCTCGTGCAAGGTATCCTTCAGTGACTCCACGTACCAATAACTCGTTACAAGACACTCTCAGTAATATTATGACAAGGCTTGATGCTATCGAGCATAACGGTGTAAACGCGAGGTCCACGCCTAATAATTTGCCAAATTCTCGCACTGAAGGAAACCTGCAGGACCCGATTCGTAAAGCGTGTAATCCCGTCGACTTGAACGATGTTCCGCAACGAGTTCGCGTTAATAATTCCGAGGGCTCTTCAACGACAGTTCATGCGGACAACCCAAGCGCTTGCGGATCCGAAGCCGTGTCCACCGTAACCATGCTCGCGGAAGCTTTGAGATCTTTGCAGCCTACTAGGTCGCACAACTATTACGTATCTAATTTCGATCCGAACATACACGATATTGATGCATGGTGCGAGGAAGTGGACCGAGCAGCGGTCGCGAACGGTTGGAGGGACCATGAATGTTTGTCGCGAGTAGCTTCCTGCCTTAAAGGCGACGCTAAAGTTTGGCTCAATGAATGGGTCACCAATGACCGAACGTGGTCAAATTTTAAGCTTGAGTTTAAACCCCTTTGTCCCCGGAAGTTAGATTACGCAAATATTTTATTCGAAACAATGAACACGACATCCGACAAATACACGACATATGCGGAATATGCTCGCCGTACCTTGTTACGCTTAAGGATAGTCAAGGGTCTCAGCGATGAGTTGCGAACTCTAATCGTCATACGCGGTATTGATAACCCACAAATTAGAGCAGCCGCGGCAAACGCAAACCTGGCAACTGAAGATTTAGTCTCGTTCCTTTCAATTTACGTGAAACCGAATCGCGCTAAACCTGATTCTCGTGGTACCGCAACAAATAAACATTCGTCTTCAAACTCATCCACTGAGCGCGGATCCAAGTGTTACATATGCAACCAGCGTGGACATTTGGGTCGCAATTGTACCAAAAAGACTCGCAAAGAACCCAGTGATAGATCTACCATAAAATCCGGAACACAAGGTCCTATCAACGATACCACTGCCACTAACAAATCCGAATTACTGTGCTCGTTTTGTAAGAAAAAGGGGCATACAGAAGAAAAGTGCTTCGCTAAGAACCGTTCAGAACAAAGGAATCAGCGAAATGTTAACTTGTGCGCAAGTCACGCAAATAACAAGACAGATATTGTAACGGCCGTCGTCCAAGGCATCCCCATGGACGCGCTTATAGATAGTGGAGCCCAAAATGTATCACTGATTTCTTCCGATGTTCTGAAGCACCTTTCTTGCCAAGTTAAACCAATACACTGCGTTCTCAAGGGTATAAGCGAGCGGGAAATCGTAGCTTCTTCGTTCATTACGGCAACTATCGAACTTAGTGACATCTCTATAGAAACTGACCTAGTTGTAGTGCCAAAGTCATGTATGAACACCCCCCTTATTATTGGAACAGACGTCCTTAACCGCGACGGCGTAACGTATGTACGCACTAAAGACAGACAGTACATCACTCGAACCAGCGACAGTCCTGCTTGTGTGAACGAAGTTCTACGTCTTGACCAAACGTTAGTTAATACCCCTTTGCAAGGCGCTCTGCGTGATTCCCTGATGTCTGTGATTAACAAATTTTCAAACTTTCTTATCACTGGTACCGCGACGAGTACAGTTACAACCGGTTACATGGAGATTAAGCTAACTAATACCACTCCTATCGTATATCGACCGTACAAGCTTTCTTATAACGAGAAACTTGTAGTACGCGAAATAATTAGAGATCTGTTGGACAAAGGCATCATCAGGGAGTCACGATCAGAGTATGCCAGCCCCATAATACTGGTGAAGAAGAAAGACGGGTCCGACCGAATGTGCGTCGACTATAGGGCACTTAATCGTATCACTGAAAAGGAAAGATATCCTCTTCCCCTTATAGACGACCACATTGATCGGTTGGGTCGCTACACCTTCTTCAGCAGTTTAGACATGGCTACTGGTTTTCACCAGATTCGAATCAAAGAGAGCTCCGTTCACGTGACGGGATTCGTCACACCAGAAGGACATTACGAATTCCTGAAAATGCCATATGGTTTGACGAACTCCCCGATCGTATACCAACGGATAATAAATCAAACCCTTCGCGAATTTATCGATGCCGGAAACGCGCTAGTATATATCGATGACGTCCTCTTGCTAAGTAACACCGCAGAGGATGGCATCGCTTTGCTCGAGAGAGTTCTACAAACACTCACTAAGTCAGGCTTTTCGATAAACTTAAAGAAATGCTCTTTCTTGACAACCGAAGTCGAATACTTGGGCAGGTCGATAAGTTTTGGTCAGGTACGACCGAGCCCTAGGAAAATAGTGGCATTAAAAAACTCCCCAACTCCCAAAAATGTAAGGCAGGTTCGACAATTATTAGGTCTGGCAGGATACTTCCGCAAATATATTAAAAACTACGCAACCAAGACCGCGTGCATCGCCCATTTAACCCGAAAGGGGGTAGATTTCCACTGGGATCAGGAACAGGAACAAGTTCGGCAAGATTTAATACAATGCTTGACTAGTGAGCCTGTCCTCACCATTTTCAACCCTGAACTTGACACCGAAGTTCATACAGACGCGAGCTCCGCCGGTTATGGGGCAGTACTTTTACAAACTGACACTGATGGTGGAAGGCATGTGGTGGCGTACTTCAGTAAGGTTACCCAAGGAGCAGAGAGCAAATACCATAGCTACGAATTGGAGACGTTAGCGGTTGTGAAGGCCTTGCAGCACTTTCGCCATTATTTGGTGGGCTTGCAGTTCAAGGTCGTCACAGACTGCAACGCTCTCAAGTCTACAGAACGCAAAAAAGATCTGCTTCCTCGCGTAGCTCGATGGTGGATTTACCTCCAAGATTTTAATTTTTCCCTCGAGTACAGAAAAGGAGTTATGCTTCCACATGCTGACTACCTTAGTAGAAACCCAGTCACCACCATAAATCAAATAACGAGACCTCGTAACTGGGCGCAAATAGCGCAAAACGCGGATCATGAAACTAAAGACCTCATACAAAAACTCTCAGAGGGTCAGCTCGACTCTAGTCGTTATGTTCTGAAAAATGACCTATTGCATTACAAATACACGCCAGTTGGGGAGGAAGCACGTCTTCTTTGTTTTATACCCAAGGGCCATCGACTCAGTCTCTTACGAATTTTCCACGATGAGCACGAGCACATTGGTGCTGATAAAACCCTACATCTCATTCTAAAACATTTCTGGTTCCCCGGGCTCCGTCAGTTTGTATCTAAATACGTCTCCCATTGTTTAGTATGTATTTCTAAAAAGCGAGTGCCCCGGGCACCGCTGCAGAATATCTCATCCTGGTCAAAACCCGAAACCCCTTTCGATACCGTTCATGTCGATGCCCTGGGACCACTGCCAGAGTCGGAAGGTTACAAATTTATCTTAATACTAGTTGATGCTTTTACAAAGTTTTGTATGTTGTACCCTATCTACCGCCAAGACACCAGCGAGTTGAAACGCGTCATGTCTCAGGCCGTTTCTTTGTTTGGAGTTCCCAGACTGTTAGTTACTGACAGGGGTAGGATGTTTGAGTCTACGGACTTCGTGCAGTGGATATCCGAACTTGGTTCAGACCTGCACTACATAACTCCTGAAATGCACGGCGCGAACGGACAAGTTGAACGGTATATAAGAACCGTTCTCAACATGCTTCGAATCGAAGTGGGACATAGGAACGCCTCCTGGTCGACCACACTTTGGAAGTTACAACTGGTGCTAAATATCAGCAAACAGAAAACCACTCAATCCTCAGCCATAAATTTAATGATTGGTACGGACGCCTCTACTCCAGCTATACGATCGCTGATACGGGATCTAGCTACAAGTACTCCAGATACCAACAGAGAAGCTCTGCGGGAGATGCGTCGAAGTCGCGCTAGCGAACTGATGAAAAAGAACCAAGAACAGCAAGATGCTTCAGCCAACCAGTTTAAACGTCCACCGCGTGAGTACAAGGTGGATGATCTGGTTTTTGTAATAAAGTACTCACAATCAACGGGTAAATTAGACCCTGGGATGCGAGGACCATATAGAGTGACCAAAGTCTTGCCTAATGGGCGCTACGAACTTAAACTTCTCAGTGGAAGCTGCGGGAAAACCACTCAAGCAGCCTCCCAATACATGGTGCCTTGGAAAGGAGAATGGTGCCCAGAAAGTTGTGCCGCTTTCTTTGAAAGTGAGTATGATGAACTTATTCTGTTTTTGGTTTCAGAATTGTTAGTCCCTATGGCGTTAGTCGCCCTACGATGGGACTTCTCTCCACCAATGGCGTTAGTCGCCCAACGTACGGGTTAGTCCCAATGGCGTTAGTCGCCAGACATCGGGTTAGTCCCAACGGCGTTAGTCGCCAAGCATACGGGTTAGTCCCACCGGGTTAGTCCCACCGGGTTAGTCCCACCGGGTTAGTCCCACCGGGTTAGTCCCAATGGCGTTAGTCGCCCAACAATGGGATGTGTTCCCCATCAACGGTGTTAATCACATGAGGACGGACTCCCCAAGGGCGGGTGTCGCCTAACCATGGGATACGCCCCACTGCGAAGGCGTGTGTCGCACAACGTCGGTGATTGTCACCCATGTAGCGTTAGCCGCCGTGGTAATGTATAAGGCAATGATATAAGATGGCTGGGACGCCTACTGTCTTATATTGTTACCTATTTTCCTATTATTGCAATTAATTGATCTGTATACTTGTGCTATTTGTGTGAATCGCTATCGCTAACTCTTTCAGATGACGATACTGATGAGGCTGAAAATAGATCGGATCACTTGGAAAGCGACAACCCAGCGCCAGTTTCGATTGGGTTATCCATGCCGAGCTTAGATGGAGAGATGGGAACAGCACGGCATCCCACTGCAGGTGCATCCCAAGAAGTTCAAGTCGAGGACGACTTGCTGTCAGGAGAGGCCGTGTTAGGAGTTGAGGAATAACAGTTTTTAAGAACCTATAAAAGCAAACTTCACACCATTGTCAGGCTCATTTTGTCGGGTGTCGTTGCGGCGGTTACATCGTTCAAGGATCGTGAGACTTATATTTTTCTAATTTTTGTACTTTCTTGTTATTTCTTGATTATTTATGTGCTAATTTAATGTGTGGTGATTTGCGGTAGATAAGGTTATTTTTCGTGATTGTTATTTTGTTCCTTAATTAAAAATTAAAGAGTTGTATCTTTTTGTTTGTGTTGCGTTGTTTTTTTTTAAATATCCAGACTTCTGATTCCTAAAAATATAATTATTGATTAGTTTACAAACGTAATTATAATCTTATTGTTAGAACCTAACGGGTAACCGGGGCTCCGGCTCGACGTGCAGGAGAAGGAACGGGGTGGTTTTTAGTCAGTAAGAGTCTGACACTCCCTCCCGCCTCACCCAGGCGGGAGCAGTCATTCGATGATTTTCCCCCCTTAAAAAAAACTCACTTCTGACACCATGTTAATAAAAAAAAATGTTAAAATATCTCTTTGCCTCGTTGGCTGAGTGGTCGCAAGTGCGACTGCCAGGCAAGGGGTCTCGAGTTCGATTCGCGGGTTTGGCAAAGTAATACTGTGATTTTAAAATATTTTCAGTCGTAGCACGGAGTCTGGGCTCTGGGCTTGTGCCCGTTATATTGAAATAAACTCACTACCTATTACATGGGATTCATAACATAAATAGTAGAAAGTGGGTGTTACATTGTACAGTGGTACTAAATGACGTAATGTGCACCACTGCCAAACCTTTCGGGGATAAAAGGCGTGAAGTTATATAGAATTTGGTCACTTGGTTCACCGTTGAAACGGATTTGCGGAAGGCTTAGTGGCTTAGTGGACTTTCAGCGACTTAGATCCTTAGGATGCGGCTGAAACAGTTGTTTCAAGAAAAGGTTCAGTAAGTAAGTCAAAATTTCACAAGAGATCGAGTGCAAAATTTTTCAGCCGTATTTATTTATGCATTAAAAGTGTGGGAGAGCCATGCTCCGGCACTGCTGGGCCGGCTCGACCGGAGTGATACCACCAACGAGCAGGAAACCGACGTGAAGCAACGCTTGCGTTGTGTTTCGTCGTGTGAGTGAGGTTACCGGAGGCCCAATTACCCTTCCCTTCCCCAAACTCTCCAATCCCTGAATCACCAACGATCCTCAAACTCCTAATCCCCAAAAGGCCGATAACGCACTTTTAACGCCTCTGGTGTTCCGTTTGTCCATGGGCGACGCCGATTGCTTACCATCAGGTGATCCGTCTGCTCGTTTACCGGCTTATGCCATAAAAAAAAATATGGAGTCTCGTCGCGTCAACTACATTTACTGGAAAATAAGAAGACAAATGTATTGCTGCTCTCTTAGATCTTGGAAAACTTGGCGACAAAGATCTAATAATTTATTAAAACCTTCGCTATAGAACAGAGCGCACAAACTTTGAAATACAAAGCTAAGTTATGCAATGAAATATTTAACAGTTCAGTTCAGATGCTGATAGATTGTTCAAATTATTTAACTGTTTTCCACGTGCAAGACATTCTTGATTGAATATCTACATTTACACTAGCTGTTGTTTTAAAGCCGCGGCATTTTCTAGGAGGTAACTCGGCTACCGATTCTGGGTCTGAATCAATAAAAAAAATTGTAGATAAATATTTTTCATTTTTCTGTAAATTACGCAAATCCGTAAGTGCGAACTACACGCCGCTGTCTTGTAACTAGCTTTATAACGCGGCTTAACACACACAAACTTAAACACGTAATTGATATTATTCCTGATTCCATAAAACTCCAATAAGAAACATTGCTGTCGCTTATTCTGAAATACTGTCGAACTTAAACGATTTATTATATCCGTATTTTTAACTATTGGCCCGAAATTTCCTCTTACATTGAACCTTTATGACTTCTGTGACATGCCCCCGAGAAATGACACGGTTTCAAAACTACACTTTGTATTATAGTGTCTTTTACGCAGGTCATGCAAACTAAAAATGTGCCTATACAAAATTTCAGCTCAATCGGTTGAAGATATCTGCTTCAAAATTCAGTTGCAAGATTCCACTTCACACACACACACACACATACATTGCAAGTTGGAGAAAAAGAGTAAGCTCTGGCGACACATGTCAAATGACAGCTCAAACAAATCAACGAATGACGTCACAAAAATCCTACATCGCACATGTGAAGTTTACATACGATTTAACACGGATAGAAAATCCCAACAAACGACTGTTGGGCCGAAAGCCCGCCAGGCACGAACACCTCGCCTGGTCGGAGGACCCTCCTTTTCCGATCTTAGGAAACTATACTCTCTGTTCCCTAAAAAGCTATGCAGTTACCTGCTCGTTCTTCTGCATGGGAAACTATACTTCGGAATGAGCAGGCTTAAAGTGTGGGAGAGCCATCACTCTCGACCGGAGTGATGATACCACGGCCTCATAGAAAACTGACGTGAAACAACGCTTGCGTTGTGTTTCGTCGTGTGAGTGAGGTTACCGGAGGCACAATTACCCACTCCCAATCTCCCTAAGCACCGATTCCCTATTCCTAAAATTCCGGTAACGCACTTGTAACGCCTCTGATGTTTCATGTGTCTATGGGCGGCGCCGATTGCTTACCATCAGGTGATCCGTTTGACCGTCTGATCAAATGAAAAATCGTTCAACATATAACATGAGATAGTACCATCTTAATGAAATTGTTACTAAAATAAAGTTAGTAAGTGTGTGTGTATGTTTGGTACTTGATCACATCAAAACGACTGAAGGGATTATCCTACAGAAATGCGGGCGCATAACAAACTAGTTTTTATACAGTAAAATAACTAAAAAAAAAACAATAAATACATTCATATCACATTTTATTTAATATTCATTCAGTCTTATATAAAAATAATAATCATAAATTATTATTTCCTCATTATCCAACTGGCTGATTGACGTTCATCGCACATCTAAATAGCACGGCTTCGGACCGGCTCCGGTACGGCGTTGTTTCAAATTTAGGTGCTCCCTCACCGGGAGTATTCACGTGTAATGTAACATATGAATTCGACTTTGAGCATTACATTACAATACTCCCTGACTAACTAGCATTTGCGTGTAATGTAACATATTGATTCGACTTTGAGCATTACATAGCAAGACGAAGCTGAAGCCGAAGATCTGGTTCTGTTAAACTCCAAGGTAGCGACCATGCGCCCCATGGACAGACTCGAAGTCTAAACCACGTCATAAATTAGGTAGTGGCGAAAATTCGAGTAAGTACCGCGTCCCACAAACGACTCCTTTCGTAGGCGATGTGCTGGTTCCGCCTGTTATCGCAAAGCGTAGGCCGGGAAGACCCAAGCGATTTCTAGACTGACCAAGACGTGAGGGCGCTATGTCTAGGTCAGAGGGGGAGGATGTAACGCGGCAATTCGATTTTGGTTGGGTCGGTCGCACGCGCCCAACTCTAGTGGCAACACGCGACCTCTCTATTCCTCATAGATATATTAAAGCAGGAGATATGGTGTGGAATCAAAAATGTATGCAAAACCGGTGAAACCACAATTTCCCCTCCATACTAATACTACACGTCGTCGAGAACCTAAGGGGTTACTGGGGCTCCGGCTCGACGTGCAGGAGAAGGAACGGGATGGTTTTAGTCAGTAAGAGTCTGACACTAACTCCCGCCTCATCCAGGTGGGAGCAGTCATTCGATGATTTTGCCCCCCAAAAAAAAATACTAATATTACACACGTTTGCTGGGGGAAGTGGAGCGCATTGATGCTACAAGTAGTATCAAGATATTACACATTGTATCATTACAAGGTGCGCATTGTAATGCTCGGTTCTTCTCCTTCACTGATGTAATGCTCAGATCTGTAACGTTACATTACACGCGAAAGCTCCCGGTGACACGCGAAAGCAAAAGGTGCACCCACCTTTTGGCTACCGCTAACCGGCAGCGCGGTTACAGCGCGCCACTGGCTATTTATAAGCGGCCACGAGGTGGAAGCTTATTATCATCACGAAAAAAAACCAAGTAGTTCGGTATTAAAACACAGCTTAGAAGTCTTCGGATCAGACAGAAATTTTTACAATATATTGAATCACATCACAAAACGTAACTAACATCCATATATTCGTTACATAATATCTACAAAACATCAGAATACACATTAAATTAATATACCTAACTTAAAATAATTATATTAAACTGTATCATTAGCATTTTATATCACTGCACTTTATCATTTGTATCAATAAGTATCAATATACTCTCGTCACAGAAGTTTGTGTTATTTTATCATTTCTACGCAATCTTCGTGTCTATATCAACGAGAAGCAGTCAACCTATCAACTATCATCCAAGTGTAGGCGCTTACAACCCTTACAGACTGTTAGGTGCTACTTATTCTCTTCTTCTTATGGTGCCACTTCATTCATGAAGGTTGGCTGTCAAGGTGTTACTTATAGATCAGTGAAAACAAAAATGACGTTAGATGTATTTATAATAACTGTCGTGAGACAAACTAAATTAACTAAAATCGCGAGTTACTCACGTGAATATACTGAGAAAAGCTCTACTAGTTTCGAACTACAGAGGGGTTCTTCCTCATGAGCAGCGTGCGCGGTCGCGGCGATTTCGCGCACTAGTAGAGCTTTTCTCAGTATATTCTCGTGAGTAACCCGCGATTTTACTTAATTTAATGACGTTAGATGTTTTCTATCGTAGTTTTTAGAAGACGTTGATGAAAATGGACCTAAATGTAACAAACACTTCTTTGAACACCCTTCAAAATCGGTTCAGTCAATCACCAGATACATACATATATTATATATACATGTTAAATTGGGAACCTTCTATTTTTTGATGTCGGTAAAAAAATTCGCCTTTCGCGCCTGTCAATACGAACGCGATAAACTCAAAAATCTGTCGGACGACATCAAACATTATCGTACATACACATCACGTATATCCACAGCCTAATTAAGTGTCCACTGTTGACCAAATGCCTCTTCTCACACGGATAGGTTTGAGCATTAATCACCACGCTTGTTATTCAGCGGGTTAGCGATTTCAAACTTACAATATCGTTTCTACCAATAGATAGTGATTCCCGAGGAAAGCCAGACATACTATTTGATATGGTTGGCAATTTGGTATGGTTTATATTTGATGGGCCGACCTTTAACCACTATCTAGTGGTAAGCGATGATGCGGTCTCCGATTGAGCACGTCGTCCCATAAGCAACCTATTCACTCGGGCCTTGAAGACACCCAGGTTATACCCTTCAAGAAATATAGACTCTAGCAAAGAATTCTACTCCTTAGCAGTACGCACAAGGAAGCTTGATGCGAAGCGCTTCGTGCGTGTGGGTGGGACATCTACCATGAATCGGTGATGTTTCGCCGATTGTCTTGTAGTACGATGATGGAATGGATTACGTTTTAATCACATGAGCGAAGTAGCGGGAGCTAAGCTAGGTATTGTAAAAAAATTTAACAGAGAGAGTACAGCAGCGCTCTCTGATAAACCTGAACCTATTATACTGTGATCTCCAACCTGCCTGCGGAGATTTTGACAAACCCCTCTTTGACAGAGGAGATCCATAATCCATAGACACGTCTTCTAGGAAGCACTCAAAATTAATGCCAAAGTATTTTAGTTTTACTAACCATGACTTGGCCAGAGCAAATTGAATTGATTACTCACAGTATGTGGTTCAAAATGATTTAACACGGAATGCCTGTTCTCTTGACTATATGGTTCATTCATAACGATGCAGTTTCCATATTTATCTTCTATATATTTTTTTATTACATCTGCGTAATCAACTACATTGTCTTTCATGACTATTGGCATGAAATTATTGAATATGATATCTTTGCATTTTAATTTAACTTCTGCATTGACGACTTTGAGATGCGATTGCCACATTTTCAAATCTAAACCTGAATGTTTGAAGTCTTCTACATTATTAACAATTGGTGTATTATCTACTAAAACAATGTTACCTATAGGTATTGTTATTTCATCATTTTGTTTCGTAATATCATTTTTATTTATATATTTTATTAGACTATCTTTTATGTCTGTTGTGTCAGTTGTAATATCAAATGATTTTGCACTTTGATCTACATTGTTTAGGTTTATTTCTGGTTGATTTAAAGTATCTTGTCTTAAATCAAGTGAAGTTGGACTTTGGTCTAAATTATTAAAGTTAATTTCTGGTTGAGCTAAAGGGTTTGCGATTGGAGCGTACATATTTGTGGGGTTATAATTGTAATTTAGCCCTAATTTTGAATCCGTATATGGACGTGAGTTATATATCAAAGGAGGTGTGTTTCTTAGATTTGCCAAAGGCGTTTGATAGCTTTTGTAGCCAGAATATTTAATATTATCCAGGTTAGACATTTGTTTAAAATCAACAGCGTTAGGAGGTTCGGAATCTAAATTATTTATATTTATTTTCGGGTTGGGTTTCAAATTCATAGTCATAGGTCTAGTATTAACATGGCTGTAGTCACCATATGCGTTTTTGGTATTGATTACAGGATTTTTATTAGACGTTTCAGGAATTTGATCATCTGTGTCATGATGTGGTTCTTCTAGAAATCCGGTTTTGTTTATTGGGCCTGATTTTAGTGTAGGTTTGTTAAGTCCCAGTGGATTATTTGTTAAGTCTAAATTATCTATTCTATCTCTATTTTTTATGGCTTTCATTGGTTCTTCTTGTATATAATTATTGTCAATTAAATATTTTGTGTCGTATGTCGGCGTGTTATCATTATAATGTATATTATCTTCTAAATGTTCTTCGTTCGTTTTGTCATCAAATGCTTCGGTAGTTATATCATACAAGCTGTCTTTTTCTGAATAAGGATCTGTTTTGTCAAATTGTTCTTCTGGTTTTACATCATTTTTTATCATTTCTTCATTAAAATCGAATGATTTATAGTCATTTAGTGAATTAGGAAGATTATTTAAATCTCTTAAAGTCATCACATCTTCATTTTCTTGTATCCTAGACTCAGGTACAAAAAGTTCAACTGGTGTTAAAGGATTCATTACCTTATTTGGTGGTGCACAAGGTTGAGAATGGCTTGTAATTGATGGTGTAAGAATCTGAGTAAGGTCTCTATAATTTTGTGGAGTTAAGAAAAATGGGGGTATTTGTACAGATTTTGGAGTCGGTAAATTGTAAGCAGTGGTTACAGGAAAATTTGATGTAGTAGGCGGTGATTGTGAAAGATTTATAGATGTTACTGGTGATTTAGAACTAGATAAAATAGGGGATGATAGCTGACATAAACTTGGTGATATCATTGGTAATTTAGTACCAGACGATACAGGACTTAAAGGTTGGTACAGATTAGAGGATGGTGTAGCAGTTTCTTGCATACAAGGTGATTTCAATGATGGTATATGTATATGAGATGGTGCCATAGTATTATATGTTGGATTTGTTGTAGGCAATTGTTTTGGTGAGCTTATCGATGGTTTGTCTGCAAATGGAGATAATAAATTAGAAAACAAAGGTCTATTCGGTGAAGGTGACAGAATTGACGACACAATATGAGGTTTCATAGAATCTGAACATATATTTGGAGTTGAATAAAGATTTGGAGGTTGTACATATTTTGGAGTTGAATATAAAGGTTTTGTATTTGTTTGAGAAGTGGTAGAAGGTAATATTTGTGGTGGTGATAACGTTTGGATGATTGGTGTAATAGTTGGTTCAAATGTTGGCATGCGTTGGTTATGAACTGTAGTAGTTGGCACTGAGTAAGATGTTGGTGTAATATTTATCGGAATAGGTTTGGCTGACAGGGATTCTGGTGCATTAATAATTGTAGAAGATGGATAAAATTTATTCGATGAAATTGTTGATTCAAATGATGGAGTGTAAGTTTTGGGAGCTATTGGTAATGATGGTTTTAGAACTGTATTGGATATAGGTTTTAGTGTGACTGGTGTCATATTTATTGGACTATTGGCTAAAGAACTTGGTGGTGGTACATGAAGAAGTGCGCAAGGTCGATAATATTGATTTTTTAAAATAGCTGGTTCAAATATCGACGAGTATGGTTTAGGAATTGTATCTATTACATTTGGTAATGATTTTGGTGAATTTATTCGAGTATTGGTCAAAGGATTAATTGGTGAATTTGCTGGTATATTAAATGATTCGCAAGGTGGGTAATTTTGATTTGGTTGAATTGTTGGTTCAAATATTGGCGGATATAGCTTAGGAATAGTTGTAGATGTTGAAAATAATGGTGAACTAGTCGGAGTATTTGCTAAAGTGTTTGTTGGAGAATATACTGGTAGGTTAAATGGTGTACAAGGTGATTGAGATGGCTTTATAGATGGCACTTTTATTAAATTATATGACGATAATGGTGGTGACGTAATAGGCAATGATGGAATTTCAATAGATTGAATATTTTCTAATAATCCTGAACTTAACGGTTGTGAAGGCATTGTGTTTATTATACATGGAGGATAGTTTAAAGATTCAGTTTTAGATCCTAATGAATTTATACATGGGATGTTTGATAAAAATGGGATATTTTGAAGTTTGAAATGTTTGGTTGATTGAAATGGTGAATCGTATGAAATTGGTGTTTCAGTTATACATGGTAATTTAAATGTCGATGAAGATGGGTGAGAAGATATTAATGGCGAGGCTTGCACTGTAGAAGTTAATGGATTACGATTTGTTTTAACAGAGTTCATGAAAGGATTCAAAATATTTGATAGTTTTAACGGAGGTGACGTTTCTGTAGGACAAACAATAGAAGATGCAAAAGGAGTTTTTATACCTGACATAGTATTCGTAGCTGGATATGCTATATTAAACGGTGGATACTCTACAGGACTTGCATTTTTTATATAATTATTTGAATCTGTGTTTATTTTGCATGGTGTTGAACATACAGATGGTGGTAATGATGGGACATTTAGACATATTGGTGTCGACTTGGATGGCATTTCTGAATATGGTAGGTACGGATTAACTGGTAGATCTAATGTTTGTATGGCAAGAGATGATGATAATGATGACGATTCAGAGGGACTGTAGATAGGTTTTGACGGCATTTGTGATATATATGGAGATATAAATGATGTCAAAGAAGGTTTTTTATCTAATGGTGTAACATTGAAAGTAAAAGGTGGAGTTGTAGTTGCATAATTTGGTGTGTATGCAGAATGATCTAGATTAGGTACTGGAATAGTACTTACAGTTGGTAAAGGTGTTGGTTGAGATACTAATAAGGTAGGAGCAACTGTTACAGGTGTAATATAGGGTAACGAATTCAATTTTGGATATTGACAAACTGATGGAGATGATGAAAGAGTATTATCACATGGTAATGATGTAACACTACATGGAGTAACACCAGGTGAAGGATACGATACCTTATTTACTGGAACATATGGTTTAGAATTGAGAACTGTACATGGAGTAGCACTAGGTGAAGGATATGAGACCTTATTTACTGGAACTGGTTTAGGCATATAAGGAGTGCATGGTTGTTCTTTTATTTGTGATAAAGATATGAATGGTACTGTCTCTAAAATATTTCGCGCTGATGAAGGAGTAGGATTTTTAGATATGGCTATTGGTTTAATGGGTACTGAATATTGAAGACTGTCCGGTAAAGAATTAGTTAAAGACACTGGAGAATTTAAAAATGATTTTGATGAAGGTGGTAATTGAGAAGATTTTGGGAGATATGAGTTAAATGGTCCAATAGATAATGAAGCTATGTTTGATGATGAGAATAAAGGTGTAGGAATAGTCGGGTAAGTAGAAATAGGTGAATATTGTGATGGTGTCATAGAAATAGCTGATATAGAAGGAGTATAGTTAATTGATGATGGGGATGATGAAAGCAGTGGAGATATAACATTTTTACAAATAGTTGATGTTTTAAATGGATTTACTTTTTTGTAAGTAGGTATCGGTGCAAGCGATAATGGTGTTAATAGCGGCGAGGATAAGGTTGTAATTGGCGTTTCATATTTTATACATGGTGTTATTGTGTCAATAGGTAAATTGTTAAATGTTTTTTGTGGAACATTTACTCTTAATGACGGAGAGACAGTATTCGCAGATTTTGCTTGGCCAAAAGCATCTCTATTAGGAGAGGCATAAGGAAGCAAATCTTTTTCTTCCTCTACATAATTAAGTTCTTCTATTTCTGAAATAAATGGTTCTTCATGATTTCTATCAAACAAATCATTACTATAAATTAATCTTTCATCTGGAACATTATTATCTTCTGGTAGTGCCACATTCGTCTCTGTATCCTCTACATAAGATTTGAATCCTTCTAAATCTATATCTGACCATTTAAATCTGTCTGTTTCTGGAAGTGTATCTATTGTGAGAGGTTCAGTTTGAAATTTTATAAGACTTAAAGGAGTTAATTTAGTATTTGGTAATATTAAAGATTCTGTTCGCAATGTCTCTATATTATCAGGAACAGAAGAATATTCATTTGTTACTGAAGATATGTCTGATAAAGGAACTGATGTAGATTCTATATTTGATTTGCGTAAAGAAGCCAATTTAATCTCTATCACTGGTGTATTAAAACTATACTCGTTTGTATGTGGTACAGATGATTTAATAGGAACAGTTGATGTTAAAGTATTTTGAGTATCAACTGGTAAAGGCTTTGGAATCATAAAACTGTTTATATAAGGAGATTTTGTATACGTAGCTATAATTGGTCTAGAAAAAGATACTGGGCTTGATACTGGAGTTGGAATTTTATCATTGACAGTATACGGTTCATATTTGTCTGGAGTTAAACTGTTAATTGGATTAGGAACATTCAAATTATTAACTCCTATTCTTGGTCCAGCATAAGGCACTGAGCTTGAAATGAAAATTGGAGCTTTATCATCTATAGTATACGGTTTAAAATCGACTGGAGCTGAAATATACATTGCAAAAGGAGGATTCAAGTTATTAGCTCCTAACTTTGGTTTCGCAAAAGGCAACGAATCTACCATGGAAATTGGAGTTCTACCGTCAACAACATACGGTTCAAAATTACCTTGTGTGACACTGTAAAGGGGTCCTTTTAGTCCAGACATTACATTTGCATCAAAGTGAGGTATAGAACGAGATAATTTGTCCCTTTCTAAAAGACATTCTATATCATTTATAGTTTCTTTATCAACTATAACATTATTATGAGCGTCTTTGAATTGAAAATTTGGCATAGTTCCAAGTTGTGGTTGAAAATGTAATGGGTTATTCAGATTTTGACTATAATTTATTAAATTAGAATTTAAGGGTGGGGTAATTTGGTTCATACTTGATGAAGGTGATAAAGGTGAAGCTGATTGTAATTTGAACGCAGTTGGTAATGGAATAGAGTTTAAAATAGGTGTAGTAGCTGTGTTAGGAGGTAAAATACTTGGAATATGTGGATTTCTTGACAGATCAAAGTTAGGTTGTTCTAATAAAGACAGTATTTCATTGGGCAATAGAGTTTGTTTTACAGAATTAATTATTTGACATTTTGGTTTAAGTGATGGCATTGAAACTTTTGGTGGTGATATTATAGGCATATAGTCGTTTGGAATTAAAAATTTCCATTCTAATAATGGAATATTTGTTGGAAAGTTGGATGGAATGTGGAAACATGGCTTATTGTCTATACATGGTATTTGTGTTGATATTTTGGGTAATTCTGGTGGCATTGACATTGATATCGATGAAGAAGAAGGAGCCACATTTTGTACAGGAGTTGTAGATGATGGTATCGCCCATTTATTTGTAGGCAAGTCCATTTGTGTACAGATGAACATAGGACTTGTAGATATAGCTGAAGGATACTTTAATTCCTGTGGTATTTTTATGTGATCAGCTGGCAAAGAATTAATTATAGAAGTATATAGAGGTTTTTGAAAATCAGAAGACAACTTTGGTAAATATTGTGTGTTTGGTGCCTGAATTGATAAACTAGGTAATTTTATTGATTGTATATTTGGATGTACTTGGTCTAAGAAAGAAAGACTCTGTGGTAAATAATGCAAAGGTTTATTATCTAGGAAAGATGGAGAAGTATTTAATGTGTGTATATCGAAAGGAGGTTTAGAGTTAAAAGTCGTTGGAGATGATACTAGTGAAGGTGTAGAGCTAGAAAACATTGGTGATGTACTCGATACTGATGATAAAGCATTACTGTATGGTACAAAAGATATTGGAAGATATCCTGACAATGATTGTGTAGAAAAAGGATTTATAGTAACTTCTGGTAATTTGGGTGCTACAAAATTTGATGGTAAAATCGAATATGTAATATAAGGTTTTGAAACTGGAAAAGAATTATCGTTTAACAATGGTCGGGGCGGTATGGCTAAAGTTTGATATGGTGCCAATGACGATGAAGATGAAAAAGTTGGAGAGAATGGATTTAAAATTGAAGTTGACTTAGAGTATTGCATTGTCGGTAAAGATACAAAAGGTTTAGGTTCTGAAACAATAGATAATGTGTTGCCAGTGAATATAGGATAAGTACATATAGACGGTAAAGATTTCGGTGAGACTGTATTTGGAATTATACTTGGGATGTTTTGATTAAGTAATATTGAAGATTCATAAGGTTTAGGAGCTGGTAGAAATAGTGGAGGATATTCATTTGTTGTATACGGTAATAAATTTAAATGTGAAAATGAAGGATATGGTGAAGATAATACATTACTATAAGGTATATTTGGTGAAGAAAAAGATGGTGGCATAGGTGTAGATGATGCATAAGGCCTAATAGATGGTACAGTACAAACAAAAGGTGACCCTATATCTGCAGCTGTAGGTGTATATTCTAATGGCGCAGTATTGAAATTGTAATCATTTTTATTGACAAATGAACTTACAGGTGTAAATCTGGACGTAACAAAATCCGGTCTTTCTTTTATATCTAGACTGTCTTCAGCAGTTTTAGACAGAGTTGACAAATCTGGTCCTGTTAAAGAACTGTCTATTGTATTTCCTGAATTTAAAATTGATATTATGGCTTGCTGTAGTTTGTTTGCGTCATCAAAATATTCTAAAGTTTTGTCTGCTAAAGTAGGCGTATATTCATCTACTGGTAGAGTAGGACCTACCAAGGAATGATCTAGAAATCTATCTTCTAACAAACTGTTGGCCATATTTACATCTGCAACTAGATTAAATTTGTCTGCTTCTTTACCATTGCCTAAGTTAACATTTGCGTCTAGATTTAACCCAGGGCCTACTAAAGAACTATCTAGATTTATATTAGAATTTAATCTAGGATTAATTTCTATGGCATTAGTTTGAAATGGACTATCGTCTGTTAAAGACGTATCTATTATACTACCAACAGTTATATCAGGGATATTTTCTGTGCCAATCGTTTTAGGAAACAAGCCCGGACCTTTCGAAGAACTATCAACTTTACCTCCTATAAGACTAAGTGGAGTTTCCTTTGACATTGCTAGACTGGGACCAAGTAGTGAGCTATCTAGAGTCGTTATTTCATCATTTGGTATTGTTATTCTTGACTCTTGTGCTAAAACGTTTTTAGTATCATCTGGTCCATTGAATGTTTCTTCTGAATTATTCGCTTTGTCTAAATGTTCATCGACTGTTGGATTAGTAGCCTCAGTATTAGAATTTATATCTGTTTGTTCATTTGCAGCATTTGTAACTATTAATTTTTCTGCATCATTTATTTTTTTAACTGGACCTTTCAAATTATGATTATTTTCATCCCTTTGTGTAAGTAAATCACCATCTTTAATAGTAGTAGTGTACAAAACTACTGTATCATCGGGGTTTTGTTCCAGTTTTGCATCATAGTTTGTAGTATTTGACACATCTATTAATTTTATATGTTCTTTTGTTTCTAGTATTGTTTTGTCGTCTAAATTAGCATTGAACTCAGGTTTTTGTGTATTAGATGTTCCACTTAGTTCTTCTTCATTAGCTGATCTATTAGTTTCTCCATTGAAACCAGAACCTAAAGCAGTTTCTTCTAAGTTACTTGTTCTATTCAATGGTTCCACAATATTAATACTGCCATACGATTCCAAGCCTCCAGTTTTAGAGTTGTCATTAAGATTATTTGTTAGTTTACCTTCGTTAGTATGTATAATACTGATTGGGTTTTCTATTTGTGTTCCAGTATTTTTAGTTATATCCACATTATTTGTGTTACGTTCATCTCCTACCAGAGGAAATTCATTTACCAAATCTACATTTAATTTTTCTGGTGTTTTTGTTTCTTTAATATTTAAATTGAAATCTTTATCTATAACAGGAGTAGTAACTTTTGTGTCAAAGCTATTAGGTGAATTTACATTTATAATATTAGATGCACCTTGAGGCAATTGTTCTCCCTCATCTATTCCTACTTTTGATTGTAGCGTGCTTTCTAGTAATTCTGGTATTTTATCCTTTCCTGTATTATTATCATTATGCACAATTAAATTTACTGGAGCACGATTTTCTAATGTCGGTTTTGAAGTTAGTGTTTCTAAACTGGGTCCTATTAAAGAGCTGTCTAGTGCTGAACTTGGTAAGCCTAATTTTGGACCCATTAATGTAGAATCTACAGGTGGTAACGCTATTGATACAGAATCATCTTTATTAAAATCTGTAGGTGATACATTTGAATTTGCATACGAACTTGATAATATATTCAAGCCAATATTTGGATTTATAGGGGATTTTTCAAAAGGTTGTAATTTACCGGTCTTATCTACAATTAAACTTGGACCTACTAAAGAAGAATCTAAAGCATTTAATCTCTGCAAAGAATTTATTTCATTTAAATTAGCTGGTGATACATTTGATGCAACTGTGTCTGGTATAAAATTTCTTGGAGATATATTTGAACCTATTAACGTTGAATCTAAAGGTCTTATCAAATTGTTTAACCCTGGACCTATAAGAGTAGAATCGAGAGGTGGTAATGAAAGGGTATTTGAAGTGGCTAATGTATCAGACATTATATCATTAGGTGATGTATTCAAATCTAAACCAGAACCTATGAGAGTTGAGTCTAAAGTTGCTGGTGTTAATAATTTCTTTTCTACTAAACCATTTACCAAATCTGAAGCGTTTGGAGATGCTAAATATTTCTCTCCCATACTGTTTACCAAATAACCAGACTGACTTAAAATTTTAATAAGAGTTTCTAGATTTTTATCTGATAAAACTTTAGCATTGTTGAAATTATTAGAATTTGATAAGAAAGGTGAACTATTTAAGTTCAATTGCGGACCTGTAAGTGATGAATCCAAAATGTTGTTGGACAATACATTTACGTTGTTGAAATTATTATCATTCGATGAAAATGGTGAACTGTTTAAGTTCATTTGCGGACTTGTATCAATAGAATTCAAATTTTTATCTGACAACACATTGGCATTGTTGAAATCATTAGCATTCGACGCGAATGGTAAAGTATTTAAGTTCAATTGCGGACCTGTAAGTGATGAATCCAAAATTTTGTTGGAAAATACATTTACATTGTTTAAATTATTATCATTCGATGAAAATGGTGATAAGTTCATTTGCGGGATTGTATGCATAGAATTAAAATTTTTGTCAGACAAAACATTCTTGTTATTGAAATTATTAGAATTAAATTGAAATGGTGAACTATTTAAGTTCAATTGCGGACTTGTAAGCGATGAATCCAATATGTTGTTAGACAAAACATTTACATTGTTGAAATTATTATCATTCGATGAAAATGGTGAACTGTTTAAGTTCATTTTCGGACTTGAATGAATAGAATTTAATTTTTTATCTGGCAAACTGTTAACATTGTTGAAATCATTAGCATTCGATGCGAATGGTAAAGTATTCAAGTTTAATTGCGGACCTGTAAGCGATGAATCCAAAAAGTTGTCGAACAAAACGTTGACATTGTTTAAATTATTAGCATTCGGTGAAAATGGTGAACTGTTTAAGTTCATTTGCGGATTTGTAAGAATAGAATTCCAGTTTTTGTCGGACAAAATATTATCATTATTGAAATTATTAGAATTAGATTGAAATGGTGAACTATTTAAGTTCAATTGCGGACTTGTATGAACATAATTCAAATTTTTATCAGATAACACATTTACATTGTTGAAATTATTACCATTCGATGAAAACGGTGAACTGTTTAAGTTGAAATGCGGAACTGTAAGCGATGAATCCAAGTTTGATTGTTCTGCAGAAGATAACAAAGTATCAACATAATTACGATTGATATCTTCGAATGATGCTGTAGATGGTAGATTGGGTACAATTAAAGCATTGTGTGGACGAGAATGCTCTGAAGAATCAAATACTTGATTATTGTTACCCGATATTTTAAAAGATGGTACCCAAGACTTGGTGAGACTGTTTGGATTCTTAGTAAAAGGCATTGCAGTCATATATCCGTATTTAGTAGGATCTATTGTTAAATCTTCATTTGGAGACAGATGTATGTTAAAAGGACTAAATTTCCTTGCAGATTCTGATACTTCATTTGGTATACAAATACTTTGTGAAGGTAGATTTAAACCAGTATTTGATGGTGATTTCAAAGGAATTTGACCTCTATTACTGAAAGGTAGACACGGTCTATTTTGATTTTGAAATTGAGGATACGATAATATGTTTGGTAGGAAATTAGGCTTTATCCAAGGATAATTTAAAGGCGATATTGGTCTGGTACCAAATGGATATGAATGTGAATTAGGAAGAACGTTTTTGTTAAGTTTTGTACAAAGTTCTTTTGGTGAAAAACAAGGTAATGATTGTGAAAACGGATTTTGAAGGAAAGGATTATAATTCATGCTATTACACTTGTTGAAATTAGGCAATGAATTCAAAAGTCCATTTTGAATGGGAGCTGTTGCTGTATTAGCTAAGAAATAAGCATTATTGTCTGATGGAATTTGATTTGGCTGGTTCAAAATAGCTGGTTGTAATTTAGGATTATAGTTCAAAACATTTGGTGGCACATTATTGAAATTTTTATCATTTCGAATAGGCATATTCATATTATTACATAATGGTCCTAAACAGGGTTCATTTGGAAGTGCATACAAATTTTGTTCAGGTGAAAATACTGAACCACTATTTTGTGAAAGATCATTCGGTGTTACTACCTCTTCTAAAGGATAATTGCAAGGTATTTTAACTGAATTGCAAGTATTACAATTAGGTGATAGTACATTTGGTCTCATACATGAATCAAAGTTAGAATTCGATGGAATATTATTAGAAATATCTAAAGCATTACACAAAGGATATAATGCTTCTGAATGAGGTTGTATATTTGAAATTTTAGTTGGATTTAGTGGAATTATGTGATTATTAAAGACATTACCTAACCTTGGACTAAATTCAGCAACTGGTGCGTAACTTTCTTGAGTGCGTAATACGTTTTCTTCTGATTGAGATCGCGTTAAATCTATTGGTACTACATTTTCTTGATCTTCTGTGTCTTTTAAAGGTAATTCATGTATTTCTTCAGTAGATTTGTCTTTGTTATCATCCCTTTTAGTGGCGTTATCAGTATTTTCATCGTCTTCAACTTGTGTCAACGTATCGTTGTCAAAATCTTTATTAGTATCAGTATGTAGTCCATCAAAATCAGAGTATGATTCGGTTTCGTTGTTTTCAACTATATTGTCATCATTGTAAGGTTTAGTATCATTTTTTGCCTTGTCAGTTTCGTTAAAATCAATTTTGATAATGCTGTCCTCGTTTTCTGGATGTATTGAGCCATCATACACATTAGTTTCAACTTTATCATTTTTATCAATGTTAGTTCCATTCAGTTCCTTGTATACTTTTTCTATAGTGTCATTTTCGTAGCTAGATATATCTGAATCATTAGCCAAAATAGTGTTAGGATCTAAATCAAATGAATTTCCATCTTTTGCATATTCTTCTTTATCAACCTTTTCATAATCAACATTTTTTATTTCATATTTTTCAGAATCTTCGCTATTTTCATCATTTACTGTAAAAACGTTGTTCCCAGCTTCGGCTTTGCTGAAAATCACATCGGCAATAGCAGACAGCTCTCTTAAACCAATTTTGATTGGCTTATAATTCATTTCTCTATGTTTCTCATTCTCGTAAAGCTGAAATTCTTTATTATCTTCATCTACATTAATGTATATAGTTCGAGGATCATTTTTATGTTTTTCCTTAGGTAGAAATACTTCAAAGTATCTATGTGTTTCATTGTATCTTGGGTCTAACTCAATATAATGTTTCTTTTTATTTCTTTTATCATCAATTTCTTTTATATGATGGTTATCTTTAGTGTGATGTGGTTTATGATGGTGTGTACTGTGATGGTTATTCTTATTATCATCAGCTCCTTCAGCATTATCTCTTAATCGATTATCAATCTTATCTCTTGCATTTTTAACTCCATTATTGCTTGCATCAAGTTTAGTAAGTAACCAATGGTTGTATTTCCCGAGCAATTTATCGAATAATTCTTTGTTTACGTCTAAAGTGCCGATGTATTCAGATTTTTCTTTATTATGCAAGTAGAAATGACATTTCATATCGACCCCTCTAGCTTCTTTCTCGGCTTTATGGAATATTTCGTAAATGTTGGTGTCAGGTGATATGCAGGCGATCTCCTCATTTTTGTCCTTATCTGCAGCCTAAAAAATAACATTATTGGAAGTCAGAAGTGTTTGAGAAATGCACATATTTATATCACGTCTATTTCTAGCGTATGGCATGAGTCACAAGAGGGTATATAGGTATACCCTCAGTCACATGTCAAAGAGGGTAAACCTTAATAGGTTAAGGTTTACCCTCTTTGACATGTGACTCATGATAATCTATACACCGAGCAGTAAAGAATTTTTAAGTATGAGAGAGCTATGCTTCGACTCGAATGGGCTCGACCGGAGTCATATCACGGCCGAGCAGAAAACCGACATGAAACAAAACTTGCGTTGTGTTTCGTCGTGTGAGTGAGGTTAGCGGAGGCTCAATTACTCCCCTCCCTGTTCTCCGAATCCCCTACAATCCTTAAATTCCTAATCCCCAGAAGGCCATTAACGCACTAGTAACACCTCTGGTGTTCCGTGTGTCCATGGGCAACGCCGATTGCTTACCATCAGGCGATCCGTCCGCTAGTTCACCGGCTAATTCCATAAAAAAACACATAGTCAGTTTAAACTGTCAAACACTGTGCGGTCACCGGTGACCGCAACCTATTGTTCTATTATTGTGTCTGTAATGACGGTACTCGACGAGTTAAGAGCCAGTAGATGCAGGTGGCCAGTTGTCGTTGGACGTGGAGAACCTTTGTCCAGCAGTATATGTCTTTCGGCTATTGTTGATGATGATGACGTGAACATATCAATGAATTCGTCAATGATAAAGATTTTAACTGTGTAAAAAATGTTTATTTTTTATGACATAAAGCCGGTAAACGAGAAGATGGATCACCTGATGGTAAACAATCGGCGTCGCCCATGGACACCTGGAATACCAGAGGCGTTACAAGTCCGTTACCGGCCTTTTAGGAATTGGGAACTTGAGGATTGTGGGGGATTCGGGGATTCGGAAGACTGGGAAGGGGAAGAGATAATGGGGCCTCCGGTAACCTCACTCAAACGACGAAGCACAACGCAAGCGTTGTTTGAAAGAAAAGAAAAAGAAAGAAAAAACATTTATTTAGCACCAGGCACAATGCAGCATAAATAAAAAATAAAAAGACAATCAAAGTACGACAGTGGAAGAAATAAACATATAAGAGTTGAAAAACAGAAGAATTAGAAAAGAGACGCTGACAACATGCCTATGCTAAAAGGGTCACCCACTCAGTATAAGCCAGGCATACAAGTCACCCAGCACTGATTTTCAGTGGGCACCCATGTTTCGCTATGGTTTTCTGCTCGTTGGTGGTAACACTCCGACCAAGCCAACCCATTCGCCGAGTGCCGAAGCATGGGTTTCCCACACTTGTACTAATATGATGCAATAACTATGACAAACACCGAGTAATGTATATATTCAATTGTATATTTTTTTTAATGGTTGTAGACTATTATACCTCTATTGTTGCTCTGGTTATTCTGTGTACTAATAGGAATTTACTTTTGTTGGTTCTTGGCATATGTTTGTAAATAAAGATTGTACAGCTCACAGGTATGTTGCAGTGATACTAGTCCAAATTATAATAGGGATGAAAATTAAAAATCTAATCAGTCCGTCAGTTAGGCAATGAAAAAATATTAGACACGTATTTTTATATTTTGTTGTATAATAAAACAATATCTCTACTTAGATAAAACGAATCAAGGTTTAGGAGTGGGGGCTAAAACGTCATTTCTACGTATAAAATGTACATAGAAGTGACGTCACGCGACATTTCAAATCAATATATCGTCGAAAGTATTCGTTTCTGTAAAAAAATAAAAAATACGTGTCTAATGATTTAAAATAATCTAGGTACCAGACGGACATTAAAATAAAAAATAGTCATCTACCCTATTTTAAGAGCTGAACTTATATATATATACCTGTGACAAACAATAAAATGCATTTGAATATGTTGATTAGGGATTCAAGATTTGGCAATTGGAATAGGGGTATTGTATGAATTTCCGAGTATTGTATGAATTTCCATAAACCAGACACAATTAACTAATTTAAATGTACCTGTTCATTGATGGGGCTGTCATTGTATTTCTGTGGTGTTGACAATGTCCCATGATGCGATGACGGGGTCGTGCTTGATACCACTATCATACCTGGAACAAATCATTCATACATTATTATAACATAACATAATATGTCTTTTATCCCCGAAGTAGTAAGCATACGTGCACATTACGGCACTTAATGCCACTGTACAATGTAACACCCACTTTTCACTATTTATGTTATGAATCCCATGTAATAGGGGGTGAGCCTATTGCCATATACCGGGCACAATTCCAGACTCCGTGCAACTATAGAGATTTTTTTTAAAACCCATTTGTACTTTGCCCGACCCAGGAATCGAACCCAAGACCCTTTGCCCGGTAGTCGCACTTGCAACCAATCGGCCAAGAAGCAGTAATAAATGAATGAATGAGATTAATTACGACCGTTAAAACTGTTCCCAGGTGTTTTACAAATTCCTTGATGTATTTTTAAACATTTAATATTAAAATATTATAATTAGAAATATTATATATTGTGTGTCTTAACTAGCTCGTTTGATTGAGTTATTAGTAATAGGTCTTGCTAGGGGGTTGTTCAGGCAGGGCACGCCATTATAGCGGCGGTAAGTCCCGTTATGGAGGCGTGGATCGACAGAGGACATGGTGTCCTAAGCTTCCGGTTGACGCAGGTACTTACCGGACATGGCTGCTTTGGAAAGTACCTACTTGTGTCGCATAGGCCGGGAGCAAACATCGGCGTGTCATCACTGTGATGGTGGTTTGGAGGATACGGCGCGGCATACGCTCGAAGAGTGTACTGCATGGGCAGAGCCGCGTCGTGAACTCTTTGCAGTACTCGGCGGGAGTAACCTGTCACTGTCGACAGCTATGGTCGACAGCGAGAGCGTATGGGACGGAGTCGCTTCCTTTTGTGAACAAGTCATGTTGGAAAAGGAAGCGGCTGAAAGGGAGAGAGAGGCGTCAAGTCCTCTCCCCTCTCGCCGTAGATGCGCCGGTCGTCAGCGCCGTGAAGCGGCAGCCGATCTGCGACCTCCATGAGAGGAGAGGCCTGCGGACAACTGACTGGGGGAGTTAGACGTCCGCTATATAGGCGGGAGTAGGCGTTAGCGTAGTGTTCCACGCGCGCTACTCGAAGAAGGAAAGCAGCCTCCTAGGGCCGCTAAGGTGGCGGGACCTGCCGCAAACATAGCGGTAGGTCGAGGCCTGCCGGGTGTGGTGATTCCGTAAGGGCAACCCGGGTCACGGTCACAGGCAGTGAAGGAACACCGCGGTGGTTTTAGCCGGTATGAGTCCGGCACGCCACCTCGTCGTCCCCACGGCGCGGGAAGTCCATGAGGATTTCCATCGCGATAGAAAAAAAAAAAGGGGGTTGTTCAGGCAACACTTGGACACTACTTTATTTCACTACTGGAAGACTCAAATAAAACAACTTCTTGCTTGTTAGAGATCTTAATTTTATCCGAACAGCCAAGGGACCTATATAACGGATAATCTTAACTCCACGATGTACAAAATTGACGTCATTGCACAACTCCATCTATTGTGTAACGCGGGAACAGATACGCTATGTGGTGTTGCATCAAATATGCTGCCATCTATGCGTAAAAAAAATAAATGCGTGTTTACGACTTGCAGCTGAACAGGGGTCTTGGGCCTGATTCCCGTATCGAGTAAAAAACCTCGAAAACAGGCGAGAAGTCGTAAGGCGTTTTTTTTTTTTTTTAATATTATAGATTATTTCTCCACGGACTCTAGGTCCGTGCCCTTGTCATACAGTTTTTTAATTATAATACATCTAGTCAATTTTTATAAAGTAAAGAGGGAACCTAGTTACACACTACAATTAACTACATCTATAATTATTACCAAAAGTATAGGTTATATAATAATTAGGCACTATTTATTTATTTCTATTTCAAAGGCTTTATGAAACCAGCCCACCAACAAGATGGGAGAGCCGACCTGACCCAGCAGAAGGCACCCGTTCACGAGTATGACGTGTGTGTCAGCAATTGGTCCGGTCAACCTTTTTATTGGGAACGGAACAACCCAACACACAGCGCCACCGACTGTAGGACATTTATGTGTGCATGACGCCTCAACCCTTGCCACATGGGCCGATTCCAATAAAGCGTACAATAGTCCAAAGTCAATTGGTTATATTCTATTTCTACATGTTTCTGCACACACATTTCCTCATGTTGCATTCGTTTCATCACAAGCAACACTCCCCGCCCAAGAGAGCACCCATGACTGCCGCGTCCCCGTGTTTGATAGCCATTTTCAGGTTGTAGTCCTTAATACCTTGCTCACCCTCATCAGCCGCCTTCCTGATTAGTTTGCTTATCGCGTCTTCACTGTTGTCTGTGTAATAGAAGCAACCATGCGTGTGACGCGATATTGCTACTACCGCGTGTGGTACGCTGTCATGTATTTGATGTTTCTTTGTTGCTGTGTTGACAACAATCACATTCGCACACGAAAGTCCCTGTGCCTCGTGTATCGTGAGCACGCGTGATCCCACGGTCGACCCGTATCCCTGGTTCTTAAGGGATTCCTTCTCTACCTGAGTGTGTACCAGGTATAAAGTGTCGGGGAGTGACTTTGGAATCATCGCCCCCGAGAACCTTTTTATCTCGAGGGATCTCACGAACGACCTGGACGAGTATACTCGTCCAGGTCGTTCGTGAGATCCACCACTGTAAACTGTGCTGAGGGCATACGCCACATCCATTGGATTTCTGTGGGTACACATCAATTCCTGGCTTATGGGCGTGATATATGTAGGGCGGCTGTAGAGTAGAGGGAAGAGGTTATCACGATCTATAAACGGAAGCTGATTTATGTCACCAATTAGAAGGACTTCCTTGGCTCGAGTTATTCGGGCGGCCATCACAACGGCTCCAAAGTGGTTCATGAGAGCCTCATCTACCATTAGTCGATGGCAGCTCTCTCGCTCCCCCAAGCCGTTTACTAGGATGGACGCCATTGTTCGAACCCTAGATTTGATAAGTCCTCCGATTCGGCAGGATAGTTTGCCTCTGAGGTCATTTGCTGCTTCGGTTGTCGTGGTGACAATTAGATCTTTGCCCGCTTCAAATTGATCTACTATCCATGTCGTTTTTCCGCAACCAGGGACGCCATTTGTCCAGCGAAACGTCGGAGTATGCCAGTCTCCAAAAACTTCGCCGTCTGATCCAGAATCAGAAATGGATCTTGCCATCTCTAATATTCTATCGTCCAGCATAAATCTGGTGCATTTGGCAACCACTACTAGGGAATCCCCTGGAGGAGTTTTAAACTTTAAAACTCCGCATCGATCGGATTCCCTCTCGTCCAGAGACACAAATCCTGCAGTTGCGTTATAAGCAGCCATACTTCGAGTTATAGAGGTTCCTCTCAGTACCCTCGAGGTGTTGTTGTCGTATATGACTGCTTCTGCTGCTTCGAGTCTATCGTTCAGTATTAGCTCGTTTCCTTGCAGGTAAGTCTGCAGAATGGATTCGCATTTCCGCATGTTGACCTGTCTGGTTGCCTCCACCACTGCGGTAAACTCGAGAAAAGCATTTACGACATGGTCTCTGGTAGTGGACGCTTGTCGAAGCCTCGGCGGACAAACGTGACCCATAGCTGCTCTTGTTGGTGATGACCTGGGGGAGGAGACTGTATTTGTGCGCCTCCTGATCCTTGAGCAGATTTAACCACATTTTTTCTGAAGGGTGACGAAATCAGTCCGGTTACTGAGCATATGGCCGCTGTTATTGCCCACACTCTACCTCGTGATTCTAATTTTTTATTTTCCCTCTCGGTGTTTTGTTGGTGTTGTTGCAGAGCGCTTTGTTGCCTATATCTTTGTTGTAGACGCTCTGAGCCGCTTGGAGAATCCACCCTTAGCGCGTATCGAACTGGCTTTTTGAGGAAACTCAAGTCCTCACCCCTGTTCTCGTACACGAATGTATCCAATAGAAGACATAACGTCGTAAGGCGTTATGTCTTCTATTGGATACATTTCGGTGAATGTGCGTCGGAATTGCATAACCTTATTCCCCCAATTCCGTTACCCCACCGTACTACACTAGATGAATGGCAGGGTGCCACCCTTATATCGTGGACATTCCACCCATTCGCACGAAGCGTTTCGCGTCCTTTCGCTTCCTTGTGCGAACCGCTAAGGAATGGAACTCCTTGCCGGAGTCTGTGTTTCCCGACAAATATGACTTGGGTGTCTTCAAGTCCCGAGTGAACAGGATGCTCATAGGTAGGCATGCTACATCGTTGGACACAATCGTGCACCACCAGGCGAGATGGTGGCCAAACGTCGACCTATCAAGTTTAACTGTGGAAGAGCCATGCTTCAGCATGAATGGGTCGGCTCGACCGGAGTGATAACACGGCCTCAAAGAAAACCGACGTGAAACAACGCTTGCATTGTGTTTCGTGTAAGTGAGGTTATCTGAGACCCAGTTACTC
Source organism: Spodoptera picta (assembly GCA_038387885.1). NCBI lineage: Eukaryota > Metazoa > Arthropoda > Insecta > Lepidoptera > Noctuidae > Spodoptera > Spodoptera picta. The sequence goes on along the minus strand of JAZHFQ010000252.1, from coordinate 782,400 downwards.
CCCATCCCCCAATCTCCCCAATTTTTGCATCCTCAAATTCTTAATCCCCAAAAGGCTGGTGCCTGCTGCTGGTGCCTAAACTTGTAACGCCTCTAGTGTGCGGTTGGTCCATGGGTGACGCCGATTGCTTACCATCAGGTGATCCGTCTGCTCGTTTACCGGCTTATGCCATAAAAAGGAAATAAAAAAATGCCTCGACCAACGAAGTAGTCTAATTTAAAGATAAAATTATGAATTCTACCCACATTAATTGGAAGTGGACTTCAAAAAAATAATTTTGGACATAAAAAAGCTTTTTGAAAATTGTTCTTAAGTTAGCAACGATAAGTACGTGTTTCGAGTATCTAATTTTAATTTTTTAACAACGTCATTATCAACGGGTGACGTCATTATCTGTGCTGCAGTATGAGTCTCTTCTACATAAGCGGGTTTGTCATAATCTCCGCAGGCAGGTCGGGTCGGAAGTCGCAGTATAAAAGGTTCAGGTGTATCAGAGAGCACTACTGCACGGTCTCTGTCTAATATGTAGTACACGATACCCGCGGGAAGAGTATTAATTAATACAACAGCCCTCCAACGGACGCAAACGCGTGATAATATCGTCAGTTGGCGCAGTGATTGGGTGACTGACTGCTGTAATATGCGTCGCTGATTCAATTTCCGCGCCCCGCAAATTATTTCAAAGTCAAAATCATTTATTTAAATTAGACCAGGAAGGCACTTTTGAACGTCAACAATAAAAATTTAAAAGTGAAGCTATTTGCTCATTCCAAGGTGTAGATTCCTATCTATCTATAGAAGAACGAGCAAGAAACTCCATAGGTTACTTTTTTCAATCAGGTTCACAATACAATTTACTAGTTACATAGTTTAGTAGTTTGGATTGTGCGAGAACAATGTAACACTAAAATCCAGTCAAAGAGATCAAAATAGAAAATAACCTTAAGGACAATAATACAGTCTGGAGCTGAACAGTCCCAGTTGACGGCGCCCGTTCACGAACATGACACGTACACCAGCACCACCCAACTCAACCATATTGTAGGGAATCGAGCGATCCACTGCACGCGCCACCGCCAATGACACCTTTGAGTGAGCATGACAACTCCAAGCTGACACAAATGCATTCTACTAGTCTAATTTAAATTTGTTTTTTTTTAAGCAGTGAAAATCATCGAATGACTGCTCCCGCCTGGGTGAGGCGGGAGGGAGTGTCAGACTCTTACTGACTAAAAACCACCCCGTTCCTTCTCCTGCACGTCGAGCCGGAGCCCCGGTTACCCGTTAGGTTCTCCGCGACTCCGAATTGGCATCGGCCCTATTGGGCCCCATCTGTGGTGGTCTGATGGCTCCTTGAGGCGCGCGCGGAACGCGACGTGCCGTACGCTCGGGTCAATTTAAATTTGTTTAAGTTAATTACAGGGCTATCAGAATTTATATATTTACTTACATAATAAAATAGAAGCTAAGTTCGCAGTGGACGTTATCATTTCGTGCGCTGCATTGATCTAGCGGTTATTTTACCTGAAACAGCAAAAAAATAAACACATTAAACTTATATTTTTATAATAAATATCGTATACCACAGAAGTGTGTAAGAGCCATGCTTCGGCACGAATGGGCCGGCTCGACTGGAATGATACCACGGCCTAACAGAAAACCGACGTGAAGCAATGCTTGCGTTGTATTTCGTCGTGTGAGTGAGGTTACCGGAGGCCCAATTACCCTCCCTTTCCCCAATCTCCCCAAACCCTGAATCCCAACGATCCTCAAACTCCTAATCCCCAAAAAGCCGGTAACGCACTTGTAACGCCTCTAGTGTTCCGTGTGTCTATGGGCGACGCCGATTGCTTACCATCAGGTGATCCGTCTGCTCGTTTAGTATTTTCACGTGAGTAACTCGCGATTTTAGTTAACTTTATACTATACTAGCAACCTGCCCCGGCTTCGCACGGTTGCAACATGCATGTCAATCAAATCAAATCAAATCATTTATTTGCACAAAACATGGTAGGTAACAAGATGTTGAATAAAATGTTTAAGTACAGCATGTTTTGCCGTGGAACACAGCGCGCAAAAGTATTATTAAATTAAATACATCAATATGAATGAGTCATTTTACAATATAATCAAATTAGTATTAATAGATTTATATAAATAAATTAAATTATTAGATAATTTATTCAATTAGATAAATAAGAATTTTATGAAGATGTCAGTCAATCAAAGTGAACGTCAAGTCAATTAGGTATACATTTAATTTAATTTAAAGAATAGTATGAGATACAATTACATATTAAAATTATTTTCATTTAAGAATTCATGAATACTATAATAACATTTCTTGGCCAGAATTATTTTCAATTTATTTTTAAATAATCTTACATTTAAATAATCTTATATATTTTTGGCGCCATACATAATACGCTTTTTCGTGCCAGAGTAGTTTTTGCACTATGCAGACACAGTCTATTACTATTAATTTTGCGCCTGTTTCTTTTTGCCACATCAGAAATTTGTTCAAATAGATGAGGGTTTTTATGAACAAACAGTGCTGTCTCCAATATGTATAGTGACGGAAGTGTTAAAATTTTATGTGCTATAAAGGACGGTTTACAAGAGTCAGTCGAGTCCAGGTGAAACATGGCTCGTATGCAACGTTTTTGGGCCTTAAAAACCAGCGCATTATCTGTTGAGTTTCCCCAGAAGATTATCCCATACCGTAAGACAGAGTCAACAAGGCCGTGGTAGGCCGTGAGTGAAGCATCGATGTTAACTACTGGGGCCAATCTGCACATAGCGTATGCAGAACTGCTCACCTTTTTGCATAATTTTGCTATATGCGCCTTCCAATTCAACTGCCTATCGATAGTTAGGCCTAGGAATTGCGCTGATTCAACCTCGTGTATAGGGTTACCACCGTAATCTATATGAATATCATGAGGCTGAGGTCTCTGGCTAAAGTGCATGACTTGAGTTTTTAATAAGTTTACTTTAAGATTGTTATTATCTAGCCAGTTAATAATTGATTCCAAGCAATTGTTAATGTCGTCTTGATATAATTCTTTTGTCCTACACTGCACTGATACAGTACTATCATCTGCAAAAAGCGACATTGGGTGGGTGGTAAATTTAGGCAGATCATTTATATAAATGATAAATAAAAGCGGACCCAGTACGCTGCCCTGTGGTACACCAAAAGTAATGCCACGCGTCTCAGACAAATAAGATTCTTGATTCTTAGTCATGATATTAATCCTAGATATAGTTGTCATCTGAGATCTATCAGAAAGATATGATTTTAGTAGATCCAGAATACTGCCTCGTATACCATAAGACTCTAATTTGTTTAATAGTATTCGGTGGTCCACGTAATCAAAAGCCTGAGTCATATCGCAATATATGGCACATATGGGAGTCCTTTTATCAACGTTTGTCAGCACTGTTTTATAAAAATCATATATAGCCAAATTGATACTTTTGTTTTTTCTGAAACCTTTTTGCTCATGACATAGTAGTTTATTAGATTCTAAATAAGTATATAATTGGTTATAAATATACTTTTCAAAAATTTTAGAAAATATTGATAACAGTGCAATAGGTCTATAGGCTTGTAATAGTTCTTTATCACCCTTTTTATACAGTGGTTTTACAATAGTTACTTTCAAATTATCAGGAAAAACACCGTTACTAATGCATAAGTTTAAAAGATGACTTAAATGTCCACATATATGTCGGTTACAGATTTTAATAATTTTAGTTGAAATGTCATCAAAACCTACGCTGTTAGTATTCTTCAGCTCGGAAATAATTTTGTGTATGTCTTTTGGTACACATGGAGCCATAAAAATAGAATTAATCGTGCTTGCAATCCGCGATGTTACTTTTTTGCCACGACCGGATATGGGTACTATTTTATCAACAAAGTAATTATTAAAGGCATTGGCCATAACGTTGGGATCAGAAATTGTATTATTGCTCACTTTAATTTTACTTATAATGTCAATTGGAATATTTAATCTTGAATCATTTATTATCTGCCACGTAGCCTTACATTTATTGTCAGAGGATTTAATTTTATAATTGTTTTGTGAACGTTTTGTAAGTCAAAAAACCGCATCAAAATCTGTGGCTTAGTTTTAAAGATCTAAATATACATAGGGACAGACGACGGATAGTGACTTAGTTTTATACTATGTAGTGATACTATTCGGTATATAAAGAAAGAAAAACCATTTATTACGCAACAACACACACGTAGACAAGAATATAGGTTCACATAAAAAGCCCATGGTGCGTCGCATCGCAGCGCAATAGGCTAGAGCTCAGCTTAAGGCTTTGGCTGCCAACAAATAATTGTTGAAGGCAATTCCTCCGCTAATGTCGGTCACCGGTGACTGCCATGGCGTTTAACGTGTTAATACTATGCACGGGCCGGGCACGAATATGAACTAGGTACTCTGCGTTCATCCGCTACTCGGCTCCTATTGGTCCCAGCGTGATATTTTATAGCCTATAGTCTTTCTCGATAAATGGACTATTCAACACAAAAAGAATTATTCAAACCGAACCCTTAGTTCCTAGATTTAAGTAAACTTAGGTATTTCGACAAGTTTTTTTACTCCACAGTATCACTTGAGATATCGTACAATACAAAAGTAGTCTATAAATATCGGAGATTAGGTCTAGTAGAGGTATAATGTAGTTAGTGGAGAATGGTCACCAACAGCTGGTCTATGTTCCAGCAGAGGATTCCTACTATCTGTTCATAATGATCAAATTGAAAAAAAAAACATTCTTACTTATTCAAACAATAATAAGTTCAAATTGGTATTGTCTCCTATGTCGTGTGTTCGTCAACAAACACTATCACATACACATCACACACAGACACGGAACTGCAATTTGTGTATCACATAAAAACTTGTGCGACGTGTCTAAACTTATAACACGTCTTTTAATAGTCGATAACTGCGTTAAAGTGTAAAAATTACATAATAAAGATATGCTTCTTGATGTTAATCCACAATTCCACAGTACAATTTTTAGCTGATATAATTTCCTGATTTGCGTAAAAATTGCTCGCTTGACAAGCATGAAGGAGAAGATTTGAAACCTACAAAGTGACAATGTGACTTTCCTGTGATACCTAAGAGATTTTTTAAAGAAGGAAAATGTCTTTATTTAGTCAGTATTTTAATTAGATTCCAGATTTGACAATAGCTACTGTCATTTTGTGATATATTAATATTTTCTTATTTATTTCACACACAATTATAAAAGAAAAGTCTCAGACGTTAATTAATCGTCAAAACTAAATTATTGGTTCAGAAATATTTAATTTCCTGATATACTTAGTTTACTAGAATAAAATTATAAACGAGAAGAATCGATTCAGAAATATTGCATTTCCATATCGAATAATTTCGCAATGTCACTATTTAGTACTTGTCATAACGTTGCCACTCTGAAATTGTCAAATCTGGAATCGAATTAAAATTCCGAGTATAATAGCAATAGTTTGCTCAAAAATCCCTCAGTGCCTAAAGACCAGGATGTTTTGACTTTATTGGACACCATTAATAATATAGTACATACAGAAAATGAAATGACAAATAAAAATAAAAATAATAATGGGCACAAAGGCGGTCTTATGACTTATAGTGATTTCTACCAGACATCCTTTGGGTGGATATAATGGAAAGAAATATTTATACAGGTTGTGAAAATAAATAAAGTAGCAATAATACATACACATATACAACCAGTGTATGTTGCCGGTGATGACGTATGATACCGAGACGTGGTCCCTGACCTCTGGCCTGCTAGAGAAGCTCAAAGTCGCTCAGCGTGCGATGGAGAGAGCTATGCTCGGGGTTTCTTTGCGCGACAAAATCCGAAATATGGAAATTCGCCAAAGAACTAGAGTTACCGACATAGCTCGCAAAATCTGCAGACTAAAGTGGCAATGGGCAGGCCACGTCGCTTGAAGGACTGACCGCAGATGGGCCAGGAAAGTCCTTGAGTGGAGACCACGGACCGGAAGACGAAGCGTGGGCAGGCCTCCCGCTAGGTCGACCGACGACATCGTCAGAGTAGCGGAGAGCCAGTGGATGCAGGTGGCGAATTGTTGTTCGACGTGGAGGACTAAGGGGGAGGTATTTGTCCAGCAGTGGACGTCTTTCGGCTGTTGATGATGAATAGCTTGCCACACTTGAATAGCATGAAAAATGAAATGATCTACTTCATCAGTTGAAACACTGTCATCATCAGAAGTATGGGACCCGTCTTCGATGGTAATTATCTGTTCCTTAAACTGTCAAACACCAAGCGGTCACCGGTGACCGCAACCTATTGTTCTATAATTGTGTCTACAAAACCGGTACTCGACGAGTTAAGTGAGAAGAGTTGAAGATCGAGCTCAGAAGTGTGGCAAGAAATAAATAAAACACATTTCCCTTCTTTAAAAAATCTCTACTGATACGGAGAAGAAAGTATCACTACTCATGCTCTTTTGAGGGGCAAAATGATTCATTATCTCCCTTTGGTTGAAGTGAAGCAAGAGGCAGTGTCAGACTCTTACTGACTCAAACCCATGCCGGTCCTACTCCTACTTCTCTTGCTGCAGGATTATCAGTTCCTGACATTCAAGTGACAGTTTTTTTAACATTTAAGTATTATGTACTTTCTAAGATTATTTAGACACAAATGACAAACGGTGAAGGAAAACATCGTGAGGAAACCTGGGCTTATAATTTCTAATTATAAGTTTGTAATAGCCAACTTGCATTGAGTAAGCGTGGTGGTTAATGGTCGTTCATTCTCCATATGAGAAGTAGTCTTTGCTTTTCACTGTTCCTTTTTTATAAACAGGTAGCAGCAGAGCAGAGAGTAGAGCAGACAGGTAACAGGTAAGCAATCGGCGTCGCCCATGGACACACGGAACACCAGAGCAGAGGTCTTACAAGTGCGTAACCGGTCTTTTGGGTATTGGGAATTTTAGGATTGTTGGTGATTCAGGGACTGGGGAGATTGGGGAGGGGGGGGGGGAGGGCCTCCGGTAACCTCATTAACACGACGAAACACAACTTAAGCGTTGTTTCACTATGGTTTCCTGCTCGGCCGTGGTATCGGTCCGGTCGAGCGGGCCTAGCAGTCCCGAAGCCTGACTCTCCAACACTTTAGTTTGTTCATGATTAGTACATTAATAAATAAATATAAATGAATCCTACCTATGTAATAGTTTGTTAGGGTATCCTGCCTCTACGTCCATATTTTAGGAAATCTATAAACTAAATGAAATGACGTACAAAAAAATTGTAACGAATCAATTTGTCACGACTGAAAATTTGTGATAAATTCATTGGTTTTCTGAAAACAAGTCTTTTTACTTACTATTTCTTTTATAAACTACGTAAAAGGAAATGATTTCAACCTCCTCTTTTTTCGAAGTCAGTTAACTAATGCACTAAAACCTTATCCTAAGTCTAACAAAAAGGTGCGGGCCTGCGGACGGCGAGCATGGGTGGCTCCCCGTCCGACCAGAAACAGACCCGAGCGTACGGCGCGTCGCGTTCCGCGCGCGCCTCAAAGAGCCATCAGACCACCACAGATGGGGCCCAATACGGCCGATGCCGATTCGGAGTCGCGGAGAACCTAACGGGTAACCGGGGCTCCGGCTCGACGTGCAGGAGAAGGAACGGGGTGGTTTTTAGTCAGTAAGAGTCTGACACTCCCTCCCGCCTCACCCAGGCGGGAGAAGTCATTCGATGATTTTCCCCCCTTAAAAAAAAAAAAAAAAAGTCTAACAAAAGGCGCGGAAAATCTAACGGGTAACCGGGGCTCCGGCTCGAAGTGCAGGAGAAGGAACGGGGTGGTTTTTAGGTCAGTAAGAGTCTGACACTCCCTCCCGCCTCACCCAGGCGGGAGCAGTCATTCGATGATTTTTTTATTTTGTTTTTCAATGTTATTTTGTTATTATCTTGTTGTTATTATTTTGTGTGTTCATATTCGGTGGTCTATGTCTGGTGGTGAATAAATTATTTTTCTTTCTTAATTTCTTTCATTTTCCCCCCTTAAAAAAAGTCTAACAAACAAATTTATGAAAACGACTTCAAAGTCGCTTTAGCCGATCGACAGATTGTCACGCACAAACATACGGATTTCAAAGGAATAATCTCCTTTTACTTGAAGTCGGTTAAAATAGATATCAAAACAGTTGAGTCGTTGTGTACCAGGTTCCCAAAGATACGATACTAGCGTCCTCAGACTTCAATTATTTCGAACTCTTTTGTGACAACCTGTACAAGTGTGGGAGAGCCATGCTTTGGCACGAATGGGCCGGCTCGACCGGAGTGACACCACGGCCGAGCAGAAAACCGACGTGAAGCAACGCTTGCGTTGTGTTTCGTCGTGTGAGTGAGGTTACCGGATGCCCAATTACCCTCCCCTTCCCCAATCTCCCCAATCCCTGAATACCCACCGATCCTCAAACTCCTAATCTCTAAAATGCCGGTAACACACTTGTAACGCCTCTAGTGTTCCAGGTGTCCATTGGCGACGCCGATTGCTTACCATCAGGTGATCCGTCTGCTCGTTTACTGGTTTATGACATACATACATACATAACATCACGCCTTTTATCCCCGAAGGGGTAGGCAGTTTTTTTTATGCCATATGACTTGTTTGTGTGTGTCGTGTGTGTGTGTGTGTGTGACGTGACGCCAGCAATGGTTTATGACATAAAAAAAAAAATTAAAATTAAAAACATCTATTGACTCTGACGATGTCGTCGGTTCAAATTTCGAGCACAGACCTGTCTATTTAACTTAATCATACCAAGTGCACATCTTCTCTATTTTTTTTAAATTGATGGGCCGACGTTTGCCCGATATCTCGTCTAGTGGTAAGCGATGATGTGGTCCACAATGGAGCACATCGTCCCATAAGCAACCTATTCACTCGGGCCTTGAAGACACCCTTCAGGAAATACAGACTCTGGCAAAGAATTCCACTCCTTAGCAGTACGCATAAGGAAGCTTGATGCAAAGCGTTTCGTGCGTGTAGGTGGAACATCTACCTTGAATTGGTGATGCTTCGCCGATTGTCTTGTGGTACGATGATGGAAAGGACTAAGGGTAATCAAGGTGTGCAATTCCCCCGCATATAAAGATATTGTAAAGAAGATGGTTGACACTTCAGGTGATCGACAGCCTGGCTACTACCTTGGGCAAAGGTTAAGCATTGCTATCCAAGGTGGCAATGCTGCCAGTTCTTTTAAAGCCGACTTTTGAAGTCGGGGCAAAGGTTAAGCATTGCCATCCAATGTTGCAATGCTGCCAGTTTTTTTAATGCCGACTTTTGAAGTCGGGGGCAAAGGTTAAGCATTGCCATCCAATGTGGCAATGCTGCCAGTTTTTTATAAACCGACTTTTGGACATTGAGTTTGTCTTTATATTCTGTACTCTGAATGCTATTTTAACAGCTACAATAGAGGTTGTATACTCAAACTCTAACTCAAAGTCTTTATTTGCATGTTAAGGTAATACATACAGGTCATTACAGGTCTTATGAAATAACAGGCACAGCTTAACGGCCTTTTTCAGGCGTTGCAAATTTTAGGGGTGTCACTAGCTTAATATAAATTACATTTTGGTTAACATTTTTTTAAAAATATTTATTGATATGTTCGGAATATAGGTAGGAACTAAAGGTATAATATATATTAGAGGGTTAGTGCAAAATGTAAGTGGGTATTCTTAAAATGTTATATGTAGGAATAGTGTTGACATTGAATAATTATTGAGATTTTATTGGATTCAAATTGCATTGACATTGATATTGGTTTCAAGAGTAAGCATCCTGATTATAGTTTTAAATTGAAATTGGATTTGAATTCGGGTGATCATTTATATTTTGCCTATTCTATATTACTGAATCAGGTGATACGTTAAACATAAGCCGATTAAAAAGAGAAGGTAATATGTTCGAATGGTTTATTCATAGGATATGGTCCGAAGTGGGTGATTCAGCTGTCCCAGCGTCAAGCTGTATTTTTGTCAAGATGTAAGTGGTGAGTTGTCGTTTAACGTTGAGGACTAAGGGGAGACCTTAGTCCAGTAATGGAAGACATCTGAATGTAGATGATTAAATATATTTCTTTAATTTTACCTGTTGATTGTGAACACAACAGACTGATTCACTCCCACCGCATAGAACTACTGACCATCTCATATACGTACTTGCATAATATTTTTAATAAGTATATACTACTTAAAATATGTTAATATATTATTAATATTTTCACGGAAAATAGTCTAATTTAGAGTTGAACTTGAATTCTTTGGTTCCGTATTGTATTTTTCATCAATCATTTCATCAACAGCCTATAAATGCCCACTGTTGAGCAAAGCCTCTTCTCACACGGAGAAGGTTTGAGCATTAACCACCACGCTTGCTCAATGCGGGTTGGCGATTACAAACTTTTATTTAAAAATTATAAGCCCAGGTTTCCTCACGATGTTTTCCCACGATTTTTTATCAATAGCCAGGAAGTTTAAGACGCCCGTTTCTCATGTATGAGGACGCAGTGCCGAATCCTCCAACGGCAAGTACTAATGTGACATTTTCCGAGTTATATGCACTTTCTAAGATTATTTAGACACCACTGACAAACTGTGAAACATCGTGAGGAAACCTGGGCTTATAATTTCTAATTATAAGTTTGTAATCGCCCCCGCATTGAGCAAGCGTGGTGGTTAATGCTCAAACCTCCGTGTGAGAAGAGCGCTTTGGTCAGCAGTGGACACTTATAGGCTGTTGATGACGATGGTGATCATACTGATACATAAATTATAACAATTATAATAGGTATTAGTAAAATTAGTAAACAGTACAAAAAACAGGGATCCCTAAAACAATAATTTTTTAAATAAAATTTTTATAAATGCCGAAAAAATAATATAAAAATAAATCAGTCATGGTAATTGTATTTTTCTTGTTTAATATTAATTTTGTATAGTTCACGCTTGGTAATATAGTTTTGGTTTAAAAAATATATAGTTTATGAAATTATTAGCCACGGTTAGCTACTGTTTTCAAAATTATATTAAGGTACAGAAACCTGTCTCGTTGGCCGAGTGGTCGCATGTGTGATTGCCGGGCATGGGGTCTCGGGTTCGATTCCCGGGCCGGGCAAAGTATCACAGAGTTTATACAAAAAATTCTCAGTGGTGGTCTCTGGCATTGTGCCCGGTATATGGCAATAGGCTCACCCCCTATTACATGGGACTCATAACATAAATAGTGAAAAGTGGGTGTTACATTGTCATTAAGTGCCGTAGGTGATGTTTTTTTTTATAGCATAAGCCGGTAAACGAGCAGACGTATCACCTGATGGTAAGCAATCGGCGTCGCCCATGGACACTCGAAACACCAAGGCGTTACAAGTGCTTTACCAGCCTTTTGGGAATTGGGAATTTGAGTATTTGTAGGGGATTCGGGAGACGGGGACTAGGGAGGGGGGTAATTGGGCCTCCGGTAACCTCACTCACACGACGAAACACAACGCAAGCGTTGCTTAACGTCGGTTTTCTGCTCGGTCGTGGTATCACTCCGGTCGAGCCGGCCCATTCGTGCAGAAGCATGGCTCTCCCACACTTATGTCGACCTCTGTCTACCCTTTCGGGGATGAAAGGCATAATGTTATATCATGTCAATTCGCAATTACTTGGCGCACAAATTTACTACAAATAGAAAAAAAAAAACAATAAAAATGTACATAGTAACTCAAAAAGTACGGATTGAAAAACAAAAATGAAAAAATCGTAACAATCATTCTGTGGAGGGGAAAAAGTTTGTTAAAAAAAAAAACTTTTTGATATCAACGTTCGGAATCCATAATTTTTTTACCCTCCCTTGAGGACGGAAAAGTAATTAAAATTAGAATTTACGAAAAATATATGGGCGTCGCAGTTTTCTAATTATTTTAACTCGTCGAGTACCGGTTTTGTAGACACAATTATAGAACAATAGGTTGCGGTCACCGGTGACCGCTTGGTGTTTGACAGTTTAAACCGACTTTAAAAAAAACGAGGTTCTTCATTTGTGCTGTATTTATGTATGTATGTTTGTCTGCGATTATCTTGGAATTGGCTGTACCGATTTTGACGCAATTTTCTGACAAGTCTTTTACACTTACTTTGTTATCTTAAGTTTATAAAATATAGTTTAATATTATATAATTAATTAAATATACACATATTTAATTTAGTAATAGTTAGTATTTAGCCTGCCTCATTGGCCGAGCGGTCGACAGTTCGACTGCCGGGCTACATTCCCGGGTCGTGCGAAGTATTACTGGATTTAAAAAAAAATCTCAGTAGTAGCACGGAGTCTGGAATTGTGCCCGGTATATGGCAATAGGCTCACCCCTATTACATGGGACTCATAACATAAATAAATAGTAAAAAGTGGGTGTTACATTGTACAGTGGCATAATGTTCACCTCTGCCTACCCTTTCGGGGACAAAATGCTCTCATTTTAATAGAAAATCAATTGCATTTTATACGTATATTTGTAAGCACTATTCGCATCGCACGTGCCACCCGACTAGAAATACCTCTTCGAGAATCACATGGCGTGATGTTTTGATAATGTACTATGAGTTCGTATGCGCTTTCGAAGTTTCCTTCATGCAATGGTTCACCAGTTATTTTTTGTTTTAAACATTTTATTCCTTTGTAAAACTATTGTATTACTGAGACAACCATTCTACTTCGGGACGAAAACGAAATAGATTTCACGATGCAATACATACGCACCTCTGTGTAACACCACTTCGGAGATAACAAAATCGGTTCATAAATAACGGAGATATCGGCGAACAAACATAAAAAAGCATCTCTTCTCGATCGCTTGCTTCATTTCTGAAGGTCGTGCCCCTGAAAGGCCTTCATTGCTCTCTGTGTTATTTCCCTCCATCTTGTCCTGTTTTCAGCTTCTCTCAGGGCTTTCGTAACAGAGAGTCCAGTGTAGTTGGCAACTTGGTTACACCATCGGCTAGGTGATCGGTCACGTGGTCTCCTTCCTTCCACCTTACCAACAACAACCAATTTGTCGAGGTCATCTGACTGGCGGCGGGCAATGTCACCGAAGTATCCAAGAATTCGCTGATAACATACGGTCGGACAAAAAAAAGCATATATACGGTCAAATTGAGAACCTCCTCATTTTTTTGAAGTCGGTTAAAAAGGTTGTATATAGAAAACAATTCCTTAACAAAATCCATAAAATTTGTTTATTTTGTTCCCATAAAATACATAATATTACCTGCTCTAATTCCGCCAGCCCACCCATCCATCATCTGACCCAAACACGTTCAGCAAACTTTTAACGTGATATATTGTCAAATTATCGGTTTTCCGGTATGAATTTCGATATGTGAACTTGATTGAAAAAGAGTAACCTATGGAGTTTCTTGCTTGTTCTTCTCCATAGGAATCTACCCCTTAGAATGAGCAAATAGGACAATCACTTTATCGGTCGAAAGTTCCTTAGAATCCTAGTACTTGAAAGGATACGAAGTACCTCAGAGCAAGACAATTTATTAATGTCAAAAGATTAACTAATATTTTGCCGGTAACGAAACCATAGCTTGAATTTAATCGGCCAACGCCATCTATCGAGCTGTTGATTAGCCAGCTTCAATCAATTTGATTTGATTTACAAATCACAAATTATAGTATTAGTGTTTATTTGTTACATCTATATTTAATTTTTCTTGTGCAGTCATTTACATTATTATTTCACACTAGCTTTTATCCGCGGCTTCGCTCGCGTCACAAAAGGATAAAAAGTAAACGTGAAGCAACGCTTGCGTTGTATTTCGTCGTGTGAGTGAGGTTACCGGAGGCCCAATTACCCCCCCCCTAGTCTCCCGAATCCCCGAATCCTCCACAATCCTCAAATTCCCAATTCCCAAAAGGCCGGTAACGCACTTGTAACGCCTTGGTGTTTCGGGTGTCCATGGGCGACGTTGATCGCTTACCATCAGGTGATCCGTCTGCTCGTTTGCCTCCTATTCCATACAAAAAAATAAGATAAGATTTTGATGCGTGATGCGAATGAATTCGCAAGTTCTTGCGATGCGTAGAGGGAGCTCGCACATGCGACGTCGCATCGCATCGCATTTTTGTGTACGCGCCCTTAAGAGATTCTTAAAAGAATCCTTACTAATATTATAAATCGGAAAGTGAGTTTGTTTGTTTGTTTGTTCCTTTGTTCCGCTTTCACGCCATAACTACTGAACCGATTGCTTTAATTTTTTGCAGACGTATAGTTAGAAGTTCGGATTAAATAATAGGGTACTTTTTATCCCGGAAAAATTTGATAATCCCGAGGGAAAACGAAAGTATTGGTATAGATGGCGCTGTGTGTATTGGTATATGTCACATTGGCTTTTTATCCTTTTGTGACGCGAGCGAAGCCGCGGGTAAGAGCTAGTAAAAAATAAAACTCCAATTTTATATACATTATGTATTTACTAAATATATTTATAATACAATTTCTCCATTTAACAGAGTATCCATTACGGCTCCTGGTATAGAAAACAGAGATGTGAAGAACCTCCTACTGGGAGCATTTGAGGGACTAGGGGGAACTGGGGTACTGTTGGGAACCGGAGGACTTTCGGGATTTGGGCCGGACTTGTTTTTAGGTGGAGGCGGACTTGAGTCCTCAGGTTCAGGCTTCGCTTTTGGTTTTTCTGGTTCAGATTGACGTTGTTTCACAGCTGGTGAATCCGCGGTGGAGTCATAATAAAGGTCTTCTGTAAGAAATAAGTTACAACATAGTATATATTCTTTATATATATAATTCTGCTGTACGTGTGTATGTCATTGAACTCCTCCTAAACGGCTTGACCGATTTAACTCGTCGAGTACCGTCATGAGGTATAGAACAATAGGTTGCGGTCACCGGTGACCGCTTGGTGTTTGACAGTTTAAATGAATTTTTCTGTATGCGTTTTGAGTGGCGCCCTGGTTGGTTTAGTGTGAATCTAAACCAACCAGCCTAATATGGCGCTGCAGTCGTCGTCTAGGATATTTATCTTAAACTAACAATAATAATTATTATTTTATTGGACTTTCCTTTTATACATAATAATATACAGGACAACGTATGTCGGGTCCGCTAGTATATATATATATTTACAGAGAACCAAAGTTATCGACATAGCCCAAAGGATTAGTAAGCTGAAGTGGCAGTGGGCCGGTCACATTTGTCGAAGAACCGATAACTGCTGGGGTAAACGTGTTCTGGAGTGGAGACCGCGTATAGGCAAACGCAATGTAGGGCGCCTTCCAGCTAGGTGGAGTGACGACATCCGCAGTGGTTGGATGCGTAGAGCTGAAGACCGAGCTCAGTGGCGTGCATTGGACGAACATAGGCTGATGATGATGATATATGTATATTGTATATCTTTTTTATGTGATAAACCGGTAAGCGAGCAGACGAATCACCTCATGGTAAGCAATCGTCGCCCATGGACACCTGTGGCGGTACAAGTGCGTTACATACGTTTGGATTTGGAATTTGAAGATTATTGGGGATTCAGGGATTGGGAAGATTGGGAAAGCGAGGGCGGGGAGGGGGGGGCGTAATTGGGACACCTGTACCCTCACTCACACGACGAAACACAACACGAGTGTTGTTTCACTATAAGTATGCTCGGCCGTCGCGGAGGACCTAACGGTCGCAGAGGACCTAACGGGTAACTGCGGCTCCGACTCGACGTGCAGGAGAAGGAACGGGATGGTTTTTAGTGAGTAAGAGTCTGACACTCCCTCCCGCCTCACCCAGGCGGGAGCAGTCATTCGATGATTTTCCCCCCTTAAAAAAAAGTATGCTCGGCCGTGGTATCACTCCAGTCGAGCCGGTCCAGCAGTGCTGAAGTGTTGCATTGTACAGTGGCATTAAGTGCCATAATGTGCACCTCTGTCTACCCCTTCGGGGTTAAAAGGCGATAAATGACACCTAACGGTAAAGTTGAGGGGTGCGTTTAAGTAGTCCCTCACGTTTAGTAACTCTTAGCTAAGAGATTACCCTCTATTCAAAACTTATTGTGTTTTAAGTATAACATAACATATAACATAACATAACATCACGCCATTTATCTGCGAAGGGGGTAGGCAGAGGTGCACATTACAGCACTTAATGCCACTGTACAATGTAACACCCACTTTTCACTATTTATGTTATGAGTCCCATGTAATAGGGGGTGAGCCTATTGCCATATACCGGGCACAATTCCAGACTGCGTGCTACTACTGAAATTTTTAAAAACCCAGTAAAACTTTGCCTGACCCGGGAATCGAACCCGAGATCCTTGTACGGCAGTTGCACTCGCGACCACTCGGCCAACGAGGCAGTCGAGCCAGTGTTTTAAGTATAATTATAATGCAATAATTTGGTTATTTATAAATACGGGTATATTGTTGGTCACTGGTTCGCATTCTATACCTACTTATATATACATTGTACAGTGGCATATTGTCCACCTCTGCCTACCCCTTCGGGCATAAAAGGCGTGATCTTTATATATATAATTCTTCTGTGAGTGTGTATGTCACTGAACTTCTCTCAAACGACTGGACCGATGTTGATGAAATTTTTTGTGTGTGTTCAAGGGGATCTGGGAATGGTTTAGATTCACAAATCAGCCCGGCAGATGGCGCTGCAGTCGATGTTTAGGTTATTTATCCTAAACAGCTGAACTAATTTGAATGACTTTTTGTTTATACATTCAAGTGGATATGCAGGACAAGACAACGTCTGTTGGGCCCGCTAGTGTAAATATGTAATTGTACATACCGTAAGACAGATATGACCTTCCAAGCACGCCTGGGTTCCTGGGCTGAAGTCCTGAACATCCGTATGATGCTGGAGGTGGCGCGGAATACAAGAACGGGCAGGGTAATGAGCAATATGCATTCATGGCATCAGAGCTCACAAGGGGTCCTGGAAAAAGAATATGTAATTATAAACTACGTTTAAAAAATCCGATTACAACGCCCTCTTTTATTGAAGTCTGTTAATTAATATACTAAAACTTTCTCCTGAGTTTATCAAATATTTTTCTGAATACCGCATTAAAATCGGTTCGGCCAATCACGAGATAAGGGGTCGTTAAGTCGCTCTTCGATAAGAGATGTTTGGTGAAAACGGCTATTAGTCAAGGCTCTTATTCTTCCCGTTGGTATCGACTAAGGGACTCCACATTAGACAGAGACCGTGCAGCAGCGCTCTCTGATAAACCTGAACCTTGTATACTGCGACCTCCAACCCGCCCGCCTGCGGAGATTGTGACAAACCCTCTTATGTAGAGGAGACTCATAGTGCAGCAGTGGACTGTCACCCGCTGTACATAGATGATGTTGATGTATGAATTGTTTTTTTTTATGGCTTAAGCCGGTAAACGAGCAAACGGATCACCTGATGGTAAGCAATCGGCTTCGCCCAATGACACTCGTAACACCAGAGGCATTACAAGTGCGTTACCAGCCTTTTAGGATTAGGAATTTGAGGATTGTTGGGGATTCAGGGATTGGGGAAGGGAGGGGGAGGGTAATTGGGCATCCGGTAACCTCACTCACACGTTTCACGTCGGTCTTCTGTGAGGCCGTGGTATCACTCCGGTTAAGCCGGCCCATTAGTGCCGAAGCATGGTTCTCCCACACTTAAGTCTTTGGGTACCGTCATTATAGACACAATTAAAGAACAATAGGTTGCGGCACAATCTATATGTGTGGGTTGCGGTCACCGGTGTCCTTGCGGTGTTTGACAGTTTAAAAGAGATTATGACAAACCCTCTTATGTAGAGGAGGCTCATAGTGCAGCAGTGGACTGTCTCCCGCTATAGATAATGTTGACGTATGTATGGGTTCTATGAAAGCACGAATAAATGTAATTTTTACTCACCTAAATATACAAAAAATACAATTAAACTATAAGCAATCATTTTTACAAGCTTTCGCAATACTTTATTAATTAAAATAAGCCTTGATTCTTTACATTAATCCAATATATATTGATTTCCTTTCAGACAATTAACAGGGCTTGAAAAACACCTAATTTCCTTGCCATTAAGGTTTATATTGCCAAAGTATTATCGAATAATATTTTAAAATAACTGGATACATTTCAATGCAAATCAAAAATCAACTTTAAATATTGTTATCTGTTGTTTGAAAATGCAATGACTCAATGATTCATTGGATTAATGTAAATGCAATCTTCAAGAAACTAGAGGTAGGATCATTCATCAACAGCCTATAAGTGTCCACTGCTGACCAAAATCTTCTCATACGGAGAAGGTTTCACCACGCTTGCTCAATTCGGATTGGCGATTTCAAACTTAAAATTAGAAATTGGGATGATGACAGGGTATGAAAAATAAAAATTTAATTAGTCCGCAAGTTAGGTAAATGGAAAAATATTAGACACGTATTTTTTTATTTTGTCGTATACCTCTAATAAAACAATACTTAGATAAAACGAATCAAATATCAGGAGTGGGGGCTAAAACGTCATTTCTACGTATAAAACGTACATAGAAGTGACGTCACGCGCCATTTCAAATCAATATATCGTCGAAAGTATTCGTTTCTGTAAGAAAATAAAAAATACGTATCTAATGATTTAAAACAATCTACAAGACGGACATTAAAATAAAAATTAGGAATCTACCCTATTATAAGGTTTCCTCACGATGTTTTCCTTCACCGTTTGTCAATGGTGTCTAAATAATCTTAGAAAGTACATATAACTCGGAACAAGTCACATTCGTACTTGTCGGAATTCGAACAAAACCAGTTTAATTTAATAACATAATGTTACACCTTTGAAGGGGTAGATAGAGGTGAATATACAATGTAATGTCCACTTTCCACCAGGTATGTTATGAGTCCCATGTAATAGGGGGTGAGCCATGCCCTGTGATTAATCTTTCAATGTTAAAGTGTGGGAGAGCCATGTTTCGGCACTGCTGGGCCGGCTCGACCGGAGTGATACCACCAACGAGCAGAAAACCATAGCAAAAGAACCACAACGTTGTGTTTCGTCATGTAGTGAGGTTATCGAAGGCCCAATTACCTCCTTCCCCAATGCCCCAATCCCTGAATCCCCAGCAATCCTAATTTCTAATCCCCAAAAGGCCGGTAATGCACTTGTTACGCCTCTGGTGGTCCAGGTGTCCATGGGCGACGCCGATTGCTTACCATCAGGTGATCCGTGTGATCGTTTACCGGTTTTCCCATAAAAAAATTAAAATGTTAATTAAATTGAACAGAACTGGTAATCGAACCCTTAATCTTTCATTCTTTATAGTCAAATCAAGAGCGACTTTTTTTTTTAAGGGGGGAAAATCATCGAATGACTGCTCCCGCCTGGGTGTGGCGGAAGGGAGTGTCAGACTCTTACTGACTAAAAACTAACTCATTCCTTCTCCGGCGCGCTTCGACCTGGAGCCCCGGTAACCCGTTTGGTTCTCCGCGCCTTCGAATCGGTATCAGCCCTGTTGGGCCCTATCGGTCTTGGTCTGATTACTCTTTGAGGCGCGCGCAAAACGCGACGCGCCGTACGCTCTGGTCTTGGTCGGACGGGGAGCCACCCATGCTCGCCGTCCGCAGGCCCGCGCTTACGGTGGCCGGAGATCGTCCCGCGTTCCCCGACGCCCGGTGTGTCCTTCGCGATGGCTGGGTTGCGAGGAGGCAGCGCTTCGCTGCCTCACGCGTCCCGCCTCCTCCTTAGCTAGCATGACTGCTTCGCAAAAGGAGGAGACGGCATCCCAGCCCCCCTCGCTCCGCATCATGGCCTGCACTAGGCCCGGGCGCGAGAGGTCGCCATCGCCGATCACTTCCCTGAGGGCACGGCGGTGCTCAGCCCACGCAGGGCATTCTCCCACCGTGTGTTCCACCGTGTCCTCAGGGCGGTCCTCGCAGTGATGACACCCGGGCGTTTCCTCCCGCCCTATCAGACACAGGTACCTCCCGAAACTTCCATGTCCGGTGAGGACCTGCGTCAGGCGGTACGTGAGGACGCCGTAGCGTCTCTCCTCAAGCCACTCCTCAAAGAGGGGTCTTACCGCTGCGATGGCAGCGAGCCCAGCCCTCGGTTGCGACAGTCGTTGCTGCCATTCCGCCATGAGATCGCGCCGGAGCTCATCCCGCCACGCACTTATCTGGCGCGGCAGCGGAGTTTCGCCCCGGCGACGTGCCTCCGCGCGCCTGCTATACACGCGCGCGAGCACCTTCGCCTCCAGATCCCACGGTGGTAACCCGGCAAGGAGGTTCGCCGACTCCCCGGAGATCGTGCGGTATCCGCGGATCATTCGGATCGCCATGACCCTCTGTGCCATAAGCAGCGTCCGAGCGGGACGCCGCAACAGGTTCGGCGCCCACACAGAGTCGCCGTAGAGGGCCATGGACCACAAGACCCTGGCGTATAACCTCCGGCAGGAGGCGTTTGGCCCCCCGAGGTTGGGGAGGATGCGCTTAAACGCCGCCCCCGCCCTCTCCAACTTTGGAGCCAAAGGAAATGCTCAATGAAGTTCCACCGACTGTCGAGGACGAGTCCTAGGTAAATCAAGAGCGACTAGGAATCTCTTGCATTTATAACCGAGTAAGTGAATCACTGACTGAAGGGGCCTAAGAAGATGAAACTGAGGCTGCATAAGTGAAATAAGAGAATTTATTTTTAGGGAACAGAGAGTTCCCTAAGATCGGAAAAGGAGGATCCTCCGACCAGGCGAGGTGATCGTGCCTGGCGGGCTTTCTGCCCAACAGTTGTTCGTTGGGATTTTCTATCCGTGTTAATTTGCATGTAAACTTTGCATGTGCGATGTAGGAATTTTGTGACGTCATCCGTTGACATGTGACATTGTGTCGCCACATATTTCTGCAAATAGGCTTCAGGGCACCACAGATGGGGCTCAAAAGGGCTGATGCCGATACGGAGCCGCGGAGAACTTAACGGGTTGCCGGGGCTCCGGCTCGAAGTGCAGGAGAAGGAATGGGGCGGTTTTTAGTCAGTTAGAGTCTGACACTCCCTCTCGCCTCACCCGGGCGGGAGAAGTCATTGGACGAATTTCCGCCTTCAAAAAAAAATGGGAGCTGCTGGATGCAGGTCGCTTGTAAACGACCTATCTGGAAGTCTGGAAAGGCCGATGTTCAGCAGTGGACGTCCTATAGCTGATATACTGAACTTTACACAATCGACCTTATTTAAAAACAAATAAAACAATATTATGAATAATCGTACATATTTATTTCATAGCAAAACAATATCATACTTATAATATATAAAATATTTAAGACTACTGAAAACTTTGACCCCCTTACATACTCTTTTCTGATTTATGACCCCCAATAAATTCATTTTTGGACCCCTCATATTCCAAAACTTATTTCATCAGCACTACTTATAAAAAGACTGGTAACGCACTTATACAACAACTTCTTTAGTGTTCCAGATGTCTATGAGCGGCGCGTTGCTTACCATCAGGTGATCCGTCTGCTCGTTTACCGGTTTATCCTATAAATAATCTATATCATCCTCATCATTTCAATATTAATTATTAAACAGCTGCAACGAACAACGAAACTTGTGACGACGCGTCACGTTCCGCGCGCAACTCAAAATGCCATCGGACCACCACAGATGGGGCCCAATAGGGCTGATGCCAATACGGATGCCGTGAAGAACTCGGGTGTTTCTTAAAAGAGTAACAAATGGCGTTTCTTGCTCGTTCTTCTCCATTCGAATATACATTTGGAATGAGCACCTAGTTTTACTGACGGACAGACTGACAGACTATTATTTCTTTTGTATTTGTTGACGTTTCAAAAGTATCAAATTATGGTTTAAACTGTCAAATACCAAGCGGTCACCGGTGACCGCAACCTATTGTTCTATAATTGTGTCTGCTAAACCGGTACTCGACGAGTTAATTGAAATAAATGCTTTGACTTTGACTTAACGGGTTGCCGGGGTTTTGGCTTGAAGCGGAGGAGTAAGAACGGGGTAGTTTTTAGAGTCTTACACTCCCTCTCGATTCACCCGGGCGGGTGAAGTCATTGAATTATTTTCCCCTTTAAAAAAACGCATATGTCTATTAGGGGTCTTGTGACATATGATCCCTAGACCCCTATTTAGTCCTAAGGGTTTACATAAAATTGCGGACAGCAATTGAGCTTAGGAATTATTCTAGGTATAAAGTTATATCGAAATGTAAATTGTCTCTTGTCCGTGTCGATTCCGAAGCCAAACCCAGCAGCCACTGAGCGGATGAGGAAACCTGTAATCAATAAATTATTATTGAAATTTCATGATGGCAGACTGCAGGTCGTGGTGGGCTTGAAACCTACCAACAGCAAGTACCAATGTGACCTTTTCCGAGTTACTTTAATGTACTTTCTAAGATTATCTAGACACCACTGACAAACGGTGAAGGAAAACATCGTGGGGAAACCTAGGCTTATAATTTCTCAATGTAAGTTTAGTGACTGCCTCGTTGGCCGAGTAGTCGCAAGTGCGACTGCCGGGCAAGGGGTCTCGGGTTCGATTCCCGGGTCGGGCAAAGTATTACTGGGTTTTTTTAAATTCTCAGTAGTAGCACGGAGTCTGGAAATGTGCCCGGTATATGGCAATAGGCTCACACCCTATTACATGGGACTCATAACAACTAGTGAAAAGTGGGTGTTACATTGTACTGTGGTAGAATGTGCACCTCTGCCTACCCCTTCGGGGATAAAAGGCGTGATGTTATGGATTATGGATGTAAGTTTAGTTTGAAATCGCCAACCCGCATTGAGCAAGCGTGGTGATTAATGCTCAAACCTTCTCCGTGTGAGAAGAGGACTTTACTCAGCAGTGGACATTTATAGGCTGTTGATGATGATGATAATGATGACACCGCGGGTTCTGTTTATCCGACTAAGAGACTACATAATAATATTTGACAGAGACCGTGCAGCAGCGCTCTCTGTTAAACCTGAACCTTGTATACTGCGACCTCCAACCCGCCTGCCTGCGGAGATTGTGACAAACCCTCTTATGTAGAGGAGACTCATAGTGCAGCAGTGGACTGTTGGATAATATTAAAATTACTAATACATACCAATAAAAATTAACAGTAACACATTCATAGCGAATTGAAAATGACTGAAGAACAATTTGTTTTAATTTAAACATACATTTCAATGCCTGTTCATCCATAAAACTTAACCTATCATAAAAACATGAACTCTAAACAGTAAGTTCTACAGTCCAAATTAGATTGAAGTGACTACCACGCTTGATTTGTTATTAAAAACTATTTAATATCAATAATTTTATGATAAGATTAATTAAAATTTTAAGAGTCAAGTTCGAGTCGGATTTTTTGGAAAATAATTAATAATATGTAAAAAATAAGTCATGAATAACTAAGTTCGTATCGCCTGGACAGTCAACGCTACCATCAGTTGCCTGGACAAACTCTACACCATAATATGAGTCACTGTTTACATGTTACCATTAGCTCATGACGATACCTAAGTACGTATCGCCTGGTCAGTCCACGCTACCATCAGTTGACTGGACAATCTCTCCACTACATGAGCCACTGTTTACATGTTACCATTAGCTAATAACGATACGTAAGTACGTATCGTCTGGACAGTCCACGCCACCATCAGTTGACTGGACAATTTTGGTGAGCCCATTGTATGTATATGTCCAATTTATTAATTATTATTTTTTATTTTCAGGTACGTACGTTTCAAATATCAAAATCCATCTTCACTTTATTGGTAAGTAAAATACATTACTTTGACTTGTAACTTGCTCAATAAAAGGTATAGGTTTATCAGAGAGCGCTGCTGCCCGGTCTCTTTTTTTTAATGGGACAAGCCCGCTACATCCTCCCAAAACAGCTGCTATAACAAACTAGCTACTTCAGCGCGGTTTCACACGCGGTTCAGCTCCTATTGGTCGTAGCGTGATGTTTTATAGCCTATAGCCATCTTCGATAAATGCACTATCCAACACAAAAAGAATTATTCAAATCAGACTTGTAGCTACGGAGATTAGCGCGTTCAAACAAACGAACAAAAACATATGTTCTTCCGCTTTATATAATAGTTTATGATTGATTCTTCTATTTATTTATTTAAGCTTAATGCCGTAGACATTTTCTCCCAGTCTGACCTTTGGGTGACGCAGAGAAAGAGTGATTGGTAGATGCATTTCAAATTTTTGTCATAAATATATAACAATATTGTGTGGTGTCATGTTGGCTCTGAGGCTTAAGACACCCGCTTCTCATTCATGAGCAACGGCAAGTATCAATGTGACCTTTTCCGAGTTATATGTACTTTTTAAGATTATTCACCACTGACAAACGGTGAAGGGAAACATCGTGAGGAAACCTGGGCTTATAATTTCTAATTATAAGTTTACCGCCAACCCGCATTGAGCAAGCGTGGTTAGATGCTCAAACACTCTCAGCAGTGAGCATTTATTCGCGGATGATTATGACATAAAAATAAACAAATAAAGAGTCTTTCATATTCTACTACGCCGTAGTATTTATTACCTACTTACTAAAAAAAACATTATTTAATTAACTTTTCCAAAATATAATTCCTTTATCTGATGATAATATGATGTGAGCAGTGAACCATGACAGATGATTTTCAAAATACATTTTTAATTAAATTTTTTTGGTATATATTGCGAAATATTTTCTGTTAGAACCACAGACTGTCCAAGCATTAAGATGTCTGCCAAAGCAATTGTATTAGCTGGTGAGTTGGATTTTTGTTTAAATTATTATTTTAGCCTCGTTGGTTGAGTGGTCGCAACGGGTCTCGGGTTCGATTCCCAGGTCGGGAAAAGTATTACTGGGTTGTTTAAAAATCCTCAGTAGTAACACAGAGCCTGGAATTGTGCCTGGTATATGGCAATAGGCCTAACTTAAGGTGGTACAGAGATATGACATGATAGGCGCACAAGCTGTAATGCAGTATCACTTCTAGTTTACAATTTAACCAACGAGACAGTTGACAAAAAATAATATTCACATATTAAATTAAGTCACTACGAATGTCAAAATTGACTTCAATCACTTCATTTTTCTAGCATTCCTGTGCGTCGCCCGATGCAACCCACTGGGTCTGGGCGGCACCACCGTCTGCGAGTCCGGCCCCAACTTCCTGGGCGGACTGGGCACGACAGTCTGTGAATCTGGCCCCATCGGCTTGGGCGGCCTCGGCTATCTTGGCGGAATCGGCGGACTTGGCGGACTAGGGAGTCTTGGGCTCGGAGGGATCGGGCTTGGCGGCTTAGGCTCGGCAACCGTTTGCGAGTCTGTCCCAGCTTTTGGATGGGGTGGACTCGGTTTGGGCGGTCTCGGCCTCGGTGGAATCGGCGGAGTCGGCCTCGGCGGGCTCGGATCAACGACAGTTTGCGAATCAGGCCCTGGCCTAGGAGTCGGTATGGGCGGCCTTGGGATGGGCATGGGGATGGGTGGTTTAGGTGGCGCTACTGTGTGTGAGTCGGTACCTAACTACGGTTTGGGAGGAATTGGCTTGGGAGGCCTGGGAGGATTGGGGTCTTACGGTCTTGGCCTTGGTGGATTGGGTGGTATTGGACTCGGCGGTCTTGGCACAACTGTCTGTGAATCCGTACCGAATATTGGACTCGGAGGCCTAGGCTACTTAGGCGGTATGGGAGGCTTAGGTATGGGCGGCTTAGGTGTGGGATCTACTACCGTTTGTGAGTCCTCACCGAACATGGGTTGGGGTCTTGGCGGATTAGGACTGGGTGGACTTGGCCCTATTGGTGGTTTAGGAGGTTTGGGTGGTTTAGGCCTTGGAGGTTTAGGCTTAGGAGGCTTGGGAGGTGCTACTGTCTGTGAAACCATACCTAGCTATGGCGGCTGGGGTATGGGCGGTTTAGGTTTCAGCGGTTTGGGAGGCTTAGGCATGCCTTTAGGACTTGGCCTCGGAGGTCTTGGCTATAGCGGTTTGGGCCTAGGTTTGGGCGGACTTGGCGGGATTAGCGGGATCGGCGGGATAGGGGGAATTGGAGGCGGAACCACAGTTTGCGAGTCCAGTCCTAATTTGGGCCTCGGTTTAGGTTTGGGGTACCCAGGTTTAGGCGTTGGGGTTCTAGGCCGTCCTTTTTTATAGATAGTAACACCTGTTCGTCCCATTATACAAGCAACACGTTAATTAATGGACCCTATCCCGTAGTCTCTCGGGACAGTTCCGGCACTTATACTGACCGGTCCCTCAAAATGGCACTTTGATTAAAAATTCAAGCATAATAAAAAAATACTTCAGATGTATTGCTTTCGTACAGACTTATTAAAAAAAAAAATTAAAAAATATTCCGTTATTTAAGATTTGATTTTTCGTAAATTATTTTTCATAATTAAAATTAATAATGATCTCATGTTGTTATAAGTTATCCAATCAATTTCAAAATTATCGTTTTAGTGTAGTAAAGTCTGTTTCGAACAACAACGCCTGGATTGAAAAAATAAATTATATTATTATTGTGTATCTATTAAAAAAAAAACAAAATTGATGAATATTATATTTGTAATGTTTTATTTATGTATTATGTATCTTTTTGGCAAAATAAAAATTGTATGTATTTGATTTCTTTTTGTTTTTCTTTTTTTACTTTGGATTTTTAATATCTATAAAGTACCTATGTTTTTATAATAACTATCGTGAGATTAGAGAGAGAAGTAAATTAACTAAAAATCGCGGGTTACTCACGTGAATATACTGAGAAAAGCTCTACTAGTTTCTAGACACAGATGGGTTCTTCCTCATGAGCAGCATTCCGCGACCCGCGACGGTCGCCGCGTCGCAGGATGCGGAATGCTGCTCATGAATATGAGCCTCTAGCATGGCTTGAAACTAGTCGAATAGGGTAGACGACTAATTTTTATTTTAATGTCCGTCTGGTAGATTATTTTAAATCATTACACACGTATTTTTTATTTTCTTACACAAACGAATACTTTCGACGATATATTGATTTGAAATGTCGCGTGACGTCACTTCTGTGTACATTTTATACGTAGAAATGACGTTTTAGCCCCCACTCCTGATATTTGATTCGTTTTATCTAAGTATTGTTTTATTATACGACAAAATAAAAAAATACGTGTCTAATATTTTTTAAATACCTAACTTACGAACTAATTAGATTTTTAATTTTCATACCCTGTCGTCATCCCAATTCCTCGTCAAACAGTTACGTGAGTACCTACGCCAAAAACATAATAATTAACATGTTAAAGTATTGTCAAGTACTTATATTCCCTTTTTTCCTTGTATTTTTAAAGCATACATTTTTAATTTATGATATTTACAGAATTATTAACAACTAGCTACTTCCGCGGGGTTTCACACGCTCTGCTCTCTCTGCTGTGATGTTTTATAGCCTATAGCCATCCTCGATAAATGCGCTATCCAACACAAAAATATTATTCAAATCAGACTTGTAGTTAAGGAGATTAGCGCGTTCAAACAAACAAACAAATTTTAATAAAACAAGCTTTATATAATAGAATAAGATAAGATTATATTCTGTTGATAAAATCATAAGTGTATATGTTTGTTATTCAATCACATCAAAACGATTGAAGGGATCATGATGTCTAGAACAGGGATAGATTCTGGCCTCTAATAGCACAAAGGTTACTTTAATTTCAAGAGAACACGAGCAAAACCGCTGTCAGAAACTAGTATACAAATAAAAAACAATAAACTGCTCAAATAACCCGTAATTTATTTCAAACGCTCAATCAATTACAAATGTATATCATTATATCATATATTGTATATACATACAATTACATATATATTAAATTGTTATATAAATCTAGCATATGCAGGGGGGTGGCGGGCATGGGCATGGGCAGGGGCACGGGCAGGGTGGGGGGCATGGTGGAGGACAGGGGCACGGACACGGGCACGGCGGGGGGCACGGCGGGGGACACGGGGGAGGGCACGGTGTGGGGCACTGTGGCACACAGGGTGGAGCACAGCAGGAGGAACAACCTGCTCCACCATCATTCTGGTTACTTAGACGGCAGACTGTGGCAGCTCCCAAGGTCCTGAAGTTCTGTGGGGGGTTTGGCTTGAAGCAGATGGTAGGGGGTGCTGGGACGACGATCTTCGGTGGTCGGACTACCAGCGCATCTGGTACCGGTGGCTGGACTGGTGGTGGTTGTACCTGGGAGACATGGAGATGTTATTAGTTTTCCACCAAAAGTCCACCATAAATTAAAATCTAGTATTTCTTTAATAAAACGAATGCGATGCGAATAGTGCCTACAAATCTACGTCTAGTGTTTCATGTGTGTAATCCCATGAAAATGTTTTTCAACAAAAAAAATTACATTTCTTAGTTTTTTTTTGTGTTTACTTTATACATCGAAAGTAGTCCGTATGGCAAGCTGTTTTGTTGCGGGACGAAAACGAAATAGATTTCACGGTGTATATTCAAAGACCGCCTCGTTGGCGAGTGGTCGTAACTGCCGGACAAGGGGTCTCGGATTCGATTCCCGAGTCGGGCAAATTATTACTGGGTTTTTCTCAGTAGAAGCATCAGTGCTCAGACTCAGGTCTGGAATTGTATTCGGTATATGGCAATAGGCTCACCCCCTATTACATGGGACTCATAACATAAATAGTGAAAAGTGGGTGTTACATTGTACAGTCGCATTAACTGCCGTAATGTGCACCTCTGCCTACACCTTCAGAGATAAAAGGCGTGATGTTATGTCATACATAGATAGCAATAGATATAATAACTCACCCTCATTGGTGCTGATCGCGGCACAGACACAGGTGGAGGTCGGACGATCAATGGAGGTGGTTGTGGAGGATTCACTGGTGGAACTCTCACGTAGAAGGGAGCAGGAGTCGGTGGCTGGACGGGTGGTGGCCGGACAGTGATGGGCGATGGGGTAGGGGGCTGAACTGGGGCAGGTTTGACCCAGATCGCGGGAGGTGTCGGCAGCCTAATCTCACCAGGACGGACCAAGATCGGGGGTGGTGTTGGGAACCGGATCTGTCCTGGCCTAATTAGGATTGAACCTGTGAAAGAATGAAGCTTGAAATATCTTAAAATCTCACGACAAATTACATCATTTATTGGGTCATGCAAACTAAACGTGTGTATAAAATTTCAGCTCAATCGGTTGAAGATATCTGCTTCAAAATTCAGTTGCAAGATTCCGCTTCGTACATAATCTGGACTTAGGTATACATTTTCACTCAATGCTCGACTCCTTTTAGAGATATTTTATAGCCTATAGCCTCCCTCGATAAATTGACTAACCAACACAAAAACAATTATTCAATTCGGACCAAAAGTTTCGGAAAATGCGTTCAAACAAACAAACTCTATGATAAGAATAAATAAATAAAAGTTGGGAGAGCCATGCTTCTGCACGAATGGGCCGGCTCGACCGGAGTGATACCACGGCCTCACAGAAAACCGACATGAAGCAACGCTTGCGTTGTGTTTCGTCGTGCGAGTGAGGTTACCGGAGGCCCAATTACCCTCCCCTTCCCCAATAACCCCAATCCCTGAATCCCCAACGATCCTCAAACTCCTAATCCACAAAAGGCCGGTAACGCACTTGTAACGCCTCTGGTGTTCCAGGTGTCCATGGGTGACGCCGATTGCTTACCATCAGGTGATCCGTCTGCTCGTTAAATAAAAAAAAACAATTACAACTTAGATAAAGACCCAGAGCTGCACACGTCTTAGCGGGTTACCGCAGCTCTGGTTAGAACGGGGTGGTTTTTAGTCAGTAAGAGTCTGATACTTCCTCTCGCCAAGTCGTTAGATGACTTTACTTACCAACGGGGGCCTGACCATACACATAATTGACAGGGGGCTCGCACGGGTTGCAGGGGCCAATCTGTTGAGCTGCTCCATCACAGGGGTTGCAGGGGACAGGCTCTGGGGCGGGACAGGGGCAGGGGAACTGGGGCTCCGGCTGCGGGCACGGCTGTCCCAGTACTGTGCCCAGGAATAGAACTGTGGAATACGAGAGAATATTTCATAAATTAATTGTCAAACAAGTTATAGATAAAAATATTTTAACGAGCTCTATTCTACCAATCAAGCACTTTCATTTGATATCCATAATGGAGGTAGTTGTGGACACAATTAGATTATATTGTATGGTCATCAAGATTAAGAGTGTGTACGAAATATCAGACCAGGGTGCTTACTCTTGAATCCAATTCCGATCAATCGACATTGACATTGTGAAATTTCGTACTCTTGAGTTGCAACACTAGCGCCTTTTGCATTCGTATTGCGTGGGTATTTAATGAACTAAATGGTATTAAGTTTGGTTTTATATTCCGTACTCTAAATGCTACTTTAGCAGCAACGATAGGGATTGTATAGTTTTGACATTGCATACTTATTGAGATTTTATTGGATTGAAATTGCATTGACATTGAGATTGGTTTCAAGAGTAAGCACCCAGTTCGATGGTACAATAATATTGTATTGTCATCTAATCTCTAGACACAATGACCAAGTTTCATGATGATACAACAATAGGGTAGATGCCTAATTTTTATTTTAACGTCCATCTGGTAGATTATTTTAAATCATTAGACATGTATTTTTTATTTTATAACTGAAGCGAATACTTTCGACGATATATTGATTTGAAATGTCGCGTGACGTCATTTCTATGTACATTTTATACGTAGAAATGACGTTTTAGCCCCCACTCCTAAACTTTAATTCGTTTTATCTAAGTATTGTTTTATTATACGACAAAATAAAAAAATACGTGTCTAATATTTTTTCATTACCTAACTTACGGACTAATTAGATTTTTAATTTTCATACCCTGTCGTCATCCCAATTACAAGTGTGAGTAATTGAGATTCCTAGATTTTGTTACATAATTCGTTAAGCCAAGGAGACAAATGTGACACAACATGTCAAGCGAAGCCTGACGATATCGCCCGACATATTATAAGGCGACAACGCGCGCCATATGTCCACAGCGACGTTGATGTTGCCAGATATGTCGACCAAAGTCTGGCGACGTCGCGCTCCTCCACCCAACATCACCCACTATGAGCCTCTAGCATTGCTTGAAACAAGTCGAGTTCCTCGTCAAACAGTTACGTGAGTAAGCCGCAAAATATAATAATTCACAACTGTCCTTAATGTCAGCAACACACTCGTGCTGCCTCTAGATGTTGCAGGTGTCTTTAGACCACGGTGTCCGCTTGAAAAATATCACCAAATGGTGTGAAACCATTTGTTTTCTATATTTCATGGGCCGACGTTAGACCACTATCTCGCCTGGTGGTGCACGATGATGCGGTCTACGATGGAGCACGTCGTCCCATAAGCAACCTATTCACTCGGGCTTGAAGACACCCAGGTTATACCCTTCAGGAAATACAGACTCTGGCAAAGAATTCCACTCCTTAGCAGTACGCATAAGGAAGATAAATCTATTAAAATCTGCTCCTCAAAAAACCGGAGTCGAGGAGAACTTAACGGGTTGCCGGGCTCCGGCTAGACGTGCAGGAGAAGGAACGGGGTGGTTTTTAGTCAGTAAGAGTCTGACACTCCCTCCCGCCTCACCCAGGCGGGAGCAGTCATTCGATGGTTTTTCAACTCTTAAAAAAAGTGCAATAAACATTTTTCTGGAAACCGTATTAAAAGTGGTTTAGCTAGTCGCGGGATAATAGCGGATAAATATACACACATAATGGTTAAACTGAAAACTTGCTTTTTTGAAGAAAGGAAATGAAAAACTTCAATAATTTAAAGAAATTAGACGATTTAAGATATTTTGATGTTCTAGCGCCTGGGTCACTATCACTACAAAGTATAAAACAAAGTCGCTATCCGCCGTCTGTCTGTCCCTATGTATGCTTAGATCTTTAAAACTACGCAACGGATTTTGATGCGGTTTTTTTATTAGATAGTGATTCTTAACTCTTTAAGTACCGTCATTATAGACACAATTAAAGAACAATAGGTTGCGGTCACCAGTGTCCTTGCGGTGTTTGACAGTTGAAGGAAGGTTTATATGTATAATACATGCATATTGCACCCGTGCGAAGCCGGGACGGGTCGCTAGTAAAGAATATAATAAAAATAAATATCAAAATAGTTACCCGATAACCATATGACTGTGCCCTTCGCCATTTTTCGATCGTCTGATGAAAATTTTGAAGAAGTTTCATCTTTTATACCCTGGAAAAGCCGCCATCTTAGATTTCTAAACACAAATTAAAATAAACCATATTTCGTTAGGTATAAAATTCACTTTAGATTAGTAATCAGTAAAGAATTTGACCTAATCAAATAATATTGTTTTAGAATGGTTCAAGTAAAATTTTTCAAATTTGGAATTATTTAGTTTTGCAACACTGGTTAACGTTAACGGTTTTCGAATTTGAATTTCAAAATTAGAATGTTTGTTTAAATATTTTGAATTGTTAAATTCGTTATGGTTCTTAATTTATTTTATGGTATTGTAACTAAACATAATATTATGGATTTTATTGTTTTTATCGCATTTCTTAAATTCAACTCTAAAATAACATAACATCACGCCTTTTATCACCGAAGGGGTAGACAGAGGTGCACATTATGCCACTGTAGGTACAATGTAACACCCACTTTTCACTATTTATGTCATGAGTCCCATGTAATAGGGGGTGAACCTATTGCCATATACCGGGCACAATTCCAGACGCCATGCTACCACTGAGATTTTTTTTAAAACCCAGTAATAGTTTGCCCGACCTGGGAATCGAACCCGAGACCTCTTGCCCGGCAGTCGCACTCGCGACCACTCGGTCAACGAGGCGACGAGTAGACAACTCTAAAATACCATCAAAATATCTCTGATAGCCGTTTTCAAATTCAGCCCAAAACCATCTTCTAACTGAGAGTTACTCAACGTGCCGCACCTAAGTTACACTCTATTTGAAAGGGTAAAATCATCCAATGACTTCTCCTATCTTGGGTAAGGCGAGAGGGAGTGTCAGACTCTTATTGACTAAACACCACCCCGTCTCTACTCCTGCTTAAAGCCGGAGCCCTAGTAACTCGCTAGGTATTCCATAGTTCAAGTTGTGTATCGTCCCTACTGGACCCCCATATAGACCTAACCTTTGTGTATCACTTATGGATTGGTAAAAATCAAAATGTTTTTAAGTGTCACCTATTTTAAATATATAAGACGTTCATTAATAAGAATAAGAATAAGAATTTTATTTGCTCAAACATGTGTGTGCATACAGAATTAAAATAATACAGCATGCAAGATCTTAGACAAAAGTGGCTCACGACATGTCTGCCATTTATCATGGCGTGCAAATATCTATTATATAAAATTTTTTTTGATGACTGTGAATTAATACATTAATTTTAAAAATTTACACTTATACCTACATTAAATATCTGCAGTATCATTATACATTATTAGTTAATTTGTTCATATTCAATTAATATTTACTAAAAATGATTTAATTATTATTATACAAATTATATATTTTACTTATTATTTAATAACATTCAATTGTAATAATATTAACAATATGTTTCTTTGTGTCCTCCACTGTGACACAACCTTAATTAGGGCAATGTTGTCGCGGAGAACCTAACGGGTATCCGGGGCTCCGGCTCGACGTGCAGGAGAAGGAACGGGGTGGTTTTTAGTCAGTAAGAGTCTGACACTCTCTCCCGCCTCACCCAGGCGGGAGCAGTCATTCGATGATTTTCCCCCCTTAAAAAAAAAAAATTAGGGCAATGTTAGTTTTTATTGTTATTTATTTATAACAATCACTGACTCACTTAAAAATTCCGTTATACTGTAATAAAGTTTCTGTGCCAAAAACAATTTCATTGTTTGTTTTAGTTTAGGTATAGTTAGTTCTTTCCAACTTTTGGGTAATTTATTATAGATAATTGGTGCCATGCAAAATACACTCTTGCGTATAAGTGCAGTTTTTGATGTATGTAAACATAGTTGGCTATCGTCACGTCTATTTCTTGGAAATCTGTCTGCCATACGAGGAAACAAATGTGGATTTGTCTTCACGAACATTGTTATTTCTAATACATAAAGTGAAGGCAATGTTAATACACGATATTTAATAAAGTAATTTTTACAGCTGTCAGTAGATTTGAGATTAAACATAGATCGCAAGCAGTATTTTTGTCTCTTAAAAATGACATCCCTATCGGTTGAGTTACCCCAAAAGATTACACCGTATATTTATTTATTTATTTATTTATTTATTTATTTCTTCTTCACAAAATACAGTGATTGGCGGACTTAATGCCTTAAGGCATTCTCTTACAGTCAACCATAGGGAAGTGCAGAGAAATGAAGTGGTTGCGAAGCCAGAACACAATCAAAAAATAAAAAAAAAGTTATGTAATATGTATACCGAACACATAAATACCTATAGAATAAATATATTAATACAATATTTTATAAATAGACATATACATACCATATAATATATACTACTAAACAAATACTTATACTGCATAAATACTACAATATATTATATAAAAAGAAAACGTTGTTAGAATAGTTTCCTTAATTGTTTTGAGTCTGCCAATGCTTAAGTAGTTGCTCACGGACTTTAAATTTAAAGGTATTGCGACTTGTTGCCATTCTGATCTCCTTGGGCAACGCATTCCACAGAATAACAGCTTGAATGAAAAAGGAAGAATGAAAGAAGTCAGTGCGATGAGAGATACATTGAAGATGTCGGTTTTGAGACGAACGAAGAAATTTTGTGTGGTTTGCGCACGTATATTGGAAGTAAGAAGCAAGGTAAGTAGGTGAAAAAGGAGAGTCAAGATAAGAGAATAAAGTGGTTAATGCCCTCTGCTGCCTGCGCAAGCGTATGGGCAGCCACTTCAGTTGCATCCTATGTGCAGAAATATGATCATATTTACGTAAGTTGAAAACGAATCGAATGCAGTTATTTAGAAGTCGGTCTAACTTATTGAGTAGATCTGCATTCAGGTCGTAATAACAGACATCAGCGTAATCAATAATCGGGAAAATCAAGGTCTGCACAAGCTGCGTCCTCACAGAGGACGGAAGAAAGTTCCTCAGACGATACAGAGCCCGCAACGATCCAGTCACCCTTTGGCAAACACTTGTAACCTGAGCACGCCAGCTCAATGTACTGTCAATAATCAGGCCCAGATCCTTCACGTCCCGACTGAACGGAACAGTCACACCATTATACGAGATAGGGGGCAGTGCTGCACCATCAATCGATCCAAGATTCCGAGAGCTACCTATGATTATGGCCTGGCACTTGTTTGGGTTTACAGCTATGCCAAACCTCTCTGACCAATTTTGAACAGCTGTTAGATCACTATTAAGTTTACTGATAGCACTGGGCAGATCGTCCACCACAGATTGACGGTACAGCTGCAAGTCGTCCGCATACAAATGGTACGCACACTGAAGTTCAGGAGTGATAAGGTTGATAAAAATAGAGAAAAGAAGTGGAGAAAGGATGCCGCCCTGAGGAACGCCTGCCGTCAAGTCACACCAGTCAGAGAACTTCTCATCATACTGGACAGTGACCGATTCAACCAAACCATAGTAGGCCGTCTTATTGACGGCCTACTATGGTTTGGCTGGCTTTGGATGGCTTCTATGTTTACAGTACGCGATAATTTATATAACGCGTATGCCGCACTGCTTATTCGTTTGGCTAGAGATTCAACATGCGCTTTCCAATTTAAATTTTTGTTGATTGTCAGTCCTAAAAAATTTGTGGTTTCAGCAATTTGTATTCTATTATTATTATATTCGATGTCAAGATTAGAAAATAAGGATAATCGATGTCTAAAATGCATAATCATAGTTTTATTTATATTAATTTTTAAATTATTATTATCAAGCCACTTTACCGCTTCAATTAAAGTACTTGTTATGTCCATTTCATAATTAGTTTTTTCATGGCATGGTATAGTAATCGTACTGTCATCGGCAAACAGAGTCATCGGATGTTTAATGGCTTTAGGGAAATCATTGATATACAGAGTAAATAGAAGCGGTCCAAGTACACTACCTTGCGGAACTCCATGAGGAGCTGTACGCGCACATGATGTGAAAATTTCTTCACGTTGAGTGTTCACATTTATTCTACTAATTTGGGTTACTTGTTTTCTATTATGTAGGTATGATGTTATTAGATTTAAAACATTTCCCCTGATACCATATGCCTCAAGTTTATTTAGTAGTATATTATGCTGTACGTAGTCGAAAGCCTGTGTCATGTCGCAGAAAATGGCGCAGACTGGTGTGTTTTTATCCATGTTTGTCATAACATTATACAAGAAATCATATATGGCCAAATTGATTGTTTTTTTCTCCCTAAATCCATTCTGTTCGTCACAGAGTATATTATTTTTTTTCAAAATAGTTATTAAGTTCCCTATAAATGTATTTTTCAAAAATTTTCGACATTACTGATTTAAGTGATATAGGCCCGTAAAATTTCACTTACTCCCTGTCTTGTTTCTTAAACAGTGGTTTTATAATTGATTTTTTTAGCTCAATCGGAAATATACCTTCACTTATGCTTAAATTAATTATGTAACTTAAGGGACTATGAAATCTCATATGCCACTGACTTTACAATTTTTGTACAAATGACATCGTCTCCTACAGAGTTTGTATTTTTTAAGGCCGCTATAATTTTTAATACATCAATCGCCAGACTAGGCGCCATAAACATTGAGTCTTTTTTTGCCAAAATATGTTTAGTGACTATGGTTCCCGAACTGGTTATAGGTTTTATTTTATCTATAAAATAGTTATTAAATATATCTGCTATTATCCTGGGGTCAGTAACAGTTTCATTATTATATAGAACTTTGTCTATAGTATTTTTTGGTAAATTTAATTTTCTTTGATTTATTATTTCCAAAGTAGTCTTAGACCTATTGTTTGATTTTTGAATTTTATACGTATTCTGTGCTCGTTGAGTTAAATAAATAATTTTTTTAAGTACTTTTGAATAATTTTTAAATTTATTTTTATTTATATCGGTAGGTTTTTGTCTATATTTCCATAACAATTGACGCTTCCTTTTGCTACATATCTTAATACCACGGGAGACCCAACTAGACCTTCTTTTCATGTTTACAGAGACAAAAGTTTCAGGAAAGCACTGAGTACATAACAAAGAAAACAATTCTGTAAAGGCTTTGTAAGCAATGTTTGGGTCCTTCGATTTATACACATCAGTAAACGATAGGCTGCTTAGGTAAGACTTAAATTTATCCATGTTCTCCTTACTATAGTCCCGTTTAGTGGTCCGCCAACGTGTCCCGGGGCTTACAGTTCTAATCGGGCAATTGAGTAGTTGTGCCGTGTGGTCAGACAAAGCCAATTCTAGAACAATAGCTTTACTACAGAAATCAAAATTGTGCGCAAAATTGTCAATGCATGTATTGCTCTTTAAACGCGTAGGTTGACGAATTGATAGTTTTAAATTAAAATTCAATAATAAATTTTCAAATTCAAGTGTGTGTTTATTTTTTTTCAATATATCTATATTAAAATCACCCGCCAGTACAACATTTTTGAATGGTTTTTGTATCAGAATACGCAATAATATATCCAATCTACTCATACATTCGTTAAAGTTAGCTGAATTAGGTACTCCATATATGCACACAATTGCAATATTATAATTTAAAAGTTCTATAGCGCAACATTCAAAAATACCCGTTATAGACAATTTAGCTATTCTTGTTATTTCCCTCCACATAAGACTATTTTTTATAAGTATACAAGCACCACCTCTTTTGTTTTTCTTACGACTAAAGCATGCAGCCAAACAGAAATGAAAACATGGAAACTAGCATTGGCCTTTCTTAAATATCATCAATACAGAACACATCTCAACATTACTGAGCAAAGGTTCTCACACAGAGAAGGTTGGAGCATTATTCACCACGCTTGCTCAATGCGGGTTGACGGTTTCAAACTTATAATTAGAAATTATACACCCAGGTATCCTCACCATGTTTTCCTTCACCGTTTGTCAGTGGTATCTAGTGTGAATTGAAATAACTGTAATATAATTTGTGCTGAAAAACATTGATATTTCAATGAAACCCAAACACATAAATAATATAGCCATGTTTATTTACGTATCTTAGTGTGGGAGAGCCATGCCTCGGCATGAATGGGCCGACTCAACTGAAGTAATACCACGGCCTCGTAAAAAACCGACGTGAAGCAACGCTTGCGTGGTGTTTCGTCGTGTGAGTGAGGTTACCGGA
The DNA here is from genome assembly GCA_038387885.1 of Spodoptera picta. Taxonomy (NCBI): domain Eukaryota; kingdom Metazoa; phylum Arthropoda; class Insecta; order Lepidoptera; family Noctuidae; genus Spodoptera; species Spodoptera picta. Next base: position 743,993 of record JAZHFQ010000252.1, on the reverse strand, counting down.
GGCCAAATTACCCTATCCCCCAATTTTTGACGCCTCTGGTGTTCCAGGTGTCCATGAGCGATGCCGATTGCTTACCATCAGGTGATCCGTCTGCTCGTTTACCGGCTTATGCCATAAATACAGATCTTAAATAATTAAAATAAGTTTAGCTATGTCCCACCGTTGAGGCGTGTGCATATTGTCTTATGACATAACATTACGCCTTTTTATCCGGTAGGTACTGTACAATCTGACACCCACTATTTATGTTATGAGTCCCATGTAATAGAGGGTGAGCATATTGCCATATACCGGGCACATTTCTAGACTCCGTGCTACTACTGACATTTTTTATTGTCTTATGATTTTATCTAATACCATTATCCTTTGTTACCTTGCCCTAAAAATGATTCAACGTTGCTCTTTCTTTGGTATTAAAATCTTTTTTCTCACCCTTTTACATGTCAGTAAAAGCTAGAAATTGATAGATAAACCTGTTATTAAATTTCATATGTACCTCCGTACCAGTATAAGCATACATACATACATTATGGACCCTTCTTTCTTTTTCTTTTTAGGGGGGGAAAATTATCGAATGACTTCTATGGCCTGGTCGAGGCGAGAAGGAGTGTCAGATTCTTATTGCCTAAAAACCACCCCGTTCCTACTCCTACTCTTCGAGCCGGAGCCCCGGTAACCCGTTAGGTTTTCTGCGGCTCCGAATCGGCATCAGCCATATTGGGCCCCATACTATGTGGTGGTTTGATGGCTCTTTGAGGTGCGCGCGGAACGCGACGCGCCATACGCTCGGGTCGGTTTTATCTTAATTTGTTTATTACATATTTAATTTAGGATTATAGTTAGTATTAATTTGATTTAAGTTTTTATTAAATTATGCACATAATTTTTTTTTTTTTTAAGGGGGGAAAATCATCGAATGACTTCTCCCGCCTGGGTGAGGCGGGAGGGAGTGTCAGACTCTTACTGACTAAAAACCACCCCGTGCCTTCTCCTGCACGTCGAGCCGGAGCCCCGGTTACCCATTAGGTTCTCCGCGACTATGCACATAAATAAAAGTATATGGAATGTCAGTTTGACATTTTATTTGTAAAAGATTACAAATCACTTGTACAGAAATAAATACTTAAAATATTTTTTCATTTGTTGACTTGTCCAGGAGTAACAACAGGTTGTAATACCGGTCACAATTTTAGGATTTCAACAGTAACATAATCTATATATTTACATAAAAATGAAACCCGTTTCCCGTTGTCACGCCATAACTTGAGAACGGCTAGACCGACTTGGCTTTTGTTATGTTTGTTATCGTCAGGAGAAGGTTCTTATGACAGAAAAAAGTCCTGTAAATCCTACGGGAACGGGAGAAAACAGGATTGCGCGTACGAAGTCGCGGGCAGAAACTAGTAATTTATAACGACAAAGTAAGCAAGTAAGAATGGAGGTATTTGTTAAAATATTTAATGACAAATATCTTACGGCCTACCGCCGGGCGCTGCATTGATACGGCCTTCCGTGCGGTGTCGTTATGTTTACATAATAACTGTCGTGAGACATACTAAATCAACTAAAAGTCGCGGGTTACTCACGTGAATACACTGAGAAAAGCTCTACTAGTTTCGAATCACAGAGGGGTTCTTCCTCATAAGGTGTCGTTATATTATTATATTAACTAGCTACTTCCGCGCGGTTTCACTCGCCCTACTCGGCGCCTATTAATCGTAGCGTGATATTTTATAGCCTATAGCCTTCCTCGACAAATGGGCTATTCAACACAGAAAGAATTTTTCAAATCGGACCAGTAGTTTCGGAGATTAGTGCGTTCAAACAAACAAACAAAAGAACAAACTGTTCAGCTTTATAATATTAAAGTATAGATTTGTAGGATCGTGATTATCGGATGTAGTTTGGTGATTATAGCAACTCCTCTTACATGTAGGAGGCTCATAGTTGCAACACATTGTTCCAAAGTGTGGGAGAGCCATGTTTCGGCATGAATGGGCCGGCTCGATCGGAGTGATACCACGGCCTCACAGAAGACCGACGTGAAACAACGTTGTGTTGTGTTTCGTCGTGGTGTGAGTGAGGTTACCGGAGGCTCAATTACACCCCTCCCCCCATTTCCCCAATTCCTGAATCCCAAACAATCCTCAAATTCCAAATCCAGAAGGCCGGTAACGTATTTGTAACGCCTCTGGTGTTCCAGGTGTCCATGGGCGACGCCGATTGCTTGCCATCAGGTGATCCGTTTACCGGCTTATCCCATAAAAAAGCGATGCAGTAAAAGCGTTGAATAAAACAAAAAATAAGATACATATGCGTATAATCATTGTTAATATGATAAAAATACATAAAAATACTTAAATATACATTTGTAAAAGACACACACACATTTGAAACTCATACGGGCATTTGTAACAGTACATAATATTGATATATATTCCATAAAACATGCCATAATCGTTGTAAAAACTTGAAGAGATCTTTAATACATACTAACAATAAAAAACCTGGACTTATTTCTCTAAAAAAACAAGAAAAATAAAACTGCCACACATTATACTGGGCTACTTCTCAAAGGTGTTTTATCAAACGCTGACGTTTACAGATTACAGTTTCAAAACACCAGATATTCTGCGTTCTCAGTTGATACAAAAGATGGTAACCTATGCAAAAATCATCAACAAAAAAATGTTCTGTCACATCTGACATAACGATATCTGTCAGATTTTTGCATCTTGAGTAGGTGTCGCCACTAGTCCAGAAAACGTCATACTGTTATTTACTACAGTTATATCCAGTAAATGTAGATGTTCAGTGGAAATAAGTCCGAATACGGTTTAGAGTTTAGCATGGGCAGGGCGATGGTTCACATGGGCAGGGTGCAGGTTCACATGCGCATGGTGGAGGCGCCTCACAGGGGCAGCCGCAGGGTGGGGGCGGCGGAGGCTCGCAAGGGCACGGGCATGGACATGGGCAAGGGCAAGGACAAGGCGATGAGCACGATCCTCCTCCGCCAATCAGTCCTCCGCCGCCAAGCAGTCCTCCCAAACCTCCTAGCCCACCTTGACCTCCTTGGCCTTGGAGCAGCGAACAGGTCGACACACAAATAGTCGGTGGCTGAATATTCTGGGGCTTATGTGGCCTTACACAGATCTGGGGAGGGTTAATTGGTGGGGGACGGGGTTGGGTCACACTGATCGGCGCTGGTTGAATCGGAGCTGGTTTGGGTACTCTCACCACTAGTGGAGGAGGTTGCACGCAGGGCACAGGTCCTGGACGAGCGAGAACAGGTGGGGGAGTTATTGGGGGTAGAGGAGGAGGCCTGACGCAGATTGGTGGAGGTGTCACAGGCGCCACAGTTGGTGCTTGCACCGACAGAGCTGGTGGTGTGATCGGTCCCTGTTGTGGTGGTCGCACCAGGATCGGAGGAGGCTGGATGATCACGTCTGGGGAGGCGCTGATGAAGAAGGTGCCCCCAGGTACAGGGATCGCTTGGAAACCTGCTCCTGTCAGACGTTCAGCGACATTGTTCTTCTGCAACAGTACCTTGATTGGGCCGTCGCCGCACGGAGCTGGAAGGAAGATCAGATTTTAAAGTTGATAACATAACATATCATCACGCTTTTTATCCCAGAAGGGGTAGGCAGAGGTGCACATTACGGCACTTAACGCCACTGTACAATGTAACACCCACTTTTCATTATTTATGTTATAAGTTCCATGTATATGGCAATAGGCTACTATTGCCATATACCTGGCACAACTCCAGACTCCGTGCTACTACTAAGAATAAAAAAAAACCAGTAAAAAACCGTAGCACGGAGTCTGGAATTGTGTCCGGTATATGGCAATAGGTTCACTCCCTATTACATGGGACTCATAACAGAAATAGTGAAAAGTGGGTGTTACATTGTACAATGGCAAAATGTGCACCTCTGCCTACCCCTTCGGGGATAGAAGACGTGATGTAATGTATATATGTCTTGAAGTAATCAGATAGGAAATCTAACCTACAAGTATTTCATGTCCTTTAATATTAAAATCTTAACCTGCAAAAGTGCAATATAGTAAGAATTAAAAAAGTAATACTCACACGGTGGTGGGGCGCAGGGGTCACATGGGCAGGGTGGTGGTACGGGCGGGGGACAGGGTGAGGGGCACGGACAGGGCGGGGGAGGAAGACACGGACAATACTGGGGCGCTGGGGCCGCCGCCGCTGACGCTACCAATGCTGAGGACAATAAAACAAGTGAATCATATGTATTTTCTAATATTATTTAGTATTATTTTCTAATATTATTTTAGACTTAGTATTATTAATTAGACTGCCTCGTTGGCCGAGTAGTCGCAAGTGCGACTGCCGGGCAAGGGGTCTCGGGTTCGATTCCCGGGTCGGGCAAAGTATTACTGGGTTTTTTAAAATTCTCAGTAGTAGCACGGAGTCTGGAAATGTGCCCGGTATATGGCAATAGGCTCACCCCCTATTACATGGGACTCATAACAACTAGTGAAAAGTGGGTGTTACATTGTACTGTGGTAGAATGTGCACCTCTGCCTACCCCTTCGGGGATAAAAGGCGTGATGTTATGTATGTATGTATTTAGTATTATTTAGACACCACAGACAAACATTGTGAGGACACCTGAGAGCTTAGTACGAGTTTATTTTCGGTTAAAGTAATTGAAACGAGACGGCGTCCGCCGCTCTGATTGGTTTGCTCGTTGGAGCCAGCCAATCACAGCGCCGAACGCGTACTCGTTACGATTACTTTAAACGTAAAAGAAACTCGTACGTACGTACGTAAATTAACTAAAATCGAGGATTACTCACGTGAATATACTGAGAAAAGCTCTACTAGTTTCGAACCACAGAGGGGTTCTTCCTCATGAGCAGCGTGCGCGGTCGCGGCGACGACGCGCAACTCACTGGCTGGCGTTGGCGCTCTGTAGTTCGAAACTAGTAGATCTTTTCTCAGTATATTCACGTGAGTAATCCTCGATTTTTAGATAATTTAGTATGTCTCACGATTGTTATTATAAAAAAATGTTCTTTGTAAATATTTAATTTTTATTGAATAGTTTTTTAAGTTTAACAATTTTAAATGTTCCTATATAGTTATTATATTTATTGAATAGAAAAAGCTATCTTACCTATTATACCCAATGCCGTAATTCGCCCCATAGTTGACAGCCTTGTGTGTTAACCAGGGAATCCACCATCTTTATATACCCAATCCCTATGAGAAATGTTTATAATTACTTACTAACCCACCGTTATAGAACGCTAGACTTGACTTTAAACGAAACATACTTTAGTTTAAACAAAATATACGATTAGGGACTTAGAAAAATTTCAACCGATCGTCTTCTATAGAGGTAATATAATATCATGATCATCTTAGCCGATTTCGGTTGCAGCGACTGTTTCATAATTATTTTAATTAATAGCTTCTGTTTTTTTTATGGTATAAGCCAGCAAACGAGCATACGGATCACCTGATGGTAAGCGATCAGCGCCGCCCATGAACACCCGCAACACCAGAGGAGTCACAGATGCGTTGCGTACCTTTTATTTGAAGGTTTGGAGGTCGTATCGGTTCGGAAATACCGCCGACGACAGATCATTTCACAGTTTTGCTGTACGAGGCAGGAGGCTACGTGAGAAGCGTACAGTTGTGGCCTGCCAACCATCTATATGATGTGGATGCATATGCTGTCGTGAGGGTCGAGTTACACATTGAGTTTGCATGATCCATAAGACAACAGTAGCCAAGCTGCATAAATTTTTTTATTTCAATTTTATTTATTAACAAACACGCTAAAACGTGGAATTGTTTGCCAGATTTTTCTCATTTCCTGAATGGTAGAACTCCATCGTAGGATGCAAGATTGCTTCCCTTGTGATGTGACGTAACAGGCGTTTCACTGCGGGGGTTCCGGAGCAGGTCTATTATAGAGGTGTCGATGTCCTCATAGGTGATGACGGTGGCCACCTGGGTGGGTTTTAGTGAGGTAGGAATAGAAACTCCCTATTTTTTTCTCCCCAAAAAAGCTAGGCGACTTTGGAAGATATACCCCCGTTATCAAAAAAAGGGCGCAAGATTACAATACCACCTGGATAAAAAATGCTTTACGAATGTTCCGGTTTTTGAGACGAGAAAATCATCGAATATCTTCTCCAGTCTTAGATGTGTCAGACTCCTATTGACTAAACACCACCCTCTTTCTCAACTTTTTTTTGAGGGGATAAAATCATCCAATGATTTCGACTATTACTAACTAAAAACCACCCCGTTCCTACTCCTGCACTTCGAGCCGGAGTCTTCCGCGGCTCCGTATCGGCATCAGCCCTGTTGGGCCCCATCTGTGGTGGTCTGATGACCTCGTTCCTACTTCTGCGTCAACCCCGGTAACCCATTAGGTCCAATGATTATATTAACATCAAAAATATTATCTAATAATATTGTATTTCCCAGTAATTTTGAAAAAGCATCGGTTTTTTAAGGGTGGAACATCATCCAATGACTTCTCTCGCTCAGGCGAGGCGAGAGGGAGTGTCAGACTCTTACTGACTAAAAACCACGCCGTTCCTACTCCTGCACTTCGAGCCAGAGCCCCGGTAACCCGTTAAGTCTTCCGCGGCTCCGTATCGGCGTCAGCTTTGTTGGGCCCCATCTGTTGTGCTCTGATTACATCGTTCCTACTCTTATTTCAACCCCAGCAACCCATTAGTCTAATGATTATATTAACATCAAAAACATTGTCTGATAATTTTGTATTTCCCAGTAATTTTGAAATAGCGTGGATTTGCCTTATCTTTACCGATTTTTCATAGTCAGTGGAGCTTTATATAATATTTAACTATGTACAGTATATAAGAGGAGGTGATTCAATGCAGTATGTACGGATTCGGCAATGATGGGTCTACAGGCTTTTCTGGTTCTTGGTAAGAAAACACTATTCAATATAATTTTTTATCTTTATTTTGACATCGACGAGACGCTTCTATAAATAGCTGCAATTCTTTTTTTGTTTTCTTTCTTGTAAAATACTTAAAGTTTTATTTGGTTTTTCCATTTCGAAACGAAAATACGTTATTAAAAAAAATAACATAACTACGGGAATACAAGGCCTAACCTTGTATTCCCGTAGGTGTAGGGAGTGGTGTACATTACGGCACTTAATGCCGCTGTACAATGTAACACCCACTTTTCACCATCTATGTTATGAAACCCATCTTACAGGGGGTGAGAATACTACCATATACCGGGCACAATTCCAGAATGTGCTACTACTGGGATTAAAAAAAACCGAATCGAACCCGAGACCCCTAGCCCTTGCTTGCGACCACTTGGCCAACGAGGCAGTAAAAAAAAGTAGAATAGAGATATTATATTTTTATTACTTCCACTGTCACACCTTGATTGTCTTTTTTTTTATTTTATTTATGCTGCATCGTGCCTGGTGCTAAATAAATGTTTTTTCTTTCTTTCTTTTCTTTCTTTCTTAGATCATTGAAACCGTATAACATAAAAAAAATATCCTTTTATTTACTTGTTTATTAATATTTTTTCTAAAACTTCCATAACGCGCGAGCATATGATGCGGAATGCTGCTCATGAATATGAGCCTCTAGCATAGCTTGATACTAGTCAAGGTCTTGTACGCCTCTATGAGGGCGTGGGTTCGTATCCCACCTCTGACACCATGTTATGTTGGTGGATTGATTAATTATACTTGGATACATAACATAACATCACGCCTTTTATCCCCGAAGGGGTAGGCAGAGGTGCACATTCTACCACAGTACAATGTAAGTGAAAAGTGGGTCACTTTTCACTAGTTGTTATGAGTCCCATGTAATAGGGGGTGAGCCTATTGCCATTATACTTGGATTTATTACAATAATGTGCAGGCCGCACGACGTGTACACACACTTAGACTATGACAGGTAGACAGCCGCGTTAATGAAAAGTATTCTACCTTATATAACACATTGTAGTGAGGGGGCCATTACTTACTAATTATAGTCAGAATTTTAATTAGATTCCAGATTTGACAATAGCTGTTGTCATTTTGTGAAATAATGATACCACATATAACAGTGTAGTGATGAACACAAAAATCGATAAACAATCAGTGTGTGTGTTTTATAATAAATGTTACAGAAAGTGACAGGATAGCGATAGCGATTACGGCGACAATTTATAAAATAACTTATTACCATAATCCATCTATCTGTTTTATTTGTCATGTTCCTTCATGATTACATTTTTTTATTTATTTTACACACACTTATAAAAGTCTCAGATCGTTAATTAATCGTCAAAACTAAATTATCGGTTCAGAAATATTTAATTTCCTGATATAGTTAGTTTACGAGAGTAAAATTATAAACGAGAAGAATCGATCCAGCAATATTGCATTTCCATAACGAATAATTTCGCAACGTCACTATTTAGTACTTGTCATAACGTTGCAACACTGAAATTGTCAAATCTGGAATCGAATTAAAATTCCGAGTATAGTGATGATACAGACTAAACATACATGGAACACTCGACTAACAGTTACGTGAGTAACTCGAAAACATAGTAATATGCTTCCAAATCCTTGCAGCTCTGATCAGCGTAGCAGCAGCAGCGCCATGGAGGTGTTACAGTACATGTGATGGCAGCACGGTATGCATTGGAGAAACTGGACAGCCATCCATCAGCCCACCCTCGATCTGCATCGGCAGGCCTTGTCCACCATGCACAGGACCAGCCACTGTCTACACCCCGTGCCAGTGCCCTTGCCCTTGCCCTCCCCCACCCTGCCCATGCCCCGCTCCCTGCCCATGCCCGTGCCCATGCCCACCCCCAGCCTGTCCTTGCCCGTGCCCTTGCCCCTGTCCAGAGCCACCACCACCAGCATGTCCCTGCCCCTGCTACTAAATAAATAGCAGAAAAATATTTTGGATATAATTTTTTGGATAATAATTATGATTTTTTTTAGAATTGGAACGAAATAAAAAATTTGAATTTTTTTTTTCAAAAAAATGTAATCGTTTTTTTGGTATAGAAAATATGTCATTGGTATTTGGATTTGGAAAAAAAATAATATATTGAATGTCGTTTTGTTTTTTATTTTTTTGCTTTTCTTTTTTACTTTCGAAATTATGTACCGTTACAGTACAATTTTTCTCTGTTTGTTCACACGTCACGCAAAAACTACCTCCGTGATCCGATTACAATGGAACTTGGTAGGACATAACAACACCCCTTTTATCCCCGAAAGGGTAGGCAGAGGTGCACATTATACCACTGTACAATGTAACACCCACATTTCACTGTTTATGTTATGAGTCCCATGTAATAGGGGATGAGCCTATTGCCATATACCGGGCACAATTCCAGGCTACATGCTACCACTGAGAATTTTTTAAAAACCCAGTAATACTTTGCCCGACCTGGGAATCGAACCTGAGACCCATTGCCCGCCTGGGTTAGGCGTGAGGGAGTGTCGGACTCTTATTGCATAAAAACCACTCCGCCGGTAACCCCTTATGTTCTCCGTTGCTCCGTATCGGTATCAGCCCTATTGGGCCCCATCCGTGGTGGTCTGATGGCTCTTTGAGGCGCGCGCGGAACGCGACGCGCCGTACGCTCTTACGGTGGCCGGAGACCGTCCCGCGATCCCCGACGCCCGGAGTGTCCTTCACGGGCGGCGGCTGGATTGTAAGGACGCGCCCGGTCTCCTCCTTAGCTAGCATGGCTGCTTCGCAAAAGGAGGAGACGGCATCCCAGTCCCCCTTGCTCCGCATATGCCATGGGATTGATATGGCGATAGCAAGCAGGCAATACTGGACTACCAAAAGCAAACTATGTTAGTACAACAAATTGTACCTAGTTATAATTTGTTGCAGTTTTCAATTGATTTTAGTTATAAAAAATTTAATTTAAATAACTGCTTATAAAACACTAAATCCAATAATCTGTGTTTAAGTATACGCAGGTGACCCTACGGTCAATACGTAATTAAAGGAATATGAATCGTGGTTGTGGTAAATAATTAAAGAGTATTTTTAATTAGTTATTAGAAGTTTTATTTAGAGAACACGATAACCTGAGTTTTTATAAAGACAGAGACAAACGGAGTAACAATACCGGCGCCATAGACAAAGTATATATATTTTAGTTGCGTTCCTATTCACTAACAGTAATATTATAAAGCTTACAGACTGCCTCGTTGGCCGAGTGGTTGCAAGTGCGACTGCCGGGCAAGGGGTCTCGGGTTCAATTCCCGAGTCGGGCAAAGTACTGTAGTAACAGAGATTAAAACAAACCCAACACAGAGTCTGGAATTGTACCCGGTATATGGCAATAGGCTCACCCTGTACTAGGACATGGGACTCATAGTATAAATAGTAAAAAAATGGGTGTTACCTGTTAATGTGCACCTCTGCAGGGATAGCTTCTGGGATATAAGGCGTGATGATATGTTAATTTGTTTTTAGGGAACAGATAATATAGTTTAAGATCGGAAAAGGAGGATCCTCCGACCAGGCGAGGTGATCGTGCCTGGCGGGCTTTCTGCCCAACAGTTGTTCGTTGGGATTTTCTATCCATGTTAATTCGCATGTACACTTTACATGTGCGATGTAAGATTTTGTGACGTCATCCGTTGATTTCTTAGTCGATAAGTACTCCCTATGCAACCTCTGTCATCTGTCTTTTGTATCCTGTGTCGCCACAGTTTGTATAAATGCGCTAAGCTTCGTAAATATTAGTTAAAGGACATTGCTCTGCGTCCATTCATTGTTGGCCCTGGAGCCAATAGTATCGGATAATTATGTATTGTATACAATTTTTAAACTCCTAGAAGATCTTTTTTATAGCGGACTAGCTGCAAAAAAAATATATTTCTGAAAAAATATTAGATTTTGAGGTTATAATCTAACCGTAACAATGAATATTTGAAGAACGAATGTTGAATGTTTGAATGATTGTATAGTAGTAAAGAACTTTTGATTACTGTATAATATTATTTTTACTACCTATTACGACGATTATTATTTACTTATTACATTAGGCGAAGGCATTTGACATTAGTCGAAGATGGCGATCTAATGTTATTAAGCGCATTAAATTCTATTACAAGTACATTTTCGAATACAGGTAGTCCATGATACAGAAGTATTTGCAACTAATATAATAAAATAGGGGATTAATGTATGTACCTCTATATTCTGATACTCTTTATTGCACAGGACCATTTCGGACGTGGTCCTTAATTTTATTTTATTAGTCCTATTATTGAAGTAATGCTACGATTAATATATGTATCGAGCAACTGATGATCAGTACGGGAGTTGCAGTTTTCGCATGAGTATCGATCACTAATCACTTCCTGATAGATTATTTATTTACTAGCGACCCGCCCCGGCTTCACACGGGTACAATATGCATGTATTATACATATAAACCTTCCTTAAGAATCACTCTATCTATTAAAGAAAACCGCATCAAAATCCGTTGCGTAGTTTTAAAGATCTGAGCATACATAGGGACAGACAGACGGCGGATAGCGACTGTTTTATACTACGTAGTGATTTATTAATGAACAGCAACATATTTCAAAATACACATAACTAGCGACCCGCTCCGGCTTCAACATGCATGTATTATACATATAAACCTTCCTTAAGAATCACTCTATCTATTAAAAACCGCATCAAAATCCGTTGCGTAGTTTCAAAGATTTAAGCACACAAAAGGACAGAGAAAGCGACTTTGTTTTATACTATGTACTGATTCATCTTACATATTATACTTGGCAAATATGTTACCCACTAATGCCGGTAACGCACTTGTAACGCCTCTAGTGTTCCAGGTGTCTATGGGTGACGCCGATTGCTTACCATCAGGCTCGTTCACCGGCTTATCACTTAAAAAAATCCTTAGAAAAGGTGTTGTTTTTGATATTTCATTAAAAGCATTGAATTTGATTAATTTTAAAATATCGTTTTGCACAGAAATTGGATGCTTAATATTTGGATGAACTTCCCTCCATTAAAAAAACCGCTACGATGATAAATAAAACCAAGATTTTATAACTTAAATATTTAATTTATACTTTCATTAAACTGTTTATAAAGTTCATAGGTAATGTCAAAGGGAGAGTAAGCAGAGATAGAGGGTTATTTTGCTGAGGGTCCGGTGTGCTGGTGCTGGGCGCCGCCGCTTGTGCCATGGCCGAAGTTACGCTCACCATTACTGTGGAATAGGATACAAAATTACTAAATGTTACTATAACATTATAAACAGTATCGCCTTTAACACAAGGGCACTTGGGGCTGGTGCCCAGGCCCCACATCCTCAGAGGCTCCGAAGGACCGACAACTTCTACGACACACACAACCCTCACGCAGCGGTTACCGGACAACTATTTATTTTTTTGCATAAGCCGGTAAACGAGCAGACGGATCACCTGATGGTAAGCAATCGGCGTCGCCCATGGACACCCGAAATACCAAGGTGTTACCGGCCTTTTAGGAATTGGGAATTTGAGGATTGTGGAGGATTCGGGGATTCGGAAGACTGGGGTAATTGGGCCTCCGGTAACCTCACTCACACGACGAAACATAACGCAAGCGTTGCTTCACGTCGGTTTTCTGTGAGACCTCTGGTCGAGCCGGCACATTCGTGCCGAAGTATGGCTCTCCCACACTTTGTAGAGGGTTCGATTCTCGCACGGAGCAAATATTTGTGTGGTACACAAATTGTTGTTCCGTGTCTGAGTGTGATGCGTATGTAAACTTGTATGTTTGTAAACGCACCCACGATACAGGAGAAAATCCTAGGATGGGGCAACGTTATTAACGAATAAAAAAGCATTCCAAAAGGGTCCGAATTATTGGGTGCCCAAGGGTTTTTTTAAGAGGGGAAAATCATTGAATGACTGCTCCCGCCTGGGTGAAGCGGGAGGGAGTGTCAGACTCTTACTGACTAAAAACCACCCCGTTCCTACACCTGCACGTCGAGCCGGAGCCCCGGTAACGCGTTAGGTTCTCCGCGGCGCGTTGGGCTAGATGCCCAAGTAGCAACACTGATGCGAGCGCCAACGCTAGCCAGTAGGCTGCGCGACATCGCCGCGACCGAGCACGCTGCTCATGAGGAAGAACCCCTCTGTGGTTCGAAACTAGTAGAGCTTTTCTCAGTATATTCACGTGGGTAACCCGCGATTTTTAGTTAAAAGCTCTACTAGTTTCGAGCCACAGAGGGGCTCTTTTTCATGAGCTGTTGAGCATGGCTTAGTATGCACTTTATTTATTTATATTAATAGGAACGGTACAAAATCCAATTACACTACTCAATAAATATACAATTGAAAGTAATAATACATTTTAACCCCTCATAATTATTAGATACTGTCGTTCATTCATCTCTTTCGCAAAACCTCAAGCATTTCGACAAAAATAATCTTAACTAAAAATGGCGGTTTACTCACGTGAATAAATTGAGAAAAGCTCTACCAGTTTCGAACCACAGATGGGTTCAGTTAGGTAGGCTGCGCGACGTAACCCCAAACTGCGCACGCTGCTCATGACGAAGAACCCATCTGTGGTTCGAAAATAGTAGAGCTTTTCTCAGTATATTTATGTGAGTAATTTTTAGTTAAAAATAATCTTCTTTCACTCGAGAACACATCACACTCTGGCGATGAATCCAGGAACCGGTTTAAAAGTTTCATCGTGCGTGGTAACGGGGTCAGCTCTACTGACTGTTCTGTAAGATGATATAGCAAATAACGTGAGCAACCCGCAAAAAAAGACTCACCACTGAAAACAAACAAAATAATACACAATTTGCTAACACCCATCGTCTTGACAAACAACTAATATAAAATATATATATATATATATGTACAAGTAATTCAAATATATAACAGCTCGTTGTTTTATATATGAGAGTGAGAAAAATCAATTTATACGCAACTAATCAATTTGTATTTTGTTACAATAAAATATAATTATTATTTTGTTATATATACTAGTTGTATTCTATGAGTTTTCTTATTCAAAAGATTCTATCTTAATTTTTTATAATAACTATTGTGAGATATACTAAATTAACTATTAAAGCGGGTTACTCAAGTGAATATACTAAAGTAGGCTGCGCGTAATCGCCGCGACCGCGCGCGCTGCTCATGAGGTAGAACCCCTCTGTGGTTCGAAACTAGTAGAGCTTTTCTCAGTATATTGACGTGAGTAACCCGCGATTTTTAGTTAATTCTATCTTAAAGATTCTATCTTTGTCATGGTAGTCCCGAGGTTTAAGACGCTCGCTTCTCATACATGACATACCTATTCGACATCTACCAATGGCAAGTACCAATGTGACTTTTTCCGAGTTATATGTACTTTCTAACATTATTCAGACACCACTGACAAACGGTGAAGGAAACATCGTGAGGAAACATACATACATAACATCACGCCTTTTACAGTTAATGCCACTGTACAATGTAACACCCACTTTTCACTATTTATGTTTTGACTCCCATGTAATAGGGGGTCCTAACGGGTAACCGGGGCTCCGGCTCGACGTGCAGGAGAAGGAACGGGGTGGTTTTTAGTCAGTAAGAGTCTGACACTCCCTCCCGCCTCTCCCAGGCGGGAGAAGTCATTCGATGATTTTCCCCCCTAAAAAAAAAAAAAAAAAAAGGGTGTGAGCCTATTGACATATACCGGACATTTCCAGACTCCGTGCTACTACTGCGATTTTTAAAAAACTCAGTAATACTTTTGCCCGGCCCGGGAATCGAACCCGAAACCCCTTGCCCGGCAGTCGCACTTGCAACCACTCAGCCAATGAAGCTTACAGTTTCTAATTATAAGGTTGAATAATCGTGGTGATTAATGCTCAAACGTTCTCCGTGTGGGAAGAGGCTTTTGCTCAGCAGTAGCCTGTTGATGTAATGTGTGTTTATTTATCCGCGAATTTCTCGCGACTGACAGCTGCAATTTTGATGTTTTACTTAGGGGCAGGTATTAGTATATTTGTATTCAACCAATCGCCAGATAATTGCAGATAAACATACATATGAACAATATATATCTTCTATTCTACATTCATTCTGTCTCCTACAGTAATCACACAGTCACCGAGGGATGTGAAATCTATCGTTTTATTTTCTTCTCGTCTTATAACATCTTCTGATTCACTTCGTTGCGGGAACCAAGACAGTTACTCATGTCCCTGGGACGTTGGACTTCAGTATTCCGGAACACTGAAGTCCGGCGCGTCCATGTTTGCATGGTTGTATCTACTGTAGATCCTGGGGCACAGGAGTTGCAGCTGTTCTGGGAGGTTGTGGCAGACTTGTACCATAAAAAAATATAATAAAATCGTAGGAAAGTCAAAACTGTACATTAAACGTTTTTTTTAAAAAATACTTGAGGCGTGATCTATAGTCGATACCGAAGCCAAAAATATGGTTTTAGAATTTCTGTCTGTTTGTCTGTTTTTCTGTATACCTATTTATTTTATTTATTTATTTATTTATACGAATAGAACGGTACAAAAAACCAATTACACTACTCAATACATATTCAATTGTAAGGAACAAAACATTGAGAAAAAAAAATATATAAGTATATATAATATATTTATTAGAATTGAATTTGTGCATATCTGAAGGTGTATTCCCAACAAAACTAAAAAAAGTTATTATAAAGCCCCTTCATAAAAAAGATGACAAAACTACTTTAAGAAATTATAGACCTATAGCGAAAATTCCAATTATTTCAAAAATCTTTGAAAAAGTAATATGTAACTCCCTAATATCCTACTTCGAAAAATATAATTTGTTTTGTAAAGAACAAAAGGGTTTTCGAAAAAACACATCTATTAATATGGCACTTTATGACTTATTAACTAGCGTTATGTCGTCTGTTGACAATAGAAAACCAGTCTGCGCAATCTATACCGACATGACCAAGGCTTTTGACCATGTAGACCACAAGATTCTATTACATAAATTACATTGTCATGGTATAAGAGGGAACATTTTAAAATTAATAGAATCATATCTGAGTAATAGACTCCAATGCACAGAAATCTCTAGGATATGCCCAAAGAGTAAATTGGAGACAATATTTATGTCGAAACCAAGACTCGTAAAGTATGGCGTCCCCCAAGGCGGCGTACTAAGTCCGCAACTCTTTTTAATATATATTAACGATCTACCAGAAGCCACAAATAGTAAAATGGTCCTTTTCGCTGATGACAGTACAGCTATTGTAAAGTGTAATAACCCTGATAATTACGTAAATGACATTAACACTTCTTTGTATAATATAGTAAATTGGCTCAATAATAACAACTTGATTATAAATCTGCAAAAAACTAAAATTATGCATTTCTATCAACGCACTAAAAATCCTACAACCAATGTTGTCGTTAATGGTTGTGACGTTGAAGACACGGACACGACTAAGTTTCTAGGTATAACGATAGATAAGCAGTTGACATGGAAACCTCAAATGGAAGTACTTTGTAAAAAATTAAACAAATCCGCATATGCACTATATCAACTCTCAAAGAAAGTTAACAACCAAGCACTCCTGACGGCATACCATGGACTAGTTGCATCGGTTCTGCGGTATGGCATTATTTTCTGGGGTCACTCCACTGACAGAGAGCAGGTATTTAGGTCACAAAAACGATGTATCCGATCAATGTGCGGCCTAAAGGTAACGGATAGCTGTGTACCCTATTTTAAGTCTTTAAAAGTTTTGACCATGCCTTGCTTATATATTTTGGAGACTGCCTTGTTTGTGAAGTGTAACCCACATCTATTCCTAAAAGTTTCGGAGGTCAAGAGGAATCCAAAACGTACAAAATTTGTAAATAAATTATATCCAGTGACATGTAAAACTGCATTGGTAAAGAAAAGTTTTTTTGGTACTGCACCTCGCATCTACAATAAGGTACCAGATGTTATGAAAAGTATGACTATATTGAAATTTAAAAAGACGCTAAAAGAACTTTTGCTTGACAAATGCTATTATAATATTAACGACTTTCTTAATGATGACTTACTGACTTATTAATAATATGATACCTTTAATTTCATCTTTCTTGACATTCAATAATTATAATTATTTCAATTCTTAATTTATTGGTAACGTATATTGTATGAGATTGTATAAGCTAAACTTGTAGATAAATTGATTAGGAAATACTTGCATGCTATAATGGCAAAATGTGGAGAACCATACCATAAATATTAAACACCTTTTGTATATTTTATAACCCATGTTTGCAACCGAAATAAATGATTTGATTTGATTTGATTTGATTTGATTTAGATACTATAGTTCATTCATCTCTTTCGCAAAACTTCAAGCATTCCGACAAAAATAATCTTCTTTCACTCGAAAACATATCACAATCTGGCACTGAATCCAAGAATCGTTTTAAAAGTTTCATCGTGGGTGGTAACGGGGATTTAGTCCTATGTAGTCTACTGCACAGTTTTACTTCAAATTTTGTATGATTATTACTAACAAGTCGGGTTAACATATAGGCTATATATTATCGAGCGTACGGCGCGTCGCGTTTCGTGCGCGCCTTAAAGAGTCATCTGAGTCGCGGAGAACCTAACGGGTTTACCGAGGCTCCGACTCAAAGTGCAGGAGTAGGAACGGGATGGTTTTTAGTCAGTAAGAGTCTTACACTCCCTCCCGCCTCGCCGAGGCGGAAGCAGTCATTCGATGATTTTCCCCAATTAAAAAAAGGGCTACATATTATAACGCTATCACCTACGGGATAAGCGCAGTAAATTACTATTCCACGCGAACGAAGTCGCGGGCACTGCTAGTATTATATAAGTATGTAAACTGTAATGTGTATATTATTGTATAATGGTCAAGTGGTGGTAAGAAACTGCTTTTTTTATTGAAGTCGGTTAAAAATATTGCGCCGTAACAGACAAATACATTCACATTTCATATATATATTAGTTTATATTTATATATATACGCCACACGCTTAGATTTTATTTAAAAAAACATCGAGAGAAACTATTTTACTTTTAAAACTATATTTTACTATGTTGATAATTATTGTTTTTATATTTTAACTGGGTGCCTCGTTGGCCGAGTGGTCGCAAGTGCGACTGCCGGGCAAGGGGTTTCGGGTTTGATTTCCGGGTCGGGCAAAATATTACTGGGTTTTTTAAAAATCTCAGTAGTAGCACGGAGTCTGGAAATGTGCCCGGTATATGGCAATAGGCTCACCCCCTATTAGATGGGACTTATAACATAAATAGTGAAAAGTGGGTGTTACATTGTACAGTGGCATTAAGTGCCGAAATGTGCACCTTTACCTACTCCTTTCGCGGATAAAAAGGCGTGATGTTATGTTATTTTAACTGACCGTGAAGAACAATGACGTTACTATTTCATCATCACATACAGCTTGACAAAAAGGAGTTTGACGTGGTAAAATGAAATGAAATGAATTATTGTTTATTTCTGCAAATAAGTGTGGGAGAGCCATGCTTCGGCACAAATGGGCCGGCTCGACCGGAGTGATATCACGGCCGAGCAGAAGGCCGACGTGAAACAACGCTTGCGTTGTGTTTCGTCGTGTGAGTGTTTTTTTTTGAAACCAATCTTAATGTCAATGCAATTTCAATCCAATAAAATCTCAATAATTATTCAATGTCAACACTATACAACCACAATCGTAGCTGTTACAATAGCATTCAGAGTACGGAATATAAAGACAAACTCAATACCATTTAGTTCATTCAATATCCACGCAATACGGATGCAATGGGCGCTAGTGTTGCAACTCAAGAGTACGACACAATACCAATGTCGATCGATCGGAATTGGATTCAAGAGTAAGCCACCTGATAATATGCGAGAATGTTGTTCAACTTCATGGCTCTGATTCATTGATCTCTAGTTGATTTATACACTTATTAAGTTACGATGGGACTGACATACGCTATACGGTATAAAACTCCCTAAAATTTGAATGAAATAAAGAAAAAAATAAATTCATCATCCCTATTATAATTATATCTTTTCATATTCAAAATCTAGGCTGAAATTACAAAAGGCATAGACACAACATCCTGAAAACGTTTTTCAGCCTACAAAATGTATAAATACAAACTTGAAATGAAAACTCTTTTCAGCAAACTCGTTAATTATCGCGACTTGAATAACCTGGACTCCTGCCTACCCCCTATTAAATCAAAATAGGCGTAAAGATAAACTGGGAGTCCAAGAATATAAAGAACTTTTTATTGTGAGAAGTATTTTCAAAAGTTTAACAAATAGAGAGTTTCAGAGATCCGTAATATATTTAAAATAGGATTTTTAAGGTTCAACATTAATGTCAGCGCTCTCTTAGATCCAATCTCAATGTCAATGCAATAAAATCTCAATAATTATTCAATGTCAACACTATACAACCACAATCGTAGCTGTTACAATAGCATTCAGAGTACGGAATATAAACTCGATACCATTTAGTTCATTCAATATCCACGCAATACGGATGCAATAGGCCCTAGTGAGTCACTGTTTACATGTCACCATTACCTCATGACGATACCTAAGTACGTATCGCCTGGACAGTCCACGCTACCATCAGTTGACTGGACGATCTCTCCACTACATGAGTCACTGTTTACGTGTAACCATTAGCTCATGACGATACCTAAGTACATACGTATCGCCTGGACAGTCCACGCTACCATCAGTTGACTGTACAATAAATTTTAATTAAAAATATTAGACGGAACCCAGTGTTAGAAATCGCCATCGTAGTGTTTTTATTCTACTTTCAATTCATTAAATTCAACTGAGTTTTCACCAGCGATTCTCAAACTTTTCTGCCCTTTTTAATCTGAATTATAAAGGAAAAAAGGAGCAGTTTTCACTAATACATTTAAATTAAGGTGTATACAATGCGTAGAAGCGATAAATGGCACTGCTACGTCGGGTCGACCGGAGTGATACCCCGACCGAGCAAGCGAGTACATCGGTGTGAAAAAACAGAAGCTTACGCGGTGTTTCGACGTGTCAGTGATCTTACCGCAGGTCCAATTCCCCTCTAGAGAATACTCAATACACCCAGTAGTTGGTCATATTCCAAGAATCAGTCTCAATTTCAATATAATCCAGATGTTTGTTTTTAATTCAAAGTCATTCGATGATTTCCCCCCTTAAAAAAAGCGCCTCTAGTGTTGCGGGTATCCTGCGTCGCGTTCCGCGCGCGCCTCAAATAACCATCAGACCACCACAGATGGGGCCCGATAGGGCCGATGCCGATTCGGAGTCGCGGAGAACCTAACGGGTAACCGGGGCTCCGGCTCGACGTGCAGGAGAAGGAACGGGGTGGTTTTTAGTCAGTAAGAGTATGACACTCCCTCCCATCTCACCCAGGCGGGAGCAAAAATTCGATGATTTTCCCCCCTTAAAAAAAAAGTGTTGCGGGTATGAATGAGCAGTACCTACATATGTTGTTACTATTCGACTGATAGCTTGCCTCGTTATACAATATAATAAACAAACCACCTTTATAATAACGGCTTAAACACTTAAATAAAATAACTTTGAGAACCACTGCGCCTATTTCACTTCATTGACATTAAAAAAGTTTTTTTAATTAAAAATAGAAGGAGAACTGTTCCCATTGAAGTAAAGAGAGAGGAGAGGAACTCTTTTATTTATTTATTTTAAACTTATTTAAAATACAAAGAGTTTTGTCGCAACTGTATAGGGACTGCAGACTATACGTATGTCACAATCTTTACTCTTCCCGCGGGTGTCGTATACCCCACTAATGGACTTCACATCTGACAGAGACCTGCAGGATTATTATGACGTCCTAAAGTCAGAATGGTTCCATTGAGGGAAAGAAACAGAGCTATATAAGTCGTCTAGCGACGTCTCGTTCCACCTCGCAGCAGCGCTCTCTGCTTACCCTGAAGAACACAGAAACTACAGAGCGCCACCTACTACGCTCCTTAAATACTTCTTTAGCTTCCACCACATTCATACATCTGATGGTATACAGAAACTACAGAGCGCCACCTACTACGCTCCTTACATACTTCTTTACCTTCCATCACACTCATATATCTGATGGTATACAGAAACTACAGAGCGCCACCTACTACGCTCCTTACATACTTCTTTAGCTTCCACCACATTCATACATCTGATGGTATACAGAAACTACAGAGCGCCACCTACTACGCTCCTTGCATACTTCTTTAGCTTCCACCACATTCATACATCTGATGGTATACAGAAACTACAGAGCGCCACCTACTACGCTCCTTACATACTTCTTTACCTTCCATCACACTCATATATCTGATGGTATACAGAAACTACAGAGCGCCACCTACTACGCTCCTTGCATACTTCTTTAGCTTCCACCACATTCATACATCTGATGGTATACAGAAACTACAGAGCGCCACCTACTACGCTCCTTACATACTTCTTTACCTTCCATCACACTCATATATCTGATGGTATACAGAAACTACAGAGCGCCACCTACTACGCTCCTTACATACTTCTTTAGCTTCCACCACATTCATACATCTGATGGTATACAGAAACTACAGAGCGCCACCTACTACGCTCCTTGCATACTTCTTTAGCTTCCACCACATTCATACATCTGATGGTATACAGAAACTACAGAGCGCCACCTACTACGCTCCTTACATACTTTAGCTTCCACCACATTCATACATCTGATGGTATACAGAAACTACAGAGCGCCACCTACTACGCTCCTTGCATACTTTAGCTTCCATCACATTCATACATCTGATGGTATACAGAAACTACAGAGCGCCACCTACTACGCTCCTTGCATACTTCTTTAGCTTCCATCACACTCATACATCTGATGGTACACTGAAACTACAGAGCGCCACCAACTACGCCCCTTACATACTTCTTTAGCTTCTATCCCATTCATACATCTGATGGTATACAGAAACTACAGAGCGCCACCTACTACGCTCCTTGCATACTTCTTTAGCTTCCATCACACTCATACATCTGATGGTACACTGAAACTACAGAGCGCCACCTACTACGCCCCTTACATACTTCTTTAGCTTCTATCCCATTCATACATCTGATGGTATACAGAAACTACAGAGCGCCACCTACTACGCTCCTTGCATACTTCTTTAGCTTCCATCACACTCATACATCTGATGGTATACAGAAACTACAGAGCGCCACCTACTACGCTCCTTGCATACTTCTTTAGCTTCCATCACACTCATACATCTGATGGTACACTGAAACTACAGAGCGCCACCTACTACGCTCTTTACATACTTCTTTAGCTTCCATCACACTCATACATCTGATGGTATACAGAAACTACAGAGCGCCACCTACTACGCCCCTTACATACATCTTTAGCTTCCATCACACTCATACATCTGATGGTATTTAGAAACTACAGAGCGCCACCTACTACGCCCCTTACATACTTCTTTAGCTTCCATCACACTCATACATCTGATGGTATACAGAAACTACAGAGCGCCACCTACTACGCCCCTTACATACATCTTTAGCTTCCATCACACTCATACATCTGATGGTATACAGAAACTTCAAAGCGCCACTTACTAAGCTGAGTTTGTTTGTTTGATCACGCTCATCTCAGGAACGACTGATCCGATTTGAATAATTCTTTTTGTGTCGGATAGTCCATTTATCGAAGAATTCTATAGGCTATCAAACCTTGCGCTACGATTAATAGGAGCCGAGCAGAGCAGGTGAAACCGCGTGAAAGTACCTATCTAGTTTAATATATTATTTTATATAAATGACATATTAAGGTTACGATGTCATACATAGAACGAATATAATAAATTACTGTCATATCGATCTATGATGTAAGCAAAGATTGATGACTTTGTCGTGTAAACATTATTGCTTTCATACAAGATCATACTTCGGCGTTACTTGCAAGAAATTATAATTGTTTAAGCTATTTTAATATCAATTATTTTTTTGGCTAACTCACGTAACTGTTTGACGAGGAACTTGACTAGTTTTAATATATGAGACTCTAGCATGGCTTGAAACTACATGCGTAAGCCGAAAACCGATTGTGGGACTGCCATGCTTCGGCACGAATAGGCCGGCTCGACCGGAGTGATACCACGGCCGAGCAGAAAACCGACGTGAAGCAACGCTTGCGTTGTGTTTCGTCGTGTGAGTGACGTTACCGGAGGCCCAATTACCCTCCCCTTCCCCAATCTCCCCAATCCCTGAATCCGCAACAATCCTCAAATTCCTAATCCCTAAAAGGCCGGTAACCTACTTGTAACGCCCTTGGTGTTTCAAGTGTCCATAGGCGACGCCGATTGCTTACCATCACGTGATCCGTCGGCTCGTCTACCGCCTTATTCTATTAAAAAAATTAACTTAAACTTATCTTTGTTACAGATTTTAAAGAAAACTTCAAAAACCAAAAACTGGCATCAAAAAAGAGGTAAGAATTTATCATCTTGTCTATCTCCCATTGGGGTATGGGGTAGATAGAGACAATAGAAGACTAAATGCAAAGTTTGTGACATACCTCTTTCACTTCATCTACATTTACTAATCTCTTCATGGATCAGTTAAGAACATTGAAAAATCAGCAGACGTAATGTCACTTAGATATGATTGAAGCATAAAAACAGACTGTACCTACCACCATCTAGAATTAAAATGCTTAACCAAAGTCCTTACTACATGGCTGTCAAAATATTCAATAGATTACCTAAAGACCTACAAAACGAAACTAAAGAAATTATATTTGAAAGAAAATTAAAAAAATTCCTAATACAAAAATGTTTTTACTCGACAAAAGAATTCTTCGAAGAAAAATATAACACCAAAATTAAATGTTAAACCTACCCCAAACATACACCCACAAGCACACACCAACATACTATACATTTTAAATATAAATATTCTATGTATATACAATATACTATACATTTTAAGAATACCCACTTACATTTTGCACTTACCCACTAATATATTATATACCTTAAGTACTTACCTATATTCCGAACAAATAAATATGTAAAAAAATGTTAACCAAAATGTAATTTATAGTAAGCTGATGACACCCCTAAAATTTGCAACGCCTGAAAAAGGCCGTTAAGCTGTGCCTGTTATTTCATAAGACCTGTATGTATTACCTTAACATGCAAATAAAGAGTTTGAGTTTGAGTTTGAAAGCACCAAAATCTCAGTGGGTTATCATTAAAACGAGGTGTGAAAGATCGATTTCCATAAAATCGATTTTCAAATTTATTCTCGCAATGTAAATATAAATCAAATTTATATAAAATATGACTAATATTAGAATTAGCGATCTTTTAATCAATAGAATCAGGAATTCAATATTAAAAAATATTTTTATGACTTGTAATTTTTTTTTTTTTTTTTTAAAAAACGTTGCCCCACACTAGGATTTTCTCCTGTGTCGTGGGTGCGTTTACAAACATACAAGTTCACATACACATTGACATCCAGACCCGGAACAACAATTTGTGGATCACACAAAGTGTTGTCCCGTGCGGGAATCGAACCCGCGACACGTTGCACGGCAGCCGGTTGCCCAGCCACCGCACCAATCGTGCAGTCGATCGAATCGTGCAGTTATATTACTTGATGATGCAATGTCAAATCAATCACAGTACAAAGATACATAAGTCAAAATGACAATGCCAGATCCTGACCCAGTCATAATATCATTTACAAAAAAAGTAAATTGATGAAAATAATTTTGACGAATAAGGAACCTTTTTACAATAAATCTTTTTATTTTTAAACTTGCGGTTTGCAATCTAATAAAATAAGAAATTCAATCCCGGAAATACTTTTTTGCAATGCGTCTTCCATATTGTCTAATGACTATTTGCGTTACATCATACGCATCGCTTGTACGAAACTATGAAAATAAAAAAGTAACTAACTGTAAAAAAGATATCATTATACATAAAATATTATATCAAAAGTATAATTATGTATTACATTTATTTATTTATTAATAATTACAGATGAAATCACGAAAATATAAAAGAAACGATTACTATCATTAGTTATGATTTTTTTGTGTAACGAAACGTTTTGAAGCGCTTGTCCGTTGTCAGCTGTCAGTGTCAATGTTATCTTTCATTCGCTCTCTGCGTTTCCGTTGTTTTCGCGTTATTTATCATTATTGTTTTGTGTTTTAAACAAAAACCGCAAGTTTTACAGGTTTCAGGACAAATGTTTAGGTACATACATATATACTCTATCCTCTCCCATATAATACTGTCTCCCATGGGGTTTTTTTTTTTTTTAAGGGGGGAAAATCATCGAATGACTGCTCCCGCCTGGGTGAGGCGGGAGGGAGTGTCAGACTCTTACTGACTAAAAACCACCCCGTTCCTTCTCCTGCACGTCGAGTCGGAGCCCCGGTTACCCGTTAGGTTCTCCGCGACTCCGAATCGGCATCGGCCCTATTGGGCCCCATCTGTGGTGGTCTGATGGCTCTTTGAGGCGCGCGCGGAACGCGACGCGCCGTACGCTCGGGTCTCCCATGGGGGTAGGCAGAGACTAAGGAACGCCAATTACTACGATTCTTACATACCTCTTTCGCTTCATTAACAGTCATCAATCTTTTCATGCATGCTCGTCGGTTAAGGGTACTTTTAATTTGGCCCTTGTTTAGGTATCGGTAATTAATACATTACATGATGCTGAATACTACATACTTGTACATGACTTCTAATATAGTGGGTCAAAGATGTACTAGTACCTGGCATTGTCCTTTATAAAAGTTTTTTTTTTATTTAGGTGTGAGGCGAAGGAAACTAAACATAGAGCCGTCTTACAAAGCTCTCCTGTAATACGGGACTTAAAAAAATCGTATCAATGCATAGAATCGATTAAAAAGTTGATATTTTTGTCCCAAACGATCGATTCTTCGATTAATCGATCTCAGATCGCCATCCCTACTACAGTAGGCAGGTGTCGTTGTTTCAAGAGACTGAGACCTTTTGTCAACGTGAAATGCTGGTCACCATCTTCATCAACAGCCTATAAGAGTTTGTTGGAGTTTGGACCCTTTGTACATAAGAGAAGTGCGTTAGTCGGCTATAAGACAATCACGAAACGAGAGGAGACGGTGACAAATGTATTTTACTCTGTCGTCATTATGATAAGGTGGTTTTTTAAAGAGGGGGGGAAATCAACCAATGACTGCTCCCGCCCGTGTGAGGCGGGACGGAGTGTCAGACTGTTACTGACTAAAAATCACCCCGTTCCTACCGGTAACCGGAGCCCTGGTAACGTTTTACGTTTGCCGCGGCTCCAAATCAACATCAGCCCTATTTGGTGGTGGTCTTGGGTCTAGTTCTGATGCCCGTGCTTGCCGTCCGCAGGCCCGTGCTTCAAAGTGGCCGGATATCGTCCCGTGAAGTAAGATAATTAAGTTAAATTTGTAAAGGCGTCGTAGTGATGACGTATGGTGGCACAGACAATTTCTTTTCATTTAAATACTATAAATCCTTATTATACTAAATTGTTAGTATCCGGTAAACTACATTTAAATTGAATTAGTTAATTTTATTAGTGGCGCCGTTTCCTTCCCATCAGGCAATCCGTCTCTGGTCTGCTCGTCTACAGGTCCATAAAAAATACATTTAGGAATTTAAAAATATTTATGAGAAAAGTGGATTAAAAGATATTTAGTGACAAGGATTGAAAAGGGAATGTTAAGCGTAACATATCCAAACCAGCGGGTTTGGACATGTAGACAGGATGGATGAAAGTAGAGTAACGAAAGAAGTATACAGAGCGGATATGAATGGGGCCGTCGGTAGAGGGCGCCCTAGACGAACATATACTGACCAGACTGGCGATATATTAAAGAAGGGCCAAATTAAAAGTACCCTTAACCGACGAGCATGTATGAAAAGATTGATGACTGTTGATGAAGCGAAAGAGGTATGTAGGAATCGTAGTAATTGGCGTTCCCTAGTCTCTGACTACGCCCGTGGGAGACAGGCGTGAAGTTATGTATGTATTTATGCACACAAGTAAGCACATGGATGCACTTAATGCGGCAAGCAGTTTCTAACAAACTGAACCTTGGGTGATACAAAAAAAAATATAATAACTATCGCGAGACATACTAGATTACCTAAAATTCGCGGGTTACTCACGTGAATATACTGAGAAAAGCTTTACTAGTTTCGAACCTCAGTAGACTGCGCGACATCGACGCGACCGTGCACGCTGCTCATGAGGAAGAACCCCTCTGTAGCTCGAAACTAGTAGAGCTTTTCTCGTAATATTCACGTGAGTAACTCACGATTTTTTGTTAAATAAAAATTGGTTTATTGTCATTGTCACAAAAATTTTTCAATATTCCATTCGCAGAAATACAGTAATTACATGGACGAGTGTGAATTACGATCGATATGCTGATATATGATACTGCTTTCCACACTAAGCTATGAGCTTGTATTTTGGAAAACAGTGATTCAGGCGTGGCTTGCCACAAAGTCTCAGTATAAGTCGCTCAATAATGAAGTGAATATCGCTGCTGCGTAGGGAACTATGATCTTAAACAAAAGTAATTAGGGAAAGTTAGAAAAACTACCCTATTGGCAGAGTGGTCGCAAGTGCGACTGCCGAGCAAGGGGTTTCGGGTTTGATTCCCGGGTCAGGCAAAGTATTACTGGGCTTAAACAAAAAAAAAAGTAGCACGGAGTCTGGAATTGTGCCCGGTATATCATAAATAGTGAAAAGTGGGTGTTACATTGTACAGTAGCAGAAAGTGCCCTAACGTGTACCTCTGCCTGCTTCCCCCGTCGGGGGTAAAAGGCGTGATGTTGTTATGTATAAAATATGTTTTAATATCTTCAAGAGGGGAGTGAATAGGTTTCTTAAAGGTCGGCAAGACGCATGTAATGCCCCAAGTGTTGCAGGCGTACATAGGCCACGGTAACCGCTTACCATCAGGTGGACCGTGTGATTTTTGCCACCGTCTTGGTTTAAAAAAACTTGTTAATTACT
Source organism: Spodoptera picta (assembly GCA_038387885.1). NCBI lineage: Eukaryota > Metazoa > Arthropoda > Insecta > Lepidoptera > Noctuidae > Spodoptera > Spodoptera picta. Next base: position 715,871 of record JAZHFQ010000252.1, on the reverse strand, counting down.
TAATTAAATATAAAATAGTAAAGTCTCCTGTACCCTAATCGGGTATTAAAATTAGGGCCTTGCGTGCACTCGCCATTACGACCACTGAACTATAGTTCCCCTTATCGTACAATAAAATCGACCGTCATTCAGTTAGTATACCGGGAAAACCCGAGGGGTGCGCTTGTCTCACGTTGTATAAAAATTGTGATCGGAAAAAACAAGATTTTATTTTTTTTAATAGTGTTTAGTGTATGTGATGCGAAAGTGGTTAATTTTTTTTATATAATTAATGGATTGAATAAATAGTGTATTTTTGATCATTTTTTATTGTATTTTGTAGTGATAAGTGAAGTTTTCTACACGAAAAACGAAAGTAAATGAGAATTTGAATGGAATAACCTATATTTTATAACAAAATAAGTATTTTTTATATGCATTGAAGTTACAGTTTAAGTGCAAAAGTGCTGTAAAAAAAAACAAAAAAAACTTAGAATAACATTTTTTCGTGTTTTTTTTTTCGTGTGTTTGTGATCATTTTTCGGATTCGGTATATGAAATAGGTATGTACATATTTTAATATTAAAAACTAATAATTATACTACATGGCAATGCTGCCAGCCTTCTGAGTACTGTTCTAATCGACGTCGATGCGTACGAATTTTTTGATGCTCTCTAAAACTAGTTATTTTTATTTTTCTCTTATTCAATTTTAACCTACTTCAAAAAAGGAGAAGCTTCTCAATTCGACCGTATATGCTTATTTTTTTATGTTTGTTCGCCGATATCTCCGTTAATTACGATTTTGAAAATTTTTCGGCACCGTCTTCTATCCTATCAGTGGATGTGTAAGCCATAAGTACACACGTATGGCCAATAATAGAGGTAGTTATTTTTTCCTTTTTAGTTTTTACTTTCCGAATGTCTTTAGTTTTTTTTTGTAGTCGTTTTTTTAATGGCAGTTTTTCTATCTTTTAGGTAGTTATAGTGTGTCTTTAGTTGTATTTAACATGTTTATTTATTCTTTCTTTTACTTATATTGTGAATATCTCAGTTTTAATAAAAATGCCGTTCTTAATACCTTATTATCGAGTTCAGTGGTGGCATAGTTCAGATCATTTTTAAAACAATTTATAGCATATCTTTCGTGGAACATACGACGAGCTTCTCGTCAAAGTCAAATAATTGACTGTCAAATGACTGCACGGTTGGGGCGGTGGCTGGGCAACCGGCTGCCGTGCAGCGTGCCGCGGGTTCGATTCCCGCATGGAACAACACTTAGTGTGATCCACAAACTGTTGTTTCAGGTCTGGATGTCATGTGTATGTGAACTTGTATGTTTGTAAACGCACCCACGACACAGGAAAAGATCCTAGTGTGAGGCAAAGTTTAAAAAAAAATACTTGAGAAAGCCGAAAAACATTATAATTCGTTTTACAATATTTTGTTGGAGTTCACTGTTAAATTACTTAGGGCTGATTTTGCAATCATCAGTAATTTTTTACATAAACATAACATCACGCCTTTCTATCCCCGAAGGGGTAGGCAGAGGTGCACATTACGGCACTTAATGTCACTGTACAATGTAACACCCACTTTTCACTATTTATGTTACGAGTCCCATGTAATAGGGGGTGAGCCTATTGCCATATACCGGGCACATTTCCAGACTCCGTGCTACTACTGAGATTTTTAAAAACCCAGTAATACTTTGCCCGACCCGGGAATCGAACCCGTAAATTTTTAACTGTCGAACAAAGTTTTCATTTGTTAGTTTTTAGTGTGGAACAATTGTCAATGGTCAAATATTCCAAGTTATTCCCCAGTTTAACCCTTTGAGTAACGTCATTATAGACACAATTTTTTTTTATAATTTAGTCAGTTATAGATATAATAATATGCATGTTACTTAATTCTAAACATTTCCAAACTGATCAACAGTTTGTTGGCAAAAATAAAAATGTTTTATTATCATTTTTATACACGTATACAATTTACTATTGGGACTGGGATGCCGTCTTCTCCTTTTGCGAAGTAGTCATGCTAGCTAAGGAGGAGGCGGGACGCGTCCTCACAACCCAGTCGTCGCGAAGGACACACCGGGCGTCGGGGATCGCGGGACGATCTCCGGCCACCGTAAGTGCGGGCCTGCAGACGGCGAGCATGGGTAGCCACCCATGCTCGCCGTCCGTTTTTAAGGGGGGAAAATCATCTAATAACTGCTCCCGCCTGGGTGAGGCGGGAGGGAGTGTCAGACTCTTACTGAATAAAAACCACGCCGTTCCTTCTCCTGCACGTCGAGCCGGAGCCCCGGTCACCCGTTAGATTCTCCGCGACTTGTTTGGGTGTTTATCCATCAATCACGCTGAAACTACTGAACGGATTTTGATGAAATTTAGTATACAGGCAGGGTATGGGCTGACCTAGGTGATAGGATTTAACCCCACTTTTTATCCTGATTAAATGCTCCCATGAGATGAAACAGGAATCATATTTTACGCAGACGAAGTCACGGGCAGTAATAAAAACAGTAATGTCAGATAACCTCGTTAACCTTACTTTTATATTTAAAACTAAAAAACAACTTCAAGGGCATGCAAAAAACATGATTAGGTTTTCATTTTAAAAAACAAAATCGAACTCAAAGTCGTAATCAATAATTACAATAAGGTAGATGACTAATTTTTATTTTAATGTCCGTCTGGTAGAAATCATTCGACACGTATTTTTTATTTTCTTACACAAACGAATACTTTCGACGATATATTGATTTGAAATGTCGCGTGACGTCACTTCTATGTACATTTTATACGCAGAAATGACGTTTTAGCCCCCACTCCTAAACTTTGATCCGTATCTAAGTATCATTTTATTATACAACTAGCTGTGCCCGCGACTTCGTTCGCTTAGAATAGTGACTATGAGCAGCGCTTTTTTTTTTAAATATATACTTATTATTATTTTAGATTTGGATCATAATCACAGTCATTTTGGGTAGCTAAAAAACCTACTTTACTGTAATGCTTCTCTATATACAATATTAGACGTATGGCCATCGGGGGTGAAAGCATACAGGCTGCTGGGATTGCTAACACGGGACAGAGCCACATACAATTGACCGTGCGAAAAACAGCTGATACTTAGATCTATACCCACAACTTTTAGAGGCTGACCTTGAGCTTTATTAATTGTCATGGCGAAACATAGGCTCACTGGAAACTGAATTCGTTTAAAATTAAACGGAAAATTTTTTGGATTGAGAGGAATCTGAGGAATAAAACCACTATCACCTTTTCCGCACCCTGTTAAATATATATATATATTTATAAGCCATTTCTGAGATTAGCGTGAACAGACAAACAGACAAAAAAAAAGTTAGTTACATTTTTGGGTTCGAAATCGACATAACAATAGCCCCTGCTATTTTTTTTATTTTTATTTTCAATGTACAGACAGCACTTTTCTACAATTTTATTATAGAGGTATGTATAGATAGATATAGATATTTTTTTTTTTTTTTAAGGGGGGAAAATCATCGAATGACTTCTCCCGCCTGGGTGAGGCGGGAGGGAGTGTCAGACTCTTACTGACTAAAAACCACCCCGTTCCTTCTCCTGCACGTCGAGCCGGAGCCCCGGTTACCCGTTAGGTTCTCCGCGACTCCGAATCGGCATCGGCCGTATTGGGCCCCATCTGTGGTGGTCTGATGGCTCTTTGAGGCGCGCGCGGAACGCGACGCGCCGTACGCTCGGGTCTGTTTCTGGTCGGACGGGGAGCCACCCATGCTCGCCGTCCGCAGGCCCGCGCTTACGGTGGCCGGAGATCGTCTCGCGATCCCCGACGCCCGGTGTGTCCTTCGCGATGGCTGGGTTGCGAGGAGGCAGCGCTTCGCTGCCTCACGCGTCCCGCCTCCTCCTTAGCTAGCATCACTGCTTCGCAAAAGGAGGAGACGGCATCCCAGTCCCCCTCGCTCCGCATCATGGCCTGCACTAGGCCCGGACGCGAGAGGTCGCCATCGCCGATCACTTCCCTGAGGACACGGCGGTGCTCAGCCCACGAAGGGCATTCTCCCACCGTGTGTTCCACCGTGTCCTCAGGGCGGTCCTCGCAGTGATGACACCCGGGCGTTTCCTCCCGCCCCATCAGACACAGGTACCTCCCGAAACTTCCATGTCCGGTGAGGACCTGCGTCAGGCGGTAGGTGAGGACGCCGTAGCGTCTCTCAAGCCACTCCTCAAAGAGGGGACTTACCGCTGCGATGGCAGCGAGCCCAAGATAGATATAGATAGATAGTGTTCGACGTGATTCTTTAATTTGACGTAACTTTTTTATTTATGAACCGATTGACATGAAACAAACACTAAAGCATAACTGAAGCATACCACAATATATTCGTGAAAACCGCATCCAACTCGGATAAGCCGTTTCTGAGATTAGCGTGAACAGACAAACAGACAAACAGACAAAAAAAAAGTTAGTTACATTTTTGGATTCGACATCGACATAACAATAGCCCCTGCTATTTTTTTTATTTTTATTTTCAATGTACAGACAGCACTTTTCTACAATTTTATTATATGTATAGACGAAATAAAAAGGTGGTGTCCTTTCTCCAGTTCTTTTTTCCATTTTTATTAACACCGTTGCCATGGTTATCACTTCTAATTTCCACCTCTACGCAGACGACTTGCAGCTTTACCGTCATTTCAAGCTGTCAGAGGTCGACTCTGCAATTGAAGCCATGAATCGTGACCTGGGTGGGGTCGACGAGTGGGCCAAATCCTTTGGCCTGCAAATCAACCCCCTCAAGTCCAAGGCTATGATAATTGGCGGTAGGTTTTACCGCAACGCATTGAGCATCTCTGCCCTTGATCCTTTGATCCTAAATGGCAATGTTATCTCTTACACTGATGTTGCCAAGAATCTGGGCGTGTTTATTAACTCTAACCTTTCGTGGGGTGAACAGGTGAACGAGATCAGTCGTAAAGTTCATTTCTCTTTGCATTCGCTGAAGCGTCTCCAGTCTCTTCTACCTCTGAAAACGAGGATCAACCTTACGCAGGCTCTGATCAGTCCATTGAACGACTACGCTGATGCTTGCTATTTGGATGCCACGGAGGAGCTTCTAAATAAACTTGAGCGCTTGCAAAATGTCTGTATACGCTTTGCCTTTGGTTTAAAAAAGTACGATCATATCTCTGAATTTCTCAAAAGGCTCAAGTGGCTCCCAATCCGACTTCACAGGAACACTCGCATCTTATGTCTTCTTTTCAATATACTTTTTAATCCCGATTATCCCTCTTACCTTCGCGAACGTTTTTCCTTTGCCCGCCCTCCTGAGGCTCTTTCCCGATCTCATCTTAAATCTAATCTTTCTGTTGTCTCACACAATACTGATTTTTACTCCTATTCCTTCACTGTTCATGCAGTGCGACTTTGGAATTCCCTACCACCTAATATCCGTGACTCTAAATCCATCCCAATCTTTAAAAAACTCGTAAGGGAGCACTACCTTTCCTCATCTTGTTCAAATTAGTGTCATATATATACCTCTATATATGTATAATATGTTTATTTGTAATATACTCTAATATGTGTGTTATTTGATGTGTATCTATCATATGTATGTATAGGTTTATGTATGTTATTGTGATCTATTTCTAGTCAAATTTTAACTACTTTTTGTTTATTTATTTATTTTATTTATTTATTTACTTACTTAGGTACTTACATTTACCATTACAGGATGACCCAATGCGTTAAATGCGAACTATTTAATCCTGACTTATTGCTTATAACTAATTACAAACAAAGCATTCCTTGTGAATTCACTTAGAGAACAGTAGAATAAGTCCGTCTCACTCGCTATGAGGTTGAGCGTGCGGAGCGCACGCGTCAGCGGCGCGTCCTTTAGAAGGTTAGTCCGACAACGCGGTTCCACCAGCAGTCGTGTTGTGTTTAATAAATAACATTTTAATGTAGAATTATTGCAATTTAACGCCACACACCAACGATACAGGTTATTGAAACTCATCTTTATTTTACAAATACAACAAAATGGCGGTTCGTATTTTGGCGCGTAGATATATTTTACGATTATTTTTTCAAAAAATTCCCAGTAGTAGCACGGAGTCTGGAAATGTGTCCCGTATATGACAATAGGCTCACCCCCTATTATATGGGACTCATAACATAAATAGTAAAAAGTGGGTGTTACATTGTACAGTGGCATAATGTACACCTATGCCTACCCCTTCGGGGATAAAAGGCGTGATGTTATGTTATGTTATGTTATGTTATGTTATATATTTTACGACAAATTTTTGATATTGTTTTCGGCATAAAGCGGTCATATTTTGCTGAAATCAAAATTATACTTGTTAATCAGATACATACGAACATTAAAAAAAGGAATCTAAAAGTTGGAGAATAGCGTATTGTTATTAACAGACGTTTGTTATTGTCAAAGTAGGTTGGTACAACCCAGACTTAACTCGTCGAGTACGGTCATTATAGACACAATTATAGAACAATAGGTTGCGGTCACCGGTGTCCGCAACCTATTGTTCTATAATTGTCGCGGAGAACCTAAAGGGTAACCGGGGCTCCGACTCGACGTGCAGGAGAAGGAACGGGGTGGTTTTTAGTCAGTAAGAGTCTGACACTCCCTCCCGCTTCACCCAGGCAATCATTCGATGAATTTCCCCCCTTAAAAAAAAACTGTTCTATAATTGTGCCTATAATGACGGTACTCGACGAGTTAATTTTCCCGACCCAAGAATCGGGCCAAAAACCCTTAGACACAAACACAGTACCCTAACAAACTTAATTCTATATCGAACACGTGGAAACTCTCAAAAAATTTTTGGCTCGACGGGGACTATCAAAAGCGGAATACTTGGTGAAACTCCACCCCTTTTTAAAACTTCAAAAGTATTTTGAGACTCCAAAACATTCTTCAGCAAGTCGTTTAGACTTTAAATTTATTGAACGTACCTACCTACGTACGAACTGAACGGTGGAATGTTTATTACATAGTTTCCGTGTCAGGGCATAATGTATGATAACGCCATCTAGTTTGGGAACTAAGAAGTTTAGTTATTACCAACAGCGGGTGGCAATCCACCGCTGCACTACGAGTTTCCTCTACATAAGAGGGTTTGTCACAATCTCCGCAGGCAGGCGGGTTGGAGGTCGCAGTATACAAGGTTCAGGTTTATCAGAGAGCGCTGCTGCACGGTCTCTGTCTAATGTGTAATTCCTTAGTCGGGTATAGGATACCCGCGGGAAGAGTAGCGGTCATATCATGATACATTGAGAAACATAATTAACCTTAAACCTGCACGGTCATGTGTAGTTCCTTAGTCGGGTATAGGACACCCACGGGAAGTTTCGTGAGTAGTTTGGCCATCGGCAATCGTTACGGCGAATCCACGAGATCGGCACCTGAAATTCAGAATAAAACAAGTGATACATAAACTTCATAAAATCTATTTTTAATATTAAATGGTTTCAATGCGCTCTATTCTACCAATCAAGCCCTTTCGTTTGATATCCATAATGGAGGTAGTTGTGGAACAGGATACCAAAAAACACTGATGTTTTAATGAAATCGTAAATAATACAGCCATATTGCTAAATTATATTATATTGTTTAACTTAGATAACCATTGTAAATGTGAGAGCCCTGTAATTAACTTTATATTAAATTAGACTAGTAGAATGCATTTGTGTCAGCTTGGAGTTGTCATGCTCACTCAAAGGTCTCATTCGCGGTGGCACGTGCAGTGGATCGCTCGATTCCCTACAATATGATTGAGTTAGGCGGAGCTGGTGTACGTGTCATGTTCGTGAACGGGCGCCGTCAACTGGACTGGTCAGCTCCAGACTATATTATTTATTGTCTTTAAGGTTATTTTCTTTTTCGATCTCTTTGACTGTATTTTAGTGTTATATTGTTCTCACACAATCCAAACAGCAAAACTATGTAACTAGAGAATTGTATTCTTGCTCGTTCTTCTCCATAGGAATCTACATCTTGGAATGAGTAAATAGCTTCACTTTTAATTTTATTGTTGACGTTCAAAAGTGCCTTTCTGGTCTAATTGAAATAAATGATTTTGACTTTGACATTGAACATTAGATTATATTGTATGGCCATCAAGATTAAAAGTGTGTACCAAATATCAGATCGATCTGTCGTCAGGAAGGGGGAGAAAACAGACGGACACGCTAAAAAAACTGTTTAAATGCATGAATATGTACGGCACAGTGTCAAAGTCAAAGCATTTATTTCAATTTATCCTTTACTAGCTTCTGCCCGCGACTTCGTACGCGCAATCTCGTTTTTTCCCGTTCCCGTAAGATTTTCAGGACATTTTTCTGTCATAAGAACCTTCTCCTGACAATAACAAACACAACAAAAAAAAATCTGCCAAATCGGTCTAGCAGTTCTCAAGTTATGGCGTGACAACGGGAAACGGATTTCATTTATATATACATTCATACTAGCGGACCCAACAGACGTTGTCCTGCATAACCACTTGAATGTATAAACAAAAAGTCATTCAAATTAGTCCAGCTGTTTAGGATAAATAACCTAAACATCAACTGCAGCGCCATCTGCCGGGCTGATTTGTGAATCTAAACCATTCCCAGATCGCCTTAAACATGCACAAAAAAATTTCATCAAAATCGGTCCAGTCGTTTGAAAGAATTTCAGTGACATACACACTCACAGAAGAATTATATACCTCTATATAAAGATAGATGAGACACGTTTGAAACGCCAAAAATTATATTGTCCGTCCGTGTGTCTGTCAAAGAAGCTAGGCTGATCGTCCACCTCTGTCTATCCCTTAGCGCTATGTTACTATGAAACATAAACTGGTTTAACGCAGGAAATTGGATGAATTGTCTTTCAACGAACCAATATCCAATTTTAGTGGCGATTAAGTTATGACATAAATTAGGGTTGACAGACATCGGATAATTGAAATATCCGATAGAAAGAAAAAGAGAGAGAAGAAAGAAAAAACATTTATTCGACAAATAGACATAAAAATATAAATTATATAAAAATAACTGCCTCGTTGGCCGAGTGGTCGCAAGTGCGACTGCCAAAGTATTACTGGGTTTTAAAAAATCTCAGTGGTAGCACGGAGTTTGGAATTGTACCCGGTATATGACAATAGGCTCACCCCCTATTACATGGGACTCATAACATAAATAGTGAAAAGTGGGTGTTACATTGTACTGGACTTAGTTATAATAAAATTTGTAATTATATGTTTGAAATCGTAAACCCGCCTATGGTCATGGTGGCCCGGAGGTTTAAGACGCCTGCTTCTCATGCATGAGGGTGCGGGTTCGATACCTACCAACGGCAAGTACCAATGTGACTTTTTCCGAGTTATATGTACTTTCTAAGATTATTTAGACACCACTGACAAACGGTGAAGGAAAACATCGTGAGAAAACCTAGGTTTATAATTTCTAATTAGTTATAAATTTGAATTCGCCCACCCGCTTTGAGCAAGCGTGGTGATTAATGTACAGCCATTAAGAGTAGTTACAGTGCTGAACATTGGCTTCCCCGATGACTGTAAGACCTCCTATAGAGACCAAACCGAATATTTGACCTTTGATACCGCAAGACATGCTTTGTTAGACCCGTCTTACGACTTTCACACATAATCTGTTAATACATATTGTCTGGACTGTAAAAGAGACGGACCTCTGAGTTTGTTTCGGCATTTCTTCTCAGAGTAGTCAGTTAGGAAATGTCGGCCTCATCGTTCGCTTGATAAAATTGACGTGTAAAAGTGCTGCCTTGTAGCCTATTTGCAGAAATAAATTCACTTGTTTCACTTCACTTGTTTTACGTGTAACAAAAAGTTTATAAAGAATCAAAATACGTTTATTATTCGAAAACAATGCTATTCTGTAGACACAGATGCTTTATTGTGAAAATTAATTTATTGGTCGGATATTCTGATATTTTTCGGATACATTGATAGTTCGGATTTGCAGTGACAACCCTATTGTGTGACGCGACCGGTCGAAATTGAAAATTCCTGGCTATAGTGTTTATGCGGCTTTAGAAGTGCGGGCAAAGCCGGGTAGTATAGCTTGTTATAACTTTATATGCACAATAGAGATGATGACAAGATATGAAAATTAAATATCTAATTAATTCGTCAGTTAGGTAATGAAAAAATGTTAGACACGTTTTTTTTTATTTTGTCGTATAATAAAATGATACTTAAATACAACAAATCAAAGTTTAGGAGTGGGGGCTAAAACGTCATTTCTACGTACAAAACGTACATAGAAGTGACGTCACGCGACATTTCAAATCAATATATCGTCGAAAGTATTCGTTTCTGTAAGAAAATAAAAAATACGCGTGTAGGTTTTAAAATAATCTAAATTTAATATATACCTACATGCCATTTCCGTGCGGTTTCTCCCGCTTCTCGGCTCCTGTTGGTCGCAGCGTGATGTCTTGTAGCCTATAGCCTTCCTCGATAAATGGACTATCGAACACAAAAATAATTTCTCAAATCGAATCAGTATTTCCAGATATTAGCATGTTCACACAAACAAACAAACAATCAAACAGATAGTATATCTGTAGATATACGGGTTTTTATTATAGAATAAATTCTATATAGCATTATATTCCCATTGCCTGCAAGTACGACTGTCGGGCAAGGGCTTTCGGGTTCGATTCCCGGGTCGGGCGACGTATTACTGAGATTTTATAAATTCTCAGTAGTAGCACGGAGTCTGGATGATGATGGCAATAGGCTTACCCCCTATTACATGGGACTCGTAACATTAATAGTGAAAAGTGGGTGTTACATTGTACAGTGGCATAATGAACACCTCTGCCTACCCCTTCGGGGATAAAAGGCGTGATGTTATGTTATGTTTCATTATATTCCCGTTGTCACGCACTAACTTGAGAACGGCTAGACCGATTTGACAGATTTTTTTTGTTGTGTTTATTATTGTCAGGAGAAGGTTCAATTATGACAGAAAAAAATCCTGTAAATGAGATTGCGCGTACGAAGTCGCGGGCAGAAGCTAGTGAAATATAAAAGTATATAATGCGCCTGCCACACACTCGACGAGGGGTATAGGAAGTAACGAGGAAAGCATGCCACACGTCATGCTCCCCGTCCTGCTCACTGCTCCCTATTTTGTCACTTTTTGTGCGCGAGTCAAAGGACCGGCAATACGAGGAGGCAACGAGGACCGGCAATAAGAGCGTCGCGATTAATTGCGCGAGTAGACCAGTGTGTGTGCAGAGAGGGCAACGTCGCAGCAAATCACGGCAGTGCGAGGAGCATAGCGATGAGCAGCGCAAGGAATATAGTCTGGCAGGTGCATTCGAAGTATAAGATAATATAACATATTACAGAAAATATAACACAAGTGTGGGAGAGCCATGCTTAGGCACGAATGGGCCGGCTCGACCGGAGTCATACCACGGCCTCACCGAAAACCGACGTGAAGCAACGCTTGCGTTGTGTTTCGTCGTGTGAGTGAGGTTACCGGAGGCCCAATTACCCAATTACCCTCCTCTTCCCCAATCTCCCTAATCCCTGAATCCCCAACGATCCTCAAACTCCTAATCCCCAAAAACCCGATAATGCACTTGTAACGCCTCTGGTGTTGCAGGTGTCCATGGGCGACGCCGATTGCTTACCATCAGGTGATCCGTCTGAACGTTTACCGGCTTATGCCATAAAAAATAAAATAATACTATTGATTTTAGTTAGATCTAATCTAACTAAAAAGTTAGATCAAAAGAAATCAATAGTATCCTGTTTCTAAATCCTGTTTACGGAAAATAAATAACATTTCGAACTCGCAACCCTTTGATCAACAGTCGAAGTAACAACCGCTCAACCTATGGGAAAGAAATCAACAAAACTGATCCCTTCAACATTAAATGTTGACCCCTGGTTATAGGGAACGCGTGGCGGGCGCGTGACGAGCGCGTGGCGACCGCGTGGCGACTGCGATACGATAACGAGCCGCATTTGTTACACACAATTGTCTCGTCCCGATATTTTCTTTTGTATTTATATTGCCTGCCTTGTTGGCCGAGTGGTCGCAAGTGCAACTGCCGGGCAAGGGGTCTCGGGTTCGATTCCCGGGTCGGGCAAAGTTTTATTGGGTTTTTTTGTAAAGTTACAGTAAACAGTGAAAAGTGGGTGTTACATTGTACAGTGGCATAATGTGCACCTCTGCCTACCCTTTCGGGGATAAAAGGCGTGATTTTATGTTATGTTATTTATATTGAAGATGCAGATCGAGGGTTGTGGGTCATATCGTGGATTTTTTATTGTTACTGATAGCTAACTACGTACTTATTTATTTACATCAACAGCCTATAAGTATCTACCCACTGGTGACCAAAGTCCTCTTCTCACACGGAGAAGGTTTGAGCATTAATCACCACGCTTGCTCAATGCGGGTTGCTAACTTTAATTAGGAATTATTAGCCCACGTTTCCTCACGATGTTTTCCTTCACCGTTTGTCAGTGGTGTGTGTCTAAGTCTAAATAATCTTAGAAAGTACATATAACTTGGAACAAGTCACATTGGTACTTGCCGCTGGTAGGTTTCGAACCCGCACCCTCATGCATGAGAAGCGGGCGTCTTAAACCTCCGGGCCACCACGACGTATTTATTTATTGTAAAGTGAATTACCTATATACCTTTTAATTTAAAATCTTTAATTTTTTTATGTTATACTCAAAGCACAAATCCGAACTCCGTTATATTACTAAGAATTTTACCTACATAAAAACTCAAAACACTATACCTGACCCAGGAATCGAAGAGACCCCATTTTTAGCAACCACACTTGACCGTTAATGCAACACACACATAACAAATATTACATTAAAATATAAAAAAAAATGTAAAAACATTCACACAGCTCCCTGCTTACCCAAACCCGACCCCAATCTATAAAGATATATGTTTGACACGCGACTATGACGTCACACACCCTCTTGGGAACTGTCAGGAATCGAACATGTTACCCTCGGGATCAAAGCCGTCTCATACGTTTTTAATAAGCAAATGTTTACTGGTATACCTCATTGAGTTTGTTGGTCGTAATGATTATATTGATTTCGTAGTTTGAGTTCGATTTCTGTGTCTAGATGTCAAAGTCAAGTCATTACGACTATAACACTGCGTTATAAAAGACCGACTTTAAAAACTAAAAACAAACGGAAAGTAAAAACTAAAAAGGAAAAACTAAAAAGGAAAAAATAACTATTATTGGTCATACGTACTTATAGCTTACACACCCACTGATAGGTGAGAAGGCGATGCCACAAAGCCAGAAGAGGTCTTTGTTCAGCAGTGGACACTTATAGGTTACCGGAGGCCCAATCCCCCCCCCCTCCCCAGTCTTCCCTATCTCCGAATCGAATCCCCCACAACCTTCAAATTCCCAAACCCCAAAAGGCCGATAACGCACTCGTAACCCCTCTGGTGTGAAGCAGCGAAGCGCTGCCTCCTCACAATACAGCCATCGCGAAGGACACTCCGGGCGTCGGGGATCGCGAGACGATCTCCGGCCACCGTAAGCGCGGGCCTGCGGACGGCGAGCATGGGTAGCTCGCCGTCCGACCAGAACCAGACCCGAGCGTACGGCGCCGAGCGTTCCGCGCGCGCCTCTAAGAGCCATCAGACCACCACGGATGGGGCCCAATAGGGCTGATGCCGATACGGAGTCGCGGAAGACTTAAAGGGTTACCGGGGCTCCGGCTCGAAGCGCAGGAGAAGGAACGGGGTGGTTTTTAGTCAGTGAGAGTCTGACACTCCCTCCCGTCTCACTCAGGCGAGAGACGTCATTCGACGATTTTCGGGAGACGTGGATTGCTTACCATGATCCATCTGCTCGTTTACCGGCTTATGCCATAAAAAATAGGCATAAATCACGTACAGAAATCGCCTCAAGCATTAAATACCAAATTCAAAATCACTTTCAAACAACAAATCACAAACTAAATGATGTAAACACAACTCATACAACCCGATAAACGTCAACAACCCGCCCCCAAAACGACCCCTTACAAAAAGCCCCGCCGCCCCCAAATTTTAAACTTAAAAATTTAAATTTTAAACACTGCTAGTGACATCTAAACGAATATTTATAAAGATTTGTCCAGTTAATCCTTGTACTAATTAAAATTGTAGCATGGGAAAGTTTTTAAAATCCGTTCCCCAGCGGTTTTGCGTAGTTTAAAATTGAGGGGGCGCTATTTTGCATAAATTATATAATTTAATCGAAGTATCTGTTTTTTTGTGATGGGAATCTGTTGGCAATGACTGATTGGATCTGGTCACGCTATTTCTATTATAGTCTGACGCATTGTTGATTTAATTTAGAGGTCACGTTGTAGTATTTATATGGGATAATGCGTCAAACGAGGGTCATCTGAAGTGACTTAGCAACTTACTTACTTATATTAATCTATACATAATAGGGTAGTTGCAAGGTTAAGAAAAGTAAAAATCTAATTAGTCCGTCAGTTAGATAATGAAATAATATTAGACACGTATTTTTTTTTATTTTCTCGTATAAAGTTACAATACTTAGATAAAATGGCGTTAAGTTTAGGAGTGGGACGGTCTTGACGTCACAAGGTGCTACATTTTGTAGCACGCTGTGACGTCACACGACATTTCAAATCAATATATCGTTGAAATCACTTAATTTTGTTTGTAAAGAAAAAATAAGTGTCTTTGCATTGTTCTCACATATACGTACAGTATTGAAATATGTATCAGAGACATTGTACCTCTAGAAAATATATTTTTTAAAAGAGTAACGAACGGAGTTTCTTGCTTGTTCTTTTCCATTCGAATCTACATTTTGGTATGAGCGCCTAGGCTTCACCTAGCTTCACTGACGGACTGACTGACAGACTATTATTTATTTTGTATTTGTTGACGTTTCAAAAGTACCAAATTATGGTTTAATTGAAATAAATGCTTTGACTTTGAAGGGATCGGGATGAAATTTGTGACAGGGGTAGATTGTAGTCTGAAGTAATACATAGGCTACTTTTTAACCTAGGAATGCGAAACCGCTGACAGACGCTAGTTTACAATATGAGATCAAAATAATACTGATCCTAAGCAATAAATCTCAAAAAAATAATATTCCACAAAAACATAAAGCCATAAATTACAATCGATTATTGCACTACCCGGCAACGAACTGACGTCCCACGGGACTTTCCCCTGACTAGTCAAATATTGGTTTTAATGTCAAATTAGCGACATACCACGCCCTTTGATACCCTCAGTGTGAGAGGGGTGCCCATACAACGTCGTGGGGTTCAATTCCCAAATAAAATTTTTTGTAAAGAATGTTTTTAAATTATTAATATTATTGTGTTTTTTCAAAATGATTACGACATTTATCTATACATAATACATAATTATAATAAAATCGTAGGAAACTGAAAACTGAACATCGAATATTTTTTTAAAAGAATGCTTTGGGCGTGATGTTCAGTCGATACCGAATCCAAAAATATGGCCTTTAGAATTTTTGCCTGTTTGTCTGTATGTGTGTTCCGGCTAAACTCATAAAGTGCTGCACGGATTTACTTCAAATTTTGCATGAATAGTACTGATAGGTCAGGTCAACATATAGGCTACATATTATCACGCTATCACCTACTGGAGAGGAGCTGTGAATCACTCTTCCACGTAGACGAAGTTGCGGGCACAGCTAGTATAATAGGGACGATGACAGGGTATGAAAATTAACAATCTAATTAGTCCGTCAGTTAGGTAATGAAAAAGACACGTATTGTTTTATTTTGATGTATAATAAAACAATACTTAGATAAAACGAATCAAAGTTTAGGAGTGGGGGCTAAAACGTAATTTCTACGTATAAAATGTACATAGAAGTGACGTCACGCGATATTTCAAATCAATATATCGTCGAAAGTATTCGTTTCTGTAAAAAAATAAAAAATACGTGTCTAATGATTTAAAATAATCTACCAGACGGACATTAAAATAAAAATTAGTCATCTACCCTATTATAAATAGTATAGTTTCACTTGTTACGCACTGGTAATATATAAGACTGCTCTACTGAGGAAAAGTATTTTGTTATGGCGCCGACTATATTTAACCACATTCTTATTTCAATGAAAAATTACCAATAACAATTTTTAAAAATAACATAACATGACATAACATCACGCCTTTTATTCCCGAAGTGGTTGACAGAGGTGCACACAGAAGTAACACTCACTTTTCACTATTTATGTTATGAGTCCCATGTAATAGGGGGTGAGCCTATTGCCATATACCGGGCACAATTCCAGGCTCCGTGCTACTATTGATTTTTTTAAAAAACCCATTAATATTTTGCCCGACCAGGGAATCGAACCCGAGACCCCTTGCCCGGCAGTCACTCTTGCGATCACTCGGCCAACGAGAGCAGCAAAAAATATATTCTATCATGGATTAATAGGCTTATAATATTTTAAAGGGATATTAATAAAACGATCGTTTACAAGATAAGTCACGCTTCAAAAGTTGCCAATGTTTCGTCGACAGGTGGCGCTAATTGTGATTTGTCACAAACTTTACCGGTCTTTCTATTTGCTTTCATTTATCAAATTGACTGCCTCGTTGGCCGAGTGGTCGCAAGTGCGACTGCCGTGCAAGGGGTCTCGGGTTCGATTCCCGGATCGGGCAAAGTTTATTTTTATTCATTATAAGAAATTGGCCCTAGTACAGATAAACATCTTAATTTAAATTATTACTGGATTTTCAAAAAATATCTCAGCAGTGGCACGGAGTCTGGAATTGTGCCCGGTATATGGCAATAGACTCACCCCCTATTACATGGGACTCATAACATAAATAGTGAAAACCAACAAAATTTATTCTGCCCTGCCCTCGCCAATGAACGTTTACGTTTTTTTTTCTATTGCTCAAATACCATTACATGTGTACACACGAAAAAACCCAAATTGAGTGCAAATAGAATGCAATTTCATGGGTTTTTACACTTAAAGCTGTTTCGACCCCTTATATGAGGGGTCTTTACGTCTTAATAGGATTTCTAAGTATTGCATATAAAGTTACACTCAAAGTTTACTAAATTTACAGCTCTATGCACTTGGAATAAGATCAAAATTGCTTTGGAGTTTGGGGTGCATTCATATGATGTGCTATTCGCCGACAGGTGGTTAAGTACACTACATACATATATTATTACGTAAGTTTTATATATTTAATTTAACATGTGTCAATGAAATAATAAGTCATTTAGACTTTTAGACTAGAGTCATTTAGACTAGACGGCAGAACAAAATATATTCATAACTAGCTACTTCCGCGCGGTTTCACACGCTCTGCTCAGTTCCTATTGGTCGTAGCGTGATGTTTTATAGCCTATAGCCATCCTCGATAAATGCGCTATCCAACACAAAAATAATTATTCAAATCAGACTTGTAGTTACGGAGATTAGCGCGTTCAAATAAACAAACAAAAAAACAAACTCTTCCGCTTTAATAGTATAAGATTAGAGGTAGATAGACCGTATCATCGCATACCACCAGGGCCTTTAGCCAAACGCCACTTTAGCATTTGTCTAAAGAAAGAGTAGAAATCAAAATGTATGGGGATGACACTGACAAGTGTCAAAATTTACGTCAATTCCATATAATTTGGTTTTCTATTTTACATGTAGACAAGCGCTAAATGGCATTTGACTACAGCTGCCGACAAGATAGTGGTCAAACGTTGGCCCATCAACAACATAAGATAACATCACGCCTTTTATCCTCGAAGGGGTAGGCAGAGGTGCACATTATGCCACTGTACAATGTAACACTCACTTTTCACTATTTATGTTATGTGTCCCATGTAATAGGGGGTGAGCCTATTGCCATATACCGGTACATAATTTATTCTGTGGTAGCGGACTGGTTACGCTGCCATGGTGCGCTGAAATGTAGCCCTAACCAAACGTTTTGGTTTTTGGTTTTTGGAGTCGCGGAGAACCTAACGGGTTACCGGGGCTCCGGCTCGACGGGCAGTAGAAGCAACGGGGTGGTTTTTAGTCAGTAAGAGTCTGACACTCCCTCCCGCCTCACCCAGGCGGGAGCAGCCATTCGATGATTTTCCTCCCTTAAAAAAAGAAACCAAACTTTTTATCGATATTAATTGAATTGCGAACAGACCAATGGAACCCAGTATGTACTTCCCTCGCTTATTGAAACCATCTGTCATCATTGTAAAGCAAGAAGCAAGAAATAATTTCACAACGGCATTCTTTTTATATCACAATTCCCTCTTTTTGTTAAGATTGATCGGATTGAGTGTGATTTTGATTGAGCGGTTGCTCATTTAGGACATCTGAAGGAATCATCTAAAGGCCACCTACAGAATGAACCACGGTCCTCACACATAATCTTTTATATGCATATTGTCTGGACTTTAACAGACCTCTGAGTTTGTTTCGGCATTTCTTCTCAGAGTAGTCAGTTAGGAAATGTTGGCCTCATCGTTCGCTTGATAAAATTGACGTGTAAAAGTGCTGCCTTGTAGCCTATTTGCTGAATAAATTTACTTGTTTCACTTGAATGCCTCGTTGGCCAGTGTTCGCAAGTGCGACTGCCGGCCAAGGGGTCATAAGTTCCTGGGACGGGCAAAGTATTCCTGGGTTTTTAAAAAAAATCTCAGCAGTAGCACGGAGTCTGGAATTGTGCCCGGTACTTGGGAATACTCTCTATTACATGGGACTCCTAATATAAATAGTGAAAAGTGAGTGTTACTTTGCACAGTGGCATTAAGAGCCGTAATGTGCACCTCGCTTTTTTGAGGGGGAAAATCATCCAATGAGTTATCCCGCCTTGGCTTAGGCGACAGGGCGTGTTAGACTGTTACTGACTAAAAACCACCCCGTTCCCACTACTGCTCTTCGAACCGGAGCCTCGGCAACCCGTTAGGCCTTCTGCGGCTCCGTATCGGGCATCAGCCCTACTGGGCCCCATCTGTGGTGGTCTGATGGCTCTATTAGGCGCGCGCGGAACGCGACGTCTTGTTCTGGTCAGGCTAGGGGCTACCCTTGCTGGCCGCCCGCAGATCCGCACTTACGGTGGCCGGAGAGTCTCCGACACCCGAATGGAGATTTCGAATGGAGAAGAACGAACAAGAAACCCCATGAGCTAAATATGAGCCGCGGAAGACTTAACGGGTTACCGGGGCTCTGGCTCGAAGGGCAGGAGTAGGAACGGGGTGGTTTTTAGTCAGTAACAGTCTGACACGCCCTGTCGCCTCACCCGGGTGGGAGAAGTCATTCGATGATTTTTACCCCAAAAAAAACCACAGAATCGAACTCAAAATTCTCTCTCAATTACATCAAAAAGTGATCATAAATTCAACACAAAATAAATAAAAAAACATCTTTGAAATAAATCTCAACATGTTCGAATTCAAAAACGAAATTATTTTTCAAAATAATTTCGTTCCCTAATCATAAATAAATAAATAGGGCGCCCCCTAACCTCACTGAGCGATTGATTTCAAGTGCATAGGGGACCGGAGTTAAGGGGCAGCACTTCCAAAAAAATCCTTAGTATAAAAAAATAATTGTTGTTGGTTTATTTCTTACAATAAAATGAAATTCGTCGCAGATCAAAATTTAATATTATTTTATTTTATTCTTTAATAAATAAAATCATGGAAATACGCACATGAAACACTAGATGTATATTTGTAGGCACTATTCGAATCGCACGTGCCACCCGACGAGAAATACCTCTTCGAGAATTACATGGCGTGATGTTTTGACAATGTACTATGAGTTCGTATGCGCTTTCGAAGTTTGCTTTTTGCAATTGTTCACTACTTATTTTATGTTAAAAACGTTTTATCACTACATAGTAGAGGTATAAAACAAAGTCGCTATCCGCCGTCTCTCCCTATGTATGTTTAGATCTTTAAAATTACGGAACGGATTTTGATGCGGTTTTTTTAATAGATAGAGTGATTCTTAAGGAAGGATTGTATGTATAATACATTCATATTGAACCCGTACGAAGCCGGGGCGGGTCGCTACTTTGTTTATATTACCGACTATTGTATTACCGAGCCAAAAACAGAACCATTTTACTTTGGGACGATAACGACATAGATTTCAAGGTGTATGGTCATCAAGATTAAGAGTGTGTACCAAATATCAGATCGATCAGCACGGTTTGCGTGGTGGTCGCGGGTTCGATTCCCGCACGGAACAATAACAAAGTCACGTAATGATAATTACATAAATACTGCTCGAAATAAGTCACAAGCTACTTGGAAGATAATAAATACAAATAAATTTAATGTCCCTAAAGATCAAATGCAACAGATAACTGTTGATGGTAATATAATAACTGAACCTAAACAGATTGCTAACTATTTCAACAATTTCTTCATTGACAAAATTAAAATTTCCGCACCAAATAATCCAAGATCTCGAATAACGCGCGAAATTCCATTCGAACCAAATTCTATATTTATGTATCCAACTATACCAGCAGACATATACAGAATAATTAAAGGCCTCAAGAACACAAATAGTACTGGATATGATGATATATCAACAAAAATATTAAAACACGTATCTACTAAGTTATCGTATATTCTTAGTCATATAATAAATTTAAGTATAACAAATGGAGTATTCCCAGAAAAACTGAAATTAACTGTAATTAAACCTTTATTTAAAAAAGGCAATAAAAATGAGGTGAACTGCTACCGCCCAATAGCTCTTGTACCAGTCATATCAAAGATATTTGAGAAAGTGATCCATGATAGTATTTACAATTATTTTGAGAAAAATAACTTATTTTGTACCGAACAAATTGGTTTTCGTAAAAATAAATCGATTAATATAGCAGTATATAATTTTCTACAAAACATATTAACTGACATGGATAAAGGCGGACAAACATGTGCATTGTTTATGGACCTCACAAAGGCATTTGATTATGTGGACCACAAAATACTCCTTAATAAATTGTACGCTTACGGTGTCAGAGGAAATATACATAACTTGATTAAATCATACTTAGGTAATAGATCACAAGTAACGCAAATAACAAGGATATGTCCCTATGCCAAAAAAAATATAAATTATTCATCCTCATGTAGAAAAGTAATATCTGGAGTTCCACAAGGAAGTGTACTGGGCCCGCTTCTTTTTATAATATACATTAATGATCTCCCAAAGGCCAATAAATACAACATGATTTTGTTTGCTGATGACAGTACTATAATGTTCACAGGAGATAGTAAATCACGCATGGAACTTGAGATAAACATGACTTTAGAAAACATCATAAATTGGCTAACATAAAACAATCTACACATAAATCTCAACAAAACAAATTTCATGACATTCAGAAATAGAGTTAGTAAAATAGCAAACATGAATATAAATTATTGCGACACCAAGATCCAAGAAGTTGACGTTACGAGATTTCTGGGTATATACATAGACAACAATATAAATTTTAAGGAACATATCCATCTACTGTGCACTAAATTGAATGCCTTTTCTTATGCATTGTTCAAAATTAAACAAACGGTTAATATTTCTACAGTCCTTACAGCCTACAATGGCTATGTTGTACCTATTTTGAAGTATTGTGTTATTTTTTGGGGCAATACTACCAATAAAGAAGCTGTGTTTAAAGCCCAGAAGAGATGTATCCGAGCCATAACTAGTATAAAAATAACTGACAGCTGTAGACCATTGTTTTTGAAATTAAATATTCTTACTTTACCTTGCATATATATATTCGAAGTTATAATGTTTGTTAGAAGGAATACACACTATTTTAATAAGTTACACAGTAAAAGACACAAATTCAATGTATGTCTACCAAGCAACAAAACAACATTATTAAATAAAAGTATATTATGTATGGCTCCACGCATATATAATCATTTACCAAATTCATTTCTGGGCATAAGTGATGAAAATATATTTAAAAACAATGTTAAAACACTGTTACTGAAAAAAGCATATTACTCTGTCACAGAATATTTACAGGATAAGCTTATATAATGTTACCTCATTTGTAAAATACTAGTTTATTGGTGCCTAATATGTGTTATTGTATCTTTCTTTTAAATTTGCATGCCTTTAAGGTAGAATATGGTTAATGGACACTATTTTGTATTTATAAGACCTTTTTTTTTGTACCCATGTTCGCAAATGAATAAATGATTTGATTTGATTTGATTTGATTTGACAACTCTTTGTGTGATCCACACATTGTTGTCCCGGATCTGGGTGTCATGTGTATGTGATATTGTATGTTTGTAAACGCATCCACGACACAGGAGAAAATCCTAGTGTGGGGCAACGTTTTTGTAAAAAAAAGAATAAGAAAGATCTGTCGTCAAGAAGAGGGTGAAATACCAAATTACTAGACCCAAACAAA
Source organism: Spodoptera picta (assembly GCA_038387885.1). NCBI lineage: Eukaryota > Metazoa > Arthropoda > Insecta > Lepidoptera > Noctuidae > Spodoptera > Spodoptera picta. The sequence goes on along the minus strand of JAZHFQ010000252.1, from coordinate 693,380 downwards.
CACACGGGGCAAGCTAAATAAGGCTGTTTAATAAAAATACACCCACTAACATTCCCCTTAACAATTTATTCCATATGATTACGTCCCCTCGCCGGGGTGCTCTCAGACCAGCAGTATTAGAGTTAAAAAAGCATAGTACACGCGCTTATTGCATTCCTCGGCACCACATTGGGTGGTGGGTGGAATGGCTACGAAAATTAATCGTTTGGCAAAATAGAATACATTTGTAATCACCACTTCTTCCCGCGGGTGTCATATACCCGACTAACAAGGAGCAGAGTTCCCTAAGATCAGGGGGCTTACTCTTGAATCCAATTCCGATCGATCGACATTGGTATTGTGAAATTTCGTACTCTTGAGTTGCAACACTAGCGCCCATTGCATCCGTATTGCGCAAATATTGAATGAACTAAGTGGTATTGAGTTTGGCTTTACATTCCTTACTCTGAATGCTATTTTAACAGCTACAATTGTGATTGTATAGTGTTGACATTGAGTAATTATTGAGATTTTATTGGATTGAAATTGCATTGACATTGAGATTGGTTTCAAGAGTAAGCACCCAGATCAGGAGCATCCTCCGACCAGGGAGCTTACTCTTAATGAGGCAGTGGTATCACTCCGGTCGAGCCGGCCCATTCGTGCCGAAGCATGGCTCTCGCTGTCCCCACTGGTGCATGAGCTGTCATTTGATATGTAACTTGTATCGTCACAATGGCAAACCCTCTTATGTAGAGGGGTATCATAGTGCAGCACTGGACTGTCACCCGCTGTAGATGATTATTACGTTGACAAAGGGCGAAGACCTTTTTTTTAAGGGGGGAAATCATCAAATGACTTCTCCCGCCTTGGGTTGACAAGACTCTATCAGTAGATAGATTCTGTAGAAGATAAGAGACAAATATCTATATACATATCATTTTTTGTAAGGGGGGAAAATCATTGAATGACTTCTCCCGCCTTGGGTTGACGAGAGGGAGTGTCAGACTCTTACTGACTAAAAACCACCCCGTTCCTACTCCTGCACTTCGAGCCGGAGAAAGGACGAAGACCTAACAACAAACTTTTGTGTTTATAATAAGTATCGTTGGCCGAGTGGTCGCAACTCCTGTTGTTGCAGGTGTTGTAGTTGTTGCAGCGGTTTTGGAACGTTTTATCGGCCTTGTCCTGATTTATTCTCATTGTGGACGGAATATTACCAGATTATTTATTTCCTGACTGCCTCGTTGGCCGAATGGTTGCAAGTGCGACTGCCGGGCAAAGGGTCTCTGGTTCGATTCCCAGGCCAAGCAAAGTATTACTGGATTTTAAAAAATTCTCAGTAGTAGCACGGAGGCTGGTATTGTGCCCGGTATATGGCAATAGGCTCACCCCCTATTACATGGGACTCATAACATAAATAGTGAAAAGTGTGTGTTACATTTTACATTGTACAGTGGCCTTATGTGCCTACTCCTTCGGGGATAAAAGGCGTGATGTTGTGTGTGTAATAAGTATTAGTTGAGATTTTAACTAGAATCCATCTTCTGGTTAAATATGCAGGGCTGCAGATTATCGTGACGTTGATGCATCGCTCGCATTATAATGCTAGCCAAGTTATAATAAAATGTCGCCTAGATTTATTCATGTCGTTTTATAAAGGAACTTTACCTTTCTACAAGCGGCTTTGTCCACGTACCCATGAGGTACAAAGTAGGCTTTGTACTATTCCCTGTCACAATCTCCACTCTGTTCTCAAATTTTATCCCGATCCCGTCAGGCATTTTAACGTGATTTTTTTATGGCATAAGTCGGTAAACGAGCAGACGGATCACCTGATGGTAAGCAATCGGCGTCGCCCATTGACACCTGGAACACCAGAGGCGTTACAAGTGCGTTACCGGCCTTTTGGCAGTTTGAGGATCGTTGGGGATTCAGGAATTGGGGAGATTGGGGAAGGGGAGGGTAATTGGGCCTCCGGTAACCTCACTCACACGACGAAACACAACACAAGCGTTGTTTCACGTCGGTTTTCTGTGAGGCCGTGCTATCACTCCGGTCGAGCCGGCCCATTCGTGCCGAAGCATGGCTCTCCCACACTATTCAGTCATAAATATATACACAGACTCACTCAGGCTGTCAGTTTGATCTGTACTCTGTATTTATATGTATGTATCTGACTGCCTCGTTAGCCGAGTGGTCGCGAGTGCGACTGCCAGGCAAGAGGTCTCGGGTTCGATTCCCGGGTCGGGCAAAGTATTACTGGGTTTTTGAAAAAAATTCTCAGATGTAGCACGGAGCCTGGAACTGTGCCCGGTATATGGCAATAGGCTCACCCCCTATTACATAGGACACATAACATAAATAGTGAAAAGTGGGTGTTACTTCTGTGACTACTTTATGGCCTGAAACACAGGTTTTTACTGAAACCTACCTCAGGCGGGACGCTACAGTTCAAAAAAAAAAATACCTAATTGTACTCATCCTAAATTTATCTTTGATTATTTCAATGTAAGTTGTTTTTTATATTTTTTTAGTATTTATAATTTACCATAATTGTATAATAATTAGACTACTGTTACATCTTTTGGAAATCTTTGTGTTTAATAAACGATTTTTTAAACGATTAAACTTCTGTGTGCACCTCTGCCTACCCCTTCGGGGATAAAATCCGCCATTGGCTGAGCTGATTTTAATATAGTATTCAGCTTAGAAGCAAGTTTTAGTATATTGACCGGTTTACAAAATGAAGTTGAAGTCGGTTTTTTAAGACTGACTGCCAAAAAAAACTACTGAAGGTAAATCCTCCGCTAACGCCGGTCACCGGTGACCCCCATGGCGTTTAACGTGTTAACCAATTTTTTCGCAATAAAGATTAATTATTATGTTTTCGGCTTACTTACGTAACTGTTTGACGAGGAACTCGACTAGTTTCAAGCCATGCTAGAGGCTCATATTCATGAGCAGCATACCGCGACCCGCGACGCGGCGACTGTCGCGCTGCTACTGTTCCTCGTCAATTAGTTACGACCGAAGGTTTAATATAAACACAACAAAGGTTTCTTTGCCTACCTTCCTATTAGTTAATTGTTTATGTGTCTTGTTGCAGATGAGGTACACTTGGACCTGGCCAGGACGTGGTTGACACTATGGAGATCTACTGGGTGCTTCTGGCTGCCGTCTTCATTGCTGCACAGGCACAGAATAACCGCAGTAAGTACATAATTCCGGGCTTCGGGGATCGCGGGACGGCGAGCACGGGTAGCTCGCTGCCAGACCTGAACCAGACCCGAGCGTACTGCGCGTCGCGTCCCGCGCGTGTCTCAAAGAGTCATCAGACCACCACGAATTCAAAGTCAAAGTCAAAATCATTTATTTCAATTAGACCAAAAAGGCACTTTTAAACGTCAACAAAAAAAATTGAAATGTAAAGCTATTTGCTCATTCCAAGGTGTAGATTCCTATGGAGAAGAACGAGCAAGAAACTCCATAGGTTACTCTTTTCCAATCAGGTTCACAATACAATTCTCTAGTTAGGTACATAGTTTTGTTGTTTTGATTGTAACGCAAGCGTTGTTTAACATCGGTTTTCTGCTCGGCCGTAGTTTCACTCCGGTCGAGTCGGCCCAGCAGGGTCGAACCATGCCTCTCCCACACTTATTCACATATCCACACTTCTCGCCTCACTCAAGGCGGGAGGAGCCATTGAATGAGTTTCTCCTATCAAAAAAAAATTTTTGTATCACATAGCTCGCTCGATTTGATTCTGGTACGGTAAAGCAGAATTTGAATTCCTAAAGTTGGAATATGGTGTCTGGAATTGTGCCCGGTATATGGCAATAAACTCACCTCCTATTACATGGGACTCGTAACATAAATAGTGAAAAGTGGGTGTTACATTGTACAGTGGCATAATGTACACCTCTGCCTACCCCTTTGTGAAATAAAAGGCGTATACAACCCCCCTTTTCTATTTCATGAGGCGAAAACCATTAAAACGAAACAGTGCCACTTCCCTCGGAAATAATAAATATGGCGATCCTACCGGAAGTAAGGATCCGTTACGTCACGTCCGGTAGCAAAATGTAACACGATGGTAGATAATTGGATAATCTTGTTTCGGTTAGTATTTATTTGTTTATTGGATGTTTACGTAGTTATTGCCACTTTGTCTGCCTCGTTGACCAAATGGTCGTATAGTCGCAAGTGCGACTGCCGGGCAAGGGGCAAAGTAAAATGGGTTTTTAAGAAAAATCTCAGTCGTAGTACGGAGTCTGGAAATGTGTCCGATATATGGCTATAGGCTCACACCTATTACATGGGACTCGTAACATAAATAGTGAAAAGTGGGTGTTACATAGTACAGTGGCATTGAGTACCGTAATGTGCACCTTTGCTTACCCCTACGGGGATAAAAGGCGTGATGTTATGTTATGCTAGGTTAGTTATTGCCATTATTAGTGTTTATGGTCCCGCCACTATTAATTTTGTTAAACTAGCCTCCCTCGCGCGTTTTCAACCTCTACTCAGTAATATCAGTACAGAAATCTGTACTTTAATATATAAAAGCTAAACAGTTTGTTGGTTTGAATACACCAATCGCCGGAACTACTGGTTCAATTTGATTTTTTTACGAATTCTCCATTTATGGAGGATAGCTGTAGTCTATAAAACATCACGCTACGATTAATACAAGTCGAGGAGAGACTAAAACCGCGCGGCAGTTGCTAATGAGATGATGAAAAACATAACATAACATAACATCACGCCTTTTATACCCGAAGGGGAAGGCAGGGGTGCACATTATGCCACTGTGCAATGTAACACCCACTTTTCACTATTTATGTTATGAGTCCCATGTAATAGGGGGTGAGCCTATTGCCATATACCGGGCACAATTCCAGACTCCGTGATATTACTGAGATTTTTTTAAATCCCAGTAATACTTTGCCCGACTCGGGAATCGAACCCCCCGGCAGTCGCACTTGTGACCACTCGGCCAACGAGGAAATGATGAAAAACTTTGCTCAAAAGTGGTCAAATATATCTTAGACATCTGCCCGCACTCTATCGACAAGTATAAGTGCTATAGACATATTAAATCACTCTTTGAAAACTTTCTATTCATTCTATAAAACTTTAGGCCATATATTATATTTCCTTCAATAGTTCCAAATGGGAATTTAAATATGGATGCCAACGAGAAACGATTGGATTTGAAATATTCGAAATATATGTTTTGCCATTACAATTCTCCCTTTGTCCATTTTTAAATAACAGAATATGCATCCCCACTATAAGATGGTTGGCAGGCCACTACTGTGCACTTCTCTCGCAGCTTCCTGCCTCGCACAGCAAAACTGTGAAATTAAATTAAATTAAATTTGTTTATTGGCATACACAAGTTAGATTACATGTAGACATGGAAGCGAACAGCATTCACATAGTTACAAATACGGCAGAGGTGCCCGTGGGCCCCAAACTAGGCACAGCCTGTATCTTGGTGGCCCAATGGTGAAGGTTTAGACTAATTAGTTCTCGAGTCATGTTTGTGACACAGTGCAACCATACAACAAAAAAAATAATGAACTGAAAAATGATACGAAAGTGATTAACAAATAATAAACAAATTTTGAGTAAGAAATACAAGTGATTAGCTAATCAGGCAAATGCAGTAGGTATAACAAAGTATGCAGACATGAAGGATAACGTGTTTCATTATGAAACTGGTTCACTGTAGGTAAACTTGTAAGAGCTAGCAGCTCATTACCCTATACTGCATTTGGAAAATAACATCGGAAACCATAATAATAAATAAATAAAAATAACTAGGACTAGGATAGGGCAGAGGGTGTGTGTGTGTGTGTGTGTGTGTGTGTGTGTGTGTGTGTGTGTGTGTGAAATGATCTATCGTCGGCGGTATTTCCGAACCGATACGACCTTCAAACCTTCAAGAAAAGAAAGTACTCCTTTTTAAAAAGCCGGCAACGCACCTATGACTCTTCTGGTGTTGCGGGTATCTATGGGCGACGCTGGTCGCTTACCATCAGGTGATCCGTCTGCTCGTTTGCCTCCTATTCCATAAAAAAAGGGTTTTTATAATGGGAGCTATAGCAAATGGCGCTAATTCAGCAAGAGGTCACTTTGTACAATCACTGCACGCGTAAATGTAGTCTGTGTTACCATATGTGTGTGTAGACCATAATGTATCACTGTTCCAAATTTAAACCGATCTTTTTAGCCGTTTAGACGTTGTTGAGGGTACTCATGTTTGGCCTCCCAGCCTTTTCTTTTCTATCCCGATGGAAATCCTCATGGACTTCCCACGTAGTGCGGACGACAAGGGGGCGTGTCGGACTCTTACCGGCTAAAACCACCGCGGTGTTCCTTCACTGCCTATGACCGTGACCCGGGTTGCCCTTACGGAACCCATCACATTGGCCTGCGAGCCTTAATATTAAATTTGATAAAACATGCACACAAACGTATAGTTGTAATATCAGTTTTTTTAAGGGAAAAAATCATCGAATGACTGCTCCCGCCTGGGTGAGGCGGGATGGAGTGTCAGACTCTTACTGACTAAAAACCACTCCGTTCCTTCTCCTGCTCGTCGAGCCGGAGCCCCGGTAACACGTTAGGTTCTCCGCAACTCCGAATCGGCATCGGCCCTGTTGGGCCCCATCTGTGGTGGTTTGATGGCTTTTTGAGGCGCGCGCGGAACACGACGTGCTGTACGCTCGGGCCTGGTTCTAGTCGGACGGGGAGCCACCCATGCTCGCCGTCCGCAGGCCCGCGGGCTATAATATCAGTAAAATAAGATTACCTAGATATTATTTTAATATGTAATTTTAATAAAAAATGATTATTTTTCTATTTCCAGATGACGGACCTCGGTTTTTGTCCAGAGGTCACTCGTTTCGTACTGTAGTCGGAGACACTTTGCTGCTGCCATGTCAAGTTCAAAACTTGGGTAAGTACAATACATTACTCAATTTAACTCGTCGAGTACCGTCATTGTAGACACAATTATAGAACAATAGGTTGCGGTCACCGGTGACCGCTTGGTGTTTGACAGTTTAAGACCTTCTCATCATCTTCAGGTGGAAGAAAGAAAAAAAGAAAAACCATTTATTTTGCTACGACACACAACGAGAATTTAGAAACACAAAAAAGCCCATGGTGCGTCGCAGCGCAAAAGGCTGGAGCTCAGCTTAATACCGTGGACCGGGCACAGAGGCTCGAGCCCACGGCGCTGATTTCCAGCACCAGCCCGTTATAGTACTTACTAGTTACACCTACGGTAACGCTGTTCGGAGCACAGCATGATGTAAATAACAAAATTAATATAAAAGTGAAAACAAAATCAACAGAACCAATTACTGCCAAAAACCTAAATAAATAGATACAAAATAAATAATTAAAATAATTACTCGATTTTAGACTGTCTCATCATTATCATCTTCAGCTGGAAGACGTTCACTGCTTCATACCCTATCATTATCATTACATATTCGTTTATCAGCCACGTACCGTCCACTGCCACCCACAGTCTTCCCCCACAGACTACACAGCGTGAGGTTGGAAGCGACCTGCAAGTTGCGACTGTCTGCGATCTTGGTTTAAAAAAATTAGGCTAAAATCCGTTTCTCCTTGTACACAGGTTCTCTAGTCCTCCTATGGCGAAGAGGGCCAGCAGTGCTGACAGCTGCCAGTCTGATGGTGACAAGAGATGAAAGATTTCGACTCGTGGACGGCTACAATTTGCAGATCACTGATGTAGGACCACAGGTAAAAATCCTCAATCCATACTACGCAATCGTCAATCATCAATAGTCAATCATCAATCGTCAATCATCAATCGTCAATCATCAATCGTCAATCATCAATCGTCAATCATCAATCGTCAATCATCAATCATTAATCACCAATCATTAATCCGCAACTCTCAACATCGAAATCCACAATTCCTTTATGGTTTATATTAAAAATTTCGTGAGACATGCTAAATTAATTATTAAGTATTCGGCTTTCTCACGTAACTGTTTAACTAGGAATTAGACTAGTTTCAAGCCGTGCTAGGGGCTAATTTTCCCGAGCGTACGGCGCGCGTCGCGTTACGCGCGCGCTTAAAAAAGCCATCAGACCACTACGGATGGGGTCCAACAGGGTTGATGCCGATTCGGAGTCGCGGAGAAGCTAACGGATTACCGGGGCTCCGGCTCGAAGCGCAGGAAAAGGACTGGGGTGGTTTTTAGTCAATAAGAGTCTGGCACTCCCTCCCGCCTCAGCCAGGCGGGAGCAGTCATTCGATGATTTTCACCCCTTCAAAAATTATGGTTTGTTTATAAACATTTGACTAAAAATTTAAGAGGAGTACATTTTTATTTTAAACGGTTTCAATGCGCTATATTCTACCAATGAAGCTCTTTCATTTGATATCCATAATGGAGGTAGTTGTGGAACATTAGATTGTATTGTACTAGCTTTTATCCGCGGCTTCGCTCGCGTCACAAAAGGATAAAAAGTAACCTATGTGACATATACCAATACATACAGCGCCATCTATACCAATACTTTTATTTTCTCTCGGGAATATCTCATTTTTCCGGGATAAAAAGTTCCCTATTATTTAACCCGGACTTCTAACTTTACGTCTGCAAAAATTCAAACCAATCGGTTAAGTAGGTACGACGTGAAATCGGAACCAACAAACAAACAAACTCACTTTCCGATTTATAATATTAAGTAAGGATGGTCGTCAAGATTAAGAGTGTGTACCAAATATCAGATCGATCTGTCGACAGGAAGGCGATGATATTCCAATTCCTAAAGACCCAAATAAACAAACGGGGCAAGCTTAATGAAACCATTTAAAAATACCTCTATTTTATAAGAAGAAAAATCAACGACCTAATATTTTCTTCCGATATTCTTTTATTTTGGCCGACTCATGAATTTTAATTAACACTAAATCAAGTAATTTCTACAATCAGTTGATTAAATCTTCATCTAACGTCTTATAAAAGATCTTTTGAATAAATTAGATTATTTTCTTGTCATCCTACTAACCTATTGTAGACGCGAAATTTTATGAGGATATTACCTATGTTTTTTGTTTATGGGATAAGCCGGTAAACGAGCAGACGGAACACCTGATGGTAAGCAATCGGCGTCGCCCATTGACATCTAGAATACTAAAGCCGTTAAAAGTGCGTTACCGACCTTTTAGGGATTTAGGGACTTTTATTTGATCATTGTTGGGGATTTAAGGATTGGGGAGGGGGATAGAGTGCTCACGCTACGAAACACAACGCTGTGGTTTTTTGACTATGGTTTTCTGCTCGTTGGTGGTATCTCCTGTTTCGAGGTAAGTAGTAAGTTAGTTTCGAGGGAAGTCCCTCGAAACCGAAATTCACCGAGGAAAGTCCCTCAGTGCATTTCGGCAGGAGACAGAATGAATTAAGCAAAAATAATGTAGCTAGTACAACTAGCTAGACATTTACTTAATAACCATCCTAAAAATCCCTTAGAAATAGTTGTAAACGGCTTTAAAATTCAAATCCCGCCTTTATGGGCCACAAATATCCTTTATAATACTAAAAATCGTTCTACAAATTTCGGTAGCCGTCAAAAAATGCTAAATAGCACCCTAAACGGTAATTGGCTAGGGAAAATATGATAATAGCCGCATAAAAACCTTTGTGGTTATACATCCTCGTTATTTTTTATGTGTTGCAACACTGAGGTACGATTTCCCGCGCAATTTTAGTCGGCCATGATGGTTTTTTTATATTTTTTATTTTGCAAGTTGTTGTTTTTTGTGAAAGGTTGTTTTTATTTTGATTGACTGGTTTGATGGTTGAGTTGTGAGTGGTGTGATGGCTGACTGACTCATTGGCCGAGTGGTCGCAAGTGCGACTGCCGGGCAAGGTTTATATTCCCGGGTACGGCAAAGTATTAAAGGATTCTTTAAAAAATTCTCAGTTGTACTACGGAGCCTGAAATTGTTCCCGGTATATGGTAATAGGCTCACCCCCTATTACATGGGACTCATAACATAAATAGTGAAAAGTGTGTTTTACATTATACAGTGGCATTAAGTGCCGTAACGTGCACCTCTGCCTACCCCTTCGGGGATAAAAGGCGTGGTGTTGTGTTATATATGTAATAACCGAGTAGAAGGCGCGATTTGAGTTTTGAGTCCTGGATTTTTTGATTATTTTCGATTTATTACTGATAATAGAAACAATTGAATACATCACTTATAGTATTTGAAAATAGTACGCTATTGTATAGTGTCTACCAGTAGATAGATTCTGTAGAAGATAAGAAACAAATATCTATATACATATCATATTTTTAAGGGGGAAAAATCAATTAATGACTGCTCCCGCCTGGGTGAGGCGGTGTCAGACTCTTATTGACTAAAAACCACCCCGTTCCTTCTCCTGCACGTCGAGCCGGAGCCCCGGTAACCCGTTAGATTCTCCGCGACATATACATATTATTATAATAAAACTGTAGAAGTGTAAATTCTGTACATTAAAAATATAAAAAAAAAATAATAAGGCGTGTTACTAGATACCGAACACAAAAATGTGATTAAAAAAAATTTGTCTGTCTGTCTGTCTGTTTAGTCATGTATCACGCAAAAATTACCGGTTCGATGACGATGATACTTCGTAAGATTATACTTAAGTATTCTGGGCACAATACTGGGTACTTTTTATCCCTAAAAACTATATATACGAAAAAACAAACTTAATTGTGCGGCTCAATCCCTAGACCAAGTTACTGCACTAAACGCAAATATAACTTTGTCGAATGTTAGGGTTGCACGCAGTGAACTTTAGCTGTAACTTGTAGGGTCGATGGTTGAAATTAGCTTGAACCGATATTATAAATATGAAAATACGTAAGCTTGTGTATATGAGTCTACTAGAATCAAAAACCGCAATGTCCATAAAAAACTCAAATTGAGTTGTCTATGGCATATAAATCTCCAGTGAAAAAATAAAACTTTTATTTATTCAATATGAAACTAAAACCGCAATGTCTTATAGAAATTTACATTCAAAAATCAATGTTTGCTACAAAAACAGCATTGTCCACTTGTTTATGTATCCGAACAAGCATTGTCCATCACAACCAATCACAGGCCCGTAAGCAGTATGGCGGATTATGGAATTTGCTGTTACGAGTGCTCTCGTTTACTTCGTTTTTGACGTGTTAAAACAGATTTGTAAGCCATAATTTTTACACATAGTGAACTATGGAATGTTATCCCCAAGAGGTGGACAATAAATGTGCTCGAAAACGCCGAGTTAATAGAGCAAACTGGCAAAAAAACAAGACCAAAAATGACCGGTGAGTAAACCACGATCAGATAGTTTTGATACGTTGTTTTTTTTTAAGTTTTCAAACTTAGTTTATAATGACTTTTTAACGTCGTTTATTGTACAATTTATTTACAAAAATGAAATTTTCACCCCATTAACATAAAATTTGCATTTTTTTTCTTAATAGAGTTCAAGTATTTTATTTATAGACTAATAAAATATCTTTGCGAATAAAATCAAAGTCTACTATATTTTTTGGCCAAAGTTCATTATTTAATTTTTTTTATACACAAATATGTTTTAATTTCATACAAAAATTGCCTATCACACTTTACTAAACGTACTTAAATATGACGTATTTAAGTACGTAACTGAGTACAGATCTGAAATTTTGTTGTTTCAGATACGCTCCAAAAGACTTACCTGTTAAGCCAACATGTTCACATAGAGACAAAAAGCTGCAGTGCTCTGAAATTAGTATGAATGACTTACAATCTTTTCATGAATCTTTTTACGCCGTAAACGACAAAGTAAATCAAGATATGTTCATATTAAAACATGTTATAGCTGTGAAAACAAAACGTCGTCGTCCTCGGTCTAATACTAAGCGTTACAATTCTAGAGCTATGCAAAGAATGTACAGGATTTACTGTAAATCTCAAAAAAAGATGATATTTGTTTGCCAAAAAGCTTTTTTACAAATATTGCACATCAAAAGGTATCGGATAGAAAATGTGGTAAAGAAGTATTATTTAGAAGGCAAATGCCCAAAGGAAAACCGTGGTGGTGACCATAAGTCACATAAATACAAAGATAAAAAACAAAATGTAATTTCATTCATAAAGAAATTTAAATGCAATGAAGCTCATTACTGCAGAGGCAGTTCTAGGCGAATGTATTTGTCGTCGGAATTGAGCATAAATAAAATGGCCAAAATGTATAATGACCAGACACCTGAACCTCTCAAAGTAAAGGCCTTATATTTCCGAAACATATTTAACACATGTTTCAATTTAGGATTTGGGTCACCACGTGTTGATGTATGTTCAACTTGTTTGCAGTTGACGGAAAAAATAAAAGTCGCCAAAGAGCCTGATAAAAGTCGGTTGATGATTGAAAAAACAGTTCACAAGAGACGTGCAAAGGCATTTTTTGATATGTTGAAAATAGAAGACCCTTCAATAAAAATAATATCCTTTGACTGCCAAAAAAATATGGTACTACCTAAAATTCCTGATCAGAGTACCTATTACTCGAGACAACTTTATTTTTTTAATTTCACGATTGTAGAAGGCAGTTCAAAATCATCATTGACGAAACAAAATATATTCAGTTACTGCTGGACCGAAGATGAATACGCCAAGGATTCAAATCTTATTTCATCTGCAGTTTTTCATCGACTTTGTAATACTGAATTTACACCTGAATGTAATTTACTTCGGATTATGGCGGATGGATGCGCAGGACAGAATAAAAACTCTACATTAATAGCTATGCTTTCTAAATGGTTAGTCCATCACGCACCAACGCAAATTAAAATTATAGAGATAGTGTTCCCCGTAGTGGGTCACTCATTTCTTCCCGCTGACCGAGTTTTTGCCCACATTGAGAAGCAACTGCGAAAAATGGAAAATATAATAAATCCTAGTGAATACATAGATGTAGTAAGTCAACATGCAACGGTTATTAACGTAGCAACAACATGTCAAATCTTCGACTGGAAAAGCACTTTAAAAGACATATTTTTGAACGTTGGTAAGTGGCATGTACCTTTTGCTAAATGTAAAAGATTTTATTTAAAAAGAAGCAGCAAATGTAGTGGTATGGTGGGCCTTCAAGGTGAATTGCACTATCGACAAGACTTAGGACAGTATAAAAGTATTTGTAAAAAAAATAAAACCTCTGCTATGATTGCACCGAATATAATGACACAAGGAGTGTCAATAAAACAATTAAAACTGAGAGACGTCGACCAATTACTTAAAACTCATTACGGCGATGATTGGCGCAGTTTAGATACCTTAGGATATTTTGCTCGAGTACTGCCACACGATATTCCAATACATCATAATGTTGGTGACGACGGGGACGACGAAGAATCGATGTGCCAAGTCCAAGAGGAGCTACCGTCATTAATAATTTAGTTTGATATCTTTATATATTTTTTTTAATTCATTAAACTTTAAGTACGTAATATCTTTTTTTAATTTTTAAATAAAAGTACCGCTAATTTTGAAATGATTTCGATCACCCATATTATAATAATTTATTTTGCACGATAGTACATACAGTTTAAGGTAAATATACAATACTATGGTGACACCAGCACCCTTACTAAGTTGCCAAGACAACTTGTGTTAAAGTGCTAGGCCCAACCCTTAATTTCATTTAACTTATTGGCATTTATGTACATAACATGCCAATTTGCACTTATACAAAAGGTTAATTATATGGCACGCATAATTTATTCGCATATAATGTGCCACACTCAAAAACAGGGTCGTCAACAATATTTAGTCTGGCGAGATGGGCTCGGGGACAAACATGTCCTAATCTCATGCGCGTCAGATTTTAGTACTTTAAATAATATTTTAAATTTTCAAATTCTGTAAGTACTATAAAAACAATGAAAATTGATTTTAAATAAAACATAACCTCTCGTTATGATCCTTGTGAGTACCTATGTAATATATAACTATTTTGGTTGCTTAATGATTACTTACACAGTGTTCAGTATTTGACTGGATAACCGCCGTAAAAGATACACTGTTAAATGTCGGCAAATGGCATGTCATGAGTTCATTCCGACGGACAAACAGACAGACGTGGCCGGAGGACTTCAACTTATAAAATATTTTAAGGATTATAGTCTTTGCTATTCAAAGTATCAATACTAAGCAGGCGTAGTACATAAAAATAGGTATGTTTCAAAATAAGCAATGTCCATCAGACGCGTGCAACAAAAACAGCAAAGTCCAGTGGTTTATTTCAAAAACAGCAAAGTCCAGATTATTTATTCTATTTTCTTGTTACTGTGACGAATCTACGTAATTCCATTAATATGGGACCATCACATGATATATTAACTTTATTTTTGTTATAGTACACAAACCACTGAATGTACTAAAGATCAATAATTCAAAATAGAGGTATTGTGAAAAAAACATAGATACGGACATTGCGGGTTTTGATTCTAGTAGACTCATATGTTTGTTACTTTAAAGATAAGCATACAGAAGACAGACAGAAAAAGTGATTTTGTTTGATTCATCTAATTTGTAACTTCTCAATTCCAGGATGCCGGTGACTACGTCTGTCAAATCTCAGATCGTGTAGCCAGAGACCAGGTGCATACTGTGGAAGTATTAGTCCCTCCGAGCGTGAGAGCGTCGCCCGAGTCTCGGCACGCGGCCGCCAGGAGAGGTGGCGCTGCTGTGCTCGAATGTCGCGCGGCTGGCAACCCCGTACCAACTGTCACTTGGCATAAACTTGTAAGTGTCTATGATTTGTGTAAATAAAATAGAAAATTATGACAATAATAACAAAGGACTAGGGGGAACCCCCTAGTCCTTTCCTTATCATACCACAAGACAATCGGCGAAGCGTCACCGATTCATGGTGGATGTCCCACCCACACGCACGAAGCGCTTCGCATCAAGCTTCCTTGTGCGTACTGCTAAGGAGTGGAATTCTTTGCCAAAGTCTTACTTCCTGAAGGGTATAACCTGGGTGTCTTCAAGGCTCGAGTGAATAGGTTGCTTATGGGACGACGTGCTCCATCGTAGACCGCGTCATCACTTACCACCAGGCGAGATAGTGGGCATACGTCGGCCCATTAAATATATAGTCTGTCAGTAAAGATAGGAGCTCGGTCTAGGAAATACAGAGACTGACAAAGAATTCCACTCCTTAGCAGTACGCACAAGGAAGCTTGAAGCGAAGGACTTCGTGATTCGACGATTCAAAAGTGCATAATTAAGTATTAATTTATTGACTGCACGATTGGTGCGGTGGCTGGGCAACCGGCTGCCGTGCAACGTTTCGCGGGTTCGATTCCCGCACGGAACAACACTTTGTGTGATCCACAAATTGTTGTTCCGGGTCTGGGTGTCATTGTGTATATGAACTTGTATGTTTGTAAACGTACCAACCACAGGAGATAATCCAAGTGTGGGGCAACGTTTTTAAAAAAAAAATTGAAATAGATGCATTGACATTGACTTTGATATACCTCGAATTCTCCACATACATAATATTCCGCCTGCCTGCGGAGATTATGGCAAACCCTCTTATGTAGAGGAGACCATGATCCAGTGGACTGTCACCCGCTGCTTGTGTTAATAATGGACCTTATTTCTCTCACAATAAAGCATCACTTAGAAAATCGGAAAACAATTTGGTACCACAACATGATGTTTAGACAATAATAAACTCTATTGCTAAAGTGATAGAGCATCTTTTATATAAGTAGGTGATTCCTGTTTTCCAGAACGACACGAATACAAGACTAGGAGAGGGCCCACAGTTGCAACTGTCGAGGCTAGAGAGGGGACACAGTGGTCGATACGCTTGCACTGTCGATAACGGCGTGGGTGCACCTCTAGTCGCTGAATTCCAGTTACAAGTTTTATGTAAGTACAATCCAACAAGCTTTTGTTGTTTAATTTGCAATGTATGTGGGTGTGTATGTATGTGTGTGTGTTTGTGTGTGTGTGAAGTGGAATCTTGCAACTGAATGTTGAAGCAGATATCTTCAACCGATTGAACTGAAATTTAATATTGCTCAATTTAATTGAGGATTGGGAAGGGCTGGGTTATTGAGGATTGGACCTCCGGTAAACTCACTCACACGGCGTAACAAAACGCTTCGATTCTTTCCCATGAGGCCGTAGTATCACTGCGGCAGCGCCGACACAGCGGTGCCAAAACATGACCCTCCACTTAAAATTGTATTTTAATTTTCAGATCCACCAGAAATAACAGTAGAGAGGTCGTGGGTGCATACTGGAGAAGGTTTCAGGGCTGAACTGCTGTGCACAGTTCTGGCAGACCCACCGGCAGAAGTACGTATCTTCCATATTCATAGATAAAATATCAGAGATGGCGATGAACGTACAGGTTCAAATAGTCAGTCTTTACGCCGCTCGCGCTGTTTATGAATAATTCGCATCGCAGGCCACCACGGATGGGGCCCAGTAGGGCTGATGCGGAACGGATTGCGGATACGGAACCGCGGATAACGTTAACGGTAACCGGTAATCCGGCTCAAAGTGCAGGAGTAGGAACGGGTTGGTTTTTAGTCAGTAAAAGTTTGACACTCGCTCCCGCATCACCCAGACGGGGGAAGTCATTCGATGATTTTAGAAAAAAAGGCCACGCTAACGTCACACGTCTTACATCTGCTGTGAGCGGGAACAATATACGGTTTGAACAAAAGCACTGCTAATCGCGTCACGTGGCCACGTGACCGCTCCCGTTCAACTCGCATTCGATTATTTTTCCGGCTCATCGAAGACGCAAGACGCGTCGCGCCAGCGTTGCCGGCGACTTAAAGAAGATTCCAACGGGGTCAGAACTGACTCCAAAACAATGTGAGTCAGTGTTGAGCAAAAAACCTACTGTAAATTGATTCTTGAAGTCACTATAGATGTGCAAACCACACGAATACATATTTTATGTCAGTGTCGACTTGTAACGTTTCCGAGATATGTTAGAATCGTAGCAATTGGCGTTCCAAGTCTCTGCCTATCCTCATGGGAGAAAGGCGTGAGGTAATGATTGTGTATATGTAAATCTCTCTAAGAGTACTGTCCTGAATTGAAACTATTGTCTTTTTTTCTCCTCTATTAAATCTTCTTATTTATTTTGCGGGAACCAAGATAGTTATTCATGTCCCTGAGACGTTGGACTTCAGTGTCCCGGTGTTTACATGGTTGTATCTACTGTAGATCCTGGTGCATAGGAGTTGCAGCGATTTTGTAAGGCTGTGATGAGCTTGTCCCAAAAATCTTGATACAAAAAATCTGTTTTATGTTTCCAGGTGACCTGGTATCAGAACTCTTTCCCTCTGAGCGCCTCAGAGAGGGTCACAATGTCCGCCCGAGGAAACAACCACACTCTCCTCATTGCAAATGTTCAGCCTGAAGACTTTGGTAACTACAGGTATGGAAGTTTTGTGTAAAATAAAATGTATCTCCATTTTGTTTGATTTCGACGTTTTTTTGACTGCACGCACGGTTGATCCGGTGGCTGGGCATTTGGCACCCGCGCAACGTGTACTGTTTCCCGCACGGAACAACTCTTTGTGTGATCCACAGATTGTAGTTCCGTGTCTGAGTGTGATGTGTATGTGAACTTGTATGTTTGTAAACGCACACACGACACGGGAGAAAACCCTAGAGTGGGGCTACGTTTAAAAAAAACCAATAAAAAACATCAACTATGATTTTGTCTCGAATTAAGATTTTACCTTGATTTTGACTTTGACCTCCCTCAATTTTGAGTTCTACATTAACTTTAGCATCAGCAGCAGCTCTATAAACGTCAAAGTCTATCTTTGCTAGAGAGCCGTCCCGCTCGACGCGACGGTAACCGATGGCTCTGTGTGGCGTCGTCCGTAATATCTCGTACATTACAACTGCTCTGTGTGCCGAGACCTTGAACATTGAGTATTGATGTACGTCGACTCCCCAGTTGCGTGGCAGACAACAGCCTGGGCCGCGCGCGCCAGCACGTGGAGGTGTCGGGCCGGCCGGGCCCGGCGCGCTTCACGTCCGCACCGCTCGCTCGCGCGCACACGCGGTACTTACTCGCCTTCGCAGTCGACAGCTACCCGCCTCTGGACGAGCTCAGGCTTCTTTACCGACAGTTGGCGGTATGTATTCTGCATCTTCTTAATACATTTCATTTTAAGTGTGGGCTAATGGTTCGGCACGAATGAGCCGGCTCGACCGGAGTGATACCTCGGCCGAGCAGAAAACCATAGTGAAACAATCTCGACTGCACGGTTGGTGCGGTGGCTGGGCAACCGACTGCCGTGCTACGTGTCGCGGGTTCGATTCCCGCACGGAACAATATTTAGTGTGATCCACAAATTGTTGTTTCGGGTCTGGGTGTCATGTGTATGTGAACTTGTATGTTTGTAAACGCACCCACGACACAGGAGACAATCCTAAAATGGGGCAACGTTTTGTAAAAAAAAATGTTTGCGTTGTCTTTCCTTGTGTGAGTAAAGTTACCGGAGGCCCAATTATCCTCCCCCCCCCTTCCCCGATCTCCCGAATCCTTGAACCCCCAACAATCTTCAAATTCTTATTCCCTAAAAGCCGGTAATTGTCGAGATCGTCTAATGACTCCCTTCTTCTCCTGAACCAGCCCGTTCGTACTCCTGCAAGAGCCAGAGTCCCGGTAGCCTTTGCGGTTCTCTGTAACTCCAGTCGGGATCTTGAGGTGTGACAAAATAATAAAAAACATGAATACAGGCTTGAAAATACACCTCTACAACGAGTCACACAGGTGCGTGATTTGGGAGTTTACATGACCCCGGAGTTGTTGTTCCGTGAGCACATAATGAAAATTTGTAAGAAGGCGTATAGAAATCTAGGATTTTTATTGAGACAAACGCGAGATTTCACTAGCATCTCTACAATTCGGGCCCTTTATGACGCATTAGTGAGAAGTCACTTGGAGCACAGCGCAATGATATGGGCGCCTCATGAAAATAAGTACTCTCTGATTTTAGAACGAGTTCAGAACAAATTCACTCGTCACTTGTATTGGAAGCTGTATGGAGTGTACCCGTTGTATCCGTTAATGTATCCCTCGTTATTTGTGCTGGGTATGGTCGGGTACAATCAATTGAAGGTGCGTCGAGAGTTTACTCTTACCACCTATTTGGTGAAATTGATTCGGGGATTGGAACATAACCCAGATGTTCTTCAAAGAATCAGTTTGTGGGTACCTGACAATTATGTAAGGAGGCGGCGGCGTCCGCCTCTGTTGGCGGTGCCGGTGGCTAGGACGAACTTACTGGCGAAAGCCGCGGTTACGAAAGCTATCCGTAATATAAATGTTGTGCACGAGCAAATAGATGTTCTTACCTGTCAGCCGAGTGAATTCACAAAGATTCTGTTTTATAATTTATGTTATAGATAGGCAATAATAATGCTATTTATTTGTCTTTATTTTATTAAGTTTAATACAGGGTTTGTGTTTCTCTTCATCTCTGTAATAGTTTGGATTACTTTATTAGTTAGTAAAATCTAATATGGTGTAAGGTGTCGCTAGATTTTATAATACCTTGTTATCGCATTGGGTCCTAAACCTGTAATGTTAACTTGTGTGTGTAATAAATAAATAAATAAATAAATAAAATTATGTCTTCTTCTTGATCCATTTACCTCTATCCAACCCTGAAGAAGCTAGCAACACACTACCAGAGTTACAAGTGTTCGCAGCGTGTTGTTTTTTTATATCCTATAGCCTTCCTCGATAAACGGACTATCTAACACAAAAATTATTGGATTCGAACCAGCAGTTACCGAGATTAGCGCGGTCAAACAAACTCATTAGTTTTGTAATATTTTAGTACTGTAGCTGTTGCTCGCGACTTCGTTCGCGTGGAATTGTGATTCACAGCTCCTCCCTCATAGATGATAGCGTCATAATATGTAGCCTATATATATAGTTGATCCGACCTATTAGTAATATTCATGCAAAATTTGAAGTAAATCCATGCAGTACTTTTGGAGATCATCCCAGACATACATACAGACCAACAGACCAAAAGACAAAAATTCTAAAAACCATATTTTTGGCTTCGGTATCGACTGTAGATCACGCCCCAAGTATTCTTTTAAAAAAATAAATGTACAGTTTTGACTTTTCTACGATTTTATTATATGTATAGAAGATATGGAGTTTCTTGCTCGTTCTTCTCCATAGGAACTACACATTGGAATGAGCAAATAGCATCACTTTTAATTTTTATGTTGTCGTTCAAAATTGCCTTTCTAGCCTAATTGAAATAAATGATATTGACTTTGACTTTGATATTAAATGGCCCACCCCTTACGTTTTCAGATCAATGAGTCGTTCCAGCAGCCTGGCAGATGGCACGACGTGGTGATTCCAGCGCCGGAGCCGGCTGGGTCCCTTACGCACCGCGTCACTCACGAGCTCAGGGGGCTGCAGCCAGGAGCCGTATATGAAGCTATCGTGCAAGCCAAAAACAGATATGGGTGGAATGAAGTAAGATAGCCTTTTTGTTGAAGACAGTTAGCTTGTCCCATTTCTTAAGTAACTGGAATTTCCCCCCCTTCCTGACGACAGATCGATCTGATATTTGGTACACACTCTTAATCTTGATGGCCATACAATATAATCTAATAAATGTTCCACAGCTACCTCCATTATGGATATCAAACGAAAGGGCTTGATTGGAGGGTCATTTGCATGGTTGTATCTACTGGAAATCTTGGTACCAGAACTTGCAGCTGTTTTAGAAGGTTTTGTCGGCCTTGTCCTGATTTATTCTCATTGTTAACGGAATATTACCAGATTAGTGATTTCCTGACTGCCTCGTTGGCCGAATAGTCGCAAGTGTGACTGCCAGGCAAGGGGTCCCGGCTTCAATTCCCGGGCCGGGCAAAGTATTACTGGGTTTTTCAAAAAAATTAAAAATCTCAGTAGTAGCACGTAGTCTGGAAATGTGCCCGGTATATGGCAATAGGCTCACCCCCTATTAAATGGGACTCATAACATAAATAGTGAAAAGTGGGTGTTACATTGTACATTGGTATTTAGTGCCGTGTACACTCTGCCTCTGCCTATCCCTTCTGGATCCCTCCCTGGATAAAAGGCGTGATGTTACGTTATGTTACTAATTTTCTGAAACATTGAATAAGTAATGGCAGAGTAGAATATCGGCTTTACCGGTATAGTAGGAGCTAAGGAACTCCACATTAGACAGAGACCGTGCAGCAGCGCTCACTGATAAACCTGAACCTTTTACACTGCGATCTGTAACTCCAAGTGTGAAAATTATGGTATAGATATCTTAAGTACAGAAAGCCAAGAGTCCAATGGACTGTCACGGATGAATAACAATAATTTGACTTACTTGACTTAAGTTCCTATGTCCCCTAAATCTCACAGAGGACTGACATGAGTGTTTCGTGCGTTGTGTTTCATTGTGTAAGTGAAGTTATCGGATCGGCCCAATTCCCCACCTTCCACCCCCATTCCACAATCCTTGAATCCCAACAAACCTCAAATTCCTAATCCCAAAAGGCCGGTAACGCACTTGTAACGCCTCTGGGGTTCCAGGTGTCCATGGGCGACGCCGATTGCTTACCATCCGGTGATCCGTCTGCTCGTTTAGCGGATTATCATAAAAAAAATGGGGCAGAGGGCGTACACAGAAGCCCTCCATCTCGATCGGTCTTGCGATTCCCGCTTCACCTTGCTCCACGTCATTCCGATGCCCGCTTCACCTTGCTCCACGTCATTCCGATGCCCGCTTCACCTTGCTCCACGTCATTCCGATGCCCGCTTCACCTTGCTCCACGTCATTCCGATGCCCGCTTCACCTTGTTCCACGTCATTCCGATGCCCGCTTCACCTTGCTCCACGTCATTCTGATGCCCGCCGCTTCTGCCACCCCAATACGCTGCCAGGTTTGCTGAGGACGACCAAGTTTCCTCTTCCTCTGGGGATTCCAGTCCATGGCTTGTTTAGCAATATGGTTAGGACTTCTTCGGAGAGTGTGGCCAATCCATTCCCATTGCGGCGTTTGGTTTAGCGGTCGATGGGGCTTTCTGTTTTTATTCCAGTCATCCGGTAGCTCTGGACTGATAAGAGACGTCAAAACATTGACTACGGATAAGTCGACTTGTAGCATCTCCGCTGTGATTGGTTCAGTCCCGGCGCTTTGCCAGTGCCTTCAGATAATGAACTGCTTTTGTCACTTCCAAGGCTGAAGGTGGATCAGTATCAATGTCGAGAAGTCGCAGTTGTGAGGAATAATTAATATGCAGGTCGATGTTGCTTATAAGAGGAAGACCACTTCAAAGTGCTGACGCCAACGTGTCAGCTGCCCTTCTGATGTCACATTGTTGTCCATCTTTAGATTTCAGCGGCTTTTTTTCTGGTCTTACTGCCACCTGCCAAGGATTTTGTCACACTAATATTCACTGCCTCATTGGCCGAGTGGTCGCAAATGCGACTGCCGGGCAAGGGGTCTCGGGTTCGATTCCAGGGTCGGGCAAAGAATTACTGGGTTTTTAAAAAATTCTCAGTAGTAGCACGGAGTCTGGAATTGTGTTCGGTATATGGCAATAGACTCACCCCCTATTATATGGGACTCATAACATAAATAGTGAAAAGTGGGTGTTAAATTGTACAGTGGCATAATGTACACCTCTGCCTACCCCTTCGTGGATAAAAGGCGTGATGTTACGTTATGTTATAAACGATAATTTACAACTATTATAATCATTTTTTCCAGGTCAGCGACATCTTCCAGTTTCATACTCTAGGCGGCACACACACGGCACACGCAGACGAACTAACACCAATGTTCGCGGCGACGTCCCGACCACAACTGGCAAGTTCTATACTCCTCGCCTTAATATACGCCCTGCGCCTCATTTGAACCGACCAATCAGCGATCTCCGTTTTAAATTTTTGACGTTTGTTTTTTTAATCGTATGACGATATGACACCAAAACTTTCTAGTCGATAAGCTTTTTATAAGAGTTGTGACATGGATGTGTTATCGCGATTCGGTTGATATTTTGTATTGTACCTAATTTTTCGTGGTTTGGACGCGGTCTTTAATGTTTCAGCTAATACAAAAACCTACTGAATAGTAGTAGAGTACCTACATTTTGTCATATTTTATTATAACAGATTAAATCTTAAGAAAACAAGTCAGTACTTTAATATTTCTTACTGTAATTGATCGAAATTCTGTCGACAAGATTTGCCAACTGACATTTAAAACCGCGCGCAAATTACATCAAAGATGGCGTTCGAATATGCTTAAATTAATGTTGCCATACCTCAAATCATTCTACCATTTTGTAAAAAACGCATAAATCTTAGGAGTTATACAAGTTTTATTTTTTTTTTCTATTATACTTTGTGACTTTAAACGCACATTTTAAATTAATTATTATTTTGAATTGTATAGACGCTAGTAACAATGTAATTAATAGCGAAATTGTCCTCAATATAAGATTTCTAGCGATTTTTTAAGAGGAATTGTAATTCTAGTCAACTGCAATTTAGTGTTAACAAATATAATTTGCCAAGAGTAAATAATACAATAAGGTTTATCAATTTTACGCTACTAGAGGTCGCTAAGGAGACTCGAACTCTTTTGTCTAGTTAGCTTAGTTGTCACTAAGCTGTCTAGCGATTTGATATTAGCAAATATACCATTGGTCAAAAGACTTTGAGCTACTTTAGCGCCCCTCATAGGTACTATGAAAAACGTACATCATTGTTTATTTATTCAAAATAGGGAAAAATCGTTAGAAAACTTCATATATTCTCCGTTTTTTTTATTCTAAAACATTCATTTTATTAAATGGAACCTAATGAAATCTAGTCGTATCACGTTAAAATTATGATTTTGCATAAAATACGCTTTTTAATAACATATATATATTTGTAACAAACAATAATAATGTTTTTACTCGTGACATCTATTGTAAAGTGAATTTACTATTATTACGTAGTTTGTAAACTTATTGTAAGAAACGACAGAAGTAATTAACGAAGACAGAAGACTTCTGTGATGACCTTTTCATATAAAAGCAGAGCGTCTCTGGTAACAATATAAGCATTTATTTCAATAAATCCTTTGCACTTTTGAAACGTCAAAATTGAATTGTCTGTCAATGAAGCTAGGTGCTCGATCCAAAATCAAACATAACGCACTTTTGAACGTTAAACAATATAAAAAGTGTCAGTCTGTCCGTCAGTCCTCTAGTTGTTATTTGCTCGTAGCAAAGCGTAGATTCTTATGTACAAGAACGAGGAAATAACTCCATAGGTTAGTATTGAAGTTGAAACTGCAGTTATCACAGCTGTGGGCTGAGTACAGTCTCTTTACACACATTGATATCTCACTAAAACTTTGCAAAATGATCTAGAATTTTGAAAAAGTCTCCATAATTATATTGTTACCACTGGTGCTCAAGATCTGTTGTTCGCTTTTTACGACATCATTATTCGATAAAACTGTTTCTAACTGAAAGATACAAGAAATACCATCTTTTCAAAGTTTCCGATACGTTTTTACGAAAGTAATATTATGTATTAAAACTAAAGTTTTGTAACCCAATGGCCAATAATATATGTACACACAACGATACACCAAGCTATGCAACACCAGTATTAAATGACCGTCGAATGTCCGGAAAGAACATATAAAGCTTGACCACGATATACTGGTTTTTAAATTTAATATAATAATTAATTTGGTATGTCTCACGATTATCGGATTTATCTAAAGAGCGCCCTAGACAAGCATCACATAGGCGCCTTAGTATTTTGGCGCCGCCGCCACTCTATGTGCAGTTGGACACGCGCATCTCACGCACCCCCTTTTTTGATGGCGGGGGAGAAGAGGAGCTTTTTGGAGAGAAACACTGTGGGATTTGTACCACACTAAACTCACCCCGATGGCCGCTCTCAACACCTGTAAGGGGCACCCGGTCCTCTGAAAGACCTGCTCCGAAGCCCCTGTTACGCACATCTCTTAGGAGATGGGTGTCTCCCTTAAGCCTCGCTGTGCTACTGTGCCACTGTCTTCCCTGAGACCACTGGATGGGCTCTAGGTACCCCTAGAGTCCCCCACGGCACCCCTCCTGTAACTTGCCTATTATCTAAACAGTGTAGCAAATTAAGTTAAACATTTTGAGACAGCAAATGAGAACTCAGATTCAGATGGAAGACCATGCTTCGGTGCAAATTGATGGGCTCAACCGAAGTGATACCACGGTCTCAGAAAACTTGCGTAAATCGACACGCTGTTTCATGCCGTATATGTGAGGTTACTAGACGCCAAATCAACGATGCTGCTACGCACTTTGTAAGTCTTCTAGTGTAGGTGGTGCGGGTGTCCAGGGTGGCAGTGATTGTTTACCATCAGGTGATCCGTCTGCTCGTTTACCCATAAATAAGACAACAATAATAAATATTTTATAAACTACGTTTAAAAATCGACTTCGCTCGTTTTTAAGGCCAGTTAATTGATTTACCTTCTCCTGAGTGTAATAAACATTTTTCTGAAAACCGCATCAAAATTGGATTAGCTAATCGCGAGATATTCGCGTACAAACATACATGTGTACATACCAGTGAAACTGACAAACTTCTTTTTTAAAGTATTAGTTTTAATACATGATAATGAGTTCCACTGACATGAGAAGTAGGCTCAGTAAGTATTTAAGTAAGCAATAATTGTGTTAGTGATAAAGGCTATTTTAGGAGTAAATAATGTGTATTACAATCCATATTTTGTTATTTTCGAAATTTTTACGAAGTTTTCTGTTGATTTTTTGGTGGTAGTGAACGTAAACTAATTTTGTTGAAGCTTGTGTTATAAAAAATATTATTATGTGAACAGAATTCTACCGTAAAGTATTATTTTTATAACTTTGCAACATTGCAATCGTTGAAAAGTACATAATAATTATTTGACAGTTGACACTAATGACAATTCTTAATTCATCCTTCCCGCCAAAATTCAGTTTAGCTACGTTCATAACCACCAAAAATATTAAAATTTTGAAATTGAATCAAAATTTTAGTCCTGAATTGTAATTTAGGTGCAATATTAATTTAGGGTGTGAATTCAAAAGCAATACTTCGACACATCATTAGGTTTTCGTAAGTAATTAATATTATTCATTAAATTTTATGTATTTTTGTGTTGTTGTATGGGGTAATAATAAGAGATGTTTATAACTTATCAGATCGGACAATCGTTTTTTTTTAACAATCTCTACAACTGACAGACGTTGAACGGCCAATTACATGTTGTTTGTTACTCTAGCTAATTGGGTACTTGCCAACTAGTCAATATCAATACTTTTTTCGAACTGTCAAAAACGACATGTTTATGTATTTTGTACGAGATTGTGTAAAACTGTGTCAAACAGCATACTTATTTCTTAAAAAATTGCTGGAACAATACAATACTAAATGAAGTTGGTCATAAAATCAATAAATGAAAGTGTAATTATTTTTTTAATATTTCATTGTATTGAACAGTTGTAATAGTTTATTTTTAATTAAGGAAAGTACTCAATTCCATTGGACGAAGAACAAAAACATGTAATTAGCGCCATCTAGTGAGGAAAAATAGAGTATCCTCCAATGAGTGGGTTATTACGACTGATACCAATTATCAAGTTGAATTTGCTCGACTCTTATTGGTCGTATCATGACTTTTTATAGCCTTTCTCAATAAATGGATTATCCAACACAAAACTAATCCCTTAATAAGACCAAAAAAAAACAAACAATCACTAACATTACCCCAAAAAATAATTATATTATTTTACAAATTAGCTCGAAGAGTCCAAAAGAATATATTATAATACCTATATAATAACTTTAAGTATGTATTTGAATAAAAATATATATATGTCGCGATATTTTGTACCCACGAATTTTCTTTCTTTTGAATTCTTTGTAGCCATAATATGCGTGTATATTATTATACTTAGATCAATATATATTATAATGTACAGAAGAATTTAAATCAACTAGTCCACTCCCACTTAGGACTCCATAACTGGTAAAAAGTGGGTGTTATATATTTTTTCTTTGGAAGGAGATTTGTTTGCTAGGGTCTGTTTCCTGAAGGGTATATATAACCTGGGTGTCTTCAAGGCCCGAGTAAATAAGTTGCTAATGTAGGAATGCGGGTCATGATGCGGAGCGAGGGGGACTGGGATGCCATGTCCTCCTTTTGCGAAGCAGTCATGCTAGCTAAGGAGGAGGCGGGACGCGTTAGGCAGCAAAGCGCTGCCTCTTCGCAACCCAGCCATCGTGAAGGACACTTCGGGCGTCGGGGATCGCGGGACGATCTCCGGCCACCGTAAGCGCGGGCCTGCGGACGGCGAGCATGGGTGGCTCCCCGTCCAACCAGAAACAGACCCGAGCGTACGGCGCCGAGCGTAAGTAATCAGACCACCACCAATGGGGCCCAACAGGGCTGATACCGATTCGGAGTCGCGGAGAACCAAAAGGGTTCGATGTTCGATTCGATGATTTTCCCCCCTTAAAAAAAAGGCGTGCTCCGTCGTGGGCCGCATCATCGTGTAGACGAGATAGTGGCTAAACGTCGACCCATTATATAAATGACAAATATTGTTTACCTGTCTCTGTACTATATAATATGTATAATCTAAGTTTAACTCTTTCAATCTTGGTGGTCACTGTAGCTAACCACCTTTTCTTAGAAATTATTTTTTTTAAGTATGTTTCAAATTAGTTAGCATTGGTTTTTAAGCATTTCAGTATAATTAAATAAAAGATATTCGTAACCAGTTAAAAGTGTGACTGAAAGAGTTAAAATATACATGAAGACATTCACTGCCTCTTTTTAATTGACAATTTTGTTCAAAAAAAAGTTTTATAATGATTATTACCTAAAGAAATCAAGTAATCGGCCATAATATTGAAAGAATTAGATAATTAATTAATAATATGTATGTACCTAATTGTATCTTTTTTTAGAAAAATTATAATACTTGGTACTTATATATATATATTTGAAAATATTATATGTATAATTATTATAGATCGTATGGAAAATTGTAAATTTGATGGGATGTAGGAATCTGCCTTTTTATTTGATATAAAAACTGAAGAACCTTGTATGTAGCAACAAATAAACATGTAAGTTTATTATATTATATGTTTTATTTATATAACCTTCTCACCATCAATGATCAATGCTTGTGGAGGCTCGGCTTTATAGCCTCGGACACCTGCGTAAGTCGCTAGCCTTTCGGTCATAAATCGGATACATATTTTTATGGAATAAGAGGCAAACGAGCAGGCGGATCACCTGATCGTAAGCGATCAGCGCCGCCTTGGACACCCGGAACACCAGAGGAGTTACAGATGCGTTGCCGGCCTTTTAAGAAGGAATACGCTCTTTTCTTAAAAGTTTGAAGGTCGTTTCGGTTCGGAAATACCGCCGACGACAGATCATTCCACAATTTTGTTGTGCGAGGCAGAGCCATGCTTCGGCACGAATGGGTCGGCTCGACTGGAGTAATACCACGGCCTTACAGAAAACCGGTGTGAAGCAGCGCTTGCGCTGTGTACTACTGAGGCCCCTTCTACCCCATCATATAGATGGCTGGCAGGCCACAACTGTGCGCTTCTCACGTAGCTTTCTGCATCGCACATTTCGGTAAGACTCCCTCGTTCGCCTAGTGGTCGCAAGTGCGACTGCCGGGCAAGGAGTCTCGGGTTTGACTCCCGGCAAAGTATAGCGGGATTTAAAAAAATTTCAGTAATAGCACGGAGTCTGGAATTGTGCCCGGTCGGTATATGGCAATAGGCTCACCCCATTACAAAACAAAGATTTAAAAAAATAATAACATAGATACCTACATGAATACAAAATAAACTTAAAACACAAAAGGGCCTCCCAAATATAGTTGAGCGTTCCTGCCCAACAGCCCAACGCTGGTTCTCAGGTGCACCCTGTATGCACCGCTCCTCAATAAGGAAAAGAAAATATGTATTAAATTATGTAAATAAAATAAATTCTGCAGAATATTTGTGTATTTTTGTGTATGTGTGTGAAAAGTTGTGATCAGAATAATGTATAGATCTAATCTACCTCTATATATATAGAGGTAAAAATTAAACCCGTTTTCCATTGTCACGCCATAACTTGAGAACGGCTGGACCGATTTGTCTGATCTTTTTTTTGTTGTGTTTGTTATTTTCAGGAGAAGGTTCTTACGACAGAAATCGGAACGGAAGAAAACGGGACTTAGGGACTTAGAGACGGGCGTAGGAAGTCGCGGGCAGGAGCTAGTAATATATGTAAATACAAACAAAATGTAAAAGTGCAATTACATAATTATACGAGGTATTCACTTTCTACGTTTACTTTTTTTAACTGAGGGAATTTACATGATTTTGGCTGCTAAACCAAACAGGCAAAGTCAAAATCATTTATTCAGGACGCTTACTCTTGAATCGAATTCCGATCGATCGACATTAGTATTGTGAAATTTCATACTCTTGAGTTACAACACTAGCGCCCATTGCATCCGTATTGCGTGGATAATGAATGAACTAAATGGTATTGAGTTTGGCTTTGATATATTTATACTGGAGGTACTATGTGGTCTATCCGTTTTACCCATAAATGTATCCCACTTTATTTATTTTAGGGATGGTAGGGAGGTACAATGGGTTAAGAGGAAAGCTGCACAATGCAGTCATTTTAGGGCAGCTGAGCTTGTGTGTTCCGGATAGGTACATGTGGCGACGCCGGCGACCGCGTTTGTTGGCGAAGCCCCGCGGTCGGACCAACCTATTGAGGGAGGCGCCGCTGACACGTGCACTTCGCACGATCAACCTAATTTCTAATGAAACCGATGTAACTATTTAGTTGTACTATGGGTGAATTCACAAAGAGTTCATTATTTATATACCTCTGCTATAGTAGATGTTTGTCGCATTGGGTGTTAACCTGAAAGGATGAATGTAAGTTGAATAAATAAATAAATAAAAATATATTTATTTATGCAATTTAGTATTTGCACGCCTCACAGCAAACATAGCGACCAGCAATTCTCTTGTAACATCATTATGTATACATATACTTATGTTGATACAAATAAATACTCTGATTCTGAAAGAGCGATAATTCTGATACGAATATAAAAAAAGACTTGTTAAAACAGAGTTTGGAAAATGCTTAAAATCACTACATAGTATAAAACAAAGTCGCTATTCGCCGTCTGATGATTTTGATGCGGTTTTTTTTAATAGATAGAGTAATTCTTAAGGAAGGAAGTTTATATGAATAATACATGCATATTGCACCCGTGCGAGGCCGGGGCGGGTCGCTAGTGTCAAAATAAATTAACCTTTTTGTCATTGGCAACCGAGTCTCCAAAACGATGTAAATTAACTTGAACGCGACGACATTGCTTCGTTATTTTGACATTGACAGTTAACACTTGACAGTAGTTTCCACATTGTATTGTTTGCCGACACAACAGTAGAAACAAAAACAATATTATTATTACATATAATGCCCAGACGCTGTGCATTGAACTGTGAACCAAGTGGTAATTACTGTAGCGTCAGGTACTAGATGTCTGGCATTCATGCTGAACGGGACCTTTTTGGCCGTTGGGCATAGAACTATTTTTTATTTTCTTTTTCGGTAACCGAGTTCCAAGTCTCCAACCGTGTTGACGACTATACAGCCAGTGTCAAGTGGTGACGGCAGGTTAATGAACCATCGAACTTAGGATTGCTGTACCTTGTTGCCCGTATATAAGACTATATAAAATACATTGTGTCTGGTATGGTTCCACGTCTAAACACACAATGCATTAATGAAAATGAGATTTAAATATACAGTAGAAACTCGATTATCCGGCTCTCAGTTATACCGATTCGCGATTATCCGGACTACCGACTCATTATATTAAAATTATCTACAAATCAAATTTATGCATGCATGAACATGTCGGAACTGCGCGATTCGTTATTGTTTAGTTAGCTAGCTGTTATTCCTCCATCTGACTTGTGTCACGTCTAAATATTTAAAAATGTCAGAACGTTTTAATAAATAACAGGTACATTAACATCGTATGTACAACATTTGTATGCACAAGCTTTTCTTAGTACATTCGATTATCCGGATTTTCGTTTATCCGAATGCCTAACGACAACAATTAGTTCGGTTAATCGAGTTTCTACTGTACATGTAAGTGATGATTTGATGATACATATACCTATCTGTGTCTCTTGTTTATGTTCTTACAACTATGTTTTATACCATTGTATAATTATATGCAGAATAAATGAGTTGGTAATTCTACTTCATACTGTATGTGTGTGTTACTCTTTCACGTCAAAACAGTTGAAGGTATCGATAAGAAATTTGGGACAAGGATAGTTTATAGTCTGGATTAACATATAGGCCCTTGTTTATACCACGTGAACGCGGGCGAAGCAACCGGTAGAAGTCATTATTTATATATTTGTTAACCAAATTGTTTTGTTCTTTTAGCTACTAACAACTTTAATAAAGGATAATGCCCAAAACTGCATAGAGTAAAAACTCAGAATCAATTTAAATGATATATCAACAGCCTCTAAGGGCCCACTGCTGAGCAAAGACTCCTCTCACACTGAGAAGGTTTGAGCATTAACCCGTTGTGTATCTAAATGTGGATCCAAGCAGGACACAATGTAATTTCTATTGTGTCTCATACATAACGGTGCATTCAAGCAGTTAATCACCACACTTGCTCATTTCAAACTTAAGCCCGACACATTGAGGCGCGTAGCTATGGCTTGCGTTCCATGCATTTGTATGAACTTGGAGTACTTAATGATATATTATTATCGTGTCTCTGATATCTAATGCAGTAGGGCCTAACGCTAATGTACTTACCACTTGGCCAAACAGAAGACATTGGAGCCGGCTAATCAGAATGCAGAACCCGTACTCTTTCAATTACTTTATACATAGAACTTACTCGTACTAAGGGCTCGGCCCCCTCCTGCGCAGCATTTTGTCTCGTATTTGAGTTTATTTTTTATTATTAAACTGAGTCTAGTTTATTCCTCGACTAGCTTTTTCCCGCGACTTTGCCCGCTTATTCCTGATTTATCCTATCGAAGCATTTAATCTGGATAAAAAGCATCCTGTCACCTAAGTCAGCCCTGCCTGTATACCAAGTTTCATGAAAATTCAGCAGTTTCAGTGTGATAGATTGACAAATATCCAAATAAACTCATATTCATTAAAATGTTAATGTGACGACTGTGTTTAGTGAAATAAAGTGTTTGTTTGTGAGATATAGACTCGGTGTCCAGACAGTGACTCTTGTTTGTATTTGTGTTCAATTTTCGCGATGAATTCGCGCAAAGAAAACACTAGAACCTGCTGCTTGTGTGGATCTTCACCTTGTAAAGATCCCAGCATCAATTTGTATCGATTTCCGAAGCCTGGCACTCAAAATGCTATGCGGTACGTACCTATCAACTTACATACTTTCATGTTTCTTTCTTTTTCATTATAAAACGTCATAGGTACAATAGGGGACATATCCGCTTGATCATTTTAAAATGTTATAGCTTGAACCCGGCAAATCATCAAGCTATAATATAAAGGTCTCAACTAATAGAAGAGTGATAATGTCGTAGCTTAGTGACGCAACCCATGAAATGCTTTAGTCAGTGGTGCGTTTGGTATTGTTCGGCTACCTGCTGTGGCGCGAGCCCTACCCACCACTCCGCTTCATTGGTCAATTTGAGGTCATGGGTCGGAGGTAGAGAGCGGATCTCATTAGTAGACCCAAGCAAACATTGACTATGTCGGAATACTGAAACGCTACTCAATTTTAAGTCGCGCTTAAGTATAGTTCTATCTCTACAAATTCTTTGTAAAATGACAGAGATGGCACGATATTTGAGCACGACTTAAAATTGAGTAACGTTTCAGTATTCCGGCATTAGTGGTGGTCAGGCAGATATACCCCTCCATTGTATAACGCTACGTCCTGCGTGAGCGATCTAGAAGCGAACGCGATTATGAAGCTGTTACACACGAATTCAATGCGATGTGATCCGGTGCGACAGCTATGACCTACGGGCATGCGTATCGTTTCGCTTCTTTTTTTTATTTCCGACAACTATTGTAACATCCTTACTATCCTTACTTCCTTACTATATATATATATATAGTAAGATGGCGCTGTGTGTATTGGTATATGTCACATTGGCTTTTTATCCTTTTGTGACGCGAGCGAAGCCGCGGGTAAAAGCTAGTATACCATTACACACAGCGCCATCTATACCAATACTTTTGTTTTCCCTCGGGAATATCAAATTTTTCCGGGATAAAAAGTACCCTATTATTTAATCCAGACTTCTAACTTTACGTCTGAAAAATTCAAAGCAATCGGTTTAGTAGTTACGACGTGAAAGCGGAACAAACAAACAAACTCACTTTCCAATTTATAATATTAGTAAGGATAGTAAGGATGTCACATTGGCTTTTTATCCTTTTGTGACCCGAGCGAAGCCGCGGCTAAAAGCTAGTATATAATAAATAAAAAGAAAATAATCAAACCAACTGATCACGTCCGTATCATGTCGCGCCGCTCCGCACCGCATCCTCTAACCTAACGGGTAACCGGGGCTCCGGCTCGACATGCAGGACTTCTCCTGCAAAACCACCCCGTTCCTTCGAACGGGGTGGTTTTTAGTCAGTAAGAGTCTGACACTACCTCCCGCCTCACCCAGGCGGGAGCAGGCATTCGATGATTTTCCCCCCTTAAAAAGAAAAAAAAAAGGGGGCGTATAGTTTGTTTTTTTCGCACCTCGCGGCGCTGTTGCTTGTTCGCTTTTTGATCGCTCACACAGGACGTAGCTAGCGTTACCCTCCCATATTTAATATTTCAAAGATATTAGGTTATGTCGGTCACTATATACTTTGACCTTAATTTTTAAATGTTTATAAGACAATTTAAGTGGGAATCTTCAAAAAATAAACATTGTGTTGCTCTGAAAAAACATAGTTTTATTTTAACATGAATTGACATCTTTTTTACCATTAAAATAAACGAAATCAGGTTTACAATCCTACCTGATAAAACAAAGAAACGACATTAAATGTTTATTATTTACTTGTCGATTCCTCTTCCACCAAAGTATAATAATTTATTCTTTACGTTCACCATATTACAAAATCCACAATACCGCCATGACACTAGTATTGACAATAACGCTGTAGCCACACTAGCCATAGCACAAGCTACAAGGATTTAGACCATCGTTTAACAGAAACCAAGAAGCAGACAGCTCTGAAAAGAGCTATATTATTCAACGTTTTTGACCACCTCTGTTAACACAGCACAGACAGCTCTGAGAAGAGCTATTTTATTTCACGTTTTTGATATGCTCTGTTAACACAGAAAGCTCTGAAAAGAGCTATTTTACTGAACGTTTTTGATCCTCTGTCTACAAGAGACGAAGTAACTCGCCGACGCCGCTGCCAGTATCACGCGCCGACCAACGCGCGTAGGTATCGCAGCGCGGCACGGCGCACGGCGTTTGCATCTTCACGGCTCGACGGTCGCAGGGGGAAAGGACAGAGGCACGCGTTACGCAATATTTATAGCGGCGCGAAACTCAGCGCGCGGCGCTGCGGAGGCGCGTCCTCTTTGCACGGACCTCACACTCATCGACTATCTCGCTCTTTTATCGGCTATCCTTTTCTTTCCATTGTTCACGTTGTAAATAAAGTTCTGTCCTAAATAGTGTAACGCTATTGGCTATAATTTAGGCGATGTTATTGGTGTACAAATTTCTAAATTTTATTTATTTTTAATTTAATAGTTTTAATTGGTTAATGTACAGAATTAGTTGTAAGTAGCACTAGTACCAATTTTTGTATAAAAACAACCACCTCCGGCTAATAAATACATTCGTTCTACGACAACAAGTTGTTTCACTAAGAACAACCGATCTCCAAAGTGGTGACCCCGAGCAAGAACAGCAAGAAGAAGAAGAAATCCCTGCTGGAAGAACAAATCCCTGCTGGAAGTACAAATCCCTGCTGGAAGAACGGATCCCTGCTGGAAGAAAATTAATTATTATCCAACATCAAGATGGCAAATCCCTGCCCGACGGAAGACCTAACCCACACCGTAGCGAAGACGGAAACAGCTGGCATATCCCTCACAATGCGCATTCCACCATTCTGGCGTGACCGACCACGTCTATGGTTCATTAGCTTCGAAGCAGCTACCAACGACGTGAAGAAGGGACAGGCTCAGCTCGCCCAGATGGTCATCGCACAGCTCGAACGTCAAGACATCGAGCAAATCATGGACCTCCTATACAACCCGCCGGAGACGAATCAATACGACGCAATCAAGGAACGTCTCATATCTGCCTATGAAGAGTCCGACAGCCGACAGTTCCAGAAACTACTGTCCGAGATGGAACTCGGCGATCAGAAGCCTACGCAGCTACTCCGCCGCATGCGTAACCTAGCCAGAGACAAGGTCCCTGACTCCACGTTACGACTCATGTGGACCAACCACTTACCATCACACATCAGATCCGTCCTGGCCGTCAGCGAATCATTTAGCACAAAAACTGAGCTGGAAGAACTCGCTCTCCTCGCTGACAAAATGATGGAGCAGTCCGCGTCAACTACAGAAGTCTCAGCAATACAACCATCACCAGCACAGTCCACGTCATCATCACACACCGATACACAATACCTTATCAACGAGATAAGAAAATTATCATTGGAGATCGCCGAATTAAAGTCAAGACCAGCATACAACCCCGACTACCGCCGCCGCCGTTACCCATCTCAGCAACGCACACGCAGCACGTCACGTTCACGGAATCGTGATTCATCATCACCTTCACCATTCTGCTACTACCATCGGCGCTTCAAAGAACAAGCTCGACACTGCACACCTCCCTGCTCATTCAAAGCAACGACCTCGGAAAACTAAACCGAACGTTGGCGGAGGCGGCTACCGGCGTTCAAGAGAAATCACACCGCCTACACATCACCGATAGAAACACAAACTTATCTTTCTTAGTCGATACCGGAGCCGACATATCAGTGCTACCGAGAAGAAAAGGAGAAGTTGGAATACCGCTACCATTCAAACTGTACGCTGCGAACAACACAACTATAGCTACGTATGGCGAGAGAACACTAACTCTCGACTTCAACTTACGACGTCCGTACAAGTGGACATTTATAGTAGCTGATGTTTCAAGGCCAATCCTCGGAGCAGACTTCCTCAAACATCACCAACTCATCGTCGACTTAAAAAACGGAAGATTAATCGACGGCGTCACGAGCCTAAAAGTCAACGCCCCGGTGCGAGTGTCAGACGTACCTACCGTACGCAGCATCAATATGTCACAATCATACCACGACATATTAGCACAATATCCCGGCATAACAAGACTAACATCAATGAAATTAAACTCTAACATCAACGTGCAACATTACATCGAAACCCGTGGACCACCAGTTCATTGCCGAGCTCGACCAATCCCACCTCATCGATTCGAAACAGTGAAGAAAGAATTCGAAAATATGATTGAGCAAGGACTATGCAGACCTAGCAAGAGTCCTTGGTCATCACCTCTACACATCGTGCCTAAGAAAAATGGCGATATTAGAGTATGTGGTGACTATCGCCGACTCAACTCGATCACTATACCAGATCGATACCCAGTGCCACGCATCAAAGATTTCACTCACCACCTATCGGGGAAAACTATATTCTCCACGGTTGACCTCAACCGCGCTTATCAACAACTCAGTGTGCGAGAAGAAGACGTCGAGAAGACCGCTATCATCACGCCAATGGGACTATTTGAATTCCCACGTATGTGCCCCGGTTTGAAAAACGCGGGACAAACGTTTCAACGCTACATACATGAAGTACTACGAGGATTAGACTTTGTTTTCCCATTTATCGACGACTTACTACTTGCATCTGAAAACGAAACTCAACATCGAGAACATCTCCACACCGTATTAAAACGCTTAGAAGACAACGGCATTACCATCAACCCCGCTAAATGCAACCTAGGCAAACCTGAAGTACAGTTCCTAGGTTACACCGTATCAGCTGATGGAATCAAGCCGCCGCAACACAAAATCGAAGCAATCACTAATTACCCGAAACCAACGAACATCGAAGAACTAAGAAGATTCCTCGGCATGATCAACTTCTATCGTGATCACGTACCGAACGCCGCATCGAAGCAAGCACCACTAAATGCCTACCTACACAACGTCAAGAAGCGCGATAAGACTCCGATCACGTGGACCGAAGAGGCGACGCAAGCATTCGAGCAATGTAAAGCTAGCATCATAAACGCAGCTCTACTCACTCATCCATCTCATCACGCAACACTCGCCTTATTCTGCGACGCATCAGATAACTCTGCCGGTGCCGTACTACAACAATACCTACATAATACGTGGCAACCGCTCGGATACTTTTCCAAGAAATTCAACGACGCGCAGAAGAAATACTCCACTTTCGATCGAGAGCTACTTGCAATGTACATGGCAGTCAAACATTTCCGGAAGATATTCGAAGGTCGCCATCTCATCATATTCACCGACCACAAGCCGCTTACATATGTGATGTCCAAGACTCAATCAAATTCCGAAACTCAGAGGCGAACAAGACAGTTACTATTCATCAGTGAATTTACCACCGACATTCGACACGTGAGCGGCAAAGACAACATTGTTGCCGACACCCTAAGCCGCATAGAATCCATCACATTCCCATCTGCAATCAACTACAACGACATAGCGAGTGCGCAAGACAAGGACAGCAACATTAAACAACTGTTATCACAAGAAAACGTAACTTTGAAGAAAATACCTATACCTAACAGCGACATCGAACTATACTGCGAAACATCGACCTCTTATGTACGCCCGTACATACCTAAACCATATAGAAAACAAGTATTTGACAGTGTACACAACATCAGTCATCCCGGTACACGCACGACTCGCAAACTCGTTACTCAAAAATATTTCTGGCCATCAATGAACGCAGACATCGGTTGCTGGACTCGAACCTGTATACTTTGCCAGAAAAGCAAGATACAACGTCATACGCACTCGAACGTCGGATCTTTCCCGCCAACCGAGCGATTCCAACACCTACACATTGATATCGTCGGACCACTACCTACAACACCTCAAGGCCACAGGTACTTAGTAACGATGATCGACCGACTAACTAGGTGGCCCGAAGCAATACCTACCGACGAAATATCAGCTGTTAGAATCGCCGATATTGTGTACCAACACTGGATCGCCCGATTTGGATGCCCGACTACCATCACAAGTGATCAAGGTCGTCAGTTCGAGAGTCAACTATTTCAAAACCTAACTAAACTAATGGGAATCAAGAAAAATCGTACTACACCATATCATCCACAAAGCAACGGCATAATTGAACGTTGGCATCGAACACTCAAGACTGCATTACGCGCCAAACTCGCGAGCGCAAGTACATGGACCGACGTACTACCTACTGTACTACTAGGACTTCGAGCCGCGCTACACTCAGACACAGGTGTGAGTGCCGCCGAACTTACCTACGGCTACAATCTACGTCTACCTGGCGAATTTTTCACTACAAGTACCACCTGCACACCTGCTACTTTGGATTATACCTACGTTGACAACCTACGTAATATAATTCAACAAAACAAACCGCAAGTACCTACGAAGCATCACAGCAGCAATAAAAGCGTATTCGTGCATCAAGACCTACTCACGTGCAGCCACGTATTCATAAGAACAGATGCAGTAAAAAAACCACTTCAATCACCATACGAAGGACCCTACAGAGTGTTACAACGTACTGAGAAGGTATACACAGTACAATTACCCGAGCGTCAAGCAAATATATCAATCGACCGACTGAAGCCTGCATTTATACTCACCGAAGACATTCAAGATACTTTACCTCCAACCTCCAGTACAGTTACCTTCACATTACCTCAACCCAGCGTTACCAAGCAATTACCATTACCTTCAACCACCATTACCGAGAAAACCAGCAAGATTACCAAGAAAACACATGTACCGCAACCAACAGCGACGTCACATCCCGGCGATAAGAAAACTCGCTCGGGCCGTGTCGTCAAACTGCCGGTACGCTTCGCTTGAGGGGAGTACTGTAGCCACACTAGCCATAGCACAAGCTACAAGGATTTAGACCATCGTTTAACAGAAACCAAGAAGCAGACAGCTCTGAAAAGAGCTATATTATTCAACGTTTTTGACCACCTCTGTTAACACAGCACAGACAGCTCTGAGAAGAGCTATTTTATTTCACGTTTTTGATATGCTCTGTTAACACAGAAAGCTCTGAAAAGAGCTATTTTACTGAACGTTTTTGATCCTCTGTCTACAAGAGACGAAGTAACTCGCCGACGCCGCTGCCAGTATCACGCGCCGACCAACGCGCGTAGGTATCGCAGCGCGGCACGGCGCACGGCGTTTGCATCTTCACGGCTCGACGGTCGCAGGGGGAAAGGACAGAGGCACGCGTTACGCAATATTTATAGCGGCGCGAAACTCAGCGCGCGGCGCTGCGGAGGCGCGTCCTCTTTGCACGGACCTCACACTCATCGACTATCTCGCTCTTTTATCGGCTATCCTTTTCTTTCCATTGTTCACGTTGTAAATAAAGTTCTGTCCTAAATAGTGTAACGCTATTGGCTATAATTTAGGCGATGTTATTGGTGTACAAATTTCTAAATTTTATTTATTTTTAATTTAATAGTTTTAATTGGTTAATGTACAGAATTAGTTGTAAGTAGCACTAGTACCAATTTTTGTATAAAAACAACCACCTCCGGCTAATAAATACATTCGTTCTACGACAACAAGTTGTTTCACTAAGAACAACCGATCTCCAAAACGCCATCCAATGACAATGAAGGTTAAACACAGTTAAACAGGAAGTTTTTTATATGATATTTATACCTTCAACCCACCTCACTAGCCGTGGACATAATGGCAAACCTTCTTAATAGGTTCTTACCTATGAAATTACCACAGACAAATATCTTAAAGAAATCTAATTTCTTTACATGTAAGTAATTCTTATTTTTCAGGTGTGAATTATGGACCAAGTATTGTTATCCAAATGAAGACTGGTCTTTGCCACAATTCCAAAATGAAATGTATGCAAAGCATAAGATGCTTTGTAGCAAACATTTTGAAAGTACCTGCTTCATCGAGAAGAAGTTGTTCAGGACGGCTGTACCTGGATTTAAATGTAAGCTTCAATTCTTTTATCGAAACGTCTAAAACGATACTTTTTTTACCGACCTCAAAGAAAGAAGGAGGCGGCTATTTTTTTCCCTCTGTTGTGATGTCAAAGTCAAAGCATTTATTTCAATTAAACCATAGTTTGGTACTTTTGAAACGTCAACAAATACAAAATAAATAATAGTCTGTCAGTCAGTCCGTCAGTGAAGCTAGGTGAAGCTAGGTGCTCATTCCAAAACGTAGATTCGAATGGAGAAGAACGAGCAAGAAACTCCATTCGTTACTCTTTTTAAAAAAGTATGTTCTACAATGTCTCTGATACATATTTCAATACTGTACGTATATGTGAGAACAATGCAAAGACACGCTTGACGCATTATGGTTGAGAGAGTTAGGCCTCCCCATGATATCAAGTGGGATAAGCCTGTAAACGAGCAGACGGATCACCTGATGGTAAGCAATCGGCGTCGCTCACGGACACTCGGAATACCAGAGGCGTTACAGGTGCGTTACCGGCCTTTTCGGGATTAGGTATTTGCGGATTGTTGGGGATTCAGAGATAAGGAAGGGGGGTAATTGGGCCTCCTGTTCCCTCACTCACACAACGCAAGCATTTAAGCTCCGGTCGAGCCGGCCCATTCGTGCCGAAGCGTGGCTCTCCCACGCAATGTGTTTACGCAATTATTTCTACATGCCATTATTGTCTGCTGTTCATCCAAGAAGGAAGTATATATCAGTTTGAGAAGAACTAGATACTTCTCTTTTGCATTTATTATTGGCATTTCGTTCTTTCTTTTCCGCGTTTTTCGGTTGTAGTCGGTTTCCAGATCCAGAATGATAATTTCCTGGGCATTTCTGGGGCCACGAACGGAATCTGTGGTTTGGTGTCCATTCCGGGACTAAACTGTAAAAGTAGGAATCAGACAGGTACCTTGAACTATCGGGTAATGATAAACTTTCAGGTGTACTTTTTAAACTTTGGTAGACAATCAACATTATTATTATTAACTTAAACAATTTAACGCCTTTCTTTGGATAATAAAGTTAAAAACATCTTCGAATCGAAATACGAAATTTATACTTTTAAATACTTGTCGCTAGAATCTACTATTTTTAATCATTTTTGGCTGTTATTGCTTTCATGGTGGTATTGTGGCGACACATGTCACGTGTCAAATGACAGTTCACGCAAACAACAGAAGAAAAAAATATCAACGGATGACGTCACAAGAATCCTACATCGCACATGCAAATATTAAACAGATAGAATCCCAACTGTTGGGCAGAAAGCCCGCCAGGCACGATCACCTCGCCTGGTCAGAGGATCCTCAAATCCAATCTTAGGGAACTATACTCTCTGTTCCCTAAAGTATAACTCGGTACAAAAACGGACAATTTCACAAATAAACAACGCCATTTAAGTTATCAGAATAAATAAATTATTCTGATTAAAAAAAAAATTGTCATGCCTACAAAACATCTAACATTGCCAAGTCACTATAATTTAAAGATATAGTATTAATTAAAGTCTATGTATTACATGTATATTATTCTTTTGTATTCTATGTATGTATTCATCCAATTGAATACTTCAACATTGAACAAACTTAACAATGCAGTTAAAATCCATACACAATGTTCTTGCTAAACTGCAAATATAAAATTGTTTTCTATGGTATATTATTTTTTTATGTTTTTATAATTTTTCCTTTATATGTGGCTAATGACCTATCTTGGTGCAAAATTTAAAGTTTCTTAATAGGTACCTTAGATTTTTGATGATCGGTCAGTGAGTCAGTAAGTAACAAAATGGTGTAACTTTGATCGACCGTAACTCCTAGATTATTAATTCAATTGGCATGAAATTTCGAACTTAAGCTTGTTCTAATGCCTACTATTATTGACCGAAAACCTAAACTCC
Source organism: Spodoptera picta (assembly GCA_038387885.1). Classification (NCBI taxonomy): domain Eukaryota; kingdom Metazoa; phylum Arthropoda; class Insecta; order Lepidoptera; family Noctuidae; genus Spodoptera; species Spodoptera picta. The sequence continues at coordinate 651,043 of JAZHFQ010000252.1, read as the reverse complement.
TAGCTTTGTCCACGTTGAAGATATAGGGGAGGCGAAACAGCCGCGAATCGCCTCGAGAAAAGATGGTACGGCCGTTTTGCCCGAGACTTGGCGGGGGCAATGCCGTGCTTCCAGATTTCTATGCATTAAAATGTTTTGCCATATTGCAGTAGATGTCGTTGTCTGTTTTAAATTTTTATACTTACCTACATGGGTAGGTAAATAGCATTTTTTTTTAAAGGGGGAAAATCATCGAATGACTGCTCTCGCCTGGGTGAGGCGGGAGGGAGTGTCAGACTCTTACTGACTAAAAAGTATGAGTAAATTATAAATGTATTAGTTTGGCGACACCGGTTCTGGCAGAAATATTGTTTCAAGCTACTTCCATTGTATTCTATATTCCGTGGTTTGTATAATTTTGCTTTATCCCCGGGCCCCGACGACTTCGCTTGATACCTTGAACTTACGCCTGTTACCTTGGACCCAGATTTGCCTGACGATTTGTGCACTATTGACCTGGATTATGACCGCTTCCGGGAGAGGTTGTTGTGTGCCGTGGTGCGATAAAACACGTAAGTAAATATTGATGAAGATCCATGATATTAAGTACGAAATACAGTAAGATATTATGGTACTTATGTGTGCAAAGTCGAATTATAATAGTAATTAAAATAACCGCTTGCAAATTTCTTGCAAACCACCGTAGATGTGAGCATTCGCTTCTAATTGAATCTGTTTTAGGCAAAGATGCTACAGTTCTCCATTCATTCCCTAATCCTGACAAGGACATGGCGCGATATAATGAATGGACTCGAGCAATTGGAACAAGTGTATCGTCTTTGGATCCCCAATATGTGTTCAGAAACCGTCGAGTGTGCCATGCCCATTTTGAAACAAAATATTTAACATGGAGTAGACGATTGAGCCCTGATGCAGTTCCCACTTTATTCACGCCAGGTATGAGTGTATATGTAATGTTATAATAGGGGGCTTTACTACTAGTTCAGTACTCTACAGCACCCTCACATGCATGAGCCGATCAGCAACAAAGTTCTGAGGCCTTAGTACTCTACAGTACCCTCACATGCATGAGCCGGTCACCAAACAAAGTTCTGACAAATGACAAATCGTGGTTAAGTTATTTCAAATACTTGAATAGCCTATTATTGCAGACCAGTAGCTAGCAGCAGCATCAGTACCTAATACAAGAAGCCATGCTTTGTAATTATTAATGTCCCAATAACTGTTATGAGGACTGAAAATCAGTGTTGTTACTACCGAAATACTAACGCTACTGTAGCTGGCTTTGAATCGTCGTTCGCGGCATTATTAATAAACAACTTAAGTAATAATAAATCTTTATTCATTATAAGAAATTGGTCATGGTACAGATAAACATCTTAATTTAAAATCAGAGATCTCACTAGGTTTGAATGCCTGTACTAGGAAGAATATCCTGTATCACAGGCGAAAGGAGCACTCTCAATATTACAAATTCTAGGACAAGTTATTTATTTATATAAACAAATTCCTTAACATAAGTAATCGATCAAAATTAAAGTAAAGTAAATTAAGTGGCCAGCACTCACCTGGTTCCAACTGAGGGAAATAGTTACCAATAGCCAAGGTTTAAACGTAAATTAAACTGTCAAACACCAAGCAGTCACCGGTGACCGCAACCTATTGTTCTATAATTGTGTCTACAAAACCGGTACTCGACGAGTTAAAGTCTTATTACCTAGATATGTCTTAAATTCTGTATAAGTATACTGTACAATATTTAAATAGTACATTTAATAATAATGGGGATGATGACAGGGTATGAAAATTAAAAATATAATTAGTCCGTCAGTTAGGTATTTTTTTATTTTGTCGTATAATAAAACAATACTTAGATAAAACGAATCAAAGTTTAGGAGTGGGGGCTGAAACGTCATTTCTTAGTACTAGATGTACTGAGAAGTGACGTCACGCGACATTTCTAATCAATATATCTCCGAAAGTATTCGTTTCCGTAAGAAAAATAATCTACCAGACGGACATTAAAATAAAAAATTGTTGTCTACCCTATTGTAATGCCTAGTGACTCGACTCCATAGTCAAACCATTGCAACGGTTTTGTGGGGCTTAACTCGTCGAGTACCGGTTTTGTAGACACAATTATAGAACAATAGGTTGCGGTCACCGGTGACCGCTTGGTATTTGACAGTTTAAATTATAACATACTTACCTGTGTGATCTAAAGTTAAATATATAAAAATTAAAATAGAAATTATAAATAATCAATTTTGAAAAAAAGAAAGAAAAACCATTTGTTTTGTCACAATACACAACAAGAATGGGGTTAAACGCGACGATAGCTCTTGTCGATGTGATAAAATAAAAATGCGAGTGGACTGTATATAAAATGTAATGAATTGAATAAGAACGGAATAACAAGATGTAGATATTATTATGAAATTAGCAACAAGTAAAAAAAATGCGTAAGCGCAGCCGTGCGTCTAAGCATGCAACAGCTGACTGGCGCGACGCGGGGCGCGGGCTCGGCTGTAGACCGGCCGGCGAGCCGCAGCCCTCCCGCGTCCCTCGTTCACTGCCGCTGGCGCGCGGGCGCGCCCGGCGATGTTGAGACAGGTGCCTCAACAGGGGTTGTTATTTGGAAATGTTGAGAGGCAATCTATGCCCATGCACACAGTTACGATCAATGTGAAGGATGAAGTAGAATATGTAGACTTTGAGATTAAAAAAATAACCTCAGAATATTAGCACCTTTACAGTATGTAACTGGTTATTTATTAAGAAAAACAATAAAAACCGTTTTCAAAAATTAAAAAATGTAAACATTGTTTTCATGTCAGTATTCTAATACTTTATCATGCTCTAAGAATAAATACATAGGTGTACTAAACGATACACTACACCAAATGACATGTCACAATGACATATGGAGTTTCTTGCTCGTTCTTCTCCATAGGAATCTACACTTTGGAAGGAGCAAATAGTTTCACTAGACAACTGACCTACAGACTGACATTTTTTCTTATTATTTAATTTTTTAAATATTTTGTTTTAACGTTCAAAAGTGTCTTCCTGGGTGCTTACTCTTGAAACCAATCTCAATGTCAATGCAATTTCAATCCAATAAAATCTCAATAATTATTCAATGTCAACCCTATATAACCACAATCGTAGCTGTTGAAATAGCATTTAGAGTATGGAATATAAAGACAAACTCAATACCAGTTTAGTTCATTTAATATCCACGGAATACGGATGTAATGGGCGCTAGTTCTATAACTCAACAGTACGAAATTTCACAATACCAATGTCGATTGATCGGAATTGGATTCAAGAGTAAGCCCCGTGTCTAATTGTTTTCCCTCGGAAATATCAATTTTTTCCGGGATAAAACGTACCCTATTATTTAATTCGGACTTCTAACTATATATCTGCAAAAATTCAAAGCAATCGGTTTAGTAGTTACGGCGTGAAAGCGGAACAAACAAACAAACTCACTTTCCGATTTATAATATTAGTAAGGAAGTAAGGATTATAATATTAGTAAGGAAGTAAGGATTTTGTATTTACAAAGAAAAGTACACACAAATGTACACCTTTCAAAGATATGTCGACAAAAAATTGCTATGCTTTTGGGGGGGGGAATCATCGAATGACTGCTCCCGCCTGGGTGAGGCGGGAGCAGTCATTCGATGATTCCCCCTAAAGACTCTTACTGACTAAAAACCACCCCGTTCCTTCTCCTGCACGTCGAGCCGGAGCCCCGGTTACCCGTTAGGTTCTCCGCGACTCCGAATCGGCATCGGCCCTATTGGGCCCCATCTGTGGTGGTCTGATGGCTCTTTGAGGCGCGCGCGGAACGCGACGCGCCGTACGCTCGGGTCTGTTTCTGGTCGGACGGGGAGCCACCCATGCTCGCCGTCCGCAGGCCCGCGCTTACGGTGGCCGGAGATCGTCCCGCGATCCCCGACGCCCGGTGTGTCCTTCGCGATGGCTGGGTTGCGAGAAGGCAGCGCTTCGCTGCCTCACGCGTCCCGCCTCCTCCTTAGCTAGCATGACTGCTTCGCAAAAGGAGGAGACGGCATCCCAATCCCCCTCGCTCCGCATCATGGCCTGCACTAGGCCCGGACGCGAGAGGTCGCCATCGCCGATCACTTCCCTGAGGACACGGCGGTGCTCAGCCCACGCAGGGCATTCTCCCACCGTGTGTTCCACCGTGTCCTCAGGGCGGTCCTCGCAGTGATGACACCCGGGCGTTTCCTCCCGCCCCATCAGACACAGGTACCTCCCGAAACTCCCATGTCCGGTGAGGACCTGCGTCAGGCGGTAGGTGAGGACGCCGTAGCGTCTCTCAAGCCACTCCTCAAAGAGGGGACTTACCGCTGCGATGGCAGCGAGCCCAGCCCTCGGTTGCGACAGTCGTTGCTGCCATTCCGCCATGAGATCGCGCCGGAGCTCATCCCGCCACGCACTTATTTGGCGCGGCAGCGGAGTTTCGCCCCGACGACGTGCCTCCGCGCGCATGCTGTGCACGCGCGCGAGCACCTTCGCCTCCAGATCCCACGGCGGTAACCCGGCAAGGAGGTTCGCCGACTCCCCAGAGATCGTGCGGTATCCGCGGATCATTCGGATCGCCATGACCCTCTGTGCCATGGGCAGCGTCCGAGCGGGACGCCGCAACAGGTTTGGCGCCCAAACAGGGGCGCCGTAGAGGGCCATGGACCGCACGACCCCGGCGTATAACCTCCGGCAGGAGGCGTTTGGCCCCCTGAAGTTGGGGAGGATGCGTTTAAACGCAGCCCCCGTCCTCTCCAACTTTGGAGCCAAACGTCGGAAGTGCTCAATGAAGTTCACCGACTGTCGAGGACGAGTCCTAGGTACTTCATCGTCGTCTCGACGCCGATGGTAACTCCTCCCGCCGTTATTTGGGACCCACCCGGAGGTGGCGCGTTCCCGCGGCCATGAAAACACATGGCCTCGGACTTGTGGAGCGCCACCTCGAGTCCCAACTGCCGGATTCTCTCAACGACCATCGCAACCGCTGTCGCCATTAGATCGGCCGCCGCCTGGTGCGACCTCCCGTGCGCTAGCACCAGCGTATCGTCGGCGTAGCATATTGTGCTAACGCCTTTCGGGAGGTCGGATGCTTAGAGAAGCAATAAAATGCGTCTACGCCCGACGTAAACATTCTTTGAGGTTATGTTTTGATAGAACTGATAACTTACTGTAAGTTTTTGTTTTGCTTCTGTACTTGAAATACTTGATTTATATAGATAGATAGGTGAATTTTTTACTGCACTTCTATTTAGAAATTTAAGCAAACTAAATTTATCCACTAATAACCTACTGCATATCAAAAAATGACTGTACTACAAATTAACTACTTGATTACCTAAACATGTTGTACTGAAAAATATTTAAATTTCATCAAAATCAGATTCTAGCTGAAACCACCAATTATACGTATTTTAAAACAATATTACTCACCGTAAAACAAAAAATACTGATTTGCAAATAAATTGTTCAATATTCAACAGACAGCCCTTAAGCACAAAAGTATCCTTTGCATGGCACCCAAAATATATAATAAAATCCCAAATACTATCAAGAATCTGAATTTAACACAATTTAAACGGAAACTTAACAATTGTCTAATTGATAAATGCTATTATACCATTGACGATTTCTTTCATGACAAAATGTAATAAACTGACAACTATGTGTATAATTAGAGGTAATTATGAAAACTTGGGTAACTTATTGTTTATTTAGTGCTTGTATTAATTTATTTTGTTGCAAAATTTTTGACATTTTTGCTATTGATTGTTTATTTAATGCTTGTTAATGTTATAATTTATATTGTGACTAATTTTTGACATTTTATTAATTATTTATGTTAAAATTTTGAATGTGATGAATATTTTTATACTTTAAATAGTGTATGCCTAATGGGCAGCTTTTTGCGCTACTATAATAATAATTTTAAGACCCTTTTGTTTCACCAAAAAGCACATGAATAAATACTTTGACTTTGACTCAATGTTTAAAATTTTTTTCGATGTTTTATGTAAATATGTAGTTATTTTTAGTTTTATTTTAATTAATTTTTATCTTAAGTTGTATATTATATTTAATTTAGTAACAGTTAGTATTAATTTTTATGTTTTTATTGAAATGTCGGTTGTGTAATTAATTACCTATGTCTAAAATTTAAAACTATTTTTTCCTGCATACTTAGAGGGGTTGTCAATAGGACTAAATTTAGGTTAGGTTAGGGTTCCGAGCCGCGCCTGAACCTGGTAGTAGTGGTCGGACAAGACCTCTCACTCCCCTGCGTAGTACGTGCAATGTTGGGGACCGAAGAAACATGGGCGGCGGCCGCCTCCTTCGGCGAATGCGTAATATCGCAGAAAGAGGCGGCAGAGCGCAAGCAAGAGGAAGACGCCCTCGCTCCAGAGCTCCGACGACGAAGAGTTGGAAGGAGAAGACGGCAATACAACCGCCTTCTCCCGGGGATGAGTAGCGGGGGTGCTAGGGGCGGGGGCGCCTACATCCGCATTGCACTGCTCACCCTTCGCAGGACGGGAACGGTTAGCACACGACCGTCCCCGAAACCTCCTCAATACAGGGAGGGGTGTGAATATGGCCCGCCATCTCTGGCAGGCTTAGTCGAGGATGTCCTGGTCGTAAAGGTTCAACCGGTCTCCCAGACCCCCTCATATGGCGACGCTGGTGTGCTCCTGGGGTTTTAGTGGGTATTCGGGCTTCTCCCGGAGAGTCCCACATACCCCTCCCGTCCCCCCACGGGAGGACGATACATAAAGTATTTTCCCAGGGTCAAAAAAGAAGTTAGGTTCCCCACCGCCGGCCTCAATACTGTCGAGGCGATCCGGCCAGTACTAGATGACTGGTTCGGGAGGAAGCACGGTTTCTTGTCGTTTAGGGTGACGCAGGTGCTGTCTGGGCACGGCTGCTTCGGCAAGTCCCTGTGCCGCATAGAAAGGGAGCCGGACGCCCAGTGCCACCATTCCGTCCATTGCGGGGAGGACACGGCCAAACACACGCTCACCGAGTGTGTAGCTTGAGAGGAGCAGCACCGTGACCTCACAAATGAAGTAGGAGGCGATCTGTCACTGCCAGCCCTAGTGCGGAAGATGGTGGACAGCGCAGAGTCGTGGGACGCGGTGGTGTCTTTCTGCGAGGACGTGATGTTGCAGAAGGAAACTGCGGAACGGGAGAGGAAGATCTTATTGACTTCCTTTCCCAACCGCAGACGGCGCACCGGGCGCAGGAGAAGGGCCGACAACGCCCTCTTCCGGCCTCCATAAATGGGTTCAGGGGCGAAAGACTTGGGGAAGTTCCCGCCCCTGATTCCATTTAACCGGTAAAAGTCCGGCACACCCCTCCGCCTCTCCCCAGGCGGAGGCAGTCCAAGAGGATTTCCCCCCAGAAGGTTAGGTTAGGAATTACTTTTCGTTAAAAGATAGTCATTCAGTAAAACATATTATATTTATGTTTCATATTAGTATGTAGTATTGGTATGTAGTTTATGTACTAGGATACCTTTATACATATGTACGTACATTTATCACCCTCGTTTTTATTTATTTTTTTTTTCGATAGATGCAAACTTCTTTCAAAGCCTACTGTAACACTTCTCTGCATCACCTTATGGTTGGCTGGTAGAGAATGCCATTCGGCATTAAGTCCGCCATTGTATACAGTTGTACATAAAGTGTTAAATAAATAAATAAAACAGTTACAGTGTTACTACAAAAAAGTTGGACATCTGTTCAACACATGTTTAGCAAAAGTACTACCACAAATGAGTGTTTTAGGGATAGACACGCCTTAAACATTGTTTAAATTTAAACACCCGAACGAGGTAGTTTAGCGGGTGTTTAGCTCAGTCCGTCATTTTGTTCAGAGTGCCAAGCACGAATAACTATCGCTTTAAAGATCTAACAGTATTGGCTATGTGGCGACGCGTAAAGTTTACAACATTTGCGGAAGCTGTCAAATAATAACAATGTAAACATTATAGTTTTCTTTGCAAATATAAATAAAACCAAAGATTAAAATAGTATTGTTGACATTATTTAAGTACTATTTATTCAATAGTTTTACTGTAAAATGAATATAATAATAAAAACCGGGTTTGCATCATCCGCATTTGTTTCCATTTTCTGTCGTGTTGTGCGCTGCGGTCGTTATCAGTCCGCCACTACTCGCTTTGCACATAGCCAATAGTATAATTGATTTATTTGGTTAGCAAATTCGTGTGCAATTCAGTAATTTGGGTGGGAATTTCATATATTTTGATTGAAAAAAGGGAATTTACAGTTAAAGTATTAAATACCTCGTAAGACTGCCTCGTTGGCCGAGCGGTCGCAAGTGCGACTACCGGGCAAGGGGTCTCGGGTTCCATTCCCGGGTCGGGCAAAGTATTACTGGGATTTTAAAAATCTCAGTAGTAGCACGGAGACTGGAAATGTGCCCGGTATATGGCAATAGGCTCACCCCCTATTACATGGGACTCATAACATAAATAGTGAAAAGTGGGTGTTACTTCTGTGTGCACCTCTGCCTACCCCTTCGGGGATAAAAGGCGTAATGTTATGTTATTAAATACCTTAATTAAATATTGAGTAACTTTGTTTTGTTGTTATTAATGCCCGGGCCACACCAACGAGAAATGCCATTGCTTATTGCGATAATGCACGTTCACCGTAGGTGTAGCCACGAGTCAACGCGATAATTTGACAACGGCATTACATTGCCGTTTGGCATGATGGGCATTCACGTTGAAATTTCAAGTGTAGCCACCCACTTTATCGCTATAATTATCGTAGTATAATCGGCATTGACGTTGACGTTAGTGTGGCCCCGGCATAACAAACAGTCACATGTAAAAAAGAAATTGTAAATGAAATATGTGAAGTGTTGAATTTGTTACATTACGTTGTATAGGTAAATTTATTTCAAGATTTGTTTTCCATTCCGATGATCTAAAGTATTACATTAAAAGGAAAGATCTCAAAATACCAATATTTAGTATCTAATGAAACAATAACAATTGGGTAGTTTCCAGGGTTGTCTATTCTCCGCCAAACGGAGTCAATTTCCGCTGACTCCTACTTTCCGGAATGTGTCCGTACCGATGACCGATCATCTTGAGCTTCTTGGTGTAACTCTGACGCCCACACTCAACTTTGGCTCCTATATAGAGTCAAAAGCGCAACGGGCTGGTAGGAAGTTGGGTATCCTATGGAGGGTGAGACGGTACTTCACGCCGAAACAATTGCTGAGCCTGTACCAGGCACAGGTTCGGTCCTGTATGGAGTACTGCTCTCATCTTTGGGACGGCTCGGCAAAATATCAGCTGGACGCGTTAGAGCACATTGAGAGGCGTGCCAAGAGGCTCATCGACGATGATGCGCTTGTGAAGGCTCGGCTTCAAAGCCTCGAGCACAGGCGTAAGGTTGCAAGCCTTTCGATTTTCTACCGGATACATTTCGGTGAGTGTGCAGGGGAATTGCACAACTTGATTCCCCCTAGTCCTTTCCATCATCGTACCACAAGACAATCGGCGAAGTGTCACCGATTCATGGTAGATGTTCCGCCCACACGCACGAAGCGCTTCGCTTCAAGCTTCCTTGTGCGTACTGCTAAAGAGTGGAATTCTTTGCCAGAATCTGTATTTCCTGAAGGGTACAACCTGGGAATCTTCAAGGCCCGAGTGAATAGGTTGCTTATGGGACGACGTGCTACATCGTAGACCGCATCATCGCTTACCACCAGGCGAGATAGTGGTCAAACGTCGCCCCATCAAATATAAAAAAAAAAAAAAAAAATTAAGTTGCAATACTTAGATAAAATGACGCTTAGGTTATGAGTGGGAGATCGTTACGTCATAATGTGCTACAAAATGTGGCACGCTGCAAATGTCAAGTTAGAACAACATATGAAAACAATGTCAAGAAATGTAACTATATGTTACAAACATGTCAACATTGTGCAATACAACATAACATCACGCCTTTTATCCCTGAAGGGGTAGGCAGAGGTGCACACAGAAGTAACACCCACTTTTCACTATTTATGTCATGAGTCCCACGTAATAGGGGGTGAGCCTATTGCCATATACCGGGCACATTTCCAGACTCCGTGCTACTACTGAGAATTTTTTAAAAACCCAGTAATACTTAAATAAGTAAATAAATTTAACTGTTATCATTTTGTAAATAATGGTATTTTATAGTAAAAATACTTTACTTTTATGACAATTCCGTGTATTGCAGAGTTTTTTCTTTTTTAATCATAAATTTTAGGTATGCAGCATTTTTGTTTTAAAAAGTGGCAACACTCTATGAATATATCTGACAGAATAATTAAATATTGACAAACAAACATGTTGTTGTTGCTACTTGTTTTGTTTGCATAACTGCGTTAAATTATTTATTTTATTAAGTGCGTCGAGTCGAGTGTGTTAACCTCCTCCGTCTTAGCCTTTGCAGATTCAAGATTTCACTAGTGACTTGCGAGTATTGAGATAGTGACACTGTTTTTCTTGTTTTTGTGATATTGACATTATAACATGCCTCAAAAGACGTGTTGTGTACCTACCTGTGCTTCGTCACTCTCTGCAGGTTCGTATCATTAACTGTAACTTGTCTAATTCCAATACTTAATTGGCCTTGCCGGCCAGTGATAGCCAAGTCTGTACTTGGCTATCACTGGCCCCCCACGCCAGCCCATCTACTTAGTACAATTCGTCAATTTCTTTAATATATTTTCAACTTTATCTCTAAAGCATCAGAATATCTGTTAGTTTCGAGTAGCTTGACCTGATGCTATGGTATTTGACAGCTAGGCTAGCTTAGGTAACAGCTTGCCCTTACTGACTAGTAGGTATATATGCTTAATTTACATCAGTATAGAGGGTTTAATTTATTTATTAAATGGTTTTTGCATTTTAATGTTTGCAATTAATTAGCTTGATTTCCTATTTTATTTATAGGTGCAGTGCTACATGCATTTCCAAATCCTACAACTGAATCTGGCAAATTTCATACATGGGTAGTCAATGCTGGTCTTGTGGGAGAAGATTATGATTATATATATCTAAATAGAAGAATCTGTCGTCTCCATTTTGAAAATATATATCATTATCCGAAGAATAGACTAAGTAAATTTGCTATTCCAACGCTACATCTTCCAGGTATTTAGCATATTTTTTCTAATCTTATTTGTTTTCATTTAAGTTATTGTTTACTGACAATTGCCTTTTTTATCTAAATATCTCATCAATCTATAATCTGTACTTTAATCCTTACTAATATTATCGGAAATAAATCGGAAAGTGAGTTTGTTCCGCTTTCACGCCATAACTACTAAAACGCTGTTTGCTTTGAATTTTTGCAAACGTAAAGTTAGAAGTCCGAATTAAATAATAGGGTACTTTTTATCCCGCATAAATTGATATTCCCGAGGAAAAACAAAAGTATTGGTATAGATGGCGCTGTGTGTATTGGTATATGTCACATAGGCTACTTTTTATTCTTTTGTGACGCAAGCGAAGCCGCGGGTAAAAGCTAGTATTATATAAAGCTGAAGAGTTTGTTGTTTTGAATGTGTTAATCTTAGGATCTACTGATTCCTGAGATTAGCACTTTGAAAAACTCTTTCAGTGTTAGATAGCTCATTTATCAAGGAAGGCTATAGGCTAATACACCATCACCTGTAGCAGTAACCAAAGATACGGTTAAAACCGTGGGGAACAGCTCGTACATTCATAGAAATGAAATAGAAATGTGTCACCAAAAGGCTTTTCTGGTGTGTCTATTCAGTTTACACAGTATAGGTAACTCTTAATCTATGCAGGGATACCGCGCCATCGCCATCTCTTATCACCATCCAAAACATCTAGTACTGTACTTACTACGTTTGTACTTTATGCGATCACAGATGGCAGCACAATCGATGAGAAATAATTTATTACAAAAAATACATATTAAAAATAAAATATTTATTTAATTGAACTTGTATTATACATATTTTAAATTTTTGTGTAGCTTACAAGCTGAGTAATAATTACGATAGCAACACAGTGAATTGATTTCAATATTCTTTATGATATCAAATTGTCAAGTCACAAATTTTGTGACTTGACAATTTGACAATCTTTAATATGATATGATGGCGACAATATATATTATGATATGATGGCGACTGCTCCTTGCGTTTGCGCTTGTTTGTAGTATTGTTCCATATTTACACATACTTTTCTTCGTGAAATTAATCCGCCGATCCGAGTTGAGTCGAGTTGAGTTGAGTTCCTCTCCTCCGTAATCAAGTGTACGAATTTCCCGAAGTTATTGTGCGAGTTGAGCTTTTAGTTCCTCCACCATGCCTGTGCAATCGTATTTTGCGACCTGAACGCTGCGTTTGTGCTGTTTCTTTCCGATATAGACGCTCGTGATTTATTTTCGTCATGCCTAAACGTTGTGCATTAGGATGTTCTAACGGTAAGTATACTCATCATATATCTCATTTCAACTTACATGCTTGTTCTTATTGCAATCCGGCGTTATGTTTAGTCCGCCGGTTCCGTTGGAATTCCCATTGATCGCAAAGTACCGGTAGTTGTATAAAATTGGACAATATATCCCGTAGCCTAGTCTTCCTAGATTTCACTTTTACTGCTAGATCATGAGAACATGACTGCCTCGTTGGCCGAGTAGTCGCAAGTGCGACTGCCGGGCAAGGGGTCTCGGGTTCGATTCCCAGGTCGGGCAAAGTATTACTGGGTTTTTTAAAATTCTCAGTAGTAGCACGGAGTCTGGAAATGTGCCCGGTATATGGCAATAGGCTCACCCCCTATTACATGGGACTCATAACAACTAGTGAAAAGTGGGTGTTACATTGTACTGTGGTAGAATGTGCACCTCTGCCTACCCCTTCGGGGATAAAAGGCGTGATGTTATGTATGTTATGTATGTATCATGAGAACATGCGTATTAGCATGTTGGTTTTATTGTCTAAATAATCATGTATACTGCTATGTTTGTGATTATTTGAAAACAATAAGAAAATAATTCCTTTTTTGATACTTCATCAAAATCCTTCTCTTTTTTTTTCTATGGTACCTTTGCTATAACATGTGATAAGACATCTGTAATGTCAAAACTTTCTTTACCAATGGTGAATCTAAGTCCTCATGTAAAACGCATCCTCCCCAACCTCGGGGGGCCAAACGCCTCCTGCCGGAGGTTATACGCCGGGGTCGTGCGGTCCATGGCCTTCTACGGCGCCCCTGTTTGGGCGCCAAACCTGTTGCGGCGTCCCGCTCGGACGCTGCTCATGGCACAGAGGGTCATGGCGATCCGAATGATCCGCGGATACCGCACGATCTCTGGGGAGTCGGCGAACCTCCTTGCCGGATTACCGCCGTGGGATCTGGAGGCGAAGGTGCTCGCGGGCGTGCACAGCATGCGCGCGGAGGCACGTCGCCGGGGCGAAACTCCGCTGCCGCGCCAGATAAGTGCGTGGCGGGATGAGCTCCGGCGCGATCTCATGGCGGAATGGCAGCAACGGCTGTCGCAACCGAGGGCTGGGCTCGCTGCCATCGCAGCGGTAAGTCCCCTCTTTGAGGAGTGGCTTGAGAGACGCTACGGCGTCCTCGCCTACCGCCTGACGCAGGTCCTCACCGGACATGGCAGTTTCGGGAGGTACCTGTGTCTGATGGGGCGGGAGGAAACGCCCGGGTGTCATCACTGCGAGGACCGCCCTGAGGACACGGTGGAACACACTGTAGCGGAATGCCCTGCGTGGGCTGAGCACCGCCGTGTCCTCAGGGAAGTGATCGGCGATGGCGACCTCTCGCGTCCGGGCCTAGTGCAGGCCATGATGCGGAGCGAGGGGGATTGGGATGCCGTCGCCTCCTTTTGCGAAGCAGTCATGCTAGCTAAGGAGGAGGCGGGACGCGTGAGGCAGCGAAGCGCTGCCTCCTCGCAACCCAGCCATCGCGAAGGACACACCGGGCGTCGGGGATCACGGGACGATCTCCGGCCACCGTAAGCGCGGGCCTGCGGACGGCGAGCATGGGTGGCTCCCCGTCCGACCAGAAACAGACCCGAGCGTACGGCGCGTCGCGTTCCGCGCGCGCCTCAAAGAGCCATCAGACCACCACAGATGGGCCCAATAGGGCCGATGCCGATTCGGAGTCGCGGAGAACCTAACGGGTAACCGGGGCTCCGGCTCGACGTGCAGGAGAAGGAACGGGGTGGTTTTTAGTCAGTAAGAGTCTGACACTCCCTCCCGCCTCACACAGGTGGGAGCAGTCATTCGATGATTGTCCCCCCTTAAAAAAAAAAAGTCCTCATGTAATATTTCTTCCATCTTTATGATTTATGAACTTAGATCTGGTGATGGTGGCGGTGGCGGTGGATTTCGTTGCTTTATCCGGAAAACAAAGTGATGCTGGATCCATTATTCCAGATTGCAATCTATACTTGTCCTCCATAATAAACATAAAAGAATTAATTCATTAAGGCCCAAGCGAACGCCGGCGCTCCCAGACCTATTGTTCTGTAATTGTGTCTGTAATTACAAGATCGAAAGGTTAAACCCTACATGCAACTTAAACTTAAGTTGCCAAATGTTTATATAGAGGTATAATTATAATATTATGGGTACACTTCTGCCAAACCTGTAGTGATTACTAAAGTTACACTAGCTGTTTGTCATAGAACTGTATTTCTATAGCTGTAATAGGTAGATACTTGAAAGTTTTCACATCCCTAAGACTTAATCTGTTACCTGAATTTCTATGGTTAGTAAATTTTATTTGTAAATTCATTTATTATTTCAACAAATAATAAATGAATTTACAAATTAATGGGGTTCCCAATTTCTTGTTAAGCAAGTATTTACATTAAAGTAGTATTAAACTGTCAAACACCGCGAGGACATCGGTGACCGCAACCTATTGACGACTTGATTGACGACGACGGTAATAACACATGGTGATAGGGAAACTTTGAGTGCAAGGCTAACTTGACTGCTTTATTATTAGTAGGATTATTGGCTAGGATCTCTCTATTGTTAACTAATTAGATTAAAATTAAAAGTGACCATTTTTTCAGAGAACTCAATCCATCAATTTCCACATCCAGAAAAGAATCCTGACCGTTTCAAGGCTTGGGTTCATATAGCGGGTGGGAAGTTAGATAGTCCTACTGATTATGAACTTTATAGAAAGAAGGTCATCTGTGATATCCATTTTTCAGACCAGGACAGGAACCGTAATAACCGGTTAAATTTTCTAGCTGTGCCGTCACTTCATCTTCCTGGTAAGTTTTACATATAATTTTTAAATTAAGGTATTATAACTTACCCATTATTGGGGTAGTTATTATAACTTATTGAAGTTTATTGCACACATTAAGCAACACCATGATGTTTTACCCAACAACACTTCGACTGTAGATAATAAAAATGAAGCGATACTAGCCATTTTTATTATTATTTATTTATTTATTATATACATATTCATTGTCAATGGCTTTGCTAACATGAAAGTAAAAAATAAGGCCCTATGTTACTCAGTAAAAATCTAGTTACGATGACACAATGGCTCCTTCTCTGTTACTGTAGTGTGTCTCTGGAACTTTCTCCCACACTCCCTACGTGACAGTCTTTCATTGGAGATCTTGAAGTGGAAGATTAAAGAGTAATTTCTTTCGCAGTGACATAGTATTTATGTATATATATATGTATATTTAATATATATGTATGTTTGTATTTATGTAAAGTCTGTTTATGTATTGTTTAATTTTTATATTTGCAAAAAATATTGTTTTTGAAAGAATACTTTATTATGTTTGCGCTGCTATTGTCAAAATTTACAATTACTTGTTCATTAATGTAAGTTTTAATTAAATCTAAATAAATAAATTCCAAAATAAAATTTCTTTTTATTTGTGTATCCACTCACTTTCTGAAACTTGTGCTTAGACTAGTTGATAAAATTTCACTTAATTTTATTTGCTTTCAACTTCATCAACTTGAATACAAGTAAAATAGTAAGAAGTTGAAGTCTAAGCACCATTACAAAGTTTTGTATTGGGTATCTATAGCCGTACCTATAGCTATACATAACACAAGTTTGTGGATGGCGATAATAGATGGCGCTGTTTAACACATCAATTGACATTAGCAGTTTTCAAAAAATTCTGTGAGTGCGCTCCATAGATGAATAATAGGGGATACGCCGCAAGTTGCATATACAATTTTGGTTAGTGGCCGGCAACATTGCTAGCAATACCAGCCAACATTATGCAATATTTTAAGGATGGCCCGGTATTATAGCCACATATTTTTTGGTGTGTCAAAATGTTTTATATGTAGCCGGCGTGTGGCCGAACGATCGCCTCGCAATCGAAAATACTTCAATATATCTGGGCCATCTATATTGCTGTTCTGTTTTACTGTATATGCGCGTCCCTTTCTTCCTGCGACGTGAAGTAATTATAATATAGTAATTATAATAAGCGGACACTCTGAACAGGTATGTACATCAAACTCTTGAAAGAATCTCCAGTCGCTAAATACCGTAGAGTTATTGCCAATCTTGTAGTCACAGGTATTGCATTCCTCAGGTTTGTATCTTGCCTTTGTATGTTTGGTCCAATTCTGTTCACAAGAAATTCGAAGTTGCTCTTAGACATTCTTGTAAAATGTTTAAATAAGTATTTATCCAGCATTAATTCCATGTCTACGGAATCCAAAGTGCCCCGCCTACATAGGTAGGGTCGAATCCACATTCGTGTGCTTTTTCTTCGTTTTTTTGCCAAAACAATGTAAGCGGCTGCCATGAGCGTCATTTCGTCGGCCATTGTTGCTGGATTGTGTGGCTCATTAAAGGGTTCTGAATCAAAGGCTTTTTTGCTATTGCAGCCATATTGCAACATGTTGTCTGCAATTGATTGTTCAGCCATAAAATGAACTAAAATGTTTTTTTGATGGCTGGGCAATGTTTGCCAATAATGGCAGCCACAAATTGTCGTAAAATATAGCCCGTTTAGACACCCCTTTTTACAAATATCATGCAAATATGAAGCTCATCAACAAAAATATATTTGTCTCATACTTACACGTTGTAAATTTCATATGTAAAAAGAGATAAGTACAAATCATAAACTTCAATTTCTGATAACATTTTTCATATGACGTCACCAAGCTCCGCCTTGAGGCCCATTCCGCCATTTAAGAGCGACACACTCCGCTCATGTTTTTAGTAGATCATCTGTCAACAATACGGTTTTTAGAAATATTTTCGGTGTTACAGTAAAGTGTTTCGATATTAACCTTTTCACCGCCAAGCACTTCTATAGAAGTTCGGGAATTTCGCGCCACCAGCGCCACAACTTCTATAGAAGTTGTTCATTTAAACCATCTTATTAAAGTAAATTTACTGTGATTAAAAGCTTTATGTTCTACACAAAATAAGCCCTAGTTTGTCCAAAAATCGGCAAAAACAGAAACTCCGAGTTTTGTTACTTTCCTCAGAACGCCAATCACTTCATATCAAGTTGGCCAGTGATGTTCCGTGAAAGGTTGATTTCACCATTGAAATATTTATGAATACAGAAAGTTACGGTTATCGAAAACAATTTGAGGTCAATAAATTATGAACTTATCTACTTCATTACAAAGGATAGTAGATGAATTTCGACCTTCAGGTAGATGCCGATACGTAATTATAAAGTTGTTACCAATTCTTGTCGATAGCTATTTTCCCATCTCTACAAAACAATTGGTCGTCTGTGCCCCTGTGCGCTACCGAGTGCCACTTTTTTGCCGAAGTTATTAAAAAAAACAGGAATAAACAAAAATAGAAGAAATACCATAGACCCCATGCCTGATCAGAATCGAATTCAACGTGCCCTCAGTGCCAATATGTAACTGATATGAAGTTAAAGAAGATCACGAAACAAATAGAGATTGTACCCCATTCCTTATAGTTCTAATTAAGTTATCTATTAGTTTCTTTGATACTCATAATTTATACTGTTTTTTCTGGAATAACAATTCTGGACTGATGAAAATCAGTTTTTACTTATTTTCGTAAAATCAACTTTAAATCTTAACTTTACGCGTACAAATCTTATTCATCGATATGACGATATCCCCATCAATACTGTTTACTGTATATTTAGTTATACATTTATAGCTTGGCGCTCGGCGAGGCATTGCATGTTGTGTGCTTTGGCTGCAAAAAGGTTAATGGAGTATTTTGCCAATAAGTGAAGTGAATCTGAACGCAAAGCAAGTGTTGCATCAAGGGATGTAATTCAAATTCACGTAAAAGGGTGTTTCTTCAAAAAACTTTAACTTTTATTTAACAAATCATTATCCTCCCGCGTTGTTAAGCATCGCAGTAACTTATTAGCATCTGTTTTTTATTGCATTGGGTGAGAGCAGTGACATGGCTCAATTTTTTGAAACTAAACTTTGTATTTTAATCAGCAAAATTGTTAACTGTGGCTTGAGGATAATGACACCGTTAATATTTTGGTTTTTTTTTTGGAGAATCACCCAAAAATGAGATGGATTGTCATATTTTAGGTTAGTTCTAATTTTCTTTGTTATTTGTGTATACTTCTTGTGTAAATTATGATATAAGTCTTTATTAGGACTTCTAATTCGGGTTTTCTGCTATTATGTATACTTTCATAAGACTGTTATCACAAAAATTGAACTAGTAAACATTTTAATTGTTTACATTTCATTCATAGTGCTGATCTTCGTTTTGTAAAGTTATCGATAGCAGTATTAGCAATAATATTGACATAGCCGTCTGGTTAACGAACATTTACGGTATATGTAACTGTATTGAATGAAATTATTGATATAGAGCCTTTTATTTAGGATGTTTGACGAGTTGATTGACGTCTTAAAAGGCAATGTTTTTATTTGTTTTCGTATACTTTATTTAATTTGCGCATTGATGTTTAAATTTGATTTTAGATTTCCTAAAAATGAAATCCTAAAGGACTTGTGACAAGTTCAGTCTACGTGATTTTGGAGCAACGTTCTATAGCCAACATTCTCTGAAAGGGTCAAGGTTTTTAATACAGTACTCGCTTAAGAATCTTATATAAAGTTATCGTTGAACGAAGGTTTCAATGGTATTGGTATTTATAATATTAGTGAGATTATGATTTTATGAATGCTTGCCATCACTTGTACTCTTTTAGCAATTCTTTTATTTCTTTATTTCGAATTGAACTAAATGATAAGTTATTATTTTATATTTACATTGAATTGCCTATGTCGATATGTTATGTCGACGTAGGTACAATACTATTGTGGGCGGAGATCCGCCATTTTTGAAGTATTTTTAGCCTCAAATCACGTGACCATATTTCAAATCCATCTATTATACATCTATGGTGGGCTCCCTATACCCGACATATTATTTTATTCAGGGCATACCCTGAATCTCCAACAATCCTCAAATTCCTAATCCAGAAGGCGGAGAACGCACTTGTAACGCCTCTGGTGTTCCAGGTGTCCATGAGCGACGTCGACTGCTTACCATCAGGTGATCTGTCTGCTCGTCTACCGGCTTATCCAATAAAAAAAACCTTAATTATTCCAGACAGTTGCCAAGCTGTACCTACGTACAAAAGATAACTCTGTGTCCCTTTCAGACTGCGACCGAACCGAATTGTCTCCAACCACGAAAGATGAAGAATCATCATTACCAGCATCACCGTTGCCACCATCATCATTACAGTTACCGTCGAGTCGTCCTACGCACGTCCCTTTTGGTGAGTGACTACTATCTTTTACTATTAGGAAACACAAAACATATTTTCTTTCAGTGTAAAACTAACAGTTAGGCAGCTAAACACGCACTGCCCGTCTGCCCAAGAAGTTACTTATTGATAAACATACTTGAACCGCTCTTGCAGATAGTTAACAACTTGAAGTTGCTATTGGTAACTGCTCAAGCTCATGACGTGCAATGAAGAGCGCGGGCGGGGGGCACGAGAACAGCAGTCAGTGCATGCCTGATGACTGTTTGTCCGCATGATAAAATTAATGTCAACTGCCCGAAGCAGATGCTCATCGAGCAATGCGTCTATGAACTACTAGCTTTTATCCGCGGCTTCGCTCGCGTCACAAAAGGATAAAAAGTCGCCTATATGACATATACCAATACACACAGCGCCATCTATACCAATAATTTCGTTTTCCCTCGAGAGTATCAAATTTTTCCGGGTTAAAAAGTACCCTATTATTTAATCCAGACTTCTAACTTTACATCTGTAAATAGTCAAAGCAATCGGTTTAGTAGTTACGGCGTGAAAGCGGCACAAACAAACAAACTCACTTTCCGATTTATAATATTAGTAAGGATGAGGGGCACATCCGCCTGACCACCAAGTTATGTTTGTTTGCATCTGATGAGATGGGTTCTCTAACCCCGCCCTATGTCGCGAAGAAACTAACGGGTTACCAAGGCTCCGGCTCGAAGCGCAGGAGAAGGAACGGAGTGGTTTTTAGTCAGTAAGAGTCTGACACTCCCTCCCGCCTCACCCAGCGGGAGTCATTCGATGACTTTCCCCCCTTAAAAAAAAGCCCCGCTCCATGATCTTGAATTGATGAATGAAGCAGGGTGGTGGGTCTACATAAACGCGCCACTGACTAACGTATGACACGGGTTACGTCACTACACTGCGTCGTTGTAGCTTTTCCATTAGTTGAAACAGTTTTTTTTTAAGGGGGAAAGTCATCGTCTTACTGCTCCCATCTGGGTGAGGCGGGAGGGAGTGTCAGACTCTTACTGACAAAAAACCACCCTGCACGTTGAGCCGGAGTCCCGGTAACCCGTTAGGTTCTCCGGGACACTTATGGGGCATGGGTTGAAGTTTTTGCCATGTTCAAGTAATACAATTTTTAAATTAACAGGTAGATCTGTCCCCACTATATGAGAACTATTTATAACAGAAGTCTGTAGTTCACTATGCGGTCGCAGCTTGAAGCAGGCGATCCTGGCTGGTTTATGCAGACTGTGTTCGGCAGGCCTTAAAATGTATGTAAACGCATAACTACCAAACTCCTCACGACTTAATGAAGTATTTGTGACATACGACGTTGCGACTCTTGGCTGTGTGTCGGAATGCGCCTCAAGTATGAATTGAATCTAGTCGAGTTCTTCGTCAAACAAACGGATTGAGATCTTGTAGAAATGGAGGAAGTGAGCCGTGCCCGTGCTACAATCATGCTCGGCTACTGCCGATAGTCTGTCTAGACTAGTTCCTCGTCAAATAATTACGCATGTAACCCGATAAACATAATAATTAGTAGACCATAATTTTTTTTTCAATTTTTATCTGCGTTCAGTCCATTGGGACTATCAGCAAATATTAGACTGACTTGTCCGCAGCTGAGCGTGCGTCCAGTGACACGTCTGCACACATAATATCTGCAGCTCATCGTCTGTACTCAACCACTCGACCAAAATGGATATTGTATAATGTTGTGTTTGTTATTGTTAGGACAAGGTTCGTATGGAAGTAAAATTCGACACATTCACCGGGAACTTTAGGTAATAACATTCGAGTGAAACTAAAGCGCGTCTGTTATTGTTTTCATATATTATCAGTAAAAATGCATTTATTGTGTGTAACCCAATAACTCAACCACATACTGATTAAACCTAGAAAGCGCTCTAGACAAGCACCTCATAGTGGCCCCTTAGTGCAGTCGATACCATAAGGGCACTTGGGGCCCGTGACCAGGCCGCCATCCTCAGGGTTCTTCGAAAAACCGATTACCGACAATTTCTACTTAGAACACACCCGCTACTCTTGCGCGGCAACCGGCTGCTCCGCAACGTGTAGGGGGGTCGATTAGCGCTCGGAGTAAATCTTTGAGTGATCCCTTAATTGTTATTCCGGGTGTGGGTGTCATGTGTATGTGAATTTATGTTTGTAAAATGCACCTACAATACAGGAGATAATATTAGTGTGGGGAAACGGTAAAAAAAGAAACAATTGAAAAGGGCCCCGAATTATTGCATGCTGTAAGGCCCCAGCGTTAGTTTAAATCGGCCCTGGCGCCCCTAACTTCTTTTGTCGCCGCAAGATCGCCACTATGGGCAGTTGTCCCGCGAGTCTTGCGGCGCCCCTCTGCATCCTGGCGCACTAGGCACTTGCCTAATGTGCCTTAGGGATAATATAGCTTTAACCCGAATGTAACAAATAAGTGTAAAGATATTTATATTGTAACTTTCGTGAGACATACTAAATAAAATATTATGAAACTAGTCGAGTTCCTCGTCAAATTACAACGTGCGTAAGCCGAAAACATAATAATTTATTAAGTATAAAGATATGTCTATGTCTAGAAGTCAGGCGTGCATTCAGCCCGTTCACCCCGCCTGAAACGTTTTATAAGTTATTTGTTCACTTTGGGTGGACTTTATAAGCTTTTACTTAACTTGCAACGTATATGGGTGTGTAATATGTATATGGTATCTTGAAACTAAATTTTGAAGCAGGTATCTTCAATCGATTGAGCAGATCGAGCTGCATATCTGTGCCTATACGTTTAGTTTGCATGACTATAAATGCTACTCAGTATGTCGTGAGATTCCACGTATGTACTTAAAAATCTCATATATATTTATGTAAGAGCTGAACCATCAAATGAAGGTGGTGACTCCAAATGAGGTCTTCTCGCAAGTGAGGTGGTTTGCGTACTTCACAAGGCTCCATTAAAACGATAACTCATTTCTTTTATAAATATTTTATTTGATCTTTACACGTTCGTGTTCGATACGAGAATGTTCCAACTCGTACAACTTGCTTGCTCTATAAACAGTTCCCACTCTCCCCACTTTACCTACCTACATAAGGTAAGTGACGTAAGGTTGTAAACAAGTGCAAATATTATTATAATGCAAGTTGTATGTGTTGTTATTTTAATGTTACAATCTTTAATGCTATTTTCATTTAAATTACAACGTTTTAACTAAATTAATAATAAACGAATATTAATAAAAACAATTGTGGGTAAATTTCGATACTTAAATTTAAAAATCTAAAATTATTTAATCGTAATTAATTAACGCGCTATCATTTATTATTTAATAAATTCTTATTGAAATATACTAAACGATAAAAAATATTTTTCCTGGTTAACTTGTATCGAAAAGTCGTTTTTAGACCATAGATTATACAGTAACTTTTAAACGTCACTGTTTACTTGACATTGATAACATGGCTGTCATTGTCATAGGCTTTGTTGATGTTGTGTTGATTTTTACGAAGTGATGCAGTATTTGGCCTAATTTGGAGTGATATTATTATCGGAAACCTTTTTGACTGTGAAATTTTATTTCATTAACTGTTATAACGTCTTATTTAGAGGGAAAAAAATAATACATAATTATAAAGAGTTACGATTTTAGAGTACAATGCCAAAAAAATATGGTAATCAAAATCGATGTTATTTTCGTTGCATTAATGATGGTAAGTAAATTTTATTAACATTTTTATTGTTGTATATGTGTAGTATCGATATTGTATTTAAAGATAAATAAAATTGATGTATTTATTTGTAATATTAAAGGTCAGACTGGGAGAAAATGCCTGAGGCATTAAGTCTACCTATTGTACACTTTTGCATGAAGCATAATATAAAAATAAATTAAAATAACCGCATTTTACTACATGCATATAAATATACACACAATACTCATACCAAAATAACATGTTTTTACATTTTTTTCTGTCTGTTTGCTTGAACTAGCAAATCTGGCTAAACGAATTTTGTAAGACTGTTATTGACAGTTAGCTTAGACTGACCCTAATTTATCTGCCGTAACACATGACACTGGCAGAATAGTCAACTACTAAATAGCGGAGACGCAATTGCCATAAATGAGAAAAAACCTAATAATTGTTAAAGTAATAAAACAAAAACCTAACCTTACCTTTATTTCTCATTTATAATTATTATTCTGGTTTGTTTTTACTTTTATTTAAGTTTGAATTATATGTATTATATAAGACATTATTAATTGTCAAGTCTCATGTGGTGCTGTTTCAATGTATATTGAGAGACCTGGCTCTTGTGATACAGGGATATCTTGTACAAGAACCAAGGCTTCACTGTGTTAAGTCTTTGAAACGCTAATAAACATTTTTATTATGTTTAATTTTTTTTTTCGCAAGCATGCAATATGCGTTTATTATACATATTAATATCTTCCATAAGAATCACTCTATCTAGTATAAAAAATGCATCAAAATCCGCTGCATAGTTTTAAAGATCTAAGCATACATAGGGATAGACAGACGGTGGATAGCGACTTTGTTTTATACTATGTAGTGAAGGTTAAAGAAAAAAGGTATTATACATAAAAATTTAATATTTAAGGTCCGTTGCATCATTTTCCAAATCCTCAAAGTGTAAACATGGAAGATCTAATAAGATATTACAATTGGAAAGCTGTACTTGATGCAGCGACACAGAGCAAAGGAGATGATTACATTTATAATCAATTAAGACTTTGTAACCGTCATTTTATGGATTGCTACCATCTGCCCAGTCGACGTTTGACTAAGAATTCAATACCCACCTTGCATCTAAATGGTTCAGGTATGATTACTCTTATTTTATCCTAACTAATATAATTAGACTGCCTTGTTAGCCGAGTGGTTGCAAGTGCAACTGCCGGGCAAGGGGTCTTGGGGCTTGATTCTCAGATAGTGCAAAGTGTTACTAGGGTTTTATAAAATTCTCAATAGTCGTACGGAGTCTGGAATTGTGCCCGGTATATGGCAACACTCACCCCCTATTACATGGGACTTATAACATAAATAGAGAAAACTGGGTGTTACATTGTACAGTGGCATAATGGTACACCTCTGTCTGTCGCGGAGAACCTAACGGGTAACCGGGGCTCCGGCTCGACGTGCAGGAGAAGGAACGGGGTAGTTTTTAGTCAGTAAGAGTCTGACACTCCCTCCCGCCTCACCCAGGCGGGAGCAACATTTCGATGATATTCCCCCCTTAAAAAAAACACCTCTGTCTCCCCCTTTGGGGATAAACGGAGTGATAATTAGGTTTTTTACCCCCACCACGCCTTTTATACCCACTGATTTATGTTATGAGTCCGAGATTTTTTTAAAAAAACCGTGTATTACCTTGCCCGACCTGGGAATCAAACCCGGGACCCCTTGCCCGGCAGTCGCACTTGCGACCACTTGACTAAAAAAGCAGGGAGATGTAAATACTACGATATTAATGTATTATATTTTCAGATGGAAATACGGCTGAATCTGTACTCTACAATGAACTGTCAGTTTCTATTAGTGAACCTACAATACCCAGCTTCATGGGAAACCGTTTAGGTTAGTAACATTAACGTCTAATACATCAACTGCTTATGGTAGTCCACTGCTGGACCAGTCTATAAACCTCGTCTATTTCATTTGCCATCACTACCACCACCGGGTATGTTGCACCCACGGGAAGAGGAGGGGTGGTGTTATATGTTTTATGCTGTACCGTCATACAGTTTTGTCAGTCATCAGGTCGATGCAGATACAATAATAATTAAATTGTTTAAAATACCGAAATAATTTTATATCAACTTAAAATCGCAGGTTACTCACATGAGTATATACTGTAAAATGCTCTACTAGTTTCGAACCAAAGAGGGGTTCTTCCTCATGAGCAGCGTACTGTGTGTCGCAGCGATGTCACGCAGCCTACTGAGGTTCGCAACTAGTAGGGCTTTTCTCAGTAAATACACGTGAGTAACCAGCGATTTTTACTTAATTTTAGGATGTCTTACAATCGTTATTATTAAAACATAATACTATGTGTTTGCCGTTACTTAGCCATTAACGTTGCTATTAAGAAAATAATCTATTCCACAAAACAAGAAATGATTCATTATCTTTTTTAAAATAATATTTTAAGATCTATGGATTCAAGTCATTCATGCTCTAATGTCTGTTCAGAACAAAGACATTAGAGCACATATAGGTATCACGCATTAATTTTTACGATTAGGCGTGAAACAGAAAGCATATTTTTCATAAAACCTTTATTTACATTATACATCATGTTACTGTTTAATCTATAAAAGTATTCAGTCTATATATAATCTATGGTCGTCTCAAATGTCAGTGTCATTTCTATCATTGAATGGAGTGTCTATTTTCACGTGTGTGGCGAAAACTCCGAACTAAATTATTCTTCTCCGGGATTAGGTGACTTTGTTTAGCCAACATTATAAAATACTTGGTTACCTTGGTAACCTAGACCAACATTACACAATAATAAAAAACAAATATGGCCGCCTTTGTGTACACATGTTTGTATGTTTGTATTTGGTACTTTTGAAACGTCAACAAATATGAAATAAATAATAGTCTGTACGTCAGTGAAGCTAGGTGCTCGTTCCAAAAAGTAGATTCGACAGGAGAAGAAAGAGGAAAAAACTACATTCGTTACTCTTTTAAAAAATAGTATGTTTTACAATCTCACTGATACATATTCGAATATTGTACATAATATACGTGAGAACAATTGACCTCTCGCGATATATTTTGTGACTCTTATAAGACAATAACTCGTTAAATGTGTGATAATCAGTGAACAAGTATGGGTGGCCACAGAAGATGTGAAATTTGTAACATCAATGAAGCTTGGCCTACAGGAAAGAATTTACGTTTTACCGCCTTTCCGCTGAATCTAGACCGGTGAGTACTTCCAAATCTATATGTATAGAGAAACCGCGGGGGACTAAACCACTTAACCGATTGCCTTAACTTAAACTGTCAAACACCGCGAGGACACCGGTGACCGCAACCTATTGTTCTATAATTGTGTCTATAATGACGGTACTCAACGAGAACTTAACTTACACTTAACTTGATTTAACTTTAACTTAATTTTTTTTTAACAAACTTCAGAAATTGAATGTAAAGAAAACAATGAAACCTTAATTCAATGGTTAAAGCATTAATAGTTCCCTTCAGGGTGCTTACTCTTGAAACCAATGTCAATGCAATTTCAATCCAATAATATCTCAATAATTATTCAATGTCAACACTATACAACCACAATTGTAGCTGTTACAATAGCATTCAGAGTACGGAATATAGAGACAAACTCAATACCATTTAGTTCATTCAATATCCACGCAATACGGATGCAATGGGCGCTAGTGTTGCAACTCAAGAGTATGAAATTTCACAATACCAATGTCGATCGATCGGAATTGGATTAAACGAGTAAGCCCCCAGGTGGCATTACAAAATGCCACCCGTTATACAGTTTGGTAGTTGGTACGGGTCAAAAGTTAATACTAAGCAGAAGAGTTTGTTATTTTGTTTGAACGCACTAATCTCCAGAACTACAAGTCTGATTTGAATAATTATTTTTGTGTTGGATTGCGCATTTATTGAGGATGGCTACAGGCTATAAAACGTCACTCTACGACCAATAGGAGCTGAGCAGAGCGTGTGAAACCGCGCGGAAGTAGCTAGTCAAAAATAAATTAATTTGACTTTTCATTAATACAATAATATTAATTAACCACTTTCATTAATTGACTTTATAACCGACTTAATTTTAGTATTTGTCCAGCAAATTATTAAGAAATGAGTATGCTGTTTGACGCTAAAAAAACGTGACGTCACAATACACAATCTCCTACGAAATTCTTAAATCAGTCGTTTTTGACAGTTCGAAAAAAGTATTATATTTGACTAATTGGCAAGTACGCAATACCCACATACCTCCTTTGCTTCATTTACATTCATAGAAAGATATGTAGAGAGAAAGAAGAGAAATTGCATAACTACCTGGTTATGCTTTTTTTTATCTCTTCATTTATTTTGTTAAATTATTATGATTTTTACTATATCTCTTCATTTATTTTGTAATATTATTATGTTTGTTTAATTAATTAATTTTATCTAAACTGTCAATATCTAATTGGTGGCTTGTTCGTCCGCGAGTCACTTAAGGGGCCAGTAGAATACCAGCGCGAGGCCCTGTCTTGCACATGCTGAACTGGGCCATTTCGCGGCAGACTTAGACATGAACATGTATCCATCAGTACCTATTAATACAATGATTTATTTGTACATGTCCCTTGTTGGCGTAATATATATTTTTTTCTTTCTTTTTTACATACCTCTTTTGCTTCATTTACATTCATTAATATCTTGGCCTAAGATTTTGTAAGCATGGTCATTATAAATCAGCTACTTCCGTGCGGATTGACCCACTCTGCTAGGCGCTTATAGATCGTAGCTTGACCTTTTATAGCCTATAGCCTTCCTCGATTAATGAACTATCCAACACTAAAATAATTATTCAGCTTTTTAACAGATTTCAAAAAAGTAGCAGGTTCTCAATTCAACTGTATGATAACGGAGATATTGGTGAACAAGCTTTTTTATGTTTGTTCACCAATATCTCCGTTATTTGTAAACTAATTTTTATATATTTTTTTTATAATAATATTCTTGTCTTCCAGCTGCAGAGAATGGCTAAAACGAGTGGGTAACGATGAATTAGTACATCTACCAGTGGAGAAGCTGCATGAGAGGAGACGAGTATGCTCAAACCACTTTAAAAGGGAAGATTACAACAAAGTAGGGAACCGTCTGAATAGGAACGCTATACCATCCTTGAATCTAACTGCCCCACCTCTCACCGATGAACAGTTGGCAGCGTTCCCTCAACATGTCTACAGACGTTCAGACTCACATGGTAAGTTCATTAACCCACTTCAAACAGGCGAATCTAACTGCCCCACCTCTCACCGATGAACAGTTGGCAGCGTTCCCTCAACATGTCTACAGACGTTCAGACTCACATGGTAAGTTCATTAACCCACTTCAAACAGGCGAATCTTAGTTACACCTATGTATATTTGTGCAATCATCTCGTGATTGGCTGAACAGATTTTGATAATTTTCAGAATATTGTTTGTTTAGCTTAACTATCGTGAGACATGTTTGTTGTTTGTTTGTTTTTAGCCATGATCGTCCCACTGCAGGGCAAAGACATACTAAATTATTTAAAAATCGCGAGTTAGTCACGTGAATATACTGAGGAAATCTCTACTAGTTTCGTGCTATAGAGGGGCTTCATAGATTTTAATATTTACTTTATTTTGTTCTAGAACATTCACCAGCCAGTGACCAGAGACAAGATATCAAGGAACAACAAGATGGTAAGTCATTATTAATACCAGAATTCTTTAATTGAACTGCCTCATTGGCCGAATGGTCGCAAGTGCGACTGCCGGGCAAGGGATCTCGGGTTCGATACATGGGTCGGGCAAAGTATTACTGGGTTTTTCTAAAAATTCACAGTAGTGACACGGAGTCTTCAATTGCGCCCGGTGGGGTAGGTAGAGTTGCACATTATGCCACTGTACAATGTAACACCCACTTTTCACTATTTATGTTATGAGTCCCATGTAGTAGGGGGTGAGCCTATTGCCATATACCGGGCATTATTCCAGGCTCTGTGCTAATACGGAGGAAGTTTTTTTTCTTAAACTATGTAATTTTAAACCATTCATTAATTGTTCTTACAGATCTATCACTTGAAGGCCAGCCAGTGCCATCTACAAGTAAAAATCCGACGCATATCGATTTCGACCTGACTCAAATTGGTATATTTATTTATTTGCTAGCTTTACGCCGCGAGATCACGCGCGCTTATTCCCTTCCTATAAATTGTTATCAAAATATTGAAGTTTTTTTATTTATTAGAATTTTATTTGAAAGTTAAGGAACTTATTTGTTCTGATGATTTTTAACAGACGTTTTTTTATACCACTACCATGTACTATACCTACATGGATGGTACGTACCCATACCTACACGTAATTTTAGCCCAAGGGCTCCACAAAGTCACGATCTTCCCTTCTGTTGGGTATACTACACCCGCGGGAAGAGTAGGAGTAGTGGTAACCTATTGCGCGATGGAGTGATTCTACCTCTAGAAATAGAGACTAAGAATTACTTTTATTATGGTTTTGTTATGTCATTAACCTCTAGGTCCAAGTTGTATCTTATATTCTTTGACCTAACCTCTGATCTCAATATTGATATTTTTACGGCAATTCGGCAAAATAATGAAACTAGTTTCGGAATACTGAAACGCTACTCAATTTTAAGTCGTGCTTAAGTATAGTTTTATCTCTACAAATTCTTTGTAAAATGACAGAGATGGCACGATATTTGAGCACGACTTAAAATTGAGTAACATTTCAGTATTCCGGCATAAAACTATCAAAAAATTACCAGAATTTAAAAGTAGAGTTACTATCTATGAAAAAAAACTATGAAGTATAATCTATGGTCATCACGGACGCTATGTGTCAATGTCATTCGGTAGCGTCAATTTTTCGAATTCTACGTAAATATTATCGAAAAATGTTATTATTAATAAAAAAAATTATACTACTAAGCGATTCTACAAGGAAACTTAATTTTCATTACGTCTTTAGTTACATATGTGTATTTATAATAGTTCGATTTATGAGTGAAGCGTTGAGAAAAACGTTAACTTCACTGTTGTCACTTGTGATTTCTTCGTGATTTAGTGTTTTTGTGAGTTTTTGAACGTTTTGTACTGCGACAATGCCGAAACGCTGTACATTAGGGTGCGAACAAGGAGGTAAGTAAACATTTTTGTATTTATTTACTTGTATTTTAGTTAATGTATTTTTTTGTTACTCAGTCTCATCAAATCGGCTGAAGGGATCGAAATGAAAGGAGACCAGCAAACTCCCACAGATCAGGCCCTGACAGACAAGAATGAAATATTGTAGGCTTTCAAGGATTTAACCCGTTATTAGTAAATCCCCTAAATTTGGTCATACAAAAGTATTCTCTAAACATTAGAAATAAGGTCTATAATGTAATGTAATATTAGTGGAAAGCGGTCACCGGTGACCGCTTGGGGATTTATGGGTTAATTAATATTTATCCCTGTGTTATTGGGTTTTTGATATAACTCCGGAGATTTCAAATATTTCAGTTACTAGTCTAAAACTCCTAATATATTGTGCATAAGCCATATCTTATTAAAAGTCGCCTTACGAGTACGCGTTCGGTGCTCTGATTGGTTGGTTCATTGGCGCCGGCCAATCAGAGTGCCGAATGCGTACTCGTTACGAATACTTTAAACGTAAATGAAACTCGTACTAAGGCCACTGATATGTTCAACCGATTGAACTGAAATTTTGTATACACATTTAGTTTAGTTGACTGCACGGTTGGTGCGGTGGTTGGGCAACCGGCTGCTGTGCTGCCGCGGGTTCCATTCCCACACGGAACAACACTTGAGTGTGATCCACAAATTGTTGTTTCGGGTCTGTGTGTCGTGTGTATGTGAATTTGTATGTTTGTAAACGCACACACGATACAGGAGATAATCCTACTATGGGGCAATGTTTTAAGAAAAATGTTTGCATGACAATTAATAGATGCTAAGCCGTTAAGTATTTAATTTGTAATATCTTATTTCAGTTGGCACACATCGCTTTCCGAACCCAAGAAAGTTTTTGAATAAGTTCAGGAAGTGGGTCCTCATTTCTGGGGGGGATCCGGATGATCCGATTGACTATGAACATTACCAAAAATGTATTATGTGCGACAAACATTTCGATGCTAAAGATAGGACTCGGTATAATCGACTCAGCTGTCTAGCTATTCCATGCCTAAATTTGCCACCGAGTAAGTAACCATAACATCACGCCTTTTTATATCAGCAGAGGTGCACATTTCGGCACTTAATGCCACTGTACAATGTAACACCCACTTTTCACTATTTATGTTATGAGTTCCATGTAATAGGGGGTGAGCCTATTGCCATACACCGGGCACATTTCCAGACTCCGTGCTACTACTGAGATTTAAAAAATACTTTGCCCGACCCGGGAATCGAACCCAAGACCTCTTGCTCGGCAGTCGCTCTTGCGACCACTCAGACAACGAGGCAGTCATCTTACTAAAATTATAAATTTGAAAGTTTGTGTCTATTTTTTATGGGTATAAGCTGGTAAATGAGCAGATGTATCACCTGATGGTAAGCAATCGGCGTCGTCCATGGACACCTGGAACACCAGAGGCGTTACAAGTGGGTTACTTATCCCTCGGGAACGCGGGCGAAGCAGCTGGCAGAAGCTAGTATTACAATATAATATTATAGTTAGTATCGAGCTTTACTGATGATGGAATTTACCAATATTGAATTTGGGTTCATTAGATTTATCCATTTCTCTTTATTAGGAAGATGTATGATTCATCATCAACATCAACAGCCTATAAATGTCCTGTCCGTCAGGATTGCTCCGCCAAGTTATCAAATCAGAAAATGGTTTCAGCCAAAAATTTGTCGATATTTGTCAAAATCGAAAGAAACAAACCCCGTATTTGTCAAAGCAGAAATAAAGAAGTTATAAGCGTTTTAAGTTGGCCGCGCAATCCTGACGTCAAGGACTGCGCGGCCACGGAGATCTCAGCAACTACTTGGGATAGAGAAATAATTCCTTTTGTCAACTCAAGTCTGTATTTGTCAAGATTTGTCGAAAAATGAATCAAAGCTCTATATCAATATTATAATTAAATATTCGCCTTGAAAGTCATGGCCGCGCAGTCCTTGATTTGCTATTTTGTTTTTAGTATTTTTTTTATTAAAATTGGAAGACTTCATATAGTATAGGAGTTAAAAGGAGAAAGGTCTTAATTTGTCGAAACTGACAAAAGCTTTAAAATACGACTAAAGTGTAATTAAACAGACGAAATCAATTTAAAACACAAAACTCGTGGCCGCGCAGTCCTGACGTTACTTTAAACCATGATATCTCAATAACTATAGTAGCTAGGATTTTGCTGTAGACGTCCATATAATCCTCATATTAACCCCATTAAAATGACATATCCTTTTACCCTCAACACTGTTTGGGACGCGAGTAATCTCAAGAATTATGTTACCCCATACAATGTTCTAGTAGAGTGACCATAATTTCAAGACCATAAGTTCAAGACAATACAGTCTAAGCGCATTTCTGTTCTGGTTTCTATTGTTAACTGATAAAAAACTTTTTTAATATTTAGATATTCTTATACATTATAAACAAAATGTACAGAATTATATTAATAGAATCTTGCAAGTTACTGCTCGTGGAAATGTTAATTATATCTAAAATAACGTTATAAATAGATATACACTATTTTAACAATTACTTACAGTAGAAGCACTAAAAAAAAATATCATTTAAGACGTGCTCAAGAATAAATGCAGCGTTACATTCACAATTATAATGATATATTTTAAAATATATCGAAGCAATTCTTATTCTTAATCTGTTTGATTCTTCACTGTTAATATAACGCTGTTATATCGTTATTTCTGTGATTATTGTCAAATAAATTGAGTATACATAAATACTCGTTATTCCCAGGGTCAGTAAAAAAAAACACTGAATCAAATGCACGAGTAAATTTAATATTTTTTACAGATAAATCAGTAAAATTACTATTTTAACATTATTCTAAGTTGGTCTCTTCGGCCGCACTACAGGAGCATCGACGCGAGTTTGCCTATTGCGCTCTCTTTCTAATATTGCTTTTCATTCGCACAACTGCTGGTCAGCGGACCACCGCGCTCGCGTCGAATCGTCACGATACCAGTATTATATCTCAACGGACTGTTACTGCTGTACGTTGTGGATCCGACAGTGATATTCCGATAAAAAGGACATAAGTATGTATTCAGTGAGAGACTTAGTGTATATTTAAACGTGATATAAATAATTACGTGATATTAATCAATATGGTGAGTTATTTATTTTTGAATTAAATTTGTTAACGATATTTATTTTGTGTTATCTACCACCATACCATGTTAAAACTTTTACCAGTTTTGCTGTAGTCAGTACTTTTACATAGGTACCTAGTTAAAAAGCAGATCGCAATAAAGTCCTAACAAATTAGGCCTTAATGAACAAGGATGGAATTTATTGTGTTTTATATAATTAATAATAATAAATAAAGCCTGGGTAAGGTAAACCTTTCCCAGGCTCTCTATTTAAAAACTAAATAGAGCGTTTA
The DNA here is from genome assembly GCA_038387885.1 of Spodoptera picta. Lineage (NCBI taxonomy): Eukaryota > Metazoa > Arthropoda > Insecta > Lepidoptera > Noctuidae > Spodoptera > Spodoptera picta. The sequence goes on along the minus strand of JAZHFQ010000252.1, from coordinate 616,865 downwards.
AGGTTTTGCATAAACCAGACGCAACTTTTAACTCCTCCTGGTAATCTCAAATTATTAAAAAGCAGTTATAAATAAATAGATATTTAAAAATATACTTTTTAATTTAATTTTCAGATAAAAGCGGGTCGCAAAGGAAAAGTCAATAGTGAAAAATTTAAAAAAAATATTTCTTAAGTACGGAGATGTATGCAGAAATCGCAGTATTAAATATAATGATCCAGTATTTAAAACAATATTTATTTTAAAGCTTTTGTCAGTTTCGACAAATTAAGACCTTTCTCCTTTTAACTCCTATACTATATGATGTCTTCAATTTTAATAAAAAAAATACTAAAAACAAAATAGCAAATCAAGGACTGCGCGGCCATGACTTTCAAGGCGAATATTTAATTATAATATTGATATAGAGCTTTGATTCATTTTTCGACAAATCTTGACAAATACAGACTTGAGTTGACAAAAGGAATTATTTCTCTATCCCAAGTAGTTGCTGAGATCTCCGTGGCCGCGCAGTCCTTGACGTCAGGATTGCGCGGCCAACTTAAAACGCTTATAACTTCTTTATTTCTGCTTTGACAAATACGGGGTTTGTCTCTTTCGATTTTGACAAATATCGACAAATTTTTTGCTGAAACCATTTTCTGATTTGATAACTTGGCGGAGCAATCCTGACGCACACTAAATGTCCACTGTTGAGCAAAGCCTCTTCTCACACGGAGAAGGTTTGAGCATTAATCACCATGCTTGCTCAATGCGGGTTGACGATTACAGACCGTTACATTACAGATACAGCACCCTCATGCATGAGAAGCGGGCCTCTTAAACCTCCGGGCGACCACGACACATGATATATGATATAATCATGTTTTTAATACATATTTTAAATAACATAAACATTATACAATTGTAGGACAGGCATTGTAGGGCATTGTACATTGTATTTAATTTATACAATGTTTTGTATTTTAGGTGCAGCCAAAATATTTGAAGAAATCAAACGAAATGATGATAATGGTGATGGTGATACGGAAATGAATGATACTCAACCAGATCCTTGCGATTCTATGCTGTTTGAAAGCGGTAAAATAATTTTATTTAACAATTTTATTAGTTCAAAAAAGGTACAGTGACGAAATTCATTCTAATATTGTGTTTAATTATGTTATAGATACGCCTGAAGTACATTCTGAGTTTGAAGTACAGGAAAATCTCGAAGGAGAGTTTATTTCCAAAGGACACTCGGATCCTGAAGGACAGTCGGATCTTGAAGGACAGTTGGATCCTGAAGGACAGTTGACACCCGCAGCACTGTCGGAGCCTGCTGAAATCGAGAAATCTGTAGAAGAATTGACACCTGTAGTATTGTCGAAGCCTACAGGACAGTTAAAACCTGTAATACTGACAAATATCAAAGGACAGTTGTTGCCTGTAGGACAATCGACACCTGTAGTACTGTCAAAGCCTGTAGGACAACTGAAACCTGTAGTCCTCTCGAATTCCGGACATTCAAAACCTGCAGGACAATTGACACCTGCACTATCGAATCACAACGGACAATTGATGCCTGTAGGACAGTTAAGACCTGCAATAAAGTTGAAATCCCTAGGACATTTGCATCCTGCTGGAAAGTTTATACCTGTTGGACAGTTGAAACCTATAATAAAGTTGACACCCATAGCACAAACACCTGTCGGAAAGGCAAAGAGACATATTCACTGTGCGGGATCACACGGTAAATGCATTAATTTTGTAATAAAATTTCTATTATTTGGTAATATTTTTATTTGTATCATGATTCCTTACTCAGGAGACTATCCTAGTCATAAGTACAGTCTATAAGAAGCCATTGCTAACCAAAGACCTCATCTCATATGGATAAAGGTTTAATCACCACGCTTGCACAATGCGGGTTGGTGATTTTAAACCTATAATTAGAAATAAACCCTTAACACAGCAAGCGGTTGTCCAGGTTGAAACACAATTTATTATAGAAAGAAATATTTATTATAGAAAGACTGCCTCGTTGGCCGAGTGGTCGCAAGTGCGGCTGCCGGGCAAGGGGTCTCAGGTTCGATTCCCTGGTCGGGCAAAGTATTACTGGGTTTTTAAAAAAAATCTCAGTAGTAGCACGGAGTCTGGAAATGTACCCGGTATATGGCAATAGGCTCACCCCCTATTACATGGGACTCATAACATAAATAGTGAAAAGTGGGTGTCACTTCTGTGTGCACCTCTGCCTACCCCTTCGGGGATAAAAGGCGTGATGTTATGTTATGTAAGAAATATTTAAAACTCAAATAAAAAGCTTTTTTTTGTAATTTAACAAATATAGTTTTTAAGTGTGGGATAACCTTGCTTCGGCAGGAACGAGCCAGTTAGGCTCAACCGGAGTGATACCACTGCCTCACAAAAGACCGACGTGAAACAACCACAGCATTGTGTTTCGTCGTGTGAGTCCTCACTCACACCCCGGTATCATCTTACCGGAGACCCAATTACCCCTCGCCCCCTTTCCCAATTCCTGAAAGGTCTTTCTAGGCTCCTTCCACTCGTGTCTTTGTAGAGTTTTCTGTGGTCAATCCTTTTGATAGGCGTCAAGATCATCCCGTCGTCCCCTTTTGGGCCTGCCGCGACGTCTATTGACGTTGACAGAACTCCTATCGAATGACTGCTCCCGCCTGGGTGAGGTTTTTAGTCAGTAAGAGTCTGACACTCCCTGTGTCAAACTTACTGACTAAAAACCACCCCGTTCCTTCTCCTGCACGTTGAGCCGGAGCCCCGGTAACCCGTTAGGTTCTCCGCGACTGACAGAACTCCTTACAAGGTTTTAATAAACTTGTAATGCGTGTGCGTGCGTGTGTGTGTGTCTGAAGTGGAATCTTGCAACTGAATGTAGTAGCAGATATCTTCAACCGATTGAACTGGTATTTTGTAAACACGTTGAGTTTGCATGACCATAAATGCTTGCTTTATAAAGTAGATACCTAGTTAATTTGTTGTACATTTTAAGGATACAATTATTTATACTATCTTCGTTCAGAGGCCTTAGTACGAGTTTGTTTTACGTTTAAAGTAATCGTAACGAGTTCGCGTTCGGCGCTTTGATTGGTTGCTTCATTGGCGCCGGCCAATCAGAGTGCCGAACGTGTACTCGTTTCGAATACTTTAAACGTAAATCAAACTCATACTAAGGCCTCTGATTGGCCGGCGCCAATGAAGCAACCAATCACAGCGGCGAACGCGTACTCGTTACGATTACTACGTTAAACAAACTCGTACTAAGGCCTCAGGTGTTATTATCTAATTCCCGGTGAATGTGTCAAATTTTACTTCCATACGAACCTCGTCCTAACAATAACAAACGCGACATTATACAATATCCATTTTGGTCGAGTGGTTGAGTACAGACGATGAGCTGCAGATATTATGTGTGCAGACGTGTCACTGGACGCACGCTCAGCTGCGGACAAGATTCAATCTTTAAGTCCTGAAGTTGTTTAGTCATATTATAAATGGTGACGTGGCGTATGTCAGACACCTTAATAAATAATAATACGATCTGTCCATAATTTAATTATTCTATTAAGGAAGTGCAAAAAAACAACATTTTCGAATGAAATCATCGTTTTTTTTTTGTTCAAATTCTATAAAATATATTTTACATAACTTAAAATATATTTTATATGTTACTAGCTGACCCGACAAACTTCATACCGCCTAAAAGTTTTTTCTCACCTTTTAAACCTTCCCTAGACTTCCACGAACCTTAAACTTAAACCAATTGCTTTGAATTTTTGCAGACGTAAAGTTAGATTCGGATCCGGATTAAATAATAGGGTACTTTGTATCCCGGAAAAATTGATATTCCCGAGGGAATTCGTATTCGTTTTTTGTATCGGATAGTCTATAAAACATCACGCTACCGCCGAGCAGCGAGTGAACCGAGAGCAGCCAGTTATCGAATAAAACAAGACTCATGTTAGATTTTTCTTTCTACAGTTTTTAGAAGAAAATACGATCCTGATGTCCCGATCTGCAGGGCGTGTTTGACAACAAAGAGGAAGCTGTACAACATACATGAAACTGATGTTTTGGATATATACCAACAAATGTCTGGGACGCAGGTAAGTTCACTTTCACACTTTAATTCCCCACCCCCTTCCTGACGACAGATCGATCGGATATTTGGTACACACTCTTAATCTTGATGGCCATACAATATAATCTAATATTCCACAACTACGCAAGCCGGTAAACGAGCAGACGGATCACCTGATGGTAAGCAATCTGCGTCGCCTGTGGACACCCGAAACACTAGAGGCGTTTTGGGGATTAGAAATTTGAGAATTGTTGGAGATATTGAGGAGGTGGGGGGGAGTACTTGGGCCTTCGGTAACTTCCCTCACACGACGTGAAACTACGCAGGCGTTGTTTCACGTTGGTTTTCTGCTCGGCCGTGGTATCACTCCGGTCGAGCCGGCCCATTCGCATTGAGCGAACGTGGCGAATGTTCAACAAGCCTCCGTGTGAGAAAAGGCTTTGCTGAGCAGTTGCCACGTGTAGGCCGTTGATGATATTTGTTTCGATCTAATTGAAATTATGTTTAATTTTCAGGTGACAGAAGATGACTGCCTGTCCAAGTTGTTGTGTAGCCATTGCGTGACATTGCTTCGGAAATGTAACACATTTAGCCAGAACTGCAAGGAAGCCGCTAAAGCATTGAAGGAAGCTACTTTTACTAATTATGTGAGTGATATATAGTATAGTGATATAGTAATATTATTTCCTTGTTTTTTTTTTATGGCATAACCCGGTAAACGAGCAGACGGATCACCTGATGGTAAGCATTCGGCGTCGCCCATGGACACCCGAAATTGGGGAGATTGGGGAAGGGGAGGGTAATTGGGCTTCCGGTAGCCTCACTCACACGACGAAACACAACGCAAGCGTTGCTTCACGTCGGTTTTCTGTGAGGCCGTGGTATCCCACGGCGTGACTCCGGTGACTCCGGCGACGTGACTCCGGTGACTCCGGCGACGTGACTCCGGTCGAGCCGGCCCAGCAGTGCGAAGCATGGCTCTCCCACACTTAAAGTCATTTTATATATACCTTTCCTTTTCCTTTCCTTGTTTTTTATGTACCACGATTGTGGCAAAATAGCACACGGCCCACCTGATGGTAAGCGGTTACCGTGGCCTATGTACGCCTGCAACACTTGGGGCATTACATGCGCCTTGCCGACCCTTAAGAAACCTATTCACTCCCCTCTCGAAGAACCCCATGTTGTAGCCTACTGGGAAAACCACGGTTCATTCCACAATAGGAGGGTCTGTGGGAGGAAATTCCTCTGAAACCGAACTGTACGGGACCGTTTAGGCTCCAATGTGTGAGCGTGAGCCCCTGTCGATGGCGAGCGGTACGATGATAGAAAGTGGCCGTGATAGAAAGACTTGTAGTTACGGAGATCAGCGCGTTCAAACGAACAAACTCTTTCGCTTTATATAATAATATAAGATTCCGCGGAACATAACCAGTACAAGCGGTAGAACACGCACAAGGAGACAAAATGTCTCCTTAGACTTACTTGGTCGATACCGCTCGTAAGTATAGGATCGTCAACAAGTCTTGCAGCTCTCCTTTGGACCGCGTCAAAAGGTCCAAGCTGGTATGCTGGCGCTCCTGCCCAGAGATGAGAGCAGTACTCCATATGGGGCGAACTTGCGATTATATGTTTACAATAACTATCGCAAGACATACTAAATTACTCACGTGAATATATTGAGAAAAACTACTAATTTCGAACCACAGAGGGGTTCTTCCTCATGAGCAGCGTGCGCGGTCGCGGCGATATCCAGTAGGCTGCGCGACATCGCCGCGTGCAAAGCCTCTAGCATGGCTTGAAACTAGTCGAGTTCCTCGTCAAACAGTTACGCGAGTTAAGCCGAAACATAATAATTAATTTACTATGTCTCACGTAAGTTATAACATAACATAACATCACGCCTTTTTATCCCCGAAGGGGTAGGCAGAGGTGCACATTACGGCACTTAATGCCACTGTACAATGTAACACCCACTTTTCACTATTTATGTTACGACTCCCATGTAATAGGGGGTGAGTCTATTGCCATATACCGGGCACATTTCCAGACTCCGTGCTACTACTGAGAATGTTTTAAAAACCCAGTAATACTTTGCCCGATCCGGGAATCGAACCCGAGACCCCTTGCCCGGCAGTCGCACTTGCGACCACTCGGCCAACGAGGCAGTCTACTTAGCTATAATTTTTACAGCCGTTATAAAAAATGGTGATATCAACTAAAATCGCGGGTTACTCACGTGAATATACTGAGGAAAGCTCTACTAGTTTCGAACCACAGAGGGGTTCTTTCTAGGTTCGAGTAGGCTGCGCGACATCGCCGTACCGCGCACGCTGCTCATGAGGAAGTACCACTATTTCCACTGTACCACTGTGTTTAGTAGAGCTTTACTCAGTATATACACGTGAGTAACCCGCGATTTTTACTTTAACTGTCAAACACCGCGAGGACACCGGTGACCGCAACCTATTGTTCTTTAATAGTGTCTATAATGACGGTACTCGACGAGTTAAATTAGTATGTCTCACGATAGTTATTATAAAAACAATGATAGAATTATAATTGAATACGTTTATTGTACTTTTTACAGTTGCCGGAAGCGAGTAAAGTGCAAAACTTGAAATTTTATAGAACAAATATAAATCACATTGATATTGTTGGAGGAAATTGTGTAAAAATGGAGATAAATCAAGACAATGATGGAGATACAATGGTTGATGATACAGGTAAATATAGACCTGCCCCGGCTTCGCACGGGTGCAATATGCACGCAGTGCCGGCAGTAAGGGCCACTGACACCCCGGGCGAAACTATTGTGACGCCCTCTTCATGGAAGCGATACTAAGTGTACACAGCACTGCACTGTCCCACGCTATTTCATCACCAGCCTATAAATGTCCACTGCTGAGCAAAGCCTCTTCTCACACGGAGAAGGTTAGAGCGTTAATCACCACGCTTGCTCAATGCGGGTTGGCGATTTCAAACTTATAATTAGAAATTATAAGTCCAGGTTTCCTCACGATGTTTTTCCTTCACCGTTTGTCAGTGGTGTCTAGATAATCTTAGAAAGTACATATAGCTCGGAAAAAGTCACATTGGTACTTGCCGTTGGTAGGTTTCGAACCCGCACCCTCATGCATGAGAAGCGAGCATCTTAAACCTCCAGGCCACCACGACACTATTTATAATTGTATATTTAATTATTTCAACAGGTGTATCAGAACCCATGGACATTGCGAACGAAATTGAAATCAAAGACGTGAACAAAATAAGAAAGAAAAAACCAAACGTCCTAGACGATGAGAACAAGTTGAAAGACTTTGAAGACACATGCAACGTCGACGTACACAAACTAAGTTCGGAAGAGAAGTTACAGGATGTTCTTGATAGGAAATCGACGCCGAATTATCTGAACAGTCCACATAGATGTGAATTGTGTTTCAAAGGCTTCTTAGCGGCTAATCTGTTAACGAATCACTTTTTAATGCATCATGATCCAGTAAGTACTTATTTCTGTTTTTTTTTATGGTATATGTATAAGCTGGTAAATGAGCTGATAAATCACCTGATGGTAAGCAATCGGCGTCGCCCATGGACACATGGAACACCAAAGGCATTACAAGTGCGTTACCGGCCTTTTGGGATTAGGACTTTGAGGATTGTTGGGGATTCAGGGATTGGGGAAAGGGAGGGGGGTAATTGGGCCTCCTGTAACCTCACTCACACGACGAAACACAACGCAAGCGTTGCTTCACGTCGGTTTTCTGCTCGGCCGTGGTATCACTCCGGTCGAGCGCCCAGCAGTGCCGAAGCATGGCTCTCACACACTTGAAAGTCCTTTTTTACAAGTTCAAACTCAATAACATAACATCACGCCTTTTATCCCCGAAGGGGTAGGCAGAGGTGCACACAGAAGTAACACCCACTTTTCACTATTTATGTTATGAGTCCCATGTAATAGGGGGTGAGCCTATTGCCATATACCGGGCACAATTCCAGACTCCGTGCTACTACTGAGAATATACCACTGTATTATGTGCATCTTTGCTTACCCCTTCGGGGATAAAAGGCGTGATGTCATATATGTTGTTTTTAATATAAATTTATTTTCTTTCAGAGCCTCGGGTCGGAGGTGTGCGAATATTGTCAGTTTCGATATAAAACTGCGAACGATTTGTCCGCACATTATACCACTAGACATACTACAAAGATGTCTTGCAGATTGTGTCCCAAAGTATCTAGAAACGTGTAAGTCTAATAAACAAACATATTCTTCAGCTGAAATATGATATATAATTATATATTATACTTATACTCAGTACCATATCTATACTAATATTATAAAGAGGAAAGATTTGTACCTATTTTTGTATGTTTGTAATGAATAGGCTCAAAAAGTACTGGGCCGATTTAATAAATTCTTTCACCAATAGAATGCTACATTCTTCACATTTGACATAGGCTACATTTCATTTTGAAAAAAAATAGGAATCCTTGGTAAAATTTGAACAATGTAACCGAAGGTGTAGAAAAATGAGTCTTAAAATGTCTTTCGTCGAATGCGCTGCCGAAACTATTAGCGGTAGAACAAAATAATGTACAACAATATTGAAGAACATCATAATGTCTACAAAAACTCCGCGGTAGTATATGTCCAACTTTTGTAGTTATGTCACTACAACAATCCAAATCCAAATATAAATAATTGTCTACCCCGTGCGAAGCCGGGACTGGCTGCTAGTTTACTATAAAGGCACTTGCGGCCCGTGCCCAGAGCTCATGGGGCCTCGAAGGAAAAACAATTCGAACTGTCAAAAACGAGAGTTATCTACGAATTTTGTAGGAGATTGTGTATTGTGACGTCACGGTTGTTTAGCGATGTTAAGTTCGATATTTAACACGTTCAGTGCCACCGACTCGCCCGGAGAGTCCACGTAAATTTTATTCCAGCGCCGTAGACTCGCCCGTCGAGTTCAATGTGTTTGCTATTCCAAAATGCATGTAAGAAAGAAAGAAAAAAACATTTATTTAGCACCAGGCACGATGCAGCATAAATAAAATATAAAAAGACAATCAAAATACGACAGTGGAAGTAATAAAAATATAAGAGTTGAAAAATTAAAACAGAAGAATTAGAAGAGAGACGCTGACAACATGCCTATGCTAAAAGGGTCACCCACTCAATATAAGCCAGGCATTTTTTTTTTTAATGGGGGAAAATCATCGAATGACTGCTCCCGCCTGGGTGAGGCGGGAGGGAGTGTCAGACTCTTACTGACTAAAAACCACCCCGTTCCTTCTCCTGCACGTCGAGCCGGAGCCCCGGTAACCCGTTAGGTTCTCCGCGACATAAGCCAGGCATATAAGTCACCCAGCACTGATTTTCAGTGGGCACCCATGCATGTGTATTTTCTGGTTAAAATGATACTGAAGACTAAAGAATCACGTGGTGGGCCGGGTGTGCACACCCAGTTTATAATCGAAAGAAAATAAACTATTCTGCATTGCCTTGAACTCGCTAGGCGAGTTCACTGACACAGATTCTCGAACTTTTATTAAGAAATTTCTGTATGTACGGTTGATACTTTTATTTTCATTTTACCAAAAGTCACATTCACTAAGGCGACCAACTTTCTGAAAGTCCTATGCGGGACTTTTTGTGTTGTTGACTGTTGCCCTATACGGAGCCGCGGAAGGCCTAAGCAGGAGTAGGAACGGGGTGGTTTTTAGTCAGTAAGAGTCTGTTACTGCCTCTCGTCTAATCCAAGGCGGAAGAACCGTGCGCGCCTCAAAGAGCCATCAGACCACCACAGATGGGGCCCAATAGGGCGGATGCCGATTCGGAGTCGCGGAGAACCTAACGGGTAACCTCGGCTCGACATGCAGGAGAAGGAACGGGGTGGTTTTTAGTCAGTAAGAGTCTGACACTCCCTCCCGCCTCACACAGGCGGGAGCAGTCATTCGATGATTTTTCCCCCTTAAAAAAATAAAAAAAAAGGCGGAAGAAGTAATTGGATGATATTCCTCCTACACAAAAAATGTTGTTCAGTGGTGAACTTTTTCTCCTTCTAGCCCTTTAGGACATCATGGTTCACGTTCACACACATAACTTACTTCGACAAACAAGTTATCTTCATTTATTCGCGCTGTTGTTAGTGCGCGTGTGGTTGTGTCGTGTAGTAGAGAAATATGTATGCGGGACTTGCGGGACGCATCTAACGTTTTACGGGACTATTTTATTAATTATTTCAAAGCGGGATTACACCTAGCATTACGGGACGGTCCCACAGAATACGGGACGGTTGGCCGCCTTAACATTCACTTGTATAACAACGGCGGATTGTGTTCTACACCTTGTAGGGGCTCGAATTTGGTGTTATTATATAGGCAAAGGTTACCTTACACGCTACTTTATCACGAAATATAAATAAAAAGAGAGAAGGCTATCGACAACGAGGAAAAACCTACAGTTATTTGGTAAAGTGTCTGACAGACACCACTATCAAACTAGACATGGGAATAGATTAAGTCAGCCAATTTCGAGATTAGCGAAAGTAAGTAAATCGTTCATGGGATTCTGTGTTAAATGTTATAATAAGATACCAGGCGATGTACAACAACTAAATGAATCCAAATTTAAATTATGTATAAAGAAAACTTTGTGTAGACAAGCATATTACAAACTTAATGAATATATAGAGGATAAAAATGCTTGGATGCAGGCTAGTCCGGCTCCACAGGATAACTAAAAACACTGTTGTTTTAATGGAATCGTAAATAATACAGCTATATTGCTAAATTGTATATTTTTTTTAAATTATATAACCAATGTAAATGTGAGAGCCCTGTAATTAACTTAATATTAAATTAGATTAATAGAAGTCATTTGTGTCAGCTTGGAGTTGTCATGCTCACTCAAAGGTCTCATTGGCGGTGGCGCGTGCAGTGGATCGCTCGATTCCCTACAATATGGTTGAGTTGGGCGGTGCTGGGGTACGTGTCATGTTCGTGAACGGGCGCCGTCAACTGGGACTGGTCAGCTCCAGACTGTATTATTGTTCTTAAGGTTATTTTCTTTTTTGATCACTTTGACTGGATTTTGGTGTTACATTGTTCTCGCACAATCCAAACAGCAAAACTATGTAACTAGTAAATTGTATTGTGAACCTGATTGAAAAAGAGTAACCTCTGGAGTTTCTTGCTCGTTCTTCTCCATAGGAATCTACACCTTGGAATGAGCAAATAGCTTCACTTTTAATATTAATTTTATTTTGACGTTCAAAAGTGCCATTCTGGCCTAATTGAAATAAATGATTTTGACTTTGACTTTGACACACACATTTATTCGTCTTCAATTGTTTTTACAATTCGCGGGCTCCGCCTCGCACATAGATAATCTATCAACATAGACTATACTATGACCATAGAGTATACCACAGATTACACAACAGGAGTCCAGCAGTATATTTATTTCTTAAAAATTTGTTGGAACAATATTAAAATTAAGTTGGTCATAAAATCAATTAATGAAAGTGTGATTATTTTTTAATATTGTAATGTATTGAACAGTCGAAATAATTTATTTTTGATTGAGGAAAATATATATTGTATAATTATTATTTATTTTCAGATTTGAAGCCAAGAAACACCACGACGTCTATCACAATGGACAGAAATATACTACTTGTGAACATTGTGGACGAGGGTTCAGGTATATATATTCAACTAATATCATTATCATAATATGGCAATAGGCTCACCCCCTATTACATGGGACTCATAACATAAATAGTGAAAAGTGGGTGTTACATTGTACAGTGGCATTAAGTGCCGTAATGTGCACCTCTGCCTATCCCTTCAGGGATAAAAGGCGTGATGTTATGTTATGTAGACTATATTTAAATTATTGGAAGCAAGTATAACAGCTCACACATAGGACCCACTTAGTTTTTAGTCAAATTTCCGTGGTGCTTGGCGACTGGGCTTCACCCAGTTGTAGTCTCTTTTATGTGCCTTTAGGCTTAATTCATTCTGTCTCCTGCAGTAATTCACCGAGGGAAGTGGAAACTATCGTTTTTCTTCTTGTCCTCTTATAATATCTTCTGATTTATTTCGTTGCGGGAAAGGCAAGTTGTTCATGTCCCTGGGACGTTAGACTTCAGTGTTCCGGTGTTTGCATGGTTGTATCTACTGTAGATCCTGGGGCACAAGAGTTGTAGGTTTTGGGAGGTTGTGGTGGGCTGGTCCTAATAAAAAAGACTATATTTAAAAATGTTCCTTTCCAGGGTGCAATCAACGTTCCTCGTTCACCTTCGCGACGAGCACCCGTCGGAGCTGATCTGGTGCAACGTTTGTGGAGATTCGTTCGTTCTGGCCGAAACTTTAGACAAACACAAGCAGAGACGACATCGAGACGTAAGTATGAGGATTCGGTATCCTATACTCGGAATTTTAATTCGATTCCAGATTTGACAATTTCAGTGTTGCAACGTTATGACAAGTACTAAATAGTGACGTTGCGAAATTATTCGATATGGAAATGGAATAATTCTGGATCGATTCTTCTCGTTTATAATTTTACCTTCGTAAACTAAGGATATCAGGAAATTAAGTATTTCTGAACCGATAATTTAGTTTTGACGATTACTTAACGATCTGAGACTTTTCTTTTATAATTGTGTGTGAAATAAATAAAAAAATGTAATCATGAAGGAACATGACAAAGAAAACAGATAGATGTATTATGGTAACAAGTTATTTTATTAATTGTCGCCGTCATCGCTGTAGCTATCCTGTCACTTTCTGTAACATTTATTATAAAACATACACACTGATTGTTTATCGATTTTTGTGTTCATCACTACACTAGGGGGGGTATAGTTGCTCGCGTCCGTAGGATTTACCACCTTTTCCTAGGCCCACCCTACACGTGCCCCCCGGGTGGTGCAAAATGAGCAACAACGCCGAACATCAGGCGGCGGTCAATTAACCTGACTACTGGCATACCACAAGCCTTGGAGTACTTTCATAAAATGTAAATCCCTCCTAAAAGTGTGGCCCTGTCGCCTTGGGAAAGCAACATGTGTATGTCCTAAATTTTAACATGGAAATATGAGCGATACGAATATTGATATGTCATGCGATCCGGCTAACCCCCGGCGCTCGCTGGTATCCGGGCCAGCGAGTGTGAAATATGTCACCGAAGACTGCACGGGAGTAGGCGACCAGGCTCCCGCGACGGTAAATACGACTGGCAGCACAACTAAAAAGCTTACCCAACAGGTATTCCACCCAAGCCTATTCATAACGAGACCTCGGTCATCATCGTTAGAAAATATTAAGGCAATAGACTCAGTAAATCAGCCGAGTACACCGTCAGTGATGATAAATACTATAAAGGATAGTGACAACAAAGCTTGCCCTCCCCCCTGGCAAAGAGTACCAACAGATCGCAACCCTAAAAGGAAGAGATTCTCCAACAGCCCGCCTCAAACTGCAACAGAGATAACTACTTCAAACAGTTTCAGTGAGCTTCCCATAGATCTAACTGATGAAACAACTGAAAACCCATCCACTCATGTCAAAAAAAGTAGCAAACCACCACCAATTATACTATATGGCATAGAAGACCTAACAAAGTTAACAGAACTATTAAACAATACTATACCCAGCGACAGTTACTCATATAAAATTATTAATAGAGATCAGTTAAGAGTGATGACACGCTCAACTGAAATATATAAGGATCTTATAGAACTCATCCGGAATAATGGCCTCATTGGTCATACTTTCACACAAAAACAGAAAAAATGCTACCGAATTGTAATTAAAAACTTACATCATACTACACCTAAATCGGCTATAACAGAAGCAATAGAAAACACAGGCAATAAGGTTCGAGGCGAGATCGTTTGTGGAATATCCAGAAAAAATAAAAAACCTCTAAACATGTTCTTCGTGAACATTGAGCCTGGCCCTAATAACACAGTAGTTAAAAGCATACAAACCATATTCCACACGAGGGTCACCATTGAACACCCAAGGAAATCAAATGAAATACCACAGTGTACCAGATGTCAACAATATGGCCATACCAAAAATAACTGTATGCGTCCATACAGGTGTGTCAAATGTGGACAAGGACACAGAACAACTGACTGCCTGAAAAAGGATAGAAACTCGCCAGCCACTTGTGCCCTCTGCCTAGGAGATCATCCAGCTAACTATAAGGGGTGCCAACTATATAAGGAGATCCGCTCACGAAAAATGATACATGCTGGTAACAGAAACTTTCCTCTAGTCAAGACAAAAGCCACAGATACATTTAATCACAAAATAGAAGACTTCCCCCCATTAAAACTCTCCAGATACACCAAACAACAATCAACAAATAAGCAGGAAATAAACACTTTGCACCCACCAGGTAACATCTCTAACACTGTAAATACTGATATCTGGAATAGAAAAATAGAGAACGTGGAATCTCAGTCAACAAGCCCTTTAGAGCAAATCATATTAAAACAATCGGAGAAGATAGATATTCTCATACAACAAATAGGGACCCTAATGGGCCTCCTGACGACATTAATAGCCCAGCAGAAAAAGTAAAATTTCTTCGAATTGCAGCATGGAACATAAATGGTATATCCCCGAATAAACAGGAATTAGAACTATTCATGAACATTAACAAACTGGATATATTACTAGTCTCTGAAACACATATGACTGACCAAAGAACTGTTAACATTAGGGGATGTAATGTATACTATGCCAACCATCCAGATGGAACGTCACATGCTGGGGCCGCAGTGATAGTCAAAGAACACATAAGACACCACGTCACGCCAAGTGTTAGACATGCACATATACAGGCCGCAATTATATCTGTGGATGACTGGCAGGGATCTCTAAATATAGCTGCAGTATACTGCCCCCCACGACATCGTATAGATGAACGAATGTACACCGATTTCTTCCTTACTCTCGGTGAAAGATTTATTGTAGGAGGAGATTGGAACTCCAAGAATACGTTTTGGGGCTCTCGTTTGACCACGACAAAGGGGCGAGAACTAAAAAAAGCAATTGATATTAATAACCTTAATGTGATATCAACAGGAGAACCAACTTACTGGCCAACAGACCCTAACAAAACTCCAGATCTCATCGACTTCTTTATCACCAAAAAGATGTCAGGGCTCTACATAAAAGTGATATCATGTCTGGATGGGTCCTCGGATCATACACCCGTGATATGCGTACTGAGTACCACAGCAATCTGGAAAGACCCACGGGAGACTCTGTATAATCATAAAACCGACTGGGAAGCCTTTCAAGATTATATCAATGATAACGTCAATTTGCACATACCTCTTAAAACAGCAGACGACATAGAGGATGCTACATGGTATGCCACTAACTTAATACAGAAGGCGGCTTGGCTATCAACTCCGCACATAACATTTAAACCACAAAATTATGACACAACTCTGGAAATACGAGAGTTGATAGGCGCTAAAAGAAGATTACGACACCGATGGCACACCAGTAGGAACCGTCAAGACAAAAAAGCTCTCAATAAAATACAAAAAGAACTAAGGGAACTTATTACAGAAACCGAGAACAACACACTACAAGAAAAACTTAAGACCCTATCACCATGCAAAACAGAGGATTATACACTTTGGAAAATGACTAATACAATGAAAAGGCCAAAAGAACACATACCTCCACTAAGACAAACTAACGGCACCTGGTCTCGAAAGCCTCAAGAAAAAGCAGATTTATTTGCTAACTACCTTAAGAATGTATTCAAACCTAATGAAACTGACAATGTGCACACCGAGCGGGAAATTGACGAAGCCTTGAATAGTGATCAACAGATGTCTCTACCATTGAGACTAGTGACAACGATAGAGGTGAAAAGAACAATAATAAACCTAACACAGAAAAAGGCACCTGGATTTGATCTGATAACAGCAGAAGTTATCAAATATCTACCAAAAAAAGGCATCGTCTTGCTGACAATCCTCTTCAATGCCATACTGAGACTACAACATTTCCCAGAATTATGGAAATTCTCAATAATAAACATGGTAGCCAAACCAGGGAAGCCGTCAACAGAGGCTACATCATATAGACCCATAAGTCTTCTCCCCTTGTTGTCGAAAGTTTTCGAGAAACTGGTCCTAAAGCGCCTTCTACCAATACTGAAAGAACAAAAAGTGATACCAGACCACCAATTCGGCTTTCGCGCACACCATGGAACGACAGAACAAATACATCGGGTAGCTCACACGATAAGGCAAGCGCTGGAGAGAAAAGAGTACTGCTCGGCTGTTTTTCTCGATATTCAACAGGCATTCGACCGCGTTTGGCATAAGGGCCTGTTATATAAGCTGAAGCTTCATCTACCAAATACTGAGTACATGCTATTGAAATCTTATCTGCAAAACAGACTATTCCAAGTCAAATGCGAAGACTCTCTGTCATGTATCTCAGAAATAGAAGCAGGAGTGCCCCAAGGTTCGGTACTGGGTCCCATCCTATATACAGTCTACACTGCTGATCTGCCCACTTCAGACAATGTTGTGACGGCAACCTATGCAGATGATACCGCAGTACTTTCCTGTGGTAAAGACCCAAACATAGCCTCCGCAAAACTGCAGGAATGCCTGGATGCAATAGGATTGTGGTTAAAAAAGTGGAGAATCAGAGCCAGCCCATCTAAATCAGTGCACATTACATTCACACTAAAAAGAGGGCAATGCACACCAGTAACACTGGATGGTGCTGTCTTGCCAACAAGCACGACAGTTAAATACTTAGGCATGCACCTTGACAAAAAACTCACTTGGCAGGCTCATATAAAGGCTAAAAGAGACCAAGCAAATAAAAAGTTTATGGAACTATATTGGCTCATAGGTAGGCAGTCTAAACTAAGTTTGGAAAATAAAGTCCTTATCTACAAGTGCATCCTAAAACCGATTTGGACATACGGTGTACAGCTCTGGGGATCGGCAAGCCACTCAAATATTGAGATCCTCCAGCGCTACCAGAACAAAGTGCTAAAGGTACTGGTTAATGCACCATGGTTCACACGAAACACGGAGGTGCACGAATATCTGCAGATTCCGACAGTCAAGGAAGAAATAAAGAGTTCATCTGTGTCTTACAAACAACGCCTTGGGCGACACATTAACCATCTGGCTTCACAGCTCATAAACTCAGACAACTGCTTATCTCGACTGAAAAGAAAGCAACTAGCGTCTACATAAACCCATTTTTAGGGAAAAAAGAAATAGAGTTAGCATGTCACAGGATGTGCAACTCTCCAAAGTCCCAAAAGCACGTCATCTCATCTGATTAAAGCCGTATCGGCTGATTGTAGATCTGAGGGGAAAAAAAAAAATCACTACACTATTATATGTGGTATCATTATTTCATAAAATGACAGTAGCTATTGTCAAATCTGGAATCTAATTAAAATTCTGACTATAATTCCGTCTCCTGATTCCCATTCGTGCCAAAGCATGGCTCTCACACACTTATTGTGATTTAAAATATCTACCAGACGGACATTAAAAATTAGTCATGTACCGTTTTGTTTTACAGATCCATCTGCCGGTGCAATGCGAACGTTGCGACGTCCAGTTGGCGGACGAGGCCGCGTTGGACCGCCACTCGCTCGACGGCGTCTGCACTGGACACACGTGTCTGCACTGCGGCCTCGGGTACAATGACGCCATGGCATTAAGGGATCACATTATTAAAACTCATAGAAAGACGTCTAATATGCTATATCCTTGCCCTAAGGTAAGTTTTTTATGTACTGTAGGTATTTTTAAGTATCACTCAATATTTCTCTACGGAAAAGTTTATCCTAAACGGATTCTTATACGATCTCCGGCCACCGTAAGCGCGGGCCTGCGGACGGCGAGCATGGGTGGCTCCCCGTCCGACCATAAACAGACCCGAGCGTACGGCGCCGAGCGGTCCGCGCGCGCCTCAAAGAGCCATCAGACCACCACAGATGGGGCCCAATACGGCCGATGCCGATTCGGAGTCGCGGAGAACCTAACGGGTAACCGGGGCTCCGGCTCGACGTGCAGGAGAAGGAACGGGGTGGTTTTTAGTCAGTAAGAGTCTGACACTCCCTCTCTAGAGAAGTCGGCCTCTGAGGCCTTAGTACGAGTTTGTTTTACGTTTAAAGTATTCGAAACGAGTACGCGTGCGGCACTCTGATTGGCCGGCTCTACTGAAGCAACCAATCACAGCGACGAATGCGTACTCATTACGATTACTTCAAACGTAAAAGAAACTAGTACTAAGGCCTTTGGTGTCGTTAAAAGTACGACGAGCTCGACACAAGAATGAGTTCTGCCTGTAGTTACTATTTGCTACCGGAGTAGAAAGAGATTTTGTTTCTATATATTTTGGATGGACCTGACGTTTGACCATTATCTCGTCTGGTCGTAAGCGATGATGTATTTTAAATTGAAAACTAGGTCGTTACATGGATCGTAAACAGTAGTGTGCACTTCTGTTATTGCTTACGAGATACAGGAAAAAGAAACAAAGAAGATTCTGGGAAGATAAGATTTGATGCGCGATGTGAATCAATTCGCATTCGTAGAGGGAGCTCGCACATTTAGTAGATCTAGACAGGGAGCGCAGGTCGCTGGCGGTGCGCTGCGACATGCTGGCCCGCAGGTTTGCACGATGTACGGAATCCGTAAAAATAGCGCTTTTTATCCTCTCGCGCGTCTCGTACACGGGTTTAATAGAAAGCGAATGAACTATTCTCTTCAATCAAATAAAGAACGGGTTGCAACTTGAAAATATACATCACAGAAAAAGTTTCCAATCGGTGCAACTCACTCTCGTACACCCGTGTGTACAATTGCGGCGATGGGCACTTCACTCTCTCGTACACCCGCGTGTACAAGAAACGCGCGAGAGGTTAAGGCCTACTGCCAGTCGTCTAACACATTCAGCTTGTGGACCATGTATACCCAGCGGGCATACAGCGACCTGCGCGTTCAGTCATCATCACCAGCCTATAAATGTCCACTGCTGAGCAAAGCCTCTTCTCACACGGAGAAGGTATGAGCATTAATCAGCACGCTTGCTCAATGCGGGTTGGCGATTTCAAACTTATAATTAGAAATTATAAGTCCACGTTCCCTCACGATATTTTCCTTCACCGTTAGTCAGTGGTGTCTAGATAATCTTAGAAAGTACATATAACTCGGAAAACGTCATATTGGTATTTGCCGTTGGTAGGTTTCGAACCCAGATGCATAAGAAGCGGGCGTCCTAAACCTCCGGGCCACCCCGACATACATTTTCGCAGTTTTGTGTACGAGCCCTGAATGCTAACTTACATAAAAGCTCATTTTAATTTTAATCAATTTGCCAACAGTGCCACAAGGTGTACAAACAAGGCGCCCAGCTACGGGATCATCTGAAGTATGTACATTTAAAGTTAAACAGGAAAGTGATATGTGAAATCTGCGGGAAGGTCGTGCCAGTAAGTATTTTAATTATAATATGGATGACAGGGTATGAAAATTAAAAATCTAATTAGTCCGTGAGTTAGTTAAGGGGACGTTCAAATTTTACGTAAGCAGATTTTTTTACAATGATTTACCCCCCCCATCCCCCTTGTCAGCAAAAGTAAGCAAAGATCTTACCCCCTCCCCCTTTGCTTACGTAAACATTTTAAATTATATATTATTTATACATATTGTAATTTTAATATTCTCTTAGATACCTACCATAATGTCTAGTTCTTTGTCGGTCTTTGCTTGTAAGTAATTTATAATTTTGAGGGTTGCCATTCGTGTAAAAAAGTAAATAACTACTGATGACGTAATCATCATCTAAGCTCCCCTACCCCCCCCCCCCCCCCCATATCATCCAAAATAAGCGAAACAGAGACCCCCCCACCCCCCCATGGTGCTTACGTAATACTTGAATGGCCCCTACTGGAAAAATATTAGACACGTATTTTTTTTATTTTGTCGTATAATAAAACAATACTTAGATAAAACGTTTAAACTAAAACGTCATTTCTACGTATAAAATGTACATAGAAGTGACGTCACGCGACATTTCAAATCAATATATCGTCGAAAGTATTCGTTTCTGTAAGAAAATAAAAAATACGTGTCTAATGATTTAAAACAATCTACCAGACGGACATTGAAATCAAAATTAGGCATCTACCCTATTACTAGCTAGTCCTAGAGTTTCAATCGCTGCTCGCTTCCTTTTGACCGTAGCGTGATGTTTTATAGCCTATGGACTTCTTAGATAAATGTACTATTATTTTGATGCAATGTCTTTCTATATTTCAGAATAAAAATGCTATGAAAGTGCATCTTCGAGTGCACACGGGAGAGAGGCCGTACGAGTGTCCAGTCTGTATGAAAGGGTTCATCAGCAAGGATACTATGATGGTACGTAAAATTATGAAATACTAGTTTCAGCTACCGGCTTCTCCCACGTTGCCAACCTCTATACAACGTAGCTATCTTGTTATATAAAATAGTAAATAAGAGTAGAATTTAAGTTAATGTAAGTTTTGTTAAATCTGATTAGGGAATGATGGCTCTGGCATGGTCTTTATGTGGTCAAAAGACTGTAAATTAATAAAGATATAAGAAAACACAAAAAAAAATATTCAAATCGAACTAGTAGTTTCGAAGAATAGTAGTACCTCGGAGTCTGGAATTGTGCCCGGTATTATGACAATATGTAGACGAGGAACTCGACTAGTTTCAAGCCATGCTAGAGGCGTCGCGGGTCGCGAAATGCTGCTCATGAATATGAGCCTCTAGCAAGGTAAAAACTAGTCGAGTTCCTCGTCAAATAATTACGTGAGTAAGCCGAAAACATAATATATTGAGTACTAGCGACCCGTCCCGGCTTCGTACGGGTGCAATATGCATGTATTATACAATATATAAACTTTCCTCTTGAATCACTCTATCTAAAACTAAATCAAAATCCGTTGCGTAGTTTCAAAGATTTAAGCATACAAAGGAACATAGGGACAGAGAAAGCGACTTTGTTTTATACTATGTAGTGTGGTCTCAGGAAAGTTATAATACAAATATCTGTAATTTAGACAATTAATATTACTATGTTTGTTATTTACAGAAACACAGGAATTACGTGCATTCTACAGCGCGTCCCTACGTGTGCGATAGATGTCCTAAATCGTTTAAAGGGAAACATAATTTGACACAACACGAACGGGTAAGTTCTCTTCTAGTTCTTAACCGAATTGAAAAAAGAAGGTGGTTCTCATCTTGACCTGTACGCATGTTTGTTCGCGATTACCTCGCGATTGGCTTAACTAAAAGTATTTGTGTGTGTGTGTGTGTGTGTGAGAGAGAGAGAGAGAGAGAGAGAGAGAGAGAGAGCGCTATGCTTGCTTCGGCACTGCTCGACCGGCTCGACCGGAGTGATACCACCAACGAGCAGAAAACTATACTGACACAACCACAGCGTAGTGTTTCGTCGTGTGTGTGAGGTTGCCGGAGGCCCAAATACCTCCTACCCAGTCTCCCCAATCCCTGAATCCCCAACAATCCTAAAATTCCT
This sequence comes from Spodoptera picta, assembly GCA_038387885.1. Lineage (NCBI taxonomy): Eukaryota > Metazoa > Arthropoda > Insecta > Lepidoptera > Noctuidae > Spodoptera > Spodoptera picta. The sequence continues at coordinate 595,156 of JAZHFQ010000252.1, read as the reverse complement.
AATCCCCAAAAAGCCGGTAACGCACTCGTACGTGAAGCAACGTGTGTCGTGTGAGTTAAAGTTTTTCAAGGCCCAATTACCCCCTACCCAGTCTCCCCAATCCCTAAAAAGCCGGTAACACACTTGTAACGCCATCAGATATTTGTTTTCTCTTGGTTTTGTTTTTTTTTCTATTTTAGTATGTTCTGTTATTTGTATGTTGCGTCAGTATGTCTTTACATTATTCTCACATGTGTGTACAATATTGGAATATGTATCAGAGCAATGTAAAACAGACTTTTTTTAAAAGAGTAACGAATAGAGTTTCTTGCTCGTTCTTCTCCACTCGAATCGACATTTTGGAACGAGCGCCTAGCTTCACTGACGGACTGACTGACAGACTATTATTTATTTCATATTTGTTGACGTTTCAAAAGTACCAAATTATGGTTTAATTGAAATAAATGCTTTTGAGTTTGAGTTTGAGGTGATCTGTCTGCTCGTTTACCGGGTCATCCCATAAAAAACTTTTTGGTTCGGTATTCGTAGAAGTGTTTCTTACATTTAGGAAAGAGTTTCATATAGTATATTAATTAACCGACTACATAAAAGATGAGGTAGAAGTCGATTTTCTTGAACGTAGTTTGTTTTTCTTGATTCGTTAATTGTACAAGGCAAAACCTTTAAATTGAGAGCATTTTTTTCTAAAAGAAATATTCTTTTTTCAAAGTTATAGTGTTCTATAAAATGAAAACAAAATCTCTAGTGACTACATACATACATACATAACTTCACGCCTGTCTTCCATGGAGGTAGGCAGAGATTAGGGATCGCCAATTACTACGATTCCTACATACCTCTTTCGCCTCATCAACAGTCGTCAATCTTTTCACTAGTGACTTAAATTATTATTATCGCGCATCTCGATCCCTTCAGCTGTTTTGACGTGATTGAGTACACATACACACAAACATACGCATTTTAATATTATTAGTAAAGATATATGCATTTTTTATTTGCAGGCAGTTCACGACAACGAGACTACTACAGCCAGCCAGACGTTGCTATCGCTCGGTCTAATATTATAGTAATTTGAAGAACTCCGGCTCGACCGGAGTGATACCACCAACGAGCAGAAAACCATAGTGAAACAACCACAGCGTTGTGTTTCGTCGTGTGAGCGTGGTTACCAGAGGCCCAATTGCTCCCCCCCACTTCCCAATCCCTGAATCCCCAATGATCCTCAAGTTCCTAATCCCCAAAACGCCGGTAACGCCTCTAGTGTTCTGAGTGTCCATGGACGTCGATTGCTTACCATCAGGTGATTCGTCAGCTCGTTTAACGGCTCATGCCATAAAAAAAAAATATTGAGCTAATGGTGACATGTAAACAGTGACTCATGTAGTGTAGAGATTGTCCAGTCAACTGATGGTAGCGTGGACTGTCCAGGCGATACATACTTAGGTATCGTCATGAGCTAATGGTGACATGTAAACAGTGGCTCATGTAGTGTATAGATTGTCCAGTGAACTGATGGTAGCGTGGACTGTCCAGGCGATACGTACTTAGGTATCGTCATGAGCTAATGGTAACATGTAAACAGTGACATTTGTGATGATTTATATTAATTCAAATGGTTGATTGTCCAGGGGACCCATTGTAATTATTTAGTTTTTAATCATTAAATTGAAATTGTTGATTATAACACTTGTTTTTTATTGACCTCTACCTTTTGCCGGATACTTCCCGTTCTTGTAAGATTTTCAGGATTATTCAGTCTTAAGAACCTTCTCCTAATAATAACAAAAACAACAAGAAAAAGAATTAGTGGAATCGGTCCAGACATTCACGTGTGATGCCGTGACCAAGGGAAAGAGGATTTATTTTATTTTTATTTTATTGATTTGGCTCACCAACAATTGATTACACACTTATACAATATAGGGTTACATTTACGAAAACTTAAATACTAGTGCATCAATCTATTATAGGTAAGCACAACATGCGTTATATACTTAATGGTTTACAAATCACTATGATCAGGCAAATCCAACCATTGACATGGATTTAACATTCAAAATAACTAAGAAGAACTAGTATCGGAGACAAATTGAATATTAAACTTAAAATTTAAAATTTACGGCACGTACAATAAAGACAATTGATACTTACAATGAGAACATAAATAGTGGGCAAAACAAAAAGTGAACATAAAGACAAAACAAATAAAAATAGTTACATTCGGGCAACATCACCATAAAGAATCAACTTAACCTTTACGCGAAACTTGCCAAGCGAGTCCAAATGCACATCAACAAGGTCACTATAGCTATTCAGCAACCTGCATAGACGAGGGATCGGAGAATTAGCACCAAGTACAGTCCTGCGTAGTGGAGGACACAATGGAGTTATAGGCGCTCGTGGATTTTTGGAGGGTACACGGATTCTGAGCTTGCTCAAAAGCTGGGGACAGTCAATATGATATCGCAAGATTTTGTATAAAAATAATAAATCTAGTGAGTCTCTTCGTTTTTGTAGGGATATCATTTTGAAGTGACTCAGCCTCTCATCATATGACGGCTTCTTATTAGCTATACCAGAAGAGTACGCTAAGTGCCACAAAAATCTTTTTTGAACCCGCTCCAGTCTCAATGTGTGGGTGGCATAGTGTGGTCTCCATACAACGCTACAATACTCCAGAGAGCTACGAACCAGACAATTATAGAGAAGTATTTTAGTCTGATTCTGGCGAAAGCAAGTAACATTTCGGTTCAACTACAACAGTAGGATTCATTTCTATATATATGTTTATAGAGGTAGATATCTTTACTTCTTTAATTAATATAATAAATAGGAAAGTGAGTTTGTTTGTTTGTTCCGCTATCACGCCGTAACTACTAAACCGATTGCTTTGAATTTTTGCAGACGTAAAGTTAGAAATCTGGATTAAATAATAGAGTACTTTTTATCCCGTAAAAATTTGATATTCCCGAGGGAAAACAAAAGTATTGGTATATGTCACATACGCTACTTTTTATCCTTTTGTGACGCGAGCGAAGCCGCCGGTAAAAGCTAGTTTCTTATAAGTCTCTCACAGCTCCAATAAGTTCTTGATTAGTGTATTTGGAACTATATACAACGGTAGTTCTCAGTTTTGACCTGTATGTAAAGTCCGGGATTAAGCAGATGGCATGGAGCAGTCATTAGATGATTCCCCCCCCCTTAAAAAAACAACACGCCTTTTTATCCCCGAAGGGGTAGGCAGAGGTGCACACAGAAGTAACACCCACTTTTCACTGTTTATGTTACGAGTCCCATGTAATAGGGGGTGAGCCTATTGCCATATACCGGGCACAATTCCAGACTCCGTGCTACTACCTACTGAGATTATTTTTTAAAAACCCAGTAGGTAATACTTTGTTCAACCCGGGAATGAAACCTAAGACCCTTTGCCCGGCAGTCGCACTTGCGACCACTCCGCCAACGAGGCAATTGTTCAATCCAATAAAATCTCAATAATTATTCAATGTCAACACTATACAACCACAATCGTAGCTGTTACAATAGCATTCAGAGTACGGAATATAAAGACAAACTCAATACCATTTAGTTCATTCAATATCCACGCAATACGGATGCAATGGGCGCTAGTGTTGCAACTCAAGAGTACGACACAATATCGATGATCGATCGGAATTATCATTGGATTCAGGAGTAAGCACTCTGAGTCAGGGGTGTTAGGGAGCTCCGTAACCGTAACCGAAACTATCGGATATCCGATATAAAAAATCATCCGTAACCGTAACCGAATCCGAAATTAAAGTTTCGGATAGTATCGGATAGGGGCGGAGCCTAATTGAGACACGTTATGACAAGTTGTTTTGATCGGCCGGCCGCTGCCAGTGCCGACACACAAGCTGGGCGCATTGTTTGTTTTTTCTTCTTTGACAAATGTGTTGGTTGTGTTACGGAATCGATTGAATTTGTACAAAATGCGTCCTAAGTCGAGTGCAGTTTGGTCATTTTTTGATGAAATTACCGATTCCGCAAAATGTAAAGAGTGTGGTAAAAGTTTTTCAAGGAAAGGAGGTGGGACTACATCGCTAAAACTTCACCTTAAATCACAACATAGTGATAAGTACGAAGAACTTTTGCTACTGGAAAAAGGTAACCAACAAAATAACCTACAAACAGCCAAGCAGCTGACACCTTTACAAGAGTGTAAAAAACAGTTGACACTCAAAGATTCGTTAAAAAATAAAGGTGCTGGGATGAAACTTATACCAAACAAAAAGAAAATGATAAATTAGTGATTTCAAAGATTAGTGTAGGCAGCCTTACCACGTTATAATCTTAGAGGTCGGCAGTACTTGACTAATTTACTGTGCAATGATATGTACAACAAAATGAAGTTAAAGATTCTGGACTTTTGAAACAATTTGAGAAGTTATCATTTACTACAGATGTGTGGTCCGAGCCCAGCGCAAATGTCTCGTTACTTAGTCTTAGTGCTCATAGCATCACGAATAATTATGAAAGAGTTTATTACCTATTTGTACCTCTATTTTACTTTTAAAATTCCTTAAAAATATAATATCCGTAACCGAAACTAACGGATAATCCGAAATATTATATTATCCGTATCCGTAACCGTATCCGGTATAATAATCATTCGTATATCCGTATCCAATCCGTAACCGAAATTTCATATCCATAACATCCCTGCTCTGAGTCGTAGTATCACTAAGGCAAAGTAGGCAAGTGCAGGGCGCCAGGTTACAGAGCGCCGCGAGACGTGCGGGCACAACTGCACATAGTGACAGCGGCGACAAATTTGAAGCGCCTATGAGGCACTCGCCTAGGCCGCTTTCAATGTATAATCTGTCTATGACTTGAGAATAGTTAGTGTGGCTATTAGCTCGATAGAAAGTGAGGGAGAGCCATGCTTCGGTACGAATGGGCTTGCTTGACCGGAGTCATAATACCACCAACGACACGGTGGCCCAATTACACATCTTCCCAATCCTTGAAACCCCAACAATCCTCAACTTCTTAATCCCCAAAAGGCTGGTAACGCACTTGTGTTCCGGGTGTCCATGGGCGACGCCGATTGCTTACCATCAGGTGATCCGTCTGCTCACTCATATATATCCCATAAAAAAACTACAAATATCAAATTTTAAAAAGAATTTTATTACTTTTAAAATTTTACATAAATAAACATCTTAGGGCTAATTTTTCCAACGCCAGATAACTATCGGAGGACTCGCTAATGTCACACGGTTACACTCACTGCTCGGCTCCTATTGATCGTAGCGTGATGTTTTATAGCCAAATAGCCTTCCTTGATAAATGGACTACAACACAAACAGAATAGGAATGATGACGGGGTATGAAAATTAAAAATCTAATTAGTCCGTAAGTTAGGTAAAGAAAAAATATTAGACACGAATTTTTTATATTTTGTCGTATAATAAAACAATACTTAGATAAAACGAATCAAAGTTTAGGAGTGGGGGCTAAAACGTCATTTCTACGTATAAAATGTACATAAGTTTAGGAGTGGGAGCTAAAACGTCATTTCTACGTATAAAATGTACATAGAAGTGACGTCACGCGACATTTCAAATCAATATATCGTCGAAACTATTCGTTTGTGTAAGAAAATAAAAAATACGTGTCTAATGATTTAAAACAATCTACCAGACGGACATTGAAGTAAAAATTAGGCATCTAGTTACAGAGATACGCGCGTTCAGACAGTCTTCAGCTTTATAATATTGTAGAGACACATGTAAGTATGTATGGCAGAGTGCAAGGCAAGCAAGAATGTATGAGAGCGTGAAGTAAGCGAGGAACAGAGTTAACGGTAAAATGTGAATAGGGTTTGAACGGCGAAAAGGGACGGAAGAGGGTTCAATCGATACTATGAAGAATTTCCTTATATCTATTCACTAGCTACTACGCGGTTTCACACGCTCTACTCAGCTCCTATTGGTCGTAGCGTGATGTTTTATAGCCTATAGCCATCCTCGATAAATGCGCTATCCAACACAAAAAGAATTATTCAAATCAGACTTGTAGTTACGGAGATTAGCGCGTTTAAACCAACAAACAAACTCTTCCGCTTTATATAATAGAATAAGAGTATAAGATTTGTCCTTATTCACCTCTCGATCCCTGTTCACCCCATTTTATGGTATTGCACACTGGTCCGAGTGAACTCTTGGGGGTATACGCAAAATATATCCGGTATCTGAACGCCGTGTTTCACTGAACCCCAGCTATCGACCAGAAGGAGGGTAACTCAAATTAAGGGTTTAAGCCCCGTATTCATGTTAAACATTTATTTAGGAACAGTTGATCAACATTGATGGTGAGCGGTGAGAATGATACTAGTAACTATGTTTAAATCAATACAGGTTGCCTACATACCAGTTTGCGTTAAAATGTTGCCCGAGGAGGTAGTGGTATTGTCGCTAAACTGATGTTTACGCTTGTCGGGCGAGAGCTTGTCAACATGATGCTATCAACATGTTGACAGCAATTCTGCAACACGATGGATTCAACTTTGTTACTAAACAAATGTTTAACATGAATACGGGGTTTTAACCCAACACGAATCATGTAATATTATAAATATAGATATTATCTCTGTTGGTTGGAAAATAACCCTTATAGTACAGTACATTTAAACTAACTTATTTTGACTGAATAATAGTAGGACAACCAATCGATAAGCAGCTACACATACAAAATTCATTCTGACTCTCTATAATTTAGGAATTATACACAATAATTTACATATTAGTTGTTGCCTGCGACTTCATCCGCCGTAAAATATAAATAATACTGAAATAACTCATTTTTGTTTCAATTTTCCAAAATAATAATGGTCTACGTTACTTCTCAGTCAGCTAACTGCCAGTACAAGTCCCGTCTTAATCGGTCCAGCCATTTCAGAGATTAGCCAGTACATACATACAAACAGACAGACAAAAATTGTAAAAAATGTCATTTTGTTAGGGGGCGTCCATAACCGACGTGCAGGAGAAGGAACGGAGTGGTTTTTAGTCAGTAAGAGTCTGACACTCCCTCCCGCCTCACTAGACGGGAGCAGGCATTCGATAATCTTCCCCCTTAAAAAAAGACTCAAATCTCATCTAATCTTACGTTGGAGAGAGCATCTCGGCAAATATAACGTAATTTTTTTTCTGATAGAAACAAAAGAAAATTATTCTATTTTAGTTCATTTATTCCAGATTGTACATGCACATGGATTTTTTTTCTTTTTGCAATAACAATCCAACGCGTTTATGTGAAACACCAACATTTTAAAGTCTCACGTGAGATTGGGGGATGGGGGAGGGTGTTAAATAAAATCTCACGAAATCTCACCAAGGGGGGAGGGAGGGAAAGACAATTAAACAAACACCTCACGTAATTTATGGACGCCCCCTTATGTGTATCGTATGGAAATTCTTAGGCATGTAGTAAAAATCAGTTATTTTAATATTACAAACATACATTTGTATTGTAACTTTCGTGAGACATACTAAATAAATTATTATGTTCTCGGCTTACTCACGTAGTCTCGAGACTCGCGCAGCATTTCGCGTCGCGGGTCGCGAAATGCTGCTCATGAATATGAGCCTCCAGCATGGCTTGAAACTAGTCGAGTTCCTCGTCAAATTACTACGTGAGTAAGCCGAAAACATAATAATTTAATTACAAACATACACTTCAATTTTATTTATCTGTATAGATTTGAAGATTGTAGAATACAATACATTAGTGCCTTACTCTACCCGCGGGCATCATACACCCGACTGAAGGAACTGATTGAAGATATCTCAGAACTTCACCAAGTGTGAAAACTGTGTCTTTCTCTTTCACTTCGTTGCGGGATACAAGACAGTTACTCATGTCCCTGAGACGTTGGACTTCAGTGTTCCGGTGTTTGCATGATTGTATCTACTGTTGCACAAAACCCGAAATAAGGTAATTCGTCAAAGAACCAAAGGTTGCATGGCTCTCAAAGTCTGCAAGCTGAAGTGGCAAAGGGCAGGCCACGTCGCCTGAAGGATTGATGGCCGCTGGGCCAGGAAAGCAATCAATCTGACCAAGAATTGTATTGTGAACATGATTGAATAAGAGTAACCTATTGAGTTTCTCGCTCGTTCTTCTCCATAGGAATCTACACCTTGGAACGAGCAAATAGAGGCAGCTGGAAGACTGACTGACAGACTGACATTTTTACTAATTTAACTTTAGTTTGACGTTCAAAACTCCCTCCTTGGTCTAATTGAAGTAAATGATTTTGACTTTGACTTGCGACAGTAGACCGGAAGATGTATCGTGTACAGACTCCTTGATAGGTGAACCAACGACATCGCTAGAGTCGCGGAGAGATTGTGGATCCAGGTGGAAAATTGTCATTCAATATGGAGGACCAAGGGGGAGTCAGATAGCTGATGAAGATGATCTACTGTAGATCCTGGTACACAGGAGTTGTAGGTTTTGGTAGGTTGTGGTGGACTGGTCCCAAAAAATAAAGGAAGCTCAATCCAGCAGTGGATGACGGTCTATTTTTAAATATGTAACTAGCGACCCGGCCCGGCTTCGCACAGGTGCAATATGCATGTATAAAACGCTTCCTTAAGAATCACTCTATCTATTAAAAAAACCGCATCAAAATCCGTTGCGTAGTTTTAAAGATCTAAGCATACATAGGGACAGACAGACGGCGGATAGCGACTTTGTTTTATACTATGTAGTGATGAGCCGACGTGTGTCCACTATCTCGCCTGGTGGTGCACGATGACGCGGTCTACGATGGAGCACGTCGTCCTATAAGCAACCTATTCACTCGGGCCTTGAAGACACCCAGGGTATACCCTTCAGGAAATACAGACTCTGGCAAAGAATTCCACGCCTTAGCAGTACGCACAAGGTAGCTTGCGAGTGGGATATCCAACAGAAGTGGATTATTGTTCATACACAACTTCATAAGTGATTTCTCTTGAATCTACGTCTTCATATAAGATTTCTGATTCTTCAATTTGCTCTGGTTTTATAGTATATACTTCAGGCGTGATATAGTGTTCGTCTTGTTGAATCGACATCTCGTTCGGTTCACTTATCGTTTGCACTGAAAAATAAATTGTCATTATTAATTTTTGTGGTTGACAAAGGTTAAAATTGATTATCATTTTCATCGATCGCCTCTAAACTTTGACTTAACTGAAAATTTACATATCGTCATGTATTACCTAAATTGACCTACTTGTATTGTTAGGTAGGTCAGATGTTGTCGAAAATGGTCATTTGAATCTTATAGATAATTAGTTGTGCGGCTTCTGTAATTGTTGCGCACATTCTTTAATTTGTTGGGCTTATAGTTTTTTAATTATTTCACAAATCATTTCCTGCTGGGGTAACGATACCCCAGACAGACCTTTATCTTTTTAACCTTTTATCTGTTGAAACACAGGCTCCCGGTTTAAAACACATTGCTCGCTGCCATCGCAGCGGTAAGTCCCCTCTTTGAGGAGTGGCTTGAGAGACGCTACGGCGTCCTCACCTACCGCCTAACGCAGGTCCTCACCGGACATGGAAGTTTCGGGAGGTACCTGTGTCTGATGGGGCGGGAGGAAACGCCCGGGTGTCATCACTGCGAGGACCGCCCTGAGGACACGGTGGAACACACGGTGGGAGAATGCCCTGCGTGGGCTGAGCACCGCCGTGTCCTCAGGGAAGTGATCGGCGATGGCGACCTCTCGCGTCCGGGCCTAGTGCAGGCCATGATGCGGAGCGAGGGGGACTGGGATGCCGTCTCCTCCTTTTGCGAAGCAGTGATGCTAGCTAAGGAGGAGGCGGGACGCGTGAGGCAGCGAAGCGCTGCCTCCTCGCAACCCAGCCATCGCGAAGGACACTCCGAGCGTCGGGGATCGCGAGACGATCTCCGGCCACCGTAAGCGCGGGCCTGCGGACGGCGAGCATGGGTGGCTCCCCGTCCGACCAGAAACAGACCCGAGCGTACGGCGCCGAGCGGTCCGCGCGCGCCTCAAAGAGCCATCAGACCACCACAGATGGGGCCCAATACGGCCGATGCCGATTCGGAGTCGCGGAGAACCTAACGGGTAACCGGGGCTCCGGCTCGACGTGCAGGAGAAGGAACGGGGTGGTTTTTAGTCAGTAAGAGTCTGACACTCCCTCCCGCCTCACCCAGGCGGGAGAAGTCATTCGATGATTTTCCCCCCTTAAAAAAAAAAAAAAAAAAACCCGCAACTTTCGACGGACAAGAGGCTAATGGGAATATTTAAATAATTACTAGCTATAAAATTAGTTGTCTAGATGAGCTAGTAATTATTTAAATATTCCCATTAGAAAGAAAAAGGTCTGGCTAGGGTAACGTTACCCCAGCAGGAATAGTTTTTAAGAAATAATTAAAAAACTATAAGCGCAACAAATTTAAAAATGTGCGCAACAATTACAGAAACCGCACAACTAATTATCTATCTTTATGATTCAAGTGACCATTTTATTTATTTATTTAAGTTTTATACAATTGCATAAGGAGGACTTAATGCTAACAGCATTCTCTGCCAGTCATCCATTGGGTAGTGCAGAAATGTATGTGGTAGGTGGTAAGCTGCAAAACAGTCATGAGAAATAGTGGTATTTATCCAAATTAATAAAAGGGTATCAAAAGCATACATAAAATACGTAAATAAATACCATTTTCGACATCATCTGGCCTGAACAAAAGATAAAATAAAAAATATAAAAGAAACACTCAGGCCGAGGATTGTACCAGAATACCCTGCATGGAAGGCACCCGAATTCCCGACGAAGGTATTCAAACGTAAATGGTGTTGGCGAAATACAGTTTCGTATTAAAGTGTGGGAGAGCCATGTTTCGGCACAAATGTGCCGGCTCGACCGAAGTGATACCACCAACGAACAGACAACCGTAGTGACACAACCACAGCGTTGTGTTTCGTCGTGTGAGCGAGGTTACCGGAGGCTCAGCTCCCTCCCCCCTTCGCCAATCTCCCCAATCCCCGAATCTCCAAAAATCCTCAAATTCCTAATCCCCAAAAGGCCGGTAATGCACTTGTGACGCCTCTGGTGTTCCGTGTGTCCATGGGCGACGTCGATTGCTTACCATCAGGTGATTTGTCTGCTCGTTTATGCCATAAAAAAAATCTGATAATATCATAGGAGAAAAACGATTTCTACAAACCTGCAGTATTGTCCTCGTTGTCCATGACTCTCAAGATGGCCGCCCGCAACATCTCTCTCTCTTTAGCTTTATTTCTTCTCGACTTGCTCTTATATGGCGCGGGCATCTTCAAATGTACAGTATTTATATGCAGCTTTAAGGAGTTCGACTGCGTGAAGAACTTTCCACATTCCTGACACTCATAGGGTTTAATCCCCGTGTGCACCTGGAATTATAAAATACATAAAAATCAGTTTTTTTTATAAAGAAAACGTTACCCCACACTAGGATTTTCTCCTGTGTCGTGTGTGCGTTTACAAACATACAAGTTCACATACACATGACATCCAGACCCGAAACAACAATCTGTGGATCACACAAAGAGTTGTTCCGTGGAATCGAACCCGCAACACATTGCACGGCAGTCAGTTGCCCAACCACCGCAGCCAACCGAGCAGTCAGCTTGCCCCGTTTCTTTGTTGGGTCTTTAGTAATTGGGTAATATAATAAAATAATAAAATTTATTTTCAAACATAATGATCTAAAAATGTACAGTTTTGCTTAAAGTTAAATAAAGTTCACAATATAAGGTGCCTGAACTAGGAAATCCTGTGTTTCAGGCGAGGTTAGGTAATAGTAGTAAACAATGTTATATAATCACTAGTACTTAAATGCTAATAAGTTAGGGTAAATTATGACAATATTTAATTATATGTATGCATACTGGTATAAACTTACTACTTAAAATATGCATACTGATATAAACTTACTACTTGGTACTTTCCTTAGAATCAAAAATAAATTATTTCGACTGTTCAATACAAGAAAACATTAAAAAATAATCACTTTCATTTATTGATTTTATGACCAACTTCATTTTAGTATTTTTTTCAGCAAATTTGTAAGAAATAAGCACGCTGTTTGACGCTAAAAAAACGTGACGTCACAATGCACGAACTCGTAAAAAATTCATAGAAAACAGTAGTTTTTTGATAGTTCTAAAAAAGTATTGAAGTCGACTATTGGACATAAGATATTTATTGAAAATTGTATATATTATAATTATACAGTGGAGTCCCGGTAGTTCGACAAACAATTTGCAGGGCAGTGTCGAACTATCGAATTTGTCGGATTATAGAATACTGCCTAAGACCCCCTATAGCCCGAATTTTTTTTACAAAGGAGTACCTTGTAATCCGGCAAATTACAGATCCAATGATAAGATTACAAATCATACTTCGTTGTGTATGTCAAATTTAGTAAATTAAACAAGACAAGTGTACAAACAAATGTACATACATATGTACTAAAATAATCAAACTTTATGAATCCATTTAAACTAAGCAATCAGAATCAAAACAATACCCTACGCGACGAGCACAATAGTGATAATGCGTATAAGTTGTTACTTGTTCAATCGTGAATTAACGAATACAGGTATGTAATAAACGAAGGGGGTGCCGGATTAGCTAGGGGCCGGATTACCGGGGCTCCACTGAATTAAAAATTGAACTTGTTAAATTCTCATTTTATATAATGTATATATATGGTGTGGATAATTGTTGTCATTTCCTTTTGCCATAATAAACAAATTGTATTATATTTTTAAGTCATTGTTAAGCCTATGAATTGCACTTGTACGCCATTATTGTCGCATGCATCAGACCACCTTCATTTTGTTATGTGAATAAAAAAAGATACCTGCTTCAAAATTCAGTTGCAAGATTTCACTTCATACACACACACACACAAATAAATTGCAAGTTGAATACATGCTTGTAAAACAGATGTACCAACTTACCCTATCATGTCTCAGTAACGCTGCCTTGTTGCTGAATGCTTTAGGACACAACGGACATTCATAGGGACGTTCTCCAGTGTGGGTGCGAGTGTGAATCTGTAATGAACGACAATTTATTTTGTAAAAATACATTTTCTTACTAATAACATCTAAATGACTGCCTCGTTGGCCGAGTGGTCGCAAGTGCGACTGCCCGGCAAGGGGTCTAGGGTTCGATTCCCGGGTTGGGCAAAGTATTACCTTGTTTTAAAAAATCCTCAGTAGTAGCACAGAGTCTGGAATTGTGCCCGGTATATGGCAATAGGCTCGCCCGGTATATGGCAATAGGCTCGCCCGGTATATGGCAATAGGCTCGCCCGGTATATGGCAATAGGCTCGCCCGGTATATGGCAATAGGCTCACACGCATTACATGGGACTCATAACATAAATAGTGAAAAGTAGGTTTTATTACATTGTACAGTGGCATAATGTACACCTCTGCCTACCTCTTAGGGGATAAAAGGGGGTAATGGTATGATGTTATCATGATAATATAAATGCGAAAGTTAGTGTGCGTTACCCAGGCCAGGTTTCAAAAGATTGGATCCTCTTGGATCTTATTAATGATCCAATGTACTGCGCTGAAATTTTACTGGTATACAACTGAACTGATTTGGCCACTGATCCAATCCAGTGGTTTTTTTTTTTTTAAAGAACGTTGCCTCACACTAGGATTTTCTCCTGTGTCGTGGGTGCGTTTACAAACATACAAGTTCACATACACAATGACACCCAGACCCGAAACAACAATTTGTGGATCACACAAAGTGTTGTTCCGTGCGGGAATCGAACCCGCGACACGTTGCACGGCAGCCGGTTGCCCAGCCACCGCACCAACCGTGCAGTCATTGCGCATGTGTAGTGATGAACTCTCAAACCTCCGTGTGAGAAGACGCCTTTGGTCAGCAGTGGACACTTATAGGCTGTTGGAGATGATATTTTGAACAAACCTGTAGGAACAGCGGCATGGTGAAGCTTTTAGAGCATTGCGTACATTTGTATGGACGTTCTCCAGTATGTACACGCTGGTGATACCTCAACGCCGCGTTAGACTGCAAAGAAAATACAATAAATTAATATCTATTTATTTATTTATTTATTTTATTTATTGCAAAATGTATATACATAGTGGTATTATACTACTAGTACAGTACATCACCCTGTTAGGGCGCAGCAATTTAACTTATAAATAATAACTAAATAATCATATAATATATTATGTACTTATTCTATTCATTATTAACTTAATTACTCACTATAAACTTATTACTATTAAAAAAATTTTTCACTTATACCTCTATACCTATATGATACAATTATATTATTTTATACATTATTTATAAGACATTTTAATTATAAACATTAAATAATTTAAAGTAGCAACATTACTGAAATTGGGGAGAATTGAAATTATCACATTAAGTTAGGAACTATAATTACATATTAAAAATAAAATTAACTTATTTATTTATTTATTTATTAACACTTCTGTATAACAAGCATACGATGGCGGACTTAATGCCGGGTGGCATTCTCTTCCCTTCTTATCCCGTAGCGTAACCACGCATATGCATATGCATAGTACGCAGATAGAGCACACTGTGTGTTGGTGTTAGTTTTTAACACATTCAACCCATATGAAAATTGAGATAGTTTTATTTTAGTAATGTCTACATGTCTTTTCCAATTTAAGTGGCAGTCTAGTGTTATACCCAATAGTTTAAATTCTTCAACTTCTTCTATTTTAAGAGTATTAGATATATTCTTAAGGTTAATTTTTTGTTTTTGGTATGGTTTGAATTGTATGATTTTTGTTTTCTTATTATTAACTTCAAGGTTGTGATTCAAGAGCCAGGATTTTATGAGGTTATATGTGTCAATAATTTGGGTGTTGTATTCTAGATTATTTGAAGGACTTTTGAAGAGAATGGAGATGTCATCAGCAAACAGTACACATAGATGGTCGCATATTTTCGGCAGGTCATTGATATAGATGAGGAAGAGTATACAGCCAATCACGCTGCCTTGTGGTATAGACCAGTTTGTAGTTAAGGTATCCGACTGTACATTTAAAAGTTCACTTGTGTCATAGTTTAGGTAGTCTATTTGTACGCATTGTTGTCTATCTGTGAGGTAGGACCTAAGCCATTCCAGTATATCTCCTCTGATACCAACTCCATCTAACTTTTTCAATAGGATCGAATGGTTCACTTTATCATATGCTTTGGACATATCAAGTAGGAGACCTATGGCATAGTTTTTGTCTTTGATATATGTCAGGATTTCCTGTGTGTATTTATAAATCATATGTGTAATATCACATGTATCATGTCAAATACTCCCTTCTACTTCGTTTTTCCAGTGGTCACAAGTGCGACTGCCTGGCAAGGGGCTCAGGTTCGATTCCCGGGTCGGGCTAAATATTAATAAATAAAAAAATAAAATAAAAAGCCTTTTATTTCTTGCAAAGTTACGTACAAAAGAAACATGAAAAAATTAAAAATGATTTAATAATGGTTCCTTATATAAAATTATTTATATTTCTTATTAATAATTATAAAAGTTATGGGAATCATAATTTTATTAATTTAACCTTAAAGAAAAGCAAATTATTACTGTGTTTTAAAAAAATCCTCAGTAGTAGCACGGAGTCAGGAATTGTGCCCAGTATATGGCAATAAACTCATCCCCTATTACATGGTACTCATAACATAAATAGTGAAAAGTGGGTGTTACATTGTACAGTGGCATAATGTGCACCTCTGCCAACCCCTTCGGGGATAAGAGGCGTGATGTTATGTTATGTTTGTATTAATATCACATGTATCTTGTCAAATACTTAAACCATACAGCTTCATTGGCCGATTGATTTGCCGGGCAAGGGGCTCGGGCTCACAGCCAAAGAATTACTGTGTTTTAAACCCTCAGTAGTAGCATGGAGTCCGGAAATGTGTATATGGCAATAGGCTCACCCCCTATTACATGGCCCATGTAATAGGGGGTTCACATTCACTATTTGTGTTATGAGTCCCATGTTACATGGGGGTGTTACATTGTACAGTGGCATTAAAGTAAGTAATGTGGACCTCTGCCTACCCCTTCGGGAATAAAATGCGTGATCAGGAGTATACTCACAGCGTATCTCTTCCCGCATACCTCGCAGACAATATTCTTGGCATTGTAGTGAGATTTTGGTTTCCGTTCCTTCTTAATTCTTGTTTTCGGCTTCGGAGGTTCAGGCTCCTCTATTATTTCTTCATATATCTGCAAATAATTGACATAAACTTAAATTATGTCGCTTAGCATTTATTGCCATGTAAACTAAACGTGTATACAAAATTTCAGTTCAATTGGTTTAGAGATATCTGCTTCAAAATTCAGTTGCAAGATTCCACTTCAGACACACACACACACACACACACACATTGCAAATAGCGGGTGATAGTCCACTGCTGCACTATGAGTCTCCTCTACATCAGAGGGTTTGTCATTATATCTGCACTTAGGCCGCAGGGCCGGAGGTGCTTGCCAGCGTGGTGGTCAATGGTATTTCCTTCTTCATATGCGAAGAGGCCTTTGCCCAGCAGAGGTAAGTGAGTCGACTGAGAAAATGCCAAAAAAGATTCCATACTAGCAACTCAGAATTTGTCTGAACTGAGACTGCTTCAGGACGGTGCGGAATGCTTAAGGACACCTCGTCATCCCTAAGAACGTTCCAGCATGCTAAAACATAGTTCCCGACAATGTGCGCTTGCATGTAAGATGCCTAAAGATCATTTTCCTAGCCGATGCCGATATTGGGCGCCGGGCCTAACAAACAAACAAACACACAAACTTACGCATTTATAATATTATTATTATCATAACGTTCATACCAATAAGTGAAAGTATACATACTATCTCGGTGGGCCCTTCGAGGTCTTCCTCATGCGTTTCCTCCACCACATACTCATCATAGTCATGCTCCTGTTTGATCTCGATGTGAGTGCTCTCACAGTGCTCGATGCACGCTTCCTCCGTACTGAACAGAGCATCACACTGAAATTGAAATGGTCAACGGTTTTATGTTTGTTTTTCAATCTTCTCCGTGTGAGAAGAGGCCTTTGGTCAGCAGTGGACACTCATAGGCTGTTGATGTTGATTGTAAGACATACTGAATTAACTAAAATGAAGGTTTACTCAAGTCAATCAAGTTTTGAGTCACAGAGGGGCTCTGTTCTCATGAGCAGAGTAAGTAGTAGAACCTAGAAGTGTGCTTTACCCAGGTCAGATGTTGTCGAAAATGGTCATTTGAATCTTATAGATAGATAATTAGTTGTGCGGCTTCTGTAATTGTTGCGCACATTTTTAAATTCGTTGCGTTTACAGTTTTTTAATTATTTCACAAAAACATTTCCTGCTGGGGTAACGTTACCCCAGCCAGACCTTTTTCATTTTAATGGGAATATTTAAATAATTACTAGCTATATAATTAGTTGTCTAGATGAAGTATATGTTATTATTTTGTATTTGTTCTTACATCGGTTGCGAAGTTATTTGAGATTCTGCTAGGGTAACGTTTTTGGTTTTGCTAGATCTTTGAAATGGTTAAGCGGATTCTTATATAATTTTGTACATGGCTTCTTAGGAATTAGTTTAAATTTGTTCTGCAATAAAACAACCAAAATAATACATTTTCTTCATCTAGACAACTAATTTTATAGCTGTAAATATTTAATTATTCCCATTAGAAAGAAAAAGATCTGGCTGGGGTAATTTTACCCCACAAGGAAATGTTTTTGTGAAATAATTAAAAAACTATAATCGCAAAAATTTAAAAATGTGCGGAACAATTACAGAAGCTGCAAAACTAATATATATAATTCTTCTGTGAGTGTGTATGTCACTGAATGTCTCTCAAACGACTGGACTGATGTTGATGAAATTTTTTGTGTGTGTTCAAGGGGATCTGGGAATGGTTTAAATTCACAAACCAGCCCGGCAGATGGCGCTGCAGTCGTTGTTTAGGGTAATTATCCTAAACGGCTGAACTAATTTGAATGAATTTTTGTTTATATATTCAAGTGGATATGCAGGACAACATCTGTCGGGCCCTGTCGGGCCTAATTATCTATAAGATTCAAATGACTATTTGCGATAACATCTGGCCTGGGTAACGCACAACCTAGAAGAGCTTTCCTCAGTATTATTGTTTTTTTTTATTTTCAGAATTAGCACGGAGTCTGGAATTGTGCTTGGTATATGGCAATAGGGTTATCCCCTATTACATGGGACTCATAACATAAACTAGTGTGTGTTACTTGTACAGTGGCATTAAGTGGCAAACTTTTCTCTTTGATCTACTTTGATCTCCAACCAGCCTGACAAATGTGGAGATTGTGGCAAAGGCAATTCTTATCTATATGGAGGAAGTCTAAAATCTTATTGCTACTTTGTACTGCTTATTTTGTAGAGGTTTTCCAATCAACTCATAGTAGCACGGACTGTCCAGGCGAACAACTTAGAAATTGCCATGAGCTAATGGTAACATGTAAACAGTGGCTCATGTAGTGTAGACATTGTCCAATCAACTGATGGTAGCGTGGACTGTCAAGGCGATACATACTTAGGTATCGTCATGAGCTAATGGTAACAAGTAAAGAGTGATTATTGTAGTGTAGAGATTGTCCAGTCAACTGATGGTAGCACAGACTGTCCAGGTGATACGTACTTAGGTATTGTCAAGAGCTAATGGGTAACATGTAAACAGTGACTCATGTAGTGTAGAGATTGTCCAGTCAACTGATGGTGCACGGACTGTCCAGGTGATACGTACTTAGGTATCGTCATGAACTAATGGTAACATGTAAACAGTGGCTCATGTAGTGTAGAGATTGTCCAGTCAACTGACGGTGCACGGACTGTCCAGGCGATACGAACTTAGGTATCGTCATGAAATAATGGTAACATGTAAATAGTGACTCATGTAGTGGAGAGATTGTCCAATCAACTGATAGTAGCATGGACTGTCCAGTCGATACGAACTTAGTACCCATCGTGATGAGCAGTTCAACACTTCACTAGCGAACAGGAACTAATAATTTGAGCACGAATCAATAATGGCACACTGTGTACAGATATATTAAGTGGCAACGAATCACCACACTTAATTTTTTTATGTAATTACGCAAGGTAAGATTTGTTTACAAACTTTAGCTCGAATTTTCATCTTGCATACAGAGTATTTTATACGAAAATGTATAGCGAAGATCGTAAATTATATTTGTTACTTACGACGCCGCATTTAATTTCCTTTTTCTCCTTTTTCATGGCATGATCGCGTTCCAAATGATTTTTCAACTCATCCTCATTTGGGAAGGTTTCACCGCATTCACAGATTATATAGTGAATACTTACAAAGGAGCAATAGAACATATCGTCAGACATTGTGAAGATATTACAAGCACAGATTACTAATTTGATGATAAAAACTGATATTAATTTTCTATGTCGACAGCCATATTGGTTTTCTATTTTCTGTGTGGACTTTTAGTGTTGTCTGTGCTGTGTTTGTAGTCGATGGTTTTGTGTTGATCTTTGAAAGTTTTAGTCGATTAATTCATGGATTTGTTTTGTAACAATAAATCGTTGAGTAATGAATATTTTTTGTTATAAAATAATGGTATTTGGGGCAAACGTTACAAAAAAACACAATATATTCGAATAAAAATATTGACAACCGTAAATAAACAGAATATGTAAACGTTTTTAATTAAAACATTATATGGTTTTGGTTATTACGTATACATAATTACAGGATGTTATATCAAAATATCTATCGAGTCTAACATTAAAAGTTTAATATATTTAATAAATACGTTGATTTATTGAAGATATTTTATTTAAGATACAAAATTATTTATACGAAATCCTGTCTACTTTATAATATACATATATAATATATAGAGTCGCTAACTCGCCCCGGCTTCGCACGGGTGCAATATGCATATATTACACATAAAAACCTTCCTCGAGAAACATTCTATCTACTAAAAGAAACCGCATCAAAATCCGTTGTGTAGTTGTAAAGATCTAAGCATACATAGGGACAGACAGACGGAGGATAGCGACTTTGTTTTATATTATGTACTGATGATATGTAGTGACGATGTATATATTGCAAATCGCAAAAAGTTTACATAATACTATAATTAATTGGATTCCAATTTAAATTTGACTTTAAGAAAGTCACTAATCAACAACAAAAATAGTAAAAAATACTGTAACGTATGTACAACACTAGTCTAGTCCAACTAAGTACTACCAACTTAGTATTTGACTTTTTATGCTATCAACAATTTCTTAGACTTACATTGTATTATTTATTTACAGTTTAATCAGCAATATTTTTCTATGTTCCATGTGATATACGAATGAGTATATTCAAATCCATATAAAATATAAAACTTGTTTTTTGACAAGACTATAGGGTACTACGTACATATTATTTATCTGTACATAAGTATTCTAATGTTTGGTTTAAAAAAAATATATATATTTCGCAAAAATTGTTTGTTATTCTGTTGTTATTTACAGAAATTATGTATGAAAATTAACAAATAACTGTAAAATAATGGAAGATTTACTTGCCTGCCGAGTTTGTCTAGCAACAAACGTAAAACTTAACAATATTTACAAATATAAACTGAACAATGTTTACGAAAATCTTAGTGGCATTGAGGTACGTATTTTAGTTTTTCTTTTGTTTTCATTGCGATAAACAATTTAGTTAGGAAATGATTTAAAACAGCTGCATTCAACTGTTTATGAAACTACTTAGCGTAATTTTATATTAAAAAATAATTTAAACTCTCTACCTATTTGTTTTTTAATAATTTGGTTTTGAAATGTAATGTAACATAAAAAAGAGAGTTTTCGGTCAGTTGGTCGTTTTAGGGGCGGTCTTCTAAAGTCACTCTATCCTAAAAACTCCATCCCTAAGTGTGGGAGATCCATGCTTCATCATGCATGGGCCGGTTCGACAGGAGTGATCCCATACCACTGCCTCACAGTAAACCGACGTAAAACAACGTTTGCGTTGTGTTTCGTCGTGTGACTGAAGTTACCAGAGTCCTAATTACCCAGTTTCCCCAAACCCAATTACCCAGTTTCCCCAAACCCAATTACCCAGTTTCCCAAACCCCAAATCCTCCACAATCCTGAAATTCCCAATTTCCCAAAGTATATACTATACAAAGTATATAATACCACTGCACAACGTAACACCCACTTTTCACTATTTATGTCATGACTCCCATGTAATAGGAGGTTAGCCTATTACCATATACCGGCCACAAATCCAGACTCTGTGCTACTACAGAGAATTTTTAAAAAACCTAGTAATACTTTGCCTGACCTTGAAATCGAACCGAAGAACCCCTTGCCTGGCAGTCACACTTGCAACCACTCAGTCAAGGAGGCAGTTGTACATATTAATAATTTTTTCCAGGTCTCCCCAGCGGACAACTATCCGCAGTATTTATGCATATATTGTACCTCGTTACTCCTGAAATGTGCTTCATTCAGAGATAAATGTATAAAAGCCCAAGAGCTCATGAAATTAGCTGAACAGGGATGTGAACTTGTAAGATATATAATTTTTTATGTATGTGTATGTGACATGGAATCTTGTAACTAAATTTTGAAGCAGATATCTTTAAAATTATGAGATGACTAGCGGCCCGCCCCGGCTTCGCACGGGGGGACTTAAGATTTTTTACATAGTTTTACGTTTTATTTATATTTATTCTCAGTTTTTTTTTATTTAGGAAGTATTTACCTTTTGAAAATATCTTTCCGGACTTCATTTACTTATTTCATTTATTTAATTAATTATTTTCTTCTTAAATAGGAACCTACCTATTTTGTTGTTGTTTGTTTTGGTTGAGGTAAAAGTTTGTTTTTAAATTGTTTTTTTTTACATTTGAACCATTCATTAAAACGTTTGTTATGGGTAAACTATAAAAGGTAGACATATGCTCACGCGGACTTTTCTAAAAATAATGTTAAGATGAACAATTCACCTATAGAGCATTTTTGTATAACTTTAACTATATGCTCAGCGCACGCCACGGAAGGCCTCAGAAACGATACTTTTCCCCCGTTCTTAAAACATTTTTGGTTACTGCTCCACAACTATAGGACCTAGCGTGATATTATATAGCCTATGTTACTTCTGAATAATGCAGTTTTCTATTGGTGAAAAAATTATTGCAATCGGTCCAGTAGTTTTTGAGTTTATTCATTATAAACATACAAAAATACAAATCTTTCCTCTTTATAATATTAGTATAGATTAGTACCTGATGGTAAGCATTTGACACCGTCCATGGCAACACCAGAACTTACAAGTGCGTTAACGGCCTTTTGGGGATTAGGAATTTGAGGATTAACTATATGGGATTGGGAAATTGGGGAGGAGGGGTATATTTGTATTGTAACTTTCGTGAGGCATACTAAATAAATTATTATGTTTTCGGCTTACTCACGTTAATTTGACAGCAGCGCGACAGTCGCCGCGTCGCGGGTCTCGAAATGCTGCTCATGAATATGAGCCTCTAGCATGGCTTGAAACTAGTCGAGTTCCTCGTCGAATTACTACGTGAGTAAGCCGAAAACATAATAATTTATTTAGGAGGGGTATAATTGAGCCTCAACAACCAAATGTACTAAAATTTAGTCTGCAGGATCCTAAATGCATCGCTTAAAACTTTTTAGGTAAACCTTCATTCCTTTCATTCTTTTCCAGCTATCTGTTACAACACTAGAATCATTGGCCGTGCTTCACCGGACAAATCTACCTTATGCAATATCTAACTTGAAAACTGCAGAATTAATAGTTACGACACCGGAAAATAACAAGGACCGTAAGTAAAATAATTTTCCTAGCAATGTTACAAACTTTTGACTGCCTCGTTGGCCGAGTGGTCGCAAGTGCGACTGCCGAGCAAGGGGTCTCGGGTTCGATTCAAGGGTCGGGCAAAGTATTACTGGGTTTTAAAAAAAAAAACTCACTAGTAGCACGGAGTCTGGAATTGTGCCCGGTATATGACAATAGGCTCACCCCCTATTACATGGGACTCATAACATAAATAGTGAAAAGTGGGTGTTACATTGTACAGTGGCATAATGTGCACCTCTGCCTACCCCTTCGGGATAAAAGGCGTGATGTTATGTTTATGTTACAAACTTTTCTAGGATTCTAGACGAGAGATAAATTGTATTATCATTGACTAATTAGAGAGCAACTGTCAATATCGAACCAATCAGGGAGCAGTGTATTATATTAATTTTATTTTTTAAAGAAATGGAAAATGTAAAACTGTTCTATGATTGGTGTAATCATTTTTATAATAACTATCGTGAGTGAGACATACTAAATTAACTGAAAATCGCGGGTTACGAACCCTAGACCACTTGCCCGGCAGTCGCACTTGCGACCACTCGGCAAACGACATAGTCAATAAAAATCTTAATCTTGATGACCAAACAATATAATCTAATGTTCCACAACTACCTCCATTATGGATATCAAACGAAAGGGCTTGTTACTCACGTGAATATACTGAGGAAAGCTCTACTAGTTCGAACCACAGAGTGGTTCTTCCTCATGAACAGCGTGCGCGGTCGCGGTGATGTCTACAGCCTACTGGCCAGCGTTGGGGTCATTTCGGTGTTGTTACTTGCGCCGCGAGCCGGTGCCTACGAGCGTTGGCTTTCAAAGCTCCGGCGGCGCGCTGGACGATGTTGAAACGCACGGTACGGTCACCAGCGGCGCGAGTATATACAGTGTGTTAGGTTAAACGAGGGACTTATTGAGGGAGGGTATTCAGTATTCGATTCTCGTCCCGAATATGTAAAAAACCTATAACCAAAATTTTTGAAGTAATTGTCCAATAAAATAAATCATCATGAACACTGAGCGCGCAACAAGTGAACTTGTAAACAGAAACAGTACTTACATAAAGTAAGTCGCGTTGCAAAACATGCGCCGATCTTGCCGAAAAGGATAGAGTGCGCTTAAGCCCGCTAAGCCGTAACCCGTAAGCGTAAGCGGAAGCGTTTTTATGGTTCTGTCTGTTATTTATTTATTAGTGTTTTCGTTTCGTTTATATGTTTGTTAGGTTCATGTGAGTATACACTATTATGGGTTTGAATATGTCCCTCGTTTAACCTAACATACTGTATAATATAAATTATAACATACATTTGGGTAAATGTGGGTCGTAAAATAATACAATTTATCTCTCGTTACAATCCTAGAAATGTGTATAATTTTCCTAGGAAAATATGGTGTAAATGGACGGCGTATCCACGTCCGCCACGGCTCTAACTACTTCTATTTGGGAGATAGCCATGGTTCATTTGTTCACTATGCCAAGGTGCATTAGCATTAAATTTAGTCCCGGGGTTCTCTATAAAGGATAACCGTCAAGCAAGCCTATATGTGATTAAACTGCACAGTTATCGGTGCATGTCTAATAAATAAATGCCACCTTAAGACTACTATCGGTTGCGCTGCAGCGCTTATACACACACAGATATTTGTATCCGTGTGCGTACGCGTGCGTGTGTTTATGCGTACGCACGCGTGTTTATGCATATTAATATGAAATTACTTACTTATTGCCGTGTGAACATCACTCACGGTGGCACTGGACTTTTGACTTTTGACTGTACATGCAAAACTTACGTGCATGCGTGGTATGAAACTCTGTTATGCTTGTCGGTTTTGCATGCAAATTTATAACCATCATGCATAACCTAGCGTGTATGACCTCCTTAATATTAACATGGTTTTGTTAGGTCGAGCTGTACGTTCCTTGCGTGTATCGGCCGCGCACGCCGCCAAAGTTCTGATGGCTTCTGTTTAAAAGTTATTGACAGTCACAATCATGGTTAGCTTTACCAAAGCCGTGATACCTATAATTGGGCATCCGGTAACCTCACTCATACGACGAAACACAACACAACGTTGTTTCACGTCGGTCTTCTGTGAGGCCGTGGTATCACTGCGGTCGAGCCGACCCATTCAGGCCGAAGCATGGCTCTCCCACACTATTGTAATGTAAATACTGAGTATTGTAAACTTATAGCTCTGGTTAAATTTCAGTAACAGATATACATATTAAAACTGAACCGGAGCTCTCATTTAAAGAAGAACAAGACTACAGCGACGAAGAACCATTAGCAAATAAAGTTAAGAAAAAGATTTCTGAAGAGGATCTGTGTGTGAAGGACTTCGAAGCAAATGCTGACGATGATAGAAGCGATTTTTGTTTACAAGTTGATGTTGACGCGCCGGTTTGTAAAAATGATGTTTCCGAAATTGATATTGAGGTAGGTATATTGTTTTTGTTAAACATAACATAATATCACGCCTTTTTATCCTCGAAAGGGTAGGCAGAGGTCACAATCCGGCACTTAATACCACTGTACAATGTAACACCCACTTTTCAACATCACGCCTTTTCATCCCTGAAGGGTTAGGCAGAGGTGCATATTAGAGCACTTAATGTCTCTGTACAATGTAACACCCACTTTTCACTATTTATGTTATGAGTCCCATGTAATAGGGGGTGAGCCTATTGCCATATACCGGGCACATTTCCAGACTCCGTGCTACTACTGCTATTTTTAAAAACCTAGTATTACTTTTGCCCGACCCGGGAATCGAACCCGAGACCCCTTGCCCGCCAGTCGCAGTTGCGACCACTCGGCCAACGACATAGTCAATAAAAATCTTAATCTTGATGGCCATACAATATAATCTAATGTTCCACAACTACCTCCATTATGGATATCAAACGAAAGTGCTTGTTACTCACGTGAATATACTGAGAAAAGCTCTACTAGTTTCGAACCACAGAGGGGTTCTTCCTCATGAACAGCGTGCGCGGCCGCGGCGATGTCGCGCAACCTACTCAGTAGAGCTTTTCTCAGTATATTCAAGTGAGTAACCCGCGATTTTTAGTTAATAAACAATGTTTATTATATATTACTTGTTTTCATTTTTCAGTTAAAATGCCTATCAAAAGAAGAACAATACAATGAATTATTAGCTAGAAAAACATCACAAAATTATATAAATTCCTTTTATAAGTGCGAGCTATGTTTTAAAGGATTCCTTCAAGACGAGACATACAAAAAACATATGATACGACACGACCCGGTATGTATATTAAACTATTTTACTACTCAGAGGCCTCACCCCCCTTCCCCAATCTCTCCAATCCTTGAATCCCCAACAATCCTCAAAAGTAGCAGTAGCAGCGACAGTCGCCGCGTCGTCGCGGGTCGTGAAATGCTGCTCATGAATATGAGCCTCTAGCATGGCTTGAAACTAGTCGAGTTCCTCGTCAAATAATTACGTGAGTAAGCCGAAAACATAATAATATAAATCCTCAAAAAGTCGGTAACGCACTTGTCCGTGTGTCCATGGGCGATGCCGATTGCTTACCATCAGGTGATCCGTCTGCTCGTTTATCGGCTTATACCATAAAAAACATTATATTTTCGGCATCATTTTCGGGGTTAGGAATCAGTGTCATTACCGGGAGCCCGTCTCCAAGAAGTTGATCTCAAAATAAAGTGAAGCGATATTTTCGGGGAACCATTCAAAAGCCAATTGGCGTCATTTTCGAAGACCATTCTAACTGAAATCGTCACCATTGTTTGGAGGTGCCATAACTACCTTAAAGGAACTAACCATCATATCCGTAAAGACTATTTCCCTACAATCGGCATCATTTTCGGGGCGCCCGTTAGAAGCAAGAGAAAGAAAAAAAATAAAAATAATTTATTCGCCACCAGGCATTGTCCACTAAATATAGAGGTACACACATAAAATAACATTGAAAAACAAAAATAAAAAGAAACTTAACTACATTACTAAAAACGATGTAATTATCGAGAACAATATTTCAGACAATATTTCAATATTTGAGACATAGTGGATGATAAATATTTTTTATTACAGTCATCAGGCAGCGAAACTTGTGACATTTGCAAAACGCGATGGCCGAACACGAGAGCTTTGAAATCTCACGTAACGACAGCTCACGAACGAAAATATATATGCAAGCTATGCAACTTGGAAATCAAAAGTTCTCATAGGGCCAAGGAGCATTTAAAATGGCATGGAGGTCACAAATTCGTTTGTAAAATATGTGGTCTGACATTCACAAAGTCAACTAGTCATTTGACGCATCTACGGTTACACCATCCGTCTAAGAATTGCTGCGAAATTTGCGGCGAGAGCTTTCTAAGCGAAGTTGGATTGAAAATGCATTACAAGAAGTCGCATCGGGAAGTCGAGGTGAGTCGGAGTGTAATTTTATGTTTAATAGGTCTAAATGTCAAAGTTTAGACAGTCAAATGTCAAAGTTTTGTCAGTCATAATTTTAAGGACTGTCAGTAAAAAAAATCAGAAATGAATTAATAAACTTGTCAGTTAGTCAGTCTAAATGATAATGTCAAATCAGTAAAAATGTAATGACATTTTTGACTGACATTGGTCAGTCGCTACAAAAATCAGAAATGAATTAATAAAAATGTCAGTTTAGTCAGTCTAAATGTTAATGTCAAATCAGTAAAAATGTAATGACATTTTTACTGACATTGGTCAGTCGCTACAAAAATCAGAAATGAATTAATAAAAATGTCAGTTTAGTCAGTCTAAATGTTAATGTCAAATCAGTAAAAATGTAATGACATTTTTACTGACATTGGTCAGTCGCTACAAAAATCAGAAATGAATTAATAAAAATGTCAGTTTAGTCAGTCTAAATGTTAATGTCAAATCAGTAAAAATGTAATGACATTTTTACTGACATTGGTCAGTCGCTACAAAAATCAGAAATGAATTAATAAAAATGTCAGTTTAGTCAGTCTATATGTTAATGTGTAATCAGTAAAAATGTCATTACATTTTTACTGATTGGTCAGTCGCTACAAAAATAAAAAATGAATCGATAAAAATATCAGCCTAGTCAGGTGAAATCCGCCTGGAGGACACGGTGGAGCATACGGTGGCGGTGTGCCCTGCGTGGGCTGAGCACCGCCGTGTCCTCAGGGATGTGATCGGCGACGGCGACCTCTCGCGTCCGGCTCTGATTCAGACCATGGTACGGAGCGAGGGGCACTGGGATGCCGTCTCCTCCTTCTGCGAAGCAGTCATGCTAGCTAAGGAGGAGGCGGGACGCGTGAGGGAATGAGGCAGTTTCTAAAGAATTCCTGTTTTCAGGTAATAGTTACGCGACCGAAGATCACATGTTGTGTATGTGATGCCCACTTCAAGACTGACGAAGCTATGGCGCGACATGTTGCTCATACTACGGACGGCGTTTGCGATGCCAAGTACAGGTAAGTCAAAGTCAGAATCAATATTAAATTCTTCTCTTGATGTTAAAAATCGTGGCTAGAAGTTAAGATGCTCGCTTTTCATACATGAGGGTTCGATACCTGACAAGTACCAATGTGACTTGTTCCGAGTTATATGTACTTTCTAAGATTATCTAGACACCACTGACAAACGGTGAAAGAAGAAAAACAGAAGAAGAGAAAAGCATAAGACGTGGCTCAGAATGGAAATAGGACGATAGTTCTTCAAAAGGGTTTTATCTCCCTTTTTGAAGAACATAACGACAATGCCCCGTGAAGAGGACGGAATTAAATATACTTTTGAGCCGCTCGAGAATCAGTTGATTTGGGCGAAATTACAATTACTAAAGACATAAACAACCAAACGGGGCAAGCTAAATGAAACCCATTATTTACTACTAGCTTTTACCCGCGGCTTCGCTCACGTCACAAAAGGATAAAAAGTAGCCTATGTGACATACATATACCAATACACACAGCGCCATCTATACCAATAATTTTGTTTTCCCTCGGGAATATCAAATTCTTCCGGGATAAAAAGTACCCTATTATTTAATCCTGACTTCTAACTTTATGTCTGCAAAAATTCAAAGCAATCGGTTTAGTAGTTACGGCGTGAAAGCGGAACAAACAAACAAACAAACAAACTCACTTTCCGATTTATAATAGTAAGGAGGATAAGGATATTGAAAATTGAACGTGTTAAATTCTCATTTTAAGATGTGGATAATTGTTATTTAATTTTCTTATACTAAAACGATTGCTTTGAATTTTTGCAGACGTAAAGTTAGAAGTCTGGATTAAATCATAGGGTACTTTTTATCCCGGAAAAATTTGATATTCTCGTGGGAAAACAAAGTATTGGTATAGATGGCGCTGTATGTATTGGTATATGTCACATAGGCTACTTTTTATCCTTTTGTGACGCGAGCGAAGCCGCGGGTGAAAGCTAGTATCTAAATAAATAAAATGAAAATGTCTCTATTTGTTAACAGTTCATGTTACCATTGCGGGGAGAACTATCCAACGCAGATTGCTTTAAAGGAACATATAAAATCCCATGACAATGGAGTCAAGTGCGAAGAGGTTAGTGCGCAAACACATTCTACTGATACGTGTACGTCTATTACTCAATTACGCCGAAACGGCTGGAGCGCCGAATCGCGATGAAATTTGGATCAGGGGTAGATTACATAACTGAACATCACACCTTTTATCCCCAAAGGGGTAGACAGAGGTGCACATTATGCTACTGGACAATATAGTCGCGGAGAACCTAACGGGTAACCGCGGCTCCGGCCCGAAGTGCAGGAGAAGGAACGGGTTGTGTTTTTAGTCAGTAAGAGTGTTTTTTTACGGTATACGAGCAGACAGATCACCTGATGGTAAGTAATCGGCGTCGCACATAGACACCCGGAACACTAGAGGCGTTACAAGTGCGTTACTGGCCTTTTGGGGATTGGGAATTTGAGGATTGTGGGGGATTCGGGGATTGGGGAGACTGGGGAGGAGTAGTAATTGGGCCTCTGGTAACCTCACTCACACGACGAAAAACAACGCTGTGGTTGTTTCACTATGGTTTTTTGCTCGGCCGTGGTATCGCTCCGGTCGAACCGTCCATTCGTGCCGAAACATGGCTCTCCCATGTACACACAGACTTTCGCATTTATAATGTAATAAGTAAGGTGTTTACTCTCAGTGTGACAGGCAGTTCGCTCACAGCCGTTCCTTCTCGATCCACTACCAACGTGTCCACCTGGGAATCAAACTGCAACCCTACAAGCCGCGGGAACGACGCCCGCACGTGGATTGGGTCTGTGAAATATGCGGAAAGACTTGCATAGTAAGTTTTTCAAACAAGTAATACATAAAAATATTATGTTCTATCTTTTTTTATGGAATAGGAGGCAAACGAGCAGACGGATCACCTGATGGTAAGCGATCAGCGCCGCCCATGGACACACGGAACACCAGAGGAGTCACTGGTGCGTTGCCGGCCTTTTAAGGCTTTTAATCTCAATGAGCTCTATTCTACCAAGCCCTTTCGTTTGATATCCATAATGGAGGTAGTTGTGGAACATTAGATTATATTGTATGGCCATCAAGAGAGTGTGTACCAAATATCAGATCGATCTATCGTCAGGATGCCCCTCTCCCATAACGAGTAACCAGGGCTCCGGCTCGAAGTGCAGGAGTAGGAACGGGGTGGTTTTTAGTCAGTAAGAGTCTGACACTCCTTCTCGCCTCACCTGGGCGGGAGAAGTCATTCGATTATTTTCCCCCAGAGTACAATGGAAATTGTTGGAGGAGGCCTTTGCCAAGAGGCACCCTGAACTCGGAGACATTCTATAATTAATGAGACAACCACAGTACAAAGAAAGTAGAAAAAATAGGTTTATTATTATTCCATATATTTATTTAAAATTCTCTATAAATTACATTTTTAAATACTACTTACAAGATAAAAAAAAAATATTTAAAAATATAAAAAATAGGAGCCGACCAGTAGCGGGAGCAATGGTCCAAGCTACCGGTGGTTAGGGCTCCAGAGACAGAAACCTCCTCACGATACGTGCCGTTTCTAGGAGAACTGCCTTCTGTATCAGGCCCTTGATCCATCCACCTAACGCCAGCTTCCTTAGATGGATGTCGAGGCTTTTAGGAAACAACCCATTGGACGACACGACTATCGGCACAATGGTAGCCGAATCCATACTCCACATGTCGACAACCTCGTGAGCTAAGTCTAGATATTTTATTTGTTTATCTTTCTCAGCTTTCACGGGGTTCTCCTCATGGGGAATGGTGACATCAATTATCATCGTGCGGCGTACTTGTCGGTCTATCACCACTATGTCAGGTTTATTGGCTACAATAGTCCTGTCAGTAATGATAGACCAGTCCCAGTACAATGTGATATGGTCATTATCCAGAACTGGGTAGGGCACATACTTGTAGTACGGTACCTCAGACTCAACAAGTCGATAGTGTAAAGCAAGTTGCTGATGGATAATCTTGGCTACTTGATTATGCCTATGCAAATATTCACTGTTAGCCAAACGACCACAACCAGAAATAATATGTCTAATGGATTCACCAGGACTATGACATGCCCGACATATGTCAACCGTCCCATCCTTAATTATATATTTCCGGTAGTTATTCGTAAGGATAACTTCGTCCATAATTGCACAGACAAATCCTTCAGTTTCTCCAAAGAGATTACTGAATCGTAGCCAAGACACGGACGCTAGAAAATCT
Source organism: Spodoptera picta (assembly GCA_038387885.1). Classification (NCBI taxonomy): domain Eukaryota; kingdom Metazoa; phylum Arthropoda; class Insecta; order Lepidoptera; family Noctuidae; genus Spodoptera; species Spodoptera picta. The sequence continues at coordinate 563,427 of JAZHFQ010000252.1, read as the reverse complement.
ACACTGGGCCCATGAAGGGCCCGGAAGAAGCGTCCGTGGAGCTCCTTGCTATGCCATATCTCCTTGCGATCATTGACGCGCAGTACCACAGGTTTGCGCCAGTTCTCTTTTGCCAAGGATAGCGGAGTGAATCCATTGTCCACCGCTGCTACTTCTCGATGCATACCCTCGTTGACTTTCAGGAAATATTCCCTGAGGCTGCACACCTCACGGTTGTGAAAGGTCTTAGCATTTAATAAGCCTCGACCACCACACTTCCGCGGGATGTACAACCTCATGACCGACGAACGAGGCATGCGATTTGCAGTCAGCAGGGTCCGGACTCGCCTATCCAGGGTGTCAAGTTCAGTCTGAGTCCACTTGAGTATGCCAAAAGAATACATTAGGACTGGCATGACCCAACCGTTAAAGGCTCGCACCTTGTTTCTGCCTGATAAGGAACTTTTCAGTACCTTATTCAGGCAAAGAAGCGCTCCTGTAACGATTGCTTCATGTCCGGTCCATTAATGCCTAATCCTTCTGACATACCCAGGTACTTGTATGTATCGTTTGCGGAGAGTGATCTCAGCTTTGTGAAATCTGAGAGTTCTAGTCCCTCAGATTCCACGATCCCTCCTCACTTTACATGCATGACCGCACACTTGTCCACTCCAAACTCCATTCTGATGGAACTACTGAATTTTTCAGTTATATTCAGTAGTTCCATCAGTTGTTTCTTGTTTGGAGCAAACAACTTGAGGTCATCCATGTAAAGTAAGTGGGATATAACTAGACCCCTTCTCAGCAAAGGATAGCCTAGCCCTGAATCCTCCATTGTTATTATACTAGCTTCTGCCCGCGACTTCGTACGCGCAACCCCGTTTTCTCCCGTTCCCATAAGATTTTCAGGATTTTTTTCTGTCATAAGGACCTTCTCCTGATAATAACAAACACAACAAAAAAAAATATCAGCCAAATGGTCTAGCCGTTCTCAAGTAAAATGTCGTGTTGGCTCGGAGGTTTAAGACGCCCGCTTCTCATGCATGAGAGTGCTGGTTCGAAACCTACCAGCGGCAAGTACCAATGTGACTTTTTCAAAGTTATATGTACTTTCTAAGATTATTCAGACACATATTATTAATTAGAAATTATAAGTTTGTAATCGCCAACCCGCATTGAGCAAGCGTGATTAATGCTCAAACCTCCGTGTGAGAAGAGGCTTTGCTCAGCAGTGGGCATTTATAGGCTTGTTGATGATAATGATTGATGATGTTTTCAAGTTATGGCGTGACAACGGGAAACGGGTTCCATTTATATATATATATAGACTAGCAAATTCGGCGAACACCGTTTCGCCACCAGATGGCTTCGTTTTATGATTAAAAGTGAATTTCGTTTGGTGATTAAAAGTGAATTTTCTTTGCTGCCCGAGACCTTTCCGACGAATGCAAATCCGTAGAAATCGGTTTGTGCGTTCTGGGGTTATAGCGTCAGGAAGAAAACCCGACTTAATTTTAGGGTTCATACACACTATGCGGGTAGCCGCATTACGGATAGTTGCGCGGCTACCCCAGGATGCGGTTGCAAATGCGGCCAACCGGATCGCGGGCAGACGCATTCGCAACCGCATCGTGCGGTTGAAGAACTGTTGCGATTTGCGGTCATGTTGTTTTAATATTCTATCAGAATACTCTGGTAATTTGGTGTTCCAAATTGCTGGCCGACTCTGGATTTCGATGATAAATTTTTCGGTATCGAATTCCATTTTACCAGACGTACCACGTGCACACACTCACTCATTGGCGGGCAGCCGCAGACAGAACCGCACAGTGCGTATAGCAACCGTCCGGCTGGCCGTCATTCGGGCCGCAGCCCTCCGAGCGACTGGAGCGGTCTGTGAGTAGCCGCATCGCAGTGCGCATAGAAATGAATATTACGTACATAATTGTGCTTGCGGTCAGCCGGACGGCTAGCCGCAATGCGGCTACCCGCATAGTGCGTATGAAACCTTATATAGTAGATTATGCTTAACCTACAATATTTTCTTCACCAGTCCAATGCGTCACTGGTCTGTCACCAGCGCGTACACACCGGAGAGAAACCTTATCAGTGCAGGGAGTGTCCCAAGCGGTTCAGCATATTTCAGCGATTAAAAGTACGTATACAATTTAAATATGTTATTATTTCGTGTTTTTGTTTGTACCGTCATCGTCATATAATTAAATCACGCCTTTAACCCCCGAAGGGGTGGGCAGAGGTGCATATTTCGGCACTTAATGCTATTGTACAATGTAACACCCACTTTTCACTATTTATGTTATGAGTCCCATGTAATAGAGGGTGAGCCTATTGCCATATACCGGGCACAATTCCAGACTCCGTGCTACTACTGAGATTCTTTTAAACCCAGTAATACTTAGCACGACCCAGGAATCGAACCCGAGACCCCTTGCCCGGCAGTCGCACTTGCGACCACTCGGCCAACGAGGCAGTCAATATATTTTTTATAATAACTATCGTGAGACATACTAAATTAACTAAAAATCGCGGGTTACTCACGTGAATATCAGAAAAGATCTACTAGTTTCGAGCCACAGAGGGGTTCTTCCTCATGAGCAGCGTGCGCGGTCGCGGAGATGTCGCGTCAGCCTACTAAGAGTAGCTAATAAGGAGAAACCCCTCTGGGGCTCGAAACTAGTAGAGCTTTTCTCAATATAATCACGTAACTCACGATTTTTAGTTAAGTCAATATATTATCATTTCGTGTTTTTGTTAGTACCGTCACGCCTTTTAATTCCCGAAGGGGCAAACAGAGGTACCAATGACACCAATGTCGTGGTGGCCCGGAGATTTAAAATGCTTCTCAAACATGAGGGTTCGAAACCTGACAAGTACCAATGTGACTTTTCCGAGTTATATGTACTTTCTAAGATTATTTAGACACCACTGACAAACGGTGAAAGAAAACATCGTGATTGGCTTATCTTATACTATTATATAAAGCGGAAGAGTTTGTTTGTTTGTTTGTTTGAACGCGCTAATCTCCGTAACTACAAGTCTGATTTGAATATTTCTTTTTGTGTTGGATAGCGCATTTATCAAGGATGGGTATAGGCTATAAAACATCGCGCTACGACCAATAGGAGCTGAGCAGAGCGTGTGCGCGGAAGTAGCTAGTAATTTCTAATTATAAGAGTAAAATCGCCAACCCGCATTGGCCAAGTGTGGTGATTAATGCTCAAACCTTTACCGTGTGAGAAGAGGGCTTTAGTCAGCAGTGGACACTTATAGGCTGTTGATGACGATGGGCAAATTAATATAATGTATTATTTGTTATAGATCCACCAACGGACACATACTGGTGAGAGGCCGTTTAAATGCACGGTGTGTCCGAAGGCGTTCAAACATAAGGCCGCGTTGAACAGACATGATCGGGTGAGTCTCATAATAATTTCAGGTATACTAGTCTTTACCAGCGGCTTCGCCCGGACTCCCAAAAGTAACGTATGTGTTATTCCAGACCTTAATTACCCCTGCCTCGTTGGCCGAGTAATCGTAAGTGCGACTGCCGGGCAAGGGGTCTCGGGTTCGATTCCCGGGTCGGGCAAAGTAGTACTGGGTTTTTTTAATTTCTCAGTAGTCGCACGGAGTCCGAATTTGTGCCCGGTAGGTATATGACATTAGGCTCACGCCCCATTACATGGGACTCATAACGTAAATAGTGAGAAGTAAGTGTTACATTGTACAGTGGCATTAAGTGCCATAATGTGCACCCCTGGCTACACCTTCGGGGATAAAAAGGCGTGATGTTATATATGATTTCAAGTACAATAATTACTCTTATACATAACTAAATAATGATATTATGTACATACATACGTACAATGAAAATAAAATTGAAATTAAAAAACTATCTATTTTGATGTCAATAATAAAATATTGTAACACCTCTTAATCCCCGTAAGTGGCAGAAAAATGACTCGTTAAATTAACTGGTGTCACATTGTATCGGCTAATGATGAACTGTCCGTGAAAGTCCACTGGTGGACCTTCACTGAAAAAAAACAGATTTGTCATAATCCCCACACTTGGCAGACAGGTTGGAGTTTTTTTCTTCTTTTAATATCCTTCTGATGATTAATTTCGTTGCGGGAAACATGTTACTCATGTCCCTGGGACGCGCCGGACTTCAGTGTTCCGGTGTTTGCATGGTTGTATCTACTGTAGATCCTGGGGCACAGGAGTTGTAGGTTTTGGGAGGTTGTGGTGGACTTTTCCCAATAATAAGGCGGGTTGCAGATCGCAGTATAATTGTTTATCAGAGAGCGCTGCTGCACGGTCCCTGTCAGATGTGTAGTTCCTTATTCGGGTATACGACACCTGCGGGAAGCGTAGCGGTGGTGATGATTTTATTTTACTCTCTTATATTAAATTATATTTTTAAATTGTTTCAGGTCCACTCCGGAGCGAAACCCTATCAATGTATTCATTGTGGAAAAACATTTTCACAGTCGAATTCTAGAAAACTTCACATAAGGACTGTACATCTAAAGCTGCCTACCCCCTATCGCAGTAGTCGGTATAGGAATGAAGATACAGATGTATCAGACAATAATACCCTAAAATTATCAGGTTAAGCAAGGTTAGGATTTGGATGGGTTACCGCTTTCTAATCAGAATTAGTTGGAAATGTACTCTACTGGGTGTAGGTGTCATTTTTAGAACTTTTTCTTAATCCCCATGCTTGGCGATTTGTTCGGGGATTAAGGAAAGACAGTGTATTTACGCATTGTAAACACGCTGTGACACCGATGTGTGTTAATATATACCAATATTTAATATTTATATTATCGTTAATGCTGTTTTTTCCATGAAAACCAATGTCACCAGTTTTTTACAATAATAATAACAATACAAAAAGAAATGTAAATAAATATAAAAAATCATATTATTTTCTTTGTTTTATTTCATATACTTTTATTTCATATATTTTTAATTTGAAACCCTTATTAATTAATCTTAATGCTGCACTATGAGTCTCCTCTACATAAGAGGGTTTGTCACAATCTCCGCAGGCAGACGGGTTTTTTTATGTAGGAAAATCATCGAATGACTTCTCCCGCCTGGGTGAGGCAGGAGGGAGTGTCAGACTCTTACTGACCAAAAACCACCCTGTTCCTTCTCCTGCACTTCGAGCCGGAGCCCCGGTTACCCGTTAGGTTCTCCGCGACTCCGTATCGGTATCATCCTTGTTGAACGCCGAACGCGACGCTCCGTACTCTCGGGTCTGGTTCTGGTCGGGAGGCGAGCGACCCATGCTCGCCGTCCGGCCCGTGCTTACGGTGATCGTCCCACGATCCTCGACGCTCGGAGCGACGCCTGGGTTGTGAGGAGGCAGCGCTTCGCTGCCTCATGCGCCCATCCTTAGCTAGCATTCCATACAGGGATAGTCACCGGTTTGTGTATCCATGACATTTAGATTAAAGTTGTCTTTTTTTTTTTTTTTTTTTTAAGGGAGGAAAATCATCGAATGACTTCTCCCGCCTGGGTGAGGCGGGAGGGAGTGTCAGACTCTTACTGACTAAAAACCACCCCGTTCCTTCTCCTGCACGTCGAGCCGGAGCCCCGGTTACCCGTTAGGTTCTCCGCGACTCCGAATCGGCATCGGCCGTATTGGGCCCCATCTGTGGTGGTCTGATGGCTCTTTGAGGCGCGCGCGGAACGCGACGCGCCGTACGCTCGGGTCTGTTTCTGGTCGGACGGGGAGCCACCCATGCTCGCCGTCCGCAGGCCCGCGCTTACGGTGGCCGGAGATCGTCTCGCGATCCCCGACGCCCGGTGTGTCCTTCGCGATGGCTGGGTTGCGAGGAGGCAGCGCTTCGCTGCCTCACGCGTCCCGCCTCCTCCTTAGCTAGCATCACTGCTTCGCAAAAGGAGGAGACGGCATCCCAGTCCCCCTCGCTCCGCATCATGGCCTGCACTAGGCCCGGACGCGAGAGGTCGCCATCGCCGATCACTTCCCTGAGGACACGCAGTGATGACACCCGGGCGTTTCCTCCCGCCCCATCAGACACAGGTACCTCCCGAAACTTCCATGTCCGGTGAGGACCTGCGTCAGGCGGTAGGTGATGACGCCGTAGCGTCTCTCAAGCCACTCCTCAAAGAGGGGACTTACCGCTGCGATGGCAGCGAGCCCAATTAAAGTTGTCTAAAGGGCCTCTACGCAGTTGGCTTCGACCCTTCGTACGCTTCCTAAATGACTGGGACCCTGTGGTCCCGTGAATGGTAAAGACATAATAATAATATATACAAGTACGCCGCATGATGATAATTGATGTCACCATTCCCCATGACGAGAACCTCGTGAAAGCTGAGAAAGATAAACAAATAAAATATCTAGACTTAGCTCACGAGGTCGTCGACATGTGGAGTGTGGATTTGGCTATCATTGTGCCGATAGTTGTGTCGGGCAATGGGTTAATCCCAAAAAGCCTCGACATCCATCTTAGGAGGCTGACGTTAGGTGGACGGATCAAGGGCCTGATACAGAAGGCAGTTCTCCTAGAAACGGCACGTATCGTGAGGAGGTTTCTGTCTCTGGAGCCCTAACCACCGGTAGCTTGGACCATGCTCCCGCTACTGGTCGGCTCCTATTTTTGTATATTTTTAAATATCATTTTTTTTTGTAAGTAATACTTAAAAATGTAATTTATAGAGAATTTTAAATAAATATATGGAATAATGTATAATGTTTCAAAGTCACGTATTGAATATTTAAAATATGTTTTCGTGTGTGATATTGTTGAATTTATAATATAGACGTAGTTTCCGAAATTATTTTTAATTTTACCCTTCAACTTGATATAGTATTAGATCTATATATACTTCTTTGTGAGTTCGTGTGTACTGGTACTCAATCACGTCAAAACGGGTGAAGGAATTGAGACATCTCAATTCCAAATTACATTATTATACGGGGGTAGATTAGAGTAGGTGCAGTGGACGTCGAAGGAAAGCAGATATTGCTTATTTGCATCCGTTCTAAATGGGTCTGGGGATATCGGACTTGGGAAAGTTCCCGTCACCCCGTTTTAATGGATCCGAGACGGTGGCGCGCGTTGTACACGCGCGCCTCCTAGACGTAGCTCGGAGGAGAGCAACACCTCACTCGACTGGGCTTCACCCAGTTGTACAGTCTCTTTTCTTTGTGCCTTTAGGATTAATTCATTCTGTCTCCTGCAGTAATTCACCGAGGGGACTGGAAACTATCGTATTTTTCTTCTCCTCTTATAATATCTTCTGATTCACTTCGTTGCGTGAACCAAGACAGTTATTCATGTCCCTGGGACGCGCCGGACTTCAGTGTTCCGGTGTTTTCATAGTTGTATCTACTGTAGATCCTGGTGCACAGGAGTTGCAGCGGTTTTGGGAGGTTGTGGTGGGCATGTCCCTAAAAAAAGTCCCTTTCGTCCCCAGGCGATTAAGCTCCATGAGGAATTTCCACCTTGAGGTCAAAAAAAGGGTGGATCAAGGTGATCAAAGGTGGTCTGGAATAACACAGGCTACTTTTTAAACCACGGGAACGCAAGCAGAAGATATTAAAAAGCTGAAGAGTTCGTTAATGTCAGGTACTGATGGTCCGATTTGTATAATTCTTTGTGTTGGATAGTGCATTTACTGAGGAAGGCTATAAAACACCACAATACGGTCAATAGGAGCCGAGCAACGGGTGAAACAGTGCAGCAGTAGGTACTCTATCAATAAATGTATTATTTTAACAAAGGTCTCCCCCTTAGTCCTCCACGTCGAACGACAACTCGCCCCCGCATCCACTGGCTCCCCGCAACTCTGGCGATGTCGTCGGTCCACCTAGCGGGAGGCCTGCCCACGCTTCCTCTCCCGGTCCGTGGTCTCCACTCAAGGACTTTCCTGGCCCATCTGCTGTCAGTCTGTCAAGGGACGTGGCCTGCACATTATCACTTCAGTCTGCAGATTTTGCGAGCTATTTCGGTAACTCTTGTTCTTTGGCGAATTTCCATATTTCGGATTTTGTCGCGCAAAGAAACCCTAAGCATAGCTCTCTCCATCGCACGCTGAGCGACTTTGAGCTTCTCCAGAAGGCCAGAGGTCAGGGACCACGTCTCGGTACCATACGTCATCACCGGCAACACACAATTTTATGATAATTACATAAATGAAATAAGTGATATATTTAATCAGTTTCCTCCATCTTTTAACCTGCGGAAGTACCTCTAAATTGATAGACTGCACGATTGGTGCGGTGGCTGGGCAACTGGCTGCCGCGCAATGTGTCGCAGGTTCGATTCCCGCACGGAACATCACTTTGTGTGAACCACAGATTGTTGTTCCGAGTCTGGGTGGTATTTGTAAACGCACCCACGACACAGGAGAAAATCCTAGTGTGGGGCAACGTTTTTTTTTAAGAAAAACAAAATTAATATTAGAGGTATAAATCCGCGATAAAGCAGACAGTAAAACACCTACTGTTCAACATTTATGTTATGAGTCCCATGTAATAGGGGGTGAACCTATTCAGCAGTCATATTAGCCAGGTTACAGAGGGGCGCCGCGAGACGTGCGGTCACAACTGCACATAGTGACGGCGACGATACATAAATTAGGGTCGTCTACGAGGTGCTAGCCTAGGACGCTGTCCAGGTTCAATCCGGCCCTGGCCTATTGCCATATACCGGGCACAATTTTAGACTTTGTGTTACAATTGAGAGAGACTATGAGTGTTGTCTAGACGTGTTCTTCACTAAATTAAATAGAAATCGCTGGTTACTCACTTGAATATATACTGAGAAAAGCTCTACTAGTTTCGAACCACAGAGGGATTCTTCCTCATGAGCAGCGTGTGCGGTCGCGGCGGTATCGCGCAGCTCACTGGCTGGCGTTGGCGCTCGCATCGGTGTTGCTACTTGCGCTGCGAGCCCAACGCGCCCTCTGTCGGACACCACAAGCGTTTGCTTCCAACTTCGGCGGCGCGTTGGACGATTTTAAAGCGCATGGTACATTCGAGATCTCCACTGCTAAAGAAAAACCTTATTCTAAAACGTTTTTTTGCCATGATCCCCACACTTGGCGAACAACTTAGGGATTGTCATTAGAGGTCACCAACAGTCAAGAACGATCTTTATTTCGGGAGCAGTATTATTTTTATTTAAGCACATGTCAGGCCGGTTGGAGATCGCAGTATAAAAGGTTCAGGTTTATCAGAGAGCGCTGCTGCACGGTCTATTAGACGGGTATTTTTTTAACGGGACAAGCCCGCCACAGCCTCCCAAAACAGCTGCAACTCCTGTGCACCAGGATCTACAGTAGATACAACCATGAAAACACCGGAACACTGACGTCCATCGTCTCAGGGACATGAGTAACTGTCTTGGTTCCCGCAACTAAGTGAATCAAAAGACATTATAAGAGGAGAAGAAAAATATTAGAGGGGTATATAACACCTGCCGGAAGAGTAGGAACAGTGACAAATTATTTTTTAAAAGGTTATTCTTATGGCCGTTTTAACTAACCACATCTAAACCATCTCTTAGCTAAGAGTTACTTAGCGCAACGTTGTATCTAAACTAACCCCTTGCCCCCCTACGCCTAGCTTCACTGACTGACAGACGGACTGACAATTCAATTGTTGACGCTTCGACTTTGACTTATACATAATATAACATAATATCAGGCCTTTGTCCCCGAAGGGGTAGGCAGAGGTGTACATAACGGCACTTAATGCCACTGTACAATGTAACACCCACTTTTTACTATTTATGTTATGAGTTCCATGTAATAGGGGGTGAGCCTATTGCACTTTGACTTATACTGATAGACAACCTACCAACGGCAAGTACCAATGTGACCTTTTCCGAGTTATATGTACTTTCTAAGATTATCTAGACACCACTGACAAACGGTGAAGGAAAACATCGTGAGGAAACCTGGGCTTATAATTTGTAATTATCAGTTTGAAATCGCCCCCGCATTGAGCAAGCGTGGTGATTAATGCTCAAACCTTCTCCGTGTGAGAAGAGGGCTTTGGTCAGCAGTGGGCATTTATAGGCAGATGATGTGTTAGGTGTCACTTAAAAGTTGGGGAAAACCAAAATAAAAATGAAATATGTGACATAACTTAGGCGTTACTTAAGACTTAAAAGAAATTGGTGAAACCGTTACGCATTAGTCGGGTATATGACACCCACATCAAGAATAGTGATGGTGATAAATTAATTCATAAAAAGGTTCAGGTTTATCAGGGAGTGCTGCTAATCCACTAAATTATGTAATGTATGTATGATGTAACCAAATCATGTAATATGATGTAACCAAATCTTATCTATCTTCCATGGTTGGGTATTACACACCCACATCAAGAGTAGTGGTGGTTACATCTGTATTCTACCCTGTTGTCGTCTTACGACTTAAGTATAATGTGTATCCATTAAACCAGTTACGTTGTGTAACATACATATAAACTTGATTGTCTGACCTTCGATTCTTGGGTAAGGCTAACTGGTGTATAGTGATGGGCGTTGTAGGTTATCTATATCGATATCGATATCGGTAGCTTTATTCATTTTAAGTTGAAGACTGTCTCGTTGGCCGAGCGGTTGCAAGTGGGACTACCGGGCAAGGGGTATCGGGTTCGATTCCCGGGTCGGGCAAAGTAATACTGGGCGTTTTAAAAAATTCTCAGTAGTAGCACGGAGTCTGGAATTGTGGCCGGTATATGGCAATAGGATCACCCCCTATTACATGGGACTCATAACATAAATAGTGAAAAGTGGGTGTTACATTGTGCAGTGGTATAATGTGCACCTCTGCCTATCCCATCGGGGATAAAAGGCGCGATGTTATGTTTAAATGTTAATGTCTGATCAATAAAAATGCCTAGTCGAAGTATAGTCAGTCAAAACGTTGAAAGCAGTGGTATAATGTGCGCCTCTGCCTACCCTTTCGGGGGTAAAAGGCGTTTTGTTATCATGTTATGTAGTCTTAAGACTACATACTTGAATAGAACAGACACTAAGTATGTTTATTTATTTTACTTTCGAGGCGGGAGGGAGTGTCAGACTCTTACTGACTAAAAACCACCCCGTTCCTACTCCTGCACTTGGAGCCGGAGCCCCGGTAACACTTAAGTCTTATGCAGCTGTTTTATAGCCTATAGTAGAGGTAGTATTAAGTACATATACTTATTCTGGACTAATACTTGAGTACTTATATCTTGCCCGATATACCAGCATGACTAAAAGAATAAACGACCGCCGACTCAGCCTTAACAATCGAGTTTATCGACACATTTCTATCGATACACTTTCACAATCACTTCCCGACACTATTCTTCAAGATGAATGCATAATGAACGCCAGTAGTTACCAATCCACAGAGCTTACGATACGTGCTAGAGTGAATAAAATAAATTAAAGTAACTTTAACATAATTATAGTGATCTAAACAAAATATTAGATACATTAAGTTCATTTAAAATGTGTTGTAAATAAGAAACATACCTATATCGGATTGTGTGAAAATAATTTTATACTCGACTGAAGTGAAAATATTAAATAAGGTAAGTTTATATTTAACTAGCTGATCCCCGCGTAGAATAATGACTTCTGATAGCATTTATTTATGGGATAAGTCGGTAAACGAGCTGGCGGATCACCTTATGGTAAGCTCATGGTCACCTGAAACACCAGAGGCGTTACAAGTGCGTTACCGGCCTTTTGGGATTAGGAATTTGAGGATTGTTGGGGATTCAGGGATTGGGAAAGCATTTGGATTCTCTAATAACTGCGTAAACAATATAACTAAGATCTTTTTGATAGATTTTCGCACATCGAGTTATATTATCGAAATTTTCCTACGGTTTCTTTTTTTCTCTTATTTAATATAGCCTATATTCATCAGGGATAATGTAGGATTCCAATGGTAAAAAAATTTTTCAATCCGTGCGGTAGTTTTGAAGCATATTTAATTGAAACAAAGAAGCAAAAAATCAAATCTTTGCTCTTTATAATGTTAGTGTAAATGTAGATTAGTCGAATAATTGATTTTCCTTTTATGTGAACATTTGATGATTTTCCCCCCTCAAACAAGCTACCTATCTATTAACTAAGAGCTACTTTAAGCTAAGTGTGGGAGAGCCATGCTTCGGCACGAATCGGCCGGCTCGAACGGAGTGATACCACCAACGAGCAGAAAACCGACGTGAAGCAACGCTTGCGTTTCGTGATGTGAGTGAGGTTACCGGAGGCACAATTACCCTCCCCTTCCCCAATTCCTGCATGAATCCCCAACGATCCTCAAACTCCTAATCCCCAAAAGGCCGGTAACGCACTTGTAACGCCTCTGGTGTTCCAGGTGTCCATGGGCGACGCCGATTGCTTACCATCAGGTGATCCGTCTGATCGTTTACCGGCTTATGCCATAAATAAAAAACTTTGCGAGAAGATGTAAGTACAAACAAGTCCCTCATACGTTGTGATCTAAACAAAATATTAGATACATTAAGTTCATTTAAAATGTGTTGTAAATAAAAAACATATATCGGATTGTGTGAAAATAATTTTATACTCGACTGAAGTGAAAATATTAAATAAGGTAAGTTTATATTTAACTAGCTGATCCCCGCGTAGAATAATGACTTCTGATAGCATTTATTTATTGGATAAGTCGGTAAACGAGCTGGCGGATCACCTTATGGTAAGCTCATGGTCACCTGAAACACCAGAGGCGTTACAAGTGCGTTACCGGCCTTTTGGGATTAGGAATTTGAGGATTGTTGGGGATTCAGGGATTGGGAAAGCTGATGCCGATACGGAGCCGCGGAGAACGTAAAATATTACCGGGCCTCCGGCTCGACATGCAGGAGAAGGAACGGGGTGATTTTTAGTCAGTACGAGTCTGACACTCCCTCCCTCCTCACCAAGGCGGGAGCAGTCATTCGATGATTTCCCCCCCTAAAAAAAAGACCATAATCTACCCCCGTCCCAAATTTCATCTCGATCCCTTCAGCCGTTCTGACGTGATTGTGTGACAGACATACCTATACACAAACAGACACATCGTAACATCACGCCTTTTATCCCCGAAGGGGTAGGCAGAGGTGCACACAGAAGTAACACCCACTTTTCACTATTTATGTTATGAGTCCCATGTAATAGGGGGTGAGCCTATTGCCATATACCGGGCACATTTCCAGACTCCATGCTACTACTGAGAATTTTTTAAAACCCAGTAATACTTTGCCCGACCCGGGACCCGGGAACCCGAGACCCCTTGCCTGGCAGTCGCACTCGCGACTACTCGGCCAACGAGGCAGTCACACTTTTGCATTTATTTAGATTTGCGTAATTCCTTGGTTATTTTTAACAATCGGTCATTCATGACTCGATATTCATGTAATCAGTAAAAAGAACAATTGTATGATTATTTTAAAAATACGAATTACCTATGACACTTTACAATTTTTAAAACAAAACCATTTTTGTACGATTGTCATATTTTCAAAACAAAATTCGTATTGTTTTTATTTTATTCAAATCAAAGGTGAAATGTTAAACATCGTTTACCTGTCACAATCGAAAGTTACGTGTGGAAGCCCGGAGGTTTAAGGTTTCTCATCCACGAGAGTGCGGTTCAAAACTTACTAACGGCAGGTACCAATGTGACATTTTCCGAGTTATCTTTCTGAATATTAGAGGCATAAAATGCTAAAGTGAATGTGAGTTTGTGTGTGGTTGTTATTTAGCCACCTCAAAACGGGTGAAGGGATCGTGTTGAAATTTGGAACAGGGGAAGGTTATATGGTCTGGAACGCGGGCAGAAGCCAGCATGTACCTACTTTCTAAGATTATCTAGACACCACTAACAAACGGTGAAAGGAAAACATCGTGAGGAAACCTGGACTTATAATTTCTAATTATGAGTTTGAGATCGCCAACCCGCATTAGGCAAGCGTGGTGATTTTTTTTAACGGGGGAAAATCATCGAGTGACTGCTCCCGCCTGGGTGAGGCGGGAGGGAGTGTCAGACTCTTACTGACTAAAAACCACTCCGTTCCTTCTCCTGCACCTCGAGCTGGAGCCCCGGTAACCTATTAGGTTCTCCGCGACTCACGATCGCGTCCCTGAGGGCACGGCGGTGCTCAGCCCACGCAGGGCATTCCCCCACTGTGTGTTCCTCGCAGTGATGACACCCGGGCGTTTCCTCCCGCCCCATCAAGCGTGGTGATTAATGCTCAAACCTGTGAGAAGAGGCATTTGGTCAGTAGTGGACACTTACTATTGTTGATGTTGGATTTCAGTAAAACAACAGACGGAACTAATCAAAGAGTTAAGAAATAAACAATAAATATTGTAGACATTGTCCACATTCCTTGTACGTTATTGTCATAACTAGTTTATTGTGTTTAATAAGAAAATTGTTATTAACAATGTTGGTCTAGTATGTGCAAGCGTGATTGTTGAGACATCGCCGCACTCAGAGTCATTCAATGAGCACTTTTTTTTATAGCATAAGCCGGTAAACGAGCAGACGGATCACCTGATGGTAAGCAATCGGCGTCGTCCATGGACACCTGGAACACCAAGGCGTTACAAGTGCCTTACCGGCCTTTTGGGAAAATGGAATTTGAGAATTGTGGAGGATTCGGGGCTTCGGGAGACGGGGACTAGGGTAATTGGGCCTCCGGTAACCTCACTCACACGACGAAACACAACGCAAGCGTTGTTTCACGTCGATTTTCTGTGAGGTACCACTTAACTCAGTCCTTAGGTATTGTTTTTGGAACGAAATCGTTAGGTACTAAGGTATAGTTTTAGTAATCATTTATTAGATTCAAAATATTAGGTCTTTACCTATTCACTGCAAGGACCGTCTGGAGGACACGGAGGAGCATATGGTGACGGTGTGCCCTGCGTGGGCTGAGCACCGCTGTATCCTCAGGGATGTGATCGGCGACGGCGACCTCTCACGGCTCTGGTTCCGACCATGGTACGGACCGAGGGGGTCTGAGATGCCGTCACCTCCTGCGAAGCAGTCACGCTAGCTAAGGAGGAGGCGGGGCGCGTGAGGGAACTCACGCTCTAGCCGTCGCCAGAGACAGTCTAGACAGTCAGTAAAAGAAAGACCTATATTCGATTACTTCAGAACACTGGAGGAGTTCCAAGTGCGTTGCGTTTTGGGGGTCAGCGACTTAAGGGATGAGGATTTAGGGATCAGGGACATTGGGGAAGGGAATTAGACCTCCAGCTAATTCTCTTCGTACAATAAAATTAATAGTATTTATTATTTCATCTAACAGATGGAGCCACCAGCAACAGAGGTGTCTTCGACCACAGACAATGATGAAGAACAATATCCTGAAGGTGTTAGAGTTGTACTCGTAAGTATTAATCATCTCCAGCGGGTAACAGTCCACTGCTGCACTATGAGTCTCCTCTACATAAGAAGGTTTGTCACAATCTCCGCAGGCAGGATTGGAGATCGCAGTATAAAAGGTTCAGCTTTATCAGAGAGCGTCTCTGAGAAACGTATTGATTTCGGCCTAAATTATATTCAAATTCTATATGTTAGATCGATTTTTGACATTACCTACTTGCATGAGCGTCCAGAGATTTCGAATTTAGCATCCAATCGCAGTAAAAAAGGGTTCAGGTTTATCAGAGAGCACTGCTGCGTGGTCTCTGTCTAATGTGGAGTTAATCACGGATATGTGAGAACAATAATAAATATGTTTCCGTCAGGTAATATCGTCATATTTATATTTAAATTCGGAAATCAATTTATTTTATGATTTACGATTTCCTTTAAGTCATTCAACGGTTTCTTGACTCATTTCGGAAGTCGCGAATGTCAAGCGACCGCCATTTCAAGTCCATGGCGAAGGTTATAAACAATTTAGTGTTGTTTTGACGACATTGTTATTGATTTTTAAAAAAGTGTGGTAGAGCCATGCTTCGGCACGAATGGGCCGGATCGACCGGAGTGATACCACGGCCTCACAGAAAACCGACGTGATGCAACGCTTGCGTTGTGTTTCGTCGTGTGAGTGTCAATAAGAACATAAAATAACATTGAAAAAAAACAGCAGTAAAAAAAACAATGAAGGCAAAAAAAAACATAATAAAAAAGAGAAATAAAAGAACAGGGTGGCAGCATGTCCATGACGAAAGGGCTGGTTGGTTTTCAGTGGTTTTCAGTTGGCAACCCTGCAGTGACACTCGGATGGAAGCAAAGATAAATAATTTTAAGGAAAATAAAACGCTTACATAAGACACATGTTAAAAAAAACAATAATAAAAGAAAAGGAAGAAATTTAAAAACAGACCTCTATGTATGCACATTGTGCGATAAATAAATAAATAAATAAAAACTGCGGCAGGCATGGGATAAATTTAAAAAAAAAAATCGTGCTGTGAATCCTTAACACCACAATCCTTAATACACCGATTTAGAATATAATTTCAGCCAAAATCAACACGTTTCTCAGAGACGCGTCTGTCTCTGATAAACCTGAACCTTGTATTACTGCGATCTCCAACCCGCCTATCTGCGGAGATTGTAACAAACCCTCTTATGTAGAGGAGACTCATAGTGCAGTCGACTGTAAATATAATGTAACTACACGCAGTAAAAGCCAGTCAGTAACGCTATTTGTTTGATAAACTCGTTCGAGCGAGGTTATGCATCGTGGGAGGTACAAAATGTGAAGGTGACTTATTATTCGTTTTAATGTCAATGTCAGCCGCATTCGGAACTGTCCGAGAGACGAGGAAGTGGTTCCTCATGAGTGGGTGGACTGATATGCATGTATTAAATGTATGTATAACGTACTTTTTATGGGATAACCCGGTAAACGAGCAGACGGATCACCTGATGGTAAGCAATCGCCGTCGTCCAAGGACACCTGAAACACCGGAGGCGATAAAAGTGCGTCAACAATCCTCTTTCTAATCCCCAAAAGGCCGATACCATTTGGGGATTAGAAAGAGGATTGTTGGGGATTCAGGGATTGGGGAGATTGAGGAAGGGGGGGGGACGAAAAACGACGCTGTGGTTGTGTCACTATGTTTTTCTGCTCGGTCGTGGTATCACTCCGGTTGAACCGACCCATTCGTGCCGAAGCATGGCTCTCCCACACTTTGATTTTGAAATGGTATTTGGCCTTGACCGTGTCGAATTTGAAGCTAAAGCTCACACGATTTGATTGCCAACTGTTGAGTACACACAACCACACATCAATCTATACAAAACCAGTTTATCCTGGTGTCGCGTCGAATCATCTTTCCGCACATTTAACGTTCAGTTTATACTGGTTATGTAAAGCTCGATGTGTAGCCGTGTGTACTATAAAAATGTATCGTGGATTCCCATGTGCACCAACTCATTTGTGTGATGTATAAATTGATATTTCTGGTCTTTGTAACTACCTAATAATCTATACAGATAAATAAAATTGGAGTGTATGTTTGTAATATTAAAAAAACCGCTTTTTACTACATGTATACGATACATAAGCCGATTCGGAGTCGCGGAGAACCTAACGGGTAACCGGGGCTCCGGCTCGACGTGCAGGAGAAGGAACGGGGTGGTTTTTAGTCAGTAAGTGTCTGACACTCCCTCCCGCCTCACCCAGGTGGGAGCAGTCATTCGATGAGTTTCCCCCCCTAAAAAAAAAAATTACGATACATAAATCAAAATAACATTGTTTTTTTAAAAAAAACGTTGCCCCACATTAGGATTTTCTCCTGTGTCGTGGGTGCGTTTACAAATATACAAGTTCACATACACATGACACACAGCCCTGGAACAATAATCTGTGGATCACACAAAGAGTTGTTCCGTGCGGGAATCGAATCCATTACACGTTGAGCGTGGTCGTTTCACATGCATGAGGGTGCCGGTTCGAAACCTACCAACGGCAAGTACCAATGTGACTTGTTCCGAGTTATATGTACTTTCTAAGATTATCTAGACACCACTGACAAACGGTGAAGGAAAACATCGTGAGGAAACCTGGGCTTATAATTTCTAATTACGAGTTTGAAATCGCCAACCCGCATTGAGCAAGCGTGGTGATTAATGCTCAAACCTTCTCCGTGTGAGAAGAGGTCTTTGCTCAGCCGTGGGCATTTATAGGCAGATGATGATGATGATATGATGACACGTTAAGTGAGCAGCAATCAGTTGGTCAACCACAGCGCCAACACTGCAGGCAGTGGACAGTATGGCTGATGGTATGATTATAATTATTGGTGTATGTTTACAGTTAAATCTCCCGGAAGACGAGGGCGAAGGGCTGGGCTTCCGACTCACCAGGACTCTATGGGATCCATATCCTTGGGTAAGTACAATTGGGATGATGACAGGGTATGAAAATTAAAAATGTAATTAGTCCGTAAGTAAGGTAATGAAAAAATATAGGTAGGGTGGAAGCCTAATTTTTACTTCAATGTCCGTCTGGTAGATTATTTTAAATCATTAGACACGTATTTTTTATTTTCTTACAGAAACAAATACTTTCGACGATATATTGATTTGAAATATCGCGTGACGTCACTTCTATGTACATTTTCTACGTAGAAATGATGTAGCTAGCTCTCACTTCTAAACTTTGATTAATTTATCTCCCATCGCACTGACTTCTTTCATTCTTCCTTTTTCATTCAAGCTGTTATTCTGTGGAATGCGTTGCCCAAGGAGATCAGAATGGCAACAAGTCGCAATACCTTTAAATTTAAAGTCCGTGAGCAACTACTTAAGCATTGGCAGACTCAAAACAATTAAGGAAACTATTCTAACAACGTTTTCTTTTTTTATATAATATATTGTAGTATTTATGCAGTATAAGTATTTGTTTAGTAGTATATATTATATGGTATGTATATGTCTATTTATAAAATATTGTATTAATATATTTATTCTATAGGTATTTATGTGTGTAGTATACATATTACATAACTTTATTTTTAATTTTTTTCAATTGTGTTCTGGCTTCGCATCAACCGCTTCATTTCTCTGCACTTCCCTATGGTTGACTGTAAGAGAATGCCTTGAGGCATTAAGTCCGCCATTCACTGTATTTTGTGAAGAAGAAATAAATAAATAAATAAATAATTTTATCAAAGTATTGTTTTATTATACTACTGCCTCGTTGGCTGAGAGACCACCAAAAGCGACTGCCCGGTAAGGGCAGGGGTCTCGGGTTCGATTCCCGGCTCGGGAAAAATATTACTGGTTTTTTTTTTAAATCTATCGACGTGGAGGACTTAGCCTTTGTCCAGCAGTGGACGTCTTCCGGCTTTTGATGATGACATACATAGACCTTCTTTTTGAATCATTCTATTAATTAAAAAGCCCTATCAAAATTCGTTGCGTAGTTTTGAAGGTCTAACAGTATAAGCATACCTACATATACTGTTTTATATTAGGTCTGTAGCCATGTCTCCGTATACCATTCTATGCCACTAAAATATCTTGATTTTATTATATTCAGGTACGGGAAGTAACACCAAACGGAAGAGCTGATGAAGCAGGACTTAAACCTGGAGACTGTCTCCTACAAGCTGATGGAAAGGATCTGCTTGGTCTCCCGGTAAGTCACCGATTCATGGTAGATGTCCCATCCACACGCACGGAGCGCATTGCATCAAGCTTCCTTGTGCGTACTGTTAGGGAATGAAAATCTTTGCCAAAGTCTGTATTTCCTGAAGGGTATAACCTGGGTGTCTTCAAGGCCCGAGTGAATTGCTTATGGGACGACGTGCTCCATCGTAGGCCGCATCATCGTGCATCACCAGGCGAGATAGTGGGCAAACGTCGGCTCATCAAATACATATATTAAAATAAATATAAAAATTAGGTTAAGTTAAAGTAATGGAAAGCCAAACGCTACGATTCTGACTGATATTATGAGTAGGTAGTAATTTTCTACAACTACCCCGATTAATTATGGATGTCAAACGAAAGTGCTTGATCTGTAGAATAGAGCGCATTGAAATTGTACTTTAAACAGTCTTTATACACCGTGAAACCTATTTCGTTTTCGTCCCGAAGTAAAATGGTTCTGTCTCGGTAATATAATAGTTCTACAAAGGAATAAAATGTTTAAAACAAAAAATAACTGACGAAACATTGCAAAAAGCGAACTTCGAAAGCGCATACGAACTCACAGTACATTATCAAAACATCACGCCATGTCATTCTCGAAGAGGTATTTTTCGTCGGGTGGCACGTGCGATGCAGTAGTGCCTACTTTACGTCTAGTGTTTCATGTGCGTATTGCCATGATTTTGTTTTTAAACTAAAAAAATTCATCTTTATTGTTTTGTTTTTACTTTATACATCGAAGTACTCCTTATGGCGAGTTGTTTTGCCGCGGGACGGAAACAAAATAGATGATTTCACGGTGTATTTTTATATGTTCCAGGTGAGTCAAGTAGCTGGTCTGATAAGAGGGGATGGTGAAGGTGGAGGAGTCTCTCTGATCGTGTGGAACTGTGGAGTGGATCCCAAGGATGACCCCGAGGTACACTTCATATGACACGGGTCACTGTTTACATGTTACCATTAGCTCATGACGAATGGGATTGTTTTCTAAATTGTATTTTAATGTATGTCTGGTACATTAATTTTAAACTTTAGACACGTATTTTTTCTTTTCTCACCAAATTAAATACTTTCGACGATATATTAATTTGAAATATCGTGTGACGTCACAGCGTGCCACATTTTGTAGCACGTTATGACGTAACAACCTCCCACTCCTAAACTTAGCGCCATTTTATCTAATTATTGCAACTTAATGCTAGAATATAAAAAATTCCGTGTCTAATATTTTTTCATTATCTAACTGACGGACTAATTAGATTTTTTATTTTGATACCGTGGAAACTACCCAATTATATACATACAGGTGAAATTGAACTAACTACTTGAAGTCGGTTAAAAATATAATAATCCTCATTGAGACAGGCGACCTTTGTGGGTGATGTCATAATTACATTGATGAACAAAACTTGCTACCATCGATCTACGTTATTTGTCCAGTTGCTATGGAGTTGTGGCGGCGGTGTCCGCGGGGAGAAGTCCCGGCGCGCGCTGTCGGGCGTGGTGCGCGCGCTGGCGTGCTGCGTGTGCGCGTCCACCGCCACCAGGCCGCTGTCCTGCGCGCGCTCGCATGTCTACTGCGAACGTGAGTATTAACTAAGCTTCTACCCGCGGATTTTCCGCGTTTTCGTTTCTTATCCCATGGGAGCATTTAACTGTTCAATCTAGTTAAATGTTTTAATTTGGAATCATTAACAAAGGTTGTGATTTCATTGTTTTGTTCTAACTTAAGCTATATATGTAGGTTCATATTGCTGTGTCGGGGTGTGTCGGGGCGCGCCAGAACGCAATCGCTTACGTTCATTCACTATGAATAGATTCACATTAGTAGGTTGTGTTGCATTGTGGCGCGTTCTGTCGCAGTAAAATCGCTCGACGCACGATCGCGGCATAGAGGTGGTGGGGGATCTGTCGCGCCACACTAAGACCTTGCCTACAAAGGGCGAATTCGCCGCGAAACGATTCGCGCGTTAGTGAGATACTAGACAACAATACATCGAGTCCACAAGCATCGCGCGAATTCGAAATACGCGCGTAAATCTCGTGCACTACGCCAGACTCTCGACTCGGGCTTGATTCGCAGATATTGCGCGCGAGTTGAGATACTAGACGCCTTGTTCCGTCCAGTTAACGCGCGAACTTTAGAGCGAGCGTTTAGAGCTTGTCCAGAAAAGGCGAATTAGCCGCGATTCTCTTGCGCGTTTGACGCGCGACCTTTGCGTCCACAAGGTATGTGCCAACGCTCGCTCTAAAGGCGTCTCTAGTATCTCAACTCGCGCGCAATATCTGCGAATCAAGCGCGAGTCGAGAGTCTGGCGTAGAGCACGCGATTTACGCGCGGAATTTGAATTCGCGCGATGCTTGTGGACGCGATGTATTGTTGTCTAGTATCTCACTAACGCGCGAATAATTCCGCGCGAATCGTTTCGCGGCGAATTCGCCCTTTGTGGACAAGATCTTAACTACATGTTTCGTACTGAATGAATTCCTCCCCAAATGCTCGCGCGTTAATAGTTATTTACTTTTTTACACCTGATTAAGGTCCTCTGTCCATTAAGCCTTCTTGCCTATATGGACTGCACACCACTGCATATACGTACAATATTGGAATACGTATCAGACAATATAAAACAGACTTTTTAAAAAGAGTAATGAATGGAGTTTCTTGCTCGTTCTTCTCCATTCGAATCTACATTTTGGAAAGAGCACCTAGCTTCACTGACGGACTGACTGACAGACTATTATTTATTTTGTATTTGTTAACGTTTCAAAAGTACCAAATTAAGGTTTAACTCGTCGAGTACCGTCATTATAGACACAATTATAGAACAATAGGTTGCGGTCACCGGTGTCCTCGGGGTGTTCGACAGTTTAATTGAAATAAATACTTTGACTTTGACTTTAGTGCCCTCACCCACAGGCTGGTGCCGCCGGTGTACAGCTCGGCCGTTGTATCACTCCGGTCGGCAGAGCAGTGCCGAAGTACTATCACACGTAAAATTTTCTTCTCCTCATCAATTTCCTTATGTTTTCAGCTTGCTGGATCAGGTTGGAGCGCTGTGCGTTATGCAGGGAAGCTCTGCCATCTAAGAACTCTCCTTACGCAAGGAACTTAGTTGCTGAACAGGTGAGAAAGAGACGGATCTCTGAGTTTGTTTCGGCATTTCTTCTCAGAGTAGTCAGGAAATATCGGCCTCATCGTTCGCATGATAAAATTGACGTGTAAAAGTGACGCCTTGTAGCCTATTTGCAGAAATAAATTCACTTGTTTCACTTGTTTGGGCAAAAAGCTTTTATACTTATTTTATTTCTGGTCTATTTTAACCCGAATATGTCATAATTAATTAACTTTAAAACGTTCATTTAATAACGTCTGATTGTTTAGTATTTGTATAGTCAGTATAGGTTGCGAAACTGCTAGACCAATTTGAAAACATATCTATCAACATTCTAAAGATTTGTTGAACATAGTAATATGCAACTTTACTTAACAATCACTGCCTCGTTGGCCGAGTGGTCGCAAGTGCGACTGCAAGGCAAGGGGTCTCGGGTTCGATTCCCGGGTCGAGTATTTCTGGGTTTTTCAAAAAAAAAATCTCAGTAGTAGCACAGAGTCTGGAAATGTGCCCGGTATATGGCAATAGGCTCATCCCCTATTACATGGGACTCATAACATAAATAGTGAAAAGTGGGTGTTACATTGTACAGTGGCATAATGTGCACCTCTGCCTACACCTTCGGGGAAAAAAGGCGTTATGTTATGTTATAGTATGTTAACAACCAATAAATAAACCTCCACATAATTTTAAATTCTACATAAGTAACGCCGCTAAAACTTGAGTTTAAACACTTAAACACTCAATTTTCAGGTGTTCGAAGCGATAGCGGCAGAATACGAGCTGAAAAATCCAAAACTAAAGCGTCCCACACAAACGTCTTCAGCGTACACCTCACCAAACCGCTCCCGAAACACATCACCTCGCAGAGGACAGTACCAACACTCGATGATGAATAAATACAAGAAAACCGTGCATTTCCCTGAAAAATTCGGTCAAACGTACGCCTCAGATCCTAATATACATCGTTCTGTAAATCGACCTACAATTAACAATTCTACCATTCCTACCATTTCTGCTGAAGCTGGCAACTCTGGCTGCAAATGTCAATGTCAAAGTGACAGTGACGTTCCGAAGATTAATGTTGAGAGTACGGACGGAAGTAAGTGCGTTGGGAGTGATTGTTCGAGCTCGTCTCAAAGTTTGAGTATTCCTCATAAGCTGGTGGCGAGGTTAAGGCAAGCTTGTTCCCTCGCTGACTTGAATAATGTTGTGGGACAATGTTCCTTGTCACAGTCGTTGAATAACTTGGGTGATCAGTGGTGAGTTTATTTTTATTATTAGTTTTTTTTATAAATGTTTTTTTTTTTGCATAAGCCGGTAAACGAGCAGACGGATCACCTGATGGTAAGCAAACGGCGTCGCCCATGGATACCTGGAACACCAGGGGCGTTACAAGTGCGTTACCGGCCTTATGGGGATTAGGAGTTTGAGGATCGTTGGGGATTCAGGGATTGGGGAGATTGGGGAAGGAGAGGGTAATTGGGTGTCCGGTAACCTAACTCACATGACGAAACACAACGCAAGCGTTGCTTCACGCTGGTTTTCTATGAGGCCGTGGTATCACTCCGGTAAAGCCGGCCCATTCGGAAATCGGATCGGATTTTATAAATGTAAAGTTGGATCTCTTATTTATTTATTTAGAAAATGTACATATACAACACCACAGCTTACGCCATTACGCTCTTGATGAAATATATAATATATGTCCAACACTAGAGGCGTTACAAGTACGTTGTTAGCCTTTGTGAAGGAGCAGAAGGCTAGTGACTAACGAGGATATCATAAAATACTTAACTTTTCTGATGAATGAAAATCATCACTACTTATTTTTGAATTTCTTCGTGTTA
The DNA here is from genome assembly GCA_038387885.1 of Spodoptera picta. NCBI lineage: Eukaryota > Metazoa > Arthropoda > Insecta > Lepidoptera > Noctuidae > Spodoptera > Spodoptera picta. Next base: position 538,844 of record JAZHFQ010000252.1, on the reverse strand, counting down.
AAGTGGTTTTCATTTGTAACAGACATACTAAAACTCGACATCAAAAAGATACTTACTTATATGCAACGATGCTACAGAATATTTATTAAGCTATAAATCATTTCAAATTGACAATCATTAGTGTTGCCACACCTAAAAATGAAAATTAATACAAAAATATGATTTTTCAGCAAAAACTGCCACCACGGGTCTTTGGATAATTTGAAAAATCATTGCAATAACATTTGTGGTAAGTTCAAAGTTCTAAATAATATACATCACGCCTTTTATCCCCGAATAGGTAAGCAGAGGTATACATTATGCCACTGTACAATGTAACACCCACTTTTCACTATTTATGTTATGAGTCCCATGTAATAGGGGGTGAGCCGATTGCCATATACTGGGTTCAATTCCAGACTCCGTGCTACTACTGAGTTTTTTTTTAAGCCCAGTAATTCTTTGCCTGACCCGGGAATCGAACCCGAGACCCCTTGCCCGGCAGTCGCACTTGCGACCACTCGGCCAACGAGGCAGTTATTCTAAATAATATAATGACTTCATAACATCATGCTTGCAAAAGGATTTTTTTGGCATAGGTTGGCAAACGAACAGATGTTGATACATCTGTTCGTTTGCCTTGCTTACTGATGGTAAGCAATCGGCGCCGCCCATGGACACTAGCAATAATAGTTACTGCACGGTTGGCGCGGTGGCTAAGCCAACCGCCTGCTGCGCAACGTGTAGCGGGTTCGATTCCCGCACAGAGCAACTCTGTGTGATTCATAGATTATTCAGTGTCTGGCTGTCATGTGTATATGAAATTGTATGTTTGTACATGCACACACGACACAGGAAAAAATCCTAGTGTGGAGCAATGTTTTATAAAAAAATCTTACATACAAGTTTATCTCCCACCTCTGGCTTGCCTTCATTGGCCGTTTAGAGTGGAGTCGCGAGAGCAGTGATCCTGCTCGGTGCTCGGAGGGTAAGAAACCATTCGTAAGTCGCGAGTGGGCCAGGGATGCAGGAAGCTTCGGTTGGAGCTGATGATCTGAATAGAAAGCGGTGGTAGTGTCTTAACCATTCAGCCACTCATATTTCCGTTGTCCCTCTGTTGCTATATCTAGCAACCGTTTCCGGGGTCCGGTCGGTGAGTTGGCAAGTCTCCGCCTGCCATTTTTATGTGTAATACTTATATTGTTTCGGCAGGTACCATATTCATCCATAGTTCCCAATTTACCAGTCCACAGCAACCCATCCACATTCCTACCTTTTTTTACCATTATCCACAATCGTTCTACACTAACCGGGAACTGTCCTTGGGTGCATTTCCATAGGGCATACAGAGATAGTCGCCGGTTTGTGTGTCCATTACATTTAGATTAAAGTTATCTAAAGAGCCTTCTTAATTCATTAAGCTCTGAACTAGGCGTTGCCTGTATCTCAGGACGCAGTACCTTCCCGTTACATTTCTGATACAAGTAGTGGTTACAGAACAGAAGGCTTAATAACAAAGTTTTCATTGCAGATGGTCCAGTGCTGTTGGTACCCGCGCCACCGATCTATGTGCTCACATGTGAACATTCCAGCAAGGATTAAATACTCCCGGTCTGGTATACAGAGGTGCAAACAAATATACAATGTAACACCTACTTTTTACTAAATATGTTATGAAGTCCCATGTAATAAGAGATGTAAATTAGCCGTTTTTACCAGCTACTCCTAAATTTTAAGGAAGCTTCTTAGCTAAGATAGGGGACATTTAACGGCATTTTGGTTCTTACCAACCTAACCCAAAGCGTTTGTTTAGGTGCGACGTTTAAGTGTGGGCGAGCCATGCTTCGGCATTGCTGGGCCAGGTCGACCGGAGTGATACTCGATTACTTGCGTTGTGTTTCGTCGTGCGAGTGAAGTTACCGGAGGTCCAATTAATCCCCAATCTCCACAATTTCTGAATTGCAGCAATAGAAATTTAAAAGTGAAGTTATTTATTCCATTTCATTTCATTTCATTTATTCAATAAACAATTTACATTGTATCTGAATGTCTTCATACATTATCATAAATCATAATCAGAAATTACATTGCAATATAATCCGTACAGCATGGATCAGTCATATTACTAATAAAACAAAAATTAAAATCAACAGAACAATTTAAATAATAATAAAACGCGAAATAATCAAATATAATATGACAAAAATCCAATTTAAAAAGAAATTACATAATTGCGTACTTTTCACGATAAGAATAGATCAATTATAAATTTTTCCGCAATTAAATTATTGAATTATAATACATGTCAACAGAAACACTGCACTAATACATTAAATAATAGAATTAAAATACATGTCAACAGTAACACTACAATAATACATTAAATAATTGCAACAAATTAACAACACTGCAATAACACTATTACAGTTCGTCAACTGAGTACAGACACTTGTCCAACAGGAAATGCTTTAGTTGGGATTTAAAGGAACTCGTGTAAATGGCGCTCTTTAAATTTTCTGGTAGCTTATTGAACAGTTTAACTGCTTGGTACCGCGAACCGTGCCTAACCACATTTAACCGAGGACATACTGCTTGAGCGAGATCTTTTCTACGAGTGCCCTCCCTGATAACTCTATCTTCTGCATTTTCAAATTCGTGAATATACTTGGCTAGCATAGTTAAAATCACCAAAACATAAATTGCAGGGACCGTCAGGATCTCCAGCTTCGTAAAGTACTGTCTGCAGCTCTCTGTTTGAGGTATACGTACTATTGTTCTTATGGCCCGCTTCTGTAGGGTGAATGCTCTGCGAATGTTGTACTGAAAACTGTTTCCCCAATGTTGTATGCTGTATCTAAGTCGAGACTCGACCAACGCCAGATACACCATTTTAAGTTGTTCGATGCCAATTTCGCATCTAAGCGCTCTCAAGGCGTAGCATGCGGATGATATTGCTGCGTCCATTGCTTTTAGTTCAGGTTTCCAGTTTAGATGCTCATCAATGTGTATACCTAATATTTTCGCTTCTTTGGCTAGTTCTAACTTTTCGTTATTTAGAGTGACTGCCAAACAGTCATTGTCGCGGGCAGTTGTTCTAAACAACATCAGTTTTGTTTTTGCAGAGTTGATCATCAATTTGTTTGCCGCAAACCACGCATCAAAAGATACCAGTGCTTCCTTAACTATGTCAGAAAGAGACTCCAAGTCGCTTGCACCCACCACAGCATTAGTATCATCAGCGAAAACCACTATACTTAATATTGGCAATAAGGTATTCATATAACTGATTAGGTCGTTTGTAAACAGAATAAAAAGAATCGGACCCAGAATGGATCCCTGCGGTACACCTGTCTTTACAGAGGTCAGTCCCGATCTATGCACAGTGAATTTACCTGAATCATCAATACTGCTCACTTCAACAAAGCTTTTCCTGTTTTTTAGGTATGATGACATCAGTTTTAGCGTTTTTCCTCTTATTCCGTAGTGATGCATCTTAGTCAAAAGCAGGTCGTGGTCAATAGTGTCGAAAGCAGAAGACAAATCCAGAAACAAACCTGCCACCTTCATTTTGCTGTTTAATCTGTGTAGAATATCATCTACAAATGTATATATCGCATCTGAAGTACCGACACCCTTTTGATATCCAAATTGTCTTCGATTAATTATATTATTTTTGTTCAAGTGAAGAAGTAGTCGTGTTTTTATAATTTTTTCAAATATTTTTGAAATAGCTGGTAACAGAGAAATAGGCCTATAATTTTTTGGATCAGTTTTACATCCTTTCTTGTATATAGGTATAATTTTAGCGATCTTCAATTGCTCCGGGAATACAGTCGCTTCTATACACCTATTGAAGAAGTCCGACAGTGGTCCAGCCAATATCCTGATGTGTTCCTTTAGGACTAATGTTGGCATCTCATCATATCCACACGACAATTTGCATTCTATCTCTTTAACGCAATCGAATACTTCCTTTGGTGTAACAGGAGACATCGTCATATCACTATTTACTCTATCGGTGAATTCTTTTAAATATCTTATTGCATGAGAAGCTTCGTAACCCTCTGAACAATGTATATGATCGAATTGTTTGGATAGGATCTTGCAAATTTCCGTATAGTCGCTCGTTATTTTACCATCTACTTTCAGTTTCAACTGTGATGAAGACGTCTTCACCTTACTAGTACAATCTTTGACGATCTTCCATATTTCTTTACTTTTGTTTCTAGCATTATTTATTTTGGTACTGACCGCAAGTCTTTTAGCCTTAGTAATTACTTGTTTGTAAATTCGAACATAATTCTGTTTGTAGTTACAAATACTTAGATCTAGATCATTACGACTTCCAGAGCACAAGAAACGCTTCATTTTACTTGACACTCTAAGACCTCTTGTAATCCATTGTATTCCAGTATTTTTCTTTGCTGCGATTTTACACTTTGTTTTCTTGTAACAATTTCGGAATGCTTTTGTAAAAGTTTTTAAGAACGAATTTATTCCCATATTACTCCAATCTGTCAACAAAATATGATCATGGAATTGCCTAGAGTTTCTGGAGTTGAATTTTCTTTTATTGCTTACAATGTAATTTTCTTTCTTGTGCGAAGGAGTGTTAATTTTCTCGAGGCAAATATCACAAAACAATCCGCCATGGCCATCAGCTAAGCCATTATGATCCACCTCACAACTCAGTATGTTATCCTCAGGTAAATTGGTCAAGAAATTATCAATACAAGATTCAGATTTATTGCGCATAAAAGTTACAGTATTTATAAGAGGGCGGAAGTTATAACACGTAAGCAAGCTTCGAAAATCGTTACTTTTTTTGTTATTTACCAACAAATCAATGTTAAAATCCCCACATATTACACTTTTCCTATTAAACAAGTAATCCAGTAATATTTCTATTTTTTCCATAAATTCATCGATGTTTTTATCATTCGGATTACGATAACAACAACACAAAAACAAACCCGTGGTACAGTCCTTCAGACAACATATTTCAAATACTTCCATTTTATACAATTTATTGATAACATCAACACTTTCTGTATTTCTATTTTCATGGGCTAAGATTAATGATCCTCCTCTTTTCTTATTTTCCCTAGTATTATACGATATTAACCTATAATTATTTAAGTGGAATATGTTCGTCAATTCCTCATTTAGGAAATGTTCACTTATGCAAATAAACGTCATTTCTTTATCCAAAGTATTTACATATAATTCCAGTTGATTTTTCTTGTTATTTATACCACAAACATTTTGATGAAATATGCTAATTAGTGAGCCTTGTCTAGAATCCATGCTAACATCATTCAATGATTTATGCTCGAAAAAACTCAGTTTGCTGCAAAGTATCATCAGTTTGCGTAAAACTGTCAGTCATACATACTGTCTGATTTGAGTATTCGTTAACACTAAGTCGGTCATTATTTTTCTTATATGATACATTGCAATAATTAATATAACTATTTATGTAGCAAGTTTGCAGTATTTGCCTATGTATAAGTCTTGCAGCATATAATCTATTTACATGTTTAGGTGTGCTATCAAAATTGTTGTCTAGAATGACAAAGCTGGCATTATCAAAGAGATCACACGTGAGTCTTAACAAGTTATTTAGCAAGTTGACATTAAGATAATTGTTTACATACACTTTACCTAACAGAACATTAGTGGTTTTTAGTTGCCATATTGTGTGATACAGAAAAGATTGTACGTGTACGGGGCTCTTGTCGTTTACTCCCACCAGTAATAGAACAAAATCATCTTTGGAAAAGTCCTTACACATGGATGTACAAGTTAGTACCTCGTCGATCGGAGCATCCGGTTTTATTACCGAAGTGACAGCAAATTCTGGTCCCAGGTAGTATTGTAGCATTTTTCTCATACCAAAACCCGATTGGTCGGCGAAGATCATGAGTCTTCGGCGTTTTGATGGATATTTGTTCACTATTTTAGCATTCCCTCGACCGAGCATGGTTTCACTATTCGTTGGAATTGCGGTGGAAAAATGTGTAGGCGCTTCCTGTGTAGTAGTTGTTTGTTGATTTCTTATCTCTGATGTACTTAAGTTGGGCATTCGATAATCAGTGCTGTTTCCCGCGCTTACGCTATGCATGTCATTTATAGTGGAGTTTAGAGATAAGCTACATAACTCTCCCGCATTGTATATGACTTTGTCGCATGATAAGACAGAAGTCCGAGGAGTAGTTACAATCATTTGTAGCCTTCTGTTTTTCGTAGTGCAGGGTGTTTTATAGTTGATGCTAGATGGAGAACGAGTCGGGCTACCCAGAGATATTTTCTTGTGGCGACACATGTCACAAGTCAACGGATGACGTCATAAAATCCTACATCGCACATGCGAAGTTTACATTCGATTTAACACGAATAGAAAATCCCAACGAGCAACTGTGGGGCAGAAAGCCCGCCAGGCACGATCACCTCGCCTGGTCGGAGGATCCTCCTTTTCCGATGTTAGGGAACTATACTCTCTGTTCCCTAAAGTGGTGACCCCGACGTGATTGGAAGCAACCTTCACTTCACGGAGCAGATGATCAGCACCGTCATCCGTATCGCCATCATTCATCATTTCTCCGCTGAGCGGTAATCAAGTCGCAGCCAACCAGCATCCTCAGCCTCATCAGGGACCACCATCGCCTGCAACGAAGTTGTGCAGCCTGGTTCTTCCCTACGGCCTCACCAGCGTCTAGGCACACAGCACTTCTGCACACGGTTCTGAAGGACATCTCCTCCCGTCAACGCAGACGCCAGCCACTACGCACCTACCCTCGCAGCATCTCTTCCCCGACTCACCGTGGGACACTGCGAACTCATCTCTCCGACTCACTGGAGTATCGCCCTGCACCGCTCACCCGACTCACTGGGCACTCAGCGGCACAGTTCCGACTCACTGGAACTAGGGACTTTCTACACTGGCTCTGGCACCGCTCATCTCAAGCTTCAACAGCCGTCTTAGCGGGATCGACCTCCGGTCTTGGGAGGGAGTGATGTGGCGACACATGTCACAAGTCAACGGATGACGTCATAAAATCCTACATCGCACATGCGAAGTTTACATTCGATTTAACACGAATAGAAAATCCCAACGAGCAACTGTGGGGCAGAAAGCCCGCCAGGCACGATCACCTCGCCTGGTCGGAGGATCCTCCTTTTCCGATGTTAGGGAACTATACTCTCTGTTCCCTAAATTCTTAAGTAGATTTATGGTCACTGATTGTTGCTCCGTCAATGTTCTTAATTTAGTGTTCTCGTAATTTAAGTTTGTGATTTCTTCGTGGGCAGATTCTAACTGTCTCTTCAGGTCCTGAATTTCTGATCGTAATTCTGATGAGTCATCCTCATGTTGTTCCAGAAGTAAACTTCTGGTGGTACAATTCATTGAAGAGTTATTATTTGACTCGTCGTCCGATAAATTCTCCCTATCATTTTCAGAGTTAGATCTGCAGTTTCTTGTACGAAGTGTGATATTATCCATATTTTTTTTTTTTTTTCCTATAGAGTTATTATAATTTTAATATTTCAACTAAAATTATCGTAGAAATATGTTCTAAACAGCCAAACAATTTCGAAGAAAATCATTCAAAAAGTACTATGTGTGACCACTGGGGTTTGATCTCATGCTCATTCACGTCAAAGTCAAGCCAAAATATGTTGTGCTATGTAAACATAGCACAAGGTGACAGAATTTTGAAACGTATGTCTCGTCGTTAGATTTTTAATTTAAGAAAGAAGGTAATAATGTGTATAATTATGCAGAGAAAAATTTTTTGCATTCGAACACACAGCACTCAATTATTGTTTTACAGAGATTTAAACTCTTTCTGGCCAAATTGGTCACTTCACTTCGTCGTTAACTTGTGGTTTACAGGGCTTTATTAAGGAGAATATACTTATTTTCTTTTGGATTATTTGTTTATTTTGCTATTTTTTAGTTTTTATTTCCTGATTTGGTCCGTCACACATTTCACTGGATAACACTGTCACATAAACTTTAAGGGTTATTACACAGTTTTACGTGGTACTGATACTGTAAAAGTGTTTTTAACTATTTTTCGCAAATAAAACAACACGGACTCGAGGTTACTCTAGTGTCTTTGGTATGCCAGATCATTCCAAGGTGTATATCCTATGGAGAAGAATGAGCAAGAAACTCCATAGGTTTCTCTTCCAATCAGGTTCACAATACATACGTACATAATTCCCAAAAGGTCGGTAACGCACTTGTAACGCCTCTGGTGTCCATGGGCGAGGCCGATTGCTTACCATCAAGTGATCCGTCTGCTCGTTTACCGGCTTATACCATAAAAAGGCACAATAAGTAGGTATCTTCTAGTTAAGAGGCGGTTTAGAGGAAGGTGGTGGAAACGGCTAGACATCATACTGTGAATTTTTTTAATATTCCATATCACTTTATTTGAACTGGCCATCAAAACATCTAGTTCAATAGTTGCACCTGACCACTCGATCAATCTGATATTTTAACATGTTCTTTTATATTTATTGTTTTGTAATCAAAAATATACATCTTGTTATTTAAAATTTGTTTCTTTTTCGCCCTTTTATCAAAAATATAAGAAACTATCATCATCATCATCAACAGCCTATAAATGCCCACTGCTGAGCAAAGCCTCTTCTCACACGGAGAAGGTTAGAGCGTTAATCACCACGCTTGCTCAATGCGGGTTGGCGATTTCAAACTTATAATTAGAAATTATAAGTCCAGGTTTCCTCACGATGTTTTTCCTTCACCGTTTGTCAGTGGTGTCTAAATAATCTTAGAAAGTACATATAACTCGGAAAAAGTCACATTGGTACTTGCCGTTGGTAGGTTTCGAACCCGCACCCTCATGCATGAGAAGCGAGCGTCTTAAACCTCCAGGCCACCACGACACGACACAAGAAACTATACACGGAGTCAAAGGCAAGATTCAAAAACAAGATTTAAATTAGACCAGGTAGACACTTTTGAACGTCAACAAACAAAATGAATTAAGTGTCAGTCTGTAGGTCAGAGGCCTTAGTACGAGTTTAATTTACGTTCAAAGTTATTCGAAACGAGTACGCGTTCGGCACTCTGATTGGCCGGCGCCAATAAACCAATCAATCAGCGCCGAACGCGTGCTCGTTACGATTACTTTCAAGCGTAAAATAAAGTCGTACCTACTAAGGCCTCTGACCTCTAGTGAAGACATTTTTACTTGTTCCAAAGTCCTATGTAGAAGAACGAGCAAGAAACCAAAGATTATAATAAGTATAGGGAACAAGAAACTCCGTAAGTCACTGTTTTACAATCAGCCGTAATCAGCTCCTGCAAAGTCGTTGAAAAAATGGCGGACACAGTCTCTTGAGACAACTGACCTGGCTACTTTAGACGTCAATGCAGAATACACACATGTCGACACGGACATCTGTCGCGTGAGGGCCGGGACACATTTATTTCAACAATAGCTACTTTCGCGCGGTTTCACACACTCTGCTCAGCTCCTATTGGTCGTAGCGTGATGTTTTATAGTCAATAGCCATCCTCGACAAATGCGCTATCCAACACAAAAAGAATTATTCAAATCAGACTTGTAGTTACGGAGATTAGTGCGTTCAAACAAAAAAACAAACTCTTTCGCTTTATGTATTAGTATCAGGGACCATACAACCCCGGATATAAGTTAATTCTTTCGGAAGTGTTACAGAATGTACTCCTACAGTCACGGAAAATGTTACCTCTTGATGGTGTTAACCCTTTCATAACCCTGACGTTAGGGTAACCCTATCAATAAGTTAACTAGCACAAGATGTTATCGGTTCTTGTATGATTTCCAATTGAAGCGATAACCCTTTGAAAAGGTTTGTCAGGGTAATCAAAGGATTATAATTAAATCATTTTAGATTACGTTGAAGTGGAGGAATAGATTTTATCCTTGAAAAATTGGAATCACATAGAATTGTTCATTAGTGTTTCTGACTCGATTTGACAGGACGGTGCTGTTATTTAAATTAATAGGGTCTGAATATTGAAGATGAACAAACCTAAGTATATTTTAAGTAATCAAATATAAGAGTATATATCTCTACCGACGTGGGCTTTTTATAGTTTTTGTTAAGTTTTATTAAGTTCTACAATATAAGGGTTTGAATAAAGATCTTTAAAATAAAGCGTTAAGGAGACCTGAATTGTTCTTTCTTGTGTTCGCTGTCTAGTAAATAGCGTATTGAATTTGTAAAAAAAAAATAAAAAACATAGAAATAAAACCTTTGTTTAGTTAGGTATTCTTTAGGACCTGTAATACTGAAGCCCCAAAACCGCGCCATTGGCATGGTGCATGTTAGTTTTTCGCCAACATTTCCCGTCTTACAGATCCTAAAATATAAATACAGGATTTTTTCTATTGTTGCAATTTTATAATAATAATTCTTATTTTTAGAGCACATATACATTTCATACAGCGACAGAAGCTCAGACGAAAATGAATCAATACATTTCGAGGAATTACGGACAATCGATCCTTCATGTGTGCCAATACCGACATTGCAACCGACATTAGACGATAAAGCGTCCGAGCGGGACGCCGCAACAGGTTCAGCGCCCACACAGGGGCGCTGTAGAGGGCCATGGACCGCACGACCCCGGCGTATACATCCGGCAGGAGTCGTTTGGCCCCCCAAGGGAAATGCTCAATGAGGTTCCACCGACTGTCGAGGACGAGGCCCAGGTACTTCATCGTCGTCTCGACAATGGTATGCCGATGGTAACCCCTCCCGCCGTTATTTGGGGCCCACCAGGACGTGGCGCGTTCCCGCGGCCATGAAAACACATGGCCTCGGACTTGTGGAGCGCCACCTCGAGTCCCAACTGCCGGATACTCTCAACGACTGTCGCAACCGCTGTCGCCATCGCAGTCGGCCGCCGCCTGGTGCGACCTCCCGTGCGCTAGCACCAGCGTGTCGTCGGCGTAGCATATTGTGCTAACGCCGTTCGGGAGGTCTGTGCGCAGCACCCAGTCATAGCCGATGTTCCACAGGAGCAACCCCAGAACCGAACCTTGTGGAACACCGCGTGACATCTCTCGCCGGTTCCACTCGCCCCGGTGACCGGGGTAGATGAAGGACCTGTCCGTCTGGTATGCCTCGATTACACGACGGAGGTAGGCAGGCACCCGATGATATCGGAGTGCCTCCAAGATGCAGTATCGCCGTATCCTCAGGGATGTAGTCGGCGACGGCGACCTCTCGCGTCCGGCTCTGGTGCATGGATGGATGCCGTCGCCTCTTTCTGCGAAGCAGTCATGCTAACCAAGGAGCGGCCGGGCCCCTGAGGGAACGAACCTTTTCACGCCCCAGCCGTTACAGGAGACGGGCGTCGGAGATCGCGCGACGATCTCCGGCCACCGTAGGTGCGGGTCTGCGGACGGCGAGCAAGAGTAGGGTACCCTACCCTGGTCGGGCAGCGATCTCGCCGTTCGACCAGAACCAGACCCAGATGGGGCCCAGTAGGGCTAATACCCGATACGGAGCCGCGGAAGGCCTAACGGGTTGCAGGGGCTCCGGCTCGAAGAACAGGAGTAGGAATGGGATGGTGTTTAGTCAGTAAGAGTTTGACACTCCCTCTCGCCTAACGTAAGGCGAGAGAAGTGATTGGATGATTTTCCCCCTCAAAAAAAAGGGCAATTGATGATTTTCCCCCTCAAGTCAATAAATCGTGTATAATAAACAAAATGTTTACTTGCATGTGAAGTCACGCGTGACAGTGCAATTACAGAAATTGTTTATCGCGCGTTTTAGTACTTATTCAACTTCAAAATTTTTCATTATTAAAACAGTAAATATTTTCAAAAATATCAATGCAGTGATAAAATTGTTGTTAAAGATTAGTCAAATAGCCTATTCTTGATACAGCGGCAACAAAAATACATCATTGTATTAATTTTAACTTTCTGACTACCGAGGTTCAGGATATAAAGCCTGGTGACAAACAGACAGAAGGATGGATGGCGGAGTGCAAAAGGGTTCCGTTTTACCCTTTTGGTATAAAATCTTAAAAAAAGAGGCTCTGCTAAATAATTTAGCCAAAAAGACGCAAAAACGATGAATGAATAACAAAATTTGTTGCTTTCTTTAATATGACGGATGACTTAGAAAAAACTGAAAAAAGTTCTGGAGAAAAGATATACCGAAATGCAATAAAAAAAATGCGTTTAAAAAGCCAACTTCAAAAAGCCAAAAAATAATTATCAAACAATAAGTCTAAACTAAAAAGAAAAAAATAACCATAATTAGTAACGGATAGCTATATACCCACCCACAGAGGTTGGAAGTCTGTGCCATAAGGTCTATACAAAATTATTTATTAAAACCTTAATAGATACCTAATTTACAATTTTGTGGCCATTAACTTAATGAATATAATAATATAATATAAAATAAAAAAAATAATAAATGATAGTAATTTCTTTTTTAGTTTTGACTTTTGTTTTGTGAAGTCGGTTTTTTTAACGCAGTTTTTATTTTATTATTTTATCATTTTCAGTGTAAAGCTACATAGATCCGTTTTGTCACTTATAATCTGCATAGGTGCAAAGTTCTAATCATTACAAATTATACAAGCCCAAGCACAAGGTAGTTACTGTATATCGTTGAGGAGTTCCCTTAAAAATTACACTACTTTATCATCAGATCCTGAATAACAGCCCCACTCTATCTAGGTGTAAAATCCTCATCAATACAAATGAATCAAGCTGAAACACAAGGTAGTTAATATAAACCGCTGAGGAGTTCTCTCGACTGTCTGTCGGCTCCATCATCAGGTCGACTCCAGACCCGTATCAAATTGTAGTGTTTAAAAATCCTAATGGAAAAACATTATAGACGCATTACTCGCTCCTACAATTTTTAAAATTTCCCCTCGGTTTCCCTAGGATCCCATCACCAGATCCTAACCTCATGGAAATGGAACCATCTTGGGAGTATACCCATTGATACAAAACAAGAATTTTGGAAATCGGTTCACAAATAGCGGAGTACTGCGCGAACAAACAAAAAAAAAGTAAAGTTAAAGTCGGTAGAACTGGAGGAACCATAAACGTAGCCGAAGTAGTTTTTTTTAAAATGCTATATGAGAATATAAATATAAAAACAAAATCGAAATACGAAAACACTCATAAACGAGACGAGCTTTTGCACATAGACGCTGCCAAGGGTGGCCCGCCCCGGCCCTGGTACCTACATACAATTAAATTAAATAAATAAACTCGCGAGGTGTCGCCAAACTGGTATCTGTTAGTTTATAAGATTGGGAAAATCGCATCATAATAATGATGAGCCTTACCTTTATACGATTTCCACATAAATTGCATTGACTGCTCTAAGTAGTTGCATCATATTCATAATATCTATGTACGGCATCTCGCTTCGGTTGTGGCATTTTTTTTTATTAATTTGACACTTCTCCGGGAAGGAGAAGTGTTCGGGCACTAAATAATGAGTGACCCGACGACGGACGGCGAGCATGGGTGGCTCCCCGTCCGACCAGAAACAGACCCGAGCGTATGGCGCGTCGCGTTCCGCGCGCGCCTCAAAGAGCCATCAGACCACCACAGATGGGGCCCAATATATAGGGCCGATGCCGATTCGGAGTCGCGGAGAACCTAACGGGTAACCGAGGCTCCGGCTCGACGTGCAGGAGAAGGAAGGGGGTGGTTTTTAGTCAGTAAGAGTCTTACACTTCCTCCCGCCTCACCCAGGCGGGAGCAGTCATTCGATGATTCTCCACGCTTAAAAAAAAAAAGACTGCGTGTTTCGACTTGTCGCGTACACCTGCCGAATGCATGCAGTTTAGTACTTTATAGTAAGGCACGAAAGATAAAATTACTATGTTTGTAGTCCGAATGGGTAACTCTGTTATATTCGTTGAAGGGGTAACCCGTTCAAAATGTCTTACTATTAAAAAGTATAACCACCAAGAATGGGTTATTTAACATACAGGTAAACAAATCGAAGGGGTTTGGAAGAGGTAATCCATTGATGAGGGTTTTCGTAAAAGATGGTAATAAATATGAAATTGGTTTTAAAACAACTCTTCGTCGGAACCCCATGAAAAACCCTTTCAATGGGTAACTAAAATGGTCCCTGATTAGTATATGATGATGATGATGATACGACGTCGAGTCGTACTACGATGCGACGTCACGTGCGAATCTACTACGTCACGACATCGTAACCATTAAAATTAGTGTTGCCAAGACCAATATTTAAATTTCTACCATTTTTTACTTAGGTTAGGTACTATTTGAAAGAAATGTGAAACGAAAACGATGGGATATGTTTATAAACAAACTGTAAGTAATAAGTAACTCGAGGAAAGGAAGCAGCCGTCCAGGGCCGCAAACATAGCTGTAAGTCCCAGCCTACCGGATGCGGTGGTTACATAAGGGCAACCCGGGTCACGGACATAGGCAGTGCAGAAACACTGCAGTGGCTTTAGCAGGTAAGAGTCCAGCACACGCCCCCGTAGTCCCCACGACGTGAGAAGTCCATAAGGATTTCCGTCGCGATAGAAAAAAACTAAGTACAATATGTACTATATGATTCACACTCCCGCCCTCTCTTCCTCTATTTACTGACAAAGTCAAAATCATTTATTTCAATTAGACCAGAAAGACACTTTTGAACGTAAGTAATTAAAAATTCAAAGTGAAGCTATTTGCTCATTCCAAGGTGAAGATTCTTACGTCGAAGAACGAGCAACTCCATAGGTTACTCTTTTTCAATCAGTTCACAATACAATTCTCTAGTTACATAGTTTTGTTGTTTGGATTGTGCGAGAACAATATAACACTAAAACCCAGTCAAATACAGTTCTAACTACTCACTAAACTATACAAGCACATTGTACTGCTTTCTGCTGTGGACAGAAATAGCAACTGTTGTTTATTTATAAACATTTCATATCGTTAATGGACTAAGACACGTTTCCAACCTTATCTAAATTTTAAGCAACCCTTGGCTAACATAAGTGGCACTTCTATCGCTTATACCACGGAGAGTGCTTTGAAAAATTGTTTGGTCTGATACCTGCCGCGTCTTTTCGCCATCGACCTTCACGACAGCATATACATCCCCATCATATAGATGGTTTGCAGGCCACAACTGTGCGCTTCTATCGTAGCTTCCTGCCTCGCACAGCAAAACTGTGGAATGATCTATCGTCGGCGGTATTTCCGAACCGATACGACCTTCAAACCTTCAAGAAAAGAGCGTATTCCTTTTTAAAAAGCCAGTGCGAGTGTTGCGAGTGGCCATGGGTGGCGTCGATCGCTTACCATCAGGTGGTGCGTCAGCTCTTTTGCCTGATGTTCTATAAAAGAACATAACGACATTTTAGTTTTCACTAAGCTATAAGTGACACCTAACAGTATAAGTTAGGTAGACACTTAAGTATGGGAGAGCCATGCTTCGGCACGCATAGGCAGGCTCGGCCGGAGTGATACCATAGCCTCACAGAAAAGCGAAACAAGACTTACCATCAGGTGATCCGTCTGCTCGTTTACCGGCTTATGCCATAAAAGCAAGTTACCTAAGGTGCCAACGCCAAGTAGCTTTTAGTAAAGAGACAGTTTAAGGGTGTACACAGCCATAATTATAATAAAATTCAAAGAAAAAAACCAAATTTAATACAAAAATAGTTTATATTTAAAATACAATCAGTTCACAATTAATTTATTATCTTAGGTATATACATAAAAACCGAACAAGTACTTAGAAAACTTTTCATTATTACTTTATTTGAACACAATTATATGTGGGTATGTATCGCCAAAACATCCTGAGGAAATGTGGGCTTATAATTTCTAATTATAAGTTTGTAATCGCCAACCCGCATTGAGCAAGCGTGGTGATTAATGCTCAAACCTTCTCCGTGTGAGAAGAGGCTTTACTCAGCAGTGGACATAGAGGTATAGGCCGTTGATGATAATGTAACGCTTGAACAGTCCACGCTAATGGTAGCGTGTAAATGGACACTGAAGTCGTACCTAAACCTAGTATCTATAAACGGCAACGGAAACAATAAGTTAATATAACTAGAGTATGTGGAGTTTTACGGGTTATTTTATATCTATTTGGGCGAAACAAATGGTTAAAGATTAAATAAAGAAAGGCTACATCAAATATACGAGGGACTCTAGAGGGGTAGGTTTAAGAAATATAAAGAGATAATAATACTTTTTCCTGTCCTTTTTGTTATTCTCTATATTATAACTGATGGCAGTTGAAGAATATGACAAGTTATACACAAAAATATTGTATACGCCAATGCTATTCTACCAATCAAGTCCTATCGTTAGATATCCATAATGGAGGTAGTTGTGGAACATTAGATTATATTGTATGGCCATCAAGATTAATAGTGTGTACCAAATATCAGATCGATCTGTCGTCAGGAAGGGGGTGAAATTCCAACAAAAAATAAAATGTATTTTCAGGTTTTCAAATAAAATCTTTTATTGAGATCATATCGATATTATAAGTACGTTTCAATGTGTGGGCATTAGAATAACTAAGTACACTTGATAGTAAGATGGCTGTACAAATCATTTATTAAGATCTTGGACTCAGATAACTATACAAGGTGTTGTTTTAAAGCCGCGTCATTTTCTAGGATACCTCCTAAAGCTCCGAGTTACCACTCGGCTATCAATTCTGAATACGAATCAATAAAAAAAATTGTAGGTTTTTTTTTAAATCTTATCTGTAACTAGCTTTTACCCGGGGCGCTTGCGTCACAAAAGGATAAAAAGTAGCCTATGTGACATATACCAATACACACAGCGCCATCTATACCAATACTTTTGTTTTCCCTCGGGAATATCAAATTTGTCCGGGATAAAAAGAACCCTATTATTTAATCCAGACTTCGAACTTTACATCTGCAAAAATTCAAAGCAATCAGTTTAGTAGTTACGGCGTGAAAGCGGAACAAACAAACAAACTCACTTTCCAATTTATAATATTAGTAAGGATTTACGGAAATCCGTAAGTGCGAACTACACGCCGCCGTCTAGTAACTAGTTTTATAACGCGACTTAACACACACAAACTCAAACACGTAATTGATATTATTCCTAATTCCATAAAACTCCAATAAGAAACATTGCTGTCGCTTATTCTGAAATACTGTCAAACTTAAACGATTTATTATAGCCGTATTTTTAACTATTGGCCCGAAATTTTCTCTTACATTGAACCTTTATGACTTCTGTGACATGCCCCCGAGAAATGACACGGCTTCAAAACTACACCTTGTATATAAATAAAAATGAATTTCCGTTCGTTAGTTTCGCTAAAATTCGAAAATGGCTGAACCGACTTGGCTCCCTTTGGTCTTGAAATGTTCGTGGAAGGTTAAAAAGTAAAAAAATGGCGGTACGAAGTTTGCATGATAAAAGACAGGCAGTGAGACATGCATACATTGGGTAGTTTCCTGGGTATCAAAATTAAATATCTAATTAGTCCGTCAGTTAGATACTAAAAAATTTTGGACACGTATTTATTTTCTCGTATTTCGATGCAATAATTAGATAAAATGGCGCTAAGTTCAGGAGTGGGAGGTTATTACGTCATAACGTGCTACAAAATGTGGCACGCTGTGACGTCACACGATATTTCAAATTAATATATCGTCGAAAGTATTTAATTTTGTGAAAAAAGAAAAATATGTGTCTAAAGTTTTAAATTAATGTACCAGACGGACATTAAAATAAAATTTAGGAAACTACCCTACTATATTTATAATATATAAAACCCAATCATCGATAATCATAATTAATAAAAATAATTAACTTTTTTCAGGAATTTTAAATTAATTTAAATTTTATTTTTCGTTGTATAGTTAAAACGATTGCGTATCTCAACATGGCACGCAGGTTTTTGGGTGCAAGTTTGCATTATGGGCGCAACATGTTTTGGGCCCCCGTATTTCTAAGGTACACGCAGATTTTACGGCCCTTTATTCTTATGGGCCCCACATGTACTCGGACCCCGTAGGCATCAGAGGCATAATACATTTGGGCACTATATCTCTCAGTGATCCACAGCTTTCAACGCCCCATAACTCTCGGGGGCCTACTAATTTTTGAGATCCACAGGTTTCAGGGCCCCGCAGTCACTTGGAAGTAGACGTCGCAAGGTTGCCGCCAGGTCTCTGCTACAGGTGGCTCCGGTTTGAACACGTCGACTCGTGAGGATTGGACGTCTATTATCGCTACTGGTTTCACCTGCAATTGCAAAAATTTTGTTAAGAAATTATTGTGTAAAAATTCTATAATACCTGTTACCCCGTAATATGGTACCCTGTAATGTCGGGTAAAGGGTAAATTATACAATTTGAGTAGGGGGTAAGTTACAATATAAAGTAGATCTAGCTGGATGACCGGTGTTTGTATTAGTACAAAAAAAAATAAGATTAGATTATTATAAGATTTAAAAAATAAGTAAGAACATTCGAGGCGAGGATTGAACCATAGTATCCTGCGTGGAAGGCACCCGATTTCTCGACTAAGCTATTTAAACGTTATTGGTAATGGCGAAATTTTGTTGCGAATTTTAATAATATACGAGGTTATTATGCAATGAAAACACAGACAAAGCAATAATTTGTCCGTGAACACGTTGGGGTAAATTACACTACGGTTAAGTAACACTATAAAGCTAGGGTAAGTCACGCAACAAAATAGATATGGAGTGGAATTGTTATCCAGAGTCTTTGCCTTAAGGGTACAACCTGGGTGTCTTCAAGGCCCGAGTGAATAGGTTGCTTATAGGACGACGTGCTCCATCGTAGACCGCGTCATCGTGCACCACCAGGCGAGATAGTGGACAAACGTCGGCTCATCAAATATATAAAGAAGATAGTTACCTTCCCGCTCCGCCGCAGTTTAAGATGTACGAGTTTGACGTGAGTGCGCATTGACGTGCGCTGTGCGAACCTTCGTCCACAGTGGTGACACTCGAATGGTTTCTCGCCAGTGTGAGTCCGAGCGTGGTTGATCAAGACACTTTTACCCTGGGTAGGACAAAAATAAGATCATTTTAAAAACCAGCTTTGATGCAGTTTCTTTTATGAGATAAGCCGTTACGAGGTAGTGGTGGCCCGGAGGTTTAAGACGCCCGCTTCTCATGCACGAGGATCCGAAATCTACCAACGGCAAGTACCAATGTGACTGTTTCCAAGTTATATGTACTTTCTAAGATTATTTAGACACTACTGATAAACGGTGAAGGAAAACATCGTGAGGAAACCTGGGCTTATAATTTGTAATTATAAGTTTGTAATCGCCAACCCGCATTGAGCAAGCGTGGTGAGTAATGCTCAAACCTTCTCCGTGTGAGAAGAGGCTTTGCTCAGCAGTGGACATTTATAGGCTGTTGATGATGCAGAAGCCAATAAACAAGCAGAATGATCACCTGATGGTAAGCAATCGGCGTTGCCCATAGACACCTGGACAACCAGAGGCGTTAAAAGTGCGTTACCGGCCTTTTAGGAATCAGGATTGTTGGGGATTCAGGGATTGAGGAAATGGGGGTGGGGAGTAATTGAGCCTCCGGTAACCTCATTCCCACGACGAAACACAACGCTGTGGTTGTTTCACTAGGTTTTCTGCTCGTTGGTGGTATCACTCCGGTCGAGCCGGTGCAGCAGTGCCGAAGCATATAATATCTACTTAAATGTTTCGACCGAGGCGGAATAAACAGTATGATTCCCGGATCAGGCAAAGTATTACTGAGTCTTTTAAAAAAATTTTACTAGTAGCACGGTGTCTGTAAATGCCCGATATATGGAAATAGACTCACCACCTATTACATGGAACTCATAACATAAATAGTGAAAAGTGGGTGTTACATTGTTCAGTGGCATTAAGTGTCGAAATGTGCACATCTGCCTACCCCTTTAGGGATTCAAGGCGAGATATATGTATGTATGTATGTAAAAACTCACCCTAAACGCCTTTCCACAGGTATCACACACATGTCTCGGCGGGGGGCGAAGGCCCAAGTGTACGGAATGCATGTGTTTAGCGAGCGAGGACCGTGTCGCTAGCGCAGCCCCGCAGTCCCCGCATACGTGGGGGCGGAGTCCCTCGTGTTGGACGCGTATATGCGCTGCCAGGGATGTCGCGCACGCGTAACGAGCTGGGCAACGGGTGCAGGCGTGTCTAAAATGATGATTTATTGTCAATTATAGTTATCTAGCTGAGCCCGCGACTTCGTCCGCGTGGAATAGTGATTCACAGCTCCTCCCCTATAGTTAATAGCATGATAATATGTAGCCTATATGTTGACCCGACCTGTTAGTAATAATTATGCAAAATTCGAAGTAAATCCATGCAGCACTTTTTGTGTTCATCCCGGAAATGCATACAGACAAACAGACAAAAATTAAAAAAAAAACATATTTTTGGTTTCGGTATCGACTGCAGATCACGTCCAAAGCATTCTTTTAAATAAATATTCGATATACAGTTTTCACTTTCCTACGCTTTTATTATATGTATAGATAATTATTCTATAAACTATGTTTAAAAAAACCGACTTCAACCCCCTCTCTTTTAAGTCGGTTAATTAATACACTAAAACCTCCTAATTAAACACTGTCGCGGAGAACCTAACGGGTAACCGGGGCTCCGGCTCGACGTGCAGGAGAAGGAACGGGGTGGTTTTTAGTCAGTAAGAGTCTGACACTCCCTCCCGCCTCACCCAGGCGGGAGCAGTCATTCGATGATTATCCCCCCTTAAAAAAAAAGTTTAACAAACACTGGAATTCTTTCCTGGGAGTCTTCAAGGCCCGAGTGAAGTGCAGGAGTAGGAATGGGGTGGTTTTTAGTCAGTAAGAGTCTGACACTTCAATGGAGAAGTCATTCGATGGTTTTCCCCACTAAAAAAATGCCTCCTTGCTATCTCCAGATACAAAAACAATGTACCAAAATGCTCCATTGCAACGTGAAAGAAAAACGAACCACATTTCAGTCAGAAAAAAGCTAGAACTATAATTATTTGTAAGGTTCAATGTCCAGGGGGTAAAAATTGGGCTGTCATTATTGTCACATCTGTTTCAATATATTCAAGGCAGGATTTTTTTTTGGATTATGTTAGCAAGTCTAACATTGAATTTATCGTAAAAAAAGGGATGTCAAGAATCAAGAATAAAAAAATCTGATAGGTTGCTTATGGGACGACGTGCTCCATCGTAGACCGCGTCATCGTGCACCACCAGGCGAGGTAGTGGACAAACGTCGACCCAACACTACATAGTATAAAACAAAGTCGCTATCCGCCGTCTGTCTGTCCCTATGTATCCTTAGATCTTTAAAACTACGCAACGGATTTTGATGCAGTTTTTTTAATAGATAGAGTGATTCTTAAGGAAGGTTTATATGTATAATACATGCATATTGCACCCGTGCGAAGCCGGGGCTGGTCGCTAGTTAATAATATTAGTAGGAACTACTTACTTTAAGCTCTGCTTGTCCCTGTGTTTCATGCTCTTCGATAAATGCGTCTTCAAGCCACTAGCAGTTTTAAATCTGTAAAAAAATATAATAAATCTATCATCACTGCTACTCTTCCCGTTGGTATCGTATACCCGACTATTGGTTGGCCGAGAGGTCGTAAGTGCAACTGCCGGGCAAGGCGTCTCGGGTTCGATTCCCGGGATAGGCAAAGTAGTACTGGGTTTTAAAAAAAAATCTCAGTAGTATCACGGAGTCTGGAATTGTGCCCGGTATATGGCAATAGGCTCACCCCCTATTACATGGGACTCGTAACATAAATAGTGAAAAGTGGGTGTTACTTCTGTGTGCACCTCTGCCTACGCCTTCAGGGATAAAAGGCGTGATGTTATGTTATGTATATTTATATAAGCACCCGTGCGAAGCCGGGGCGGGTCGCTAGTGATAAATGAATGCAATATCGATGTTGATACCTCACCTGACATCACACTCCACGCAGTAGAACTCCTTGACATCTGTGTGAGACATCTGATGGTTGTGAATCTGAGTCCGGGTTCGAAACCGTTTGTTGCAAACTGTGCACTCATAGTTCTTTATACCGAGATGTATTCTGAAATTATAGTTTTTTTTGTTATGGTATAAGCCGGTAAACGAGCAGACGGATCACCTGATGGTAAGCAATCGGCGTCGCCCGGAACACCAGAGGCGTTACAAGTGTGTTACCGGCCTTTTGCGGACTAGGAATTTGAAGATCATTAGGGATTGGGCTTCCGGTACCTCACTCACACGACATAAAACAACGCTGTAGTTATTTCACTATGGTTTTCTGGTCGTTGGTGGTATCATTCCGGTCGAGTCGGCCCAGCAGAAGATTTTGATTGACTATGTCGTTGGCCGAGTGGTCGCAAGTGTGACTGCCGGGCAAGGGGTCTCGGTTTGATTTCTGGGTCGGGCAAAATATAGATGGGTTTTTTAAAAAAATCTCAGTATTATTAACCCCCCCTCCCTCCTTGGCCAATCTCCCTAATCCCTGAATTTCCAAGAATCTTCAAAAGGCCGGTAACGCACTTGTAACCTCTGGTGTTCCAGGTGTCCATGGGCGACGTCGATTGCTTACTTTGAGGGGGTAAAATCATCGAATGACTGCTCCCGCCTGGGTGAGACAAGAGGAAGTATCAGACTCTTACTGACTAAAACCACCCCGTTACTTCTCCTGCACGTCGAGCTATATCGAGTACTTACTGTTGATGTTCAATTAACGAGTCCTTATTGATGAATGTCTTCCCGCACTGGTCACACTTCGGCCTGTCGCCGCCATGGTTGTTTCTCATGTGACTTCTATGTGTCTTGCTATTACTGCAAACAAAATAATCTATATTATCTTTATATATATAATTCTGCTGTGCGTGTGTATGTCATTGAACTCTTCCTAAACGGCTTGACCGATTTAAATGAATTTGAGTGGTGCCTTGGATGGTTTAGATTCACAAATGAGCCCGGCAGATGGCGCTGCAGTCGATGTTTAGGTTATTTATCCTAAACGGCTGAACTAATAATGAATTTTTGTTTATACATTCAAGTGGATATGCAGGTCAACGTCTGTTGGGTCCGCTAGTATATGTATAAAAATGAAACCGGTTTCTCGTTGTCACGCCATAACTTGAGAACGGCTAGACCGATTTGGCTGATTTTCTTTTTGTTGTGTTTGTTATCGTCAGGAGAAGGTTCTTATGATAGAAAAAAATCCTGAAAATCCGACGGGAATGGGAGACACGGGATCGCACGTTCGTAGTCGCGGGCAGAAGCTAGTATATTGATAAAATTACAACCCCCTATTACATGGAACTCATAACATAAATAGTGAAAAGTGGGTGTTACATTGTATAGTGGCATTAAGTGCCGTAATTTGCACCTCTGCCCACCCCTTCGGGGGTAAAAGGCGTGACGTTATGTATCTATACTAGCTTCTGCTCGCGACTTGACCCGCGTTCCTTTGTGACAAGAGTAGCCTGTGAAGTTACAGAGGCTACATAAAATCACGCCTTTTATCCCCGAAGGGGTAGGCAGAAGTGCACACAGAAGTAACACCCACTTTTCACTATTTATGTTATGAGTCCCATGTAATAGGGGGTGAGCCTACTGCCATATACCGGGCACATTTCCAGACTCCGTGCTACTACTGAGAATTTTTTAACCCAGTAATACTTTACCCGACCCGGGAATCGAACCCGAGAACCCTTGCCCGGCAGTCGTACTTGCGACCACTCGGCCAACGAGGCAGTCACAGATTACAGACACACAGTTACAGAGGCTACTCTTGTCAAATCATACCGTTATCGACCTAGCTAATCTAATCTAACTAGTTCCTAACTAGTCTAATTCCTCGTTGAACACTAACGTAAGTAAGCCGAAAGCATAATAATTAATTTAGTATATCGCACAAAAGATTTAATATAAACACAATCTATCCGTGTTCTAAATTTTATCGCGATCCCTTCAGCCGTTTTGACGTACACACGAGCAGACAAATTTTCGCATTTATAATGTTAGTATGATCCTTAATCCTTAACTAATATTATAAATCGGAAAGTGAGTTTGTTTGTTTGTTCCGCTTTCACGCCGTAACTACTAAACCGATTGCTTTGAATTTTTGCAGACGTAAAGTTAGAAGTCCGGATTAAATAATAGGGTACTTTTTATCCCGAAAAAATTTGATATTCCCGAGGGAAAACAAAAGTATTGGTATAGATGGCGCTGTATGTATTGGTATATGTCACATAGGCTACTTTTTATCTTTTTGTGACGCGAACGAAGCCGCGGGTAAAAGCTAGTATAATATAGCTAGTATATATTTAAAATGACTTACTTGGATACTTTACCGCATATTTGACACGTGAAATTACTTAGTAACCCTTCATGTTGTGTTCTGGAACACAAATCAAATAATTAATATATTAACTCGAGTCCCATGAGGACTGATGGGGATATAGATACAAATATACGAAACATCTACACTTATAATCTCAATATCCACACCCAT
The DNA here is from genome assembly GCA_038387885.1 of Spodoptera picta. NCBI lineage: Eukaryota > Metazoa > Arthropoda > Insecta > Lepidoptera > Noctuidae > Spodoptera > Spodoptera picta. The sequence goes on along the minus strand of JAZHFQ010000252.1, from coordinate 514,301 downwards.
AACTTCAAATAAGGTAACATTCACACTCATTATATTTGAAATATTCAACAGCCACACTCATTATACTAGAAATGATAAACATCCACACTCGTTATACTAGCAATACTCAACATCCATACTCATTATATTTGAAATACTCAACAGCCACACTCATTATACTAGAAATGATCAACACCCACACTCGTTATACTAGCAATACACAACATCCATACTCATTATATTTGAAATACTCAACAGCCACACTCATTATACTAGAAATGATCAACATCCATACTCATTATATTTGAAATACTCAACAGCCACACTCATTATACTAGAAATGATCAACATCCACACTCGTTATACTAGCAATACTCAACATCCATACTCATTATATTTGAAATACTCAACAGCCACACTCATTATACTAGAAATGATCAACATCCATACTCATTATATTTGAAATACTCAACAGCCACACTCATTATACTAGAAATGATCAACATCCACACTCGTTATACTAGCAATACTCAACATCCATACTCATTATATTTGAAATATTCAACAGCCACACTCATTATACTCGAAATATTCAACACCCACACTCATAATCTCAAACAAGGTAACATCCATACCCATGATACAAGAAATACTCAACATCCACACTCATTCTACTAGAGATACTCAACATCCAAACTCATAATAACAAAAGACTTACCTATAATGTTCAATGATTGACGGTTTGTCGATCATCCGCCGGCCACAGACTAAACATTCATATCTGCGTGTATGTATGAGTGAGTGTACACTAAAACTGTATGACGTAGGCAGATACATGTGACATATCTTGCATTCATACGGCCCTCGAGACTGGAAGGTTAAGCAAATTTTCAAGGTCGGGTTTTGGATGGGTGGCAGAAAATATTATTAATGGTCGTTTTTACTAAATCTTTTCTTAACTGAGACTTACTTTGCTAAGTTAAAGGTTGGTCCCTCATGCATGATGCATGAGGTAACACCTAAAACAACCTTTAGCTGTCGCAGTCAGAGACATTTATTGTTAACTTAAGCTCTTGCTTAACTCGTCGAGTACCGTCATTATAGACACAATTATAGAACAATAGGTTGCGGTCACCGGTGTCCTCGCGGTGTTTGACAGTTTTAGTAAATAAAAAAATATTCTAGGTCTTTGTTCTTTATTAATATTACTTTTGTTTTCGATCACAGTTCCCTACGCAGCAGCGACATTCACTTCATTATTGAGCTACTTATAATAAGACTTTGTGACGGACTCCACGCCTGAATCACCGTTTTCCAAAATACAAGCTCATAGCTTAGTGTGGAAAGCAGTATCAGTATCGTTCGTTATATTCACATCTATGTAATTGCCGCATTTCTGTGAATGCAATATTGTGAAGTTTTGTGACAGTAAACAATTTTTATTTATTTAGTAAAGATTTTGTTTCAAAATCGAAATTAGCATCTTGTTTGATTAGGGACTCGAAACCAAGATCTCTTGCGTGGCAGATTTGGTAGTCTAAGAGATGATGACAGGGTATGGAAATTAAAAATCTATTCAGTCCGTCAGTTAGGTAATGAAACAATATTAGACACGTATTTTTTTTATTTTGTCGTATAATAAAACAATACTTAGATAAAACGAATCAAAGTTTAGGAGTGGGGGTTAAAACGTCATTTCTACGTATACAATGTACAATAAGTGACGTCACGCGATATTTCAAATCAATATATCGTCGAAAGTATTCGTTTCTGTAAGAAAATGAAAAATACGTGTCTAATGATTTAAAATAATCTACCAGACGGACATTAAAGTAAAAATTAGTCATCTACTATATTATGTATATTAATGAAGATGTAATTGTTCAAAATAAAGGACTTACCGGACTGTGCTTGTTCATATGATTTTGCAATTTAGACTCAAAATTAAAGCCTTTATAACACAAATTGCATAGAAACGGATATTTTTTGCCGTTTTTACTTTCTTCCTGGAACAATATATTAAATTGTTAGTTTCCAACAACATAACATAACATCACGCCTTTTATCCCCGAGGGGGTAGGCAGAGGTGCACATTATACTACTGTACAATGTAACACACACTTTCCTCTATTTATGTTATGAGTCCCATGAAATAGGGGGTGACCCTATTGCCATATGCCGAGCACAAATCCAGACACTGTGCTACTACTGAGATTTTTTTTAAAACACCCAGTAATACATTGCCCATCCCGCGAATCCCGCTTTTGGGTAAGGGAATTTGAGGATTGTTGGATTCGGGGATTGGGGAAATTGAGGAGCAGGATAATTAAGCCCCCGGTAACCTCATACACACTACGAAACAATGCACACACACAAACAAAAACACATAGACGGAAACTCGGGAGAAGCCAATGGTAGAAGCTAGGTCATTGTTAAGCAACGGGCACTTATTAATGACTTGTCGGGTATATGACACCCGCGTGAAGTGTAGCGGTGGTTCTTTATATATAACTGTATACAGCTCACCTGTCTCTGTTTAATCTGCTCCTCTGGGTTCAAAGTAACTACTCGTATCTTACTTGGGTCCAATTCTACCGGTTTCCTAATCGAAGACTTCGGTTCGTCACCAGAATCCTCCTTCGCAGAATCTCTGTAAATAATATAGTAATATATGTATACTGATACTAGCTCACTCACTATTACTTGGGACTCATAACATAAATAGTGAAAAGTGGGTGTTACATTGTACAGTGACATTAAGTGCCGTAATGTGCACCTCTGCCTACTCCTTCGGGGATAAAAAGGCGTGATGTTATGTAATACTAGTTGGACTATCTGCTCGTTAGCCTTGTCACACATTTGTAAGACCTCCCCCACTCCCCCCCCCCCTAGTGTGAAGTCACAGTTTTACAGAATTACGTATGTATAAAAATTATTGAATGAAAACAGTGGTTCCGAAATCAGTTTTATTTCTATTTAAAAAAAATATTAATAACAAATCAAACAAAATAAAATACATTAACACAATTATATTTCGTGTTTTATTATAGTTTTTGAAATGTGACATCACAGAGTTTAGGATCCCTCCCTCCCCCTTGTCACACTTCGTCGTCCCCCTCGCTACCCCTTACCGTGTGGCGTAATATGGCCGGCCCCTTATCGAGGAAGACTATAGGCTATGAAACATCACACAACGATCAATAGGAACAGAGTGAACGAGTGAAACTGTAGGAATCGTACTAATATTATAAATACGAAAATGTGTGTGTTTGATACTCAACCACGTCAAAACGGTTGAAGGGATCGAGTTGAAATTTGGGACAGGGTTTTTTTTAAGGGGGGAACATCATCGAATGACTGCTCCCGCCTGGGTGAGGCGGGAGGGAGTGTCAGACTCTTACTGACCAAAAACCACCCCGTTCCTTCTCCTGCACGTCGAGCCGGAGCCCCGGTTACCCGTTAGGTTCTCCGCGACTCCGAATCGGCATCAGCCCTGTTTGGCCCCATCTGTGGTGGTCTGATGTCTCTTTGTGTCGCGCGGCCCGCTCGGCGCCGTCCGCTCGGGTCTGTTTCTGGTCGGACGGGGAGCCACCCATGCTCGCCGTCCGCAGGCCCGCGCTTACGGTGGCCGGAGATCGTCCCGCGATCCCCGACGCCCGGAGTATCTCTCGCGACGGCTGGAGCGTGAGGACGTTTGTTCCCTCACGCGTCCCGCCTCCTCCTTAGCTAGCATGACTGCTTCGCAAAAGGAGGAGACGGCATCCCAGTCCCCCTCGCTCCGCATCATGACCTGCACTAGGCCCGGACGCGAGAGTTTGGGGACAGGGCTAGAGTATCATCATCATCATCAACAGCCTATAAATGCCCACTGCTGACCAAAGACCTCTTCTCACACGGAGAACGTTTGAGCATTAATCACCACGCTTACTCAATGCGGGGGAGAAACGTATAATTACAAATTATAAGCCCAGGTTTCCTCGTGATATTTTCCTTCACCGTTTGTCAGTGGTGTCTAGATAATCTTAGAAAGTACATATAACTCGGAAAAAGTCACATTGCTACTTGCCGTTGGTATGTATCTGACCAGCACCCTCATGTATGAGAAGCGGGCGGCTTAAACCTCCGGGCCACCACGACACTATAGAGTATGGTCTGGAGTAACACATAGGCTCCTGTTTACCCACAAGAATGCGGGCAAAGCCGCTAGCAGAAGCTAGTATTAAATAAAGTGAGACTTACATATTAACATTGTTATCTTTTCTCTTCTTCTTAATGTCTTTCGTTCTAATCTTCTTCTTCTTCGTGACTGCTTCTGGCTTCACTTCTACTTGCTCCGTATCTTGAAGAAGGGACGCTAAGTCGTCTTCAGTTATTTTATTCGCTACAGATCTGAAATAAATTTATTTAAAATTAGACTTATTATAAAAAAATATTTATTTATTTATTTTCTTCTTCACAAAATACAACAGTGAATGGCGGACTTAATGCCTCAAGGCATTCTCTTACAGTCAACCATAGGGAAGTGCAGAGAAATGAAGTGGTTGATGCGAAGCCAGAACACAATTGAAAAAAAATAAAAAAAAAGTTATGTAATAATGTATACTACACACATAAATACCTATAGAATAAATACCTCTATATTAATACAATATTTTATATATCTGTATAGACATATACATACTTTATAATATATACTGCCAAACAAATACTTATACCTACTACATAAAAATACTACAATATATTATTTAAAAAAAGAAAACGTTGTCAGAATAGTTTCCTCAATTGTTATATTATCCTCAATAATATAAGTTTCTAGCGGTAATTAAGTGTGGGAGAGCGATGCTCCGGCACTGCCGGGCTGGCTCGACCGGAGCGATACCGCGGCCAAGCAGAAAACCATAGTGAAATAACACAGCGTTGTGTATCGTCGTGTGAGTGAGGTTACTGTAGGCCCAATTACCACCTTCTCAATTTCCCCAATCCCCAAAAGGCCGGTAACGCACTTGTAACGCCTCTACTGTTCCGTGTGTCCATGGGCTGCTTGCTTACCATCAGGTGATCCGTCTGCTCGTATACCAGCTTACACCGTAAAAAACTAATAACGACGCGATTTTTTGAATAGATCACAGTAGTAGCACGGAGTCTGGAATGTGACCGGTATATGGCAATAGTCTCACCTCCTATTACCTCTACATGGGTCTCGTAACATAAATAGTGAAAAGTGGGTGTTACATTGTAGAGTGGCATAATGTACACCTCTGCCTACCCTTTCGGGGATAAATGGCGTTATGTTATGTATTATATTTGGACTCACCTAAATTCTTCTAAAGTCATATTGTCTTCGTAATCTGTAAATTCAGTTTCTTCCTTGACATTCTCTTCAATTTTATTAATTATTATATCGTCTAAGGCGGAATGCTGATGGTGTTTCTCATGCTAGAATTCAAGATTATTGATTGACTAGAAATGATGGATGAAAGTAGAGTAACGAAAGAAGTATACAGAGCGGATATGAATGGGGCCGTCGGTAGAGGGCGCCCTAGACGGATATATACTGTCGCGGAGAACCTAACGGGTAACCGGGGCTTCGACTCGACGTGCAGGAGAAGGAACGGGGTGGTTTTTAGTCAGTAAGAGTCTGACACTCCCTCCCGCCTCACCCAGGCGGGAGCAGTCATTCGATGATTTCCCCCCCTTAAAAAAAAAGACGGATATATACTAACCACCAGTATATGTCCGTCTAGGGCGCCCTCTGGCGACTGGCATTATAATAAAGAAAGTACTGCCTCGTTAGCCTCGGCGGTCGCAAGTGCGACTGCCGAGCAAGACGTCTCGGGTTCGATTCCCAGGTGGGGCAAAGCTCTACTGGGTTTTAAAAAAAATCTCAGTAGTAGCACGGAGTCTGGAATTGTGCCCCGTGTATGGCAATAGGCTCACCCCCTATTACCTGGGACTCATAACATAAATAGTGGGTGTTACACATTGTTCAGTGGTATAATGTGCGCCTCTGCCTGCCCCTTCGGGTTACGTATTACGCGGACGCTGCTTATGAGGAAGAACCCCTCTGTAGTTCGAAACTAGTAGAGCTTTTCTCACTATATTCACATGAGTAACCCGCGTTTTTACTTAATTACGTAGTAACTATTAAGTAATCTGTGCTTCGGGGATAAAAAGCGTGATGTTATGTTATTTATAATCGAGTACCTACTGTAATAAAGTATTATACTATTTATTACATCTGCAGACATACCTCATACACCTCGAACTGCCCCACTTTCCCTTTGCCCACAATATCTACAGCTAATACTCGTGTCGTGCCAAAGTGCGGGCTCGCGTACTTCGTCAACTCCTCATCTTGCGGCTCTATTGGGAACTGGAAGTAATTAATGATCAAAATTTAGTACGGTTGCTGCCTCCCGCTATGTGGACCGACGACATCGTCAGAGTTGCGGGGAGCCAGTGGATGCAATCTTATAAATAAATAAATAAAAAAAAATAAAAAAGCTTTATTTCTTTCTTACTTCAAAAATTTACAAGGTATATGCTTATTTACTAGGTATGCTAATCAACTTTTGAACTTAACGTTAACGAAAACTAAAAATATAAAACATATAATATTTCTTAACTTAACTATCTTAGTAAGAACCCCTCGTTCTCGAAGGTGAAGGCCTCCTCTACAGATTTCCAACTATCCCTGTCTTTTGCTATTTCCATCCACTGTTGACGGGAGCCAGTGGAGATAAATCTTATAGTATTACCTCTATATAAAGCGGAAGAGCTTGTTTTTTTGTTTGTTTGAACGCGCTAATCCCCGTAACTACAAGTCTGATTTGAATAATTCTTTTTGTGTTGGATAGCGCATTTATCGAGGATGGCTATAGGCTATAAAACATCACGCTACGACCAATAGGAGCTGAGCAGAGCGTGTGAAACCTAAGGAAGTAGCTAGTGCTTTTATACTATTGAAGACTTTTTTGATGACGGTATAATTTCTAAATAATAATTCATAATACCAATACTAATTTTGTTAACTATACTGCAATTTTAATATATGTATAATTTGTTAACTAATAATAATAATTGTTTTTTTGTTCGTATAAATTATATCAAAATGCTAGTATTGATTTTGTAATGTACTGTGATTCTGAAAAGCCAGTTTGTATTTTTTTGTATTTAAATTATATATTTCCTTGCTGTGCCTGACACTAGACAGGTGGACCCTGCAGGTTGCCCCACACTAGCATTTCCTCCGGTGTCGTGTGTGCGTTTACAAACATAAAGTTCACATACACATCACACTCAGATCCGGAACAACCTGTCGATCTCACAAAGAGTTGTTCTGTGCGGGAATCGAACCCGCAACACGTTGCACGGCAGCCAGTTGCCCAGCCACAGCGCCAACCGTGCAGTCATTACATAAAAATTTTATTAAAATGCATGATATTAAAAAGTAAGTTTAAGATACTCACTGGAGCACATCGTGCAAGATACTCGTACAGCATAGTATGAGCCTTCTGGACCTTCTGTTGGAACCTGACGGACTTCTGTAGTAGCGCACTGCATTCGTAGCAGAGCCATTGTGGTAGACCATCGGACTCCGTTACCTAGGCAACAGTCAATAACAAAGTTAAAATTTAGGTGCAGCAGAGCCATGCTTCGGCACTGCTGAACCAGCTCGACCGGATTGATACCACCAACAAGCAGAAAACCATAGTGAAACCATATTTGCGTTGTGATTCGTCATGTGAGTGAGGTTACCGGAGACCAATTACAATTACCCAATATCCTCAATCAGCGAATCCCCAATAATCTTTAAATTCCTAATCCCCAAAAGGCAGATAACGCACTTGTAACGCCTCTGGTGTTCCAGGTGTCTATGGGCGACGTCGATTGGTTACCATCAGGTGATCCATCTGCTTGTTTACCGGCTTATACCGTAAAAAAATATTTAATTTAATTTGCGCACAACTAAAGTGAGACACACTTTTTTTCATATTTGATGGGGGACGAATTTTACTTTGCTACTATTTATTTATGCTGATTTTTTACTGTTTTAGAAAAACAAGAATATCAGATGTTAATTTTATTCCTATTTTATATTATACTAGCTGATGCTGGCGACTTTGTATGTGTTTTTCTAATATAAAAGTAACCTATGTTACTTCTTAGTACATTGTCCCAAGTCCCAGCAAAATAAGTCTAGCCATTTCAGAGATTTACCAGTACAAACAGACAGACAAAAATTGTAAAAAGTGTTATTTTGGTATATGTATCACTAGAGACCCGTCCCGGCTTCGCACGGGTGAAATATGCATGTATCATACATATAAACCTTCCTTAAGAATCACTCTATTTATTAAAAAAAACCGCATCAAAATCCATTGCCTAGTTTTAAAGATCTAAAGTGTGGGAGAGCCATGCTTCGGCACAAATGGGCCGGCTTGACCGGAGTGATACCACGGCCTCACAGAAAACCGACGTGAAGCAACACTTGAATTGTGTTTTGTCGTGTGAGTGAGGTTACTGGAGGCCCAATTACCCTTCCCTTCCCCAATCTCCCCAATCCCTGAGTCCCCAACGATCCTCAAACTCCTGATCCTCAAAATGCTGGTACTGTACTTGTAACGCCTCTGGTGTTCTAGGTGTCCATGGGCGACGCCGAATGCTTACCATCAGGTGATCCATCTGCTCGTTTATCAGCTTATGCCATAAAAAAAATCTAAGCATGCATAGGGACAGACAGACAGTGGATAGTGACTTTGTTTTATACACATAACATCACGCCTATTATCCCCGAAGGGGTAGGCAGAGGTGCACACAGAAGTAACACCCACTTTTCACTATTTATGTTATGTGTCCCATGTAATAGGGGGTGAGCCTATTGCCATATACCGGGCACAATTCCAGACTCTGTGCTACTACTGAGATTTTTTTTAAAACCCAGTAATACTTTGCCCAACCCGGGAATCGAACCCGAGACCCCTTGCCCAGCAGTCGCACTTGCGACCACTCGGCCAACGAGGCAGACATATCACTACATGTTTTATACTATGTAGTGATATGTATTTATCAAAGAGACAAATTTTATTTATAACAATTGTTAACACAATAAATGCCATGGGGGCGACCAATGCTAGCGGAGGATTTGCCTTCAACAGTTTGCTATCGGCAGCCAAATCCTTAACCCGTTGAAAATTGTTGAAAATCATCCCCTAAATATGTTTATACAAAAGTAGTCTCTAAACATTGGAAATAAGGTCTATAACGTAGTTAGTGGAGAGCAGTAACCAGTGACAGCTTGCAGATATACGGGTTAAGTACCATAGGTTGATACAAATTACGTTTTGTATTCAAATTTATCTGATACATAGTAGCTAATGAGACATTATGAAACTGGCCTTGATTAAATTAAAATTATGGCGCCCTGCCCATTAATAAGAGTCCTGTTGCGTCTTGAAACTGGTAGATGTTCTCAATAGTCCAGACAGTTGTTGTACTACGAAAAGAAGCAATAATCGCTACTTAACCTGTTTGGGTAACCAAAGCTAACAAAAGTAAGTTTTTTAGAAGGTATTTCAGTGAGATACTCAAAGAATACCCATTTGGTAACTCAAATAACAATTATATTGACAAGAAACAACAATTTGGCTGAAAAATTCCACATATCGGTAAAAATACAGGCTATTGTTAAAACCATAACAATGTGTGATTTACTTCGAAAAATCGTGTTAAACGGCTTTGAAATGCCAAGATATGCCTGTGGCAGTGTAAAACAAGTTCTGTTTAGTGCTGTAATAAGGCAATACTCACGTTCAATCCAGCTAAATCCTTAAAAAGCTGTTTGAAAGCCACGGCGTTATTCATACGCTTATCAGTGGTTAAACAACACCTACAGATAGTTTTTGGCGGTTCAAAAACAATTTTAACATCATACTGGTCGTCTAGACTCAGTGTTTCCATTTTAATTTAATTATTCTAGGGTTTAAATTGAATAATAAAGCTAAAGGAGACAAGCAAACAATTTTGCTGCCTGACATATAAACAATATGGCGTCTCGTTTGACGCTTTAACGGTGACAGAAAAGCTTTTTTTTACGTTTAGTTTGTTGCATTTACAGTTTATTTTTTAAGATAATAATATTATTTGTTTCGAATCTTGAACATATAAAAAACATACATTTTCCTAAGCAAACTAGCCAAATAAACAGATTAATTATTAAAGAATAGGCATAAAGATATTTCACAAAAATTGCGATTGCTGTTACTAGACTAGCCTTGACCAAAGATCCCTTTTTTTTAGGGTGAAAATCATCGAATGACTGACTTCTCCCGCCTGGGGAAGGTCCCTAGGAGCTGACAATGACACTATGGTGCCAACAGCTAAAAGCAATTTATAGACGCTCTCTGATTATACAGAGCCTGTTTTGCGGGAAATAATGTTAATGGTGCCTTAAGTTTCACTCTATAATGCCGAGTAAAATAATATCCAGCAAAGTCAAAGTTCGAATTGCTGTAATGCAGCTTGTATAGACACCAACGCTTATTTAGGGTAGTGAATCATAAGTGTGGCAGAAGAAGCTTGGAAGCAGGATTAATCCGGTGGAAATGAGAGCCCTGAGAAGTATGCGCGTGGAGTAAAATTGAGAGATCGAGTGAAAATAGTGTTATTAAAGAAAAGTGTGGATTGAAAGACGATGTAGTGAGTGACAAGGATTGAAAAGGGAATGTTACGCAGGTTTGGACATGTAGAAAGGATGGATGAAAGTAGAGTAACATCATCAACAGCCTATAAATGCCCACTGCTGAGCAAAGCCTCTTCTCACACGGAAAGGTTAGAGCGTTAATCACCACGCTTGCTCAATGCGGGTTGGCGATTTCAAACTTATAATTAGAAATTATAAGTCCAGGTTTCCTCACGATGTTTTTCCTTCACCGTTTGTCAGTGGTGTCTAAATAATCTTAGAAAGTACATATAACTCGGAAAAAGTCACATTGGTACTTGCCGTTGGTAGGTTTCGAACCCGCACCCTCATGCATGAGAAGCGAGCGTCTTAAGCCTCCAGGCCACCACGACACTACATTACGAAAGTAGAGTAACGAAAGAAGTATATGAAACGGATATGAATGGGGCCGTCGTCGGTAGAGGGCGCCTTAGACGGACCTATAGTGACCAGATTGGCGATATAATAAAGAAGGGCCAAATTAAAAGTACCCTTAACCGACGAGCATGCATGAAAAGATTGGCGACTGTTGATGAAGCGAAAGAGGTGTATAGGAATCGTAGTAATTGGCGTTCCATAGTCTCTGTCTACCCTCATGGGAGACAGGCGTGAAGTTATGTATGTTTTGCCTGAGGAGATTATGAAACACCCTCATAGATGAGGCCTATGTGCGAGCTCTTGACGCTGATGATGGGGAGCCTTAAGCTTACAACCCAGACATAACACGTATATTTCGCAAAAAAAAACTTCTTAAAAAGCCGGTATCGGACTAGTACTTAACTCCTTTAGTGTTATCCATATTAATGGGCAGCGCGGATCGCTAACCATCAGTTGATGCGTCTGCTAGTTTGCTGACCCATCCATGAAACACTACCCTGATGACATTGGGTCAAAAATCAAGGTAAATAAATAAAACAGACAAATAGCTTCACATCAAAATATTTATATTTACAATAAATATACCATTTCAAATAAAAGTAACAGTGATAAATGTACCCACTTAATAAACTATGACTGAATTTTCAATAATAGAACAGCTAAGATTAAACTAAATAATTCATTAGCAGAATAACAACTGAAATTAAAAAAAAAACTGATCATAGTCCAAAATCTTTAACAGCCTAAAAATGAAAAAAAAAAGAAAGAAAATCCGTTTTATTATATTATGCCACGACACACATGTAGACAACAATGCAAGAATACAAAAGGTCATGGTGCGTGTCAATCAGTCTCAATCCAAAGATTGAGATTGATTTTTACCAGAAACTCCAAATTCCCTACAAAATGTCAATAATATTCAGTTTTACAATACTAATCTCCTTTTTTATTATTTCTGTTAATGTGATAAAATCGGTTCCTCAATGTAACAAACACGCGACGGCGACTTCTCGCGTCTGGCGCTAGTGAGGATCATGATGCGGAGCGATGCCGTCTCCTCCTTTTGTGAAGCAGTCATGCTAGCTAAGGAGGAGGGGCGTATAAGTCTGTCTGTCAGTGGTCTGATGGCTCTTTGAGGCGCGTGGAACGCTATGCGCCGTACGCTCGGATCTGGTTTAGAGGCTTTAGTACGATTTTGTGTTACGTTTAAAGTATTCGAAATGAGACCACGTTGGCACTCTGATTCATTTGAGCCGGCCAATCAAAGTGCCGAACGGTCCGGCGGAGAGCTACCCGCGTTTGCCGTCCGCATGCCCGCTTACGGTGGCCGGATATCATCTCGCGATCCCCGACTAACTCAGTTCTTAGCAATAGTTTTTGGAATAAAGTCGTTACCAAGGATTAGTCTCAAGTAATCATTAAATGTTTATGAGTACGCCAGTAAGCCGTTAAACATTTTTTTTGGAAAAATGACACTATTACTGAAAAATCAAGTCACTTACGCCTGAATACTGAAAAGCTACTCAATTTTGATTGTACTTAAATATCGTGCCATCTCTGTCATTATACAAAGAGTTTGTAGAGACAGAACTATATTTATTTAAAATTGAGTAGCGATCGAGTATTTCAGCGTTTGACAACTAAACGATAAATTAATAATAATATGTATTTATTTATTTATTTACATTATATATAATATAACATTTATTTATTGAAAAACTGTGTACATAACACATGGACTTCAAAACAACAGTCAACATAAAATAAATATTCTGGATGGGTAGTTAAAAAAATCTTGGCAACAATTATTTATGTACTACCCTCCTTTTGATTGTGTTGGAATATGGACTGTATTGCTTGTGGAATACCGTTGGTAATCAAATAACCAAGCGCTATTTTAATACATTTTAAATTTCAGATAAATTACTATTGTTTTCAAGTCCATTTAATCTTTTAAATCATGAGGAGTTTTTGCTAACATTTTAAGTTTTCGACAAAATACATTATCAAAAAAAATATGTCGGCAATACTTTAGTAGAAAAAAACTATATAATTTTAATAAAAATATTGCACAAAACGTATTCACTTTTTAAAGCTTAATTTACAAGAAGCAATTATTATCCCGAAGGGGTAGGCAGAGGTGCACATTATGCCACTGTACAATGTAATACCCACTTTTCACTATTTATGTTACGAGTCCCATGTAATAGGGGGTGAGCCTATTGCCATATACCGGGCACAATTCCAGACTTCGTGCTACTACTGAGAATTTTTTAAAACCCAGTAATACTTTGCCCGACCCGGGAATCGAAGCTGATGAGGAACTCGATTAGTTTCAAGCCATGCTAGAGGCTCATATTCGAAGAATACTGCTCATGAATATGAGTCTCTAGTTCCTCGTCAAAAGGTTATGTGAGTAAGACGAAAAAACAATATTTAATATTTGCATGTCTAACGAAAGGTATATTACAAACTAGAAGATTTGTAATTAGATTACAAGGTCTTATTTTTAGTGTATGAGTCCCATGTAACAGAAAATCTATACATTATTGAGAAACATGACATCTAAACGACGAAAATAACTAAAATCGCGGGTTACTCATCGTGAATATACCGAGAAAAGCTCTACTGGTGAGCTGCGCGACGTCGCCGCGCGCACGCTGCTCATGAGGAAGAACCCCTCTGTGGTTCGAAACTAGTAGAGCTTTTTTAATTTAGTATGTCTCACAATAGTTATAGGTATTACAAAAATCTAAAGGACCGGACAGTTGATGAAGCGAAAGAGGTATGTAAGAATCATAACAATGGGCTTGTGAGCACCTCTCGTTCTTCATTTGAGGTTCAATATCTGACAGCTGCTGTGATTGGACAAAAAACCACTTCTACAGCAAAAAAAGGTTAGCCCACATTAGCGTTCTAGTCTCTGCCTACTTGCATGGAAGATACGCATGGCCTTATGTATGTAAAACCTAATAATGTTTTTACCATACTGAGACATTGACACCGAAACTATAATCGGATTTATGCAAAATACCAAGAGTAATCTTACTTAATATTTTTGAAGGAAAGTTTATATTATGCGTAAATTAGGAGTAAAATTAGAATACAGTAGCAAAATATACAGCATCTACAATAATTACAAAATTAATTGAAATTCCTCATAATTTTAAAAGTTACTAACATTAATATTACTGACCCCAAATAGATAACAATTATTTAATATGGCAACATTGGGTTCTCCACCTTTCATTCTTACATTTATTCAGTTTGTTGATGATCGTCTTGGCGAACGCACGTACAGATAGTATTAAACCACAATTTTGATACTGTATAAATGCGAAGGAAATTATATGACTTTTATGTGTAAATTACTAAATTACAATGGAACAATTTAATAGTATGATTTATCAATTTACTACAGTATTCCTGCGTTATTTCACTCGCTGCTCGGATCCTATTGATCGTAGCGTCATGTTTCATAACCTATAGTATTCCTTAGTAATTAATGGACTATACAATACAAAAATAATTATTAAATTCGAACCTAGTTACCAAAATCAATTTGTACCAACAAAATTCTCATTATTAGAATATTTTTTGTGTCTGAAAGTAGTTATGAAGCTGGAGAGTGATATACTGCTACTTGTTTCCTTTGCCCACACGGGTGAAGCCGTGGGGAATAGCTAGCATTCAATAGTATTTATGTTAAGCACCAAAAAAACATATAACTGTTTGAGCCGAATCACATTAGAGTAACGACTGATTCTGTCTTCCTATCATCGCCAAACCAGTCAACATCAGTCTTTTCTACCAAAACCGCAATGTTGCCATACACAATATATTACAAATCTACCAATAAAGGAAACATTTAATAAGAAAAATCTATGAAATTGTTATAAAGACCTTTTTTAACATTAAAAATCCCATTTCCTAATATTTTATGCCTTGTTAACTTATCATATTTATATTTCCAAGTAACTTCTTGAATAAGAGATGAAAAATCGCTCTTCTACTTTGGTTTTAAGAATTATTTTCGAATGATTGTTGATTCTTGAGTTACATAATGCAGATTTACACAACATCAAAATAGATTTATTTTACAAACAATTATCTATTCTATTATAACGTTTTTAAAATACAATTTTGGGATGACAAAAGCCTGTAAGATGTTTTTAGAGAAACCTTTTTTTATGACAATCATGTGAATTGCAATGAATGAATGAAATAGCATTAGAACCCTATTCCAATTAGACACCATAGTCACCATCCCTACTCTTCCCGCGGGTGTCGTATACCCGATAAGGAGACTACACATTTGACTGAGACCAGGCAGCAGTGCTCTTTGATAAACCTGAACTTTTTACACAGCGACCTCCAACCCGCCTGCCTGCGGAGATTATGACAAACCCTCTATGTAGAGGAGACTTATAGTGCCATCCGCTGTTGACGTGAAACATCCTCTATAGAACTGTACACGTGTTGGTGGTTGCGTACCCTGGTCCCAAGACCATGGTGTCTTCATAGAAAAAAGGCTCTTTAAGCTTATCCAATAAGATCCCAATTAGATTTAAAATTTAATTTTTAAATGGCGTCAGACGGTCGATATCTTTTGTGGGACATTGTTACAGAGAAGTAGAACCACGAAACCATTTTTTTATCAAAATTGACACTAGTATAGTATCCTGTGTCGTGTGTACGTTCACAAACACTTCCACATACACATCACACACAGACACGGAAGTACTATTTACGGATCACACAAAGAGTATAACAAGAAAATAATTGATAATTACGACTGATTTGATACTTTGAGAGCAAATACTGTAAAGAAAATGTACAGATAAAGTGTCTTGCCATAGAAACTCTTTGCATCTTACTTAATTCGTTCCCATACCAAATATCTACCGCCCGACGCAGTTTTAATATAGAAAAACTCTAAGAACAAGAAATATTTTGCAAAAAATTTGGTCCTAACTAACAATATCAAGAAATCCACTTAAGGGACCGAAATAAATCGCTTTTCAATCGCAAATTTCTTTAACACATATTTACAACGGCTTGCTATCTCCCACTCCAGTTTTAAAAACGGGACACCTAATTTCATTACACGCTGCCCAAAACCTGCACTGCACAAAACCATTTCACTATCGAAATATGCGAAAATTTCACTCCGAATCACTCTCCGTTTCTCCCGACTCCGAATCGGAGCTAGACACCGGTTCGCACTTAATGAACTCAATCTCCGCTCTAGCCTTCCTTGGTCTCCCTCTCTTTTTAACTGGGACTTCTTTCTCATCTCCCATAACCGTCTTGACCATTTGGGATATTCTCTTTAGATGCTGTTGTTCATGTCTCTGCAGGTGATTATTCAAGTATTTTTTTAGCTTAAATTTCTTGCCACATTGCTCGCAAGAATGTGGATACTCTGTCTCATCAATTTCCAAGTGCACCGCGTTGTTGTGTCTGCGTAAATAATGGGCATGTGCAAACTCCTTATTGCATTTTTCGCAACGCATTTTCGGTTTAGAAGGGTGCACAATTTTCTTGTGCTTTTTTAAACGAATCGCGGAATGGAAAAACTTGTCACATATATCACATTTAACCTTCGAATCCAACGAGGAATGTACTTGCATATGCTCCTTAAGATACTGGTCATTTTTAAACTCTTTCAGACATTCTGGACAAGTGACTTTGGACTCTAAAGGAGGATGGATATTCAATACATGACGTTTCATATGATGTCGGGACTTAAAGGTCATATTGCAGAAAACGCAGGGATGTCGTTGTACAGGAGTATGTTGAAAATGGAGGTGTCGGTTAAGATTTAAGCTGTTTTTGTAAAGTTTGTGGCAGAGGTGGCATTTGTATTTTTCTTTGTCTGTTCTGTGGCAAGCTTCGATGTGGTATTTGAGTTTGTAAGGTACTGAAAACTCTTTGCCGCATTCGTTGCACTTTATCTCGGGCAGGGTGGTCGGGTGGATCCTTTTTACGTGCATATGTAAAGCCCTTCTTGTCCTGAATTCTTGGAGACAGAACTGGCAGTAGCACTTTTCCAGTTCAGAGTAATGTTTGTTCATTCGATGCATATATAAATAGTGTTTATTCTTAAATGTTTTGTCACAAATATCGCAGATAACTGCGGATTCTTCGGAAGAATGCACTCTTGTAGTATGTAGGTAAAGATTTTGGTAATTTTTGAATTCCTTATTGCATTTATTGCAGATATATCGTTTGATGCGTTTAGGGAACATGACTGGTTTCCAAGTAGTTAGTACCGATTCGTACATTTCTCTTTGTTCCTCTGTCAGAGCATCACTCGTTACACTTATAAACTTCATGACCGGTTGAGGATGAGGAGGAGCCTCTACTTTGACTGCTTCCATTTTTGTACCTGGAAAAGATATGAATATTGAGTTAGACACATAACATAAAATCACGCCTTTTATCCCCGAAACTAGAGTTGCACATCACGGCATTTAATGCTGTACAACGTAACACCCACTTTTCACTATTTATGTTATGAGTCCCATGTGACTGCCTCATTGGCCGAGTGGTCGCAAGTGCGCCTGCTGGGCAAGGGGTTTCGGGTTCGATCCCCGGGTCGGGCAAAGTATTACTGGGTTTTTCAAAAAATTCCCAGTAGTAGCACGGAGTCTGGAATTGTGCCTGGTATATGGCAATAGGCTCACCCCCTATTACATGGGACTCATAACATAAATAGTGAAAAGTGGGTGTTACATTGTAAGTACAGTGGCATTAATGTACACCTCTGCCTACCCCTTCGGGGATATAAGGCGTGATGTTATGTATGTATGTATGTCCCATGTGAGGGTAAGCTCCGTGCTACTACTGAGAATTTATTCAAAACCTTGTAGTATTTTGCTCTTGATATTGAGTTAGACTATATTTTTATAATAACTATCGTAAGCCATATTGAATTAACTAAAAATGACGGGACTCTCACGTGAATATACTGGCAAAAGCTCTACTAGTTTCGAGTCACAGAGGGACTGCTTCCTCATGAGCAGAGCGAACGTGGCGATGCGGACGTGGCGGACGTGGCGATAATAATAATAAAAGTTTTTAAAGAGATCAAGATCAAATCAACTGAAGATCTATGGGGACTATCAAAAGTAAAAGTTTGCAAATCACTTATTCAAACTATAGCGCCATACTTGGCTGTGATTTTCAATAAAAGTATAGATGACGGTGTTTTCCCTGACCTAATGAAATATAGTAAAGTTATCCCACTATTTAAAAGTGGTGACACTAAAGAACCAAACAATTATAGGCCAGTATCTGTTTTGCCGGTTCTCAGCAAAGTATTTGAAAAGTTAATGCTGTCTCAGATGCTTCATCATTTTAATAAACATTCTATCTTTCACCAACAACAATACGGTTTTACTAAAGGTCGTTGTACAACTGACGCCGGTGTCACTTTAATGAAAGAAATATTTGGTGCTTGGGAGGAAGCACAAGATGCTATTGGTATCTTTTGTGACCTCTCACAAGCGTTCGATTGCGTTGACCACGAGACACTTTTGCTGAAATTAGATCACTACGGGATCAGAAGCACCGCACTGTCTAATAAAGTCTTATTTAGAAGATAGGCAATTAAAGGTTCATGTTAACGGTATTGACTCGCAGGGCTCTACGATGAATATGGGCGTTCCACAGGGTTCAATATTGGGTCCCTTTCTCTTTTTAGTCTATATAAATGATTTGCCATTTATATTCAAGAATGAACCAAGAATGGTGCTTTTTGCAGATGATACCTCATTAATTTTTAAAATAGATCGACGCACGGTGGGGCATTTATTCAAATTAGGCGGCCAAAATTATTTTCTTTGTTTTATGTATTCTAAACAGTTTATTATTATTTTATTTTAATTACAAAAGCTTTTGTTGAACATATATTCAAGTAAAACACATTTGTTAATGAGAAAATTACGGTTTATTGAAAAAAAAAGTACACAGCTTTTTATTTTGCAATGAGGAGTCTCACGTGTCTTCACCAGATTTTTAATTCATTCGCATTTTAATATATTTTACTGTCAGGCTCTTCTGCGGCCGTTTCCTCATCAGAGGAATTCTCTTCAACCGTGTGGGCCTCAGCAGGCATAAGCATTTGTATTGCTTCTTCACTATGTGGCATAGACCTTTTTTTAGGTTTTGGTCTTATGCTAGATATCAAGGGATCTGAGCTGAGCAATAATCTGTTCATGACATCTAAATTGCATTGCTCTCTAGAAAATTTTCTAGCGTAATCTTGACGGTACAGTCGAATATGCTTATTACGCGCCTCTGCTGCTTCTTCTGATAGTAAACCAATAGGCAAAAGTGCATTTTCCATGACAGTTGCGCCGTGTATTAGTATTTTATGCATTGTGGGAGTCATCGGATGCCAGGGATATAAATCAATGTACGTCTTCGCAGTCTCATACCCATATAGAGCAAACTTTTTTAAATCAACTTTATAAGAGCTAGATATTAGAGTTTTGTTCCTGCATTTTGTTAAAAAGGTATCTACGAGTTACTACTCGCATCCCTGAAGTACCCCCACCTTCTGCAACAAAAGGAGAACTCGTTTAAACAAAAAATATAATAAATGGCAAATTCGATGAATTTCTACTCTATCTTTCATTGAACTTGAAACCTTTGTTTTCACGGGAGATCACGGCCAATTTAATCGTTTTTAATAAGTTTAAATACCCTTTTTTATATTACAACTGACAAAACTGATGGGACGATCCCTGAAGTATAACAAAAACGTTTGAACTACAAAAAAATAAGAATTTAATACAAGAAACACAAGCATGTTTTTGTAATCTGTCTGTACTCAATATTTTTTTTAACATTGGCTTAAAACGTATTAATATGTATGTACTCTTACCCGTTATACTTGAATCCATCATAATTTTTTTCACAACACACTCCAAAATAACAATATTCACTTTTAAAATAGTAGTTTTGCAAGAAATGTCTAAAAGCAATATGTACACTTAGAGCGACGATCAAGTTTAGACTGGCACACCTAGACGCGCGCTCCGAGTGGGACCGCGGGTTGGGTCGCCCATTGTTCTACGGGTTTTTACCAGTCTCAGGTAGTCGTTTTTTTTTACCTGAGACAAATTTTAAGAATTGTATTTTTGGCCGCCTAAATAGTAGAATTGCCCCTCCGTGCGACGTGCTAATAATCTTGACGACGTAAACAGTTCCATTCTTCGAGTGCAAAACTGGTTCACCATTAATAATCTAGCGCTTAATGAGAAAAAAACAAAATGTATTAAATTTAGTTTACCAAACGTCCGAAGTAATGATTGTGATGTTGTTTTAAACGGCTAAAAGTTAGAATTTGTCGACGAAACGGTATTTTTAGGCATTACATTAGACAATAGACTACAATGGGGCCCGCATATAAAGGCGCTTTCGGGGAGATTAAGCTCAGCTGCTTTTGCAGTTAGACAGATTAGACAGATTACGGACGTGGATACGGCAAGACTTGTCTATTTTAGTTACTTTCACAGCATTATGTCGCACGGCATTTTGTTGTGGGGTCGAGCTGCAGAAATAGAATCAATTTTTATTCTTCAAAAGCGGGCTATCCGAGCAATATATAACTTACGCCGTTGCGAATCGCTAAGAGAATTGTTTAAAACGATAAATATCTTAACGGTGCCCTGTCAATACATATATGAAAATATAATGTATGTAAGAAAGAATAGGCAATTGTTCGAAAAAAGAAGCGATAGACACAATCTTAAAACTAGAGGCAAGAATAAGTTAGCTGTACTGCAATTCAGACTGTCCAAGGTACAGAAATCCTTTATGGGGTTAGGTATTAAATGCTATAATAAAATACCAAATAGCATACTAGATCTCAATGAAAGTAAATTTAAAACATATATTAAGCGCGAATTATGTAAACAAGCTTACTACAGGGTGATTGATTATCTTGAGGATAGGAATGCTTGGCAGCGTGTTGGTTCGGCTCCACTGGACAATACTCAAATGTAGTCAGTACCTAGTTCAGATTACGATAATAGGCAATTTAATACTTTGATTCCAATGAAGGCAATCTATTTTTCTTGTGGCATCGAGCATTTCTTTCTTTATTTAAACAAGAGTTTATTTTTTTTTTTCTTGTATAGAAGCACTATTTTATATGGATTGTCAGTATACATATGTGAGGACCATGTCAGACTTAAGATATTTGTTTTGTTTTGGTTTTGTTTATTTTTTTCTATTTTAGTATGTTCTGTTATTTGTATGTTGCGTCAGGTATGTCTTTACATTATTCTCACATCTGTGTACAATATTGGAATATGTATCAGAGCAATGTAAAACAGACTTTTTTCAAAAGAGTAACGAATAGAGTTTCTTGCTCGTTCTTCTCCACTCGAATCGACATTTTGGAACGAGCGCCTAGCTTCACTGACGGACAGACTGACAGACTATTATATATCTCATATTTGTTGACGTTCAAAAGTACCAAATTAAGAATTAATTGAAATAAATGCTTTGACTTTGACTTTACCTTCTCCTCTTAGGAGGTTTTAAAGTCGAAGAAGGACTTAACGGGTTAACGAGGCTCCGTCTCGAAGTGCAGGAGTAGGAACGGGGTGGTTTTTATTAACCCTCTGCAACTGACGTGGTTAAATTGTTACAATTCAACTGAGGTGGTATAGTATACCAGACACCATTTCAACAGCAAATATTTTTGTAGAATTAAAGTATAGCGAGCACTATACAGTAAGGTACTCGCAGCAGTGATGCTCGTATTTGAAAAATGACGGTATAACACGTGATTTTGTATTTCGCGGTGTCTGTGGGACTACACGTCAGCCGCAGACGGTTAAGCAAGAGTTTGACACTCCCTCCCGCCTCACCCGAGCGGGAGATGTCATTCGATGATTTCCCACTTAAAAAAAGTGTACTCTCTAAAAACCGTATCAAAATCAGTACAGCGGATCAGGAGATAATGGCACACAAACATACATACATACAGATCAAACAGACCCTTTTTTGAAATCAGTTAAAGATTGGTGTTACGTTGTTCGGGCTGCCTACCTTGCCTGCCTTGAGGGATTAAAATACAAGATGTTAAATTGGAGGAAAACGATACATAACATAAGATAATATCATGCCTTTTTACCCCCGAAGGGGTAGGCAGAGGTGCACGTTTCGGCACTAAATGCCAGTGTACAATGTAATACCCACTTTTCACTATCTATGTATGTAATGAGTCCCATGTAATAGGGGGTGAACCTATTGCCATATACCGGCACATTTCCAAACTACGTGCTACTACTGTCATTTTTTTTAAAAACCCAGTAATACTTTGCCCGACCCGGGAATCGAACCCCGGTAGTCGCACTTGCGACCACTCGGCCAACGAGGGAAAACGATACAGTAATAAAAAAATACCGAAAAGATCTTTGTATTTCATTTACGGCGTAATTCCCATAGGATATGAGAATCAAACTTAGACATTCTACGAGTATAAAATTAGATATTCTACGCGGATGAAGCCGCGGGCGGAAACTGGTTAAATATGAATGGGATACTTTTGCCCGTGGTTTTGCTTGCTAAAGTAGATTACCCGCGTATAAAATGTAGTATAATATGGTAGGTAGATTATTTTAAAACATTACACACGTATTTTTTATTTTCTTACAGAAACAAATACTTTCGATAATATATTGATTTGAAATATTGTGTGACGTCACTTCTAGGTACCTACGTTTTATACGTAGAAATGACGTTTAAGCACTCAATGACGTAGCTTGCTCCCACTCCTAAACTTTGATTCGTATTATTTAGGTAGCTATTGTGTTCTAATGCGACAAATTAAAAAAACTGCGTTTAAAAAACCGACTTCAAAAAAACCAAAAACTAATAACAAACAAAAAGTCAAAACTAAAAAGCAAAAAATAACTATGATTAGTACTGATAGATTACCCACCCACTGATAGGTAAGAAGTCGGTAAAAATACTTGTCTAGTTTTTTCATTACCTAACGGACGGACTGAATAGATTTTTAATTTTCATATCCCGTTATCATTCCTAATATAGTGGGAACTTCAATAAGGATACTAATTCAAAATGAATATTTGATCGAATAATCGTATGTACAAACATAGTTCGCGTGAATAGATTCATATATATTTTGGGGCAAATTTGCTCAACGCCATATAACATTATCGAAGGAACAATTTTGAATGTAATAGGATAAGCCGGTAAACGAGCAGACGGATCACCTGATGGTAAAGGCATCCAACAGGGCTGATACCGATACGGAGCCGCGGAAGACTTAACGGGTTGCCTGGGCTCCGGCTTGAAGTGCAGGAGTAGGAACGGGGTGATTTTTAGTCAGTAAGAGTCGTGACACTCCCTCTCGCCTCACCCAGGCGGGAGAAGTCATTCGATGATTTTTCTCCCCTCAAAAAAAGTGTTCCCGTAGTGTAAAAAGTGGTCTATGTGCTATTGCAGACTATAATCTGTTCCAAACATCTCGATCCCTTCAGTTGTTTAGACGTGAAAGAGCAACAAACACACACACACACATACATCTTAACAAACTATAATTCATCACACCTTTTATCCCCGAAGGGAAGTGCACATTCCGGCCTTTAGTATCACTGTACAATGTAACACCCACTTTTCTCTATTTATGTTATGAGTACCATGTAATGTGGGGGGAGCCTATTGCCATACACAATTTATTCTAGATTCGGTGGTACTACTTTTAAAAACCCAGTAATACTTTGCCCAGCCCGGTAATCAAACCCGAGACCCCATGTCCAGCAGTCACACTTGCGACGACACAGCCAATAAGGCAGTTATTACAATATTAGTTGTAGATATATTTTATTATTGCTTTCATAATATCTACGATACAGTAACTAGCGTACTTAGCCATGAATAATTTATTAAATTGACATTGTATTAACAGTAATCCAGCCTGTGATACAGGGCTTTCCTAGTACAGGCATCTAACTGTATAAGGTCTACATCGCTTATTAAGATAATATTTTGTATTTTGCTCATTTTATCATCAATAAAGATTATTTATTTATTTATTATTTATAATACGAATACTGCGCAGTTCACTTGAAAAAGTTGATTTATATTGCATCATATCTAAAGTTCTATGTATATTAATGGCCTCAAAATAGGGATGATGACAGGGTATGAAAATTAAAAATGTAATGTAATTAGTCCGTCAGTGAGGTAATGAAAAAATATTAAACACATATTTTTATATTTTGTTCTATGATAAAATGATACTTAGATATATAAATAAATCAAAGTTAAAGTTAAGTAATTTAAAAATATAATTACATTAAAATGTTATTTATGTTAAATGTATTGCATCATCTGAATTCAAAGGGCAGCATTGTTTTTCAGAGACAGTATCAATCCATTTAATTGTGTTACTTGCAACAACAGTTAGAAACCACTTGATACATGATACGTGACACATTCTTTAAAAGTCAAAAACAATGTAATTTAAGTAAGCGAACACATCACACGAATATTAATATAATTAATATTAAACTGTCAAACACCAAGCGGTCACCGGTGACCGCAACCTATTGTTCTATAATTGTG
The DNA here is from genome assembly GCA_038387885.1 of Spodoptera picta. NCBI lineage: Eukaryota > Metazoa > Arthropoda > Insecta > Lepidoptera > Noctuidae > Spodoptera > Spodoptera picta. The sequence continues at coordinate 489,610 of JAZHFQ010000252.1, read as the reverse complement.
TCTACAAAACCGGTACTCGACGAGTTAATATATCAATATTACGGTATTGATTCCTGGGTCAGGCAAAGTACTACTGGGTTTTTTTAAAACTTTGATTTTGTTTTTCTCAATGTAGTTGATAGGAAATGCTTTATCTAGCCTAGTTTTAAAATATAGACGTGTAAAACTACTCTTTACTATAAATATGACTGTCGATGAAGCAAAAGAAGTATGTAAGAATTATAGCAATTGGCGTTCCATAGTCTCTGCCAACCCCCATGGGATAAGCGCTCATCAATTACACTAGACTTTCTGTTACGAAAGCCGTGAGAGAAGCCGAAAACAGGACAAGATAGAGGGAAATAACACAGAGAGCAATGAAAACCTATCAGGGGCACGACCTTCAGAAATGGAGTGATCGAGAAGATGTGTAGTAAATAAAAAAGTGATTATTTATGTGAATAAGTTACACAATAACAATTTTACACATCAATCTTTAGTTCTAGATGAGGGCCAGCTACTACTACTACTTACATACGTATTAATAATGCTTTTAAGTATGTCAATATGTACTACTCAACAAATATTTTTTTTGTTTTATTCTTGTTTGAATCTAACTATAAAACTGCTAAACATACTTTTGAGCATACTTGCATCTATTTTGCATTGAGTGGCGACTGTTGGCGTCAACATTTCGTCCTATAACAACAGGATCGACCTACGCAACGCCGCGGGTGAAACACTAACTATAAATTCCATCCTTCATAAATTGTAATAAAAAGAAAAAAAAATACTTTTAATAATAATACGTCTCAACTTTTATACTTACGTTTAATTAGCTACGGTTGTAGTTTTTAATTTTATAAAACGTCACACGTCAGTAGTAGATAAAAACTGTCTATAATCACAAAAGAAAAATACACTAATCGAGAAAAATGGCTATGCCTTCAGGGCACATTCGTAGCAAAATGGCGATTAATCATATTTACACTGTTTTACACGAGCAAATAATAAACTAAAACACTCGATATACGCCAAAGTACTATAAATATACAATAAATACTATGAATTTCACTATTTTACGCTTAACTTGATCGAAAATCGGCTCCAACGATTTTTATGGGGAAACTCGATTTTGACATTACCTATGTGTCAAGGTAAAGAAACGTCATTTGGAATGTGCAATGCGGGTCTTATAGGAACGCGTTTTGTTATCCAGAATTTTGTTCATTAATTAATCATTACATTTAAATGGTTTTATTTCAGAATTTCTTTCGATATTCCATTTATTTGATATGTTATTGATTGTATAATAATTTTCCAATCAAATATTCGCTTAAAATAACTTCTTCATTGAGATAATAGATGGCGCTGTAATAAATTAATTAAACTTTCCCACTCGACAATGCAACATGATTTTCTTTAGCAGATTTCTACGGATATTACAGAAAAATAACGATACAAACGCATTCATAACAAAGTAAAAGTATTAATAAATATAATTAGCTCAAACATAAAACGGTAAATCATCCCACGTGATTAATTTGCGTGCGTAGACGAAGTTCTTAAAATAGTATCTTGAACTAGACTTGGACAAGCACATTGGCTAGTGTTTTAGAAGTGAAAACATTGAAAATGCGTGAAATTGTGCACTTGCAGGCGGGCCAGTGTGGCAACCAGATCGGCTCAAAGGTGGGGAATATACAAATCTTTATTATTCTCGATTTAAAATTGAAAATCTTGAGACTTAACATTTATCTATTTTTACGTTAACACTTGGACAGGCTAACGGTAGACAACAGTTATATTAAGAGATGATATTTCCCGTTCATTGAGTTTACAAAAGGCTAACACAGATGTATGTTGCAAACTAGCAAATGATTATTGCAGTTCATCAGTTTTCTTTGCTAAACGATAGAATTCGCGCGCAAAAATTTAAAATTGATGAATGGCGAAAACATTGTCTGCTGGAATAATGATTAAAAAAAATATATTTGAATTCACTATTATGTATTCAATCCTCATATTATTAAAGTCAAAGTCAAAATCATTTATTTCATTTAGACCAGAAAGGTATTTTTAACCGTCAAAAGAAAACAATTAAATATTAAAAATGTTAGACTCTCGAGTTAATCCTCTAGGCTATTTGATCGTTCCAAAGTCTAGATTCCTATGGAGAAGAATTTTCTTCCTATGAATAGGCGTTTGTTCAATCAGTGAGTTATCCTAGTTCATAGTCTTATTTATCTTAATAAATCTGTATTCTGTTTTATCGGACAGTCCACTGCTGCACTATGAGTCTCTGTATAAGAGGGTTTGTTACAATCTCTGCAGGCAGGCGGGTTGGAGGTCGCAGTATAAGAGGAGCAGGTTTATCAAAGCGCGCTGCTTTCATTCAGCCGTCACCGATTCTTACGATTGAAATCAGCAGTTTTATACCATTGACTGTATGGTAATTGGTCGATAATTATAGAAAGTAGGTACTTGATTAAACTTTCTATACTGTGATGGCGTTATATAGAGCGAGACAGCAGGCGATAGACAGATTCTATTTTACTCATGTATATGTTGACCTTAAGAGATTAAGAGATGCAACAACTTAATACCGGGTCTACACCCTAGGCCAAAGCCGTCTTAAACTCCCAGCCGTTTTTTTAAGGGGGAAAATCATCGAATGACTGCTCCTACGCCTATGACGCCTAGGTGAGGCGGGAGGGAGTGTCAGACTCTTACTGACTAAAAACCACCCCGTTCTTTCTCCTGCACTTCGAGCCGGAACCCCGGTAACCCGTTAGGTTCTCCGCGACAAACTCCCAGCCTAGTCTAACCCTAAGGCACTCAATAATTCGGTGCCCTTTGGGAATGTGTCCTTTTACGTTGCCCCATACTAGGATTTTCTCCCACGTCGTGTGTTCGTCACATGATAATATCCAGACCCGATACAACAATTTGTGGATCACATAAATATTTGCTCCGTGCGGCAATCGAAGCCACTACACGTTGCGGGGCAGTCGGTAGCCGCGCAACGGGTACCTGGTGTGTGTCCATTGTGGAAATTATCGGTACTTGGGGGCCCCTGAGGATGGGAACTCTGGGCACGGGCCCCGAGTGTATGGTAAAGATTACAGAACATTTAACTTTATATGTATAAGTTTATATGGTCTGTAGTAAAGACAGTATCTACTGCCCTTGGCAAACCAACAAACCCGAATATTATGTGTTTTTGTCTCTTCATGTATGTGTTCGCCACAGATCAAAGGTTGTTCGGCAAACAATTAGCGATGTATCGACTTGCTTACTGCACATCGATGTTTGGAACTTTGTTTGTTGTGTTTTCTAACAAACATCGAGTGTGTGGACGGGGCATATCGGGACTCCGGCTCAAAGCAGGAGTAGGAGAACCATGCTTCGGCACCCCTGGGCCGGCTCGACCGGAGTGATACCACCAACGAGCAGACAACAGATGTGAAGCAACGCTTGCGTTGTGTTTCGTCGTCAGAATGACGTTACTGGAGGCCCAATTACCACCCCTCTTCCCCAATTCTTGGATCTTAAACAATATAATTAAGTTGGTTTTTTTTTCGTTATCTCTGTAATAGTTTGGATTACTTTATTAGTTAGTATAAGTTTAATATGGTGTAAGTAGTCGCTAGATTTTATAATACGTTGTTATCGTATTGGGTCCTAAACCTGTAATGTTAACTTGAGTGTGTAATAATAAATAAATAAATAAACACAAATTCCTTATCAGACGGATCACCTGATGGTAAGCAATCGGCGTCGCCCATGGACACTCGAAACACCAAGGCGTTACAAGTGCGTTACCGGGAATTGGGAATTTGAGGATTGTGTGTGTTGGATTCGGGAGACTAGGTAGGGGTAACTGGGCCTCCGGTGGTTATTATGGTTTTCTGGTCGTTGGTGGTATCACTCCGGTCGAGCCGGCCCAGCAGTGCCGAAGCATGGCTCTCCCACACTTAAACATTATACAACAAAGATATGTTTCTTTCTTTGTTTGTTTTAATCATGTAGTGAAGTTCAAATAATAATATTTTGTAATTTCTTCCAGTTTTGGGAGATAATATCGGATGAGCACGGCATTGACCAGACCGGTTACTATAAGGGAGACAGCGACCTTCAGCTCGAGAGGATCCAAGTGTACTACAATGAGGCGGCTGACGGTATGTATTGTGGCTAGCAATTGCAACTATCTTCTTCTGTCAAAAGACGACGGGCAACCATGTATGGAAAAATATACCTTTTTATTTTGTTGACGGGGAACCTTCAAAAGGTTTGTAGGATTTTTACCTTACTAAAACCTCCCCGGTGGCTACCATCCGCACCTAAAGGAGGCACCGGGTCCTCTTAGTAGACCAACCCCGGAGCCCCCACGGTGCAACGCCTGTTACGGCACCTCCCTATGGAGACCTATGTGTCTACCTAAAGCTAAAGCCTCTCTGTTCAGTGCACGGCGGCACGTGACCACTGTGCCGCCATCATCTTTGAGGTGATTATGTGGGCGCCTAGATTCCCCACTTTATGGAAAAATATACCTACCGACAAATAACGACCAGACGTATGTCGTTAGCTCTTTTCATGACTATCATATTTTGTTATCATGGAGTATAGTCGCATTTCGAAATCTGTAGGTAAAATGAAATATGCTCTCGTAGACGGTAGGTATATCCTCTGCTCCGCGGATCCTAATGATCACTAGCGTGCATGGTTAAATTTATCAAGGAAGTGATATATAGTACGAACTAATTCACTTCCTGTGATAGAATTAACTATGCTAGATATGTAGGGCTCGTACACAAAACTGCGATGCGATGCGATCACGAATTTACAACGCAAAAAACTTACGATGACGCAATTGCTTGCGTTATGCGATTGTCGTGCGACATGAGCGACTCCTTCCTCAGGGTGACCATTCCTTCGACGATCCGTCAACCGATACTCAAACGTATTTTAAATCTCGAAAAGGCTAGGTCATGCACATGGATCGCCTAAAGAAGTGTTGCAGCTGTCCGTTAACGATGCCGATTGCTTACCATCAGGAGATACAGGAAAAAGATAAACGTTTACCAGATTATGCCATGAGGAAGATAAGATTTTGATGCGCGATGCGAACCAATTCGCAAGTTCTTGCGATGCGTAGAGGGAGCTCGCACATTTTTGCGTCGATGCGTACGACTCTTGTTTCAATTCGCACCAATAGTTGCGGAGATCAAAGTGTTCAGACAAACAGGCTAGCAATAAATTCAATTTCAAAAACTGCCTGCAATGATTCTTATGTCTCCTTACCAGGCAAGCGCTACGTGCCCCGTGCAGTCCTGGTGGACCTGGAGCCAGGGACCATGGACGCCATCAGGTCATCCACCTACGGCCAGCTGTTCCGACCTGATAACTACGTGTTTGGACAAAGCGGAGCCGGTGAGTCTTTGTTGACTTTTCAGTTGATCCACTGACTGGATAACCAGATGCCGTGGAACGTGTTGCGAATTCCATGATCCACGAAGCAACCCTTTTTTTTTAAAACGTTTCACCACACTAGCATTGTCTCCTGTATCGTGGGTACGTTTACAAACATACAAGTTCACATATACATGACACGCAGAGACCCGTAACAACAATTTGTGGATTACATACATAGTTGCTTCGTGCAGGAATCGAACCCGCAACACGTTGCGTGGCAGCCGCTTGCCCAGCCACCGCACTTACCGTGTTGTCAACCCCTTTGTGTTAAATTGTTGTTTCGGTCTGAGTGTCATCATCATCATCGTCATCAACAGCCTATAAGTGCCCACTGCTGACCAAAGATCTCTTCTCACACGGAGAAGGTTTGAACCGAACCCTGAGGACAACTCATTGACAAAGACTTCGTCCGAGAACAATGTCCTTAAGCTTTAATTACGGCACTTGTAACACCTCTAGTATTGTCTACATCTGCTTGTTGCCCGACATAAAAAGATAAAGATTTTTACCGACTTTACAAAAAGAAGGAGGTTCAATTGTACCTGTATGTATGTATACATGTTTTTGCGCGTTTATCTCATGATAGACAGAACCGATTTTGATGTGATTTTAGGAAAAGTGTTTCTTGCACTTAGATGTCAAAAAAGAGGGTTTTTAAGGTCGGTGTGGCGACAAAATTCATAAGTCAACGGATGACGTCATAAAATCCTACATCGCACATGCAAAAGTTTACATGCGAATTAACACGGATAGAAAATCCCAACGAACAACTGTTGGGCAGAAAGCCCGCCAGGCACGATCACCTCGCCTGGTCGGAGGATCCTCCTTTTCCGATCTTAGGGAACTATACTCTCTGTTCCCTAAAGTCGGTTTATTAATCCTTAAAAAAGCCGTCTTTTGTGACATTGGTTTTTATTTTAATGCATTTACTGGTTTATAGGTAATAACTGGGCGAAAGGACATTACACGGAAGGCGCTGAGCTGGTCGAGTCAGTTATGGATGTCGTGAGAAAAGAGGCAGAGCCCTGTGACTGTCTTCAAGGTATAACTAATCATTATTATCACACATGACATAACACCACGCAGTTGGCAGAGGTGCACATTACGGCACTTAATGCCACTGTACAATGTAACACCCACTTTTCACTATTTATGTTATGAGTCCCATGTAATAAGGGGTGAGCCTTTTGCCATTGTTGGATGTCGAGATGTTTCAAACTGGCTAGACACTTTGGCAATGCGAAGAGATGTAGCCTCGTTGTGCATTTTCTATCGCTTATACGACGGGGAGTGCTCTGAGGATATTGTTTGACCTGATACCTGCCGCATCTTTTCGCCATCGACCCTCATGACAGCATATGTATCCCCACTCATATAGATGGTTGGCAGGCCACAACTGTGCGCTTCTCACGTAGCTTCCTGCCTCGCACAGCAAAACTGTGGAATGATCTGTCGTGGGCGGTATTTCCGAACCGATACGACCTTCAAACTTTTAGTAAAGAGCGTATTCCTTTTTAAAAGGCCGGCAATGCACCTGTGGCTCCTCTGGTGTTGCGGGTGTCCATGGGCGGCGCTGATCGCTTACTATCAGGTGATACGTCAGCTCGTTTGCCTCCGATTCCATAAACAAAAAAAAATACTGCGTCCAATTCCAGTAGAGGGCGCCCTAGACAAAAGATTGGCGATATCTTAAAGAAGGGCCAAATTAAAAGTACCCTTAACCGACGAGCATGCATGAAAATATTGATAACTGTTGATGAACTGAAAGAGGTATGTAGGAATTATAGCAATTGGCGTTCCATAGTCTCTGCCTACATCTACAGGAGACAGTGAGGTTATGTATGTAGGTATGTAGTTTAATTTCATAATATTTCCTAAATGATAATAAACAAATTAGAAGTCTTTTGACATTTTTTTTGTATATACAAAGTGGAATTTTGTAATGACATCTGAAGGGGAAGTACTCTTAATACTTTAGATAGAAAATTTTACTCAAAGGAGACATTCCTTTATTTTTAATATAAAAACAAAACTGCATTCAAAGATTTTTAAAAATTAGCTTGCCTCGCACTGTGATCGAACCGACTAAAATCTATCAAAGTTTGCACTCAGAGGCCTTAGTACGGGTTTGTTTTACGTTTAAAGTAATCGTAACGAGTACGCGTTCGGTGCTGTGATTGGTTGCTTCATTGGCGCCGGCCAATCAGAGTGCCGAACGCATACTCGTTTCGAATACTTTAAACGTAAATCAAACTCGTACTAAGGCCTCTGTACTTTTATTTGCATCGATCGTTAATTTTTTTCCTTTCATTTACGAAGTGTGTTAGAGAGATTTCATCCTTATTGACCCTAACAATCCTTATCCACCCTATATATATATGTGTTTGATAGGCCGACGTTTGCCCACTATCTCGCCTGGTGGTGCACGATGACGGGGTCTACGATGGAGCACGTCGTCCCATAAGCAACCTATTCACTCGGGCCTTGAAGACATCCAGGTTTTTATTTAAACCCTGATTATCATTTCCTATGTATTTCTTTCCAGGTTTCCAGTTGACCCATTCATTGGGTGGTGGTACTGGTTCAGGTCTGGGCACGCTGCTTCTCAGCAAGCTGCGAGAGGAGTACCCTGACAGGATTGTCAATACTTTCAGCGTGATGCCGTCACCTAAAGTAAGGGTCCTTATTAAGCAGTACCTTTAGCTAAAAATAATCAAAATTAAGTATGGGAGAGCCATGCTTCGGCACGAATGGGTCGGCTCCACCGGAGTGATACCACGGCCGAGCAAAAAACCGACGTGAAGCAACACTTGCGTTGTGTTTCGTCGTGTGAGTGAGGTTACCGGAGGCCCAATTACCCCCCTCCCTAGTCCCCGTCTCCCGAATCCCCGAATCCTCCACAATCCTCAAATTCCCAATTCCCAAAAGGTTGGTAACGCACTTGTAACGCCTTGGTGTTTCGAGTATCCATGGGCGGCGCCGATTGCTTACCATCAGGTGATCCGTCTACTCGTTCACCGACTTACACACTAAAAAAAAAAAAATGGTTTATGGCACAAAAAAATTGAAATATGCGATATTTCCGAACCGGTGCGACCTTTAAACCTTCAAGAAAAGAGCCTTCTCTGGTGCTGCAGGTGTCTCATGGACACTTAAAGAAACTCTTTGAAACTGAAGACTTTCCTATAAGCCTTTTTTGAGGGGCAAAAACCATCCAACTAGGAGGGAGTGTCAGACTCTTACTGACTAGACACCACCCTGTTCCTACTCTTTCATAGAACCGGAGCCCCGGTAACCCATTAGGTCGTCCGCAGCTCCAGATTTCCTATAAGGCTGTGGTATCATTCCGGTCAACCGGACCCCTGATGCATGGCTCTTTCGACCAATACCAACGAATGACATTTATCATTCAAGATAGACATAGACAAGCGCTAAATGGCATTTGGCTACAGCTGCTGATACCGTTAATGATGATTTTAAATTCCAGGTGTCAGACACAGTCGTGGAACCTTACAATGCGACATTATCCGTCCACCAGTTGGTCGAGAACACAGACGAAACATTTTGCATCGACAATGAAGCTCTCTACGATATTTGCTTCCGGACTTTGAGGCTAGCATCGCCTACTTATGGAGATTTGAATCACCTTGTGTCGGTAAGTTTAAAAATAAATCTATAGGTACCTTGGCAAAAATGAGTTGGACGCGGTGACGGCTAGTACTAATATTGACTTGGAATCACCCACTACAGACTATATTCCATGAATAAACAATCATCCGAACATATTTTTTTTAAATCATCATCATCATTAAATGACTGCTCCCGCCTGGGTGAGGCGGAAGGGAGTGTCAGACTCTTACTGACTAAAAACCACCCCGTTCTTTTTCCGTTCTCTTGCACTTCGAGCTGGAGCCCCGGTAACCGTTTACTTTCTCCGCGACTACGTATCGGCATCAGCCCTATTGAGCCCCATTCGTGGTGGTCTGATGGCTCTATGAGGCTAGCTTGCTCGTCGTCCGCAGGCCCGTGCTTACGGTACCCGAGCATAGTACCTCTTCTTTTTAAACTCCATAAAAATAACAAATATCAATCATAACCAGTTGAGTCCTAGTGTACCAGCACTACCAGCATGCCACAGGTACGATACTAGCGACCTCAATTATTCCCAACTCTTTTTTGCCAAGCTGTACCTATCCTTACTATAATATTATAAATTGGAAAGTGAGTTTGTTTGTTTGTTTGTTCCGCTTTCACGCCGTAACTACTAAACCGATTGCTTTGAGTTTTTGCAGACGTAAAGTTAGAAGTCTGGATTAAATAATAGGGTACTTTTTATCCCGGAATAATTTGATATTCCCGAGGGAAAACAAAAGTATTGGTATAGATGGCGCTGTGTATATTGGTATATGTCACATAGGCTACTTTTTATCCTTTTGTGACGCGAGCGAAGCCGCGGGTAAAAGCTAGTATAATATAACTGAGATGTTCGAACTGACCTGGTGGTGCAAAATGATGCGGCCTTCGATGGAACACGTCTACATAAGCAACCTATTCACTCGAGACTTGTAGACTCTCACCCTACGAGAAATAGTCCGGCAGAGAATTCCTGTCTTTACCGGCTCAAATAATAAACTTGAGCGACTATCATGCTGATGGCGTCCCTTTAACACTTGACTTGACTTGACTTCACAGTTGGCGCGGTATCTGGGCAACCAGCTGCCGCGCAACGTGTCGTGGGTTCGATTCCCGCACGGAACAACTCTTTGTGTGATCCAAAAATAGTTGTTCCGGGTCTGTGTGTCATGTGTATGTGAAATTGTATTTTTTTATGGTATAAGCCGGTAAACGAGCATCCGGATTATCTGATGGTAAGCAATCGACATCGCCCATTGACATGTTAAACACCAGGGGCGTTACAAGTGCGTTACTGGGGATTAGAAACTTGAGGATTGTTGGGGATTCTAAGTTTGTACCCACGACACAGGAGAAATTCCTAGTGTGGGGCAACGTTTTTTTAAGAAAAGAAAAACTCATTCTAACCAAGTATTAAGCGCCTTATCTGCTCTGATCTCCAGTTGACCATGTCAGGAGTGACAACGTGTCTCCGGTTTCCTGGACAGCTGAACGCTGACTTAAGGAAGTTAGCAGTGAACATGGTGCCTTTCCCGAGGTTACACTTCTTCATGCCTGGTAAGAACATCGTTCTAGAAGAGAAGCAAATATTACATCTTTATTTCAATCTGATCAATGGAAGATTCTGAGTATAATCTAGATTTCTAATGACCGCAAAACACTTGCACACGTCACATTCATCGACATATACTAATAGATATGCCTTAGAGATGAGAATTGTGGCACTCCGAAAGAAAGAGAGGAAACGAAGTTTCGGTCTATCTTTATCTCTCTCAAAATAGTACGAGCGAGAAAGAGATAGCGCTAGACCGAAAGCATAGGCCATCTCTCTGACTCTTTTCAAACCAAAAAATTACTGCAGATTATACGCGTACGACATGTCCATTAGTATATGTCGATGGTCACCTTCATATATAAAAACCGTTCAAAACTTATTATTTTTTGTTAGACTAACTTTAACCCTCTGCAACTGACGTGGTTAAATTGTTACAATTCAACTGAGGTGTATATTATACCAGACACCATTTCAACAGCAAATATTTTTGTAGAATTAAAGTATAGCGAGCACTATACATTAAGGTACTCGCAGCAGTGATGCTCGTATTTGAAAAATGACGGTATAACACGTGATTTTGTATTTCGCGGTATCTGTGGGACTACACGTCAGCCGCAGACGGTTAAGTCATGGATGTTGAACAAAAGGCGGACACAGTCTCTTGAAACAACGACTGTGGCACCTGCCTACTATAGACTGTTGCAAGTACATACACGCAATTGCAGAATCAGATAAAAAGACAGGCGTAACGTCACTTACAAACGATTGTAACCACGGAATTCTATATTCCGTGATTGTAACACTACAATGTCAGTGGTGTATTCATGTGTGCGTGTACTTGGAACACCGTAATGTGTGAAGGGGCCATGCTTGCGACAGATGTCTTTCGTGTCAATGTTCTGCGTTAATAGTTCTGCGTGTAAGTCTATAGTAGCCAGGTGCCGCAGTCATTGTTTCAAAATACTATGTCCGCCTTGTTTTCAACATCCTTAGTTCGATAGTCTCTGCCTTCCCCTATGGGTAATGTAATATTATAGGGTAGATGCCTAATTTTCATTTCAATGTCCGTCTGGTAGATTATTTTAAATCATTAGACACGTATTTTTTATTTTCTTACAGAAACGAATACTTTCGACTATAATTTTATATTGATTTAAAATGTCACGTGACGTCACTTCTATGTACGTTCTATACGTAGAAATGACGTTTTAGCCCCCACTCCTAAACTTTGATTCGTCTTATCTAAGTATTATTTTATTATAGTACGACAAAATAAAAAATACGTGTCTAATATTTTTTCATTACCTAACTTACGGCCTAATTAGATTTTTAATTTTCATACCCTGTCATCATCCCTAATTCCCTATTATGTATGTATGTACAAAATGTCTAATGATCTGTCTATAGAAGCCAAATCTAAGGACTGACTGTCCAGCAGTGCTTATTGACCATTTAAACCATCTCTTCCAGGTTTCGCCCCCTTAACAGCCCGCAACAGCCAAGGCTACCGAGCCCTCACAGTCCCGGAGCTGACACAACAGATGTTCAGTCCTGTCAACATGATGGCGGCGTGTGACCCTCGCCACGGACGGTACCTGACCGTGGCCGCCATATTTAGAGGCAGAATGTCCATGAAGGAGGTCGACGAACAGATGTTAACTGTGCAAGATAAGAATTCTAGGTAAGGGCTTGTACACAAAACTACGATACGAATTCGCAACGCAAAAATTACGATACGAATTGCTGCGATGCGATTTCGTGCGACAAGGCGTCTCCCAGGGTGACCATTCCTTCGACGACCGTCAACCGTACTAAACGTATTTTAAATTGAAAACTAGGTCGTGACATGGATCGTAAAAAGAAGTGTGCACTTCTGTTATTGCTTAGGAGATACAGAAACAAGAAACAAAGAAGATTTTGATGCGCGATGCGAATCAATTCGCAAGTTCTTGCATTCGTAGAGGGAGCTCGCACATTTTTGCGATGCGACGTCGCATCGCAGTTTTGTGTACGAGCTCTTTTTTAAGTTTGTGTACGTTTTTCTCGTAAAATGAAGAGGGAAAAAAGTATTGTAAAAAACTGTTCGGTGCATTATGTTGATTCAACACTCCCGGAATACTGTCCAGGCAACGGCAAAATTGATTGAAGACTTATGTGATTTCTGAGGTAATTAAAAAAAATTGGAAGTTTTTATTCATTTTTGCATACGCACGTTGGTCCCCGTGGTTCGGAAACCAGAACAATTGATACGGCAGATACGGTGCTAACTACACCCCTGATTGATAAGGATCCTCAGACTTAGCGGTTTGCTAAAATCAAAGACAGTTTCTCTTCCATAAAATTACCATTTTTAATTCTTCTTTCTTCTAGTTACTTCGTGGAATGGATACCAAACAATGTGAAGGTTGCAGTGTGTGACGTCCCGCCCCGTGGACTCAAAATGGCGGCAACTTTCGTCGGCAATACAACCGCAATACAGGAGATATTCAAGAGAATATCTGAACAGTTCACCGTTATGTTCCGGCGTAAGGTAATATGTATTTTATTGTTAAAACCCGACTCTTCTCGCAGGTGTCGTTAGTACCAACTTTGGGATAATGACGATGATGATTCTCTTCCAGGCGTTCCTCCACTGGTATACAGGAGAGGGCATGGATGAGATGGAGTTTACGGAGGCTGAGAGCAATATGAATGACCTGGTCTCCGAGTATCAGCAGTATGAGGTACGGTGTATTTGATTTGGTACTGTAAGGTCTTAGGAATATGGCTGATTTTGAAGCGATAAGTGTAAGACGATGAAAATGTAGCTTTATTTATGTGTTTTTTGCTTATATTGACTAGTTTGCCTTATTTATAAAACGTTAAAAAGTTTTAGCAAATAAATAAATAAGTTCACATTAAGTACTTCAACAAAAACCAAACGCATATGTCATAATATAGCTGTCAGCTGCCATTTGTCAATGTCAGTGTCAAAACTTTTCGCGATGTTTTGCGTTTATTTATTTTGAATCTACCTCTTTATTGTTGTAACAAAAACAAAGTGAAAAAGAAGCTTTAAAACCACCCACATAACACAAAAAAGCAATGGAAAAACAAAAACGCGAACGAAACGCCAATTTTTCAGAGGAAGAAACCCATCTATTGGTTACTTTAATTGCGGCTAAAAAAACAAATAATAGAATGTAAAAAATGCGATTCTAGCACCTGGAGAGCTAAGGAACAAGCTTGGAAATAGATAGAAAAGAATTTTAATAGGTCTACAGACTGGGTTTATAGGAATCACAAGCATTTGAAGCATAAATATGAAGAGTTAAAACGAGACGCGCGACGCAAGAGTATGATGTATGTGGCCACAGAATATAAAAACGGAGACGTTGGTAGTAAGCCGTCTCGGCCTGTGCTCACACCCGCTGAAAAAAAAATTAAAGATTTTATTTTGCAACCCGAAGGCGAGGGTATGGAGTCGGACTTTATTTCACCAGAAAGTAAGTATTAAATCTTTTTGTTACGGTGTTTAAATTTTTTGCTTTATGCTTTTAAATTCTTTGAGGGGTAAACAGAGGTGCAAATATACAATGTACCACTCACTTTTCACTATTATGTTATGAGTCCCATGTAATAGGGGGTGAGTCTATTGACCTAACTACATAATATTATTTTCAAAAGGTTTCAAATTCAAATTAATCTATTAATTGTAAACATAGGTAAGGTTTATACACAACAGAGTCCTTGCATCAGCGCTCTCAGATAAACCTGAACCTTTTATACTGCGACCTCCAACCCGCCTGCCTGTAGAGATTGTGGCAAACCCTCTTATGTAGAGGAGACTCATAGTGCAGCAGTCGAGTGTCACCCGCTGTAGATGACAATCTATATAAATAAAAATGAATTTCTGTTTATTTGTCTTGCTAAAACTGAAGAATGGCTGAATCGATTTGGTTAATTGTGATCTTGAAATGTTCGTGGGAAGGTTTAAAAGATAAGAAAAAAAATTATAAGCATTTTGAAGGGCCAGGTCAGATAGTTTAGAATATTATAGAATCTTTATTGGACACCTTCAATTTGAGATAGCATATTGAGCTACAAGGGGGAATAGGGTACAAAGGCAGCCTTATGGCTTAGCCTGTTGTGATCCACGTAAGACACAATTTATTTTCACTGAAGCGGTTAAACAATTTTTCTTTTTATTGAAAATCTCTTTTTTATTTCAGTTGAATTACAAGAAGCACCAAGTGAAACGATGACAGAAGATAAAATAGAACTAGAAGAGTTGCAAAGGAGAATATTGACGGAGGAATTAGAACAAAAATTTATACAACGAAAGATTCTAGAGAAAGAACTGCAACACAAAGAGATAATACACGAATTGGAAAAACAACATCTATTGTTGAAGATAGAATTACTAAAGAAAGCGCTTAAAGACAGCTGAGTTCGGAAAAAATATTATAATGAATTATATACACCACGGTTTCACTTGCTGCTCGGCTCCAATTGATCTCAGCGTGATGTTGTATAACCTACAGCCTTCCTTGATAAATGGACTATCTGACACTAAAAGAATTATTCAATTTCAACCAACACTAAAAATATAGTAGTAATGAATTTTTATATATATGCATGAAAAGATTGATGACTGTTGATGAAGCGAAAGGGTAAGGTAGGAATCGTAATAATTGGCGTTCCATTAGTCTGCCTACCCCCATGGGAGACAGGCAGACATGTATGTATGTAAATATGCTAACATGACAACTTTGTGAAATAAAAGTATATATTGATAAATTATTTTTTTATTTCTGACAATCTCTCCGTACTCTCTCGTGCCATCTATACCTTATGTGGTAGGTTCTTCGAGTTGTCCACCCTTAAATTTCTCTCGGTACCCGTGCCCAGGGCCCCCATCCTCAGGGGGAAGGATCGACAATTTCTACAATGAACACATTCGCTATACTTTACACGTAACCGGCTGCCTTGCAACGTGTAGCGGGTTCGATTCCCGCACGGAGCAACTCTTTATGTGATCAACAAATTGTTGTTCCGGGTCTGGGTGCCATGTGCATGTGAACTTGTCTTTCAAGGTGTAGGAGAGCCATGCTTCGACACTGCTGTGTTGGCTCGACCGGAGATCACACCGACGTGAAACAACGCTTGCGTTTTGTGTCGTCGTGTGAGTGAGGATACCGGAGGCCCAATTAAGATTAACCCCCTCCGTCCCTCCCCCTATCCCTGAATCCCCGACAATCCTCAAACTCCTAATCCCCAAAAGGCCGGTAACGCACTTGTAACGCCTCTGGTGTTACAGGTGATAACAGGTGTCCATGGGCGACGCCGATTGCTTGCCATCGGGTGCTTACTCTTGAAACCAATCTCAATGTCAATGCAATTTCAATCCAATAAAATCTCAATAATTATCCAATGTCAACACTATACAACCACAATCGTAGCTGTTACAATAGCATTCAGAGTACGGAATATAAAGACAAACTCAATACCATTTAGTTCATTCAATATCCACGCAATACGGATGCAATGGGCGCTAGTGTTGCAACTCAAGGGTATGACACAATATCAATGTCGATCAATCGGAATTGGATTCAAGAGTAAACCACAAGGTGATCCGTGTGCTCGTTTACCGGCATATCCTATATAAAAAAAACTTGTATGTTTGTAAAACCACGCATGATACAGGAGAAAATCCTAGTGTTTTTTTTTTAAGGGGGAAAATCATCGAATGACTGCTCCCGCCTGGGTGAGGCGGGAGAGAGTGTCAGACTCTTACTGACTAAAAACCACCCCGTTCCTACTCCTGCACGTCGAGCTGGAGCCCCGGTTACCCGTTAGGTTCTTAGGGTGACGTTAATTAAAAAAATATTACAAACGGGCCCCGAATTGTTGTGTAATTTAAGACGGCCCTGCGTCCTCTACCTTCCCCCTCTTCAGCCACGTGGTAATGGCAGAGTAAAGCACATTCACCACCGCTACTCTTCCCGCGGGTGTCGTATACCCGTTAAGGGACTACATTAACAGATACCGTACAACAGCGCTCTCTGATAAACCTGATCTCAAATCTGTAACACCTAAAGGCCGGTACACAATAGTAACGCCTCTGGTGTCCATGGGCGGCGCCGATTGCTTACCATCAGGTGATGTGTCTGCTCGTCTTTCAACTTATACCATAAAAGAAATAAATAAATAATTTTGGCGACAAGTTGTCTAAAGTGATCCTTTCCAACATCGTACCACAAGACAATCGGCGAAGCTTCACCGATCCATGGTAGATGTCCCACCCACACGCACGAAGCGCTTCGCATCAAGCTTCCTCGTGCGTAGCGTAGGTACTTCTAAAGGGTGATATTCTTTGCCAGAGTCTGTATTTCCTGAAGGGTATAACCTGGGTGTCTTCAAGGCCCGAGTGAATAGGTTGCTTATGGGACGACGTGCTCCATCGTAGACCGCGTCATCGTGCACCACCAGGCGAGATAGTGGGCAAACGTCGGCCCATCAAATACAGTATGTTTAAAAAAATTAAATAAAAAAAATGATTTTTACAGGAAGTTGGAGTTGATGATGCTGAATTTGATGAACAGGAAGAAATGGCGCCTGAAGAGGAATATCCTGAAGAATAAACTAGAGGTAGTTATAGGACTATCAACTTTAAAGTATAGACTTATGGTCTATTTTTCAATAGCAATAATGTTGTTTTAGATTTTTATTTATTTGTATTAACATAGAAATAAATACTGTGTTTCATATGCGATAAAGTTTAATGTTCTTTAATAATAAATCATATTAAACTGTTGTAATTATTTGTTATTTAAAAATCAACTCTAACTGCAAGAATTTCAGGTACCTATATTTTTGTAAGTCGACTGTTTTTCTACTCAATTTCAAATAGTCTCAGTAGTAACACGAAGTCTGGAATTGCGCCCGGTATATGGCAATAGGCTCACCCCCTACGACAACGTTCAAACGTCCCAAGCTGGAGGAGGATCCTCCAGGCAGCTGCCCGCATTAAGTCAGCCGAGCAATTGCCTGCTGAGAGTAGGGCTCTTGCGAGCGCTGCCCTCTCAGAATCCTCCGCAATAGAGATGTCTGGCGCGGAGATGTCGGTGGGTTTTTTTTTAAGGGGGAAAATCATCGCGCGGAACGCGACGAGCCGTACGCTCGGGTAGATGTCGGAGGGTAAGTGCGGTTTCGGGGACTTCCGCCAGGTCGTAAGGGAGGAGCTCCGCAAGATGGCGGAAAAGAAGTCCCAGCCTGCCAGGATCAGCCTTCTGAGTGAAAGAAGAAAGAAAAAGCATTTATTCGACTGTAGACGCACACATATAAAAAAATAATACATAATTAAAAAATAAATACGGAACAATAATGAAATGAAAGTAAAAAAACAAAGAAATAACAAAGTATTTTTTTAAGGGGGGAATATCATCGAATGACTGCTCCCGCCTGGGTGAGGCGGGTGAGAGTGTCAGACTCTTACTGACTATAAACCACCCCGTTCCTTCTCCTACATGTCGAGTCGGAGCCCCGGTTACCCATTAGGTTCTCCGCAACACCGATTTCGGATAGGTTTTCGATCGATCTATGATCGAGCGACTATGAAACTTCAACTGTTGGATTTTACGTGAATCAGGCTACAGACCCGAGCGTACGGCGCGTCGCGTTCAGCGCCCAAAAGGGCTGATGCCGATTCGGAGTCACGAAGAACCTAATTGGTTTCCGGGGCTCGGCTCCGGTTCGAAGTGCAAGAGAAGGAACGGGGTGGTTTTTAGTCAGTAAGAGTCTGACACTCCCTCCCGCCCCACCTCACCGAGGCGGGAGAAGTCATTCGATGATTTTCCTCCCCTAAAAAAAAAGAAGTGACATCACGCGACATTTCAAATCAATATATCGTCGAAAGTTTTTGTTTTTGGAAAAATAAAAAATACGTGTCTAACATTTTAAAATAATCTTGCCCACGCCCATATCTTACTTCTTACTAATATCATCATCATCATCAGCCTATAAGTGTCCACTGCTGACCAAAGTCCTCTCCTCACACGGAGGTTTGAGCATTAATCACCACGCTTGCTCAATGCGGGTTGGCGATTTCCAACTTATAATTAGAAATTATAAGCCCACGTTCCTCACGATGTTTTCCTTCACCGTTTGTCAGTGGTGTCTAAATAATCTTAGAAAGTACATATAACTCGGAACAAGTCACATTGGTACATGCCGTTGGTAGGTTTTATACCCGCAGGCATGCAGGCAGGCAAAAAACGATAGTTTCCAAAATTAGCGCCTAGGTATGAGGTGATTTCTAGGTTTAATCCGCCACTGCTCCTGAGGACATATTGTTGTTTAACTTAATAATACTTGACTGCAACGTGTCACGGGTATCATTCCTGCTCGGAGTAACTCCTTGTGTGATCCACAAGTTGCTTTAGGTCTGTGTGTGATGTGTATGTGAACTTGTATGTTTGTAAAACGTACTCACGACACAGGAGAAAGTCCTAGTGTGGGGCATTTTTTTCAACGACCTTGTGTGAGTCAACGTTTTAAACAAAAAAAGTTTCCTCGACCCGGGTATCAAACCTGTCAAAATCAAAGTCAAAGTCAAAATCTTTATCTTTCAATTAGACCAGTAAGGCATTTTTGAACGTCAACAACAAAAATTTAGAAGTGAAGCTATTTGCTCATTCCAAGGTGTAGATTCTTATGGAGAAGAACGAGCAAGAAACTCCATAGGTTACTCTTTTTCAATCAGTTCACAATACAATTCTCTAGTTCCATAGTTTTATTGGTTCGATTGTGTGAGAACAATGCAACACCTAAATGCAGTCAAAGAGATTGAAAAAGAAAATAACGTTCACGAACATGACACGTACCCCAGCACCGCCCAACTCAACCATTTTGTAGGGAATCGAAGGGGTAGCCAGAGGTGCACATTATGCCTGCACTGTACAAGGTAACACCCACTTTTCACTATTTATGTTACGAATCACAAGTAATAGGGGGTGAGCCTATTACCATATACCGGGCACAATTTCAGACTCCGTGCTACTACTGAGATTTTTTTTAAAAACCCAGCAATATTTTTCCCGACTTGGGAATCGAACCCGAGATCCCTTGCCCGACAGTCGCACTTACGACAACTCGGCAAACGAGGCAGTGTGTAGGGAATCGAGCGATCTAATGCACGTGCCAATGAGATCTTTGAGTGAGTATGACAACTCCAATAAACCTCATTGATCGCTGGAGCAAAGAGTAAACAAAATCCTATATGACATTGTTGTCAAAATCAAAGACTACAATACTATATCTGGTCAAAATTAAATATATACAACTTATGATTAAAATTAATTATAGGAAAAATAAACTATTTATAAGGCATCGAAAAACTCGTCCGCATCGACGTCAGTGGGGAAAGTACACAGAAGGCTGGCAGCATTGCCACGTTGTATGGCAATGCTTAACCTCTGACCGAGAAAAAGACCAGCCCTCTGGTCACGAGATGTGTCGACCAGGCGTTTCGAAATGTTTTTGAACAATTTAAGCGCACTCGGACCCCACGGGCCCAACGTCTCAACCCAAAACGGCTCAGAGATATAACTACCAGCAAGGTTGTTATACTTGCGCCGCTTGAGGTTTTCTGCAGAGGCAGCAGCCGAACCAGCACAACTCGCCGTTACTGGAACATGAGAAGGTGCAAGGGTGTCGACGCAGGTTGCGTCCCACACCAAAGACTTTCCCAGCTTCCAGGGCATAATGGACATACCGTCGGGTCTCTTACCATCGTCGCGTGCCAAATGTGGTCAAAATGCATTTCTAAATCATGTGTGGTGTAGATACTTCTTAAAAATTTCGAGTTTTAACAATCCTTATAGCGGAACGCAAAATAATAAATTAAAGATCATATGATTATGTGACCTCTATAAGCAGAACTGGTAAGACGTTTTTAGTTATCAACGATTAGACTGATCTCCTGATGGTAAGCAATTAGCGCCATCCGGACCCTCGGACCACTAGAGGCGTTGCAAGTGAATTCCATTGGTGAACGCAACAGCCTTCATCAAGTATATATCTACAGCGGGTGACAGTCCACTGCTGCACTATGAGTCTCCTCTACATAAGAGGGTTTGTCACAATCTCCTTTTTCATTTTACTTCGGCATGAATGGGCCGGCTCGACCGAAGTGATATCACGGCCTCACAGAAGACTGACGTAAAACAACGTTGTGTTGTGATTCGTCGTGTAAGTGAGATTACCGGATGCCCAATTACCCCCTCCCCTCCTCCCTTTCCCCAATCCCTGAATCCCCAACAATCCTCAAATTCCTAATCCAGAAGGCCGGTAACGCACTTGTAACGCCTCTGGTGTCCAGGTGTCCATGGGCGACGCCGAATGCTTACCATCGGGTGATCCGTCTGCTCGTTTACCGGGTTATACCATAACAAAAAAAAAAATTGCAGGCAGGCGGGTCGGAGGTCGCAGTATACAAGGTTCAGGTTTATCAGAGAGCGCTGCTGTACGGTCTCTGTCTAATGTGTGTCTTACTCGGGTATATGACAACCGCGGGAGGAGTAATTACAAAATGTACTCCATCCAGTGGCCACACTGATTGTTTATATTAAAAATGGTTATTTTTATTTCAGAAATGCGACTACCCTTCCATGCTCAGCGTCGAAGTTTCTTTATCATTATAACAGTGTCAGCACTCTTTATTCTGACCTGGTTCCTACCCAAACACACTCATATAACGACTATAATCCAGGATCCAATCCCATTCCATTCCCATTGCAGACTCCTTCCATTCCGTTACTGGAATCACCGTTCCGTTTACCCGGAAAGGTACAAGGACAGTTCTTGTATGAAATTTCCTGGAATTAGTGATTTGAAGTATGCAGCTGCTTCCTGGCAGTGGCTGCCGATTGTGAATGGAAGTGTGTATATTTATGGAGCGTACTGGGACCCCAGATTTGAAGAGCCATTGGTCAGGATCCTGGTGTACTGTGATGTCGTTCCGTTACCTAAACTATACTGTCAGTTGTGGTGAGCTTACCTTTGTTATTTATGGGACTTTAAATACAGATCATTAGTGGCCTTATGGCTGGTTTCATCAACCAGCATCCATGAAGGGTCCATGAAGATTTCCTTATTAAAATTAGTTCTATTTTCAACCGACTTAAAGCTTATGGTTGGTCTATTGATAAACAGCTACCGTAGCCTGAGAACCTACACCTGCAATACTTTAGGTAGCACTTCTGCCTTGCCACCCATGTTAAACTGGTAACTGTTAAATTGCGCCGTCCTTTCTTAGGCAGGGTCCCCAAAAGTGATGGTGTATTCAAACAGTTTATTGGACATTCAGAGCTATATTTTACGACACTTGAAACCACGTCGACACTTCACACTTTTATAAAAACCGCCCAACCAGGTTCCCAAACGACAATGAACCACAAACGGAGCTGGCGACCCCAGTATACGGCTGGCAGCCAGAGTGGGATGGTCCTACCATGGGGGTGAACGACCCTTACATTCTAACCTGCAGCTGTAGACGACATCCCCCTGAGAAGGAGATAGCACCGGTCGCTGTGTCTGTAGTCACATCCCCTTGCGGTGATGCTACTAATGTTTTAGATATACGATATAGGTGAGACAGATTCCATGAACATGCTTTTAAAATGAGTGGTTTACTGGACGAGCCCGCCACAACCTTCCAAACAGCTGCAACTCCTGTGCACCAGGATCTACAAAGGATGGACTGACTGACAGACTATTATTTATTTTGTATTTGTTCACGTTCCAAAAGTACCAAATTATGGTTTAATTGAAATATATGCTTTAACTTAAAAAAAAAATTCACAGAACGCGCCATTCAACAAGAGAACAATATCATATCGCAACAATTCTGCTATAGCAGTTTGTCTTAAATGGCTCCACTACCGGAATGATAAATCCGTCAGTCTAGTGGAGTGGCTACAGCTTATCAAGCACTTTGGAGTTAATAAATTCTACATATACATCCTCAGGGTAAGGATCATTGAACAGGTTACCGGGGCTCCATCTAGAAACAGGAGTAGGAACGGGGTGGATTTTAGTCAATAACCGTATGACACTCTGACCTTACTGAAGACTGGAGGCGTCATTCGATGATTTTCCCCAGCAAAAATAGCTGACTAGATTATGAGCACTTGGGTCTTGTATTTTTATGGTATAAGCCGGTAAACGAGCAGACGGTTCACCTGATGGTAAGCAATCGGCGTCGCCCATGGACGCACGGAACACCAGAGGCGTTATAAGTGCGTTACCGACCTTTTGGTAATAGGAATTGATGTGCCCTAGATAGTTGCTAGTTAGTTGGTAAACGTGTTCTAGAGTGGTAAACATGTTTTAGAGTGGAGAGGTAAACGTGTCCTAGAGTGGAGACCGCGTCTAGGCAAACGCAGTGTAGGGCGCCCTCCAGCTAGGTGGAGTGACGACATCCGTAAAGTGGCTGGCAGTGGTTGGATGAGAAGAGTTGAAGACCGAGCTCAGTGGCGTGCCATTGGAGAGGCCTATGTCCAGGAGTGGACGAATACAGGCTGATGATGATGGTGATGAGATTGTTGCTTGAAAAATTTGCACCTATGACCTCCTAGCCGCCCGGCCCCTACCAGTTATGATGCTGCCGCCGCTATATGTGCAGTTGTGCACGCACGTCTCACGGCGCCCCTCTGTAACCTGGCGCCCGGCATTTGTCTAGTTTACCTAAGTGATTATGTTACCCGTCGGACGGCGCCCATCAGGGCTGATGCCGATACGTAGCCACGGAAGGCTTATTGGGTTGCCGGGGCTCCGGCTCGAAGTGCAGGAGTAGGAACGGGGTGGTTTTTAATCAGTAACCGTCTGACACTCTCGCCTTACCGAAGGCTGGAGACGACATTAGATGGTTTACCCCCAGCAAAAAATAGTTGACTAGGTTATAAGCAGCTCTATTTTTGTGGTATAGGTCGGCAAACGAACAGACGGCTCATGTGATGATAAGTGATGAAATTATCAGTACTATAATATAATGGGCATTCACAACGTCAGA
The DNA here is from genome assembly GCA_038387885.1 of Spodoptera picta. Lineage (NCBI taxonomy): Eukaryota > Metazoa > Arthropoda > Insecta > Lepidoptera > Noctuidae > Spodoptera > Spodoptera picta. The sequence goes on along the minus strand of JAZHFQ010000252.1, from coordinate 465,917 downwards.
AGAGTTCGAATGCCTTAATTTTTTGTGTGCGGTCATCAATGCAACTGTTGCTTAAAATTGTATATTTATACATTTTCTTCTAGATACACCGAAACATACGAAAAGTTTTAAAGTACTATGTAGAACAAGGTTTTGTAGTAGTCACAGAGATCGACCACCCGCCACAAGTCTCTGGGCTGCAGCAATCAAGAAGTGACCGAGACTTTCGAGACTTAAGGAGGGAACTTCTACCTCTGAACGACTGTCTCTATAGGAACATCTTGCGCCACGCCTGGTTGCTGTCCATAGACTTGGATGAGATTATTGTACCTCCACCGTGAGTATATACCCTTATTAATGTTATATCAAGACATTAATGCACAAAATAATACATGTATTAAAACATTTTTTTTTCTCAAACGCATAACTTACAAATATTGCTAAGCACGCCATCTATCGATCTATTATTTAAACTTCACATCTTCGCATGCAACAATAGATGGCACCACAATGCAATTCAATTTTTTTACAGAAATGAAACATTGTCTTCAATGATCGAAGCACAAATAGCCAATAGGTCTGGTAGAGCATTTGATGCTCTGGTCTTTAGAAACTTCTTCGTGTTGGATGGAGCTCAGAAAGATTTGGCGGGACCTGCCAAACCACGTATATTGTCGCACACTTGGCGGGCTATTGTGCCTAGTCCAGCTGGTGAGTTCAATAAGGTCAAATAAATCTTTTGAGAAATTGTACGACTGACGCAGTGGCAGGGCAACTATGCATGTGAGAGGACCGATCCCGCCCGTCGATGGCGTCGTGGAGACAACCGCTGCGGCGCCTAACATGTTGATAGGCAGACCTTTGACCTTCAGACTTATTATATATTAGCAGGCAAACCTTCGGGGTCATGGGCGCATAGAGTAGGGAATCCAGGCGGCACCTAAAGATCTCAAGGAAGACGTCGGTCGTGCACTGCACAGAGATCGAGGTTATAGGAAAACACAGGTCTCCAAAAAGAGGTGCCTTAACAGGCGTTGCACGGAGGGGGCGCCAGGGTTGGTCTACTAAGAGGACCCTATGCTTCCTTCAGGTGCGGATGGTGGCCACCAGGGAGGTTTTAGTGACGTAAAAATCCCTAGTCTTTTTCCCGAAATAGCTGTGTCTTTTGAAGGTTACCCCCGTCAACAAAAAAGCGGCAACCATGCATGAGAAGCATGCGTCTTAAACCTCGTAACCACATTTAATGATATTATTATTATTACAATCTACTGTTTATGTCGCGGAGAAACTAACGGGTTACCGGGGCTCCGGCTCGACATGCAGGAGAAGGAACGGGGTGGTTTTTAGTCAGTAAGAGTCTGACACTCTCTTTCGCCTCACCCAGGCGGGAGAAGTCATTCGATGAATTTCCCCTCTTAAAAAAAGCTATTGTTTATATCACTTGCAACATATGTGGTATCTATGAAGTGGTATATTGAAACTGAACTTTAAAGCAGATACATTCAACTGATTGAGCTGAAATTTTGTATAAACGTATAGATTCCATGGCCATAAATGCCAAGCTGCATAAAATCTACTTTTTAATATAAATATATTTTTTACAGGATCTATGATCAAGTCGTTTGCCAACACATCATCTGTAATAGCTATGCACAACCACTTGCCCATATCATGTAACACACCATGTTCCCTCAGCGTTGTGCCTCCTGAAGGTCCAGGTAGACTTCTACACTTCAGAGAAAAATGTTCTTACGATACCAAAGACTGTCCTGAACTACATGATGTAATTAAAGAAGATAGTCTTGCAAGTTGGCGTGCAACTGTTCTAGAAGAGATTAGACATATTTTGCGGATCTTAGATTTGGAGCCGTTGGAGTAAGAAAGGTCTTTAAACGTCTTTATTTACAGCTTGGCAAAAAGAGTTTGATGTGGTAGAAACTGGAACTAATATTCACTTGGACTGAATCACTCACTTCGGACCATATCCCATGAATGAACATTCATCCGAACACACTACCTCCTCTTTTTAAACTTGATAAAAATAAATATCAAAACCGGTTAAGTCGTAGTGTACCAGATTGTGACAGTAGGTACGATACTAGCGACCTCAATTATTCCGAATTCTTTTGCCAAGCTTTACATAACGCATCAAGCAATGTGAAAAGTTCGTGTACTGTATACTTTTTTGTTAAATCGTTCATTTTTTAGTTAGTAATAGTATATTGTTTGAAATGTAACCATGGAACCTTTTTTTTTTGTTAATTATAAATGTTGAATTGAGTGTTTTAAAGTTTTTCTTGAAAAATGTTGTTAATTTATTAACTTAAGCAGAAGTAAAAGTAACTTATTTAAAAACAAAACAGTGTTTTTATCTCCTTTTTTATATATTTGATGGGCTGACGTTTGACCTCTATGTCGCCTAGTGGTGAGCGGTGATGCGGTCTAAATTTAAATGCTATCTATTGAAACTTTTCACCAGTTGTGTTATGTACAGTGGTTATGTATGAGTCTATTGAAGCAAACCTATCGCCATTACATCAAACGTCTACATCACCAGCCTTTATCTGCCCACAACCAAGCAAAGATCTCATCTCCCACTGAGAAGGAATGAGCATTATTCACTACGGTTGCTCAATGCAGGGAATTTCAAAACTTTTAATTGGAAATTATAAGTCCAGGTTTTCTCATACCATTTTCCTTCATTACCATTTTTGTGTTTTATTACCTTTTATGCTGAATTTGGGTATCTGTCTAGATCTGTGGTCTAGATATATTAATGATGAATATGAGCCGACACACAGAACCGAATACCGATACCATCAACTACATCTAGGTTTGAATTCTGTAACTAAATGTTGTCAAAATTTCTGTGGCGATATTTGCAAAATTCTTGTTTTCTCCACATTCTCTCTTTGTGTTAGGCATGTGACCCTGTGATTACAGACTATATTAAATATTTTGTAATTAACGCGAGCTTTAGTCGAATACAACTCGACTAAAAATCAACAACATTGCCATAATTAAAAATGCACAGTTGTCATTAACGATTGGCACTGGCAACACTTATCGCGGCCAACAAACTCGAACTGTCATTGAGTTGAGTTTACTGTCTGTCACTTGATCATGTTGTTTTTGTGTGTACAGTGATTTATTATTTTAATAATAATTGATAAATAACAAGTAACAATGTCCGAAGACAGCAATGAAGTTGAGCTCCCTCCTCATCACGAGCAACAGCGTCTATGTGCAACTCGCCTACCTTATCGACAAGGAAGAAAACTAACTGCTGTAAAGGTAAACAAGGTGTTTTTATTCTAAACCAGCTGCATCGCCCACATTTTCGTGGGATATAAAGTAGCCTACGTGTTATTCCAGACTATAATCTACCCCTGTTCCAAATATCATCCCGATCCCTTCAGCCGTTTTGACGTGATTGAGTAAAAATCATACTCAATGCCACATACTTTCGCATTTATAATATTAATAAAATTATTAAGGTATCATCAACAGTCTATAAGTGTCTACTGCTAACCAAAGGCCTCCTCTTACACGGAAAGGTTTGACCACTAATCACCACGCTTGCTCAATGCGAGTTGGCGATTTCAAACTTGTAATTAGAAATTATAAGTCTGGGTTTCCTCACGAAGTTTTCCTTCATATTTCAGTCAAATTTTATACCATTTTTTATTATACTTTAAACTGAACCTGGGTGTCTTTCCACATATATTAAACTCAAATGTGAAGATACTTTATACACTACCTATTAGATTTTTCGTCTGAAATTAGTATTTATTTATTTCTCCGAGGTATAAAAATACCACATGTTATGTAATTAGTGCATCATTAGTCTAGTGTCATCATTAATCATCTAAACTGGCGTAACATATTGTTAAAAGATCCTAAATAAATAAAGCATTAAAAAAAATGAACATAACATAGCATAACATCACGCTTTTTATCCCCGAAGGTGTAAGCAAAGGTGCACATTATGCCACTTAATGCCACTGTACGATGTAACAACCCACTTTTCACTATTTATGTTATGAGTCCCATGTAATAGGGGGTGAACTTATTGCCATATACCATGCACAATTCCAAACTCTGTGCTACTACTGAGATTTTTTGAAAAAGCCCAGTAGTACTTTGCCTGACCCAGGAATCGAACCCGAGACCCCTTGACCGGCAGTCGCAATTGCGACCACATTGTGAAAGAGATAGTGGCAGGTAGAGGCAGCAGAACATAAAAAAAATGAATCATCTAGTAATTGTAGATAGAAATGGTTTTTATTGAGATTTAAGAAAATAAAGATATTTATGATGCACTGAGACTGTAGCTGTTGGTATACACCCAAATACTGAAAGACTACTCAATTTTAAGTCGTGATTAAATATATTTCTGTAAATTCTTTGTAAAATGACACAGCAACAAGCAAACGGATCACCTGATAGTAAGCAATCGACGTCGCCCATGGACACACGGAACACCAGAGGCGTTACAAGTGCGTTACCGGCCTTTTGGGGATTAGGAGGTTGAGGATTGTTTGGGATTCAAAGATTGGAGAGATTGGGGAAGGGGAGCATAATTGGGCCGCCGGATGAGATGGCACAATATTTTTTTTAAAAAAAACGTTGCCCCCACTAGGATTTTCTCCTGTGTCGTGGGTGCGTTTACAAACATACAAGTTCACATACACATCACACCCAGACCCGAAACAACAATTTGTGGATCACACAAAGTGTTGTTCCGTGCGGGAATCGAACCCGCGACACGTTGCTCGGCAGCCGGTTGCCCAGCCACCGCACTAACCGTGCAGTCAATATAATATTGAAGTAGAACTTTAAATTTTGTAGCCTTTCAGTGTTCGGGCATAGATTGTATGCTCTGTAACAAAACCAATTATCTTTTGTAACTCAGTTGGCTCTAGACAACCAATGGTGCCGTCTTAGATTTAAGGTCATCATCAACAGCCTATAAATGCCCACTGCTGAGCAATGCCTCTTCTCACACGGAGAAGCGGGAGAAGGTTTGAAAATTAATCACCACGCTTGCTCAATGCGGGTTGGCGGTTACAAACATTGTTTCCTCACAATGTTTTCCTTCACCGTTTGTCAGTGGTGTCTAGATAATCTTAGAAAGTACATATAACTCGGAAAGGTCACATTGTTACTTGCCGTTGGTAGGTTTTGAACCTGTCCCCTCATGCATGAGAAGCGGGCGTCTTAAACCTTCGGGCCACCACGACAGATTGTTAGATAAGTTGCAATAAGTTAAATAAATTATTTTATGATTATGCAGACATTCAGATACAAATGAAAATGTTTCGGTACTGAATGAATCTTTAATTTCTTACTGCTTCGTTGGCCGAGTAATCGCAATCGCAAGTGCGACCGCTAAGCAAGGGTTCGATCCCCGGATCGGGTAAAGTATTACAGGTTTTTTTTTTAATTCTCAGTAGTAGAACGGAGTCTTGAAGTGCCCGGTATATGGCAATAAGCTTACTCCCTATTACATGGGACTCATAATATAAATATTGAACAGTGGGTGTTACATTGTATGTGGGCTATGGGCCTTTAAAACCCGACTTTTAGTTATTATGTACTAGCGACCCGCCCCGGCTTCGCACGGGTGCAATATGCATGTATTATACATATAAACCTTCCGTAAGAATCACTATATCTATTAAAAAAACCGTATCAAAATCTGTTGCATAGTTTTAAAGATCTAAGTACATATATATAGAGGGACACACTGCAGAATTTTTTTTTTTTTTAAGGGTGGAAAATCATCGAATGTCTGCTCCCGCCTGGGTCAGGCGGGAGGGAGTGTCAGACTCTTACTGACTAAAGACCACCCCGTTCCTTCTCCTGCACGTCGAGTCGGAGCCCCGGTTACCCGTTAGGTTCTCCGCGACCACACACTGCGGATAGCGACTTTGTTTTATACTATGTAGTGATTATATATTAGGTTCTGCCAGAAGCTTCACTCGTGTTTCCGTGCTACAAATAGTAGCCTATGTGATATTCCCGAGTATAATCTACCCCTGTTCCATTTCATCCCGATCCCTTAACAGCTTTTTTTTTTATGGAATATATAAGCCGGTAAACGAGCAGACGGATCACCTGATGGTAAGCAATCGGCGTCGCCCATGGACACCTAGAACACCAGAGGCGTTACAAGTGCGTCACCAGCTTTTTGAGGATCGTTGGGGATTCAGGGATTGGGGAGATTGGGGAAGGGGAAGGTAATTGGGCCTCCGGTAACCTCACTCATACGACGAAACACAACGCAAGCGTTGCTTCACGATGGTTTTCTGCTCGGCCGTGGTATCACTCCGGTCGAGCCGACCCATTCGTGCCGAAGCATGGCTCTCCCACACTTTGACGTGATTGAAAAACAAACATACTAAGTTAACTAAAAATCGCGGGTTACTCACGTGAATATACTGAGAAAAGATCTACTAGTTGCGAACCACAGAGGGGTTCTTCCTCATGTGTAGCGTGAGCGCTACCCGTGCCGTTGGTGAACGTACCGTGCGCGTCAACATCGACCGGCGCGCTGCCGCCGGAGTTGGAAGGAACGCTCGTGGTGTCCGGCAGAGGGCGCAGTAGGCTCGCAGCGCAAGTAGCAACATCGCCGCGACCGCGCACGCTGCTCACGAGGAAGAACCCCTCTGTGGTTCGAAACTAGTAGAGCTTTTCTCAGTATATTCACGTGAGTAGCCTGCGATTTTTAGTTAATTTAGTATGTCTCACGATAGTTATTGTAAAAACAAACATACACTCTAATTTTCACATGATTAGAATAGAGTAGATGCCTAGTTTTTATTTTAATGTCTGTCTGGTAGATTATTTTAAATCATTAGACACGTATTTTTTATTTTCTTACTGAACCGAATACTTTCGACGATATATTGATTTGAAATGTCGCGTGACGTCACTTCTATGTATATTTTATACGTAGAAATGACGTTTAAGCTCCCACTCCTAACCTTTGATTCGTTTTATCTAAGTATTGTTTTATTATACAAGAAAATAAAAAATACGTGTCTAATATTTTTTCATTACCCAACTTACGGACTAATTAGATTTTTAATTTTCATACCCTGTCATCATCCCAATACTAATCAGATGTCGCGGAGAACCTTACGGGTAACCGGGGCTCCGGCTCGACGTGCAGGAGAAGGAACGGGGTGGTTTTTAGTCAGTAAGAGTCTGACACTCCCTCCCGCCTCACCCAGGCGGGAGCAGTCATTCGATGATTTTCCCCCCTTAAAAAAAAAAAAAAATACTAATCAGATCATTTTTCTCAACAGGCCTACTCCATCAATAACGAGTCCAAGCACCTGCTAGTATTTGGTGTGCCAGCCCTCAATCTACGACAAGAAACGAAAGCTCTGTTCTCCAAATTTGGCAAACTACAATTTAATATAACGAAATACCCAGCTGAACAATTTACAGAAACTTACCATGCCAATTTTGAAGACATCCAATCCGCGAGGCTTGCTAAAAAAATGTTGGATACTAAAAACTACTACGGTGGACATTTACATATTAGTTATGCTCCGGAATTGGAAACATTGGAGGAGACTAGACAAAAGTTGATGCTGCGTAAACAAAATGTAATAGGCAGGTTGATAAATTTGGCAAAATCTTCCGATAATGTGGTCATGGAGCCTAAAATTGTGCCTGAAGTTACCGTACAAGAAAAACAAGAATTAGTGGATAAGAAAACGGTTTACATGGGTGATGTAAATGTGATTAATGATAAAAATAGTACTAATAAGAGAAAAGTTTCTGACTACAAAATGGTGAAACATTGCAAGCTAAAAAAATCAAAGATATTTGATAAGAAATTAGTTTCGGTTACTGCATGCACTGTTCCTAAGGATGTGGTAGAATTAACAGATTCCGTTAATTCAACCACAGTGTCCGAGGAAGCGGTTAAAGTGAATGATAAACCGTGTGAAGTGGTGGACTGTACATCTGTTGAAGCTGAAGTGATCACTAACATTAATGAACATTTGAATTATAATAATTTTGGTAAAGAAGTTATTAGACAAGTGCCGCATAAACCTGTTAATAAAATTAGATTTATGTTAAATAAAAAAACTATATTATATTTGTTCGGTTATTTTTTTCTTATTACCTAGCTTCTACCAGTGGTTTCGCCCGTGTTCTCGTAGGATAAAAAAGTAGCCTGGATTGTTGCAGATCATAATATACCGCTGTTTCAAATTTCATCTTGGTACAATTTCAGCAACATACACATAAAATTTCTATTGCTATCATTAGTAAGTAAGATGTTTGACCACTATCTCGCCTGATGGTAAGCGATGAAGCGGCCTACGATGGAGCATCATCATCTTCAACAGTCTACTGCTGGACTATCTCCTCTATTTAGGAGGGTTTGTCATAATCTCCGCAGGCAGGCGCTGGAGATCGGAGTATAAAAGGATCAGGTTTAACAGAGAGCGCTGCTGACTGTACCTTTTGCACGAGTTTTCACAAGAACAAGACGCTTTTAACGTTTACGAGATATACATAAATAACATCACGTCTTATATCCCCGAAGGGGTAGGCAGAGGTGCACATTATGCCACTGTACAATGTAACACCCACTTTTCACTATTTATATTATGAGTCCCATGTAATAGGGGGTTAGCCTATTGCCATATACCCGGCACATTTCCAGACTCCGTGCTACTACTGAGATTTTTTACAAACCCAGTAATTGTCCGGCAGTCGCACTTGCGACCACACAGTCTATGAGGTTTACGAAACAATATGAAAATAATAGGCAATCACACTCCATCTAAGTGTGTTAAGTTCTCACCAATACCTATAAATAATTCAAGCCCAAACACGGGGTTGTTGCTGTAAATCCCTCGACTGTCTTTCGGTTTGTTGTTAAATACTGAAAGGGGACAGATTTAGTCCAACGTAGATGTAGCCCAGGAGTTTGAACATTTTTTTGCCAACATTCCTATCAAAACAACCAAAGATTTAGAGTCATCAGCAACACTCTGTAACTTTGCTTAAGAATCATATACAATCGTGTCAGCACGACTTTAGTTTTCGATATACGAATCCTCTAGAAATAATAAAAGTTTTTAAAGTGATCAAGATCAAATCAACTGAGGATCTACGGGAACTATCGGTAAAAGTTTGCAAGTCACTCATTCAAACTATAGCGCCACACTTGGCTGTGATTTTCAATAAAAGTATAGATGACGGTGTTTTCCCTGACCTAATGAAATATAGTAAAGTTATCCCACTATTTAAAACTAGTGACACTAAAGAACCAAACAATTATAGGCCAGTATCTGTTTTGCCGGTTCTCAGCAAAGTGTTTGAAAAGTTAATGCTGTCTCGGATGCTTCATCATTTTAATAAACTTTCACCAACAACAATACGGTTTTACTAAAGGTCGTTGTACAACTGACGCCGGTGTCACTTTAATGAAAGAAATATTTGGTGCTTGGGAGGAAGCATAAGATGCTATTGGTGTCTTTTGTGACCTCTCAAAAGCGTTCGATTGCGTTGACCACGAGACACTTTTGCTGAAATTAGATCACTACGGGATCAGAAACACCGCACTCTGTCTAATAAAGTCTTATTTAGAAGAAAGGCAATTAAAGGTTCATGTTAACGGTATTAACTCGCAGGGCTCTGGGATGAATATGGGCGTTCCTCAAGGTTCAATATTGGGTCCCTTTCGTCGGGACGACGGAAATGGATCGACGTGCTAATAATCTTGACGACGTAAACAGCTCCATTCTTCGAGTGCAAAATTGGTTCACCATTAATAATCTAGCGCTTAATGAGAAAAAAATAAAATGTATTAAATTTAGTTTACCAAACGTCCGAAGTAATGATTGTGATGTTGTTTTGAACGACCAAAAGTTAGAATTTGTCGACGAGACGATATTTTTAGGCATTACATTAGACAATAGGCTATAATGGGGCCCGCATATAAAGGCTTTCGGGGAGCTTAAGCTCAGCTGCTTTTGCAGTTAGACAGATTAGACAGCTCACGGACGTGGATACGGCAAGGCTTGTCTATTTTCGTTACTTTCACAGCTTTATGTCGTACGGCATTTTGTTGTGGGGTCGAGCTGCAGAAATAGAATCAATTTTTATTCTTCAAAAGCGGGCTGTCCGAGCAATATATAACTTACGCCGTTGCGAATCGCAAAGAGAATTGTTTAAAACGATAAATATCTTAACGATGCCCTGTCAATACATATATGAAAATATAATGTATGTAAGAAAAAATAGGCAATTGTTCGAAAAAAGAAGCGATAGACACAATCTTAATACTAGAGGCAAGAATGAGTTAGCTGTAATTCAAACTGCAATTCAGACTTCAACAACAACGACAACAAACAGACAAGTGTTGTTTCGGGTCTGGGTGTCATTGTGTATGTGAACTTGTATGTTTGTAAACGCACCCACGACACAGGAGAAAATCCTAGTGTGGGACAACGTTTTAAAAAAAAAAAAAAGAAAGAAAAAAAAAAGACTGACAGAAATCCTTCATGGGGTTATGCGTTAAATATTATAATAAAATACCAAGTAGCATACTAGATCTTAATGAAAGCAAATTTAAAACATATATTAAGCGCGAATTGTGTAAACAAGCTTACTACAATATAGTGATTGATTATCTTGAGGATAGGAATGCCTGACAGCGTGTTGGTTCGGCTCCACTGGACAATACTCAAATGTAGTCAGTACCTAGTTCAGATTCCGATAATAGGTAATTTAATACTTTGATTCCGATGAAGGCAATCTATTTTTCAGAATCCTAGAGGTAGTGTGGAGCAACGTTTTTATTTAAAAAAAAAAAGATTACATCTGCTTAAAAAAAATTCAGTTCGTAAAAACTTGAATAAGTAGTGGAAGTATCATCAACAGCGTATAAATGTCTACTGCTGTGCAAAGCTTCTTCTCACACGGAGAAGGTTTGTGGTGGAGGTAGTTTTGTACTAAATATCAGATCGATCTGTCGTCAAGAAGGAGATAAGATATCTTAAGTTTATTTTTGTGGAATAGGAGGCAAACGAGCAGACGGATCACCTGATCGTAAGCGAACCACCCATGGACACACAACTCCGGAGGAATCACAGGTGCTTTGCCGGCCTTTTAAAAAGGAATACGCTCTTTTCTTGAAGGTTCTAATAAATTAAGTAAAAACGCGGGTTACTCACGTGAATTTACTGAGAAAAGCTCTACTAGTTTCGAACCACAGAGAGGTTCTTCCTCATGAGCAGCGTGTGCGGTCGCGGCGGTGTCGCCGCGTTTTTACTTAATTTAGTATTACTCACGATAGTTATTATAAAACACAGGTTCTAATAAATTAAGTTCTAATTACTGAATTTGACAAATTAACTAAATAAAACGTTAAAATCCTTTCTTAGTCCAACGGCTCCAAATCTAAGATCCGCAAAATACGTCTAATCTCTTCTAGAACAGTTGCACGCCAACTCGCAAGACTATCTTCTTTGATAACATCATGTAGTTCGGGACAGTCTTTGACATCGTTGGTACAATTTTCTCTGAAGTGTAGAAGTCTACCTGGACCTTCAGGAGGCACATGGCTGAGGGAACATGGTGTGTTACATGATATGGGCAAGTGGTTGTGCATAGCTATTACAGATGATGTGTTGAAAAAAGATTTCTCCCTCATCCCTGAAAAGAAATAAATTTATATTAAAATAAGCTTAATACAGCTTTTTTAAGGGGGGAAACGGAAATCATCGAATGACTGCTCCCGCCTGGGTAAGGTGATAGGGATTGTCAGACTCTTACTGACTAAAAACCACCCCGATCCCGTTAGGTTCTCCGCGACAAGCTTTAATAAGGCTTAGCATTTCTTAGCATTCATGGCTATGTAAACTGAACATGTGTACAAAACACACTAGTTGACAACTAGTCAAATTCAATTCTTTTATCGAAACGTCAAAAATGATACTGTTCTATGAATTTTGTACGAAATCCCTACTTATGACGTCATCATATTTTCGCGTCAATATTATGACGTCATAAGTAAATATGTTAGAACAAATCTTAGTCTACGAGTGAAAGTGTAACAATTTTTTAATATTTAATTTATTTATTTTTGACCCAAAACTACTCAATTTCAGCTGTCTTACCGAATAATCACGGTACATTTTCAGTTCTCCTAGATCCTAGAATTGATACCACGGCCTCACATAAAACCATGTGAAACAACGCTTGCGTTATGTTTTGTCGTGTGAATGAGGTTACCGGAGGCCCAATTACCCCTCCCCCAGTCTCCCCAATCGCCGAATCCTCCACAATCCTCAAATGCCCAATTCCCAAAAGGTCGGTAACGCACTTGTAACGCCTCTGGTGTTCCAGGTGTCCATGGGCGACGCCGATTGCTTACCATCAGGTGATCCATCGGCTCGTTCACCGGCTTATGCCATAAAAAGAAAAATAATTTCATCAATTTCAGTACGTTATTCCCCACTGTGATTTCCTTGTGCCAACCACTGCGCCAATTGTGCGATTTCTCTTATAGATTAAAGCAATTCTTGGCATTTAAGAAATGTCGGTTCGACCTAATTGAACTCACCAATTGGACTGGGCACAGTAGCCCGCCAAGTATGCGACAGTATACGTGCTTTCGAAGGTCCTACCAAATCTTTCTGAGCTCCATCCAACACGAAGAAATTTCTAAAGATCAGAGCATCAAATACCTCATCAGACATTTGTATGTCGATCAAAGTAGACCATGTTTCACTTCTGTGAAAAAAATAAATTATGTTGTGGTTCCATCTATAGTCTGTTTTTTTACACTATATAGGTCGACGTTTGACCACCATCTCGCCTGATGGTAAGCGATGATGTGGCCGATGATGGAGCACGCCTACCTATGAGCAACCTGTTCACCTGGGACTTGAAGACACTCAAGTCATATTTGACGGGAAACACAGCCTCTGGCAAGGAATTCCATTCCTTATCGGTTCGCATGAGGAAGTTTGACGCGAAACGCTTCGTGCGAATGGGTGGAATGTCCACCATATAAGGATGGCGCCCCGCCGTTTGTCTGTTGTTGTCATTGTCTTATACAAAGGTGTGAAATGACAATGCCAGATCCTGACCCAGTCATAATATCATTTACAAAAAAAGTAAATTGATGAAAATAATTTAGACGAATAAGGAAACTTTTCACAATAAATCTTTTTATTTTTAAAATTGCGGTTTACAATCTAATAAAAAAAGAAGTTCAATCCCGGAAATTATTTTTTTGCAATGTGTCTTCCATATTGTCTAATGACTATTTGCGTTACATCATACGCATCGCTTGTACGAAACTGTGAAAATAAAAAAGTAAGTAACTGTTAAAAAGATATCATTATACATAAAATATTATATAAAAAGTATAATTATGTATCATTTATTTATTTATTAATGATTACAGATGAAATCAGGAAAATATAAAAGAAACGATTATTATCATTAGTTATGATTTTTTTTGTGTAACGAAACGATTTGAAGCGCTTGTCAGTTGTCAACTGTCAGTGTCAATATTATCTTTCATTCGCTCTCTGCGTTTCCGTTGTTTTCGCGTTATTTATCATTATTGTTTTGTGTTTTAAACAAAAACCGCAAGTTTTACATGTTTCAGGACAAATATTTAGGTATCGGTAATTAATACACTACACGATGCTGAATACTGCATACTTGTACATGACTTCTAATATAGTGGGTCAAAGATGTATTTAGCATCTGGCATTGTCCTTTGAATATAGATCGATAGATGGCGTGCTTCGCAATCTGACCTTTTTATACAATTTCAAAGACATTGTATAGCTACGGTTTTGCCTGCATTCCTAAGAAAAGTCAATTGTGTACAGCCTCTAAATCATTAAAGTGTGCGTGTCTTTTTGTCCGTTTATCACGACAAAATAGAGCGACCAATTTGCGTGTTTTTTTATGTGGAATGGTCACAATATTCACAATAGAGAGTGAGATATTCTTCCTAACCGCCCACTTCCTTAAAATGGGGTAGAAGTTTGTATGGACCATTCCGCAATTTTCGACTAACAAAAATATTCATACAAAAATAATTATAAAATTAATGTATTCTTATCGGCGTTAATGGCTTGGTATATAACATTAATTAGAGTAAAAACTAACTCACGGTGGAGGCACAATAATCTCATCCAAGTCTATGGACAGCAACCAGGCGTGGCGCAAGATGTTCCTATAGAGACAGTCGTTCAGAGGTAGAAGTTCCCTCCTTAAGTCTCGAAAGTCTCGGTCAATTATAGATTGCTTGAGCCCAGAGACTTGTGGCGGGTGGTCGATCTCTGTGACTACTACAAAACCTTGTTCTACATAGTACTTTAAAACTTTTCGCATGTTTCGGTGTATCTAGAAGAAAATGTATAAATATACAATTTTAAGCAATAGTAAACTCCAGAATTTCCGCCGTCGCGCCATTTCAGTCCGTGGCGGGCTCCGGCTCAATCTCATGGCGGAATGGCAACAACAACTGTCGCAACCGAGGGAGGAGTGGCTTGAGAGACGCTACAGCGTCCTCATCTACCGCCTGGCTCAGGTGATTGCCAGACACGGAAGTTTCGACGGGTACCTGTTTCGGATTGGACGGGACGAAGCGCCCGGGTGTCTTCATTTTGAGGATCGGCCGGAGGACACGGTGGCGCATACTGCGGCGGTGTGCCCTTTTTTTTAAGTGGGGAAAATCATTTAATGACTTCTCCCGTCCGGGTAAGGCGAGAGGGAGTGTCAGACTCTTACTGAATAAAAACCAACCCGTTCCTACTCTTGCACTTCGAGCCGGAGCTCCGACAACCCGTTAAGTCTTTCGCGGCTCCGTATCGGCATCAGCCCTGTTGGACCTCATCTGTGGATGGCTCCTTGAGGCGCGCGTAGAACGCGACGCGCCGTACGCTCGGGCCTGGTTCTGGTCGGGCGGCGAGTCATCCGTGCTCGCCGTGCCGTGGCTCGCGGCCCGTGCTTACGGTGGCCGGAGATCGTCTCGCGATCCCCGACGCGACACCTGGAGTGTCTCTTGTCCCCTCTAGCTAAGTGTGAGTCCCATGTAATAGGGGGTGAGCCTATTGCCATATACCGGACACAATTCCAGATTCCGTGCTACTACTGAGAATATTTAAAAACCCAGTAATACTTTGCCCGACCCGGGAATCGAACCCGAGACCCCTTGCCCGGCAGTCGCACTTACGACCACACAGTCAACGAGGCTTATACTATAAAAAAAGATTATTTTATTTGCTTTTCTATTCTCTTTATCATCATCATCATCAGCCGGAAGACGTCCACTGCTGGACAAAGACCTCCCCCTTAGCCCTCCACGTTGAACGACAACTCGCCACCAGCATCCACTGGCTCGCCGCAACTTTGGCGATGTCGTCGGTCCACCTAGCGGGAGGCCTGCCCACGCTTCGTCTTCCGGTCCGTGGTCTCCACTCAAGGACTTTCCTGGCCCATCTGCCGTCAGTCCTTCGACCGACGGCCGCGTGGCCTGCACATTGCCACTTCAGTCTGCAGATTTTGCGAGCTATGTCGGTAACTCTTGTTCTTTGGCGAATTTCTATATTTCGGATTTTGTCGCGCAAAGAAACCCCGAGCATAGCTCTCTCCATCGCACGCTGAGCGACTTTGAGCTTCTCCAGAAGGCCAGAGGTCAGGGACCACGGCTCGGTACCATACGTCATCACCGGCAACACACACTGGTTGAACATCCTGATCTTTAGGCACTGAGGGATTTTCGATGAGAAGATTTCGCGTAACTTCCCGAACGCTGCCCATCCAAGTTGGATTCTTCGGGTGACCTCTTTGTCGAAATTGGACCTACCTAGCTGTATAATCTGCCCTAAGTATGTAGAGGTATAATGGTCTACAACTTCGAGGATGTCGTTCCCAACGATGACCGGTACAGGTGCAACATGGATGTTTGACATGATTTTGGTCTTGTCCATGTTCATTTTAAGACCCACCTGTTGGGAGTCGATATCGAGGTCGCTGAGCATGGTGTTTAGATCCTCCAGCGACTCCGCCATGATGACTACATCATCGGCGAAGCGGAGGTGTGTGATGTATTCGCCATTGATATTGATGCCCAGTCCACTCCAGTTTAAGAGCTTGAAAACGTCCTCCAATGCGTTGGTGAACAGTTTCGGAGAAATCACGTCTCCCTGTCTCACGCCTTTCTGCAATTGGATTGGTTCCGTGCTATCTGCCTGGAGTCGGATGCGCATGATGGCGTTTCTATACAAACACTTTAGCACCTCGATATATCTGTTGTCGATATTGCATCGCTGGAGAGACTGCAGCACCGCCCAGGTCTCGATCGAATCGGTCTTTTTCATAGTCCACAAACGCCAAGCATAGTGGCAAGTTATACTCCTCAGTCTTCTGTATAACTTGCCGCAGCGTATGAATGTGGTCTATGGTGCTAAAGCCTTTCCGGAACCCGGCTTGTTCGGGAGGCTGGAAGTCATCAAACCTGCGTTCGAGACGATTCGTGATGACCCTCGAAAACAGCTTATATACATGGCTCAGAAGCGAGATGGGTCTATAGTTCTTCAACAAGGAGTTGTCACCCTTCTTGAAGAACAGAACTACTACACTCCCTTGCCATGCTTTCGGCGTAGTTCCTTCGAGAATTACGGAATTGAATAGTTTCTGGAGGACTAAAAGTATCGGTTTTCCACCCGCTCGCAGAAGTTCTGTTGTGATTCCGTCATCACCCGGTGCCTTGTTGTTTTTGAGCTGTCTGAGAGCCATCCTAATCTCATACAGGCTGATGTCTGGGATATCCTCGGTATAATGCCGTGTCAGTTTAGCTCTTGGATCCCGAGCTGTACCGACAATGGGTTGCCGTGTCGAGGTGTATAGGTAACTGTCCGTAGCTAACCTTTCGAGCTCTCTCAGAATCTCTAGCTTCGACGAAACGATGCTGCCATTTTCTGTTTCGTCATTTGGCTTTGCCCAACAGACGAATTCCTTGCGAATACTTTTGCGCCCTGATTTCGCTATAGGGCATCCCTGACTCGTGCGGCGTTATATGCACGCAGGTCGCGTCGCATAGACTTTGAAATTCCCCTATTAAGTTCGCCATATCTAGACATGTCAACTGAAGACTGCAGCCTCATCTCGTGTCGGTCTTTCAATAATTTGAGTGTTTCTTTCGAGAGCTCTGAGCCCACCGCTTGGACAGTTTCCACTAACCCATTATTTAACTCGTCAATCGTTTCACACTCAGCCAGGCACTGGAAGCGATTATGCAGTTGGAGCTGGAACTGTTCGGGGTTCTGGACCTGGGCGCGACCAGGACGGAGTGTGGACCTCACCAGGCGTGACCTCTCCAGCTTGACATTGATATTCAGTGTGCCTCAGACAATACGGTGATCGCTGCCGGTTTTCACCTTAGCTATCACAGAGACATCACTGAATATACGCTTGTCGGTCGCCATGATAAAGTCGATCTCATTTTTGGTGTAACCATCGGGGCTTATCCACGTCCACCTCTAAGCTGGTCGCTTTCGGAAGAAGGAGTTCATTAGAAAGAGTCTCTCCCTCTCCATAAAGTCGACCAGCCGCTGGCCCCGACGGTTTCGCTGCCCATACCCAAATGGCCCCATTCTCACCTCTTCGCCGTTCCGTGTGCCCACCTTCGCGTTGAAATCCCCCATGACAACGATGAAGTGAGCTTCGGAGGTGTGGCTTGGGAAATTTCCTCATACAGAGCCTACTTCATCATCGCAGTGTGTCGAGGTCGGCGCATACACCTGTACGACCTTCAGCGAATACCGGTGTGATATTCTGAGTATAAAGTACGCTACCCTGCTCGACACACTCACAAGTCCCTCGTCAACTTTACTCACGTTGTTGACGAGGGACTTGCAGACGAGAAATCCGACACCACCCTGGCATTTTTGATCTCTTTCCCGGAAGAAGAGCAAGTTGCCGGAATCCAGGACCATCGTATCCTGGCCCTTTCTTCGGATTTCAGACAGTCCCAAGATGTCACAACACATTTTGCTCAATTCTTCCTCCAGCTCGACAATCTTCTCATCGGTCCGCAGTGTGCGGATGTTGTGTGTTGCCAGGGCCAAAGTTCATCGGGGGTGGTAGCGGTTCATCTGCCGGGGATTCTTAGCACCCCCTGCTCCGCCGTTACCCGATCCGCTACCTAGATCAGGAATAGCGGAGCTGCCGAGGACTGGGGGCCGTATATTTATTTAGGTTGCCGTTCATAGTAAGTGCCATAATTCCCACGTTTGGCAAGCGGGTTGGGGATCGCAGTTAGGTCACCGATATATTTATGGAATGCTGCAGCTCATTCCTCGGTGTCTGGTCGCAGTTTTAGGACGTACCCGGGTCCAATCTATTCTCTTACTAACTAAAAACCATCCCGTTTCTATTCCTGCCTTGAGCCAGAGCCCAGTAGCCGTTAAATAATCCGCGACTTCGGAGTTGCCACTTACACTGACGACTGGAATGTAGACTTTTTCAACTCCAAACTGCTTGATAAGCTGTAGCCACTCCACTAGACTGACGGATTTATCATTCCGGTAGTGGAGCCATTTAAGACATACTGCTATAGAAGAATTGTTGCGGTATGATGTAGTTCTCTTGTCTTCGTTGAATGGCGCGTTCTGTGAATAGTAGATTAAACGCAAAACATTTATTTTAACGTGCACTTCTCCTGCATTAGAGTGTGGGTTCGAAAGTACCAATGTGACTTATTCCGAGTTATATGTACTTTTTAAGACACCACTGACAAAGGTTAAACAAAAACATCGCGAGGAAACCTTTTTCTTTTTTGAGGGGGAAAATCATCCAATGACTTCTCCTGCCCGGGTGAGGCGGGAGGGAGTGTCAGACTCTTACTGACTAAAAACCACCCCGTTCCTACTCCTGTACTTCGAGCCGGAGCCCCGGCAACGCGTTAAGTCTTCCGCGGCTCCGTATCGGCATCAGCCCTGTTAGGCCCCATCTGTGGTGGTCTGATGGCTCCTTGAGGCGCGCGCGAAACGCGACGCGCCGTACGCTCGGGCCTGGTTCTGGTCGGGCGGCGAGTCACCCATGCTCGCCGTCCGCAGGCCCGTGCTTACGGTGGCCGGAGATCGTCTCGCGATCCCCGACGCCCGGAGTGTCTCTCGCGACGGCCGGGTCGTGAGGAGGTTCGTTTCCTCACGCGCTCCGCCTCCTCCTTAGCTAGCATGACTGCTTCGCAGAAGGAGGAGACGGCATCCCAGTCCCCCTCGCTCCGTAACATGGTCTGAACCAGAGCCGGACGCGAGAGGTCGCCGTCGCCGTCGCCGATCACATTCCTGAGGACACGGCGGTGCTCAGTCCACGCAGGACACACCGCCTCCGTGTCCTATCGCGAGGAAATCTGAACTTATAATTTCTATTTATAAGTTTGAAATTGTCAACTCACATTGAGCAAACGTGGTGATTAAGAAGAAGCCATTGGTTAGCAGTGGACACCTATATTATTGATTTGATGTGGGATGATGTGATACAACACAGATGTTCATGTCCCTGGGACGCGCTGGACTTCACTGTTCCAGTGCATGCATCGTTGCAGCTGTTTGGAAGGTTGTGGCGGGCTCGTCCAGTAAACCACTCATTTTAAAAGCATGATCATGTAATTTGTCTCACCTGAATATCTAAAACATTAGTAGCATCACCGCAAGGGGATGTGACCACAGACACAGCGACCGGTACTATCTCCTTCTCAGGGGGATGTCGTCTACAGTTGCAGGTTAGAATGTAAGGCTCGTTCACCCCCATGGTAGGGCCACCCCACTCTGGTCGCCAGCCGTATACTGGGGTCGCCAGCACCGTTTGTGGTTTATTGTTGTTTGGGAACCTGGTTGGGCGGTGTTATAGAAGTATGAAGTGTCGACGTGGTTTCAAATGTCGTAAGGTAACTGTTTGAATACACCATCACTTTTGGGGACCCTGCCTAAGAAAGGACGGCGCAATTTAACACTTCCCTACATGGGTGGCAAGGCAGAAGTGCTACCTGAAATATTGCAGGTGTAGGTTCTTAGGGTACGGTATCTGTCTATCAATGGACCAACCATAAACTTAGAGTCGGTTGAAAATAGAACTAATTTTAATGAGGAAATCTTCATGGACCCTTCATGGATGCTGGTTGATGAAACCAGCCATAAGGCCACTAATGATCTATATGCAAAGTCCAATAAATAATAAAGGTAAGCTCACCACAACTGACAGTATAGTTTAGGTAACGGAACGACATCACAGTACACCAGGATCCTGACCAATGGCTCTTCAAATCTGGGGTCCCAGTACGCTCCATAAATATACACACTTCCATTCACAATCGGCAGCCACTGCCAGGAAGCAGCTGCATACTTCAAATCACTAATTTCAGGAAATTTCATACAAGAACTGTCCTTGTACCTTTCTGGGTAAACGGAACGGTGATTCCAGTAACGGAATGGAAGTAATCTGGAATTGGAATGGAAAGGGATTGGATCCTGGATTATAGTCGTTGTATGAGTGTGTTTGGGTAGGGAGAGCCAGGTCAACGTAAAGGTTACTGATACTGTTTTGATGATGAAGGAGCTTCGACACAGGGTTAAGAAGGGTAGTTGCATTTCTGAAAAAATATTTATTTATTTATTTATTTTGTAAATATTTATGTAGTTATTAATTTCATTTATATATTTATTTAAATAAACACTCATTATCAAATGTAAAAAAAAAAAAATGCCAGTACTCAAACTGCCTCAAAAAAAAAAAAGAAACAAAAATGGCGTAATGTGTTGAATGTCAATAGTTGAAAATGTTTAAAAAGTAAATAAAAATGTTTTATTTATTTAAATTAACATATCCTAACAGTGCCTTTAGCCAAACGCCACTTTAGCACTTGTCTACAGAGAGATTAGAAATCAAAATGTATGGGGATGACACTGACAAGTGTCAAAATTTACGTCAATGCCATATAATTTGGTTTTCTATTCTACATGTAGACAAGCGCTAAACGGCATTTGGCTACAGCAGCGTTACACCTATTAATGCGATACTGTTGACACTCAATATAAAAACTTATAATCAACATTGTTATAACACAGCCTTATCACAACTCTACAGCTCCACAGTACATATGTACAACTAACAACATCAGTCGTTACCTTTATAAACTCCAATGAGTAACAGAAAATATCTAATTTTTGTCCAACGCTGTTAATTATTCAATAGCTCTAGCCACAGGAGCATATCGACCTATGTTAGTGCGACCTCAATTAGTCTCTACCTTCTCATATAAGCAAGGAGCAAGCTAAATGAAACTGTACAATAACTATACAATTTAAAATAAAAATTAAATTACGTAATTACGTACTCCTTTCTCATAGGAGTCAACACATATTTTTTCATATTCTTCAACGAGTAGGTACTATCCCTAAGGCAACGGTGGGAGAATGCCCTGCGTGGGCTGAGCACCGCCGTGTCCTCAGGGAAGTGATCGGCGATGGCGACCTCTCGCGTCCGGGCTTAGTGCAGGCCATGATGCGGAGCGAGGGGGATTGGGATGCCGTCTCCTCCTTTTGCGAAGCAGTCATGCTAGCTAAGGAGGAGGCGGGACGCGTGAGGCAGCGAAGCGCTGCCTCCTCGCAACCCAGCCATCGCGAAGGACACACCGGGCGTCGGGGATCGCGGAACGATCTCCGGCCACCGTAAGCGCGGGCCTGCGGACGGCGAGCATGGGTGGCTCCCCGTCCGACCAGAAACAGACCCGAGCGTACGGCGCGTCGCGTTCCGCGCGCGCCTCAAAGAGCCACAGACCACCACAGATGGGGCCCAATACGGCCGATGCCGATTCGGAGTCGCGGAGAACCTAACGGGTAACCGGGGCTCCGGCTCGACGTGCAGGAGAAGGAACGGGGTGGTTTTTAGTCAGTAAGAGTCTGACACTCCCTCCCGCCTCACCCAGGCGGGAGAAGTCATTCGATGATTTTCCCCCCTTAAAAAAAAAAAAAAAAAAAAAAAAAAAAAAAAAAAAAAAATCCCTAAGGCAAACTAGGTTAACTAGGCAAGTGCCGGGCGCCAGGTTGCAGAAGGATGCGCGGGAAAGAGTTAGGGGCGCCTATGACGCGCTTATCGTCGTGGTGACCCAGAGGTTTAAGGTTAAGTACCAATGTGGCTTTTTCCGAGTTATATGTACTTTCTAAGATTGTTTAGGAGCTAGGTAGGAGAGCCTAGTGTCCTAGAGGAGGTTTCTTCTTTTCTTCTAGTAGTAGTGAAACTCCGATGAGATGTGTGGACTAGAATGAATTTATTTGCCAAACTACGCTACTTATATTTATATTTACATATTTACAACTAGGCAATATCAGATATAGTTAGGTGATAGTTTCGACCAATAGCGGCGCGCCGGCGTGCGCGGGGCGCGCGGGGTGCGGGGCGCCGCTTTGCACACGGCACTATCGGTTCCTTCCGTATAAGTATGACCGCGCGGCGCGAGCGCGCGCATTTCTCCGAGCGCCGGCGTCGAGTGAAGACTGAAGACTACCTACAGATGAACCAATGAAGATACGACGAATGCAAGTGCTCCGGCTCCGGCTCCGCTTGCGCTGCTTGCTTAACCAAACCGCTTCTTTCGAAGCGATCGCTCGCGGCACGGTGTGATAACGCTGTTGCCGCAGTGATTATTATCGTTTCTATGCGAGAGAGTCGTAAACTGTCTTTTTCAAGACAATTGGTTTCTTGTTTCTAAAAACGGAGTCAAAACGTAAACTGTCTTTTTCAAGACAATTTGTTTCTTGTTTCTAAAACGAAGTAAGTCTAAAACTTTGGTAAAGGTATTGTGGAAGGTATATGGTAAGGTATTCGGTGGTACTGGTAACTGGTAGGTATGTAGTCGTGCGGTGCGGCTACAGTACTCCCCCCCGAGCGAAGCGTACTGGGGTCTTGACGATTCTTCCTGTTCGCGTTCTTCGTACATCGCTGATGCTCGACGGAGGTTGACTGGGTTGATCCTGGATAGCCTCTGGTGGCGTTGCACAGTTGTCTGAGTTATCGTAATTAACGACGTAGGCAGGCTTCAGACGCTCGATAGACACGTTGGTAGTACCTCTAGGTGTTTGTAACGTGAAGTACTTGTTGCTTCTGCTGGTGACTAGATACGGACCCTTGTACGGACGTTGCAGCGGTTTGCGAACTGCGTCGTCACGTACAAATACGTGGCTGCATGTTTGCAGGTCTTTGTGCACGAAGATATTCAGTCGATTAGTGTGCGACTGATAAGCGGGCGTTAAGCTTGTGATAACACGATGCAAGTCGGCCACATAGTCGTTATCCATCTTCGTGTAGGTAGGCGATGGCGATATGAAATCGCCGGGTAGCCGTAGTTCTTGTCCGTAGGTAAGTTGAGCGGCACTAGTGTTAGTGTCGGTGCGCGTAGCGGCTCGTAGTCCCAGTAGCACGGTAGGTAACTCGATCAACCATTTGTTATTGTCGGCGAGTCGAGTCATGAGTGCGGCTTTCAATGTACGATGCCAGCGTTCTACGATCCCGTTACTCTGCGGGTGGTAGGCAGTAGTACGAGTTCTTTCTATTCCCAGTAGCTGAGCGAGATTTTTAAATAAGCTGCTCTCGAACTGTCGTCCTTGATCAGTCGTGATTTTGATAGGACAACCAAAGCGTGATATCCATGCTTCATACAGCTTTCTTGCGACGACTTCGGCTGATACCTCTCGCAGAGGGACGGCTTCAGCCCAGCGGGTGCAGCGGTCGATCATAGTGAGTAGGTATCGATGTCCGCTCGAAGATGTAGGCAGAGGTCCGACGATGTCGATGTGTACGTGTTCGAAACGCTCGTTCGGTGGGAATGGTGTGACGTCACTGTGCGTATGTCGATGTACCTTTGATTGTTGACACTCAATGCATGACTTTGCCCACTCGCCAATCTCGGTGTTCATAGACGGCCAGAAGTATCGTTGCTGCATTAGTTTGCGTGTAGTTCGAATACCAGGGTGACTTGTATTGTGCACGGCGTTGAATGCGATGCGACGAAAGTCAACTGGTAGGTATGGGCGGATGTGAGGCGTCGATACTTCGCAGTAAATCAGCTTGTTTGAAGTAGGTATGGCGATTTTCTTGAGTTGAATATTTGTTTGTTTAGATAGTTTGAGAATATTGCTGTCCTTTTCTTGTGCTTGCGATAGTTGATCGTAGTCTATCGGCGATGGTAAGTCAATCGTTTCAACGCGTGACAGTGCGTCGGCGACTACGTTGTTCGCTCCGGTCACGTGACGTAGGTCGGTCGTGAACTCGCTTATAAACAACAGCTGACGAGTGCGTCGTTGTGTGTCATTGTCCGACGGCGGCTTGCGTATTGCGTAGGTAAGTGGCTTGTGATCGGTGTAAACAATGAGTTCTCTTCCTTCGAACATTTTTCTAAAATGTTTGATAGCCATATATATTGATAATAATTCTCGATCGAAGGTACTATAACGTTGTTGTGTTTCTGAGAATTTCTTCGAGAAATAGCCGAGGGGAACCCACTTGTTGTTTACAAGTTGTTGTAGGACAGCTCCAGCACAGGTGTTCGATGCGTCACACATGAGTGATATTGGTTGAGTTGGTGAGGAGGATGGGTGAGCGAGTAAAGCTGCATTTTGTATGCTAGCTTTACACAACTCGAACGCTTGAAGTGCTACATTGTTCCACTCGATTTTTGTTTTGTCGCGTTTCTTGGAGTTATGTAGAAATGCGTTTAGCGGCGCTTGTATGTGGGCCGCGTTGCGTATGCTGTCACGGTAAAAGTTCACCATGCCGAGAAATCGACGTAGGTCCGCTATTGTTTCGGGTTTGGGGTAAGCAGTGATAGCGTTGACCTTTTCAAGTGGAGGTTCGATTCCTTCGCTCGACACTTGATATCCTAGGAACTTGACGTTTTCTTGACCGAAGACGCATTTTGACGGGTTTATAGTGATACCGTAGTCATTTAATCTTCGTAGTACTTCTTGTAGATCTTCAATGTGGCGTGCGTTGTTTTCTGACGCGATGATTACGTCATCAATAAATGGAAATGCGAAGTCTAACCCGTTGAGTACTTGATGTATGAACCGTTGGAATGTCTGTCCCGCGTTTTTTAAGCCTGGACACATTCGGGGAAACTCGAACAAGCCAAACGGGGTTGTTATGGCTGTTTTCTCGACGTCGGGTTCGTACACGGGTAATTGTTGGTATGCACGATTCAGGTCGAGTGTGGTGAAAATCTTCTTGCCGTGGAGTAGGTATGTGAAGTCTTTGAGGCGAGGTACAGGGTAGCGGTCGGGCTTAGTTACGTCGTTGAGTCTTCGGTAATCGCCGCATACCCGTATGTCGCCATTCTTTTTCGGGACGACGTGTAGTGGGCTGGACCAGGGACTTTTGCTTGGACGGCATAATCCCTGCTGCATCATGACTTCAAATTCTTTCTTCACGGCCAAGTATCGATGTGGGGGTAATGGCCGGGTTTTGCTATGTACAGGTGGACCGGTGGTTTCAATGTGATGTTCCACGCGGTGTTTGGGAGTGGTCTTCATGCATGATGGTCTTAGGATATCGGGGAATTGACTCAATATTTGATGATACGGCTGTTCGACGTCTATGCTTCTTACAGTTGGCTCGGCGGAATATGAGATTGGCGCTTTGACGGTGAGGTTTGTTACTTTGTCGACAAGACATCGACCGGCTATGTCGACGAGTAGTTGGTGGTGGCGTAGGAAGTCGGCGCCGATGATCGGCTTGCTGACTTCAGCAACGATGAATTTCCAACTATAAGGTCGGCGTAGGTTTAGGTCCAGTTGTAGTGTCTTCTCACCGTAGGTAGGTATAACCGTGTTGTTTGCGGCGTATAAACAAAAGTCAGTTGGGGCCATCTTCACGCCTTTTCGTTTAGGGATGACCGAGACGTTTGCGCCAGTATCAATTAGAAATGACAGACGTGAGTTTCTGTCTGTTATAAACAGGCGGTATGACGTAGTTGTTGCGCCGGTTCCCGCCTCATCCAACGCAGCTCTTAGTTTTCCGGACGGGTGTTGTTGTTCTGGAAATTACACGGACGTGTGCATCGCTGTGCCTCCTTCCCGAACTTGCGGTGGTAATAACAAATTCCAGAAGATTCCGTGCGGCGTGGTATGTTATCGCGCTGTCTGGACTGGGAGCGATATCGGTTCGATGATCGCGATCTGTTCGGAGGTCGTCTCGACTGACGGTTGCAACGATGGCTAGATTGTGCTGCTTTGAGTTCGGCGATTTCCCTCGTAAGTATATCAATTTTGTCTTCGATACTTGTAGGTACACTGGGGAAAACGGGGTTTTCAGTCACAGCAGCGACTGTGCCATGAGGTTGCGTCTGTTCGAGTATTTTGTCCGCCATCATCGCTAGATCGTGGATATCTGTGTGTTTAGCGATGTTGTCGCTGACAGCGAGGACTGCGCGCACGGACTGGGGGAGGTGGTTTGTCCACATAATACGAAGCGCAGCGTCGGATATATTATCCGCGGCGAGATTCTTCATCCGGCGAAGTAACTGTGATGGTTTTAAGTCGCCGAGCTCCATCTCGGAGAGAAGGCGTTGAACTTGACGCTGTTCAGACTCCTCATAGACCTGGAGTAGTCTGTTTTTAAGGGTTTCGTAGCGGTCTCTCTCCGGTGGATGAAGGATAATGTCGGATATTTCATCGAGGTCTTGTCGTTCGAGATGACCGACGACAAGCTCAAACATGGCTTGGTCGCCCTTCTTCTGCGGAGACATAATCGCCTCGAACTGCGCAAACCATAGGCGTATTCTGTCGCGCCATATAGGTGGAATGCGCAGCGACGTCGACACGCTGAAAAGTTCCGGCGTTTTTTCGTTGGAGTTGGACATTACGACGAGCTTGACTTTCTGCAGTACTGGGCGGCGATTGATTCTTGCAGAGATCCGTTGGCAGCGTCGGGGTCACCAGTTTAGGAGCTAGGTAGGAGAGCCTAGTGTCCTAGAGGAGGTTTCTTCTTTTCTTCTAGTAGTAGTGAAACTCCGATGAGATGTGTGGACTAGAATGAATTTATTTGCCAAACTACGGTACTTATATTTATATTTACATATTTACAACTAGGCAATATCAGATATAGTTAGGTGATAGTTTCGACCAATAGCGGCGCGCCGGCGTGCGCGGGGCGCGCGGGGTGCGGGGCGCCGCTTTGCACACGGCACTATCGGTTCCTTCCGTATAAGTATGACCGCGCGGCGCGAGCGCGCGCATTTCTCCGAGCGCCGGCGTCGAGTGAAGACTGAAGACTACCTACAGATGAACCAATGAAGATACGACGAATGCAAGTGCTCCGGCTCCGGCTCCGCTTGCGCTGCTTGCTTAACCAAACCGCTTCTTTCGAAGCGATCGCTCGCGGCACGGTGTGATAACGCTGTTGCCGCAGTGATTATTATCGTTTCTATGCGAGAGAGTCGTAAACTGTCTTTTTCAAGACAATTGGTTTCTTGTTTCTAAAAACGGAGTCAAAACGTAAACTGTCTTTTTCAAGACAATTTGTTTCTTGTTTCTAAAACGAAGTAAGTCTAAAACTTTGGTAAAGGTATTGTGGAAGGTATATGGTAAGGTATTCGGTGGTACTGGTAACTGGTAGGTATGTAGTCGTGCGGTGCGGCTACAATTGTTTAGACACCACTTACTTATAATGTACCTATGTTTTACAATGAATAAATGAATCTTGAATCTTGAATCTTGAATCTTACAAACGGTGAAGGAAAACATCGCGAGGAAACCTGGGCTTATAATTTCTAATTATTAATTTTGTACAAAATATGTAATTTATTTACATCTTATAATACACCTAAAAACTAACACAATTACATAACAAATATATATACATACATTTATATACATATTTACATTTTATACGGAATACATAATACTTCCTTACAAGTTGTTCGATAAAAATTCCATCGATAGTCGATAATTGTAAAACTATCGACTGAACCCTCATCACTAATCACCAATATATTTATAACTATCGATAGCTACCGATGATCGCTTAACGATGCGCATGCGCATACCTGTCAAACCAGTCTCGCCGAGATTTTGCTATTATTTCACTTGCTTAACGCTGTAAAAACTACGCTAATACTTACTATCGCAAATATCTTCTATGTATTCCTTATATCCGCTAGGTGGCGCTGCACCGAACAAGACGTAAAAGTAGACGCGCCGCATTTAAATTTCTTTTAAAAATAATAGTAGTGCATAAAAGTTAATGAAAACCAAGTACCTCGACAAATTAACAACTAATTACCAAGTGCAAGTGTTATCCAAGAGTAAAACTCATAAATAGTGCAGTTATAACAATATAAACTCGTTATTCATAGCCGACCTAAATGTCAATAAAAACACATTAAATTTTGTATACAAACTTAAAATTGTGTTTAAAATAACTAATAAATAACCAAAACTAATAACAACAACAATTAAAATGTGTGTAAAAGTGCATAAAAGTAATTAACAGTGATTTGAAAAATAAAAACGTCAACCGCCCCAAACAGAAAATAAACAAAAAGGATATTGACCCTCAACGATTTTTTCTTAAACATTTCTAAATAGTGTAATAGTGGTGCCTAATTTGCCAAACCTAATATAAGGTCGCTTGGCGCATTGGATACGGTGCCCGGTCGACTACCTATTGACATGAGCGACGTGCGTTCGATCCTGACACAAGCAAATATCTTTTTGTGAGTTCAAAAAATTTAATATGAAATTCTTCTATTATTTAAAAATTGCATCGTGAAGTACCTAACAAAATGGGACGAATATAATTTGCATTCACCATCAGAACTGTAGTTTCCAAATACTTCGATAGAGGGCGAAATTTGTTCTTACCTAGTTTGAAAAAAAAAAACCTTTCCTTTACCTATAACTCAAACATTAAATAAAAGATGTCACGAATAATTAATAATATTCCCAAACTGAACAACAGCGGCCGCAAGATGTCACTAGTGGCATGTTTTAAATGCAAGAAATGCGTGGATATAAAGTCAACTGTTCTATGTTCAGTATATGCGAACAGATTTGAACTTTGTTGCGATGGCTACCCAGAACAAACATACAGATTATTAAGCGCTGAATCAAAAAAGAATTGGCGATGTAAAATGTGTGTAAAAGCAGCTACAAAGCAGAAGACCGCCAGTGCTAGCGGCACCATTATATCAAACATAACAGTAAGAAAAAAACAGAAGCCATCACCGACTCCCACACTAAACAATGACGCCTCGATGATGGACTCACACGTACTTTCGGATTGTGAAACCCTCAATGAATCACATATTTCGCCTAATAAACTGTCGAAGAGCCTAGATGGAACACTATCGGACTTAATCTCATTAACAGAAATGAAAGAAACACTATTACAGTGTAAAACGAAGCTCAATATGACTGAACAAGAATTAGATAACTTGATACTAGAAAATAATAACCTTCATAAACAAATAGAAAAACTAATCACGGAAAATAATACACTAAAATTGCTGTGCCAGTCGTCTACCATTATGGAAAGTACTCCCACCTCAATACAGAAGAGGGCATTAACACAACGGAACGCAGTATCTACTCCGGTATCATCCAAGCAAAATTCTGAGTTCCTACATATATCAAATCTGGAACGAAAGATTCAAAGTCTCCAACAACAGCTGAACGCCGCGGAACAAGAAATCGCTGATCTCACTCAAAAAATAATATCCTTAACTCAACGTCTACGTAACAATAGTCTAAATACAGATACGATATATGGCAATGAAACCAGTACTCCGCTGTCAACACAATCGAAAATAATTTACCCACCGACCTCCTATTACGTCAAACAACCAAATAAATCAATATATATTTTCGGTGCCCAACAATGTGTGGGCCTGGCTGCAACGATTATGTCCTCACGACGGAGTACCAAGTACGACAAATACAGGATAATTGCTGAAACGAAACCAAATGCAATGACTAGCGAAATCGTAAAAAACTGCGAGCACCTTGAAATGAAACCGGGTGACAAACTTATAGTAAACGTGGGAGAAAATGATCATAATGCAAGAAACATATTGTCACAGTTAAGACATATTTTACATAAATTTCATGATAATACCATTATAGTGTTAAGTGTTGCAAAAAACTATTATCTAGATACTATTAAATTAAATAAAGCTATAAAAAATATATGTGTTAAATATAAAAATTGTAATTTTGTGAACACTAAATTCAACAACTTGTATAACATTAGTGCTTCAATCAATTACTTAGTGGATTATAGTGATTACAGTGCAAAATATCTTAACCCTAAAGCTCTTAGACAACTAATGTGTAACAAACCAAGTAACAAACCAAATACTGGCGCATGTGAACCAAAAAAAGGGACCATACCTTATTATTTTAACCGCCTTCAAAATGTAAATATACACCAACCAAATACCAATGTACAAGCACCTGGAAAAAATAAGAGTAAGGGTACTATACCCTTCTACTTCCCTATAATAAAAAGAAATAACACGTTTTTTCGAAACTAATACACTTTTTGCTGACACCTCTCCTAGATTAGTATTTAGAATATTACACCAAAACATAGCCAGCCTACTATCTAAGCAAGAACTCCTTGAAATAACTTTAAAGGAGCTACAAAAGGACTTAAATGACCCCGACGTAATATGCCTCTCTGAAACTTTTATCAAAAAAGGCTATGAGTGCTACGTAAAACTTCATAGCTATACCATGGTTGATAGTTTCTGTAGGGATAAGCAAAGAGGTGGAACTTGTATCCTAGTGAAAAACACAATTATGTGCATGAAAATTCCACTTGTTAAAGAACATGCATCACAACATACCTTTGAGGCATGTGGTATAGAGGTGCCACATAATAACCTAATAATAATCTGTATTTATAGAACTCCTCAGTCGGACCCTAGTCAATTCTTGTCAAAACTAAACAACCTTTTAAATTCTTTATTTAAAAAATATAAAACAAAAAAACGTATAGTAATAACTGGAGATTTCAATATCAACACTTTAAAAAAGAATAACATCACATCTGATTTTCAGAACTTATGCAATAACCATTACTTGAAAATACATATCGATGTGCCTACACGCAAGTTATCATGTATTGACCACATCCTGAGCAATGTATTAGGTTCGTCTGCAACAGTTCTGCCATTACATCTATCAGATCATGACACGGCCCAGATACTTAGCTTTCCCATTAAAAACAAATCACAAAAACCTCCAATATACTACATCATCAGAAGAAATTACAGCTCCGCCAACATTCTTAAATTCAAAGAATGTCTAGGAAATCTATCATGGTCTGAAGTATACACTGAAAATGACTCGAATACAGCGTTTAGCAAATTTCATGACTTATTATGTTTATTTCATAAGCTCTGTTTTCCCGAAAACAAAATTAAAGTTAATATGTGCGATAAAGGGAAACAAAAGTGGATAAGTAAGGGATTAAAGCGAAGCTGTAAAAGGAAAAGAACGTTGCGGTTTCAATATTATGAAAACAAAAATACATTGAATAAAAATAAGTATTTAACCTATGCCAAAATTCTACAAAAATGTATATACAATTCTAAAAAAAATACTAATATTAAATTTATAAAACAAAATGACAATAAGTGTAAAGCTACTTGGACAATTATTAATAACGAAATTAATAACAACACTATTAAACATAACATAGATAACATAAATATGGAAAGTAAAGTTATTACAAATCCCAAAGAAATAGCAACTACTTTTAACAACCACTACATTAATCTAGGACATGTTACGACAAACAACTACACGTATAGCAACAACAATAAAACATTAATTCCTAACTCAATATTCCTTAAACCAATGTTACCAAATGAAGTTAGACAAGAAATAATGTCTCTAAAAAATACGAACGCATCCGGATATGATGAGCTGGGTACAAAATTAATAAAATCATGCAAGGATGTGTTAGTTGAAATCCTTACGTTTCTGATAAATTTATCATTCTCGCAAGCAATTTTCCCAGCTGCGCTTAAACTATCGACCGTAAAAAAATTGTTCAAAAAAGGAGAACGAAACAACATAAATAATTATCGTCCTATAACCCTGATACCTATACTATCCAAGGTATACGAAAAATGTATGTACAAACGTCTAGTGAATTTCTGTGACAAATACAATATCATTCAAAAAGATCAATATGGATTTCAAAAACAAAAATCTACCACTCTAGCCATTTATAGTACCATAAGCACAATTTTAACAAACTTAAACAATAATTATCTGACCACTGGCTTGTTTTTTGATCTATCAAAAGCCTTTGATCTCGTTTCACATGACATATTGTTAAACAAAATTGAAAAATATGGGATAAGAGGTCCTACTTATCACTGGATAGCTTCATACCTTAGCGACAGACAACAATGTGTAACAATATCAAAAATTGATGAAAATATGATACTTACACCATCAATATCAGAATACAAAAATGTTAGGCGTGGTGTACCGCAAGGTAGCGTGCTGGGGCCTATTTTATTCCTGTTGTACATAAACGATGTCGTAAATATCACCAACCATAAATGTGTTCTTTTTGCTGACGACATATCGATTATAGTTGCAACACGTAAGAACGGAAACACAACAAATGACCACGCGCTTGATGTTAACAACACAATAGATAAATTAATAGATTGGTTAGATAAAAATAAATTAAAAATAAATTTGGACAAGTCAGTTTACATACAATTCAATAAATCAAATACTACAAAACATGACATCAACCTAACGATACCAAAAGTTAAAAGAGTAGGTGAAACAAAATTCCTGGGCTTAATTATAGATGAAAATATGAATTGGAAGGACCACGTTGAACATGTATCTGTTAGGGTAAATAAATTTGTGTATGCACTTAAGCAAATAAAAAATATTACAAACTTAAATACAGCAATAATGGCTTATCATGCACATGTAGAATCATTGCTTCGCTATGGCCTAATAATGTGGGGATATAGCACGGATAGGGATAAGGCATTTCTCGCACAAAAAAAGTGCATAAGGGCTATGTACGGTTTGCAACCTGATCAGTCATGCCAACCAATATTTAAGAGACTTGGTTTGTTACCATTACCGTCGCTTTACATTTATGAAGTATGTATGTTCGTTACAAAAAACAAAGATTTATTTAAAACTGCAAATGATGTCAATCCACGAAATCGTAGAGATCCATTTAGACTTGTACTAAATGACTTTCCTAGATCAGCAAAATATAATAAGAATTGCTTGGCTATGTGTATCCGTATCTATAACAATATACCGAATGATTTGAAATGTGTTAATATAAATCTATTTAAGCGTAAATTGCACAAATGGCTTAATGAACAAAACTACTATTCTATAAGTGATTTCATGCAGAGGAAATTAACCTCACGCCTAGGATGTTAATTTTAGAA
The DNA here is from genome assembly GCA_038387885.1 of Spodoptera picta. Lineage (NCBI taxonomy): Eukaryota > Metazoa > Arthropoda > Insecta > Lepidoptera > Noctuidae > Spodoptera > Spodoptera picta. The sequence continues at coordinate 432,430 of JAZHFQ010000252.1, read as the reverse complement.
CTTTTCCTGATTTTGCATGCTATAAAAATATTAGCAAAACATGTTGTACTTCAAACATATTTTTGTAACACCTATTTTATACCATGTTTTAAGCAAATAAATATATTATTATTATTATTTTTTTTTTTTATATATATTTTTTTTCTCCGGCACGCCGGGAATTCTGATGGCACGGGCCTAAGCCAAGTGTACATCAGTGGGGTTGTGAGGGGGTTGTATTACATTATCTGATTCGCATTGAAGAAACTTTCTTACCAATCTGCAGGTGTTTAATACAACTGCCTTTTGCAGAAGATGGTAAGTGTTAGCCGGCATATTTAGGGTGCTAAGCGATTGGTGAATTTGTTTGGGGATAACTCCTGTAGTGGATATGACTATTGGGACGATAACTACTTTTTGCAAGCGCCAGAGTCGGGTTATCTCATCTTTCAATTCTGTATATTTAGATAGTTTCTCTGCTATTGTAGTCTGTAAATTATGAGTATTCGGTACAGCTATATCTATTAGGAATCCAGTATTGTTTGTTTTGTTTACTAGTGTGATATCTGGTCTGTTATAATGGATAGTGCGGTCAGTGAAGATAGCCCGATCATAGTATAGTTTAGTTGTAGTATTTTCTAGGACAATTTCAGGGTTATATTTATAATATGGCACAATAGATTCTATCAGTTTATATTGGTGAGCTAGTTTTTGGTGGATTATGTTAGCTACTTGGTCATGTCTGTGTTTGTAGTCAGTCTGGGCTATTGATTTACAGGCGCCAGTTATGTGTTGGATGGTTTCTGGAGAACTATTGCATTTTCTACAACTATCATTTGATAAATTTTTTATAATGTGTTTCCTGTAGTTTCTTGTCTCTATCACTTGATCTTGTATAGCTAGCATAAACCCTTCAGTCTCTGGGAAGAGTTCGCCTCGATTTAGCCATGCGTTCGACGCTTCTTTATCGACATTTGATTGGCATAAATCTTGGCGGTGTCTTCCATGTAGAGACTTTTGAGTCCATTCTAGACATTTTGTTTTGTTGTCAGTCACTAACTCATTTTTCTGGTTTGTTCTGTCGCTAAGGTTTAGTGGTGTTAAGTGTCGGTCGTTTTGCGCTATTAGCTTGTGCAGTGTAGAAGATTCAGCTTTTGAGAAAAAGTATGTCCTAAGGGTAGTGATCTGTCGGTTGTGAAGGTTCATAATATCTATAAGTCCCCTGCCTCCCTCTTTTCGCGGTAAAGTTAGTCGTTGCAGACAAGATCTTGGGTGGTGTTTACGGAATTTAGTCATTGTTGTGTTTAGTTTGCGCTGAAGGTTTTTAAGGTCCGTTTTAGTCCAGTTGATAATGCCGAATGAATAGGTGAGGACAGGGATGGCAAATGTGTTTATTGCTTTTATTGTGTTGCGAGAATATAGCTGTGTTTTTAGGATTACATTTAATCTATGTTGGAACTGTTGTCTTAGTTTTTGTTTGATATCTTTGTGGTGTATCGTAGTAGACTGTATGTAACCTAAGTATTTGTAGGTCTCCTTCTCATCCAATGGTTCTATATGTTCACCTGTAGTTAATGTATATTGGTGTTGGTAGTTCTGTCCTGCTCTTACCGAATTTATTTTGCATTTATCTATGCCAAATTCCATTCCAATGTCATTAGTGAATTTTTCTGTTAAGTCTGCTAATTCAATGAGTTGATTTTCAGTTTTTGCAAATAATTTAATATCGTCCATATACATTAAGTGGTTTAAAATATCATCCTGTCCGTTATTTATAGAGTTTAATGGGATTCCTATTGAAGTTGTATTTAGTAATTTTGACAATGGGTTAAGAGCAAGACAGAACCACAGTGGGCTAAGTGCGTCACCTTGGAAGATTCCTCGCTGTATTTTGATTGGGTTGGTGTTTATTGTTTCGGTAGGGGTAGTAAGTCTTAGTACTGTAGTCCAGGTAGCCATTATAGTCTTAAGGAAATTAATAAATGATGGGTGTATTTTATATATGTCTAGTACTTGAACTAGCCACGAGTGTGGAACTGAGTCGTAAGCCTTCTTGTAATCAATGTACATAGTAAATAGATCAGATTTCGATTTTTGTATATGTTTCAGAACAACCGAGTCTATTATTAATTGTTCCTTGCAGCCTTGACTAAATCTCCGACATCCTTTCTGTTGCTCAGCTAAGATCTTGTTAGCGTCAATGTGTGTGTATATTAGTTCAGCTATACAAGATGTGATGATCTTATACAAGGTCTGCAAGCAAGTGATGGGTCTGAATTTTGCCGGGTTAGAGAGATCATTATGGTCTTTAGGTATCATAAACGTGGTGCCAGATGTTAAGTAAGAAGGCATTGAATCGGGGTTTTTAATAAATGTATTTATGAAATTATACAGATGGCAATGAGTTGCTGTAAATTTTTTATACCAGTAACTATGAATGTGGTCTGATCCAGGGGCTTTCCAATTGTGTAATCTAGATAGAACACTATGAAATATATCTACGGGTATTTGCTCAAATGGCATGGACTGTATGTTACTCGACAAGTCAGACTGTAACCAGTCTGCTTGGGAATTGTGGTTAATGGGTCTTTCCCATATTCCTGCCCAGAAGCTCCGTAGCGTCTCTGGGTCGGGTGTAGGGTTTTCATTATCTTGTGAAGTGTTTTGTTGGTTATTATTGGTGGTTGCCTGTTTTATATTGCGGTAAAAGAGCTTTTCGTTTCGGTTGAATTGAATATTCTGCTGTTTACGCAAAGAGCAGGCTCTATATCTTTCGAGTCGTGCTTTTGCTACAGATAATTTTTGTTTCAGTGTATCGAGAGTGTGTATGGGTTGTGTGTTCGGTTCTTCGTGTATAGTGTGAATTTTATAGTGTGTTATGATTTTATTTACTCGTTTTCTCAATTTTCTACTTCTATTACCATTTATGAATTGTATTAACCTGCCTATTTTCTTTCGTAATTCTTTAATTTTTTGCTCTAACCGTCGTTGCCATTTTGGTGTGTATTCTGTTTTCGGAGTACGAAATATTTGTTGTGGTTCAAGATTTATCCTTGCTCCGTTTAATTTAGCAGCGGTCCACGCCGCACAATAAATAATAGTTTGGAATGTGTCGAAATCAGTGTTGTTATTAATATTTTCTGAAAGAATGAACTGGTTTAGGTAGCTAATAACTCTTGCCAAATTTCTTGATGGTTTTTGTTTTGGGATAAAGCTTCTGTTAGTGGGACTAGTGTTTTTAAAGTGTTCAAGAGCTCGTTGAAAGGTTTCGTCTATAAGTGTGTCTCGTACAGTTAGGTTTATTTGAGGGTTAGGTAGTGTCTCTACTGTGTTCAGTGTGGTATTGTCCAATGTTTGTATATTCGGTGTAGACTCGACATTAAGGTAGATATCGCTGTAGTTTGTTAATTGTGTGTTGGGACTATTCGTACTTATAATGTCTGTGAACATAATATCTCTGTTGTTGTGTGGATTGGGATTGAGTGATAGTTCTTCAGCTACTTGAGCCTTTAATAAGTTTAAATTATCGCTACTGATGTATTTATTATTAATAATTGCTCTTCTTTGATCTGCTACCCTCTGTTCAGTTAAGTGGGCAAGGGATGGGAAATTACTAATGAAATCATCGTACATCCGTTTTCTGTACATTGTTTTATTTCTGCATAAATCTGTAACTCTATAATAAGACCGCATTATACCTTCGTTGTGTTCGTTTGTCCATCTCATTCGAGACTGTGTTTTACTTTGTGATGTATTTATTTCTGTAGTTCTAGGGTGTGTTTGTAATTGTGTGCGTGTTTGATGTGTATGATTGATAATATTCTCTGTTTGTATGTTATTGTGATTTAGTTGTAGTTGGTCTAACTCTTTTTCTACTTCGTTTCGTATGGTGTCTATTGCTTTTTGTGGTAGAAGCTTGTTATTTATGATTGCTCTGCGTTGATCTCCTACTCTCTGTCGGCTAACCTGCATGTCTGGGAATTGTTCTATAAATTTTAAATGAAGTGGTTCGAGATAGGTTCGTTTGTCTGTGTCTAATAAAGTTAAGTGAAAATAAGTGCGCAGAATGAACATATTCATTTCAGGTGTCCATCGCCTGCGCTTGTTTGGGTCACTTGTGGCGGGTGCAAGCTCATTGTCAAAGTTGACATCTCGCACAACGCTGTCAAGTGTACTTGTGGTTGACAAGGTAGACTTACTTCTAGTCATGTATGAGGGGCGAGTTGATGGGATGGATGAAAATAAAGAAATGGTATCATCACTCGTGGAATCGGCAGTAGCTTCTTCGCTGTAAGCCCGCCTGGTCAACTCACAACGACCAGCTGTAACCTGTTTTTTGGTGGGAGCCCGCTTGCTCAACTCCACACCACCGATGGTTCGCATGCTGTGGCATCCAGCACCGGCTCCAGATGCGCCCCGGCGACCCCCGGGAAGCGGCCGCAAATTATATTCTCTTTTACTCATCTCTCCATGTTGGGTTACCCTTGCCTTGTTAGCCGCGTAAGTTTTTATTCCTGTACAGTTGTACAGTACGCGTGTCCGCCCCCCACGTAAGCTAGGTGTTCAGCTTGGACGTAAGGTTGGAATTGAGGGGGCTTATTATTATTATTATTACTTCTAATAGTTACTGACTGTCTTCTCGCTATCTCTGTGCTGTGCTTATAAGTGCTTGTGACTTTCCTACTGTGCCTTCTGTACTACACGTGTGTCGGATCCATCGAATAAACTTGGTGATACATGAGTCGAACTTTTATTTAAACCACGAAATACCCGACACAATTAGACTACTCATCTAACAACTTAAAATTGCTAACCCGCATTGAGCAAGCGTGGTGATTAATGCTCAAACCTCCGCGTGAGGAGAGGACTTTGGTCAGCAGTGGACACTTACAGGCTTATGATGTATGATGATCATGAAAACGTTTTTTTAAGGGGCGAAAATCATCGAATTACTGCTCCCGCTTGGGTGAGGCGTGAGTGTCAGACTCTTACTGACTAAAAACCACCCCGTTCCTTCTCCTGCACGTCGAGCCGGACCCCGGTTACCCGTTAGGTTCTCCGCGACTCCGAATCGGCATTAGCCCTGTTGGGCCCCATCTGTGGTGGTCTGATGGCTCTTTGAGGCGCGCGCGGAACGCTCGGCGCCGTACGCTCGGGTCTGTTTCGGGTCGGATGGGGAGCCACCCATGCTCGCCGTCCGCAGGCCCGCGCTTACGGTGGCCGGAGATCGTCCCGCGATCCCCGACGCCCGGAGTGTCCTTTGCGATGGCTGGGTTGCGAGGAGGCAACGCTTCGCTGCCTCACGCGTCCCGCCTCCTCCTTAGCTAGCATTACTGCTTCGCAAAAGGAGGAGACGGCATCCCAGTCCCCCTCGCTCCGCATCATGGCTTGCACTAGGCCCGGACGCGAGAGGTCGCCATCGCAGATCACTTCCCTAAGGGCACGACGGTGCTCAGCCCACGCAGGGCATTCCGCTACAGTGTATTCCACCGTATCCTCAAGGCGGTCCTCGCAGTGATGACACCCGGGCGTTTTCTCCCGCCCAATCAGACACAGGTACCTCCCGAAACTTCCATGTCCGGGGAGAACCTGCGTCAGGCGGTAGGTGAGGACGCCGTAGCGTCTCTCAAGCGACTCCTCAAAGAGGGGACTTACCGCTTCAATGGCAGCGAGCCCAGTACTCCTCTCCCAGTAGGCCTCTAGTGATTTAATTCGATTCTGTATGATATACACGTACCATTTAACAGTGTTCTATTCGCAGCCAAAGACTAATCGTATCTTTACTAGTTCCTAACTACATCGCTGCAACAAATGTCAATTATTTTCAATTTATTTTATTGTTACCCACTTATGTACCACCTTTGTAATTATTTTCTAATTAAAATCAGATAAAATAAAACAAGGGATAATAAAACTTGAGCAATGAAATATACTTATGCGCTATAATTGTAATATATGTGTTTGTTTGTCCGTCTTTTACTACAAAACGGAGCTACCTACTACAATTATAAAAATGTGTGTGTGTGTGTCGGGCGGCGAGTCATCCGTGCTCGCCGTAGCAAGCGTGGAATTGCGGCACTGTCCTTACGGTGGCCAGAGATCAATTATTTCGACTCCTCGATGCATACATAACATCGAGTGTCTCTTTATCCCCGATAGGGCTAGGCATGAGGTGCCACATATAGCGGGCGAGCCTATTGCCACATACCGGATACAATGTCCAGATTCCGTGCTTCTCACTGAGTATATGTTAAGAGTCCCATGTAATACTTTGCCTGACCCGGGAATCGAGCCTGATTGACCGTATACCGGCAGTCGCACTTGCGACCACTTGCCAACGAGGCAGTCAAAACGTAGCTACCTACTGAAATTTATGAAAAATCCGCATGTATATATTTTGTGCGATCTTTCACGGCGATTGCGAACGAGAACTGAGTAGCTCCTTGCCCTAGCAGAAATCAAATTATGTGACCACTCGGCCAACGAGGCAGTCAATGTTCATTACTAATCACACTTTCATTAATTGATTTTATGATCAACCTATTTTAGGATTTTTCTAGCAAATTATTTAACAAATAAGTACGCTGTTTGACGCTAAAATAACGTGACGTCACAATACACAATCTCGTACAAAATTCATAGAAAACTGTCGTTTTTAACAGTTCTAATAAAGTATTGAATTTGACTAGTTGGCAAGTAGCCAATTGCCGTGAATTTTAAGTGGAGTTAAAGGGATGAAGAAGTAGAGACGCGGGCTACTTCTTGTCTCTTTTAACCATAGCAATACGATTCGATACGGTAGATGACTAATTTTTATTCCAATATCAGTCTGGGAGATTGTTTAATATCCTTACATACGTGTTTTTTATTTTCTTACGAACACATACTTTCGACGATATATTGATTTGAAATGTTGCGTGACGTCACTTCTATGTACATTGTATACGTAGAAATGACGTTTTAGCCCCCACTCCTAAACTTTGATTCGTTTTATCTAAGTATTGTTTTATAAAAAAAATACGTGTCTAATATTTTTTCATTACCTAACTGACGGACTAATTCGATTTTTCATTTTCATACCCTGTCATCATCCCTATTGACAAAAAGGTCAAGAACAAAGTGTGTGGCGGTATTTATACTCTGGCGAGTAATAGAAGAAAGAAAGAAAGAAATAAAAAGACATTTATCCGACAGTAGGCACGCACACAGATACAAAAAAATACAAAATTAAAAATCTCCTCCATCTCAGCATTAAGTTGAGCGTACATGCCCAACGCTGATTTTCAGATGGCACCCTGCAGTGACTCACGGACGGCGGTACGCCGCTCAAGGAAAAACAAATGAAATATAAAGCATACAAATAAAATAATTATTCTGCAGGATACGTGTTTGTGTGTAATAGTGAAAAAATAGTTTGCCAATAATACTTATTCACAATTTCTAGTGTGGATAATACATTATTTTAATCACAATATGTTTATTAACACTAAATAATTAATCACACTAACATTATAAATATGAAAGTTTATTTGTTTCAATGTTCGTCCGTCAATCACGCTGAAACTACTGAACGGGTTTTGATGAAATTTGGTATACAGGCAGGGTATTATTTTTTTTTTTAAGGGGGAAAATCATCGAATGACTGCTCCCGCCTGGGTGAGGCGGGAGGGAGTGTCAGACTCTTACTGACTAAAAACCACCCCGTTCCTTCTCCTGCACGTCGAGCCGGAGCCCCGGTTACCCGATAGGTTCTCCGCGACACAGGCAGGGTGTGGGCTAGGAACTATCCTAAACACTAGTTTAGGCTAGTTTAGTGATAGGATAGGACTTTTTATCCAGATTAAACGCTCCCATGGGATAAAGCAGGAATCATATTCTACGCGGACCAAGTCGCGGGCAACAGCTAGTGATTTATAAACTAATTTCAAGCTACTTAATTAAACATGACATAAGAGGCGTGCTCTTATCCCCGAAGGTAGGCAGAGGTGTACATTACGACACTTAATGCCACTGTACAATGTAACACCCACTTCTCACTATTTACGTTATGAGTCCCATGTAATAGGGGGTGAGCTTATTGCCATAGAGGTATACCGGGTACAATTCCAGACTCCGTGCTACTACTGAGAATTTGTAAAAAACGCAGTAATACTTTGCTTCGACTGCCGGGCAAGGGGTCTCGGGTTCGATTCTCGGGTCGGGCAAAGTATTACTGGAATTTAAAACAAAATGTCAGTAGTAGCACGGAGTCTGGAATTGTGCCCGGTATATGGCAATAGGCTCCCCATATAGCCAATTTTGGGAACATAATGTAACGGTTTCGACGCCTAGTGTGTACACTGATTTACTCTCGATACATAATCTCGTCGCCGTTCCGTGTTAGAGTAGTCGCTGCAACTAAAATTGGGGACGAGTCGACACAGTAACATTCGGTTTCTAATTTACGTCGCTGTGCCGTATCATTGTTACCATATTTTAACCAGTTCCGACAAATCATTCACTCAATCGCCCATAATCGCTCATTCGTTGACATTGACATTTTATCACGTAGATAAGTAAACAAAGGTTTTGTTTTTATTGATGGTTGGAAATACTTACTCAAATCTTAGTGCGAAATTAAATTCATCGTGTAATTTCGTGGGAAAGGTTGGAATTTATCAACGCGCCATATTAATATCATAATTTAACCATTCCGACAATAATACGTACACATTGTTTTTATTTTAATGATATTTTTATTTTTTTTAATCTCAAAAGCGTCTATTTGAATGCAATAATAAAGTTGAATATTTAATAATAAACTATTTTAGCAGTAATAAACCGTATTAATGATAAAAATGAAAAAAAAATTTTTGTAAAGTGAAATATATTCTCGTCACAACAAGTTACAAAGTTACGATAATGTGTCGACATTGTGTGGACATGTTACTGAAAGTCGTCACAAAGTAACTGAACTTTTAAAATGGTCTCTCTTTGATTTCTTGTCCACAGTTTCCCAAACTTTAGTTTGCCTGACAAAATGCCATATCGCATTGTTTTAACTAAAGAACGTGGGTGAATGACAACGTCCTTTATTGGCCGCGTACAAAAAAAAACAGCGACTTGGAGCTCTTAAGACGGGGTTATGGAACACTGTGCTAACCGAAAACTGGAAAAAAATAAATAAAATGCAAAGTAAAGGTCAACGGTATCGAGTCGATACTATCGACACTTTTGCGGAAGGACTCAAATTAGAACTTTTAATTTGTGATTTCTAAATAATCGTTTCTTCTTATGTTTTTATTTTATTATTGCCCCTAACAATAGACTTGTTGTCAATATCGGAATAAATACTTACCATTTTTGGGAGTTGCATACCATACATAAAAGCTTACATTTCACATCTTGTAAATTGTATCCTCTTGATTCTTCTGCTTCATAATCAAGTAATGTTGCATATACATTGACATGCGAAGAATTGAACGGTCGCTCAAAAACATCAAATTTGTTTTTGATATTCCTACCAACGATTTTAATTTTGTCATTCGCAGAAATTGCGTACATTATTTCAACAATTTCATTATGTACACTTAAAAACCATTTGTGTTTTATGTTTCTGGACAACAGGTAATTCGCACTCATTTTGACAGTAGTAAATATTTTTTCACCTGTTGCCAGGAAACTTAGTAAATATTTTTTCACCTGTTGCCAGGAAACTTTCTTTGACTGCGGGATAGGTTTGGTTACATTTTTGGTTTTCGTTATAAGCTCCTGTATACGATTCGCTACTTGTTCTAATGATTGATTGCCTTTTTGTAACAGGTTTTTTATTCTAAATAGCAAGCTTTCAAATGGTTACTTGTACTTGTTTTATTTTGGTTCGTTAATTCATTAACTCTCCTATAAAATATTGAAGTCCATTGAAATCTACGGGATATTTCGTGTTGTTTACTAATTTTTTATTTTTATTATACTGTAAACCGGTAGTTAACGTAAGACAAGTTTGAGAATGACTGGATCTAGTGATTTCCATTTATCCAAGTTAGTCTTAAAGTATTCCGGAACATTGACGTAACGGAACTACACATGTTACCTCTCAGTTACTGCACATTGTTACCAATACTGTACACTAGTTACATACAATACGCAAAGTGTGTAAATCGTGTGTACACAAATTTTTCTGTAACAAGTCGACACAGCTACAACACAAAGTTACTACAACTACTTTTAGTCACTTTGTTACTAAGCGGTTACGACGAAGTGCACTCCCACACAGTCGCAATATGTCGTATCAGTTACGAAACTGATGCAACTTGTTACACCTTTTACAAATCTGCGACCAAAAATGGCTATATGGGTCACCCCCTATTACATGGGACTCATAACATAAATAGTTAAAAGTGGGTGTTACTTCTGTGTGCACCTCTGCTTACCCCTTCGGGGCTAAAGGCGTGATGTTATGTTATGTTACTTTGCCCGACCCGGGAATCAAACCCGAGTCCCCTTGCCAGGCAGTCGCACTTGCGACCATTAGGCCAACGAGGCAGTCAATCGAAATCTTATAAACGTAGTTTATAAGATTTTATAAGATATTTACTAGCTTTTACCCGCGGCTTCGCTCGCGTCACAAAAGGATAAAAAGCCAATGTGACATATACCAATACACACAGCGCCATCTATACCAATACTTTTGTTTTCCCTCGGGAATATCAAATTTTCATGGGATAAAAAGTACCCTATTATTTAATCCAGACTTCTAACTTTACATCTGCAAAAATTCAAAGCAATCGGTTTAGTAGTCATGGCGTGAAAGTGGAACAAACAAACAAACAAACAAACTCACTTTCGATTTATAATATTAATAAGGATTAGTAAGGATAGTAAGGATAAGGATAGTAAGGATTTGAAGGGACTAGAAACTCAATTAAATAAGAAACAAATACACAGTATTGTATAAACATTTATTTATCAACATAGAACTATTACAAACTATTATTGCTTTAGTTACCAGTTAGGACCACTGTCCACGACGCGTCATTTGACGAACGCATGCATCCTTCATAAACAATACGCGGCCTACAAAAGACAATTGCGTCCATCTTGCTTAGACACAGTGAAAATTGTCGTCGAAGCGACCAATTTCTTTGTTTTTTATTGTGGATCACAGATTTACGGCCATTTTCTATAACCTATCTATCTGTAGATTTGCTTACCGAGATAGAATTTTGACATAAGCTCCATACAAAATGTGTTAGGGGCTTTAGGGGCCGACTCTTGCATCGATCGACATTGATATTGTGTAAAAATTTCGTACTCTTGAGTTGCAACACTAGCGCCCATTGCATCCGTATTGCGTGGATATTGAATGTATAGAATAGTATTGAGTTTGTCTTTATATTCCGTACTCTGAATCCTATTGTAACAGCTACGATTGTGGTTGTATAGTGTTGACATTGAGTAATTATTGAGATTTTATTGGATTGAAATTGCATTGACATTGTGATTGGTTTCAAGAGTAAGCTTATTACAGCGGGGTTATTATGACGTCCTAATGTCAAAATGGTTCCATTGAGGGAAAGAAACAGCGCTATACAAGTCGTCTAGCGAGATCTCGTTCCCTCAACGGAACCATTCTGGCTTTAAGACGTCATAATACGCCACCTGGTCTAAAATAATACAATTCAGTAGATCACTAGATCATCTATATGATATGACTGATCATGGCGAGACATGGTCAGTCCCTCCCTTTGGGCATACAATACAAAATAAAAAAATAATTATTATGTTTTTATTACCATTACTGCAGAGTCGACTAGTCAGTAGCAGCGCGAAGGTCGCCGCATCACGGAATGCTGCTCATGATTAAAAGCCTCTAGCATCAAGCATGGCTTGAAACTAGTCGAGTTCCTCGTCAAATAATTACGTGAATCATGAACATAATAATTAAAAGTCCGTCAGTTAAATCCATCTATCTTTTTTGACGAATATATGCAATCGTCAAATGCCGCAACATGGGTTGTATGTAGCCCATTTTGTTGAGATGCACAAAGTGATATTATGTCTTATTTGACTAGAATGACATGTATATAGACTGCCTGAAATAATATATGACCCGATATGTACAAGAAAATCTTTATTTTCAAAATATCACGGCGAAGGAAAACATCGTGAGGAAACCTGCAGCTGTAGCCAAATGCCATTTATCGCTTATCTACATGTAGAATAGAAAACCAAATTATATGGCATTGACGTCAATTTTCATGCTTGTCAGTGTCATCCCCATACATTTAGTTTTCTACTCTCTCTGTAGACAAGCGCTAAACTGGCATTTGGCTAAAGACACTGGACTTATAATTTCGGATTATGTTTGAAATCGTCCTCGCATCGAGCAAGCGTGGAGATTAATGCTCATTCCTTCTCTGTGTGAGAAGAGACCTTTGGTCAGCAGTAGACACTTGTAGGCTGACAGGAAAACAAAGATTGCTTCAGTACAGAGACAGTAGCTGTTGTTATAGTAAATTGTTCGCTTTGTAACGAAGCCATGTCTTCTGTAACTCGGTCGGCTCTAGACAACTAATGGCTACTGTCTCTGTACTGAACCAATCTTTGTTTTATTACATTGTAAATATTTTGGCCCAAAAGTAAATATACAATAAAAATAATCTTGTTTAATGAAAACTAGTCTTAAATCTATTTCGTGAAGGTACATAATGGTTTGAATCTATGGATCTTATGTGCAGAATAACTAAATTGTATGATACTTATCTACTAATAGTTCAGATCGGTGTGTGAAATTCTTATAGATTATGAATTAAACTAATTATACACCGTGGAATCTATTTCGTTTGCGTCCCGCGGCAAAACAACTTGCCATAAGGAATACTTTCGATGTATAAAGTAAAAACAAAACAATAAAGATGTCATTTTTTAGTTTACAAATAAAATCGTGGAAATACTCACATGAAATACTAGACGTATATTTGTAGGCATTATTCGCATCGCACGTGCTATCCGACGAGAGAAGATACCACTTCGAGAATGACATGGCGTGATGTTTTGATGTACGTACGAATGTACTGTGAGTTCGTGTGCGCTTCCGAAGTTTGCTTCATGCAATGGTTCACCAGTTATTTTTTGTTTGTAAAACTATTGTATTACTGAGACAGAACCATTTTACTTCGGGACGAAAACGAAATACATATCACGGTGTATATTTCCTTTCTAAGACATTTAAAGAAATCTTTACAAGCTTCGATTTACACAATACACAATCTCCTACAAAATAGGGTAGTTTCCTAAATTTTATGTCCGTCTGGTACATTAATTTAAAACTTTATACACGTATTTTTTCTTTTCTCACAAAATTAAATACTTTCGACGATATATTAATTTGAAATATTGTGTGACATCACAGCGTGTCACATTTTGTAGCACGTTATGACGTAACGACCTCCCACTCCTAAACTTAGCGCCATTTTATCTAAGTATTGCAACTTAATGCGAGAAAATAACAAAATACGTGTCTAATATTTTTTCATTATCTAACTGACGGACTAATTAGATTTTTAATTGTGATACCCTGGAAACTACCCAATTAATAGAAAACTGTCGTTTTGGACAGTTTGAAAGAAAGTATTGGATTTGACTAGTTAGCAAGTCCACAATTACAAGTGTGTGTAATTCAGATTCTTAGATTTTGTTACATAGTTCGAATAGAAGCTTGCTAAGTTTTTTTTAAATGTCTATGTCTAATGTTATTTAAAAAAATATCAAATACAAAATATTGCTTTTCGTTATCAAAAGGTATCATGTAGAAATTACAATTAAGTTGGTACTTCTATAGTTTTTTTTTAATATACTAATTTAGGCACTTATTCAAGCACCATAGTCTACAATCAGGAACCATTTTTATTAAAATAGAACAAATAGTTCTTATAGCTACATTTTATTCACATTAACTGCTTGTAAGTGTCCACTGCTGATCAAAGGTCTCTTGTCACAGGAGGAAGGTTTGAGCATTAATCACCACGATTGCTCAATGCGGGTTGACAAATTCAAACTTATAATTAGAAGTTATAAGCTCCGGTTTCCTCACGAAGTTTTCCTTCACCGTTTGTCAGTGGTGTCTAAATAATGTTAGAAAGACGCCCGACATCCTTCTCATGCATGAGAGTATGAGTTCGAAACCTATCAACGGCAAGTACCAATGTGATTTTTTCCGAGTTATATGTACTTTCTAAGATTATTTAGACACCACTGACAAACGGTGAAGGAAAACATCGTGAGGAAACCTGAGCTTATCATTTATAATTAAAAGTTTGAAATCGCCCCCGCATTGAGCAAGTGTGGTGATTAATGCTCAAACCTTCTCCGTGTGAGAAGAGGCTTTGCTCAGCAGTGGGCATTTATAGGCTGTTGATGAGATATGAATCGGTAATCCAAGAGCAATGTTTGAGGTAAAAGATATTTGATGACATTTTACTTATATAATAAATTGGAGATTGTAGCTCAATTTGAGATTTCATTAACACTTAAACATTATAAATATTTAACAATACTTAAAATTAAAAAGATCTTTACACATACAGTTCTGCTAGTCAATTTTAAACCTTATTGCTTTAGCTATGAGACTCATTTTCTTAGCTGCAACAAATAGCGCGCCTTTTGGTAGAGTTAAATAAAATTGTCACCACCGCTACTCTTCCCGCGGGTGTCATACACCCGACAAAGACACTCCACATTAGACAGAGCCCGTGCAGCAGCGCTCTCTGATAAACCTGAACCTTGTATACTGCGACCTCCAACCCGCCTGCCTGCGGAGATTGTGACAAACCCTCTTATGTAGAGGAGACTCATAGTGCAGCAGTGGACTGTCACCTGGTTCATGCCATAAAAATAATTTACTAGTACCTACGATCTAAAATCATTCTTACATCCTTAGCATAGAGTGCAAAATTGATTAGCAGAACGATTAAAATAAAAGAATATAAATCTATACAAACTTATATATGTATAATTGATAATGTACGTATAAGCTGCATAAACATTGCTAAATGGCTCAAATACTTACAAATAGCTACCTTTACAATTTGTAGCGAAAACAAAAAAACAAAAAAAAATCTTAAAAACTAATAAAAAATGCAAAAACAGTAAAAAAATCACTGCATTGTATAAAACAACGTCGTCGACTGTACCTATGTATGCTTTTTTAAGGGGGGAAAATCATCGAATGACTGCTCCCGCCTGGGTGAGGCGGGAGGGAGTGTCAGACTCTTACTGACTAAAAACCACCCCGTGCTTACTTCGGCAACCCGTTAGGTCTTCCGCGGCTCCGTATCGGTATCAGCCCTATTGTCTGTGTTGGTCTGAGGGCTCGTACACAGAACTGCGACTCGATGCGAATTCGCAACGCAAAAAAATACAATACGAATTGCTGCGATGCGATTTCGTACGACAAGGCGTCTCCCAGGGTGACCATTCCTTCGACGACCGTCAACCGTACTAAACGTATTTTCAATTGAAAACTAGGTCGTGACATGGATCGTAAAAAGAAGTGTGCACTTCTGTTATTGCTTAGGAGATACAGGAAAAAGAAACAGAAGATTTTGGGAAGATAAGATTTTGATGCGCGATGCGAAGTTTAACAGTATAATATAGTAAGGTAAATGACTAATATTAATTTCAATGTCCGTCTGGTAGATTATTTTAAATCATTAGACACGTATTTTTTATTTTCTTACAGAAACGAATACTTTCGACGATATATTGATTTGAAATGTCGCGTGACGTCACTTCTATGTACGTTTTATACGTAGAAATGACGTCTTAGCCCCCACTCCTAAACATTGATTCGTTTTATCTAAGTATTGTTTTATTATAGGACAAAATAAAAAAATACGTGTCTAATATTTTCATTACCTAACTGACGGTAATTTTTAATTGGCATACCCCGTAATTATATTTATTATCGCGGCCAAGGTATAGTATTCATATAAAATTCTATTATTTACACTATAATTGCTTATTTTTTTAAAGGAATCTACACTTTGGAACGAGCACCTACCTTCACTGACGGACGAAAGTTCCTAACGGTTTGACTCGTCATTATAGACACAATTATAGAACAATAGGTTGCGGTCACCGGTGTCCTCGCGGTGTTTGACAGTTTAATTCAAATAAATGCTTTAATTATAGACTTCCAAAAATATTTTTTTGTCTTTAAGTACTTAAAAGACTAACGTTTCGTTTCCACCAACCACCCCCTAAACCATCACTTAACTAAGAGTTACTTAACGTCAGGTAAAATCTTAACTAACTGCCTTTGTCGTTAGGTGTCATTTGTAGCTTGGTAAAACCAAAACATCATTAAGTGCCACTTAGATTAGGGGTAACTTAAAATTTAAGAGAGCCACTAAAACATCCCTTAATTTAGAGTTACTCAGCGTGAGGTGAACTCAATGACATAAACTTTACCGTTAGGTGATATCGGTAAACGAGCAGACGGATCACCTGATGGTAAGCAATCGTCGTCGCCCATGGAGACCTGGACCACCAGAGGCGTTACAAGTGCGTTGTCAGCCTTTTAAGGTTTGGGGGTTCTTGGTAAAATAGAGGTCCGCGAAAACACGGGAATAGACATTTAGAAGTCCTTTTTTGGAATAATTGCTAAAAAATTACACACTTTCGATATTTTTCTTATTCTGAGCCATATTTACAAGTTGCCCAGAACTATTCAAGTGAACATCTAATGCTTTCTTCAAATTATTTTCAGTAGCTTGCCTGAAAATTGGTTTCAAAATGGCCGGCGCAACGAATTTCTTCTTATTATATTTTTGCGGGATCGTACGACGTTTTAATTTATCATCGAAGCGAGTGTCATCCCAAGTCAGGTACGTATTCATCTTCATATGATATTTTAACTCTTCAGACAACTTTTCATGCTTACTTACGTCTTCCAGAAGGATCAAAATCACTCTTTCCCGACCTTCCTTCAAAGCCAAGTTATGAGCCGTCCTAAACTCCATATTCGCAAACGTCGAATCGAGAAAATGATTCGATAATAAAATAATAGTTTTCCGAGAATTCGACACCGACCGATTAATTTGGTCGGGGATGAAATCACCGACTTCCCAGTCTCGGTAGTGGACACAGACTTTCAATTTGAAGTCGTTTTCTAGTTTAGGCAGTAATTTGTCGACGTATTTTTGATCTTGGTGGGCGTAGGAAACGAAAATATCGTATGTTTTTACTATATTGTCTGGGTCGTCGATGTACCAACAAGGAAGTAGTCTGTGTCCACAGCAATCAACAATTTGTCGAGAAAAGATGAATGCTAGTATGAATAAAATTAGTAAAAATACGAATATGCCGCCGATTTCTGCGATTAAAGTTTGAGTGTAACATAGGGCGGGAATATCTAGCTCTTTCACTGAGACACCGTTGGAACAGACAACGAACTTATAATCTTTCACGATACTACTTCTACCTTTTAAAGCTACAATGTCATTTTTAGAAAAACAATCACAGTCGAACGGATTATTCGATAAATACAGCGTCGTATTCGATTTTAAGAATCGAACAGGAATTTTTGTTAAACTATTATTCGAAAAATCGATTACTTTCACCAATTTTGACGGTTCGAATGGGATTTTTTGTAAACCTATATTAGTTAAGTTTAGTAAACTTAGAGATAAGTTGCTTAGATCTTTTGGTGGGTGCTGTAATTTTAGACTTAGTTCTTGAACGCCATATTCTGCAAGATCAGGGAAAGAAGGTGGCAGATAATCACAATCATATGACAAATCATTGAACTCTGGTCTCACCAGAACAGAATTACAATTAAATCGAACTTCAGGCAGCATTTCTTCGCATAATAAGTAGGATGGGGATACATTTCTCAACAAATCCCCGTTTAAGTGGTCTGGGGATTTACATTCAGCGTCGCCTACGTTAAAATTCGGTTCGGAGGCAGGTTTTTTCCCCCGGAGACGCATAACGAAGTTATATATATGACAATCGCAGTTGAAAGGGTTGTGGTCCAACAGGAATATGGTGTTTGATTGTATTTCTAATTCCGAATGATCAATCGACACAGCTGGTTGGTACATGCCTACAGTACTTATATTATTATACTGCAAGTCCACTGTTACCTTTTTGCTTAGGAACTGATAGTTGACCGGCTGCAAAAAAGAAAATATAATAATTGTTATTAATTAATATGTTTGCTAGTCTTCTATCTGAAATCTACTCATCAACAGCCTATAAGTACCCACAGCCAAGTAAAGAGTCTTGGAGAAGGTTTGAGCATTAATCACCACGCTAACTCATTGCGGGTTAAGACGCCCGCTTCTCATATATGAGGGTGCGTTTTCGAAACTTAGCAACGGCAAGTACCAATGTGACTTTTTCCGAGTTATATGTACTTTCTAAGATTATCTAGACACCACTGACAAACGGTGAAGGAAAACATCGCGAGGAAATCTGGACTTATAGTGTGTAATTATAAGTTTGAAATCGCCAACCCGCATTGAGCAAGCGTGGTGATTAATGCTCAAACCGTCGTGTGAGAAGAGGTCTTTGGTCAGCAATGGACACTTATACACTGTTGATGATGTTTGTATATATGATGTACTAGCTTCTGCCAACGGCTTCGCCTGATGCGAGAATTGATGATGTAATTGCTTAATGTTATGTTATGTAAAGACACAAACAAACGAGCGGGACACGCTAAATGAATGAAATTAAATAAGTGATACTCACATTTAAATTCTCAATACGGTTGTGAGACAAATCCAATACTTCCAAATTGGTGAACACGATTCTCCAATCGTCAAAAATGGTTGTGATATTATTTCGACTCAATATCAACTTTTTTAACTCGATCAAAGTGTTGAACGGTGAATACACTTCATAGCCCATATTGTATGCAGATTCGATTTGTTCTTGAGATTTTAGCTGCAATTTGTTTCCCATCATTGATATTGTTTGCAAAGACGTTGCGCCTTGGAACGCTAAGGCATTTATCGTAGTGAGTAAATTTTCGTTTATCGATAGTTCTTCCAATTTCCTTAGACCAGCGAAGAAGAATCTGTAAGTGGAATGTTATAAGTGGGTATAAGTGGATTGGTGATTAACGCTTGCTGTCCACTTTGAACCTTTTTATTTTTGTTTTTTTTTTAGGATTTTCTCCTGTGTAGTGCGTGCGTTTACAAACATACAAGTTCACATACATAGAGGTATGACACAGACTCGGAACAATAATTTTGGATCACACAAAGTTGCTCCGTGCGGGAATCGAGTACACTATGTTGCGCGGCAGCCGATTCCAGCCACTGCACCATCCACTAATTGTTATTCCGTGTCTGGGTGTCATGTGTATGTGAAGATGTTTGTGAACGTACACACGACACAGGAGAAAATCATAGAGTGGGGTGGACAGATTTAAAAAAAAATCAAAAAAGATTGTACTACATATATATATGTATATTTAGGTATATATATATACACACACATACATTAAAAGTTAAATGAAAGCTTGTAATAAGCTTATAAAAAACAATAGCTACTTACTCAGGCAACACCTCCAAGTGATTTCGGTCCAGGTTCAAATATTTCAATTGTTTCAAAGGCGATAAAACTCCACTATTCAATTTGGCAATTCTATTGTAGCTCAAATCGAGATGTTCTAAATTCTTCAAATCTTTGAAAAAATTATCCGGTATAGCTGTTATCCGGTTTTGGGAGAGGTCCAAAGTGAGTAAGGCCTCACAGCCGGTGATCAAGTCTTTCGGTAATTCAGCGAAACAGTCCTTGATTATAAGATTCTTTAATCCTGGCAGATTGGTAATTGAGTTTGAATGCAAATGTAACTTAATGTCGTTTAATTGTATGGTTATCTGAAAATAATAAAAATATATTTATCTTACATATAATAAAACTGTTGAAGCATAAATTCTGTACATTGAAAATATAAAAAAATAAATAGCAGCAGAAAACCATAGTGAAGCAACGCTTGCGTTGTTTCGTCGTGTGAGTGAGGTTGCCGGAGGTCCAATAACCCCCCTCCCTCCCAAATCTCTGAATCCCTAACAATCCTCAAGTTCCTAATCTCCAAAAGGCCGGTACCGTATAAGGTGTGCTGGGTGTCAATGGGCGTCGATTGCTTACCATCAGGTGATCCGTCTGCTCGTTTACCGGCTTATGCCATAACAATATATTTATTTGAGTAGCCTTTCAATATGACTTCCACGCGGACAAAGTCGCGCGTACAACTATTTCTATATATATAAAAATGAATCCCTTTTTCCCTTGTGACGGCATCACACGTGAATGTCTGGACCGACTTCACTAATTCTTTTTTTGTTGTATTTGTTACTAGCTTTTGCCCGCGACTTCGTACGCGCAATCCCCTTTTGTCCTGTTCCCGTAGGATTTTCAGGACTTTTTCTGTCATAAGAACCTTCTCCTGACAATAATAAACCAAACAAAAAAATAATCAGCCAAATCGGTCCAGCCGTTCTCAAGTTATGGCGTGACAACGGGAAACGAGTTTTATTTTTATATATATATAAATAAATTATTAGGTTAGAAGGTTCTTAAGACAGAAAAAATCCTGAAAATCTTACGGGAACGAGAGAAAACGGGATTGCGTGTACGAAGTCGCGAGCAGAAGCTAGTAAAATACAAATATACTTACATTTTCCAGTTGAGTCAAGTTAGTCAACAGTCCTGGAGCGATCTCTTCGATTCTATTCTTCATTATGTACAGAGACTTTAACTTGGGCACGTGTTTGAATGCTCCAGGAGATATATTTGCCAGACGACTCATGGTGAACGATAGCTTTTCTAACGAGTCCAGACCTGAAAAAAATATAAAAATATTTTTTTTATAATAACTATCGACTGATTCATTGATCTCTGGTTAATTTATACACTTATTAGGCTTTTTAAGGGGGGGGGGGGAAATCATCGAATGGCTTCTCCCGTCTGGGTGAGGCAGGAGGGAGTGTCAGACTCTTACTGACTAAAAACCACCCCGTTCCTACTCCTACACTTCGAGCCGGAGCCCCGGTAACGCGTTAGGTTCTCCGCGACTCCGAATCGGCATCAGCCCTATTGGGCCCCATCCGTATTGGTCTAATGGATCTTTGAGGCGCGCGCGGAACGCTCGGCGCCGTACGCTCGGGTCTGTTTCTGGTCGGAAGGGGAGCTACCCGTGCTCGCCGTCCGCAGGCCCGCGCTTACGGTGGCCGGAGATCGTCCACTTATTAAGCTACGATGAGACTGACATATGGGCCATTATTTTTTTCCAGGGCCCATAATCGGTCTCTCAAGAACAGATCCTGTTACATTTACAAAAACTATCATTACAAAAATAAAATCGCTATTGGTAAAAACGTAATAATAATATCCCTCTAAGAAATATAAAACATTAGTGAAATATGTTATATTTTGACGTAAATGACGGTAACTCAGTCGCTTTTCTCGGTAACGCAGTCGTATCTCATACAAAATCCGGCTGTCCCAACCAGGAACTCGCTTCAAATACATTGACATTACATTAAAACTCTTCACGGCACTATTAAATTAAAATATCTACAGAAATTAAGGTAAGTATGAACTTTATTAACAGGCTAATAAGTTTATCTTTTATTTAACCATGAATTAATTACGAAATATTTTTTGTCTTGTCCCTGTTGAAGTAAGAAATCGTAAGTACTCTGTGTTACCAAGCCAAAGTGTACCTTAAATTCGGCTTTTTTCGTGCAGTTTCGACTAAGTTCGTTTGATTTAATGTGGATTACTGTCGGGGTGAGCCGAGTGTTCGTGGGCTTGACGCTGGCCGGATTAGTCGAGCTCGAGTCGTCCAGAGGGGCGCGTGTGTTTATTGTGCGGCCACTGAGTTACCGACGACAAACGGTGAGTTCTTAAGATATTTGATTGTTTTTTTATTGCGTTTTGTAATAGAATAATAAAATATTTGATGGACTCAAAAATTATTAGGTATTTATTATCATAACGACCAAAATGTTTGAAGACACGTTATTTTTACAACTGCGTTACCACTACACTGCGTTACCATTAAAGGTAACGCAGTTGTACGTACAGTAACGCAGTTGCAAAGTAAACAGTTTTTCGAAGTTAATTTAGCTGTTTTATAGTTCACTTAATTAATTATCGGGTTATTTTGTTGCAGTATATTATTTTCAATATAATAGCGTTCACACCGGCAGAAAAACAACGGCGTTATAGGCAAAAATTGAAACAGGACCCTGTGAAACATGCTGAGGCTAAAAGATAACATCTTCAGAGATATCATGCTACTAAAAACTTGTGAAGGATATGACAGAGAGATAATATACATAGATCTGCAAAGCGTAAATGGAAGACGGCAAACAGGAAACGTCGAGAACGCCAGAAAAGTGTGCAAGTTATTCTAGATATAACACCGGCTTCAACACCACGATCAGGAACTCCGGTTTCTCTAAGGTCCAGAGGAAGAAGGCAAGTAAGACGAGACAGATCTGCATTACACAGACAAAATAAGAAATTGGAGCAAGAAAATGAGAAATTGAAAAGAAAATGTAACAAGTACAAAAAAGATATCAAAGATAAAAAGGGAAAAAGTCAGAAAATGGACACAAAAAATACATAGCTTTGTCTAACGCTATTAAAAACCATTACTCCAGAATAAAGGTTCAGTTGTATTACATCACTAACGACGACATTCAAAAGGTAGAGCAGGCTATTCCCTAAGGCCTCCTCGGTACAATGCAGGTCCATCAAGTTTTCTCAGACACTCCTGGTTTATTGCAGTATCGTGATCTTAGTTGCTTCTGCCAAAGGGGCTTTTGCGCTTGCTTTTCACCTCAAACATATCAACCAATTCCTGTTTCTACCAGCCCCATTAGCCCAACAAAAATATACAAAATTTAGAAATTTCCTTTGATGCAATTCCAGAAAGAGACAGCTTAGAATGTATGAACGAAATAGAAGTATTAACTGACATATCTAATATTGTAGACAATACTAAGAAATCTTATTACAAATCGGTTTATACTCCAATTTCGAGGTCAGATGATGAACTTCTTTCACAGCTTAAAATACAACAAGAGGCTTCAGTATGTAATACATATGATAGAAACTTGATTGAAAAAGAAATGTGCATCCGACTAAAATATTTTCCGGTGTTTATGTTCTTGTTAAAGTTTCTTCAGACAAAGACAAATTGTACTATTATATGGCTGTTTCCCAAAGCAATGTCGATGACGAAGGAGAGATTAAAGTTATGTTTTTAAAAGCAGTTGACGATTCCGGTAAAAGGTTCAAGCTTGTTGAAAGGGATGTTTCGTACGAACCATATAATAATATTGTTGAGGTTGTTCCTAATCCTAAAATAATTAAGAAAGGTAAACGTGTATATTACGAATTTGATGTTCCATTAAATATATTTGAGAAATAAGACTGACGAGACAAAGATGTTTAAAAATGTTAATTTGAGAGTAATTTGTTTTGTTTTTGTTTTTATGAGGAGAAGTTTGATTTTATTTTACATACTTTATAATTGTTTTAGAGCATTTCTAATAGTTAAAGCGAAAAAAACACTTAGTGTTGTGATAAGATTACCACTGTGTTACCTATCCAACTACTGCGTTACTTTTTTGTCCCTCTTTTCCTGAATACGTTAAGAGCTCTAAAGCTTTTAATATAATTTTGAAACAATATAAATTTGATATTTTTTTGTTTATCTACCATATTTCAACCTATACTATAAATATTGAGCTGAAATTGCTATTATTAAGGCATATTTTGAGAAATTACAGTAGTTTAAATGAAAATAACGTAACGCAATGGTAAATTTAATTAGAAAATAAGATATTAGACTGAGATAATTGAGATTTTACATTAAAAGATTATTGTAATACTTGTTTAACTTTATGTCTGGTAGGTTTTTAAAATTGACATGACAGTTCCTAGAATAAAACTGATTATTCTAAGTAAGTAACACAGTTGTTGTTTTTCTACTCCTTCCCTTGTATTATTATCAAATAAAACAATAAATCGTAAAAAAACATCGCTGCTAATGCCTGTACTGTTTACTTTAATTATTGATAGAACTAAATTATACCAAAAAAATAAAAAAACTAATAATTTGTTATAATATTATTTTAACGACACAGTGTATCAATTTGGGCCCTGAAAAAAAATAATGGCCCATATAGAGCTGGGCGGTATAAAAGTCCCTAAAACTAAAAAGGAAAAAGTAATAACTATCGTGTGATGTGTATATGTGTGCTGGGCAAGGGGTCTCGGGTTTGATTCCCTGGTCAGGCAAAGTATTATTAGGTTATGGCAATAGGCTCACTCCCAGTTACATGGGACTCATAACATGAACACCAAGGCGTTTCAAGTGCGTTACCGGCCTTTTGGGAATTGGGATTTTGAGGATTGTGGAGGATTCGGGAATTGGGGAGACAGGGCAGGGCAGGGGGCGTAATTAGGCCTCCGGTAACCTCACTCACACGACGAAATACTACGTAAGCGTTGTTTCACGCCAGTTTTCTGTGAGGCCGTGGTATCACTCCGGTTGAGCCGGCCCATGCGTGCCGAAGCATGACTCTCCCACACTTAATGGCGTCATTATGACGATAAACATAAAACAATTTTCCCCAAAAACACAAAATAAAATGCACAAAACAAATATGTATATAAAAACAATAAAGCAAATTAAAAAAACGTGTAGTTAAATGCAACCTACCAATATCCAAAAAAAAACTTAAAATAATAAAATAAAAAACAAAGTGAATTAGAGCATCCTACTGCCCCCGCCACCCCAGCGAACGCATAGTCATGCCATGGGATGGCGATAGCAAGCAGGCGAAACTGCGACACTACGCCATACGCCGGCGACCACTGAACACATGTGAATGTAACCAATTGTGTTGTGATGTGATGTGATGTGACAGGCACCAGTGAGTAATATCGAGCACGCACGAGATCGAGCACAGTTGCGGCGCCCGCTACTACCCGGTATAACTAAATTTGAATAAATATTCAAATTTAGTTTTTCCGAAAACTATTTCTACTACAGCGTTTTATAATAATGGCAATACGGCAATGTCATTCTACTACAATTCTATTACGAGACCATAGAGCGATCAATGATCAAAACAATAACACAATAAAAATCTTTATTTTCTCAAAAATACTCTACGGATACAAATTATATAATATGTTACAATTAAGAGACTGGTGTCTGTTAAAGGTATAACCTGTGTTACAGATCACCAGGCCCGGCCGGATAGGTGACCCCCGGAGACATTGAACAATATAAAGTATTTACATAATTAAAGAAAATGGACAACATTGTACCTATGAGTGTGTGTGTGTGTGTGTGACTGTGGGTGTGTAACAATGTAGTGTGAGTGCGTGTATATGTGTATGTAAGTGAGTGAGTTGATGTGTATTATGTGTGGGTATGTATAGGTAAGTGAATGAGGTGGAAGTGTTGATATGAATGTAGTGAATAGTGATTGATAATTCTGCATCAGTTGTAGCTTAGGAAAGTGGTCTCAGAATTTTTTCAGTCTCCTCATAGTCTAGTTTATTTAGCCAGTCGCTGACGCTTTCTTTACATTTACTTCTGGTGAGATAATGAATGCTTAGCTCTTTATTTATGATCGACTATTATGTATTTAACAGATTAGGAACTTTTAGCAAAATAACAATGCGATCGTGTTGGAATGACAACAATACTACATGCATTTTTGAAATGTATCTAAAATAAATTGTATAGCCCTAATATACCTCGAAACAACTAAAAAAAAAATATTCTCGCGTTATGTACAATATAAATTAATTATTTTATCATAACTTCAAATTTCGCGCGTAATTCACAAAAACGCGGCAAACAGCGGACGCCATGATTGTTTTGTAGTCATGACGTCATTACGTCAGTATTCATTCAGTAAACTACAGCTGACAGTAATACACACTTAGTACATTGACAGCTGACACTTTTGTTTACTACCGTAATGACGTCATTGGCATGGCGGCGACATTTCGTAGTGTTCAAAGACAGATTAAAAAACATTAAAACTTTAAACTGCAATCTTATCTTATACTATTATATAAAGCGGAAGAGTTTGTTTGTTTGTTTGAACGCGCTAATCTCCGTAACTACAAATCTGATTTGAATAATTATTTTTGTGTTGGATAGCGCATTTATCGAGGATGGCTATAGGCTATAAAACATCACGCTACGACCAATAGGAGCTGAGCAGAGCGTGTGAAACCGCGCAGAAGTAGCTAATAAAAATATTTAAGTACATTATGAAGTAGAACTAACATTTCCCGATTGCTTTGCCTCTCAATCATTGTAATATACTTTTAATTTTTCTCATCTACACTAAAATACCATATTATGAAAGTAGCAGATTTGAGGCCCAGGCGTCTGTCGTTTGCCCGCCCAAGACATAATGTCTTATTACAATAATATTTAAACTGTCAAACACAGCGAGGTCACCGGTGACCGCAACCTATTGTTCTATAATTGTGTCTATAATGACGGTACTCGACGAGTTAAAACCACTTACCTAACAAAGAATCCACCTCCACGTCACTCAAACTGTTCCCCCAAAAGTTAAGCATCTTCAACTTGTGGAGACTAGCAAACATCCCCGAGGGGATCTCCGTGATCATAGGGTCTGATAGCTCCAAGTACTCCAACCCTGGAGATTGGGCGAAAGTGGATAGGTCGAGGGTCACTGGAGTGCTGGTGATTCGCAGCCGTCGAAGAGTTGGGAGCTTCTCGAGAGCTGATGGTGGTAGTGGGTCTTTTGGGCCTGACAAGGAGACAAATTACATTAATTTCATCACTTAAATATTAAGAATCTCTTTAACTAAGATAGGTGACAATAAATTTAGGTATTCACCAAACTATAACCGATACCTAACAGTACAGGTAAGGGATTAGTTTCCGTGCTAACTTACGCTAAGTAACTCTTAGATAAGAGTTGGTTTAGAGGTTGTCGGTGGAAACGGCCATTCATTTTATATGTACAGTAGGCCGAGATACCCTATTACATGGGTCTCATAACATAAATAGTGAAAAGTGGGTGTTGCATTGTACAATAGCATTAAGTGCCGTAAAGTGCACCTCTGCCTACGCCTTCAGGGATAAAAAGGCGTGATGTTATGTTAGGCCGAGTTATTTAATAGATAAGTAAGAAAATAAAGATTGATTCAGTATAGAGACAGTAAGGCGTTGCACACAAAACTGCGATGCGATGTCGCATCGCAAAAACGTGCGAGCTCCCTCTACGCATCGCAAGAACTTGCGAATTGATTCGCATCGCGCATCAAAATCTTATCTTCCCAAAATCTTCTGTTTCTTGTTCCTGTATCTCCTAAGCAATAACAGAAGTGCCTGCCCTGGGAGACGCCTTCGTCTTTGAAATCGCATCGCAGCAATTTGCATCAATCGTTGCGGATTCACATCGCATCGCATCGCAGTTTTGTGTAAGAGCCCTAAGTCTTTGACAAATATTTTGTTCAGCTATCCATAACTAAATAAATACCAAAACACAACTTACCCTCAGATATCATGATCTCCTGGACCCCTCCAAGATGCTCTACATCATCAGCTCGCAAAGGTGCTCGCAACTTTGTGAAAGTGACAAAACTTATTGATGACGTCATCAGCGCGTCATTCAGGCAGGGGATGATGGAAGGAGGGCATTTCTTCAGCCAGAGGGACGGGAGGGTTTGGTTATTGGCAAAATTGATCTGAGGGAAATCTGCGCAGGTGAGGTTTGCACCCTGGAATGAGAAGAAGGTTTCATTAATTCATATCAACAGTCTATAAGTGGTCACTGCTAACCAAAGGCCTCTTCAGGCTAGCATAAAGGTTTGACCATTAATCACCACGCTTGCTCAATGCGGGTTGGCGATTTCAAACTTATAATTAGATATTCTAAGTCCAGGTTTCCTCACTGATGATTTACATTACCGTATTGTCATTGGTTCAAGTGAGCTATCCTTACTAATATTATAAATTGGAAAGTGAGTTTGTTTGTTTGTTTGTTCCGCTTTCACGCCGTAACTACTAAACCGATTGCTTTGAATTTTTGCAGACGTAAAGTTAGAAGTCTGGATTAAATAATAGGGTACTTTTTATCCCGGAAAAATTTGATATTCCCGAGGGAAAACAAAAGTATTGGTATAGATGGCGCTGTGTGCATTGGTATATGTCACATTGGCTTTTTATTGTTTTGTGACGCGAGCGAAGCCGCGGGTAAAAGCTAGTGCCATAAAAACCGTCATCTATCTATCTATCACTACATAGTGTAAAGTAAAGTCGCTATCCGCCATCTGTCTGTCCCTATGTATGCTTAGATCTTTGAAACTACGCAACGGATTTTGATGCGGATTATTTTAATAGATAGTGATTCTTAAGGAAGGTTTATATGTATAATACATGAATATTGAGCCCGTGCGAAGCCGGGGCGGGTCGCTAGTGTATGTATAAAAATAAAACTCGTTTCCCGTTTCACGCCATAACCTGGAAACGGCTAGACTAGACCAATTTGGCTGATTTTTTTTTGTTGTGTTTATTATTGTCAGGAGAAGGTTCTTTCGACAGAAAAAGTCCTGTAAATCCTACGGGAACGGGAGAAAACGAGATTGCGCGTACGAAGTCGCGGGCAGAAGCTAGTAGTTAAATAAAAATAATTTTCATTGATGATTTTCATGTATTTTGGCAAAGCGACAGAATTGCGTGCATTGGAATTTTCTAATATTAGAAATTAGTATCGCGGAAAAAACTGACTGACGTTCTTCAAGTACTTTCGTTTTCCTCGTTTTTGAAAAACGTTATCCGCACACGAGGACACTCTCAAAGAACTGCTCCGTGTTAGAGTCGAACCCACTACACGTTGCATAGTAACCGTAAACACAAAAACCTAACGGGTAACCGGGGCTCCGGCTCGACGTGCAGGAGAAGGAACGGGGTGGTTTTTAGTCAGCAAGTCTCACTCTCCTTCCCGCCTCACCCAGGCGGGAGAAGTCATTCGATGATTTTTAACCGACTTCAAAAAAAGGAGGAGGTTCTCAATTCGACTGTATATTATATGCTCTTTTATGTTTGTTCGCCGATATCTCCGTTATTTATGAACCGATTTTGATAAATCTTTTTTTATTGGATAGGAGATAGTCCCAGAATGGTCCATGATAAGGAAATCAGGATCTGATGATGGAAAACCAGGGAAACCGAGGGGATCTTTTAAAAATTATAGGAGCAACTAGAGCATTTGTTATTTTCTCATTAAGTATTAAAAACCACTACAATTTGATAAAGGTCTGGAGTTGATCTGATGATGGAGCCGAGAGCCAGTCGAGGGAACTCCTCAACGGTTAACAGTAGCTGCCTTGTGTTTGGGTTCGATTAATTTGTGTCGATGAGGTGTTCCTCTTTGGGTCTTTAGTTTTCGAAGTCGGTTTTTTATAGGCAGTTTTTTTATTTTATCCCTCCTCAAAAGAAAACAACATGTATGTAGAGGTACAGTATGTATTATACATTTATGTACAGTTCTGATATGGAATTCAGAAGCTACTTTCTGAAGACGATTACAAAATTAAAAACAAACAAGGATTCTTTAGTAAGATGGTATCATTGAGTTTCGTCAAGTGTGAATCAAGTTTTCGAAGGCCCAATATTTTTTATATTTGATAGGTCGACGTTTGACCACCATCTCGCCTGATGGTAAGCGATGATGTGACCGATGATGGAGCATACCTACCTATGAGCAACCTGTTCACTCGGGACTTGAAGACACCCAAGTTATATTTGTCGGGAAACAGAGATTCCGGCAAGGAGTTTCGTTCCTTAGCGGTTCACACACACAAGGAAGCTTGACGCGAAACGCTTCGTGCGAATTGGTGGAATGTCCACCATATAAGGGTGGCACCCTGCCGTTCCTCTGGTAGTACGGTGGTAAAACGGACTAGGGGAAATAAGGTTGTGCAATTCTCACGCACGCTCCTCTAAATGTATCCGATAGAAGACTGAAAGGCTTGCGACTTTACACCTACATTCGAGGCTTTGAAACTGGGCCTCCACAAACGCATCATGATCATATTACCCCCTATATTTTCCTTCAAAATATAAGGTGCCGCCATGATGTTCCTAACGTATAGCCCTAAACCTCTGACCCCCAAAAGGACGTCAACACATTTGTAACGCCTCTAGTGATGTGGGTGTCCACGAACGGCACTGATTGCTTACCATCAGGTGATCCGTCGTCGTTAAATATAAATTATAATAATATAAAGCTGAAGAGTATGATTGTGTCTTTAAACGCGCTAATCTAAGGATCTACTGGTTCGATTTGAAAAATTATTTTTGTGTTGGATAGTCCATTTATCGAGGGAGGGTATATACAAAGTGCTGAGCAGAGAGGGTGAAACTGTTCGAAAGTAGCCAGTACAAAAATAAAATGGATAAAAACCAATACATACCTCACATTCTATGTTAACATACTCGTTGTTCCTCGCGTTATATGTTACTTTGTTGCTGCCAGACTTGCATCTGTATTCCAGTTCATCATAAAGCTCGCAGTAGCAGTTTGATGGACAATATAGTGCGAGCGCGGCCGGGGCTAGAACTAGCAGTAGTAGGAATCGCATCTTGCTATGTGGCACACATCACTGTGGACAAGAGAAAAGGTACAGTTAATAACATAATCGCTAAGAAAGAAAGAAAGAAAGAAAGAAAAAACATTTATTTTGCTACGACACACAACAAGAATTTAGAAACACCGAAAATAAGCCCATGGTGCGTCGCAGCGCAAAAGGCTGGAGCTCAGCTTAATACCGTGGACCGGGCACAGAGGCTCGAGCCCACGGCGCTGATTTTCAGCACCAGCCCGTTATAATACGTACTAGCTTTATTAACGCTGCTCGGAGTACAGCATGATGTATAATATAGTAAATTAATATTAAAGTGAAAACAAAACCAACAGCTACGATTACTGCCAAAAATCTAAATAAATGGATAAAAAATAAATAATAAAAATAATAACAAGAACAACATTTCATTACACATACATATTAATAACAATAGCACATATTGAGTTAAAAATTCATTGCGACATCAAAGATAATAGGGTAGATGTCTAATTTTTATTTTAATGTCCGTCTGGTAGATTATTTTAAATCATTACACACGTATTTTTTATTTTCTTACAGAAACGAATACTTTCGACGATAATATATTGATTTGAAATGTCACGTGACGTCACTTCTATGTACATTTTATACGTAGAAATGAAGTTTTAGCCCCACTCCTAAACTTTGATTCGTTATATCTAAGTATTGTTTTATTATACGACAAAATAAAAAAATACGTGTCTAATGTTTTTTCATTACCTAACTGACAGATTAACTAGATTTTTAATGTTGATACCCCGGACACAATTGATGATATTGATTATTTTATAATATTTCATTGTATTGAACAGTCGAAATATTTATTTTTTTATTAAGGAAAGTACCCAATTATATAGAACTATAACTACTCCTTCTACTCTTGGTCTTGGTCGTGGTGGCCCGGAGGTTAAGACGTGAATGAAGGTGCGGGTGCGAAACCTACCAACGGCAAGTACCAATGGAACTTTTTCCGAATTATATGTACTTTCTAAGGTTTTTTTAAAAAAAGAGACAAGCCCGCCACAACCTCCCAAAACCGCTGCAACTCCTGTAAGCCAGGGTCTACAGTAGATACAACCATGAAGACACCGGAACACTGAAGTCCGGCGCGTCCCAGGGACATGAGTAACTGTCTTGGTTCCCGCAACGAAGTGAATCAGAAGATATTATAAGAGGAGAAGAAGAAAAAACGATAGTTTCCAGTCCCCTCTGTGAATTACTGCAGGAGACAGAATGAATTAAGTCTAAAGGTACAAAAAAGAGACTGTACAACTGGGTGAAGCCCAGTCGCCAAGCACCACGGAAATTTGACTAAAAACTAAGTGTAATCTACCAGACGGACATTAATATAAAATTTAAGAAACTACCCTATCTCCTTTTGTTAGCGTTTTGTCTGTTTATACCCAGTATGTATCCTTACTAATATTATAAATCTGAAAGTGAGTTTGTTTGTTTGTTTGTTCCGCTTTCACGCCGTAACTACTAAACCGATTGCTTTGAATTTTTGCAGACGTAAAGTTAGAAGTCTGGATTAAATAATAGGGTACTTTTTATCCCGGACTTGATATTCCCGAGGGAAAACAAAAGTATTGGTATAGATGGCGCTGTGTGTATTGGTATGTCACATACCTCTAGGCTACTTTTTATCATTTTGTGACGCGAGCGAAGCCGCGGTCAAAAGCTGTACAATAATTTTGTCAAAAAACCCGATAGCATTTCTTTGTGTAGTTAGAAAATGAGTCGTCTGACATCGTGAGCATTGTGATTCATCTTAATATTATGCTAATTATGAAACTAACTCACTGTCTGCAGTAGTAGGTGTCATACATACACATAATAGAACTGTAGAAGTGTAAATTCTGTACACTGAAAATATATAACAGCTAGTTCCATATAATTTAATTTTCGTAGGTTTTTTTAAGGGGGAATATCATCTGATGACTGCTCCCGCTGCACTGCTGCGGGAGGGAGTGTCAGACTCTTACTGACTAAAAACCACCCCGTTCCTACCCTTGCACTTCGAGCCAGAGCCCCGGTAACCCGTTAGGTTCTCCGCGACTCCAAATCGGCATCAGCCGTATTGTATTGGGTCCCATCCGTGGTGGTCTGATGGCTCTTTGAGGCGCGCGCGGAACGCTTGGCGCCGTACGCTCGGGTCTGTCTGGTCGGACGGGGAGCCACCCATGGTCGCCGTCCGCAGGCCCGCGCTTACGGTGGCCGGAGATCGTCTCGCGATCAATTTTCGTAGCAATGTGTCTTTACGTAGACGCTTTGTAGTTTCTGTCTACCGCGGCCACGGGATAAAGACGCGAATTTGTGTATGTATGTCTGTATGTATGTACACAAAGCCACACATGAATCTATACAAAACCAGTTTATCCTGGTGTCGCGTCGCATCATCTGTCCACACATTTAACGTTCAGTTTATACTGGTTATGTAAAGCTCGACGTGTAGCCGTGTGTACATTCAAACTATTTTTGTATATGTTGCACAAAGAACACAAGAATACATTGAAAATATCTTCGGCCAATTGAGCAGAACGCTCTTCATACAAAAATAGATCTTATTTAACACAGTGTAAGTAAAAATACTGCTTGTTTTGGCTACAAGTCGTAGGTAACTGCTGTATTTATTCAATTGCAGTGGCTGAAATATATACCTTACGTTTTCCGAGTTATATCTACTTTCTAAGATTATCTAGACACCACTGACAAACGGGGAAGGAAAACATCGTGATTAATGCTCAAAACCTTCTCCATTCCAGAGCTGCGGACAACTTAACGGGTTACCGGGGGCTTTAGTTCAAAGGCAGGAGTAGGAACGAGGTGCTGTATAGTCAGGAAGAGTCTGACTGAGTGCCTCTGGGTACGGCAGTTTATCTTATAAATAGGAAACTGTGTGTGTGTTTGTGTGTATGGTAACAAACACAGTTTGTATGTACAACAACTCAGCCACGTCAAAACGGCTGAAGGCATCGGGATAAAATTTGGACCAGGGATAGATTATGGTCTGGAATAACAGGCTCACATAGGCTACTTTTCCACGCGGGCAAAGCCACTGGTAGAAGCTAGTATTGATACAAAATGTCGTATGACATAAACACTTAAATAAAACATGAATTCAACTGAAATCGATATCATTTCAGCGATAACTTGACAGTTGTTTGTTTAGTTGCGCATACGCAAGGCACAGGAAGTGAGGATGTGACGTCATCACATACACACGAGCTCACTGTGCAGGCGCAGACCACATGGAATACAATCATGATAATATGTGAGCACTAATAAAAAAAAATTCTCAGATTTTTTTTTATACTTCATAGGTCGACGTTAGGCCACCATCTCGTCTGATGGTAAGCGATGATGTGGCCGACGATGGAGCACGCCTACCTATGAGCAACCTGTTCACTCGGGACTTGAAGACACCCAAGTCATATTTGACGGGAAACAGACTTCGGTAAGGAATTCCATTCCTTAGCGGTTCGCATGAGGAAGCTTGACGCGAAACTCTTCGTGCGAATGGGTGGAATGTCCACCATATAAGGGTGGCGCCCCGCTGTTCGTCTGGTGGTACGGTGGTGAAAAGTCTGATTTTTTGCAGAATAAACGGGATTACCTGATGGTAAGCGATCGGCGTCGCCCATGGACACCTGCAACACTGGAGCAGTTACAAGTGCGTAGCTAGTCTTTTGAAGAAAGCTATAGGCTATAAAACATCATGCCATGGTCAATAAGAGAGTGTGTGAGAGCCATGCTTCGGCACTGCTGGGCCGGCTCAACCGGAGTGATATCACTAACGACCAGAAAACCACAGTGGTACAATCACAGCGTTGGGTTTTGCTGTGTGAGTGAGATTACAGGAAGCCCAATTACCACCCCTTTCCCATCACCCCAATCCCTGAA
Source organism: Spodoptera picta (assembly GCA_038387885.1). NCBI lineage: Eukaryota > Metazoa > Arthropoda > Insecta > Lepidoptera > Noctuidae > Spodoptera > Spodoptera picta. The sequence goes on along the minus strand of JAZHFQ010000252.1, from coordinate 397,864 downwards.
CCCCCAAATTAGGAATTTGAGGATTGCCTCAAATTCCTAATAATCCCTAAAAGGCCAGTAACGCACTTGTAAGGCCTCTGGTGTTCCAGGAGTCACTGGGCAACGAATAGGAGCCGACCAGCAGGATTAGCTAGCGGTTTTTTTTAAGGGGGGAAAATCATCGAATGACTGCTCCCGCCTAGGTGAAGCGGGAGGGAGTGTCAGACTCTTGCTGACTAAAACCCACGTCGAGCCGGATCCCCGGTTACCCGTTAGGTTTTCCGCGACAGGAGTAGCTAGCGTTAGATCAGAGTTTAAATTCACAGTAATTACTTATTTAAAAAACAAAATTAATTAGTTTACGTCTAGAGAGGTCGTTGACGTCAATATGGCGACTGCTTCACAATCGATGCAGATACTATTTAATCGATTTGATTTTGTTTTTTAATTTGAAATCTCGTAATTATTTTCATTGTTGTAACTGCTTGCTCGTGATTAACAGGTGAAACCATAACAGTCTTATTACAAATTATCCGGATTTTTTTGGGGTGTTAAAATCAACCAATGACTGCTCGTGCCTGAGTGAAGCGGGAGGGAGTGTCAGACTCTTACTGGATTCAGGATTCTTACTATTTAAAACTAATCTCAATGTCAAAGCAATTTTAATCCAATAAAATCTCAATAATTATTCAATGTCAACACTATACAACCACAATCGTAGCTGTTACAATAGCATTCAGAGTACGGAATATAAAGACCATTTAGTTCATTCAATATCCACGCAATACGGATGCAATGGGCGCTAGTGTTGAAACCCAAGAGTACGACACAATATCTATGTCGATCGATCGGAATTGGATTCAAGAGCGTGATCGGGCGGCGAGTTAACCTTGCTCGCCGTCTGACGTCCGAAGATCCGCACTTACGGTGGCAGGAGATCGTCGCGAGATAAAATCTCTGGATGCTACAGTAACCCCAATATGTCATGGTGGCCCGGAGGTTTAAGACGCCCGCTTCTCATGCATGAGGGTGCTGGTCAGATACATACCAACGGCAAGTACCAATGTGACTTTTTCCGAGTTATATGTACTTTCTAAGATTATCTAGACACGGTGAAGGAAAACATTGCGAGGAAACTTGGACTTATAATTTGTAATTATAAGTTTGTAATCGTCAACCCGCATTGAGCAAGCGTGGTGATTAATGCTCAAACCTTCTCCGTGTGAGAAGAGGCTTTGGTCAGCAGTGGACATTTATAGGCTGGTGATGATGATGATGACAGTAATCTCAAAAGTCTATCTGTTTATGCCTTTATGGGACATTAATAAGGCCTATCGCTTTTTAACCGACGTCAAACATAAAAAGGAGATGCTCAGTGTGACATGCATGTTTTTCTTTATATTTCATTGGCCGACGCACGTTAGCCCACTATCTCGCCTGGTGGTGCACGATGACACGGTCTACGATGGAGCACGTCGTCCCATAAGCTACCTATTCACTCGGGCCTTGAAGACACCCAGGTTATACCCTTCAGGAAATACAGACTCTGGCAAAGAATTTCACTCCTTAGCAGTACACACAAGGAAGCTTGAATCGAAGTACGTTTGTGGGTGTGTTACCTGAACCGATTTTGATGCGGTTTTCATAAAAACGTTTGGTACACTTAGGAGAAAGTTTCAATAAAACATCACGCCTTTTATCCCCGAAGGGGTAGGCAGAGGTGCACATTATGCCACCGTACAATGTAACACCCACTTTTCACTATTTATGTTATGAGTCCCATGTAATAGGGGGTGAGCCTATTACCATATACCGAGCACAATTCCGGACTCCGTGGTACTACTGAGAATTTAAAAAAAAACCCCAGTAATACTTTGCCCGACCCGGGAATCGAATCCGAGACCCCTTGCCCGGTAGTCGCACTTGCGACCACTCGGCCAACGAAGCAGAGAAGGTTTTAGTACCTATATAAAGAAACCGACTTCACAAAAAAGGGGGTTGAGGCCGGTTAAAAAAATCTATGAAAACCAAGCTTGCGTTGAAAGCCAACATTGGCCCAACAGTTTGATTAAAAAACCGTACCTACATAATAAATGTACGACCGTCAATAAATAATTGTAGTACATGAGATATCAAAGTACTAAATGTTATAAATAATTGACACATAATGATAAATAATATACACCAGAGCCATCTGCACAGATAAGGGGGCAAAACAAGTTTAGTCTATACAATAATTTTTATACATCTATCTATAGTAATCTTATACTGTTATATAAAGCGGAAGAGTTTGTTTTTTTGTTTGTTTGAACGCGCTAATATCTGTAACTACAAGTCTGATTTGAATAATTCTTTTTGTGTCGGATAGCGCATTTATTGAGCATGGCTAAAACATCACGCTACGACCAATAGGAGCTGAGCAGAGCGTGTGAAACCGCGCAGAAGTAGCTAGTTCTTACTATATAATATTATAAATCGGAAAGTGAGTTTGTTTGTTTGTTCTGCTTTCACGCCCTAACTACTGAACCGATTGCTTTGAATTTTTCCAGACGTAAAGTTAGAAGTCTGTATTAAATAATAGGGTATTTTTTATCCCGGAAAAATTTGACATACTCGAGGAAAAACGAAATCGTTGGTATAGATGGCGCTGTATATATATGTCACATAGGCTACTTTTTATCCTTTTGTGACGCGAGCGAAGCCGCGGGTAAAAGCTAGTTAATTATAAATGCGAAAATTTGTAGGTACACAATATGTATGTGTGTTTGTTACTCATTCACGTCAAAACGGCTGAAGGGATCGGGGTGGAATTTGGAACAGGGGTAGATTATCGTCTGGAGTAACACATAGGCTAGTTTTTATCACACGGGAACGCGTGCGAAGCCGCTAGCAGAAGCTAGTTTATGAATAGTATCGGGTGCAAACGAGCAGACGGTTCACCTGATGGTAAGTGTTGAATTAATAAAATATAACACTGGCTGCTTTACAGTTTGTAGTTTTGAATAACTCTGCCAGGTGGCACTATACGTTTTTGTTTCGTTGCGTTGCTGTTCTTACCTTTCATAAAAGTAAATATATCACACATAACATCACGCCTTTTATCCCCGAAGGGGTAGGCAGAAGTGCACACAGAAGTAACACCCACTTTTCACTATTTATGTTATGAGTCCCATGTAATAGGGGGTGTGACTATTGCCATATACCGGGCACATTTCCAGACTCCGTGCTACTACTGAGGATTTTTTAAAAACCCAGTAATACTTTGCCCGACCCGGGAATCGAACCCGAGACCCCTTGCCCGGCAGTCGCACAATTGCGACCACTCGGCCAACGAGGCAGTCGTGTGCCAAATAGTGCCTAATTAATATGTAATTTATACTTTTGGTAATAATTATAGATGTAGTTAATTGTAGTGTGTAACTAGGTTCCCTCTTTACTTTATAAAAATTGACTAGATGTATTATAATTAAAAAAAATTGTATGACAAGGGCACGGACCTACAGTCCGTGGAGAATTAATCTATAATATTATATTATTATTATTTCGCTCCTGTATGTAGAAAATACGCGTAAGGCCAGCACGGGTAGGAAGTATGCGGGAGGGGCGGGAACGCCTCCACCCCGCCACGCTGTTGCGGCGGCCGGCGTTCGCGCCGCTCGCCAGTTAGCCAAGGCCACCAATAAGGGTAGACGCGCGCCTAATTCGCGGGTGCCGATCGCGTCTCCGCGACCTTACGGTGTCTCATTAGTAATATTTGTATACTTACCTCATGTTCTGTACTGGTTCGATGTAATTTGTGTGTAATGTGTCAGGAATAAATGACTATAGACCATTATATAATATTATAAAAAAAAACTCAATAGTAAGCAATCGGCGTCGCCCATGGACACACGGAACACCAGTGGCGTAACAAGTGCGTTGTCGGTTTTAGCGTATGTGTAACACGGTCCATGTAATAGGGAGTGAGCCTATTGCCATAAACCAGGCACAATTCCAGACTCCGTGTTATAAATTTCCGACAATATTTTCACAAACAATTGCCCTTTATCCAACCCAAGATTACATATACGACCGACAAAGAAAAGTATAGAAAATTTACATATACCTCTATAAAAATGAATTTCCGTTCGTTAATCAGAGTTAAAGTCAAATTCAAAGCATTTATTTCAATTAAACTGTCAAACACCGCGAGGACACCGGTGACCGCAACCTATTGTTCTATAATTATATTGTGTCTATAATGACGGTACTCGACGAGTTAAACCATAATTTGGTTCTTTTGAAACGTCAACAAATACAAAATAAATATTAGTCTGTCAGTCAGTCCGTCAGTGAAGCTAGGTGAAGCTAGGTGCTCATTCCAAAATGTAGATTCGAATGGAGAAGAAGGAGCAAAAAACTCCATTCGTTACTCTTTTTAAAAAAAGTATGTTCTACAATCTACAATGTCTCTGATACATATTCCAATACTGTACGCATATGTAAGAACAATGCAAAGATACGCTTGACGCGTTATAATAATTACAAAACTTACTAAAATAAAAAAAAGAATAAAGAAATCTTATAGTCTAACATGGTGCTCACATATACATAGGTACTGACAATCCATAAAAAATAGTGCTCTATACAAGAAAAAGGAAACTCTTTGTTTCAAGTATTCCCGGTAAACCTCTGGAACGGCTGAACCGAAATGACTTATTTTGGTGTTGAAATGTTCGCGGAATTCCAGGGAAGGTTTCAGAATAACAAATGTTTCAGGCAATACGAAGTATATCGGGTTAGATAATAAACAAAAAAATATGGCAATTGGCTCACCCCCTATTACATGGGACTCTTAACATAAATAGTGAAAAGTGCACCTCTGCCTACCCCATCGGGGATAAAAGGTGTCATATTATGTCCTATTACATGGGACTTTTAACATAAATAGTGAAAAGTGGGTGTTACATTGTACAGTGGCATCAAGTGCTACACCTCGCTTTGCACCTATATCTACCCCATCGGGGATAAAAGGCATAATGTGATGTTATATTATAAAAAATAAAGAACTTACACGTATATAATCAAATCAAGCCAACAACTTCACAAAGCAAAAACACTATCAATGAGTTTAATAAATAAAAACTCTAATTAGTTCACACGAAAACAACACAGGATCAAATAGTGGAGGGACGAGATCACGCGTCCGTCTCAGCGCACGTCTGCCGCTAAACTGTGCACTGCAATATGGACGAACATCAAAAAGAAATACGACGCGCAAATATATGTAGATAAGATAACACCCAGCGTCGGACATCCCGTCCAAAAGATGAATACCTAAATGGGAATTCCAATTTTTATGATCTGTGACTCTCTTATTATGGGATAATCCGGCAAACGAACAGACGGATCACGCGAGGGTAAGCAATCGGCGCCGCCGATGGACACACGGAACACTAAGGGCGTTACAAGTGCGTTACCGGCCTTTTAGGGATTAGGATATTTTATAGCATAAGCCGGTAAACGAGCAGACGGATCACCTGATGGTAAGCAATCGGCGTCGCCCATGGACACCTGGAACACCAGAGGCGTTACAAGTGGGTTACCGGCCTTTTGGGATTTAGGAGTTTGAGGATCGTTGGGGATTCACGAATTGAGGAGATTGGGGAAGGGGAGGGTAATTGGGTCTCCGGTAACCTCACTCACACGACGAAACACAACGCAAGCGTTGCTTCACGTCGGTTTTCTATGAGGCCGTGGTAAGCATGGCTCTCCCACACTTGGATTTAAAGATTGTGTCCGACACTCTCGCCTCATCCGGTGGGATGATATTTCCCCTTAAAAAAATCCTATATATAGGTACCTACTTGGTGCTTCATGTATGTATGGTAGCTATCAAGTAATAACAATCACCCTATGACACTTGGTTTTCCCAAAATTGTGAAACTAAAACTTTATCACATTTATTATTGTCCGCATATTATTTATACATCTACTAACTTATCTACTGTAAATTATATTTTTTATTATGACCTATACAGATAAATATAATTGGAGTGTATAATTGTAATATTGAAATAACTCCTATTTACCTACTACATGAATCCTTACTAATCCTTACTAATATTATAAATTGGAAAGTGAGTTTGTTTGTTTGTTTGTTCCGCTTTCAAGCCGTAACTACTAAGCCGATTGCTTTGAATTTTTGCAGACATAAAGTTAGAAGTCTGGATTAAATAGTAGGGTAATTTTTATCCCGGAAAAAATTGATATTCCCGAGGGAAAACAAAAGTATTGGTATAGATGGCGCTGTATGTATTGGTATATGTTACATAGGCTACTTTTTATCCTTATGTGACGCGAGCGAAGCCGCGGGTAAAAGCTAGTATTAATATATTTTTTATGAAACATTGCCCCACACTAGGATTTTCTCCTGTGTCGTGGGTGCGTTTACAAACATACAAGTTCACATACACATGACACACAGACCCGGAACAACAATCTGTGGATCACACAAAGAATTGCTCCGTGCGGGAATCGAACCCGCGACAAGTTGCGTGGCTATCGGTTGCTCAGCCACCGCACTAAACGTGCCGTCAGTCAGTAAACATACAATATATAATATACGAAAATAATACTTTTTACAATTTTGTCAGTCTGTGTTTTTTTTTTTAAGGGGGGAAAATCATCGAATGACTGCTCCCGCCTGGGTGAGGCGGGAGGGAGTGTCAGACTCTTACTGACTAAAAACCACCCCGTTCCTTCTCCTGCACGTCGAGCCGGAGCCCCGGTTACCCGTTAGGTTCTCCGCGACTCCGAATCGGCATCAGCCCTATTGGGCCCCATCTGTGGTGGTCTGATGGCTCTTTGAGGCGCGCGCGGAACGCGACGCGCCGTACGCTCGGGTTTGTTTCTGGTCGGACGGGGAGCCACCCATGCTCGCCGTCCGCAGGCCCGCGCTTACGGTGGCCGGAGATCGTGTCAGTCTGTGTGTACTGGCTAATCTCTGAAATTGCGGGACCAATTATGACGAGACTTTTATTGGAAGGTAGTTGATGTACTAAGGAATAGGTAACTTGGGCTGCGCGGGCGTAGTTGTTGGTACAGCTAGTACGTAGGTACCTATATATTATGTTTTTTATATTATTATTGTTTTCTACCTGTGTTTTTTCTCATTACCTATCCCTTCTTGTTTTTCATACATACATATAAGTAGTTGGGAGTACGTAGAAGTACATAGGATAAACATGGGCACTGATGCATAAGTAGTTTTTTGACATGGGCTGCCTAACGAGTAGACGCATCACCTGATGGTAAGCAATCAGCGCCGCCCATGAACAGTCGCAACACCAGAGGTGTTACTAGTGCGTTACCTCAAACTCAAAAGCATTTATTTCAATTAAACCATTCATTCATTCATTCATTCATTTATTCAATTGTGAACATAGGTAACATTAGGGTCTTAAATAACAATTTTAAACGCTATGTTGGCTTTTTCAGCATACAAAATTAGAAAATAGTTGGAAACAAAGATTTGGATTGATTATTATTACTTAATGTCATTAGAATTATTAATTATTAGGTCACATAGGATTAAAAATTTAAATGTCACAATATTAAACAATCAGAATGTCAATAGTTAAATAAAAACAAGATAAAAATTATTAAACAAAATAAAATAAAAATACAATAAAAATACATCATATTTTGTCGTCTAAGTACTCAGTAACACTATAATATGCCTTAGAGATTAAAAACCTTTTTATTCTATTTTTAAAAACCTTCAAAGATTGTATATGTAGCAATTCGTTTGGCAAATGGTTGTATAATCTTGGGGCCATACAAAAAACGCTATTATTAAGAAAATGCGTTCTATTACTCGGGAAACATATTTTTTGGTTTAAATAGTTTATTCTCAAAAAGACAAAGGAAGTCACTTACATGAGAATATAAGCTAACACAAAGTAAATAAACTAAATAAGGACACCGATACAATCAATCAAAATACGTTACCATAAAATTAATGATACATGCTTAATGTAAAAAACAAAATTAACAATAAATAGGTATAGTGCCATTTTACCCGTTCAACGGTTTTATTCTCAACCAGTAGGCTAGTGACTTGTTTCAATTATATATTTACTTAGTTGAGATTTAAAACCGCTGAAAGAGCTTACATTTTTTATGTGGGACGGTAAACTGTTATAAAATGTTGCTCCTTCGTATGTAATGTCTTTTTTGGCGTAATTTGTACGTGGCCTTGGTAGGACAAGTAAGCTAGGTCTACGAAGGCTGCGGTTACTGATTTGTGATTTTTTGGTAAATTTAACATTTGTGTGAATAGTTCCATCTATAATTTTTCTTATCAAAATACAAGTATTGTACATATAAAGCTGTTTGATATTCATGAGCTGTGTCTCATCAAATATTTTGCATGTAGCAGTTAGGTACGGATAACAAAATAATATTTTAATGATTTTATTTTGCACTCTTTGTAGTTCCTGTATCTTTGTTTTACTTGCGCTACCCCAGATTTCTATTAAATATAACAAGTGCGATTTAACAAGTGCATTGTAAAATTTGTAGGCCAGTTACGGCCATTCAAAAATTGCCATCGCGGACGGTATTTCACGTCCACACGGCGGGGTATTGGTAAAGTTTTCAACTAGCAATAATCGCACCTCGGATTAACCTCATTGGTTACGATATTGCCTCTGCTCAAATATGTGATTATTATAGCGCTTACTTTTCATTTTGTCAAACAGATTAATATTATTATTTACAAATACTAACACTTCGTACATGTAGATACATGGTACCGTCAAAATATTTAAATTAATAAAGTACGGTCTACAGCTGTCGGTCTGGCTTAGTTTGCAAATAGCCCTGACACACCTCTTTTGAGATATGAATATCATTTCTTTGTAAGTTGAGTTGCCCCAGAAGATTATCCCATACCGAAGAAGAGAAACAACGTGTCCGTGGTATGCAGTTATAAGTGTTCCGGCATTAGCAACCTTAGATAGCTTCAATAGTGCATACGAGAACTGATTAATTTTGGAGCTTATATATTCACTATGACATCGCCACTTTAAGTTGCTCTCTATATGCAGTCCTAGAAATTTTGTGCACTGTACCTCTTGTATTTTGTGTCCTGAATAATTAATGAGAACATTAGTTATTAATTCCTTTCTATTTTTAAATGTCATTATATTAGTCTTAGTCAAATTTATCTTTAGATTATTACTTGTCAACCAGTCAACAATAGTAATTAACATGTTGTTTATATCCTCTTCCAGAAGGTTTTGATTTTGTCCTTGGAAAAGGACTGTACTATCATCAGCAAATAATATTGTTGGATGCTGGGTAATATTCGGGAAATCATTTATATATATGATGAATAATAAAGGCCCCAACACACTACCCTGAGGTACACCGACGTTTATTTTTCTAAATTTCGACATGTATTTTATTTGTTTTTTTTTATTTTTACAAATTGTCGTAACTACTGTTGATTGACTTCGGTTAGATAGATATGATTTAATTAAATCCAGAGCAGTTCCTCTAACACCATATGCATTAAGCTTCTTCAAGAGGAGAGTATGATCTACATGATCAAAGGCTTTAGTGAGATCCATGTATAAAGCACATGTTAGGATCCCCTTATCCACATTTGTCATAACTATTCTAAGAAGCCTGTAAATAGCAAGACTAATATTTTTATTTTTCCTGAAACCAACTTGTTCTTCAGCAAATAGGTTGTAACACTCAAAAAAGGAATACAAATTGTTATATATAACCTTCTCAAATATTTTAGATAGGACTGGAACAAGTGCAATGGGTCGGTAGCATGACATGTCCTTTAAGTTTCCTTTCTTAAACAATGGTTTTATAATTGTCTGTTTTAGTTTTTCTGGGAAAATTCCATTTAATATACATAGATTAATTATGTGACTTAATACCGGGGATATACTATTTGCCGCATGCTTTAAGGCGCTTGTTGTTATATCGTCATAACCAGTACTCAACGTGTTTTTCAGACTGCCTATTATGGTTTCTATGTCAGCTCGGGTTGTGGGTGCAATTAAAATGGAATTGACCGGTCCAAGATGGTTGCCCGGCTTAGCATTCGATGTATTTGTTGATATTTGGTCAATAAAGAAGTCATTAAAAAATTCGGCTAATTGTGCGGGGTCACTAATAATTTTACCATTTACATCCAATTCCTCTATTTCAGCCTTAGGTAAATTGTGTTTAATATTATTTATTATTTGCCAAGTAGCCCTACCCTTATTAACTGCAGTGTTAATATAATTATCATTTTGGGATTTTTGTGTGAGATTGATAACACGTTTTAGTCTAGACGAAAGAGCTTTAAAATTACTTTTATTTATTTCGGTACGATTTTTCCTATATTGCCATAAGAGTTGCCGTTTGCGTTTACAACACTTTCTTATACCTGAGGTAATAAATAATTTGGTACTTTTGAAACGTCAACAAATATGAGATATATAATAGTCTGTCAGTCTGTCCGTCAGTGAAGCTAGGCGCTCGTTCCAAAATGTCGATTCGAGTGGAGAAGAACGAGCAAGAAACTCTATTCGTTACTCTTTTGAAAAAAGTCTGTTTTACATTGCTCTGATACATATTCCAATATTGTACACACATGTGAGAATAATGTAAAGACATACCTGACGCAACATACAAATAACAGAACATACTAAAATAGAAAAAAAAAACAAAACCAAGAGAAAACAAATATCTTAAGTCTGACATGGTCCTCACATATGTATACTGACAATCCATATAAAATAGTGCTTCTATACAAGAAAAAAATAAAAAATAAACTCTTGTTTAAATAAAGAAAGAAATGCTCGATGCCACAAGAAAAATAGATTGCCTTCATCGGAATCAAAGTGTTCAATTACGTATTGTCGTAATCTGAACTAGGTACTGACTACATTTGAGTATTGTCCAGTGGAGCCGAACCAACACGCTGCCAAGCATTCCTATCCTCAAGATAATTGTCGCGGAGAACCTAACGGGTAACCGGGGCTCCGGCTCGACGTGCAGGAGAAGGATCGGGGTGGTTTTTAGTCAGTAAGAGTCTGACACTCCCTTCCGCCTCACCCAGGCGGGAGCAGTCATTCGATGATTTTCCCCCCTTAAAAAAAATCCTCAAGATAATCAATCACCCTGTAGTAAGCTTGTTTACATAATTCGCGCTTAATATATGTTTTAAATTTACTTTCATTGAGATCTAGTATGCTATTTGGTATTTTATTATAGCATTTAATACCTAACCCCATAAAGGATTTCTGTACCTTGGACAATCTGAATTGCAGTACAGCTAACTTATTCTTGCCTCTAGTATTAAGATTGTGTCTATCGCTTCTTTTTTCGAACAATTGCCTATTCTTTCTTACATACATTATATTTTCATATATGTATTGACAGGGCACCGTTAAGATATTTATCGTTTTAAACAATTCACTTAGCGATTCGCAACGGCGTAAGTTATATATTGCTCGGATAGCCCGCTTTTGAAGAATAAAAATTGATTCTATTTCTGCAGCTCGACCCCACAACAAAATGCCGTACGACATAATGCTGTGAAAGTAACTAAAATAGACAAGCCTTGCCGTATCTACGTCCGTGAGCTGTCTAATCTGTCTAACTGCAAAAGCAGCTGAGCTTAATCTCCCCGAAAGCGCCTTTATATGCGGGCCCCATTGTAGTCTATTGTCTAATGTAATGCCTAAAAATACCGTCTCGTCGACAAATTCTAACTTTTGGCCGTTTAAAACAACATCACAATCATTACTTCGGACGTTTGGTAAACTAAATTTAATACATTTTGTTTTTTTCTCATTAAGCGCTAGATTATTAATGGTGAACCAGGTTTGCACTCGAAGAATGGAGCTGTTTACGTCGTCAAGATTATTAGCACGTCGATCTATTTTAAAAATTAATGAGGGCAAATCATTTTTATAGACTAAAAAGAGAAAGGGACCCAATATTGAACCCTGTGGAACGCCCATATTCATCGTAGAGCCCTGCGAGTTAATACCATTAACATGAACCTTTAATTGCCTATCTTCTAAATAAGACTTTATTAGATAGAGTGCGGTGTTTCTGATCCCGTAGTGATCTAATTTCAGCAAAAGTGTCTCGTGGTCAACGCAATCGAACGCTTTTGAGAGGTCACAAAAGACACCAATAGCATCTTGTGCTTCCTCCCAAGCACCAAATATTTCTTTCATTAAAGTGACACCGGCGTCAGTTGTACAACGACCTTTAGTAAAACCGTTGGTGAAAGATAGAATGTTTATTAAAATGATGAAGCATCCGAGACAGCATTAACTTTTCAAATACTTTGCTGAGAACCGGCAAAACAGATACTGGCCTATAATTGTTTGGTTCTTTAGTGTCACCACTTTTAAATAGTGGGATAACTTTACTATATTTCATTAGGTCAGGGAAAACACCGTCATCTATACTTTTATTGAAAATCACAGCCAAGTATGGCGCTATAGTTTGAATAAGTGATTTGCAAACTTTTACCGATAGCCCCATAGATCTTCAGTTGATTTGATCTTGATCTCTTTAAAAACTTTTATTATTTCAAGAGGATTCGTATATCGAAAACTAAAGTCGTGCTGACACGATTGTATATGATTCTTATGCAAAGTTACAGAGAGTGTTGCTGATGACTCTAAATCTTTGGTTGTTTTGATAGGAATGTTGGCAAAAAAATGTTCAAACTCCTGGGCTACATCTACGTTGGATGAAATCTGTCCCCTTTCAGTATTTAAACTAAATTCTGAATTTCTTAATCGTTTTTACCCGACTACGGTGAAGACAAAAGGAGCGTATGTACCTACATGCCTGTATGTTCATCTGCTCCCTCCTAACTCCAAAACTACTGGTCATAATTCGATAAATTGAGTATCATTAGAACCATGTCATTAAGCCGCTAGTTATAGGCTACAGCTAGCTAGCTAGCTGCGGATGACCCAGCGGGTTACCGTGGAACGGGGTGGTTTTTAGTCAGTAGGAGTCTGACACTCTTTCGGCTCACCCAGAGCAGAACCGTAGATGTCAAAGTATGATTTTACCCCCTTAGAAAAAATAAATACCTTTTAATGGTGATTTTTCTAGTTAAGATCCTATTTCATTGCGACCACTTAAAAACAACGAAACAGTTTCAAAACAGACAAATAAATAATTCCTGTAAGTATAGGATCTAACCAAAAACATTATGTAAAAAACTAGCCACAAATCGATGGAGCCGCTCGTTCATCTCTAAAAAGTAATGAAAGACAAAGTCATGCCAAGTCTAAGGTTCCTTGATCGGCGACGGCGACCTCTCGCGTCCAGCCCTAGTGCGGGTCATGATGCGGTGCGAGGGGGACTGGGATGCCGTCTCCTCCTTTTGCGAAGCAGTCATGCTAGCTAAGGAGGAGGCGGGGCGCGTCCTCACAACCCAGCCATCGCGAAGGACACTCCGGGCGTCGGGAATCGCGAGACGATCTCCGGCCACCGTAAGCGCGGGCCTGCGGACGGCGATCATGGGTGACTCGCCGTCTGGGGCCCAATAGGGCATATGCCGATACGGAGTCGCGGAGAACCCAACGGGTTACCGGGGCTCCGGCTCGAAGTGCAGGAGTAGAAACTTGGTGGTTTTTAGTCAGTAAGAGTCTGGGTGAGGCGGGAGGGAGTGTCAGACATTCTATGATTTTCCCCCTTAAAAAATAAAAGTCTAAGGTTCCTTACTAGGATTTCTTTATTAAAATAGTTAATGTTGTGTGACTTGGCGGTTGCACCCATTGAAGATGGAAAATCGCTAGATTTTTAGATTTTGGCGACAGATTGATGCAATGATGTCTTGCACATGGTTTTGCACCTTTGTGTAACCTTGACCGGCCAAATAGGGGGCTATAAATGCGACGAAATGGTTCCAGTAAAGGATGGTACGCGTACGCCAGTATTTGCTTCGCGCTTAACTTGGCGGAGGCACTGCCGTCTGCCGTGCCCCCAGATAGATATAGGAATACATCGATATGTTGCCGATAAATATCTCAATACGAATTCAGCTTGCATGCGTCACTGTTTACAGGTCTATTTCAGGCTACGAGAATGTTTCGATGACGTAAATTCTTTCAGACTATAATAAGCGAGCCCAAGGAAAATAGACAATATATAGCAACAACTTTTTTTTATAGCATAAGTTGATAAACGAGCAGACGGATCACCTGATGGTAAGCAATCGGCGCCGCCCATGGACACACGGAACACCATGGCGTTACAAGTACGTTACCGGCCTGTTGGAAATTGGGAATTTGAGAATTGTGGAGGATACAAGGATTCGGGGGACTAGGGAGTCTAGGGAGGGGGGTAATTGAGCCTCCGGTAACCTAACTTACACGACGTGACGTTTTCTGTGAGGCCATGGTATCACTCCGATCGAGCCGGCCCATTCGTGCCGAAGCATGGCTCTCCCACACTTAAACTTAACTACATTTTCTCAACGTCTATAATACAAAGTAATCAAATATATATTATATGGGAGGTTAAAAATATTGAAAATAGGCGTTTCGGATAATTTACCAAAGTAATAACTAATACGTCGTGGTGGCTCGGAGGTTTAAGACGCCCGCTTCTCTTGCATGAGGGTGCTGGTCAGATACATACCAACGGCAAGTACCAATGTGACTTTTTCCGAGTTATATGTACTTTCTAAGATTATTTTTAGACACCACTAATAAATGGTGAAGGAAATCATCGTGAGGAAACCTCGGCTTATAATTTCTAATTATAAGTTTGAAATCGCCAACCCGTATTGAGCAAGCGCGGTGATTACTGCTCAAACCTTCTCCGAGTAAGGAGAGGCTTTGCTCAGCAGTGCACATTTATAGACTGTTGATGATGATGAATGACTAATCGCTGTAAGGGTTTTTTTTTCTTTTTTTTTTTTTTTTTTTTTAAGGGGGGATAATCATCGAATGACTGCCCCCGCCTGGGTGAGGCGGGAGGGAGTGTCAGACTCTTACTGACTAAAAACCACCCCGTTCCTTCTCCTGCACGTCGAGCCGGAGCCCCGGTTACCCGTTAGGTTCTCCGCGACTCCGAATCGGCATCAGCCGTATTGGGCCCCATCTGTGGTGGTCTGATGGCTCTTTGAGGCGCGCGCGGAACGCGACGCGCCGTACGCTCGGGTCTGTTTCTGGTCGGACGGGGAGCCACCCATGCTCGCCGTCCGCAGGCCCGCGCTTACGGTGGCCGGAGATCGTCTCGCGATCCCCGACGCCCGGTGTGTCCTTCGCGATGGCTGGGTTGCGAGGAGGCAGCGCTTCGCTGCCTCACGCGTCCCGCCTCCTCCTTAGCTAGCATCACTGCTTCGCAAAAGGAGGAGACGGCATCCCAGTCCCCCTCGCTCCGCATCATGGCCTGCACTAGGCCCGGACGCGAGAGGTCGCCATCGCCGATCACTTCCCTGAGGACACGGCGGTGCTCAGCCCACGAAGGGCATTCTCCCACCGTGTGTTCCACCGTGTCCTCAGGGCGGTCCTCGCAGTGATGACACCCGGGTGTTTCCTCCCGCCCCATCAGACACAGGTACCTCCCGAAACTTCCATGTCCGGTGAGGACCTGCGTCAGGCGGTAGGTGAGGACGCCGTAGCGTCTCTCAAGCCACTCCTAATCGCTGTAAGGGTAGGATTTGAAATAGAATTTTTCGTACAAACGTCACATCGCACCAATAAACAATCGATGGAATAAAACATCATACAACTGAAATATCGACACAACATGTTCGGTATAATAAAAATCGAAATATAAATTTTCGTTGGCCGAGTGGTCGCAATTGCGACTGCCGGGTAAGGGGTCTCGGGTTCGATTCCCGGGTCGGGCAAAGTATTACTGGGTTTTTAAAAAAATTCTCAGTAGTAGCACGGAGTCTGGAACTGTGCCCGGTATAGTGCAATAGGCTCACCCCCTATTACATGGGACTCATAACAAAAGTAGTGAAAAGTGGGTGTTACTTCTGTGTGCACCTCTGCCTTGATAAAAATTATTAAGCACAAAAAAATATTGACTACGAGAAACATAGATTACATAGACCGCACAATCGTCAGCATTTATATTTTTTATTGGGACAAGTCCGCCACAACCTCCGAAAACCTACAACTCCTGTAGGTACCCCAGGATCTGCAGTAGATACAACCATGCAAGCATCGGAACTCTAAAGTCCAACAGTCATAAAACAACCGTAAGCACGGGTCTGCGAACAGCAAGCGCGGGTAGTTCACCGCCCGACCAGTACCAGACCCGAACGTACGGCGCGTCAAGTCTCAAAGACCCTTCAGACCACCACAGATTAAGCCCAGTAGGGCTGATACCCGATGTGGAGCCGCGGAGGACTTAACAGGTTATCGGGGCACCGACTCGCAGAGCATGGACACCCGCAACAAACGTTGCCGGCCTTTTGGAGAGTAGGGATTTGGGGAGGATCAGAGCTGAAGATGATCTAGCAAGGGTAGGTCATCCTAGGGTTGCCGGGGCTCTGGCTCAGAGCAGCAGTACGAACGGACGGGGTGATGTTCAGTCGGTAATAATCTGGCACTTCCTGTCGCGTCATACAGGCGGAAGTAGCCATTCGATAATTATCCCCCCTCAAAAAAAGGATAGTAAAGATAATAATATAAGACACAGTATTAATAAACAAACCAATAATAACTAAAAAACCGGACTAGTCCGAGTATCTGCCGATTGCGTCATTATATTAATGTCAAAGAAACAACAATATTGATAAGATACAGCTATCTCTTTCACACATAACGAGAATGGTTGCAAAAAATCTTACGCTTACTACAAAAGGTCACGAAACGGGATTTGAACCCAGCATGTATACGTTATAAAAACATATAGCATATCGCCGAAGAGGTAGACAGAGGTGCACATTACGGCACTTAGTGCCACTATACAATGTAACTCCCATTGAGCATGAGAAGGGGAGAAAATCCTGCACGTCGAGCCGGAGCCCCGGTTACCCGTTAGGTTCTCCGCGGTTTTTTTATGGGATAAGCCGGCAAACGAGCAGACGGATCACCTGATGGTAAGCAATCGGCGTCGTCCATGGACTTGGAACACCAGAGGCGTTGCCTTCTGGATTAGGAATTTGAGGATTGTTGGGGAATCAGGGAGGCAGGAGGGAGTATCAAAGTCTTATTGACTAAAAACCACCCCGTTCCTACTCCTGCACTTCGAGCCGGAGCCCCGTGCTGAGAATTTCTTAATAAACCCAGCAGTACTTTGCCCGACCCGGGAATCGAACCCGAGACCCCTTGCCCGGCAGTCGCACTTGCGATCACTCGACCAACGAGGCAGTCATATGTCTGATTGGTAATATACCTGTCCCTTATTATGTTAGTACATCGACCGCAACATCCTAATGAAATATAGAACCTAGGCTGTGAAATACGGAATAACCAAATTGTGTAATAACCAGGATTTGAAGTTACCACCACAAGGTAGAAAGGTATTTCCCAGCTTTTTAATTTCCGTATATAACTACATAATTATACAAGGTGTAGTTTTGAAGCCGTGTCATTTCTCGGGGGCATGTCACAGAAGTCATAAAGGTTCAATGTAAGAGGAAATTTCGGGCCAATAGTTAAAAATACGGCTACAATAAATCGTTTAGGTTCGACAGTATTTCAGAATAAGCGACAGCAATGTTTCTTATTGGAGTTTTATGGAATTAGGAATAATATCAATTACGTGTTTGTGAGTTTGTGTGTGTTAAGCCGCGTTATAAAGCTAGTTACTAGACGGCGGCGTGTAGTTCGCACTTACGGATTTCCGTAATTTCAGAAAAATGAAAAATATTTACATACAATTTTTTTTATTGATTCAGATTCAGAATTGATACTGAGTTACCTCCTAGAAAATGACACGGCTTTAAAACAACACCTTGTATAGTTTACTTAATTACCTGGTAAAATAGTACATAGATATACCCACTGACTCACACAGTCCTCCTCTAATGACTTCCATATCGGTCGGTTGGAACCGACCTGCACACAGGGCCTATTTTTTGAGAGGGAAAAATCATCAAATGTCTACCGCTGTGGAGACTAGATAGCCTCACTCTAGCCACGTCTTGGGGCTCCGAGGCCCATATCCTACTGCACTCTTGTTTCATTCTCGTGTACAGACGAATCATTTTAAGTGAAAGATGCCGATTGACTGCCTCGTTGGCCGAGTGGTCGCAAGTGCAACTGCCGGGCAAGGGGTCTCGGGTTCGATTTCCGGGTCGGGCAAATTATTACTGTGTTTTTTAAATAATTCTCAGTAGTAGCACGGAGTCTGGAATTGTGCCTGGTATATGGCAATAGGCTCACCCCCTATTACATGGGACTCATAACATAAATAGTGAAAAGTGGGTTACATAGTACAGTGGCATTAAGTGCCGTAATGTCAGTTAAGTGCCTCTGTCTACCCCATCGGGATAACAGGCGTGATATTAGTCTTCTAATTTATACATACATAAGATGAGACGGAGTTACGTATTCTGATTGGCGCGAACTTATTCTCGGAATATGGCCGCCACATGGCTGCGTTACTCATCCAATGTAATAATACTTATAGCACATTGGATATTATTTTTAAACCGCTTTATTATCGTAACTACGCTTGGGACCAAACAAACGTACTCACTAGCATTTTTATCAAAGTATTGATTCCATTTTTTTATAGCGTAAGCCGGTAAACGAGCAGACGGATCACCTGATGGTAAGCAATCGGCGTCGCCCATGGACACCCGAAACACCAAGGCGTTACAAGTGCGTTACCGGCTTTTGTGGAATTGGAAATTTGAGGATTGTGGGAGATTCGGGAGATTCGGGAGACTAGGGAGGGGGGTAATTGGGCCTCCGGTAACCTCACTCACATAACGGAACACAACGCTGTGGTTGTTTCACTATGGTTTTCTGCTCGTTGGTGGTATCACTCCGGTCGAGCGCCCAGCAGTGCCGAAGTATGGCTCTACCACATAATTAGACCAGGAAGGCACTTTTGAACGTCAACAAAAAAATTAAAGTAAGAAACTATTTGCTCATTCCAAGGTGTTGATTCCTATGGAGAAGAACGTGCAAAAAACTCCATAGGTTACTCTTTTTCTTCTAGAATAAAACAATATCCCATTTATAACAAAATGCTGTCATATTAAACGTACTGAATTGCCTTTCGCCTGCTGCCATTCAGATAACCTCGACAAATTGGCTGTTGTCGGTAAGGTGGAAGGACAGAGACCACGTGGCCGATCACCTAGCCGATATAGTGTGAACAAGTTGCCAACTACACTGGACTCTCTGTTACGAAAGCCCTGAGAGAAGCCGAAAACAGGACAAGATGGAGGGAAATAACACAGAGAGCAATGAAAGCCTTTCAGGGGCACGACCTTCAGAAATGAAGCAAGCGGAGAAGAAATTGCCTTTTATATGACACACGTTACCGATGGCCATATAGCCGCGGGTTTGAAGTGGAACTGGGCTGGTCATGTCTGTCGCATGTCAGACGAGCAGTGGGCAAAACTTACTACTGAGTGGAGCCCACTCAACGTCAGTAGACGTCGCGGCAGGCCCAAAAGGAGATGGCGGGACGAATTAGACATCTATGACAAGGATTGGCCGCAAAAAGCTTTACATAGAGAGGAGTGGAAGGAGGGTAGGGAGGCCTTTGCCCTGCAGTGGGACGATCATGGCTGAAAATAAATAATAATAAAATAATACGTTACCGATTAATAAAATAATTGTATCACAAAACATACTTCACTATGCATATACTGCCTGATGCATATACTTTTTTTTGAAGGGGTCAATTCCATCGAATCACTTCTCCCACCTGGGTAAGGCGGAAGGGAGTGTCAGACTCTTACTGACTACAAATCACCCCGTTCCTACTCCTACACTTCGAGCCGAAGCCCCGGTAATCTGTTAAGTTCTCCGCGGCTCTGTATCGGCATCAGCCCTAATGGGCCCCATCCGTGGTGGTCTGATGGCTCTTTGAGGCGCGCGCGGAACGCGACGTGCCGTACACTCGGGAATATACATATTTACTCGTCGAGTACCGGTTTTGTAGACACAATTATAGAACAATAGGTTGCGGTCACCGGTGACCGCTTGGTGTTTGACAGTTTGCGTGTGCGTGTGTTGTGTGTTGCAGAGCCAGCTAATAGGACCGTGCTGTAGTTAATAGAAACATTCTCAATATTCTCGCTTATCATCACTACATATTATAAAACAAAGTCGCTATCCGCCGTCTGTCTGTCCCTATGTATGCTTAGATCTTCAAAACTACGCAACGGATTTTGATGCGGTTTTCTTTAATAGATTTTTTTTTTTTAAGGGGGGAATATCATCGAATGACTTCTCCCGCCTGGGTGAGGCGGGAGGGAGTGTCAGACTCTTACTGACTAAAAACCACCCCGTTCCTTCTCCTGCACGTCGAGCCGGAGCCCCGGTTACCCGTTAGGTTCTCCGCGACTCCGAATCGGCATCGGCCGTATTGGGCCCCATCTGTGGTGGTCTGATGGCTCTTTGAGGCGCGCGCGGAACGCGACGCACCGTACGCTCGGGTCTGTTTCTGGTCGGACGGGGAGCCACCCATGCTCGCCGTCTGCAGGCCCGCGCTTACGGTGGCCGGAGATCGTCTCGCGATCCCCGACGCCCGGTGTGTCCTTCGCGATGGCTGGGTTGCGAGGAGGCAGCGCTTCGCTGCCTCACGCGTCCCGCCTCCTCCTTAGCTAGCATGACTGCTTCGCAAAAGGAGGAGACGGCATCCCAGTCCCCCTCGCTCCGCATCATGGCCTGCACTAGGCCCGGACGCGAGAGGTCGCCATCGCCGATCACTTCCCTAAGGACACGGCGGTGCTCAGCCCACGAAGGGCATTCTCCCACCGTGTCCTCAGGGCGGTCCTCGCAGTGATGACACCCGGGCGTTTCCTCCCGCCCCATCAGACACAGGTACCTCCCGAAACTTCCATGTCCGGTGAGGACCTGCGTCAGGCGGTAGGTGAGGACGCCGTAGCGTCTCTCAAGCCACTCCTCAAAGAGGGGACTTACCGCTGCGATGGCAGCGAGCCCAGCCCTCGGTTGCGACAGTCGTTGCTGCCATTCCGCCATGAGATCGCGCCGGAGCTCATCCCGCCACGCACCTATTTGGCGCGGCAGCGGGGTTTCGCCCCGGCGACGTGCCTCCGCGCGCATGCTGTACCGCGCGCGAGCACCTTCGCCTCCAGATCCCACGGCGGTAATCCGGCAAGGAGGTTCGCCGACTCCCCAGAGATCGTGCGGTTTCTTTAATAGATAGAGTGATTCTTAAGGAAGGTTTATATGTGTAGAAGACCGTATTGTTCTTAAGATGTTGTGTCTGGAGAGCGTAAATGATACACGGACAAGAGTATAGAATGGATGCTATATTGCGACTAAAACAATTTTACAATAGCAGGCGCCGCTGCACATAGGCACACACACACTTATATAATAAAATACATTACATTGCATGTTATTACATGAGTCACCAATGTACTTGTGTCCCTACATATGTATAATACATGCATAATATAGTAGAGAAACTCTGATAAATTTAGAGGTTTCTAATGTGATGTCGTAAATCAGCACGTTATTGCGCTTATATTGCAAACGCTGGCTCTACCCTACGAGATAGACCAAAATAATGTACTACAGTATTGACCACCTTAATTGTCTAATGACAGAAAAGCTGTGAACGTTGTGTATAAGGACATTCTGTAGTAGGTATATTTACATAAGCATTGCACCCGTGCGAAGCCTGGGTGACATATAAACCTTCCTTAAGAATCACTCTATCTATTAAAGAAAACCGCATCAAAATCCGTTGCGTAGTTTTAAAGATCTAAGCATACATAGGGACAGACAGACGGCGGATAGCGACTTTGTTTTATACTATGTAGTGATTGTTTGTACCTATTTAAATTCATTCATTTATATAATTATAAAGTTATTTTCCTGGAAGTAATTGATTGGGAACTATAAAGTTAAATACTGAAGGATAAAATTACTAATTAATTACTTAATCGAACTACCTAATTACGTAATCGGTTAACGAGTTATTTGTTATACGGATAATATTTCTTTATACTATTTATTTTTTTAAACGTTACCCCATCCTAGGATTTTTCTCCTGTGTCGTGTGTGCGTTTACAATCATATAATATCACATACACATGACACCCAGACCCGGAACAACAATCGGTGGACCACACAAAGAGTTCACGCGACACGTTCGAGAAAATCGAACTCGCGACACGTTGCGCGGCAGCCAGTTGCAGTGCAGTCTTATTGACTGCAGATTTATTACATGGGACTCATAACATAAATAGTGAAAAGTGGGTGTTACATTGTACAGTGGCATTAAGTGCTGTAATGTGCACCTCTGCCTACCCCTTCGAGGATAAAAGGCGTGATGTCATTAACCTCTCTAAAAGTATGAAAACGGATATTCACATTCCCATTCAAAACACTTCAAATATTGCAATCTAAATATTGATTTTGACAAACAAATAACAGGTTCACCTTCTAACCGCAACGTATATCTTGCATTATAATATACATACATACATGGCATTAAAACTTATATATATGGATGGAAAATCCTAAAGCCACAGATTTTGAAAAGGTCAAACCTTATACCAATACCTGAACGTGAACACTATCTATCTTGGCCGGACTTTAGACGTTGCCTAATTAGACTCTATAAGGCGTTGTTTGCCTTCACCAACTTAGGTTACTGTTTAAGTAACGATTGTTTCTTCATCTCGATAGTCGAGTACTGAGGGCCAAGCACGAATAACTATCGCATTCGTATCGTAACGGTATCGAGCGAGTTGGTTCACTTGAGCTGGCCAATCAGAGCGCCGAACGCGCTCGATACTATTACGTTACGAATGCGATAGTTATTCGTGCATGGCACTATGAACAATGGGTTTCGGGTTCAATTCTCCGGTCAGGCAAAGAAGTATTGAGTTATTCTAGTATTAAAAAACTTGGTTGGAACATGACTTCTGGATCCTTTATACTGCGCAGAGCAGCGCTCTCTGATAAACCTGAACCTTGTATACTGCGACCTCCAACCCGCCTGCCTGCGGAGATTGTGACAAACCCTCTTATGTAGAGGAGACTCATAGTGCAGCAGTGGACTGTCACCCGCTGTAGATGAAGCCTTCAAAGTTGTGTGGTTTTTTTTAAGGGAGGAAAGTCATCGAATGACTGCTCCTGCCTGGGTGAGGCGGGAGGGAGTGTCAGACTCTTACTGACTAAAAACCACCCCGTTCCTTCTCCTGCACGTCGAGCCGGAGCCCCGGTTACCCGTTAGGTTCTCCGCGACACAGTTGTATCGTTATTATACTTACTATGTTCACATATAGATTTAGACTGTTTATTACCACTTAACTGACTTCCGTTCAATCTCATACGAGGAAAAATATGAGTAATACATTATACATATCATTGACATTAGAGGTAATACATTAGGAAGAATCCAAATGTATCGAAATTCGACCTCTGACCTATTTACTACTTTATGATAAGTGTGCTCTTTATTATGTTACTAGCGACATACGATTACTTCGCACGGGTGCAATCATCATCACCAGCCTATAAATGCCCACTACTGAGCAAAGCCTCTTCTCACACGGAGAAGGTTTGAGCATTAATCACCACGCTTGCTCAAACTTATAATTAGAAATTATAAGCCCAGGTTTCCTCACGATGTTTTCTTTCACCGTTTGTCAGTGGTGTCTAGATAATCTTAGAAAGTACATATAACTCGGAAAAAGTCACATTGGTACTTGCCGTTGGTAGGTTTCGAGCCCGCACTCTCATGCATGAGAAGCTGCTGAGCTGAGAGCCCACCAAGACGGCTGCAATGCTTATGTAAATATACCTACTACAGAATGTCCTTATACACAACGTTCACAGCTTTTCTGTCATTAGACAATTAAGGTGGTCAATACTGTAGTACATTATTTTGGTCTATCTCGTAGGGTAGAGCCAGCGTTTGCAATATAAGCGCAATAACGTGCTGATTTACGACATCACATTAGAAACCTCTAAATTTATCAGAGTTTCTCTACTATATTATGCATGTATTATACATATAAACCTTAAGAATCACTCCATCTATTAAAAAAACCGCATCAAAATCCGTTGCGTAGTTTTAAAGATCTGAGCATGGGTCAATCTCCAAAACGGGCGTATTCGTGTGATCGGATACTCTGGTGCTTTTCAGATATTGATATTTAATGGTAATTCTGCATATCATTAAAAAGTATGATATTCAAATAGTATTTTTTTACTATTGGCCTTCAATTTACACAAACAGTTATGGAAATATTTAAGTTTAAAAAATTTCGCGACCAGAGCAATCATAATTGGTGCCAGAGCGATCATAAATGGTGAAATCAGTGAAACAAAAAAAATATATTGATAAAATATTATTTATTTAGGCATTTTCAGTCATATTCAATGTACGTGTAACAAGATATATATAAGAGAAATGTATTTTTAGAAAATGGTCAAGGCATCAGTCATACATATAAAAAATTCGGAATAGTTTATATAAAATAATTGCTAAAATAACAAATTAACATAATTATAAAAATCAACTTTTGGGGTATTTCCATTTATTTGGACTTAATTAAATCACTTCTAGGTAAATGAGACAAAATTAAAAACCTTTTGAGATCAACTATTAATACCTACAGTCTTTTATAATTATAAAATGACTTAGACAAACTAAATAAAGAAAACTAACTTTTATAAAGAACAAAATAAAATTCTTAAAAAATAAACTTAACTATTTGTAATCATCATAATGCTTAAAAGGACTTAGAATCATGACTAAAATACAGTCTTTTCAAGATTATCTAAGATATTTGTAATAATCACTTAATTCCTTAACTATATCTTTAGTAGAAAGTAAAGAATTAAAAAGAACAACACAAATTAAAATGCAAAGAAGATCAGATTAGATTAAAATATTGTTTGCAAATTACAATGATACAAATTTTAACACCAAGTAAAAAAAATACAATTTCTATAAGACTTTCAGCAAACTAAGAAAAGAAGGTTTATTGGAATCTCAGAAAATTGAATAATCATCAGAGTCGGAGTCGGGTAAATCTTCTGCTGCAGCAACCTTTGTCAAGGTGTTATCGGTTTGCAACGAAGATAAAACTACCTCGGAAATACTTGGAGTAATTAAACTTTCATAGTCAATAGATGGGACTTCATCCCAAAAACTGTCCGGCAGGTCCGAGTTGTGTAATGATTGTTGACTTTGATTTGCAGTTATAGTCTGTGTATTATTTAGCATTTGTGGGAGCTCAATTTGCTTCTCCTGATTGCATTTTTTTGAACGCTTAACCAGCGAAGGTCGGTTTGTCTTCCTTGATGCCCGTGACACGTTTGTTTTTGAGATGTTTTGGTTCGAGTCGCTATTAATTTGGTAAAAGCCTAAGTTTTTGCCGTGAGGACATTGTACAGCCTCTTGTGAGCAGTTGTCTAAATCGCAGCTTAGTCGCCTCATAGCCAAAACGTTTTTAGTATTTGCTGACCAAATTACCTGGTGTACCTTCATAGTACCCTGAAATTCTTTTATTTCTTGCGGAATTAACATATCTTTTTCTAATATGGCAGATTCTGCAACTTCTTCCAGGATTATTCCTGACACATTTGTTTTGAGATAAGATATAAACGTTTTTGTATCAGGTATATCTAATCCATGAGCCACCATTTTATCGGCAGTCCTCTTAAGCGTTCCTCCAACACCATCAGGAGCACCTTTACCGTGTCCCTTTTCCGAATAGTTCCATATAACTTTGCGTAGACTTGGATATTGCCAGTGTAGTTTTGATATAATATGAAACAATTTTTTGTTCCGGTATTGACCCGAAGGTGAGTCCGACAAGAAATGCAAAGACGTTACACTAGGCAATATGTTTTCTATATGAAGAAGGACTGGCGTCAAATGTTCCCAAACAGCTACAGCGTCATGTCTCAGGCTCTCACTAATCGTACAGAAGCACTGTGACTGGAGTAAATCATCTTGTTTGTAATAAATTACTACGGTATGCAAGGTCACTTGTTGGCGCGACCCGCCAAAGTGAAATGATTGAATTTCAGTCGCGTATTTTGTGTTATAATTTTCACTGAAGTCACAGTGGATTAAACACTCATCGTAATTTAAATTAGCTTTAAGTTTTTTAATGTAGCTATTCTGGGCTATAATATTAGCGCAGTGATGCATGTATGAGGTGCATATATTTTCAAAATAATCAATAACATCCTTGGGATTAGCTTCGACTTTTTGCTTTAAGGTTTGTGTAGTTTTCATTTCTTTTCCATTTTTCATGTAAGTTTTCTTGATTTTGGCCCACTTTAAATATTCAATTTTCTTACTGTTATCAAACTCTTTATATTCCAGGTGTTTATCTTTACACATAATGCAACATCTTGTAAGGCAGTCTATACTTCTCGAATTACATGTTAAGGAGGTTAGGATTTCCGTTGATGATTTTTCTTTAATAATACAGTTTTTTTTCAATGATAGGGTTACCAAATCCATATTTTCATGCTCTACACACAGACATGTATCACGGCATTTTGCATCTGGGAAAACGGCCCAAAAGGCAAACATAGATCGCAACTTACAAAAGAAACTGTAACTAATATTATGCTTCGGAAATCTTAATGAAAATTTTTGGTGCAAAATGTGTAAGTTATCATTTAAATAGCGCTTTTGCTTTTTTATTTTATTTCTTGTTATAAACTCCTTTTTACCAGACGTCATGCGGCTAATATCGTCATCTTCAAAAAACAATTTTATATCTTTTATTAACTGTTGTTTTACTGTATGTTTTAATTCTTGTACGTTATCTTTGTTTGGAGTTAAAACAATTTTTTTTCTTTCTAAACGTTTACCTTCTTTACTTTGATTTTTTAACCTGTTCAACTGTCTTCTAATACGTTCATTACTCATTTTCAACTCTTGAATTTTTTGATCTTTTAGTTTTAATTCCCTATTAGCTCTATATTTCATCTTTCTTAATAAGGCTTTCCATGGAGAGGTTTTTTTGTAACTGACGATATTTTATGTTTAGGGAATATATCTAGACTTTTTTGAGACGTATGTGATATGTTGCTAATTGAGCTTTGTGGACTACAGGGACAGATGCTGGAGGAAGCACTGCCAATGCCAATGCATGTTAGTTCGTTCGTTCGTTCAGTATCTTGTGATAGCCGCTGAGACCTTGTTATTCTTCTTAGTCTACTAACCGGTGACGCGGGTGAATCAAAATAAGACAAATTTTCGTATTCTTTAAAGGTCTCTGGAAGACAGGAACTTGTCTGAGAATGAACTTTTACACGATTAATAATATTAAACTCATTTTCAACATCCTGTGTTACAGTTTGCAGTATCTTTCTATGTTTTGATACATTGTTGGTGCTTAAAGTTGGAGATGATTGAGGAACATTTGAAAGAGGATCACAGTTCTCAGATATATAGATAGGTTCTTCATTTATTGGGAGCTCATCAGTTGCTGATAACTTATCCACTTTTTTCTTTAAATAATATCGTCGAGAACTCTGTCTACTTTTCTTCCTACGAACCTTTTGCTGGCTTGGAGTTAAATCACTCATTGGTAGTACTGTGCCCCGAGCTTTTTTCCTTTGATAACTCTCTCTGGACTTTACAAGCCATTGTGCGTATAGATCTGGATCATTTTTTATTTTGGCCATTCTACGACGCTCAGCCAATTTCTTCCTAAGACGTTTTTCTTCAATAGATAATTTATTTCGAGGCATGATTTCAATCTGCAACAATAGTTGCCATTAAATTTTAAAGAAGAAAGGGTTTTAGTTGTGGTTAGCTAAATGCCAATATAATAATATCACCAAGGTAAAATACGTCAAAATCTGTTTATGGGTTTAGGTTATCCAAGGAAACCCAGGCAAGGTTATAAATTAAAGGTTATGTGCATAGTTCATCGTTTCTCATTGTCGCAGTCCGGTACTACTACTTAAAATAGATTTATAACGTACAATTAATGCAAAATATAATCGCTCTGGTCTTTTTGGACAGAGCAATCACAGCCATAGCGATCAGAAAAAGTCACAAAATCATAAATATAGCCGAATTTAAAAGCAGTAGAAAGTTGTGATTACGTCTCATAAAGAACATCATAACGATCACTTAATTCATATAACAAACACATTCACAAGCTTACTATTTAATTTAAATAACGTGCCATAGCAATCATAAAATTCGAGAACCAAATCCAGAACAATCATAAACTTACCTTCGTAAAGTTGGAGCGCGAGAACGTGGCACACAGGTATCCTCCTCGGCGGTTAGACCACTACTGGCGTTGCCCCGCGGGAGGGGAATAGAGTGTCTATAACGCGTAACTAGGGATGAGCGCGATGTTTTACCTCAGCGCAGAGCGATGAGATAAAATGCCCGGTCACGATTTTAAATTCAAATTGTGGCAAAAGTATTATTAATATAACTACAAATATTTTATTACTATGAAGATTAACTATTTGTTATGTAATCTAAACAAGTTGTTTTATATGAACATTCTCATTAAAAATTAAAAAATTTTTTTTTCATTCAATCGGGAGTTGGGTCAACCCAGAGCGATCAGGATTTTAGGGTTTAAGATTTTTTTTAAATTATTTATAATAAACTTATTCATAATATTAGCCTTGTATCACGTAGATTAGACACTGAACTGTCTATAAAAAAATATTTTGAAAACGTTTTTCGATTTTAAAATGGGTTTATCCAGCCCGACACGAAAAAAAATGCCTCTGGAGATCGACCCGCATACATAGGGACAGACAGACGGCGGATAACGACTTTGTCTTATACAATGTAGTTATTATTATAGTTATCTATACTAATATTATAAAGAGGAAAGATTTGTACCTATTTTTGTATATTTGTATGTTTGTAATGAATAGGCTCAAAAAGTACCGGGCCGATTTAAAAAATTCTTTCACCAATAGAATGCTATGTTCTTCCAATTTGACATAGGCTACATTTCATTTTGAAAAAAAATAGGGATCCTTGGTAAAATTTGAACAATGTAACCGAAGGTGTAGAAAAATGAGTCTTAAAATGTCTTTCGTCGAATGCGCTGCCGAAACTATTAGCGATAGAACAAAATAATGTACAACAATATTGAAGAACATCATAATGTCTACAAAAACTCCGCGGTAGCATATGTCCAACTATTGTAGTTATGTCACTACAACAATCCAAATTTCCAAAAATAAATAATTGTATACCCCGTGCGAAGCCGGGACGGGCTGCTAGTCTTATATACATATTATTATAACCACTGCAAAGTATTTAACCGTGTTTTTGAAACAGTTACAAGAACAAAATCGATTATATTGTCAGCATCGAGTACCTACTGAATTGATGATCGTGAACAGAACTTGCTAATTCTGAGAATCGAACGCGGCATACCAAGGTCAGC
The DNA here is from genome assembly GCA_038387885.1 of Spodoptera picta. Lineage (NCBI taxonomy): Eukaryota > Metazoa > Arthropoda > Insecta > Lepidoptera > Noctuidae > Spodoptera > Spodoptera picta. Next base: position 368,316 of record JAZHFQ010000252.1, on the reverse strand, counting down.
GGCCGATAGTTTATCTGTGGAATTGTTGCAGATAAATCTTATTTAAGAAATAAATGTTTATTTTCTTTGACGTTGTAAGTAGAATTACAAAAACGTAATATTTAATCTAATAACTACTATCTTTTAAAATAAAATTTTAGTCACTAATAGGAAAGTGACCAAATATGGAATACCATTTTGTTTCTAACGCATAATTTTCACAAACGTTGCAAATGATAAAACTTTTTGTGGTAATTACAACAGTTATATGATAGAGGTATTGTCGCTTTATTTTGTAACAAGAATTGCATACGTTTCTTACTTTTGAGTTAAAAATTTAAAAAAACTAAACGACAATAATGGTACCTACATTTGGAATAGGTACCCCAAATATGGAATAAGTGCTATTAATACGATTAAAACTAAACCGGAACTTAAATAAAACTCTTTAGAAAGGTTGGCACAACATAGAAAAGAACACAACGTATTTGCAAAAGTCACAAATTCAGGCATCAGTCTCTACTCCGGGGCAATCAATATGTGCCCAGAGTCCACATTATGAGGCACTTGACCCATGTTTCTCTATGAGTATCATTTGAAAACAGAATACCACAGAAAATACACTCCGAATCTTCAGAGTCTGGAGTTGTATTTTCTATCAAAGCATCAGCTCACTGTCTGTATCAAACAAAACAATGGACCATTCCATAATTGGATTTTGCAACGACTTTAAACTGACATACACAATAAATATAATTAAATACCACCGAAATCGACAAAAGAACATCTAAACTGTCTCTAAAAGTTATTAAAACAATACGATGTACACTTTTTAAAGGAAAAATGCGTATCTTTCACATACGTTAGAAAGTTATGCAGAACTAAGCGGCAAAACAAAACACTGCAATATTGATGAATGGGCTCACTCGACTGATATGTCACAGCCTGTACCCGCAGATTGGTATAGAAACAAAGAGACAAACAGTGTTTCTTGCGTGTGTGAATTATAGTTTCTTAGTATAGCCGGTATGCCATATTAGGGATACTATTCCATATTTCGTCACTTTCCTCTAGCACTGTCTGGCTGGAACACCAGAGGCATTACAAGTGCGTTACCGGGCTTTGGGGATTAGGAGTTTGAGGATCGTTGGGGATTCAGGGATTGGGGAGATGGGGAAGGGGAGGGTAATTGGGCCTCCGGTAACCTCACTCACACGACGAAACATAACGCAAGCGTTGCTTCAAACCAGAGGCGTTGCAAGTGCGTTACCGGCCTTTTGGGGATTAGGAGTTTGATAATCGTTGGGGATTCACGGATTGAAGAGATTGGGGAAGGGGGGGGGTAATTGGGCCTCCGGTAACCTCATTCTCACGACGAAACACAACGCAAGCGTTGCTTCAGCTTCAAACAAAACAAGAATTTTGGAAATCGATTCACAAACGGCGGAGTAATGCGCGAACAAACAAAATAAAAATCAGTCGAACATAGCACCTCCTCCTTTTTTTGAAGTCGTTAAAAATAGTTCTGTCGCGCCAAAATATTGAATTAGATTAGATGTACGTTTATATTAAGTAGGAATGTACGTTTTATTGATCTCTGAAAGAAAATTTCGAAAACAGTATCGGATCTCCATTATTTAATTACTTACAAACATCCCAAAATAGCCATAGTTATAGAAGCAGGAAAATCATGAACGAAGTCGCGGTTCCCAGCGACTTAGTATTCCTACTAAGTTTATTTTTATCTGGACGTGTTCTTGACTCGACTGAGGTTATCTTTTTGCACGTAGCAGTCATGTATCGCTGTCTCCTTTATTCGCTCATTTAATTTATACTGCATCGTGCCTTTTTAAGGGGGGAAAATCATCGAATGGCTTCTCCCACCCGGGTGAGGCGGGAGGGAGTGTCAGACTCTGACTAAAAACCACCCCGATCCTACTCCTGTACTTCGAGCCAAAGCCCCGATCACCTTTTACGATCTCCGCGGCTCCGTATCGGCATCAGCCCTATTGGTCGTTCACCATGTGTCAGTGAATTCGTCGCTATATCGGCTCGACCGGAGTGATACCACGGTCTCATAGAAAACCGGCGTGTCACAACGTTGAGGTCACCGAAGGTCCAATCCTAGCCACGTCTCCAATACCCAAAATGGCAAAGCACTTCTAACGCCTTTAGTGTTCCAGGTGTTCATAGGCGACGCCGATTGCTTACCATCAGGTAATCCGTCTGCTTGTTTGCCTCCCTGTCCCTTTTATAACTAGCTTTTACCCGCGGCTTCGCTAGCGTCACAAAATAATAAAAGTAGCCTATGTGACATATACCAATACACACAGCGCCATCTATACCAATACTTTTGTTTTCCTTCGGGAATATCAAGTCCGGGATAAAAAGTACCCTATTATTTAATCCAGACTTCTAACTTTACGTCTGCAAAAATTCAAAGCAATCGGTTTAGTAGTTTAAGTTAAGTGTTGCAGGCGTACATAGAACACGGTAATCGCTTACCATCAGGTGGGCCGTGTGCTTTTTTACCACCGTCGTGGTATACAAAACAATGTATAGTCTATGATTTTCTTTCTTTTTTTTTCTTTTTTCACTGCATTGTTGGTAAACAGTTCAGTGCCTTGTTTTCGATTTTTGCTTAGAACAATGTGTTTTTTACGTTTTTTCGAGGTGCAGCATGGAGTATTGTGTAGTTACAAATCTAGTTTAAAACTCGAAGTAGGTACCTATCTCATTTATTGTTTACTTACAAAGAGCTCAATTTGTCACCAGCCTTATTAATCAAAAAATGTATTGTCTTACCTATGTAGGATATCATTATAATAATATGACTGTGTGTTTGTCTGTTCACATATATGACGACGAAGTAATTTTAAACATCGATTAGCTGGGTACTATAATCGATTTATAGTTGAACAGGAAAATAGAACTAACATGGTGTATCAAAAGGAGACTTCATTATTGTCACTAGCTAGTTATTCCCGCGCCATTTTGCTCGCTGCTCGGCTCGTATTGATCAAAGCGTGATATTTTATAGCCTATAGCTTTCCTCGATAAATGGACTATCCAACACCCAACATAACATCACGCTTTTTTATCCCCGAACAGGTAAACAAGCACGTAAACATGCACCTTGCACATTACGGCACATAATAATGCCACTGTACAATATAACACCCACTTTTCACTATTTAGGTTACGAGTCCCATGTAGTGGGGGGCAGGGGGTGAGCCTATATTGCCGTAGGTATACCATGCACAATTCCAGACTCCGTGCTACTACTGAGATTTAAAAAAAAACCAGTAATACTTTGCCCGACGTATTTTAAGTATGTGCAGTTGTGCGCACGTCTCGCGGCGCTCTCTGTAGCCTGGCGCCCTGCACTTGCCTAGCTTGCGTTAGGGATAATACGGCCCTGGGCTCATACGTATAGTATGTAGATTAATTAAATAAGATCATGTATAAGTATCGTTGAATCTAGAAGTAGGCATGATTCTATTCTAGATTCAAATAAAGTTTTAAGTGTCGGAGAGCCATGGTTCGGCACGAATGGGCCGGCTCGACCGGAGTGATACCACCAACGAGCAGAAAACTGAAGTTAAATAACGCTTCGTCGTGTGAATGAGGTTACCGGAGGCCTAATTACTCCCCTCCTCTCCTCAATCTTCTCAAATCGCTAATCCCCAAAAGGCCGGTAACGCATTGGTAACGCCTCTGGTGTTCCAGGTGTCCATGGGCGACGCCGATTGCTTACCATCAGGTGATCCATCAGCACGTTTACCGGCATAAACCATAAAAAATATAGACACGCCCACTATTCGCCGTTAAAATTTTTGTTCATAGTACACTGCGTCTTCATTCGAGTGATCGCAAGCGAGAATGTAATTGAACGAAGCCCCTAACAAACACTAGTCATTGGGGGACAACTCAAAACGATATCGCAAAAAATAAAAATAAACAAATGACTGAAAATTTCAAAATAAAAATAGTTCGAAAATACGATTCATTTTGTCAAGAATCAAATTATGTTTTAATGTGCAAAAACTAAATATACATAAAATTATCGATCATTAACTGTTATTATGTATATAAACGATAATTAACGCGCCTCTAACATTAATCTGTTAAACAATTTAACTTCTTGTTTATTATCGAAGTGAGCGACCGAGTTGTATCATAATAATATCGAATATTTCATATAAAACAACACGCTTTAAAATCGAAAATCTAAGAGAAATCGTTGATCAAATAGTAACGCCTTGTAAAGAAACACGAATCCCCCACCTATGAAGTCAGTACTATATTGTAAAATACTATGGCATTGCGAAGTAACAAGTTAGTCCTAAGAAAAATACGACATACCATTTAACGCCTGCCTTGACGAAACTATTTCAAATATAATCACTTTTTTTAATCTTTAAACACAATTAAACTTGTCTTTAGCACTAAAACACAACACTATAACATTATTAGTCCCATTTTGTAAAAGATCACATATTTTTTAACTCGTTGTTTACGTAAAATCTTTGTTTTTATATCTACTTAGTTGCACTACGTTTTCTCACACAAGCATCAACGTCAAACGACGTCACAGACTGACTGACATTGCTGTTTTTGGTGTTGCCGTACTTACATTCAAATTTGCCGGTGACACAGATTATAAACAGTGGTAGCGTTGAAATAATGTCAAGAATAAAATGTTACTTTTGTACGATATTTTTAAATACAAACTAAAAATATTTTAACTAGAATCTTTTTATATTAAACGTTTCAGTCCATTTTTTATGAAAATGGTGAAATATGAGGGTAAAAATCAATTAATTGAATAAAATATGGCTTTATATCTTTTATCAGATTTACCTATAATAATGGCTTATAGCAAAAATCTCAATTGCTTTAGTTCATGTTAGTCTGTATTGTAAAAATGAAATATCCTTGTGAATGCCTTCACCGGGATTTTAAAAACCACCATAACACCAGTTATATTTTTTTGGGATATAATAAAACAATTATTTCTTGATTTAAAATTTATTAAAAAAATATAATTTACACGACTTGGGCAAAATATTTTACGCCTGGTATCATTACACCGAATCCTGTTCTTGGAGTAAATTGAGACGGATGTAACAAGTACCACATGAGTCATTCATTTACAACAAACTTTAATTCATGGACATAAGACCTATAATTGTTTGTTTCGAAAAAAAATAACTTTGTCACAATCTTGTCTTCGACGAATATTTACCATTTTAATTTGCAGTTGTTGTGATGCTTGTGACGATGCGATAAGGTTGAGTATGGTTTATTCGGTTAGTAATAAAATTCAGGTTTGGCGGACGAGTTTCTTAGTATGGAATCGAGGTCTTACTACGTTTGTTGCGTCCTCGTGTTTGCAAAATCACAAATTAAAAACCATATCGGGTAGCCATTTTGAATTTTAAGTTTATGTCAATTTCTTTAGAATTATAAACCAGCTTTAAAAATTGGAGGCTCTCGAGTTTGTGAACCGATTTTGATGTGGTTTTGAGAAAAGTGTTTGTTACACTTTTTTTTTAAGGGGGGAAAATCATCGAATGACTGCTCCCGCCTGGGTGAGGCGGGAGGGAGTGTCAGACTCTTACTGACTAAAAACCACCCCGTTCCTTCTCCTGCACGTCGAGCTGGAGCCCCGGTAACCCGTAAGGTTCTCTGCGACTCCGAATCGGCATCGGCCCTGTTGGGCTCCATCTGTGGTGGTCTGATGGCTGTTTGAGGCGCGCACGGAACGCTCGGCGCAGTACGCTCGGGTCTGTTTCTGGTCACCCATGCTCGCCGTCTGCAGGCCCGCGCTTACGGTGGCCGGAGATCGTCCCGCGATCCCCGACGCCCGGTGTATCCTTCGCGATGGCTGGGTTGTGAGGACGCGTCCCGCCTCCTCCTTAGCTAGCATGACTGCTTCGCAAAAGGAGGAGACGGCATCCCAGTCCCCCTCGCTCCGCATCATGGCCTGGTTTGTTACACTTAAGAGAATGTTTGAGTATACAGCCGACTTTAAAAAAGAGGGGGTTGAAGTCGGAATTTTTAAACGTAATGTATACTTAAAACAAATATTTATAGGTACCTACTTTATCATTTTGTTTTAGGATGTTATTTCTAAATGACTAGACTTGTGAAGTTAAGAATTTGTCTGATATCCAAAAGGCTAGCAACACACTTATAACGCCTCTGGTGTTCCAGGTGTCCATTGGCGACGCCGATTGCTTACCATCAGGTGATCCGTCTGATCTCTATCATCTTTCAAATTATTAAATGCGAAAGTTGGTGTGTTTGTGTGTCGTTATCAGTCCCATGTAATAGGGGGTAAGCCTATTGCCATATACCGGGCACAACTCCAGGCTCCGTGCTACTACTGAGAGATTTTTAAATACTCAGTAATACTTTGCCCAACCCGGGAATCCAACCCGAGACTCCTTGCCGGGTAGTCGTACTTGCGACCGCTCGGCCAAAGAGGCAGCAAAACAATTCGTAATTAAAAATACCCCACAATAATATACAATTAACTATAATAGATTAATTTACTAATAACTACATTTTATTTATAATCAACCAAGTTTATTTATCGATTATAGAATTTGACGTAAAAACCCATTGGACATTACACATCGTCGACACATCGGAAAAAGTTAATTAGATTTTCCAAGACATTTGCATATTCTTAGAATTAGACATATATCTATGGATATTAATTACTAGACTGTTACATAAAGTACCGTTAATTATGTTATGAGTATTATCACACCCTTATCCCCGTCAGAGTGCTGACACTTCACTCCTCGCCTCAAATGCATACAACCCCGTCCTATACAAAAACAGTCAGTCGCATTCCATCCACAATCCCGTGCACTCGTGGGTTACACTCGAAATTATAATACCCTTTAATTTGTGAAGTACATTTTACACCATCGCTATTCTTCCCGCGGGTGTCGTATACCCGGCTTTAAAAGTCTACATAGATGCCCGATACGAGGCCGCACAAGGTCAAACGAGTTGCCGGGGCTCCGGCACGAAGTGCAGAAGTAGGACCGGGGTGGTTTTTAGTCAGTAAGAGCCTGACACTCCCTCTCGCCAACCCAAGGCGGGCGAAGTTATTCGACGAATTTCCCCCTTAAAAAAAAGCATGAAGAACTACCCACATATCGATTTAGATTTGTTACCTACATACATAGAATCCTTTTACCTAATCCTTTAGTGGTAAAAGAGCCGCAATTAATTCAATTTACTTTCCAAATGACATTGGCGTGGTCAGAAATACCCGACCGCGAGGTCAAAATACTTATTGGGTTTTACGATTTCGAAATTACCATACAAACATTCATACATAACAGTAGATACAGATAATCTATTTTTTTAAGTGTGCGAGAGCCATGTTTCGGATCGAATGAGCCAGCTGGATCGGAGTTATATCACGACCGACCAAAACATCGACGTGAAACAACGGTTGCGTTGTGTTTTGTCGTGTGAGTGAGGTTACCAGAGGCACAATCCCCTCCTCAATACCCGAATGCTCAACAATCCTCATTTCCATATCCCCAAAAGGCCGATAACACACTTGTAACGCCTTTAATGTTCCAGGTGTGTCGCGGCTCCGGCTCGAAGTGCAGGAGAAGGAACAGGGTGGTTTTTAGTCAGTAAGAGTCTGACATCGAATGACTGCTCCCGCTTCACCCAGGCGGGAGCAGTCATTCGATGATTTTCCCCCCTTAAAAAAGTGTTCCAGATGTCCAAGGGCGACGCCGATTGCTTACCATCAGGTGATCCGTTTGCTCGTTTACCGGCTTGTTCGGTGAAAAAGTAGGTGTTACATTGTACATGAAGCTACTCTGGAATCAAAGGCGTGATATACACATTTCCATTAAATTAGTATGCAAGTCACCTATCGGTATAGGATTATACACAAGCCGGAGGCAAACGGCTTGATTTCGAGGGCCCCTAGCGAATAAAAATCTAAATATTCGTGCAACAATTTGATTTTTTAAATTGAAAGATAATACTTATTATTGGTTTTCTTGCTGTGTGGTAGATGGCAGAGGTGGGAGAAGAAACCTGGGCGCTTACTCTTGAATCCAATTCCGATCGATCGACATTGGTTTTGTGTCGTACTCTTGAGTTGCAACACTAGCGCCCATTGCATCCGTATTGCGCGGATATTGAATTAACTAAATAGTATTGAGTTTGTCTTTTTATTCCGTACTCTGAATGCTATTGTAACAGCTACGATTGTGGTTGTATAGTGTCGACATTGAATAATTATTGAGATTTTATTGAATTGAAATTGCATTGACATTGACATTGGTTTCAAGAGCACCCTGGTCTTATAATTTCTAATTATAAGTTTGAAATCGTCAACCCGCATTGAGCAAGCGTGGTGATTATTGCTAAAGCCTTATCGGTGTGAGAAGTGGTATTTGGTCAGCAGTGGACACATATAGGCTGTTGATGAGATCATCATCGACAGTCCAGTGCTGCACTATGAGTCTCCTCTACATAAGAGGGTTTGTCACAATATCCGCAGGCAGGCGGGTTGGAGGTGGCAGTATACAAGGTTCAGGTTTATCAGAGAGTGCTGGTGCACGGTCTCTATCTAATGTATAGTGTCTTAGTCGGGTATACAACACCCGCGGGAAGAGTAGATAAAAGATAGACTAATAAGATGTAGACATGTCTCCATCAGTAGACAGTGTGATTTTTAAGTATGGTTTGGTTTTTTATGTGGGGAAAATCATTGAATGACTGCTACCGCCTGGGTGAGGCGGGAGGGAGTGTCAGACTCTTACTGACTAAAAACCACCCCGTTCCTTCTCCTGCACTTCGAGCCGGAGCCCCGGTAACCCGTTAGGTTCTCCGCGACTCTGAATCGGCAGCAGCCCAGTTGGGCTCCATGCGTCGACTGATCTGTGGTGGTCTGATGGCTATATGAGTCGCGCACGGAACGCGATGCGCCGTACGCTCGGGTCTGGTTCTGGTCGGGCGGCGAGCCACCCATGCTCGTCGTCCGCAGGGCCGCATTTACGGTGGCTGGAGATCGTCCCGCTCTAAGTACTGTTTAGAGTCACATTTATTATGGTTTTTACTACATTATTTTAGTGTTGGGTAGTCCATTTATCGACGAAGTCCATAGACTATAGAACATCAACCTACGATCAATAGGAGCCGAACAAACCACGCAGGAGTAGGTCGTATTTTAATCGACATCTCCGACCTACACAGATAAAAAATGGCATGTATTGTAACATTTACAGAGTCCATTGTTATATTAAACATAATATATATGTATGTATGTATGTGTGTAACCGGATTTGAGGCTTCAAAGAGCATATTGTACACACATCGACACATCAAGATGAACCAATATATCTTGGTCTCGCTTTATATGATCATTCCGGACGTTCAAGCGTCAGTTTATACTGGTTTACATCTGTGTTCATCTCATTTGCATTGCGGGCGTGATCTTTTAACAATACCGTTGTTTCAATGTGCTACATTTTATATTTAGTCTTCTAAAGCCAAATGTTTTTTATGGCATAAGCCGGTAAACGAACAGACGGATCACCTGATGGTAAGCAATCGCGCGCCGCCCATGGACAAACGGACAACGCCAGTGGGCTACAACATGGAGTTCTTCAAGAGGGGAGTGAATAGGTTTCTTAATGGTCGACAAGGCGCATGTAATGCCCCAAGTGTTGCAGGCGTACATAGGCCACGGTAACCGCTTATCATCAGGTGGGCCGTGTGCTTTGCCACGGTCGTGGTATAAAAATAAAATGGATACTGAGAACACTTTTTCTTTTAAGGGGGGAAAGTCATCGAATAACTGCTCCCGCCCGAGTGAGGCGGGAGGGAGTGTCAGACTCTTACTGACTAAAATCCACCCCGTTCCTTCTCCTGCACGTCGAGCCGGAGCCCCGGTTACCCGTTAGGTTCTCCGCGACACACCCAGAACACTAGAGGCGTTACTAGTGCGTGGCGGACCTCACCCGTCCTACTAATATTATAAATACGAAAGTTGGTGTTTGTTTTTACTCCTTCGCGTCAAAACGGCTGAAGAGATAGGGATGGAATTTGGAAATGGGTTAGAAAACAACATATTATTACATCACGCCTTTTACTCCAAAGGGGTAGCCAGAGGTGCACATTACGGCACTTAATGCCACTGTACAAAGTAACACCCACTTTTTACTATTTATGTTACGAGTCCCATGTAATAGGGTGAGCCTATTGCCATATACCGGACACAATTCCAGACATCGTGCTACTAAAGAATAAAAAAAAAATCCAGTAATACTTTTCCCGATCCGGGAATCGAACCCGAGACCCCTTGACCGGCAGTCGCACTTGCGACCACTTAGCCAACGAGGCAGTCAGATTATGACCGGGTTAGATTTATGGTCTAGAATAACACAGGCTACGGGAACACGGGCAAATCCGCTGGCTGACGCTAGTTTCAATCTTCATGTTAGTCTAAATTCATATAAGCTATTTATTCACCTTTCTAAATATTTAGTATGCAGTCGACAAGAGCAGAGTGTTGCCGAACAATACCGAATCAATGGTTTAATACAGCACGTACGGGCAGCCTATGATGGTGTACTAACTAACACAAGGAAAGCTGTGTGTCTAACATAACATCACGCCTTTTATCCCCGAAGGGGTAGGCAGAGGTGCACATTATGCCACCGTACAATGTAACACCCACTTTTCACTAGTTATGTTATGAGTCCCATGTAATAGGGAGTGAGCCTATTGCCATATACCGGGCACAATTCCAGACTCCGTGCTACTATTGAGAATATTTTAAAAACCCAGTAATACTTTGCCCGACCCGAGAATCAAACCCGAGACTCCTAGCCCGGCAGTCGTAATTGCGACCACTCGGCTAACGAGGCAGTCGTATGATGGTATACTAACTAACATAACGAAAGCTGTGTCTAACATGCTGCATATACATTCTTTAGTGTGGGAGAGCCATGCTTCGGCACTGCTGGGCCGGCTCGACAGGAGTGATACCACCAACGAGCAGAACACCATAGTGAAACAACGACCTTCAAACCTTCAAGAAAAGAGCGTATTCCCTTTTAAAAGGCCGGCAACTCACCTGTGACTTCTCTGGTGTTCCGTGTGTCCATGGGCGACGCTGATCGGTTACCGATGATCCGTCTGCTCGATTGCCTCCTCTTCCTTAAAAAAAAAACGCTTGCATTGTGTTTCGTTGTGTGGATGAGGTTACCAGAGGCCCCAATTACCAACCCTCTTTCCCCAATCCTTGAATCCCCAACAATCCAATTCCTAAACGCCGGTAACGCACTTGTAACGCCTCTGGTGTTTCAATGGGCGACGCCGATTGCTTACCATTAGGTGGTCAGTCTACGCGATTACTGCCTGGCTTATGCCATAAAAAAATCACCATGCGCCGTTTCTGTTACCGCGGGTGTCACATAACCGACTGCAACTACACATGGCGACCTTGCAATGTGGAACAATCAGGGAGACGTGTTACTGTTGTGAATAACTTTAATTATGTGTCTGTTGCAGTCGGGTGTGTGACACCCACGGGAAGAGTAACGGCGGTAATTTTTATGGGATAAGCTAGTAACCCTGGGATGTGAAGCTTGAAGCTCAAGACAGATAGCGATGGAGAACTTCAGTGGACGACCTATGCCCCATCTAGGGGACACAGGATATTAACACTTACTTATAGAGCGAGGTGTCACACACCAACAGACACATACACACACACAGACACACACTCCACTACTCTACCACACAGCACAGCCTTACCTACATTAAATAATACACAGCTATGCATTAAATTACTTGCCTGCGACATTACTACACATTAGTGCCACTTGGATGCGCGTGAGTTGATTTTAAACTACGGTTTTCTATTAACTAAGCGCTAGAAAGAGATGGGACATACAATTCGCATACAAGAGAGAGCGAGATGGCTATAAATTTATTGTTTTGACTGTGTGCGCGCGCATTTTTACTGTATGGTCGTTGTACTATTATTTTTTTAAATTCACGATGTGTTTATCGTTTTTTTATAATTGCTATATATAGTTTCTCATGGTATTCCCTGCACTTTCAATCCCTGGAGGCCCAACACTTTCCCTCCTTATCTCCAAATCCCCCAATAGTCTCCAATCCCTAACCTCAAGAAGGTCGGCAATGCACTCGTAACGCCTCTACTCTTCCAGGTGTCCATAGACACCCGCAACACCAGAGGAGTCACTGGTGCGTTGCCGGCCTTTTAAAAAGGAATACGCCCGTTTCTTGAAGGTCGTATCGGTTCGGAAATACCGCCGACGATAGATCATTCCACAGTTTTGCTGTGCGAGGCAGGAAGCTACGTGAGAAGCGCACAGTTGTGGCCTGCCAACCATCTATATGATGGGGATGCATATGCTGTCGTGAGGGTCGACGGCGAAAAGATGCGGCAGGTATCAGGTCAAACAATTCCTCAGAGCGTTTCCGTGGTATAAGCGATAGAAAATGCACAACGAGGCTACATCTCTACGCATTGCCAAAGTTTCGAAACATCCCGACATCCAACAATCCGAACGGCACGCCGCTGAACGCGGTCCAGAGGAAGAAGCTGGTACTGTGGTGCCCCCGCCCAAAGATGAGAACAGTATTTCCATGTGGGGCCGAACCTCCGCTTTCTATAGAAGCAGGCGGTGGGCCACCTCGGTCATACCTCTATAATACGTGTGTATGTTTGTATATAGATTGATAGATTATTCTTTGGTCACTTACGTACCTGCGAAAAATCATACCTCTACAATAATTCGCATGTCAAACATTACCCTGTGGCGACACAATTCACAAGTCAACGGATGACGTCATAAAATCCTACATCGCATATGCGAAGTTTACATTCGATTTAACACGGATAGAAAATCCCAACGAACAACTGTTGGGCAGAAAGCCCGCCAGGCACGATCACCTCGCCTGGTCGGAGGATCCTCCTTTTCAGATCTTAGGGAACTATACTCTCTGTTCAAACCTAGTTTGAGAGGTAAGATCCATTATTGTAATACCAGATCATACAACAATCTAAATCCAAACTTATAATATAAATGCGAAAGTAACTCTGTCTGTCTTTTTATCTGTCTTTTTTTAAGGGGGGAAATCATCGAATGTCTTCTCTCTCCCGGGTGAGGCGAAGGAGTGTCAGACTCTTACTGATTAAAAACCACCCCGTTCCTACTCCAGCACGTCGAGCCGGAGCACAGGTAACCCCAAGGACATAGCTTGATCTTAAATTAAGGATATTATACAGTTATTTTCATAGTAAACCAATTCAACAACATGTTATAATTAGGTAATTATTAAACGAAAAATCTAACCGCAACATTTTATAATCGTACAAAAACCACAAATGCAATATTTTGTTCAAAAAAAGTAGTATAAAGAGGAAAGATATTTTTGTTTGTTTGTCTGTCCCCTACCCGTATTTAAAAGGCTCCGAAACGGCTAAACTGTTTTTGAAAGTTCCTTTTTATGAGATAAACCACCAAACTCGAGGAAGCTTAGTGTGCTCAACAGATCGAGGCAGTATTTCACCCCGGCGAGGGGACGATCTTTTAATTCCGCTAATAGATTTAATGCAAGTATATGAAAATGAAACCCTTTTCCCGTTGTCACGCCATAACTTGAGAACGGCTAGACCGATTTGGCTGAGATTTTTTGTTGTGTTTATTATTGTCAGGAGATGGTTCTTATGACAGAAAAAAATCCTGAAAATCTTATGGGAACAGGAGAAAACGGGATTGCGCGTACGAAGTCGCGGACAGAAGCTTTTTCCCTTGGTCACGGCATCCCGCGTGAATGTCTGGACCGATTCCACTAATTCTTTTTTTGTTCTATTTGTTATTATTAGGATAAGTCTCTTAAGACAGAAAAAATCGTACGAAATCACGGGCAGAAGCTAATATAATATAAATAATCTACCCTGTTCCAAATGATCCCAATCCCTTCAGCCACGATCTCCGGCACCGTAAGCGCGGGCCTGCGGACGGCGAGCATGCGTGGCTCGCCGTCCGACCAGAAACAGACCCGAGTGTACGGCGCCGAGCGTTCTGCGCGCGCCTCAAAGAGCCATCAGACCACCACGGATGGGGCCCAACAGGGACGATGATTTTTTCGATTCGGAGTTTTGGAGAACCTAACGGGTAACGGGTATCGACGTGCAGGAGAAGGAACGGGGTGGTTATTAGTCAGTAAGAGTCTGACACTCCCTCCCGAGTCCCGCCTCACCCAGACTGGAGCAGTCATTCGACGATTTTCCCCCATTAAAAAAAAAATAAAATCCCTACAGCCGTTCAAACGTCAAAGAGTACCTGACAAACACACACACGTACATTCTCACATCGCATTTATTATATTAGTAGGATTTCAATTGATTTATCTTTAAAAAAATACGTACTGGGTAATTCCCATTGGTTTTTACGATGACAAATATTCATATGTACCTCTAGTTAGGTATAACATTTTTTAATCGTAATACTGATTAAATATTATATTATATTTTAAATATTATATTAGGTTTATTTTTTAAATTGTCATTGGATGATTTTCCCCCCTCAAAAAAAAAAAAAAAAAAAACGTCGGGCAAAGTATAACTGGGTTTTAAAAAAAATCTCAGTAGTAGCACGGAGTCTGGAATTGTGCCCGGTATATGGCAATAGGCTCACCCCCTATTACATGGGACTCATAACATAAATAGTGAAAAGTGGGTGTTACATTGTAGAGGTACAGTGGCATTAAGTGCACCTCTGCCTACCCCTTCGGGGATAAAAGGTGTGATGTTATGCATGTACAGGTAATACATAATTAACATACCCATCCCAGTATTACTTTGCCCGACCCGGGAATCGAACCCGAGACCCCTTGCTCAGCAGTCGCACTTGCGACCACTCGGCCAACGAGGCTATAGTAATTAACAATAATGCATAAATTAAACATAAAAAGAACATGAATCAAAGAAATTATTAGTAGGTATTTGTTTTACGTAACTAGTTACATTCGCGTCATATTCAATGTACAATAAACATTAATTCAGTATTTATTTAAGTACTATAATTTATACAAAATGCTAGGATGTTAGCTAAGTAAGTACTAGATTTTCTTGTTACTCTCCTCACCCCCTATTACATGGGACTCATAACATAAATAGTGAAAAGTAGGTGTTACATTATACAGTGACATTAAGTACATCTCTCCCTACCTACGAAAAACTCCATGGTTGACACGATGGCTGCTGCGTAATGTGTCGCGAGTTTGAATACCGCGCGGAGTTACCTGATTCACAAATAGTTTCGTATCTGTGTGTGATGTGTTATTTTTATGGCATAAGCCGGTAAACGAGCAGACGGATCACCTGATGGTAAGCAATCGGCGCCGCCCATGGACACCCGAAAGACCAGAGGCGTTACAAGTGCGTTACCGGCCATTTGGGAATTGGGAGTTTGAGGATTGTTGGGGATTCAGGAATTGGGGAGATTGGGGAAGGGGAGGGTAATTGGGCCTCCGGTAACCTCACTCACACGACGAAATACAACACAAGCAACGAAAGTGTATTTTTTTAATGGGACAACCTCCCAAAACCGCTGCAACTCCTGTGCACCACGATCTACAGTAGATACAACCATGCAAACACCGGAACACTGAAGTCCGGCGCGTCCCAGGGACATGAGTAACTGTCTTGGTTCCCGCAACGAAGTGAATCAGAAGATATTATAAGAGGAGAAAAAAAAACGACAGTTTTCACTTCCCTCGAATGAATTAATGAATTAAACCTAAAGGCACAAAAAAGAGACTGTAGGTACAACTAGGTGATGTGTATGTGGAAGTATTTGTAATCTTCAAGGCCCGAGTGAATAGGTTGCTTATGGGACGACGTGCTCCATCGTAGACCGCGTCATCGTGCACCACCAGGCGAGATAGTGGACAAACGTCGGCCCGTCAAATATATAAAAAAAAATATAAAAAAATCGTACACACGACACAGAATACTACTAGTGTGGGGCAACGATTAAAAAATATATATTGTGACATTTTTCGAAAAACCATTACAGAATATAATAGGTAAGTGTGGGAGAGCCATGCTACGGCACTGCTGGGCGCTCGACCAGAGTGATACCACTAACGAGCAAAAAACCATAGTGAAGCAACGCTTGCGTTGTGTTTCGTCGTGTGAGTGAGGTTACCGGAGGCCCAATTACCCTCCCCTTCCCCAATCTCCCCAATCCCTGAATCCCCAACAATCCTCAAACTCCTAATCCCCAAATGGCCGGTAACGCACTTGTAACACCTCTGGTGTTCCAGGTGTCCATGGGCGGCGGCGATTGCTTACCATCAGGTGATCCGTCTGCTCGTTTACCGGCTTATACCATAAAACAAAAAAAAACAGAAAGAATAGGAGAGCTAGAAGAACATATAATTATATTCTATAGTGCATTAGCTTGTATACGGTTATCGATAGATATACAACACCATGCAGTCACGCACAAAAGGTATAGTAGTTTTCTCAATTTTGTGTCAATGTCCGCCCGGTACATTAATTTATAACTTTAAACACGTATTTTTTCTTTTCTCACAAAATTACTTTCGACGATATATTAATTTGAAATATCGTGTGACGTCACAACGTGCTACATTTTACAGCACGTTGTGACTTAACGACCACCCACTTCTAATCTTAACTCCGTTTTATCTAAGTATTGCAACTTTATACGATAAAATAAAAAAATACGTGTCTAATATTTTTTCATTGTCTAACTGACGGACTAATTAGATTTTTAATTTTCATTCCCTGGCAACTACCCTATTCCAGAATGAATGACACATCAAAATAAAAAAACAATATATTTCAGCGTTCCACGATTCAGAAATCGAACTCAAGACTTGAACTCCCAACCACATAACCAATAAACTAGTCTAAATAACAATTCCTATTTACCTCTAAACAAAAACGAAAAACAAAAACAAATAACGATCTACTGTATATTACCGCCAAACAACCCTTTGTCCATTATCTGAAATAAATATTCTATGAGGGGTGCAAGGCGTGGTCTAACACACCCCTTAGAAGGTGGGGTCTGTTTTAAACACGCCCCCAAAACCACCCCTTTGGAAGTCTCCGGCAGTTCAACTCCGGCTCTCCGAAAGACCGTATCTCTGTGCAAATTTGAAAATTTAAATTTTTTTGAATCTATTTTTTTGGTTTACGTCGCGTGTGTATGTGTTATGGACGTGGTTAACTGTGTGTGTGTGCAACGGTATTTTTTTGTATTTCCGGTAGGATTATCCTGCATTTACTTATTGTGTGTGTTTGATATCGATTTACCCCTCCCTTTCTCAAGTTTTATGTTACATTTTTTTTGTACATAGCATCATGCCTTTTTATCCCCGAAGGACTAGGCAGAGGTGCACATTGCGACATTTAATTCCACTGTACAATGTAACACCCACTTTTCACTATTTATGTTACGAGTCCCATGTAATAGGGGGTGAGTCTATTGCCATATACCGGACACAATTCCAGACTCCGTGCTACTATTGGGATTTTTTTAATATCCCAGTAACACTTTGTCCTACCCGAGAATCGAACCGAAGCCAAGTCACACTTGTGACCACTCAGCCGACGGGCAGTCAACAAAAAATGTTTATTTAGATAATATAATACATACAAAACCTTACGCCTGTCTCCCTTGGGTATAGGCAGAGACTATGGAACGCTAATTGCTACGATTCTTACATACTCCTTTCCCTTCATCAGCAGTTATCAGTCTTTTCATGCATGGATAAACTTATAACGCATTTTATTTGATTCAACCAATGAGCATGGATGACGAGACTGATGACTGTTGAGGAAGCGAAAACAGGTATGTCTTTTTATTTTTAAAATAAAAAATAACGTTGCTCCACCCTAGGAATTTCTCCTGTGTCGTGTGTGCGTTTACAAACATACTAGTTCACATACACTTGACACCCAGACACCAAACAACAATCTGTGGATCACCGTGAGCTTATATCAGAAATCTTATGATATAAACTCCCGACCCCAGGCTGAGAAATTTTCATAAAAGTACCCTAAGAAAATCGTATCCTAAACTCCTTAATGTCGCGGAGAACCTAACAGGTTACCGGGGCTCCGGCTCGAACTGCAAGAGTAGGAACGGAGTGGTTTTTAGCCAGTGAGAGTCTGACACTCCCTCCCGCCTCACCCAGGCGGGAGCAATCATTCGAGGATTCCCCCCCTTCAAAAAAAAAATCCTTGATGGGGCTCATTAGAGCTGATGCCGATACAGAGCCGCGGTGGACTTAACGGGTTACCAGGGCTCCGGCTCGAAGTGCAGGAGTAGGAACGGAGTGGTTTTTAGTCAGCAAGGGTCTGACACTCCTTTCTACCTCACCCGGGCGGGAGAAGTCATTCGATGATTTTTCCCCCTTACAAAAAAACCTAAACATTTTGTCCAACATACTGAAGAGGTTTTCTTTTAAATAGGACAAGTCCGCCACGACCTCCCAAAACCGCTGCAACTCCTGTGCACCAGGATCTACAGTAGATACCACCATGCAAACACCGGAACACTGAAATCCAATGGTCCAGGGACATGAATAACTGTCTTGTATCCCGCAACGAAATATATCAGAAGATATTATTAGAGGAAAAGAAAAAACGATAGTTTCCACTTCCCTCGGTGAAGTACTGCAGGAGACAAAACAGAATCTGCCGTTACAGATTGTTCACACATAAACATAGAAGTGTTAGATTAGCTGGGATTGTAGCGTACAGCTACTATCACGCTGTACACGGATTCTTTAACTCGTCGAGTACCGTCATTATAGACACAATTATAGAACAATAGGTTGCGGTCACCGGTGTCCTCGCGGTGTTTGACAGTTTAAGTCTCTTATTAATTTATTAAATTAAAAAGTAAATAATAAAATTTGTTTTAAATTGTTCTTTTTTATGTATAAGCCGGTAAACGAGCAAACGGTATCACCTGATGGTAAGCAATCAGCGGCGCCCAAAAACACCCGAAACACTAGAGGGGTTACAAGTGCGTTAACGGCCTTTTGAGGATTGTTGAGGATTCAGGGATTGGGGGTATTTGGGCCTCCGGTAATCTCATTCACACGACGAAACATAATGCTGTGGTTGTTTCACTATGGACTTATGCTTGTTGGTGGTATCACTCCGGTCGAGCCGGCCCAGCAGTGCCGAAGCGTAGTAACTATTAAGTAATTTGTGGCCGAAGCATGGCGAGCCCACTTGATGTTTGTTAATCATCCCCCCTCCACGTTAAACGCCATGGGGGTCACCGGTGACCGGTGTTAGCGGAGGATTTACCTTCAACAGTTTTTTATTGGCAGTCAAAGGCTTAATAATTGGATGTCACCCGTTTTATAGTCTCTTTTAAAAATAATCTAACAGCTAACATAGCAATACTAAGAACCTGTGACAGTCCACTGCTGCACTATGAGTCTCCTCTACATAAGAGGGTTTGTCACAATCTCCGCAGGCAGGCGGGTTGGAGGTCGCAGTATACAAGGTTCAGGTTTATCAGACAGCGCTGCTGCACGGTCTCTGTCTAATGTGTAGATGCAGTCGGGTATGTGACAACCGCGGGAAGAGTAGAGGTGTTGCAAATGTAGTCCAGTCTGCCGTCCAGGGAGCCCTCTATAATTATGTCTACCTCTGCCTATCCCTTCTTTAGGTAATAGAGTTTATGTTTGCAGTGATCTATATAAATTAGTAATCTTACTAAAGTCAGTGAAGTGCAGTGTTAAATAATAAATGAAGTGTCGATCATAAAGTCTGGATTTGCTATTACTTGGTACCTGGTAAGTATAATTCATATTTTTAACCGACTTCAAAAAAGTTGGTTCTCTGTTTGACCAGGGCCTCAAGTCTGCTATTTTTATAATAAACGAATACTTTCGACGATATATTGATTTGAAATGTCGCGTGACGTCACTTCTATGTCCATTTTGTACGTAGAAATGACGTTTTAGCCCGCACTGGGCGTTACATGGCACTGTACAATGTAACACCCACTTTTCACTATTTATGTTATAAGTCCCATGTAATAGGGGGTGAGCCATATTGCCATATACCGGGCATATTTCCAGACTCTGTGCTACTACTGAGAATTTTTGAAAAACTCAATAATACTTTGCCCGACCCGGGAACCGAACCCGAGACCCATTGCCCGGGACCACTCGGCCAACGAGGTAGTCTTAGGAGAAAAATTTAGTATATTAATTAAACGACTTCAAAAAAAAGAGAGGTGTAAAGTCTATTGTTCTAAACGTAGGTAGTTAATAAAAGAAATATGTAATAAACATACTCTTCAAAAAATATTCGCTAGAGGCAAATTAGTTACCTATAATATTTTTATGGTATAAGCCGGTAAACGAGCAGACGGATCACCTGATGGTAAGCAATCGGCGTCGCCCATGGAGACACGGAACACCAGAGGCGTTACTAGTGCGTTACCGGCCTTTTGGGGATCAGGAACTTGAGGATCGTTGGAGATTCAGGAATTGGGGAATTTGGGGAATGGGGCTTGACGAAACACAACGCTGTGGTTGTTTCACTATGGTGTTCTGCTCGTTGTTGGTATCACTCCGGTTGAGCCGGTCCAGTAGTGCCGAAGCATGGCGAGATCACACTCAATAATTTCTTTAATTAACAATAAGTTGACATCTACTCATCCACTGAAAAACATAAAGTCGTAATGTTTAATGTCTCCATTAAAAAATCAACTAACTACAAGAAAATTGTCCTGACAGAACCATATGCCAAAATTAGATTTTACCTACTGTCATATTATTAAATCGAAACAGCGGGAGGTCTGCTTACCCTCAAACTGTAAGAAACCGCGAAGATTCAAACCTTTTATACTTGTAATCAGTTCAAAATATGATCGACAGGCTTATCTTGAATTACCATCTACATTTACCGTTGCACAAAATATGTTAAACTCTCTATTCTTAACGTAATAAAGTTTATTTTTGTAACTAAACTTAGTTATCGAACTGTAAGAATAAAGTTGTAAGTTTAATTTGCGGTTGATGAAATAATATTTTATTAAAGTAATGTTTTATTTGTTAAACGATAAAGTTGAATATTGTGTGGCTCTTAGTATGACAGGTGTATAAATAAGTTTGTCATGTCGTTTTGTAGGAACTTATTTTTGATTCGCACAGCGGGATGTCACCTTTGGTAGGGTGACTGTGATTTTGGGAATATTGTGGAGAAATCTGGCTTCTTAATAGTCTTGTACGATGTTTGAGGTTCGAATCTCTTGTCGAAGAAAATATTGTTTATCATAAGGTAGCTTCCACTTGCACCCGCTGCTGGATTATAGTTTTCTCTAATCTTGAGCTCCATCTTCAGCTCTTTGCATTCAACCACTGCCAGCCACCTTGCCGATGTCGTCTCCACCTAGCTGGCGGGCGCTCTACACTACGTTTGTCTAGACGTGGTCGCCACTCCAGAACACGTCTACCCCGATCTGTCATCGGTTCTTCGACAAAATAAATCTTTGGACAAGTCGACAACTATGTTTCTACTTTGTGGAAAATCTTGTTAGACATAATAAATCTTCTTGAATGTAAGAAAATATCACTAGGGACATTTTTTCTTATTCAATTCTGAGACACGACTAATTTTCATTCAAATGTCCGTCTGGTAGATTATTTTAAAACATTAGACACGTATTTTTTATTTTCTTACAGCAACGAATACTTTCCTACGATATATTGATTTGAAATATCGCGTTTATACATACACGTCTTATACGCGATACTGACGTAGCTACCACCCACTGCTAAACTTTGATTCGTTTTATTTAGGTAGGTACATATTGTTTCCTTAACGATAAAATAGAAAAGTACGAGTCTAATAGTTTTCCACTATCAAATTGACGGACGACACAGATTTTTAATCATACCCGTATATATTCGTTTTGTTAATCATATTGTTCGTATTACAATGTATGTAATTGTAATAGATACCAAGAATTTTGGAAAATATCCCACACCTTACTACCCCCAGTGTCACCCTACCTCCCTAACCTAGACATCACATCCAGGCGACGTTTGATCACCGTCGACGTCCCTTCGTGACGTCACACACCCGCGCCCCCCTCACCCCGCGACACCCCCCGCTGCGACAATTACTTATCAATATTATTGATGTTTTTACCAAATTGTAGGGGAACAGATAGTCGATATTAGTGTACTATAGCTTCTATCTGCGGCTTCGACAGCGCTCCCGTGGTACAGAAAGTAGCCTGTGTTATGTACAATACAAATTAATCGAACCCAAACACAAGATAGCTACTGTTAACCGTTGAGGAGTTCCCTCAACTATGGTAGTACTTCATCATCAGACCCTTATTGGCCATCACATACCACCTAGGTATAAAGTCCTCATCAATACAAATTAATCAAACCCAAACACAAGGTAGCTTCTGTTAACCGTTGAGGAGTTCCCTCGACTGCCTCTCGGCTCCATCATCAAATCAACTCCAGACCTTTATTAGATTGTAGTGTTTTTAAATACTAAACAAAAAAATTACCAAATGCACTAGTCGCCCCTATAATTTTTTAAAGTTATCCTCGGTTCCCCTGGGATTCCATCATCAGATCCTGACTATATGACAATGGGACCAAATGACAACACAGCTCTTTCAAACAAAAAATGAATTTTTGAAATCGGTCTAGGCGTCTTCGAGTAATCAGGTAACAAACATAAAAAAAATACAGTCGAATTGAGAACCTCCTCCTTTTTTGAAGTCGGTTGAAAAAGTAGCCTGTGTTCTTCCATGATGTAACCCAATTATATCAATTTAGACACTTAACCATTCACTGCTTACATAGGGTCAAAAAAGACCCGCTTGTCAAATTAACTAACACTCAAGTCACTCAACATGTACCACCTGTGGAGCGTCCCTTAACCCTATCTCCGGCGCCCCTAGTGTATCACTGGACACTTGGTGTAATGTCATTTAGGTTAACCCTCGCCATCGGTCAGAAATTGACTTAATTCGATTTTAAAGGGGGCATTCTGTGGTAGGGAGCGATCTGATTGGAAGAAATGGACAGCCATGCGTCGTCACAAGTGGGTCGGCTCGACCGGAGTGATAGGTACCACCAACGATCAGAAACTCAACGTGAAACAACGTTTGCATTGTGTTTCTTCGTGTGAGTGAGGTTACCAGAGGCCCAATTACCCATCCCTGGTCTCCCGAATCCCTGAATCCTCCACAATCCTCAAATTCCCAATTCCCAAAAGGCCGGTAACGCATTTGTAACGCCTTGGTGTTCCAGGTGTCCATGGGCGGCGCCGATTGCTTACCATCAGGTGATCCGTCTGCTCGTTTACCGGCTTATGCTAAAAAAAGCACCACAGGTTACAAACATGCATGTGTATATACACACACATACATAACATCACGCCTGTCTCCAATGTGGTAGGCAGAGACTATGGAACGCCATTACGATTTCTACATACCTCTTCCGCATTATCAACAGTGTTTTCACAAATGCTCGTCGGTTAAAAATGCTTCTAACATAATATAACATCACGTCTTTTATCCCCGAAGGGGTAGACAGAGGTGTACATTACGGCACTTAATGCCACAGTACAATGTAACACCCACTTTTCACTATTTATGTTATGAGTCCCATGTAATAGGGGGTGAGCCTGTGCTACTACTGAGATTTTTTTTAAAAACCTAATAATACTTAATAGCCCAAGCCGGGAATCGAACCCGAGACCGCTTGCCCAGCAGTCGCACTCGCGACCACTCGGCCAACGAGGCAGTCTTGCTTGTAATAATAATTATATGTTTTGTAATTAAAATAAAACGCTCTGACTACTGATCTAATCAACTTACGAAAGAAAAATAATACGATACGGAGTTGCGGAGAACCTAACGGGTAACCGGGGCTCCGGCTCGACGTGCAGGAGAAGGAACGGGGTGGTTTTTAGTCAGTAAGAGTCTGACACTCCCTCCCGCCTCACCCAGGTGGGAGGAGTCATTCGATGATTTTCGCCCCTTAAAAAAAAAATACCTCGAAACTCTCCAACAAAATAAAAACAAAAAAATATTGTACTGTCAACACAATGTCACTCCCTGTAGACGAGCTCGTCACACTCATTATACTGAGTGTATATTGAGTGACTAGTGAGTGACCGACATTTCATTAGCTACTGAGCTGTAGGTATTACTGTGATGGGGTTACAGACTTAATGATAGAATTTAATTTGGTAATATTTGATATCATCTTTAAATGAACAATTCTTGTGTTATATTATCAATGATTTAGGAACCGACCAATCGATTTTCTTGAAATTCTGTATTCGGGGGCGATAAATCGATCAAGCTATTACGATTTTCAGAAAATGTCGTTTCGTTC
Source organism: Spodoptera picta (assembly GCA_038387885.1). Lineage (NCBI taxonomy): Eukaryota > Metazoa > Arthropoda > Insecta > Lepidoptera > Noctuidae > Spodoptera > Spodoptera picta. Next base: position 343,857 of record JAZHFQ010000252.1, on the reverse strand, counting down.
GTGTTTTCATTGAATAATAATTCTTATTAGAATTCGCCATTCTGTTAACGTTTAAATAGCTTAGTCGGGAATCGGGTGCCTCCCACTTAGGATACTCGAGTTTTATCTTCGGCACGATTATTTCTTTTATATTAATGTTTTGTTCTATTTCATTTTTTGTATTTCATTGTATTTTTTGTAAAATAATATATATACTAAAAAAACACCCGTCTCGTTTGACTGATGCCTTTACGAAGCCGCGAAAAGCTTAACTAACGGGTTGCCGGGGCTCCGGCTCGAAGAAACGAGAAGAGAGAGTCTGACACTTCCACTCGCCTCACCCGGGCGGGAGATGTAATTGGAAGATTTTCCTCAAAAGCATCCACGTGTTCACGGTATCGGTGGCATTGTCCTCATAAAACCATGTTGTAGAACAGTCACTCAACCGATCACATCAATTAGCAAGCCTAGATTCCCAGAACAGTCGATTAAGGAACGACAGTGAACTTTAAAACATGAATTGCAAAAATATTCATTACACTTTATTGGCTAAGCTAAATAAAGATTGTCTAATCATTCAACTAGTCTGTTCACCAATTTAAGATGTTAAATATCGCAAAACATCATGCCTTTAATACCAAGAATAAGCAAGATTTCTATTTAAAAAACTTGGATCTTCTTTAGGATATTCTTTTGTGTCGAGTCGGGCATGTGAAGCCATGCTTCAGCACGAATGGGTCGCCTCGACCGGAGTGATACGACGGCCGAGCAGAAAACCATAGTGAACCAACGCTTACGTTATGTTTCATCGTCCCCGGCCGCGCCCATGGACACCCGGAACATCCGAGGCGTTACAAGTGTGTTACCGGCATTTTGGGGATTAAGAATTTAAGGATTGCCGGCGGTTCACGGATTGGGCACGGGGGAGGGGGGTAATTGGACCTCTAAAGCAACGCTTGCCACGCAAGCTTTGCTTCACGTTGGTTTTGGCCGTGATATCACTCCAGTCGAGCCGACCCATTCGTACTGAAGCATGGCTCTTCCACGTGTATGGAGTGTAGTACGCAGAGGTGTACATTTCGGCTCTTAATGCCACTGTACAATGTAACACCCACTTTCCACTATTTATGTTATGAGTCCTGTGTAACAGGCTGTGAGCCCATTGCCATATACCGGGCACATTTCCAGACTCCGTGCTACTATTGAGATTTCTTTTAAAAAACCCAGTAATATTTTGTCCTACCCGGGAATCGAACCCGAGACCTTTTGCTCAGCAGTCGCACTTGCGACCACTCGGCCAACGACGTAGTCATGTCAATATTTTGTGTAATACAAACAAGATACCAAGGCCTGCAATTACATCACTGACGACTCGACTCGCTAAAACGCCAAATGAATCATTAAGCTACTTAACTAGAGAGTCCATCATAAACAATTAAATATACATGGGTCGATTAGACCCCTCGTGCATTGTGTAGCAATGTAGATACAGTGTAGATATTGTAGATACTCGCCACTTCGTCGGAGCGCCGGGAAAACAAATAATAGATGTGTTACCATGATACGTTAGCTTTGGGGCCCGGGGAATAGCGGATGGAGAATATCATGCCACAATCACTAAAGGGACCATATTGTAGTTATTGCAAGTCCCAAAATGACTTTTTCCGAGTTATATGTACTTTCTAAGATTATCTAGACACCACTGACAAACGGTGAAGGAAAACATCGTGAGGAAACCTGGGCTTATAATTTGTAATAATAAGTTTGAAATCGCCCTCGCATTGAGCAAGCGAAGTGATTAATGCTCAAACCTTCTCCGTGTGAGAAGAGGGTTTTGGTCAGCCGTGGACACTTATAGGCTGTGACGTGTTATTGATAATTAAAAAAAATATAGGTTATAATAGCGTAGCAGAAATGAAAGGCTAACTGCGATTAAGTAATTCAGCTGACTATTACGTTTTTACTTTTAAATTACTGCTAACGTGACTATTTGATGGCTATACCTCTATAGTTAGTACGGTGGCTGGGCAACCGGCTACCGTGCAACATGTCTCGGGTCCGATTCCCGCACACATCCAATTTGTGGATCACACACGCTCTTTGTGTGATCCACAAATTATTGTTTTGGGTCTGGATGTCATGTGTATGTGAACTACACGACACAGGAGAAAATCCTAGTGTAGGATAACGTCAATTTTTATTTAAAAAAATCTACTGAAACAAAATCGCTTTTAAATATACCTCAGACATACTAAATTTTTATGTATTTTTATTTTTATAAGGCACAGGTGCGGCCCCATATGAAATACTGTTCTCATCTTTGGGCGGGGGCACCCCAGTACCAGCTTCTTCCTCTGGACCGCATTCAGCGGCGTGCCGTTCGGATTGTTGGATGTCCGGATGTTTCAAACCGGCTCGACACTTTGGCAATGCGTAGAGATGTAGCTTCATTGTGCACTTTCTATCGCTTATACCACGGGGAGTGCTCTGAGGAATTGTTTGACCTGATACCTGCCGCATCTTTTCGCCATTGACCCTCACGACAGCATATGCATCCCCATCAAATAGATGGTTGGCGGGCCACAACTGTGCGCTTCTCACGTAGCTTCCTGCCTCGCACAGCAAAACTGTGGAATGATCTGTCGTCGGCGGTATTTCCGAACCGATACGACCTTCAAACCTTCAAGAGAAGAGCGTATACTCCTTTTTAAAGGGCCGGCAACGCACCTGTGACTCTTCTGGTGTTGCGGGTGTCCATGGGCGGCGCTGATCGCTTACCATCAGGTGATCCGTCTGCTCGTTTGCCTCCTATTCTATAGAAAAAAAAAAATGTAATTTTTTGAAGCCCAAAAACAAACGACCCTCTGAAAGTCGTAGAAACTCTTTCAACCCTCTCCTTCCATGGCCACACACGAATGTAAAGCTTTTAATGAAAAGAGCAAGCTAGTTAACCCTCTGTTTGCCGACGTAGCGAGCCCCGTGGGTCTCGGGGTCCCTCGCACCCCACGGCTATAACATTATGAGTTTCATTGTTTGCACCGCGTCAATTTTGATTTAGACCCGTCAATACAGTTTTTTAGTCAAATTTTCGAGCTTTTTGATGTGTTAGGGCGCGGAAGAGTGGGGAATTATTTAATGAGAGTGTCGATTTAGTTAATTATTCTAGCTACTTCGTATGTCGTACTACGAATACTATGTATGTCGTGGTGGCCCGAAGGACGCCCGCTTCTCATGCATGAGAACCCGTACCCAGGTTCGAAACCTACCAACGGCACGTACCAATGTGACTTTTACTGATTTATATGTACTTTCTAAGATTATCTGCGAGAGGAACTTATGAATGGTACCATTTTTTAAATAAGTTTTTCTCTTCTGGTTCGTTGTGTATGTTTTGTTCTAATTTTATTATTTCATCGTTTATTTTATTAATGTGTCCAGTTACTTTCATTGGTTTTTGTTTTCAACCGTTGTGACTGTAATAAATAAATAAATCTAGACACCACTGACAAATGGTGAAGGAAAACATCTCGAGGAAACCTGAGCTTATAATTTCGAATTATAAGTTTGTAATCGCCAACCCGCATTGAGCAAGCGTGGTGATTAATGCTCAAACCTTCTCCGTGTGAGAAGAGGTATTTGCTCAGCAGTGGGCATTTATAGACTGTTGATGATGATGATCACTAACCCCATTTAAATATTGTGTCTACTAACAAAAAATATCTATGTAATCCGAAATACATGAAATGAATCGAATAAAAAATTTTGTTAGACTGCCTCGTTGGCCGAGTGGTCGCAAGTGCGACTGCCGGGGAAAGGGTCTCGGGTTCGATTCCCGGGTCGGGCAAAGTATTACTGGGTTTTTCAAAAATCTCAGTAGTAGCACAAAGTCTGGAAATGTGCCCGATATATGGCAATAGGCTCACCCCTATTACATGGGACTCATAACATAAATAGTGAAAAGTGAGTGTTACATTGTACAGTGTAATAATTTGCACCTCTGCCTACCCCTTCGGGGATAAAAGGCGTGATATTATGTAACAAAAAATATGGATCTATGTAATCTGAAATACATGAATTGAATCGAATAAACAAATTTGTATGTTTGTGCACATACAAAAACTCATAACATTACTAAGTTTAACTGTCGATATAAGACGCTTCTAAAAACTACCTCTACTATGAGAACATGTTCATAACACAAAAACTATTAATTAAGACTACAAACCAATGCGCAATTATCCATTGGAAACTTTTGCCCAAAAAACACGCAGCAAAAAAATAATTGATGAAATGTTATGTAAGGTGGTGCATCGGGGAGATTAGAGAAACAACTTTATTGTTTGAAGTTACATTTAATACTCCTCTAAATATTGGATACAATCCGATATATATGAATTACACACTTAGATCTAGCAATGGCCATGTATACATACATACACACTACACGCCCACCTTTTTTTTTTTTTTTTTAATGAAATTACCTTCTATAGGGCCTTGTTCTATTCTTATGAACTAACAATTGTTTTCCTTTATAATCTATTTTTAAATTTGGTTCACAATCTTCTAACACTTTAAAAGGACCTACATAAAGCTGATCAAATTTGCTCATACGCTGCTCGTTTTTTAGTAATATCATATCGCCAGTTTTATAATTTATAGGGTTCGTATTGCAGTCATACTTAATTTTTCTAATTACTTTTTTTGTAACTAAATTTTGCCTTGCGTCGTGTTGCGATTTTTGTAGTCTGTACTTCAATTCTTTAGGGTAATCATAATGATTATATAATGGTTCTAGATTTGATGTTAAGTTGCTCGGTAATTTACAAAGTCTGCCAAAAACTAACTCATATGGAGTATACTTAGTTTCGGAGTGCACTGTAGTGTTAAAGGCAAAACACCAGTATGGTAACCACGTGCTCCAATTATAAGGGTCATTATCTGTTTGAATACGAAGGAAAGACATTAAATGTTTATGTGTGTTTTCTAAACTTCCTATTGACTGATGATGGTAAGATGTTGATGTCAACTGTGAAATTTGAAGCACATTACACACTTCCCTCATTACTGATGACACGAACTCTGTGCCTCTATCTGATATAACTTGCTTAGGCATTCCGTAACGCAAGATAAAATTATTTACAAACGCTCTTGCTACTGAAATAGTGTCCTTATTTCTAAGCGGATACGCTTCAACATACTTACTAAGGTCACACTGAAGTGTGAGAATATACATATAACTATCGCTATCCTTACATAAGGGCCCTACTAAATCTAAATAAATTCTGTCGAAAGTGCAACGTCCTGTATCCGTTATCACCATCGGCTGCTTAATGTATTTATTAATATGTTTTTGACGTAAACACTTGTCACAACGACTTACAAATTCGGTTACGTCTTTCTCTAGTCCTGGCCAAAAGTAACGTTTTTTAATATTATTTATCATTCGCCTGATACCGGCGTGGCCACTCGTCGGTAACATATGATAGTCATTTAGTATAACACGCTTTGTATCGTGATCGCTTATTCGTTTGACCCCCTTTAAAATATATAATTGTGGTCCGGACCACGCTGGGGTGTCTCTTATAAACCGAGTTAACTCGTCTACTAGTTTCTCATTACTAGCATTTTTAATAAGATAAATTTTATGTATTCCTATCCGTTTGCATAAGTTACACAACTCCCTCACAAAGGCATCTCGTGCGCAATATGATCGGAAAGAAGGGTTTACGTAAACAGCGGACTTAGATGAAGAATAAGCGAATTTTGCTGACATTTCCATTGACATATTGTCGATTTTATTCCATTCTCTTTCATCTACAAATATTAATTCTGTACAATCCTGTGGTTTTTTAAGAATATCCACAACTCTTGGATGATCAGTCCAATTGTCGGTGTCTACCTTATCAACCATAGGATTATCAGACACATTTTGTATATTTTCGTTCAGCCGTTTTTTCTGAGTCCTAGTTAATACTGACATAACATGTTCATTCATCCCTTTTAAGTCCTCACTCGATATTCGAATACGCGACAATGCATCTGCAGCTGCATTGTCTCTTCCTCGAACATATTCAACCTCATAATCGTACTCTTCCAATAATAATCGAAATTTCGTGAGACGACTTGATGGGTTTGTCATGTTGAATAAATAAATGAGTGGTTTGTGGTCAGTTTTGATTATAAACTTTCGTCCATAAAGATAAGGTTTAAAATATTTTACAGACCATACAATAGCTAGTAGCTCTTTCTCAATAGTAGGGTATCGAATTTCAGCTTTATTTAAACTCCTACTCGCAAACGCTACCGGTCTATTATCGCTATTACATAATACCGATCCAATTGCATAACCAGAGGCATCAGTTTGCAAAATAAACCTATTACTTTCTTCTAAATTTGGATATTGTAATATTGGTGGAGATATTAACGCATTCTTTAACTTAGAAAAGGATTCTTGACACTCATGGGACCAAACAAAATGAACATTTTTGCGGCAAAGCTTGTTTAAAGGTAATGATATTTCTGCGAAGTTAGGTATAAATTTTCTGTAAAAGTTAGTAAAAGCTACAAATCTTTTTGTTTCATCAACATTTCTTGGTATGGGGTAATTTTTAACGACATTAATTTTTTCAGGGTCTGGTTTTATACCTTCCGTAGAAATAATATGACCTAGAAATTGCATTTCCTTCCGTAAGAAATCGCATTTCTCCGGATTCAATTTTAAATTAACTTCACGTAACCTAGTTAAAATATCTATCAGATTTTTATTGTGACTCTCAAGGTTGCGACCAAAACAAATTAAATTATCTAGGTAAATGAATAACTTTTCGTAGGTGAGTCCTGACAACGCAACTGTCATCAGACGAGAGAAAGCACTTGGGCTAATTTTTAAACCCATCGGAAGACGCGTCATTTGATACTGCCCCGACGGAGTAGTGAATGCTGTATATTTTCTAGATTCGGGACTTAAATTTGACTGATAATAAGCTTGGGATAAGTCTAATTGAGAAAAATACATTGCACCGGACAATGAATCCAGAATATCTGTAATATTAGGTAGTGGGAATTTATCATCTAATATCCTGTCATTTAATTTACGAAAGTCAATCACTAATCTCCATTTTTTTGTTTCATCATTTGACTTTTTAGGTACTAGTAAAATGGGACTAGACCATTCACTTTTTGAAGGTTCTATAATACCATCTGACAGCATTGTTTTAATTTGCTTTTCAACTTCAACACGTTGTGAAAATGGTAGTCTATATTGTTTAACATAAACTGGATCTGCATTCGTCTTTAGCTGGATAGTTTGATCGAAAAGATTCGTAGTTGTTAATTTATCATTGGGTAAATGAAAAACATCTGAAAATTTTGCACAAATATTTTGAATCGATTTGCTTTCCTCTTCATTTAAATGACTTAAATTCAAATGTGCAAACATAGTGCGTACTCTATCTCCATCAATATTATTGTTTCTTTCAAAATTTAATATTTCATATTCTGTTAATTTGTGTATTTCTGGCCTAAAATAATTTAAATTTACTGTTGTTAACCGAGTATTTAGTATTTGTATATTTATTTTCCCGTTAACCGGTTTACAAATACTTCCAGCTAAGAAAACTCCTTTTCCTAATTCATCAGGTATCACTACACATTCATTTTTAAAAGTACAGTCTATTTGAAATATTTTTTCACACCTCGGTGGAATACTTAGAAAATTTGTCGTACCTAATGTGCCATTAGTCATAGTAGATATAACAGTATTGTTATTGTTACTTAGTATCAAGGTATTATTTTCAAAATTTAAAATAGCATTGTATCTTCTCATAAAATCTCGACCAATTATACCGTGTTGCAAACATGGTAAGAATTTCATAACATAAAATTTGTGTATAAATTCATTTCCATTTATGTTGAGCGTAATAAAAACATACCCCACGGTTTGTACTTTGCCTCCAATACCATTTATGGAAATGCATTCGGTGTGCATTGGAATATTCCAATGCTTCACCGTTTCATGTTTTAATACTGACAAAGATGCTCCGGAATCTATAAGCAAACTATATTTGGCATCTTGTATTGAACATTCCACCGAACTATTATACTCACAAGCTAATACGAAATTGTTATCGAAAAAACTGCAAAAGTTCGTTTCCACTGTTCTTAGAGTTTGGTAATAACCGATCGTCCGATGTGTTATTTACCGTATTATTCATAAAATGCATACTATTGTTAGAGCGAGTGAAATTTCGGTTATGCTTACCACCATGGAATCCACTTTGTCCACGTCTAGAGTAACCTCCACCACGCTGTGGATATGTTCCTGAAATTTGACCACGAGGTTGGCGATTAGCATAAGTTGTATGTAAACTACCCCGCGCCCACTGGTGATTAGATTGTCCAAACCGTCCTGAAAAATTACCTCTGTTGTTGTTTCGAAAATATCTATTATTATTGAATTTTCCTCTATTTCCGAAATACACAGACGGTTCCGGATTCTGTTGACTACTTGATGCCTCTTCATCCTTAGCCGCCCTAATAGTATCTTTTAGACTGGTATAATTACGTGCGGATAGTATAGTGCTTAGCTGTCGATTTCGTAGGCCGTCGTTGAAACTTCTAACTGCAATCTTTTCATTTAATGGACGTAAAACTGTATACGCATTTTGGTCACCGTCGGCTTGGGAAATCGTTAAGTCTACGAATAATTGTTCTATTTTACGGCCATAATTATCCAAGGACATGCCATTTTGTTTAAATTCTAGCATTTCCTTATGAATAGAAGTGCTTGATTTTTTACTTAATAATTGCAGACGCATGTCTGCCAGTAGCGCGTCACATGTTTCATAGGTACTTGATAACCTTAGTTTTGCACTTTGATTTAAGCGCGTTTTTAATATAAATTTTATAAGCATGTTGTTACCTTGGTCATTAAGTGTGGAACTATACAATTCTATAGCATCGATTAGGTCCTTAGTGACATTCTCTTCACCCGTCATAACCGGCAATAGAGACGTAGCTATCTTAAAATCGAAACTAGCCATGTCGATAGATTCACTGTCGATACCTTCAACAATACTATGAGAAGGGGAGCAGTACTCCTTAGAACATATGCCTTCTATTTCAATATAAATTTGTCTGATCAAATCACAATATGCCTGTATTTCTACCAAAACCGGACTTTTCAATTGTTTCCGCTCTATTTGCTGAGACAAAATAAGCATACAGCCATCAAATTGTCTCCGTAATTGCGTGGCCTCATTTAACTTTTGTTGCAAATATACTTTGGTCCTTCGAGAATAATTAGATTTAACTAAATTATTTTTTATACTCTTCAACTTATCATAAATAGTTTTTAGCTCCGTGGCCATAACATATTGACATAATCTTAAACCTTAGGCAAATTACAACATATTTGAATTACGTTAAATTTATCTCTACACCTCAAACTAGTCTATGCAATTATAAGTCCATAAAGTGTTAAATCTACATAAAATTATGGCATTTAGTACGTTATAGTCAATAGGTTAGGAAACCTTAACTCAATACACTTTTTTTTTTTCACATTTCACGCTTCATTATAGCACTATCTCTATCTTTTCGACACTGATATTTTTAACACTGATCTTGCACTTTCACCACTGGCTCCTGTCGATATGGTTGTTGACGGTGCTCGCAGCTCTGCATCACTTGGCGCTGGTGTCCTTCGTACACAACTCGTCCCTCTGGTCGCCGAAAAGACCGCATCAATTGTTGTGTCAAAAATTCGTTTCTAATCCAAGTATGGTGACAATTTCTATACAATCTATAGACTGCATATAAACCAGCAATTCCAATCATAGTGCACATTACAATTAGCACTATGCTAATGTTTGAAAGGTGGTATTCTTGAATCTTCGCTGATTTAGACCCTCCGGCAGCATTTTGTGTTATAAAGACTTCTTCCTTTTCGACTTTTGCTCGGCACATTTCGAGTTTGACCACTTTGTACATGTATATAATTATTTTAATTTATTTAGGCACGTAATTTATACGCGAACGCGCGACGGAACCCGAGTCGGCCGCCTTAATTGGCAGGGTCGCCATGTAAGGTGGTGCATCGGGGAGATTAGAGAAACAACTTTATTGTTTGAAGTTACATTTAATACTCCTCTAAATATTGGATACAATCCGATATATATGAATTACACACTTAGATCTAGCAATGGCCATGTATACATACATACACACTACAGTTAGAGTTACATGTTTCTACTGATACATAACATAACATCACGCCTTTTATACCCGAATGAGTAGGCACATTATGTTAATGCCACTGTACAATGTAACACCCACTTTTCACTATTCATGTTATGAGTTCCATGTAATAGGGAGTGAGCCTATTGCCATATACCGGGGACAATTCCAGACTCCGTGCTACTACTGAGAATTTTTAAAAAACCGTGTAATACTTTTCCCGACCCGGGAATCGAACCCGCCACTCGGCCAACGAGGCAGTCTGATTGATATGATGATGATTTTACAGATAAACATATAATATTATTATTTTACAACAATACACAGTGGAATCTATTTCGTTTCCGTCCCGCGGCAAAACAACTCGCCATAAAGACTACTTTCGATGTATAAAGTAAAAATAGAAAAATAAATAAGTCATTTCATTTTAGTTTAAAAAAAAAACCACGGAAATACGCACATGAAACACTAGCTAGACGTAAACTAGTACGCACTATTCGCATCGCACGTGTCACCCGACGAGAGATACCTCTTCGAGAATGACATGGCGTGATGTTTTGATAATGTACTATGAGTTCGAATGCGCACAATTTTTACCAATTATGATATAGTTATGATCAATCAAGAGCAGCGCCTGGTCTGTAGCAGTAGCTACTGAGACTTTTCTCCTAAAACCTGAACAACCCCAAAAACACTTTGTACGACCCGGAAATTGAACTCTTGGCTCACTTCAGCAATCACACTTAAGACCATTCGACTAATTTTTATTTTTTTATTGCATAAGCGGTTACACGAGCAGACGAATCACCTGATGGTAAGCAATCAGCGCCGCCCATGGACACCTGGAACACCAGAGGCGTTACAAGCGCGTTACCGGCCTTTTAGGGATTAGTGGTTTGAGGATCGTTGGGGATTCAGGAATTGGGGAGATTGGGGAAGGGGAGGGTAATTGGGCCTCCGGTAACCTCACTCACACTGGGGTGCGGTGCCAGAAGACCTCCCCGTGGTGCACCCTGGGTGCGGGCGACAGTCTCCCTAGCGGGGGTGATAGGGTTGGAGTGACTGTCGCCCGCAGCAGACTTCTGGACTGGGCGGGCGAACCCGACAGGGTTCTGGAGGCGGCGGGCTGTGTGCTCATGGCCCGCGCTTCCGTGGGGCGTTTCTCCGCCTGTCTCTCTGAACGTAGCAGAGAGCGTGGCGGAGAGGCAAGGGCGGTGCTCGCTGTGCACTCACCCTGCCAGCGAGCAGCATCGGGACACAAGCTGTCCCCGATTGCAGCCGTCGATATCGTAATCCGTAAGGAGGTCACGGTCATGTTTTGTGACTCTGAACGGGACAAGGGTCTTGGCTTGGTCGCCCGGACCGCAAGGAAGATAACCTCTATAAAAAATTCCTCCAATACTAAGTTCTGGTGCGCGGCGAGAGTATGCATGGCTGAGGAGTGGTGTCAGTCGTGAGCGCACCCCCAGCTAGGGGACCAGTGGACCCTCTAGTTGGGAGACAAATTTTCACTTACCCAGGTACAGGGGGCACTGCCTGGGTGGACCGGTTATTTCCCCCATACTCGTGGGAACTTTATGGAGAACAATCAATATAAAAAACCACATACGGAGGAGGAGAGTGCGGGTGAGCTTGGCTCGCCTGCAGTAGCAGGAGAAGGGAGCCCAAGTGGCTCCGGGACTCGTGGTGGGGCGCTGGACTCGTCCAGCAGGCCCCACACACGGGAGTCTAGTCGGAGGGGGTCGGACTCAGAGTCCGACACAACATTGGCGGAGCGGCTGAGCGCGAGCTCGAATGGTTCACGCCGCCGCGCGACGGGGACGTTCAAACGCCCCAGGCTGGAGGAGGACAGTTTGTCCCCGTCCTCCGGCGCTCAGGAGAAGCCTCCGCCCAAGGTCCCCATGGCGGCGCGGGGTAGGGGCGGCAAGAGCAGCTGGCCGCGGAGGGCAGGGCTCTCTCAAGCGCTGCCCGTTCGGAGTCCTCTGCGGCCGAGATGTCCGGCGTGGAGATGTCGGAGGGCGAGCGCGGCTCTGAGAGCGAGAGCTGCTCCGGGGGCCTCCAACAGGCCATTACGGCGGAGCTCTACAAGCTGGCGATGGGTAAATCCCAGCCGGTTAGGCTCCGCCTCCTCAGGGCGGCGGCGGCCACTATAACGGAGGCGGCCTTGGAGCAGTGTGCGGTGCCCACTGCGGGAAAGGTGCGCTCCGAGATGGCCGAGATGCGGCGAGAGCTGGCGCGCTTGGCGGCCTCCAATGCGGCTCTGGAGGCCGAGCTGCGGACGGCCAGGGCCGAGCTCGCCGCTGCTCGCGGCAGTCGCCCTCAGCCCCCGGCGGAGGCCGACGTAGTCGGATTACTGCGGGCGGAGATGGCTGCCTTCCAGCGACGTTTCGACGTGCTGGAGGGCAGGCTCTTGCGCCCCCCACTCGCGGCGAGTCAGGTCGCCCCCGCGGTCCCGCGGTCGTACGCGGCCGCTGCGGCCAAGCCTTCGACCTCGGGTCAGGCTAGCCGCAGCTCCCAACCGCCGGCAAAGGCGCGACCGGCTGCCCCAGCGAGGGCCTCGGCGCCCCTGCCGGCGCAGACCCCAGCTGCGCCGACGGCGCCAGCGCCCGCAGGGCGCAAAAAAAGGAGAGGCACTCCAGCCCGGCAGGCTGGAGTTGCGGCAGCGGTGGTGGAACCCGCCCCGCGAGCGGAGGACGGCGGCAGTTGGCAAATCGCCGGCGAGGCGAGGAGAGTCACCAGGGAGGGCCGGAAGCGCCGCAAGAAAGCGCAGCGGCAGCGACGGCAGCAGCAGCGCAGGGAGAAACGCGCTTCTGCCTTGCTCCTCGCCCCAAAGACCGCGGCTGTAGTAATTACACTGCAGCCCGAGGCGGTCAATAGGGGCGTTACATATGGCGACGTCCTCGCCAAATTAAAGGGGGCAGTGACTCCTGCGGAGTTCGGGGCCCCGGACGGGTTCGCGGTCAAGGTGACCGCTACCGGAGCCCGTCTTTTAGAGGTCTCCGGCGCGACCAGCGGCCCATCGGCCGACGCCCTGGCCGAGAGGCTTAGGGCGTGCCTCGGCGCGGACGAGGCCCGCGTGTCCAGGCCCACCAAATGCCTGGATGTCAGGATTTTGGGCCTGGACGACTCCGTAACGGAGAAGGAGGTGGTGGCCGCTGTAGCCAGGACGGGAGAGTGCCCTGCTGACCAAGTCAGAGCAGGCGCCATCCGTCCGGATAATTCGGGGCTGCGCACGGTGGTGGTCAGCTGCCCCGTCACAGCGGCCAAGAAGCTGAAGGAGGGCAAAAGGCTCTTGGTGGGATGGGTCTCGGCGCAGGTCAAGCTGCTCGAGACCCAGCCTCTGAGGTGCTACCGCTGTCACGTGGGGGAGCACGTGAGTGTCAAATGCACCTCGGAGGTGGACCGCAGCGACTGTTGCTTCCGCTGCGGTCGGCCCGATCACAAGGCCGTCTCGTGCAATGCCCCGCTGCACTGCAACGCATGTGCGGCGGCTGGCAAGCCGGCCAATCACCGGGTCGGGAGCAAGTGCTGCTCCCCTCCCGCTAAAAAGGGAAAGGTAGGCCCTCCGCCGCCCCTGCCGTTTCCGCCGCCGCCGCCGCCACTGCCACCGCAGTCGCCGCTGCCGCCACTGAGGAGGTCGGAATGGACTGTCAATAGTGGCTCCATTCCGCCTCCTCCAGGCGAACATCAACCACTGCGCCGCTGCTCAGGATCTCCTGCTCCAGAGCATGGCGCAGTGGTCGATCAATGTCGCCGTGGTCTCCGAGCCGTATTTTGTCCCGCCCAGGGATCACTGGGTGGCGGACCTGGACGGCTCGGTGACCATCATCTTGTCGGCCGCCGCCGGTACCCCGACTCTTGAGGCTGCTCAAAGAGGCCGGGGTTGTGTCGCAGCACGGTTCGGAGAGCTCGCTGTGGTGGGCGTGTACTTCTCTCCGAACCGAACTCTCGCCGAGTTCCACAACTCCTTGAGGGAGTTGGTCACCGTCGTCGTCGGGTTCCGTTCCCTCCCCGTGCTCGTCCTCGGGGACTTCAATGCCAAAAACTTGGCTTGGGGTTCCCGGTTCACCGACGTCCGGGGTAGGATGGTGGAAGACTGGGCCCTTGAGACAGGCCTAGTCGTCCTGAACCGGGGTTCTGTCCCCTCGTGCGTGCGGATGCAGGGCGAGTCGGTGGTGGACATCTCGTTCGCCAGCCCTGCTCTGTCACCGCGTATTGTTGACTGGCGCGTCATGGAGGAGGTGGAGACGTATTCCGACCACCGGTATATCCGGTTCGACGTCTCCGCCGAGTCCGCAGACCCGCCGGTCAGACAGGCCCCATGTGGCCCGCGTTGGGCGCTGAAACAGCTGGACCGGGAGCTGCTCCTGGAAGCCGCCATCGCGCAGGCCTGGGTGATACCACCGGTCAGGCCTGCCGACATTGACGATGAGGCCAAGTGGCTCCAGGACGCCATGTCCAGGATCTGTGACGTGGCGATGCCCCGGATCCGGTCGAGTCAACAAAAGCGCCAGGTGTACTGGTGGTCGCAAGAGCTAGCAGCTCTACGCAAGGCGTGCACTGCTGCGCGACGCCAGTACACTAGGCACCGCAGGCGCCGTATCCGTCCTCCGAATGCGGAGGCGAGAGAGGCGGAGTTGTACGAGGGATACAGGGCGGCCAAGGCCCTCCTCAAGATGGAGATATTGCGGGCCAAGGAGGAGGCCCGCCGAGAGATGCTGGGGACTCTGGACAGAGATCCGTGGGGACGCCCGTACCGGATGGTACGCGACAAACTCCGCGCTTGGGCTCCCCCGCTCACCCAGAGTCTCCGGCCAGAGGTCTTAGAGGAGGTGATTGGCGCCCTGTTCCCCCGACTGTGGAGGGGCTTCACCCCTCCGTATATGACTCCGCCCCCTGCGGTGCCCGACGCGGGCTACAGCGACGACGACGATGGCATCGTCCCAGAGGTGACCGAGGCAGAATTGAGAGCGGCGGTGCGCCGGATGGGCGCCAAGAACACCGCCCCAGGACCCGACGGCCTGCATGGCAAGGCATGGGTCCTGGCCTCAGAGGCTCTCGGGCCTCGATTGATTGGTCTCTACAGCGCATGTCTGGAGAGAGGCAAGTTCCCGCTTCTCTGGAAAGCGGGCAAACTGGTCCTCGTGCGGAAGACGGGGCGCCCTGCGGACTCTCCGTCTGCGTACCGGCCCATAGTGCTGCTCGACGAGATGGGGAAGGTCTTCGAAAGAATCATTTCGAACCGCCTCGTCGCGCACCTGACGGACATTGGGCCGGACTTGTCGGACGGCCAGTTCGGCTTCCGCAGAGGGCGCTCCACGGTGGACGCCATCATGCGCGTTAGAGACCTCACGACGGGGACTGCAGTGTCCAGGGGTAAGGTCGTAGTGGCGGTGTCTCTGGACATCGCCAACGCCTTCAACTCCCTGCCCTGGAGCTGCATCTTGGAGGCACTCCGATATCATCGGGTGCCTACCTACCTCCGTCGTGTAATCGAGGCTTACCTCAATCAACCCTTTAATATCATAATCCATTTGACGAGCACAAGTCGACAAGCCGTGTAATAGCCGGGGTAAATAATGCAAGCGAACTGATGAGAGATTTGAGCCACTAAATTATTGTTCGGGGTCGTTTAGACCGGGCGGCCGCGGGCAAAGGGTTGGGTGCGTTAATCTTATTGTTTTTGTAAAATATATCTAACCGAGTCATTTAACATTTCATGATTATGTAATGTATTGGTTGTAGCGTGATGTTTTATAGCCTATAGCCATCCTCGATAAATGCGCTATCCAACACAAAAATAATTATTCAAATCAGACTTGTAGTTACGGAGATTAGCGCGTTCAAACAAACAAATAAACAAACAAACTCTTCCGCTTTATACCTCAATAGTATAGTATAAGGTAACCCAGGTTTTGGGTTCGATTTCAAGGCTAGGTGTTACCTACTGTATTCAGTATTTTCGGTATTTCTAATGTAACATGGGATTTGAAATCCTACTCCGGCTATCAACTACATAGTACTATAAAACAAAGTCGCTATCCGCCGTCTGTCTGTCCCTATGTATGCTTAGATCTTTAAAACTACGCAACGGATTTTTAATAGATAGAGTGATTTTTAATGAAGGTTTATATGTATAATACATGCATATTGCACCCGTGCGAAGCCGGGGCGGGTCGCTAGTAATCTAGGTATTATAAATGCTTTTTTTTATGGCATAAGCCGGTAAACGAGCAGACGGATCACCTGATGGTAAGCAATCGACGTCGCCCATGGACACACGGAACACCAGAGGGGTTACAAGTGCGTCACCGGCTTTTTGGGGATTAGGAGTTTGAGGATCGTTGGGGATTCAGGGATTGGGGAGATTGGGGAAGGGGAAGGTAATTGGGCTTCCGGTAACCTCACTCGCACGACGAAACACAACGCAAGCGTTGCTTCACGTCGGTTTTCTGTGAGGCCGTGGTATCACTCCGGTCGAGCCGGCCCAGCACTGCCGAAGCATGGCTCTCGAAGTTTTAAATATGTTCGTCTGTTACTCCTTCTCGGCTGAAAGGATCGGGATGAATTTTGGAACAGAAGTAGGTAATGGTCTACAATAACATATAGACTACATTTTATCCTACGGGTACGTGGGCGAAGGTGATGGTAGAAGCGCGCAGTGTATATGGCAATGGTGTGTGCACTCGACTAACAAAGCAACTTCATCTTGTATTAATAATATCGTCAAGGGGTACGGTAGACTTGATCGAGACATTACCTGAATAACAAAACATAAAAAAATATCGATTTCGAGTCGACAACATTTATCCGTAAAATTTGGATTACGGAGATTATTGCGTTTTATTAATGACATTGACAGACAAACCGCAGTCGCCATCTTGAGTAGACAATAAACGTTCCGTTTCATACTAGCTCTCAAATAAGCCTCGCCAATCAACACGTTGTCGCGTCAAAAAAGTATAAACTAACAAGAAATATGAATAATTTCACGCGAACGAAGTCGCGGCTAACAGCTAGTACCTAAATAAATAAAATGACTACTACTTATATCTAGAGGTATTGTACGTTAGTCGACAAAACTAACACCGCAACTAGGTGTCACCTACACTACACAGTTCGTATTGTGTAACTTTTCATTGTGTCCGCCATTGTGAGTCCCAACTCATTAGCTAATTGTCTAAGGCAGTGGTTCTCAAAGATCAGACCATTAAAATAAAATATTCTAGTTAGCTTGTTTTTAAAATTACCATCAGGTGATCCGTCTGCTCGTTTACCGACTTATTCCATAAAAAAATGATAATAATATAATATAATGAAATATATATTAAAAATATATAATGAAATATATATTAAAAATATATAATGAAATAAAAACTGCCTCGTTGGCCAAGTGGTCGCAATTGCGACTGCCAGGCAAGTGGTCTCGAGTTCAATGCCCGGGTCGAGCAAAGTATTATTGGGCTTTTTCAAAAAAACTTAGTAGTAGCACGGAGTCAGTAGTCGGTATATGGCAATAGGCTCTCCCCTATTACATGGGACTCATAGCATAAATAGTGAAACGTGGGTGTTACATTGTACAGTGACATTAAGTGCCGTAATGTGCACCTCTGCCTACCCCTTCGGGGATAAAAGGCGCGATGTTATTTATGGACATACCATGTTATATCCATAAAAAATCTGCTATCTATCGACGTATTTTAGGTACTAAAGCATACTATAAGTAATACCCAAACCATAGATAAGCGCTGATATATTTACCGGGGCTCCAGCTCCATGTAGGAGTATGAACGGGATGGTGTTTAGTCAGTAAGAGTCTGACACTGCCCCCCGCCTCACACAAGGCGGGAGAAGCCATTAGATGATTTTCCACCTCAAAAAAGGACTTCTACCCACAAGGTGGACACACGACCTGATAAAGGTCTGTGACAGTCACTGTAGTGCAGGTCGCTTTCAACCTGATGATGTGTAGTCATTGGGGGATATCTGTGGGAGGCAGTGAACACGTAGCGAATATGATATGACACCTACAAATGCTAAGTATCTCAGTGGGTTGTGAAGACATATTTATTTTTTGTTTTCCGAACAAGCCTGCAAGAAAAGGCTTAGGGAGGTTGTGGCAACCTCCCAAAACCGTGTAAGTAGATACAACCGTGAAAACACCGGAACACTGAAGTCCGGCGCGTCCCAGGGACATGAGTAACTGTCTTGGTTCCCGCAACGAAGTGAATCAGAAGATATTATAAGAGGAGAAGAAAAAAAAACGATAGTTTCCACTTACCTCGGTGAATTACTGCAGGAGACAGAAAGAATTAAGTATTATAGCCCAAAAAGAGACTGGGTGAAGCCCAGTCTCTAATTTTGTCACCACGGAAATTTGACTAAAAACTGAGTGGGTCCTACGTGTGAGTACTTACTTGCTTAACACTTGCTTCCAATAATAGGTATGGCAAAAGCGCACAAACGCACGTAAATTTGTTCTGGATTCCACAAGTTCCGTATAATAAGCTACACCTGACGAAACAATTAAATTATTTAACATAGTGTTACGTTCATACTGCCAGAGATCATACTCCCAGAGTATGTGATGGGCGGACTGCTCGTATTGCAACTCCACTGTCGAACATTGGCACCATGATGATTCAACAAGTTTAACACGTTCGTTGCATTACGAGGTCTATCAGATCTCTTGCAGGACTTTTGTATTGTGCGTTGAACATAATCGTGTTCTTTCACTCCTTGCGGGAGGATCTAACATGTAAAGTTCTTTAGGTATGAGTAGGACAAATATACATATTTGCTTCCTAGTTAAAGATGAATTCAAGGACATTAAAAAAGAAATTAGAGATGGATTAGGTCCCTAACGCACAGTACTGTAATTATTTTCATTCCCTGCGTTAGGAGATATGTCGGTACTCGTGGAATCGTACGCCTTGTAGACGCAAGAGAGGGAAGGTGGGCGGCGCGGGCGCTGCGTGATTCGTTTTAGTGTTGTCCTAGCATCGACGTGGGAGCTCGCACGCACGTTTGCGAAATCACACTAGCGTATAAACCTGCGTGTTGATTATAATTTTTGTTATAGAGGTACAATGAGTGCTTTTAAAAGAAAAAAGTGTAAAAATCTATTTACATAAGACACTCGAATAACGAAATTAAACAGCACTGACGCTTCTAAAAAAACTAAACGAATAGTTACCATTTGCGCGCAATGCAAGCAATCAATGTGCTTACTATGTTTTAATGAAAAACACTTTGCATAATTAATAAAACTTTTTCAATCGACAACTGAGATATCATTTTATTCCCATCACTACTTACTACACATATTAAACTATCTTCCATGGTGCGGTACGAGATACAATCGATACCATATATTTTTTTGGTATTTGTAGTTTATTCAAATGTCATAACTGCGTGCGAACCTAGCAAAATATAAAGCAATAGACTATCTTTCACCCACAAAAATATCAAAATATATTTGATTGTTTTTTGGAAGATATAAACTATTTTGAAAACTGTATCTTTAGGAGACCGATTAGGTCTCAGACGCACCAAATGGTAGGTTAGTTTGGAGATCTTTTAGGTCTCCAAAGCACCAGATGAAAGTTTTTTGAAAGTGATGGCGCAGGGAACGTGTTAAAGGAGAACAATTTGTTTTTTAAAGTTGCCGTGCCCAGTAAGAAATTGACCAACCATGTCCTCTCCAGCCGCTCATGCACGGATGGGAAGAACTGATATAGGTGGCGGCCCTTAATAGAAGATGCCCATCTACACTGCCATTCAGTTATAACCTCATCCCAAACGTCCGTTAATGGCTTAAACAATCTAGCAATTTTATCGCGATCACGTTGTGCTAGAAAGCTTGCTGATAAATTAGGTCTCGCATTGTAGTACATAGCAGCACGACGCTGCACCTCAAGATCGACCGGGAGTACGCCAGCGAGCACAGGTAGGGCCTCAGTGCTCAGTAACGAGGTATTATTTTTGTTTGGGGACAAGCCCGCCACAACCTCCCAAAACCTACAACTCCTAGGCACCAGGATCTACAGTAGATACAGCCATGAAAACACCGGAACGTTGAAGTCCGGCGCGTCCCAGGGACATGAGTAACTGTCTTGGTTCCCGCAACGAAGTGAATCAGAAGATATTATTAGAGGAGAAGAAGAAAAAACTATAGTTTCCAGTGACGAGGTATTGTAAAAATTATCGAGCCCTGTTATGACAGGACGATCTTTCGGAATCACTGGTCTGTGCCATTGTATGGACACACGCTGTTGCCCCAGCGTTGTAGTGAGGGGTGAATGTATTGGTGTTTGAAAGGAAAACAGCTTTTTGTTATTTGAAGGTGTAAAGGTGTCATTATTAAATTACACACATTTTATAATAACTAGTTAAGTTTTTAATTTTTCCGAGTTATCCAGTCCCTGGTGTAAACTGAACGCACCCGAAAAACGAAGAACTATGCCAGGTGATGGTAAAAAACAAGTTTTAGTTTCATATATATAGTAATTAACATAACATAACATCACGCCTTTCATCCTCAAAGGGGTAGGCAGAGGTGCATATTATACCACTGTACAATGTAACATCCACTTTTCACTATTTATGTTATGAGTCCCATGTAATAGGGGGTGAGCCTATTGCTATATACCGGGTACAGTTCCAGACTCGGTGCTACTACTGAGAATTTTTAAAATACCCAGTAATATTTTGCCCGACCCGGGAATCGAACCCGAGACCCCTTGCCAGGCAGTCGCAATTGCGACCATTCGGCCAACGAGGCAGAGCAGGAATTAAATGATTCTTTTATGTAAGTAGTAACAGTTGCAATCAACTGGTTAAAGCTGACGTTGCATCAATTATACGAAAACAGAAACGATTGAAATTTTAAAATAATTTATTTTTGTCGACGAGCGTTCTGTTCACACCCTGTTTGTACTTTCTAAGATTATCTAGACACCACTGACAAACGGTGAAGGAAAACATCGTGAGGAAACCTGGACTTATAATTTCTAATTATAAGTTTAAAATCCGCTAATCCGCATTGAGCAAGCGTGGTGATTAATGCTCAAACCTTCTCCATGTGAGAAGACGCCTTTGCTCAGCAGTGGACACTTATGATGTGTATTTTTTCTCAGTTTCAAAGTATAAAAACTGTTTCAATTATATACGCTTTCAGTCTGAAATTTAAAGGAACAACTAAGTTCAGATAACCGGTATCTTCACTCACACGACGAAACACAACGCTGGGGTTGTTTCACTATGGTTTTCTGCTCGGCCGTGGTATCACTCCGGTCGAGCTGGCCCAGCAGTGCTGAACGAAACATGGCTCTCCCACACTTAAAAAAACATACATACCTTCACTCCTGTCGCCTGTCTCTCATAGGGGTAGGCAGAGACTATGGAACGCCAATTACTACGATCACTACATACCTCTTTCGCTTCATCAACAGTCAATATTTTCATACATGCTCGTCGGTTAAGGGTACTTTTAACTTGGCCCTTCTTTATTATATCGCCAATCAGGGGGCTTACTCTTGAATCCAATTCCGATCGATCGACATTGGTATTGTGAAATTTCGTACTCTTGAGTTGCAACACTAGCGTCCATTGTATCCGTATTGCGTGGATATTGAATGAACTAAATGGTATCGAGTTTGTCTTTATATTCCGTACTCTGAATGCTATTGTCACAGCTACGATTGTGGTTGTATAGTGTTGACATTGAATAATTATTGAGATTTTATTGGACTGAAATTGCATTGACATTGAGATTGGTTTCAAGAGTAAGCACCCTGGTCGATATATGCCTGTCTAGGGCGCCCTCTATCGACGGTCTCATTCATATCCGCTCTGTACACTTCTTTCGTTACTCTACTTTCATCCATCCTTTCTACATGTCGAAACCAGCATAACATTCCCTTTTCAATCCTTGTCACTGTAGAGGTAGAAGGACGAGCAAGAAACTCCATAGGTTACTGTTATCTGTCGTCGGCGGTATTTCCGAGCCGATACGACCTTCAAACCTTCAAGAAAAGAGCGTATTCCTTTTTAAACTGTCAAACACCGAGCGGTCACCGGTGACCGCAACCCATTGTTCTATAATTGTGTCTATAATGGCACGACGAGTTAAAAGGCCGGCAACGCACCTGTGACTCCTTTGGTGTTGCGGGTATACATGGGCGGCGCTGATCGCTTACCATCAGGTGACACGACCTGCTCGTTTGCCTCCTATTCCATAAAAAAAACACAAATCAGTTACAAAATCTGTTTACAAATGCATCATGAATTAAATGTAACAATATGTACCCTCCCGGGAATCGAACG
Organism: Spodoptera picta; assembly: GCA_038387885.1. NCBI lineage: Eukaryota > Metazoa > Arthropoda > Insecta > Lepidoptera > Noctuidae > Spodoptera > Spodoptera picta. The sequence continues at coordinate 321,315 of JAZHFQ010000252.1, read as the reverse complement.
GCGTACTCCCGCGAGGTTAACAAAGAGCTTTGTTAAATATTAAATGCTTCTAACTGACATACACTAGAGGGATCAACTGGATTATTCATATTAGTCCTTACATGTGACTCTATGCAGGGTTCGATTACTGAGCGAGGCAAAGTGATTTTTCTGGAATCTATATTTTTAAAAGGACGGTGGAGTAGAATCACAGAAATATTATAGTAGTAGTACTACATTAGTTAACATCGCTACTCTTCCCGTGGGTGTCTCATACCCGACTAAGACACTACACATTAGACAGAGCCCGTGCAGCAGCGCTCTCTGATAAACCTGAACCTTGTATACTGCGACCTCCAACCCGCCTGCCTGCGGAGATTGTGACAAACCCTCTTATGTAGAGGAGACTCATAGTGCAGCATTGGACTGTGGCAAATAATTGACGATGAATTGATATTGTTGAGCAGTATTTTATACTAATTTGTACGTGATTGTAAAATTAACCGTATTGAAACATCAGCTTAATAGCCTGCTTCATTGGTCGAGAGTCTCGGGTTCGAGGTCATGCAAAGGACTGTACTGGGTTTTTCAAAATTATCAGTGGTAGCACGGAGTCTGAAATTGTGCCCGGTATACGGCAATAGGCTCACCCCCTATTACATGGGACTCATAACATAAATAATAAAAAATAAAATAAATAAATAAAAATAATAATAATAAATAATTTATTCAAAAAAAATATAAACAGAAATTTTGTATGTCTTAATTCTATATTCTTATTGCTATGTTATGCCATGTGCCTGAACTAGGTTTGAAACCTGTACCTCAGGCAATAAAAACCGCTTAGCATAGAGAACTTAAGGTCTAGTGAAAAGTGGGTGTTACATTGTACAGAGGCATTAAGTGCCGTAATGTGCACCTCTGCCTCACCCCTTCGGGGATTAAAAGGCGTGAAGTTATGAGTTGTTATGAGTAAGATATAGTATAGACTACAGACTGTACAATATATAACATACTATAGTATAGACTATAGAACGGGGCGGGCGGTGGGCGTGGCCGGAAGCGGAAGCACCCCTGTTGTGCGCTGTTTCAAATTGAGAACACGAATGTGACGTAGTATAGACAAGAAAGATTTTCAATCAATGTTTTATTTGCGAGATAACTGTGACGGGGTAGGCAGGGACGGACATCATAGTACTTTTATAATATATATTATATAATGTCACGCCTTTTATCCCCTAAGGGATAGGCAGAGGTGCACATTACAGCACTTAATGCCACTGTACAATGTAACACCCACTTTTCACTATTTATATTATGAGTCCCATGTAATAGGGGGTGAGCCTATTGCCATATACCGGGCACAATTCCAGATTTCGTGCTACCACTGACAATTTTTAAAACCCAGTACCTACTAGTACTTTGCATGACCCGGGAATCGAACCCGAGACTCACGACTCTCTAGGCAGGCTATTAAGCTGATGTTTCAATACGTTTAATTTTACAATCACGAACAAATGAGTACCTATAAAATACTGCTAACTGCAATCGCATTTGCGATAACTCGGCGGACGAGGCAACGAGCAAGCAGAATTAGATAATAGGTCTTCGGATATGCAGACGGCGAGCAAAGGGAAGCTCGCCCCGACCAGAACCAGACCCATGTTCTCCAGTCCGGCGCGGGTTAACTGTACTAGCAAAAGGCCATCATCCGCATACCTAGTCAAAGTACAGCCACAAGGAAGGGGAATCGCGAGCAAATCATCAAATCCTAAATTCCATAAATACGGACCAATAACCGAACCCTGGGGCATCCCATTGATAACGACTAACGATGCCACGAAAGGCTTAATTGCCGGTTTGAAGAGCAGGCGTAGAAACGGGATGGATTTTAGTCCGTAAGAGTCTGACACTCGGACTAACCCAAGGCTGGAGAAGTCATTGCATAATTTTCTCGCCCCAAAAATAAGCAAAGTCAAAGTCATAGCATTTATTTCAATTAAACCATAATTTGGTACTTTTGCAATGTCAACAAATACAAAATAAATAAAAGTCTGTCAGTCAGTCCGTCAATGAACCTAGGTGAAGCTAGGTACTCATTCCAAAATGTAGATTCGAATGGAGAAGAACGAGCAAGAAACTCCATTCTTTACTCTGTTTAAAAAAGTATGTTCTACAATGTCTCTGATACATATTTCAATACTGTACGTATATGTGAGAACAATGCCAAGACACGCTTGACGCATTATAGGTACTAGTTACAAACCTTACTAAAATAAAAAAATAAAAAAATCTTATAGTCTAACATGGTGCTCACATATGCATACTGACAATCCATAGAAATAGTGCTTCTTTACAAGAAAAAGGAAACTCTTTGTTTCAATAAAGAAAGAAATCCTCGATACCGTAAGGAAACTAGATTGTCTACATTAGAATGAAAGTATTAAATTATATTAAACAAAAATTGATATTTCACTCATAATCATCAGGTATCCTCACAAGAAATAAAGTTCCCAACCCAACTAGTCAGTTAACAAAACTTTCCTTCAATTTAAAACAATACAAACGAAAAAGAAAACTCAAAAATATTATCTTATCCTTCAAAAAGAATCAATATTTCTCTCATAATCTTACCTTGTTTAGAATCTAATCGGGAAACGGAAGTAAATCCCGCGCTCATTTCCCGGGGCGACATCCCGGGCCCATCCCGGACAATTCCCGGGATCGGGGACTTAAATACATTTGGATTGGCAATCGAATTTCATTGGCGCGGGATCGAATTAGAGGAGTGAAGTTTTTTAAGTGAATAAAACTGAAGGTCATGGTTAGATAGGTCTTTTGAAAATGTGGGTCATCTCATAGTTAACGTGACCATTTCTTTTTTTACTAAAAACGGGACATTCGTTATATACCTCAATATATGATTATAACGTATATAAGACTACGGTCTATACGTCTACGGTCAGGAGGTGCCTGAGCCTATCTTTTTTTATTTAGTAACATAATAGGGAACACGATTGAACTGATATTATGCGAGGTCATTTGTCTATGTAGTATTCGGATGTTTATTAGTATACATTAGTAATTTAATACTTTGTTTCTTTTTATTTTGTTTTGTTTGTTTTATTTATTTTCATACTTGATTTAAATATTTAAAAATATTTCATTATTAAGTAAAAAAAAAAACATTTAAAAATATAAAAAGCAGTAGCCCACCGGTAACGGGAGAAATCTAAGCTACCGGTGGTCAGGGATCCAGAGAAAGGAATTTCCGGACAATACGCGCCGTGTCCAGAAGTACTGCTTTCTGCATCAGGCCCTTGACCCAACCATCTAACGCTAGCCTACTCAGATGTTGGTCGAGGCTTTTAGCAATGAGGCCATTGGCAGATACGACTATCGGCACAATGACTGCTGAATCCACATCCCACATGTCGACAATCTCATGAGCTAAATCAAGATATTTACTTGCTTTATCTTTTTCAGCTTTCACTAGATTCTTGTCATGTGGGATTGTTATATCAACTATCATTGTGCCACGGCTTGGTCGATCTATCACCACAATGTCAGGTAAAATAAATAAAAATTCAGTCAGGCATCTAGTACCTAGGTCCTATTGTAGAACCTGTAAATTTATTTCTCGTTTATAGTTATTCTGGTTTTGTTTATACTTTTGTCTAACTTTGAATTCACTCGTATTATATATAAGTCATTATTAATTGTCAAGTCTCACGTGGTGCTATCATTCCATGTATATTGAGAGACCTGGCTCTTATGATACAGGGATACCTAGTACAAGAGCCAGGGCTTCACTGTGTTAATTCTATGAAGTGCTAATAAACGTTTATTATTATTATATTATTATTATAATACAAACTTTATGATCGCAAAAATCACGGTGATCGATTTGCTCGTTCACGGAATAGCTTCCTGTTCTTATATGAAACAGCCATGCTTCGGCATTGCTGTGTCAGCTCGAACAGAGTGATACCTAACAATTAGGAAGCTGGCGTAACAGTACCAGAGTGTGCAGTGAGGTTGCTGTAGCCCCAGAAAGCCAGTAACGCATTTTGACTCTAGTGTTGCGGGGGCTCGCCCCAGTGCGTTTCGCGTTTCCACAAAAAGATCGCGTGCGCTTCGGGGTCGTCGAGTATTGCGTCTTCAACTCTCAACAAAGAAGTGTCGCGGAGAACTTAACGGGTAACCGGGGCTCCGGCTCGACGCCCAGGAGAAGGAACAGGGTGGTTTTTAGTCAGTAAGAGTCTGACACTCCCTCCCGCCTCACCCAGGCGGGAGCAGTCATTCGATGATTTTCCCCCCTTAAAAAAAGTGTTGCGGGTGTCCATGGGCGACGCTGATTGCTTACCATCAGGTGATTGTTGCTCGTTTTGCAGCCTGTACTATATACAAACACTTTTAACTTAACTTTTGAGGGTAGGAGAGCCATGCCTCGACCGGAGTGATACCACCAACGACCAGAAAACCATAGTGGAACAACACTTGTTTGCGTTGTGTTTCGTCGTGAGAGTAGTTACCAGTAGCCCAATTACCCTCCCCCTCTGAATCCTTTAAACCCCAACAATCCTCAAATTCCTAATCCGCAAAAGGCTGGTATCCCACTTGTTATGCCTCTGGGGTTTCATAGTGTGGAAGTAGCGGCTACCAGTGGGAAGTATTGGCTGATGTAACGATGTAACATGAACCATTGGTTGTCTAGAGCCGACCGAGTTACAGAAGACATGGCTTCGTTACAAAGCGTACAATTTACTATAACGACAGCCACTGTCTCTGTACTGAAGCAATCATCATTTTGTTACCAAACATCTTGGATGAATGATAGCTAATTATATCATCACATTAATATTTAATATTAAAGTCTCTTTGTTTGAATGTTCGTCCGTCAAACACGCTGAAACTACTGAACGGATTTTGATGAAATTTAGTATAGTGATTTTTTAAGGGGGGAAATCATCGATTGACTTCTCCTGCCCGGGTGAGGCGGGAGGGAGTGTCAGACTCTTACTGACTAAAAACCACCCCGTTCCTTCTGCTGCACCCGGTAACCCGTTAGGTTCTCCGCGACTCCGAATCGGCATCAGCCCAGTTGGGCCCCATCCGTTGTCTGATGGCTCTTTGAGGCGCGCGCGGAACGCAACGCGCCGTATGCTCGGGTCTGGTTCTGATCGGGCGGCGAGCCACCCATGCTCGCCGTTCGCAGGCCCGCGCTTACGGTGGCCGGAGATCGTCCCGCGATCCCCGACGCCGGGTATACCTTTTTATCCTGGGCTCGCTGCCATCGCAGCGGTAAGTCCCCTCTTTGAGGAGTGGCTTGAGAGACGCTACGGCGTCCTCACCTACCGCCTGACGCAGGTCCTCACCGGACATGGAAGTTTCGGGAGGTACCTGTGTCTGATGGGGCGGGAGGAAACGCCCGGGTGTCATCACTGCGAGGACCGCCCTGAGGACACGGTGGAACACACGGTGGGAGAATGCCCTTCGTGGGCTGAGCACCGCCGTGTCCTCAGGGAAGTGATCGGCGATGGCGACCTCTCGCGTCCGGGCCTAGTGCAGGCCATGATGCGGAGCGAGGGGGACTGGGATGCCGTCTCCTCCTTTTGCGAAGCAGTCATGCTAGCTAAAGAGGAGGCGGGACGCGTGAGGCAGCGAAGCGCTGCCTCCTCGCAACCCAGCCATCGCGAAGGACACACCGGGCGTCGGGGATCGCGAGACGATCTCCGGCCACCGTAAGCGCGGGCCTGCGGACGGCGAGCATGGGTGGCTCCCCGTCCGACCAGAAACAGACCCGAGCGTACGGCGCGTCGCGTTCCGCGCGCGCCTCAAAGAGCCATCAGACCACCACAGATGGGGCCCAATACGGCCGATGCCGATTCGGAGTCGCGGAGAACCTAACGGGTAACCGGGGCTCCGGCTCGACGTGCAGGAGAAGGAACGGGGTGGTTTTTAGTCAGTAAGAGTCTGACACTCCCTCCCGCCTCACCCAGGCGGGAGAAGTCATTCGATGATTTTCCCCCCTTAAAAAAAAAAAAAAAAAAAAAATACCTTTTTATCCCGATAAAATACTCCTATGACATAAAACAATTCGTGAGCAAAGATTCGGGTAAAGCTAGTGATTGTTATATATTCCTGACACGCTTACTTTCGCCTGTATTATAATGACAATAGTATCGGAATATTGCGACACGTGTCTATCAAATGTACTGACATACAGATTGTAAAGAATAAACTTAATTTGTGGACAATTTAGGCTTTTCTCTTCCAACTTCATCACCTACAACGTGTGACAGTCCACTGCGGCACTATGAGTCTCCTCTACATAAGAGGGTTTGTCACAATCTCCGCAGGCAGGCGGGTTGGAGGTCGCAGTATACAAGGTTCAGGTTTATCAGAGAGCGCTGCTGCACGGGCTCTGTCTAATGTGTAGTCTCTTCTTCTTTTTTTATGGAAGAGGAGGCGAACGAGTGGACGGATCACCTTATGGTAAGCAATCAGCGCCGCCCAAGGACACCCGCTACACCAAAAGTGTTACTGGTGCGTTGCCGGCCTTTTAAAAAGGAATACGCTCTTTTCTTGAAGGTTTGAAGGTCGTATCGGTTCGGAAATACCGCCGACGACAGATCATTCCACAGTTTTGCTGTGCGAGGCAGGAAGCATCGTGAGAAGCGCACAGTTGTGGCCTGCCAACCATCTATACGATAAGTCCAAACAGGTTCAAACACGTTCGATATTCTAAACCAACAATACAGCGACAGAATTTTAAAATTTCACTCTCAATAAAACCAAATTGTGCCTTAGGTAAGCCGCATAATGTAAAATGAGATTATCTACCAACAAATGTAACAATAATATTCTAACAATCACATCTCATTCTGTCTCTGCTTACACCCCTGTGAACGTTTAGTAATTCCGTTCGTCGCCGCTTCTTGATTGATTCCTGCGAATATCCGGCAGGGGCGCCTGTGACGTGCGTAGGAAACCAAAGTGATTCTTTTTAAATGTATTTATATTATGAATGTCGAGTGGAAAGATGTTTTTGGATTAGTCTGAGAATAATAATAAGAATAAGAACATTCCTTTGCACGAAGTATGGTAATTACAGATGATATTAAACTGTCAAACACCAAGCGGTCACCGGTGACCGCAACCTATTGATCTATAATTGTGTCTATAATGACGGTACTTGACGAGTTAATTATAAAAGATAGTCCCACATACATCGCCTATACTGTTCTCGGCATGCAAAGTTAAATGTTACATTTCATCATCATCATACAACATAAGCCTATAAGTGTCCACTGCTGATCAAAAGCCTCTTCTCACACGGAGGTTTGACCATTAATCACCACGCTCGCTCAATGCGGGGCCGATTTCAAACTTATAATTAGAAATTATAAGCCCAGGTTTCCTCGTGATGTTTTCCTTCACCGTTTGTCAGTGGTGTCTAGATAATCTTAGAAAGTACATATAACTCGGAACAAGTCACATTGGTACTTGCTGTTGGTAGGTTTCGAGCCCGCCACCACGATACAATGTTATAATTAATAGGAATCAATTACAAAAATGCTTACAACTAGGCCTCGTTGGCCGAGTGGTCGCAAGTGCGACTGCCGGGCAAGGGGTCTCGGGTTCAATTCCCGGGTCCAGCAAAGTTTATTGGTTTTAAAAAACATCTCAGTAGTAGCATGGAGTCTGGAAATGTGCCCGGTATATGGCAATAGGCTCACCCCCCTATTACATGGGACTCATAACATAAATAGTGAAAAGTGGGTGTTACTTCTGTGTGCACCTCTGCCTACCCCTTCGGGGATAAAAGGCGTGATGTTATGTTATGTTATGCTTACAACTAGGATAACATATATTTTTCTTTTAACATATCATATCTCTGCTTTATTCCCATACATAACATATTAGTGACTTCTGGTTGTGGTTGTATGTTTTTTTTTGGTAGAAATGACAATTTTATAATAATACTCTTTGACTGGATTTTGGTGTTACATTGTTCTCGCACAATCCAAACAGCAAAACTATGTAACTAGTAGAATTGTATTGTGAACCTGATTGAAAAAGAGTAACCTATGGAGTTTCTTGCTCGTTCTTCTCCATAGGAATCTACACCTTGGAATGAGCAAATAGCTTCACTTTTAATATTAATTTTATTTTGACGTTCAAAAGTGCCATTCTGGCCTAATTGAAATAAATGATTTTGACTTTGACTTTGAATACTTCGACCATGTTGACAAGGCCGTCGTGGAATACGCTGGGGGCTCTTAACCACACAATAAATCAGGGCCTTTTGTAATGTTTCTTTTTTAATATTGCCCCATATTAGGATTTTCTCCAGTATCGTGGGTACATTTACAAATATACAAGTTCACATACACATGACACCCAGACCCGGAACAACAATTTGTGGATCACACAAAGAGTTGTTCTGTGCGGGAATCGAATCTGGGCTGCTCTCGGGGCCCTTGGATGATGGGGACCCTGGGCACAGGCCCGAGTGCCCTTATGGTAAAGTTGGTACTGCATGTTGGTTGAGTATATACAAGGTGTAGTTTTGAAACCGTAGTCATTTCTCGGGGGCATGTCACAGAAGTCATAAAGGTTCAATGTAAGTGGAAATTTCGGGCCAATAGTTAAAAATACGGCTATAATGAATCGTTTAGGTTCGACAGTATTTCAGAATAAGCGACAGCAATGTTTCTTATTGGAATTTTATGAAATTAATAATAATATAAATTGCGTGTTTGAGTTTGTGTGTGTTAAGCTGCGTTATAAAGCTAGTTACAAGACGGCGGCGTGTAGTTCGCACTTACGGATTTCCGTAATTTAAAAAGAAATAAAAAAATATTACCTACAATTTTTTTTATTGATTCGAATTTTATTAAAGAATCGATATCCGAGTTACCTCCTAGAAAATGACGCGGCTAGAAATATATTATACAGAAATGGCGCCTTTAATTTTTTTAATAACTATAACTTGCTATCCAATGGCTTTAAAAGCAGAATTCCAGAATAATCTATTTCTATATTCACAGACTAGTTATTGCGAAAATCTTTAGTTCTTTATACCGCTGAAGGAATGAACTTGCATGCGGTATGCAACCGCTACCACGGTCGCGGAGAACCTAACGGTCGCGGAGAACCTAACGGGTTACCGGGGCTCCGGCTCGACGTGCAGGAGAAGGAACGGGGTGGTTTTTAGTCAGTAAGAGTCTGACATTCCCTCCCGCCTCACCCAGGCGGGAGAAGTCATTCGATGAATTTCCCCCCTTAAAAAAAAAAAAAAACCGCCCGCTAAATAAACGGTCATGCAAAAGACCACTACAGAAAGAACTGGCACGGTTCTCACACATAATCTATTACACATTTGTCTGGACTTTAAAAGAGACAGACCTCTGAGTTTGTTTCGGCATTTCTTCTCAGAGTAGTCAGTTAGGAAATGTCGACCTCATCGTTCGCTTGATAAAATTGACGTGTAAACGTGCTGCTTTGTAGCCTATTTGCAGAAATAAATTCACTTGTTTCACTTGAAGGAATGAATGTCAGTATGCAGCACCGCCGTCCGCCTGCAAATAAACGCTCATGCAGCAGAGGTGTTTTTTTTTATAGCATAAGCCGGTAAATGAGCAGACGGATCACCTGATGGTAAGCAATTGGCGTCGCCCATGGACACCTGGAACACCAGAGACGTTGGGACTGGGACTGGGTTTGTAAAAACCTCAGTAGTAGTACGGAGTCTGGAAATGTGTCCGGTATATGGCAATAGGCTCACCCCCTATTACATGGGACTCGTAACATAAATAGTGAAAAGTGGGTGTTACATTGTACAGTGGTATAATGTGCACCTCTGCCTACCCCTTCGGGGATAAAAGGCTTGACGTTATGTTATGTAACATAGGCTATTTTTATTTCTAAAAAAAAATATGTTCTCTCGTATTCAAAGCGAACGAAGTCGCGGGACAATCTTTAAAAATGAAAAAAGTCTAAGGACTACATCCTGCTATTGATCTCTACAATAAATAAAATAGGAGCTGACTGTAACTGCATAGCGCGGCCATCTTATTTCCTGTTACGTCTGACGATGGCTCTGCTTCTAGATAGTGTTTGGTAGAGCCACCGACTCAAATTAGAAATGAAACTCTATTGAATTGTGATCGAGATGTAGTTCTTATTGCTTGCAAAAGGGCGACAATTTCCAGACTCAATTTCCGAGCTGATGTTTTTTATAATAACTATCCTGAGGCATACTGAATCCCTACATAATATAAAACAAAGTCGCTATCCGCCGTCTGTCTGTCCCTATGTATGCTCAGATCTTTAAAACTACGCAACGGATTTTGATGAGGTTTTTTTAATAGATAGAGTTATTCTTAGGTGAAACAAGTGAATTTATTTCTGCAAATATGCTACAAGGCAGCACTTTGACACGTCAATTTTATCAAGCGAACGATGAGGTCGACATTTCCTAACTGACTACTCTGAGAAGAAATGCCGAAACAAACTCAGAGATCTGTCTCTTTTAAAGTCCAGATAAATATGTATAAAATATTATGTGTGAGAACCGTGCAAGTTCTTTCTGTAGTGGGCTTTTGAGGAAAGAACAACAACAGTTTGAGCGGACCCGTTCTGAAGGCAGTACGCATGTGTCGGTTTACAGTCAGCTCAATTAACTGGTGAGACTGGATTGAGGCTGGGCAATTAAAAGGAAGGTTTATATGTATAATACATGCATATTGCATCCGTGCGAAGCCGGGGCGAGTCGCTACTTATAATAACGATTTACTTACGTAAATATACTGATCCACGACTGCGCACGTTCCTCATGAGGAAAAGTCCCTCCTTGACTCGAAACTAATAGAGCTTTTCAATTGACTTTAAAAAGAAAAAAATGGCGGTTGTTGGTTTGACCTGTACGTATGTTGGTGGACGTTATTATCTCGCCATTAGCTGAACTGATTTTAATGCAGTTTTCAGACTAGTACTTGTTACACTTAATAATAATAATAATAATAAGCGCGCAGGGCACCTTGAGGCGAGGTGACGGGCATTAGCGATCCCGCGGGCTACCATCATCCCGAGTGCTCCAGGGAGAAGTCACCGTTCCTTCTTCTCCGGCTTGCCTTAATTGGCTGGCTGGAGTGAACGATGACAAGGAACAGGTCTCCCACCTCTGGCTTGCCTTCATTGGCTGTCCAGAGTGGAGTCGCTAGAGCAGTGATCCTGCTCGGAGGGTAAGAAACTATTCGTAAGTCGCGAGTGGGCCAGGGATGCAGGAGGCTTCGGCTGGAGCAGATGATCTGAGTAGAAAGCGGTGGTAGTTTCTTAACCCTTCAGCCACTCACATTCTCGTTGCCCCTATGTTGCTATATCTAGCAACCATTCCCGGGGCCCGGTTGGTGAGTTGGCGAGTCTCCGCCTGCCATTTTACGTGTAAAAATTACATTGTTTCGGCAGGTGCCATAGTCATCCATAGTTCCCAATTTACAAATCCACAGCAACCCATCCATAGCCCTACCTTTTTTTTCCATTATTCACAATAGTCCTACACTAACCGGGGACTGTCCTTGGGTGCATTTCCATAGTGCATACAGGGATAGTCGCCGGTTTATGTCTCCATTACATTTAGATTAAAGTTGTCTAAAGGGCCTCTGCGCAGTTGGCTTCGGCCCCTCGTACGCCTCCCAAATGACCGGGACCCTGGGGTCCCGTGAATGGTAAAGACATACATAATAATAATAAGCCCGCAGGGCACCTTGAGGCGAGGTGACGGGCATTAGCGATCCCGCGGGCTACCATCATCCCGAGTGCTCCAGGGAGAAGTCACCGTTCCTTCTTCTCCGGCTTGCCTTAATTGGCTGGCTGGAGTGAACAATGACAAGGAACAGGTCTCCCACCTCTGGCTTGCCTTCATTGGCCGTCCAGAGTGGAGTCGCGAGAGCAGTGATCCTGCTCGGAGGGTAAGAAACTATTCGTAAGTCGCGAGTGGGCCAGGGATGCAGGAGGCTTCGGCTGGAGCAGATGATCTGAGTAGAAAGCGGTGGTAGTTTCTTAACCCTTCAGCCACTCACATTCTCGTTGCCCCTATGTTGCTATATCTAGCAACCATTCCCGGGGCCCGGTCGGTGAGTTGGCGAGTCTCCGCCTGCCATTTTTACGTGTAAAAATTACATTGTTTCGGCAGGTGCCATAGTCATCCATAGTTCCCAATTTACCAATCCACAGTAACCCATCCATAGCCCTACCTTTTTTTTCCATTATTCACAATAGTCCTACACTAACCGGGGACTGTCCTTGGGTGCATTTCCATAGTGCATACAGGGATAGTCGCCGGTTTGTGTCTCCATTACATTTAGATTAAAGTTGTCTAAAGGGCCTCTGCGCAGTTGGCTTCGGCCCCTCGTACGCGTCCCAAATGACCGGGACCCTGTGGTCCCGTGAATGGTAAAGACATACATAATAATAATAATAATATTTATTCAGAAAGGTGGTTACAGTTTACTGTTTCACATTATGACTTATACTTATAACAGTTATTCTACAACTAACAGAACGAGCATCCGCGACCGAACTAGGCGTGAGCCTGTATCTCGGCACGCGGCGCCCAATTCCCGCCTTAATAAATAGCCAAAAAAAGTACTTACAATAACAAACGTTTAAGAGTATCACAAAGACCAGTTAAAAATAAAATTACATACCGCATTAAAAAGAAAGAGAAGGAAAAGTAAGGTATAACTATCACCAATATATAGGAATTTGTCTATTTTGTGTGTGTGTGTGTGTGTGTGTGAGTGTGTGTGTGTGTGTGCGTGTGTATGTGTGTATGTGTGTTGTGGTGTATGCTTGATAATTCGTGGTATAAATCAATATGAGAAGTCGCAATCATCTTGCAGCTGCAACAAGTACAGTAGATTTACATCATTACTTGGATGAGTTTTTCAAGTGATGGGCTTATGTCGGAATACTGAAACGCTACATAATTTGAAGTCGTGCTTAAGTATAGTTCTATCTCTACAAATTCTTTGTAAAATGACAGAGATGGCACGATATTTGAGCATGAAAATTGAGTAGCGTTTCAGTATTCCGGCATCGTGAAACATAGTAAATTAACTAAAATAACGGGTTACTCACGTGAATATACTGAGAAAAGCTCTACTAGTTTCTGTAGTGTAGGTTGCGCGACATCGCCGCGACCGCGCACGCTGCTCATGAGGAAGAACCCCTCTGTAGCTCGAAACTAGTAGAACTTTCCTCGGTATATTCACATGAGTAACCCGCGATTTATAGTTAATTTACTATGTCTCACGATAGTTATTATAAAGATATACTTTATATACCTTTTTCTTTTGATATTGTTTATAACGGATGCTCATACCATCTTTTCGCCCTCGGGAGCATGTACGGTTCGCGTACAAGCAAATTGCTTACGCCGCGACCTACTTTTCATCACTTACTTTATTAACTTTATTATTAAACATACATAAATTCACGCCTGTCTCCCATGGGGGTAGGCAGAGACTATGGAACGCCAATTACTACGATTCCTACATACCTCTTTCGCTTCATCAACAGTCATCAATATTTTCATGCATGCTCGTCGGTTAACAGTGGTAACTCACCCTCTCGTAAACGTGATCGTTTACTGACTTATCTTAAACGTACAGACGGATCACCTGATGGTAAGCAACCGGCGTTGCTCATGTACACATAAAACACCAGAAGTGTTACAAGTGCCTTACCGGCCTTTTGGGGATTAGGAATTTGAGGATTGTTGGGGTTTAAGCGATTGGGGAGATTGGGGAAGGGTATTGGGGGACTATGCCTCTGGTAACCTTACTCACACGACAAAACGCAACGCAAGCGATGTTTCACGTCGGTTTTGTGTGGGGCCGTGGTCTCATTCCGCTCGAACTGGCCTATTCGTGCCGAAGCACGGCTCTCTCACAATTTATGTTTAATTCTCTGTATCTTATTCTCCAGATCCTCGCAATGAGCTGGCGTCGGACGGCAGCGGCCGGGTGGTGACATGGCGCAGCAGACGCAACCGTACCCCATACCTTGGGGACTGCACTATCAGCACAGGTATCATCATCAGGAGTCAGGAGCCAGTGTATTCATCAGGGACTTATAGCATTTTGAGGAGGATTGCGATCTTTTCTAGAAGGTCGTATTGGCTACAGCTTATTCTACAGATTTGCTGTGAAGGGGTGAAAGTGCCTTGTACGTCACGAAGTTAAATTGAAAAAGAAAGTAAATTAACCGTCTGCAGCTGACGTGTAGTCCCACAGACACCGCGAAATACAAAATCACGTGTTTACCGTCATTTTTCAAATACGAGCATCACTGCTGCGAGTACCTTACTGTATAGTGCTCGCTATACTTTAATTCTACAAAAATATTTGCTGTTGAAATGGTGTCTGGTATAATATACACCTCAGTTGAATTGTAACAATTTAACCACGTCAGTTGCAGAGGGTTAATGTTTTTTTTTATTTATAAATGATAAAAACTTAAATAAAACAAAACTAACTTTTACGAAATATATACAACTTAAGATAAAAATTAATTAAAATAAAACTAAAAACAACTATTTACATAAAGCATTGAAAAATTCGTCCGCATCGACGTCAGTGGGGAAAGTACCCAGAAGGCTGGCAGCATTGCCACGTTGTATGGCAATGCTTAACCTCTGGCCGAGAAAAAAACCAGCCCTCTGGTCACGAGATGTGGCGTTTTGAAATGTTTTTGAATAATTAAGGGCACTCGGACCCCACGGACCTAGCGTCTCAAATAAATTAAATATATTATAGTAATTTAATTGATTTCGGTAAGACGTTCTAGTCTTTTCCATGAGAACACTCGGGGCCTGTGCTCATCCTCGGGGGGCCCGGAAGTACCGATAATTTCTACAACGGACACACACGCGCTACAGGTTGCGCGGCAACTGGTTGCCCCGAAATGTGTAGCAGGTTCGATTCCCGCACGGAGCAACTCTTTGTGTCATCCACAAATTATTGTTCTGGGATAGATATCATGTGTATGTGAACTTGTATGTTTGTAAACGTACTGTTATATATTAAATAACATTAATAAGAATATAATAATAAACAGCTGACGCTGCAACACGTGTATTCCACTGCATTACGTGTACTTATTTTACATTTTTCCATTGACTCAGCATTTTGCAATAACTTAGAAATTATACCTTAGTACATCAGTGTGGATTTGAACGTCGTCGCGGATAATAGGTTTTTTTTTGTAAACCTTTTTATTAATTAAATATTTTTCCAGTTCTATTAAAAGTATTTTTTTTAAAAAGCTTATTTAGACCCACCCCGTAACAGTGGTGTCAGAAGTGGGATACCAGTATTGAATGTGCTGGTATTTCAATACGTATTACGCGAGTGATAACTTGAACTCTGTATCTACTACAAACTCTTTCGTGTACAGCGATATATCAATATCGCCAAGTTCGAGAACTCGGCTTGTGTCTAACCATTGTGCCGCGATTTCACATGAAACATTCTGAACTCTGACTCGAACAGTTTCGTGACTCCTTCACATCGAACTCCGGCACCTGAAAATTACCTGACATAGAAAGTGAGTCTTGCCAGCCCACCATTGCTGAGCTACCGGGTCGTCGACGCCTCTCCTGCTCTCGCTGACGCGCTGCAACGTGTCCTGTCCTAGAGCTACTTACCACACGACCCCCACTGCCGTCCGATCTCGCTGCCGTCATTGGTCCAGTACCTGGTGTGTTCAACTTACCTGGTCACCTCTACGAAGTCTGCGATGTACTCCACACTCCTGCTCTCCGTGCTGCTGTGAGTAGAATATCTTATCTCTTGTTATTGCTAATCCTATTCCCATTTCAAATAATTCCAAATCCTACAATCTCAAAATCTTTATCTAATTTATACCTAATCGTGTCTCTAACCATTTTTCAAAATGTCTAGGACCGAAGTGTCACTCAGTGAACAATATCCTCTTAAAATCTTATGTGACTTTATTGATATATACCGAGGAGATCGTGAAACTTTACCTGCATTCTTAACTAACTGCCAAAATGCGCTGAATCTTGCCTCAGAGAGCCAAAAAAAGTTGATCTTAAAATACATATTGTCTAAATTACGAGACAAGGCTCAAATAGCATGTTCAAATAAAATTTTTGAAGATTTCGAATCATTGCAATCATTCCTGCGACAAAACTTCGGAGAAAAGAAACATTACAGCCACTTATTCTTTGAGCTGCAGTCATGTAAACAGCAGCTCAACGAATCAGTATCGCAATTCGCGTTACGTTTAGAAACATGCTTAACAGACATGCAAACCGAGATACATAACTCTGTTACTACTAAGAAAGATTTGTCAGGACGG
Organism: Spodoptera picta; assembly: GCA_038387885.1. Taxonomy (NCBI): domain Eukaryota; kingdom Metazoa; phylum Arthropoda; class Insecta; order Lepidoptera; family Noctuidae; genus Spodoptera; species Spodoptera picta. The sequence continues at coordinate 304,941 of JAZHFQ010000252.1, read as the reverse complement.
ATTGCTATGACAGAGGATCTTGCTCTTTATACTTTCAACTTCGGTCTAAATCCGGGACTTAGTAACATGGTGAGATGCCGCAATCCTAAAAATCTTAATGAGGCTATAAACATAGCTATCGAGGAAGAAAAAATACGAAACTTCACCCTTAACGTTTCTGCAAAAATGTCTAAACATTGCAAATTTTGCAAGAAATCAGGACACCTAGAGAGCGAATGCCTAAATAAAAAGCGCAGTTCGCAGCCTCAATCTCAATTCCCAAAAAATGAACCTCACCAAGTTAATAAGCCACCAGGGGTTATAATATGCAGATATTGCAAAAACCCGGGGCATGACATTTCACAATGTTACAAACGAAAACATGCCAATCTAAAGAAACAATCCGATTTCAATAATTCCGCAACCCAACATAACGTCGCGGTGTTACCCGACTTCGTTGAATCGTGGGACGGAGCGGAAAATGCTGATTTAAACTAAAAAGTCGGGTGTCGTTTTCGTGCCGTACTACGCCCGACCGTGAGAAAGGCGCATTACAATTTCGCAATACCAAATCATTAATTACTAATTCTACAAATTCCTTTACCAAATCTACTAAATCTCTTACTAAATCGAATATACATCCGACCTTGCAAAAGGGTAATCAGCCCCAAACCGAAGGTCGGTCATTTCAACTTCTACAGGTCACACAACAGGGTAAACAACCCCAAAACGAAGACCTTTCTATTGCCTTTACACATCCGACCATGCAACAGGGTAATCAGCCCCAGACCGAAGGTCGGTCATTTCAATCTCTACCGGTCACACAACAGGGTAACCAGCCCCAAAACGGAGGCCGACACCATCGTGATTCATCTCAACATATTCCACAAGGAATCTCTGCTTCGTTGAGTCAGTCGGAAGAGCATAAAAGCATTCCGATTCATGAAATCAAAACGTACAATGTCGCACTACCTTATGTGTTTCTAAACACGAATTATTCGAATAAACCTCTCTGTTTCCTCATTGACACTGGAGCCAGTGTTAGTATTGTTAAGCTACAAAACTTTGTTACAACCCCACATTTATCAAATGATAAAATCAAACTCAAGGGTCTAAGTGAAGACGATTCTCATTACGAGACTTTGGGGTCATTCCAAATCCATTTTGAGTATATCTTTCCTACCAATTCTAAACTTCATTTTAGCTATATACTTAACGCTGTCAGCGATAGAGTTAGGCTTAACTACGATGGTATTTTAGGCAATGACTTCTTAAGGAAACTCGATTGCGATGTAAAATACTCCCAAAATTCTCTACTAATTCAAGGTCATTTTATACCTCTAAACTTCGACCGCCCAGTCTACGTCATTCCACCTCGATCTGAGATAATAGTAGAATGTCCTATTTCAAATTCCTTAAACGAATTAGAGCACATGAAAGATGCCCTAGTCCTCGATCATACATACTCAGAGGGAGTTTTCCTAGCAAACTGTATCGTTAAAATTAAACCTAATCATTGTATCAACATCTCAGTGCTCAATACTACCGAGTCAGAAATCATATTTAAAGATTACTATGTCCATTTACTTCCGTATGAAACCAAAGTTGTTTCCTCTGCGCCTCTTAATAATGACAGTTATCAGAACATAAATAATCTTTCCAATATCTCAAACGATAGATCGCAACAAGTGCTAGATCTCATTCGAACCGAACACCTCAATCCCGAAGAGACGAAAACGCTCTTAGAGTGTTGTTCAGACTACACTGATATTTTCTACCTCGAGGGTGAGCCTTTGACACATACCAATGCTATTGAGCATTCGATAAACACAGGTAACGCTGCTCCGATTCATGTCAAATCCTATCGTTTTCCCGAGTGCCACAAAGGTGAAGTCGAATCTCAAATCAAAAATATGCTAGATCAAGATATAATTCGTTCTTCCAAGTCACCTTGGAGCGCCCCAATTTGGGTAGTGCCCAAGAAGGTAGACTCTACGGGTAGACAGAAATGGAGGTTAGTCATTGACTATAGGAAACTAAATGACGTGACAGTCACCGAAGTTTATCCTATACCCCTGATCACAGACATCCTAGACCAACTGGGCCACTCAAAGTATTTTAGCACTTTGGACCTCGTAAGTGGTTTTCATCAAATCAAATTAAACCCAAAGGACGCATCCAAAACTGCTTTCACCGTCGTGGGTAACGAAATATCCGGGCATTATGAATTCACAAGAATGCCTTTCGGGTTAAAAAATGCTCCGGCTACGTTTCAAAAGCTGATGAATACTGTACTTTCTGGCCTTCAAGGCCTACACTGTTATATCTACTTAGATGACTGCATTATCTATAGCCAAAATCTCCAATCCCATATCGATAAGCTTAAACTAATCTTCGATAGGTTTCGTGAATATAATCTCAAATTACAGCCCGCAAAATGCGAGTTCTTACGGCGCGAAGTAGCATACTTAGGTCATATAATTACCGATAAAGGCGTTTGTCCTAATCCAGAAAAGATTAAAGCCGTCACTCAATTTCCAATCCCTAAAAATCCGAAAGATATAAAATCCTTCCTGGGCCTGGTCGGCTATTATAGACGATTCATTGAAAACTTTTCTAAGATTACAAAACCCTTAACCTCCCTTTTAAAAAAAGACGTGTCTTTTGTATGGTCGACGGAACAGGAAAACGCTTTTAATGCTCTAAAACAAAAGTTAACAACGGCGCCCCTATTACAATATCCAGATTTTTCTCAGCCGTTTCTGCTGACCACTGACGCTTCCAACTACGCCGTGGGAGCTATACTATCTCAAGGCGAAATAGGCAAGGATAAGCCCATCGCATACGCATCGCGAACATTAAACAAAGCCGAGGGCAACTACTCAACAACCGAGAAAGAGCTCTTGGCCATCCTTTTCTGCGTTAAAACGTTTCGTCCCTATCTGTACGGATATAAGTTCAAAATCGTCACCGACCACAAACCCTTAGTTTGGCTATTCAACGTCAAGGACCCCGGCTCTAGACTAATACGTTGGCGCCTAAAATTAGAAGAGTACAATTACGAGATAGTCCATAAGCAAGGCAAATTAAATTGCAACGCAGACGCTTTGTCACGCTTCCCATTACAACAAGACCCTGGTAGTAATTTAAATCGCCCAGTATGCGCTATCGAGGATGAGTCACCGAACTCAAATATCCCGAATCCTCCGGAGTCGCATTCTCCAAGCTCACCCCTCGACAATCCCTCGCCATGCTCGTCAGATACTTATGAGAAATACCTAAAACAATCTAAACAACTTAACTTTTGTTTCGATACTACTATTCGAGAATACAATGAATCATTGTTAAAGGCGAAATGCAAATTAATTGCATATCCTACCTCAATCGATTTGGATGACTCTGTCCCTTATTGCAAGGACATTATAGACTTATCTACAAGCCAACCTAGCGTTCGTGACATTGAACGTGAACTTTATACCTTATACAGCACTTCTAATGATAAACATTTATTCACCCATTTATTCATACGTGTACATCACTATGATGAAATGTCATATAAGGATATTTTTAGACTATTAGTCGAATATAGAGATATGGTTAAATATTGGTACTTAGAGGAGAAAGAACTTGCAATTTCAGACTTCTCCGACCCATTCACCAAACTTTCTTATACTAAAATCTACAATATAATAGGCTATGTATTTCATAATACTGGTATTAAAGTAAATATCTATAGAAACTCCATTCTATTCCCCACACCTGAGGAAGTTAAAAAGATACTTCATGACAATCATGACCTACCGACAGCTGGTCACCCTGGCATAACACGTATGTTTGAAAGGATAAAGTCCATGTACTGGTGGAAAAATATGCGGCAGGACGTCGAAGATTATGTCAAAAACTGCAAATCCTGCCAGATTAACAAACCCCTTCGCCAACTTCATCGTGCACCTATGATTATTACTTCCACCGCAACAAAACCGCTCGAAAAAATATTCCTTGACATCGTTGGCCCTCTGCCAGAGACGTATGAATTTAAATACAAATTTATTCTTACCATTCAGGATGATCTTACAAAATACTCGCAAGCCTACCCCTTATTAACCTGCTCATCGGATGAGACCGCTAAAAAATTAGTCCACTTTATATCTCATCTCGGAATTCCTAAAATGATTGTCACTGACCAGGGCACTAATTTTACCTCCGAGGTCATTAAGCAACTTACAAAATTATTCGGAATAAAACACATCCTAGCTTCGTCTCATCATCCACAAACTTGTGGCGCCCTAGAGAGGAGTCATGCCACCCTTAAGGAATACTTAAGGCCATTCGTGAACGAAAATGCCCATACTTGGGACTTATACCTCAATACAGCTATGTTTTCTTACAATTCAAATGTTCATTCGACTACCAATTATTCGCCATTCGAATTGCTATTCGGTTTCAAGCCACATATCCCTAAATCTATAGACACTTTAGAAAATAACACTTACACTGACTACGTCCGAATACTAAATCACAGACTTTATTATAGTAGGCAAAAAGCACTACAAAACATTCAATTATCTAAAGAAAGATCTAAACGTGTCTACGACTCTCATACCAAGCCTGTTACGTATAACGTTGGTGACTCAGTCTATCTCAGGTGTCACCACAAGCAAAATAAAGCCTTATCCCCCGTGTGGAAAGGCCCTTTTAAAATAGTCAAATTAAACGGTAATCACACTGTCACCTTATTAATAAATCGTAAACACGTGCGTCATCATTATGACGAAATAAAGTTGGCGTCAGACGACGACATAATTTAATTTTATCATTGCAGGCACTTTGGTTCATCAACTTCGTGTCATCAGATCGTTACGCCTATAACTACAAGTGCAGGACTGTATTTTGATAAAATTAGCAATTTAAAATTCACAAACGAGAACGAAATACGTCTAAATAAAAATCTTGAGGTCATCAATAAAGGACTTCAAGTTATTTCCAACTCTAATGATAAATTAGAAATCAAGTCAAATATTAATTCACTATTAAGTGCTCTTGACAGTATTATCATTTCATTATCATTTGACATAGAAGACATTAATAATGCGATTTTATTCAGCAAGATTAACGTATTGCATCCGACTATACTTAGTCCACACCAATTATATAACGAACTTGAGCAAAATAGGAATAATATGCCAAGGCATTACGAACTCCCGGTATCCCTATCGTTACAAAACATCCATGAACTAATTGACATTTCTAAAATCATTTCTTATTTTCATAATAACAAAATAATTATCGTCATTAAAATCCCGCTCGTCCTTCCACAAACATATGCCTTGTATCGCGTGATCCCAATGCCTGTCCCTTATGATGTATCGCAACCTGACACGTTTGCACTTATCGCTCCCGCTCATCCTTACCTAGCAATAACAACCGATCATATGTTCTATTCATTGTTGCGTAGTGTAAATCAGTGCAAAGTGATTCCGGGTAAATTTCATGTGTGTGAATTGGAAAGTGTTTTTTCGAGTGTCGTTAATCCAATATGTGAGACTATCTTAATTACTGAAGTAGTAAGTAAGTTACCTAGCTCTTGTGAAATTAAGCTACTAAAAGGCTCAGTACAAGTATTCCACAAAATGAATAACAACAATTGGATTTTTGTTCTGTCTGAGCCAGGCAAGTGTCATATCTCTTGTGAGAATGATGGAAATAATTTCGATGAAACCTTGTTCGGAACTGGCATACTATCTATACCTAAAACCTGTAAAGCGTTCTATAAAACTTTGCAATTCGTGCCATAATCGAACGCCATTCTCAATGTAAGTTCACAGATTATCTCTAACTTTAATCTAGTAGACGATGATTGTTGTGATAGAAGTAGAGTCAACAAAACACTTACCAGATTACCTTACTTAAAGTTAAATGACGCAAATAATCTGGATTCTCTGTTGCAGGCTAGCTTGCATTTAGATTCATTCGAAAAGGATTTAGATAGCCTTGAAAATCCTAATCACTTTCAAAAATATGGCATTCACTACATGTCTCTATCTTATGTACTTTTCATTGCATTCTTTATATATCTACTTTATAGAATTAGAAGATATTTTTGTCCAAATTTGAAAGATCATTGTTGTATACAGATATTTAACCAATGTAATACTAAGAGAGTTACCGAAACTCGCCAACCTACTGTTGAATTATCCGTCTTAAACGAAACCGGCGTGGCCGATGAAATTTATGCATCAGTGTCAAGGCCAGCCCCAATTAAGCGTAATCTTTTAGTATCTAAGGTGAATTAGAATTTAAACTTAAACTTTTTAATTTCTTTGTTCTTATTATTAAAACACCTAATATTAATTTGGAATAATTTGTGTTAAGATGATATGTTTAATTTTTGTTCTTCTATTTCAATTTTTGTTCTATCTCATTAATATTACCTATATTATTATTCTTGTAGTATTCTTCGACTATAGTTTGTAAATCTGAAACGACGTTCATCTCATAAATTTTATATCAATTTCGCATCTTTTTCTCCCAGATGCTCCATTTTATCCGGGGGGCTGTTATATATTAAATAACATTAATAAGAATATAATAATAAACAGCTGACGCTGCAACACGTGTATTCCACTGCATTACGTGTACTTATTTTACATTTTTCCATTGACTCAGCATTTTGCAATAACTTAGAAATTATACCTTAGTACATCAGTGTGGATTTGAACGTCGTCGCGGATAATAGGTTTTTTTTTGTAAACCTTTTTATTAATTAAATATTTTTCCAGTTCTATTAAAAGTATTTTTTTTAAAAAGCTTATTTAGACCCACCCCGTAACAGTACCCATGACACAGGAGAAAATCCTAGAGTGGGGCAACGTTAAAATAAAGAAATATTAGACTAGGGCCCCGAATAGAAAGCATAGTCTAAGACTGCCTAATTATTGCAATTAGGCGTTGTGGATGATCTATGAACTGTACTCCATGTCCATAACGGCACTATTCTCCTCTGTTCCAGGGAGTCCTCGACCCCCACTCCATCAGGCCGTCCGTACGAGCACCCTCACACACACACGCATCCACAGCTGTACGCACGACACGCACACACTCATGCGCACACGCTGATTGAACAACATGAGCCGTGAGTATTGATAAAATGGCGTCACCCCGTAACAAAACGATAATAATAACATTATACTTTAACAATTTCTGCTCTGCCTCATTGGCTGAGTGGTCGTAAGTGCGACTGCCGAGCAAGGGGTCTCGGGTTCGATTCCCGGGTCGGGCAAAGTATTACTGGGTTTTTCAAAAAAATCACAGTAGTAGCACGGAGTCTGAAATTGTGCCCGGTATATGGCAATAGGCTCACCTGACTCATAACATAAATGGTGAAAAGTGGGTGTTACATTGTACAGTGGCATAATGTACACCTCTGCCTACCCCTTCGGGAATAAAAGGCGTGATGTTATGTTATGTAATTTAATCTGGATTAATTGCATATACACCACAGATATGATTGTCTAAGATCACGCTTTAAACGACACTCACCGAGATGCTAATTTGATGAAACATATTTTATATCTAACTACCAATGCAAACCTGATGAAATATCATCCCCTAAATTTGTTCATACAAAAGTAGTCTCTAAACATCGCAAATAAGGTCTATAATGTATTTTTTTTTTTAATCTGTTTTTTATTTAAGGGGTTTTTATCTTTGATATGCCAACCCCATCATACCTTTTAACAAAATGTAACCTATCAAATATATACAAAATTTTTGCTTACAATAAAAAGAAAGGAAATTGAGTTACTCATCAAGTACCTATTGTGACTAAATTACAAAATTTTTTTGTGGTTTCTGAACATGGTGAAGACAGAATTGACTGTATTAAGCCTACATCCAGTTTATTAAGTTTTAATTCTCTAATGAGTAACTCACGTTCCCGCTCATTCCGGACACAATCCATCAGCAAATGTTGCATATCCTCAACTTTATTGCAAACTGTGCAATTTGGAGAATTGTTCTTCTTCATAAGGAATGCAAACTTAGCCGATGGGTAGTGTCCGGAACGAAGTCTCAAGACTAATTTAACATAGTATTTACTAAAAACAGTATTATCAAACCAGGGCACTCGAGAAGGTTGATCTTGGATACTTTTATACCAAATGCCTTTATTTTGTGAAATATTGTTGAAATGTAGTTTCCAAGAATCAAAACATACTGTTCTAAATTGTGTTATGTATTCCCAGTAATCGGGTACATAGTCAATTATATTACCATCGACTGCAGCCGATTTAGATATGCGATCAACCTCTTCGTTACCACGTAAGCCAATATGTGCAGGAACCCATTGCAATTTAAATTCCCTGCCATTTTCAATGAGAGAATTTAGATTTCTCAAAATGTCATAAGCTATCGATGCCCCTCTGCTGTAACCAGAGGCACATCGAGCTATATGTAGCAGTGAGCTTTTGCTGTCTGTAAATATCACCACCCTATTTAGATTTTGGTTTCATGTATATTCTATTGCTTGATGAATTCCAATAAGTTCCAGCGACATGACAGATACATTACAATTTATTTTGAAACCTAATTTTCTACCCAAATTCTGATCGAACAGACCAGCTCCTAAACCCTGACTACTTTTCGATCCATCAGTAAAAATTTTGTACCATCCACTGTAATTACTATTTAATTCCATTAATAAATTGTTCAACAAAACGATAGGATTATAGTTTGATTTAGCACCGCGCAGACATTCAAGGTCAGTTTTTATTCTTGTTTTGATCCCTATACAAGTTGTCCATGTGTCTAAACAAAACATTCTTAGACTAGGTGATGTTATAATTTCTAAATGTTGTGTATCGTTATATGATTTTACTAATAGGGGTTTCTTTTTGTTTTCCCAGTAGGAGGTTAAACACAGTGTACTCAATTCCGATATAAGATCTACAGTGATATTGTTTGACCATGATTTTACTTTAAGACAATATTTATATGCCAAAAATTCCCTTCTTAAATATAATGGAGGGATACACAAATCAGATTCCATTACGTGAATCGGCGTGGTCCTAATATAACCACCTATGATACGCAAAGCTTGGTTAGGTTAGGTTAGGTTAGTAATTGTGTAATTATCTAGCTTGGAGATGTGACATTTTGCACTACAATCATAAATAAATGAACCATAATCTAATCGGCTACGAATTAATGACAAATACAATTTACGAATATGTTTTGTATGAACACCCCATGAACTCCCTGTTAATATTTTTAATATATTCAAATATCTTAAACACTTGTTATTTCATTTATGTGTTTTCCCCAACGTAAACTTTGATCCAACCACACACCCAAATATTTTGTGCATTCCGAAGAATTGAGTAACTGTTCATTTATTGTAAGATGTGGTAGTATTCTACGTCTACCCCTACTAAAAATACAATACGTAGACTTACTTGGGGACAGCTCAAGACCAAGATCAGCCAACCTTCCGACTATATAATCTAATGCATTTTGTATACAAGCTTCACATTTCTTAAGATCCTTATTCTTTGTATAAATAACAAAATCGTCCGCGTATTGTGATATCACTACATTAAGCGGTAGATGGAAAATTGTATGAATAATTAAATTAAAAAGTAAAGGAGATAACGGATCTCCCTGGGCTAAGCCCTTGTTAGTCCATCTGGTCCCTATAGTATCGATATTATCTGATTTTATTTTTAAATATCTTTTATTCAAAAAAGCAAAAATGTAAGAACAAATCTGAGATCCAAATTGTAGTTTAACTAGCTGCTAAATCAATTGATACATTGTTGTACGCGTTCTGAATGTCTAAGAAACATGCTAGTGTAGGGATATTTTTTGAGAAACCAATCTGTATGTAGTTAATTAAGCGAACAAGAGAATCTAAACAAGACAAAGACTTTCTGAAGCCAACAGTGTAGGGTGACAATATTTTATTATTTTCTGTAAACCATTCCATACGTTTTACCAGCATTAAATGAAATGTTTTGCATAAGCGCGATATTAAAGATATGGGTCTTAGTTTAATATCTTCTGAAGTGTTATTAGCTTTAGGAATTGGTATTATTTGAATATTTCGCCACTGAGTAGGTACAATACTTGATCTAAAGATGTTATTGTATAAGCTAAGTAAATAAGTTTTAGTTATGTTAGGAATATTTTGAATCATAGAATATGAAATCTCGTCCTCACCTGGTGCGGTATCTTTTTTCTTCATACAGTTTTCCAATTCTTCCATATTAAAGTCACGTTCTAGTATATCATTTTTGGACAAAAAATCTGGTATTTTATTTGAAACATAGTCAGGTGACAAGGAACGAAGTAATTCTTTTTGTTTTTCTATCGGGGGATGACTAACTGATTGTTTAATGTGATTTATAATGTAGTTATTGGACAGCAGACACCGGTGTTTAGAGACTACTTTCCCGCAACTTCGTACGCGCAATTAAATTTTACTGTTCCTGTTCGTTGACGATTATAAATATATGACTGCACGGTTGGTGCGGTGGCTGGGCAACCGGCTGCCGTGCAACGTGTCGCGGGTTCGATTCCCGCACGGGACAACACTTTGTGTGATCCACAAATTGTTGTTTCGGGTCTGGGTGTCATTGTGTATGTGAACTTGTATGTTTGTAACCGCACCCACGACACAGGAGAAAATCCTAGTGTTTTTAAAAAAAAAAAAAAATATTGAGTTATAACATAATTTGCGTTCCATAGGTGCAAGGGAGAAGGGGAAGAGGCGCGTCCTGAGTACAGAGACTACACTGCACAATTGCACAGGTAACGTACTGAATACCTACCACACGTTACCAGGAACTAAGACTACTATAATCCCCATTGTGGGAGTCCTTATACGCATAGGTTTCGCCAACTAAACAAACCTTTTTTTGAGGAAGGAAAGGCATCCAATGCCTTCTCTCATTTTGGGTGAGGCGAGAGTGAGTGTCAGACTCTTACTGACTAAACCACCCCGTTCCTACTCCTGCACGTCGAGCCGGGGCCTCGGTAACCCGTTAGGCCTTCCGCGGCTCCGTATCGGGACATACCTTACTTTCTTTTATTTCTTACAGTTATTTTAATTTAATGCCATCTAGTTCTAAAATCGTTTGAGACAGATATCTCTTGTACCTCTAGAATAACTGAGCCGTCCTAGTTGATTTTGTCAATGCTATTAAGTACCTATATGTCTGTGTTGAGGCACCTGTCTCAACATCGCCGTTCGTATACCAGGACAACGACAACTATATGGCAATACGCTCACCGGCTACTACATGGGACTCATAACATCAATAGTGAAAAGTGGGTGTTACATTGTACGATGGCATTAAGTGCCGTAGCACCTCTGCCAACCCCTTCGGGGATGTGAAAACCTAACGGGTAACCGGGGCTCCGGCTCGACGTGCAGGAGAAGGAACGGGGTGGTTTTTAGTCAGTAAGAGTCTGACACTCCCTCCCGCCTCACCCAGACGGGAGCAGTCATTCGATGATTTTACCCCTTAAAAAACCATTCGGGGATAAAAAGCGAGATGTCATGTTATGTTATTAAGTATTACTTACTATTTCGTATAATCTAATCCTTTATAAGGTTTTATGTTTTTCTTGGATTTATTTAATACTTCTGGTCAGGTGCAGCTCTTACGGGAAGTGCGGTGATGAGGTCACAGACGAGACCCGGGAGAGACAGGAGCCCGTCTCCAGCACAGACCACCACCAGCACTGGGACGAGAAACTAGGTGAGCACCTTGTGTGGCAGTCTTAGGTAAGGACTATAACTAGTCTGCATACAACTAGATGAGATAGGCAAAGTGACAATGTTGCTATGTACCTCTACATAAAAATTCACAAGTTGCTAATGTACCGTGCGGTTTTGTGAGTCCATAGTATTGACATAAGAATTAGCTTGTTTAATCGGACAAGCCCGCCACAACCTCCCAAAACCGTAAGTCCTGTAAGCCAGAATCTACAGTAGATACAACCATGAAAACACCGGAACACTGATGTTCGCGTCCCAGGGACATGAGTCACTGTCTAGGTTCCCGCAACGAAGTGAATCAGAAGATATTATAAGTGGAGAAGAAAAAAAGCGATAGTTTCCACTTCCCTCGGTGAATTACTGCAGGAGACAGAGTGAATTAAGCCTAAAGACACAAGAAGAGACTGTACAACTGGGTGAAGCCCAGTCGCCAAAATTGACTAAAAACTAAGTGGGGTCCTATGTGTGAGCTGTTATACTTGCTTCCAATGATAGGTATGCAAAAACGCCTAATCGCACGGAGATTTGTTCTAGATAAGAATTAGCTTATAATTCTTTTACAATTTCTTATAGATTACTCTGTTATGAGAGGCCCAATTACCCCCCTCCCCAATTCCTGAATCATTAACAATTCCCAAAAGGCCGGTAACGCACTTATAACGCCTCTGGTTTTCCGGGTGTCCAAGTCCGATTGCTTACCATCAGGTGATTCGTCTCCTCGTTTACCGGCTTATGCCATAAAATAAATGTATTTCTTTCCATTGCAGTAAGCAGTTCCCTCTGTACCACGTCAGCACCAACTACATCAGCTCGCACTGACGCTGCGTCGCCCCATCAACATGTCACCACTACACATGCTGGTAGGTACCACATTCATCTTCACACCATCAGACAAAATGGCAAAGCGTCTCATGATGGATAGGACACCCGTTCTGAAGGGGTCCTGACCACATACCCAAGCAAGCCTTGGATTGGAATCCCCAAGGGAAAAGAAAACGTGACAGTCTTCGGCAAACCTGGCGTCGCACCGTACTGGCAGAAGCGACGAGCATCGGTATGACGTGGAGTGAGGTGAAGCGTGAAGCTCAAGACAGATCGCGATGGAAAACTTCAGTGGACGCCCTCTGCCCCATCTAGGTGACACAGGATATTAAAGTCAAGTCTTATAATGGACGTCCAATCATAATGCACGAAGAGCTTTGTTGCGAGTTTCATTGTGCGTACTGCTAAGGAGTGGAATTCTTCGCCAGAGTCTGTATTTCCAGAAGGGTATAACCTGGGTGTCTAAAAGGCCCGAGTGAATAGGTAGCGCTATTAATTATTAAAGCAGGCGCGTTAACAGTTAGCATCCATTTCATGTAAATAAGACGATGAGACTATCACGCACAAAGCACCATTCCAGATGTTGAGCTAGAACCAAGAATTATCAATATCGAAAATCTCCTTCACGTGACATGGAAATAGGTACTGAAACCTATATGAACAAGAAAACACTTGGGTTATCCGCGTTATGCATCTAAAGATGGTCTTGAAAAACAGTAACACGGCAGTTTAATCAGCAGTGTTTGACATATCCTGTACCTGATGATGTCATATTTCCAGGTGGTGGTAGACGCGGAGCCCTGCAGCTGTGGCAGTTTCTGGTGTCCCTGCTAGCTGAGGGGGCGCGGTGTGTCGCCTGGACCGGCCGCGGGCTGGAGTTCAAACTACATGAACCGGAGGAGGTAAGGAATGTGGGTTGTGAATGAGATACGGCTTGGCAATCACAACCTGGTACGATACGACCCAATGATATGATATTTGTTATTTTTATCGAGTTTATAAAGAGGAGGTATTGTGTTCGGATGACTGTGTAACACGGGGGTTAATAGTTAGGTTTGGGCGCATGCCTCACGGCGACGAGACATACCACCGCCCAGCTGCGGCCCAGATGTGGCGCAAGAGTCCTTTATTGTCTTTGCTCGGACGCACCCTTAACGGAGTGAAAGCGAACCCCCGCCAACGACAGTGGACAACTAGCCGCGAGAGCGCATAGCCGCTATTCCGCGAGGCACCAGACTACATTAACTATTTTTAAGTTAACCCCCTGTTGGGCTTTATATTTCAGCCTCTACGTCAGGGTGTGAGATGGAAATAAGGTTCGAATGCGCGAAAACTATAGTGAAAACGTTTATTAACTGAACAGGTCACTATAAAACTACACAAACAGGGGGTTAACTTAAAAATAGTTAATGTAGCCTGGTGCCTCGCGGAATAGCGGCTATGCGCTCTCGCGGCTAGTTGTCCACTGTCGTTGGCGGGGGTTCGCTTTCACTCCGTTAAGGGTGCGTCCGAGCAAAAACAATAAAGGACTCTTGCGCCACATCTGGGCCGCAGCTGGGCGGTGGTATGTCTCGTCGCCGTGAGTCATGCGCCCAAACCTAACTATTAACCCCCGTGTTACAACTGTTAATTCATGAGATGTGGTCCAAAGTGCCAAGTGGGTGATTCAGTCCAAGTCTATATTAGTTCCATCTATAAACTACATGTATTTTTGATCTCATTAGATGTGATTACTTGACTATTTGACATCTAATTTTGGAACTTTTGATTACCTTTAGGATTATTTACAAAGATTATTTCATTTAATTACTAATTTTAAATAGACCTTATTTTAAAAATTGTTCAATCAAAATTTTTAATGTTTAATGTTTAATATTTTTTTATTTCACTTGTTTTATTTTGTTATGTTGTGATTTGGATTTTTGATATTGTAGAGGTATTTCTTTTATATTTTCTTGACATTTCTGTAATTTAATTTAATCCTGATGTGATTCCCTTTAATTGAAGGATCACAAGGTTATTGTAACGTGTGGTGGATTTTTTTTGCATGTAAGTGTATCTTTTGTTGGGAGTACAAATAAATAAATAAAAAATTAAAATCTGTCACCACGTGCCTCTTTTCATGCCAAGCTGTCCACGACAATACAGTGACACTGACGGACAATAGGACAGATGGAATAATCCTCTACATATGAGACTTTCCTACCCGTAATCTCCAATCTAGACAACTGCTTTAGACATTGCAGATTATGAGGATTAGCCCACTGTCAAACACTCCCTTTAACAGGCAATTGTTCTATCAATACAAGTTACAAGTGCGTTACCGGCCTTTTGAGCAATAGGAATTTGAGAATTGTTGAAAATTCGGGGATTGGGGATATTGGGGAAAGGGATTTTATTTTTTTTAAGGGGGGAAAATCATCGAATGACTACTCCCGCCTGGGTGAGGCGGGAGGGAGTATCAGACTCTTACTGACTAAAAACCACCCCGTTCCTTCTCCTGCACGT
Source organism: Spodoptera picta (assembly GCA_038387885.1). Taxonomy (NCBI): domain Eukaryota; kingdom Metazoa; phylum Arthropoda; class Insecta; order Lepidoptera; family Noctuidae; genus Spodoptera; species Spodoptera picta. Next base: position 289,853 of record JAZHFQ010000252.1, on the reverse strand, counting down.
CGAGCCGGAGCCCCGGTTACCCGTTAGGTTCTCCGCGACTGGGGAAAGGGATAATAGGGCCTCCGGTAACCTAACTCACACGAGGAAGCACAACACAAGCGTTGTTTCACTACGGTTTTCTGCTCCGCCGTGGTATCACCCCGGTCGAGCCGGCCCAGCAGTGCCGAAGAATCTCACACTAGTCCGATCTAGCTCATAATCTAATATCCAGTCAATTATTAACAAGCTTCTATCTTCTATGGATTGAAGCTGGAACTGTCTACTTGCTTGCAGGTGGCTCGTCGCTGGGGCGCGCAGAAGAACAGACCTGCTATGAACTATGACAAACTATCTCGCTCCCTGCGGTACTACTACGAGAAGGGAATCATGCAGAAAGTCGCAGGTTTGTAAACTGTTCCATCATCATCTACAGCGGAAGACAGTCCACTGCTGCACTATGAGTCTCCTCTACATAAGGGGGTTTGTCACAGTCTCCGCAGGCAGGCGGGTTGGAGGTCGCAGTATACAAGGTTCAGGACATCAGAGAGCGCTGCTGCACAGGCTCTGTCTAATGTGTAGTGTCTTAATCGGGTATGAGACACCCACGGGAAGAGAAAGGGTAGTAGAATGTAGAAGATCCAATCTTCACATACCAAAATTAACAGAGAAGGTCTTAGTCGGGTATATGACACCCGCGGGAAGAGCAGGGGTGGTGCTTGACAAATGTTTTGTTTTCAGGGGAACGCTATGTCTACAAGTTCGTCTGCGATCCTGAAGCTCTATTCAGCATGGCGGCCCCCCCTCGCGCGAGGTCGCCTCCCCCACCGGCCCCCTACGACGTCCTAACATCTTTGTACGGGGGAGTGTACCCCCAATACCTGCAGCCCCCTCCTCAAAGTACTGACTATCAAAGACGGTACTATCACCATCACCTTAACCATAGTGGACATTACGACGCATAAAATAAGGTTAAATTTTGTTTGTGCGAAAGTCAAAAAGATTTCTAATGTTTTTGTCATATTTGTCTAATATTTGTTCATTACCTAACTGATGGACTAATTAGATTTTTAATTTTCATACCCTGTCATTATACCAATCTAATTTGACATTAATGTTAATTTTTGGATTTTAAACTGTATTTCTTGTGTGTTAAAGTTACCTTTCGTTTGTTAGGAGTAATAATTAAAGATTGATTGTTATTGCATTTTAAACCTTATTAGTTTTTTACAGTTATTGATTCATTGTGATTCGAATTTTGTTATGCATGTATTTTTCTCGGTTCAATTTTGATAATAGTAATATCTTGCAAATAAGAAGTTAGATAACATTTCATTCATATTTACGAGCGAAGCCGGATAACAAATTAGTCTTATTTTATCTAAATAATAATTAAAATAAGGATAATTTATGTACAGTAGAATTAATCTCAATTCTAAGTAGAAAACTAGAATTCTATCTAAATTTCTTATCAGCCACAACCGATTTAGTCAATCACTTCACTCTAAGCACCATACATTTGAATCGAACCTGGGACCTTGGCACTTTCTCAGCTGTCACATTTGAGACTACAACGCTAATGTCAGGTTGACAGCTGACACTTGACAACTGTCATACTGAACTCATACTTCAGTGTCATGGCGTCGACACGGGCTCGTGATTATAATTTTAAATAAGTAATTCTTTTATAAAGTACCATTAAAAAACAGACTTCAATCCCCCTCTTTTATTGAAGTCGGTTTATTAGTATAGTATTGAAATCTTCTCGCGCACAAACGTACATACGTACATTGAGAAGCTCCTATTTTTGTGATGCGATTACCTCGCGATTGGGTGGACCGAGTTAGATGCAGTTATTGAGGCACCTACTGTCTCAACATCGCCGCCGCGAGCCCGCGCTACTAGCGGCAGTGAACGAAGGACGCGGGGCTACGGCTCCTACAGCCGAGCCCGCTCCCCACGTCGCGCCAGTCAGCTGTTTCTGCGCGTACGCACGGCGTTTTTTCACATTGAGCATTTTTTCACTTGTTAACATATTCCGTATCTAATTCTTGTATTTTCTTATAATTCTAATTCATTACATTTTATACAGTCCACTCGCATTTTTTATTAATTCTCATCGTCAAGAGCTGTCGTCGCGTTCAGCAGTTTTCAGAAAAGTGTTTGGTATACTTAGGACATGGTTTTACAACCTATATTAATTAACCGACTGCCTTGTTGGCCGAGTGGTCGCAAGTACGACTGGCAAAGGGTCTCGGGTTCGATTAACGGGTCGGGTAAAGTATTACTGGGTTTTTAAAAAAATATCGGTAGTAGCGCGGAGTCTGGAAATGTGCCCGGTACATGACAATAGGCTCACCCCCTATTACATGGGACTCATAACATAAATAGTGAAAAGTGGGTGTTACTTCTGTGTCCACCTCTGCCTACCTCTTCGGGGATAAAAGGCGTGATGGTATGTTATTATGTTATGTTATTAATTAACCGACTTTAAGAACGAGGAGTTTGAAGTCAGTTTTTTAAAGAGAGTTATTTAATTTTAATATTTAGATATCTGAGTACCCGTCTATGGCGTTCGTTATAGTTATTTGAAGATTAAACCGAAGTTAGCATTCCATTCTTTAGTTCCTAAGTTAAGTTATAATTCTAGTCAATAAATATAATACTTAATAATAATTATGAATAAATAAACTGTGCAATATTATCTTTAGAGGCGTAGTAACAATAATAATATAAAAAAATTGTAAAGCAATCTTGTGAATATTATTGAAATAAAATTATAGTAAAATTATATAAGTGTAGTTTTATTTTTTAATTGTTTTAATACCACGACCGTGGCAAAAAAGCACACGGCCCACCTGAGTGCTTACTCTTGAAACCAATCTCAATGTCAATGCAATTTCAATCCAATAAAAACTCAATAATTATTCAATGTCAATACTATACAACCCCTACCGTAGCTATTAAAATAGCATTCAGAGTACGGAATATAAAACCAAACTAATTAAATACCATTTAGTTCATTAAATATCCACGCAATACGGATGCAATGGGCGCTAGTGTTAAAAGTCAAGAGTACGAAATATCACAATATCAATGTCGATCGATCGGAATTGGATTCAAGAGTAAGCCACGTGATGGTAAGCGGTTACCGTGGCCTATGTACGCCTGCAACACTTGGGGCATTATATGCGTCTTGCCGACCCTTAAGAAACCTATTCACTCCCCTCTTGAAGAACCCCATGTTGTAAACACTGGGAAAACATCGGCAGGGAGTTCATTCCACAATAAGTGGACTGTGTTAATATTTTACACCATATCATCAGTTAAATATTGAGCCGCGTCTACGCTAGACAAACCGAACACGAGCGAAACACGAGTCGATCACAATTCGTCTAGTGTGGACCGACTTTGACGTCCGTCGCTCGAGCCGACCATCATGGAAACGTTCGAGGTCAGTGATCGTTGTGTTCGGCTCGTGTTCGGTACGTCTAGCGTAGACCTGCCTTTATGTTTTTCGACTAACGTAACTGTTTGACGAGGAACTCGACCAGTTTCAAGCCATGCTAGAGGCTCTATTCATGAACAGTATTCCGACACACGACGCACCGACTATCGCGCTGTTACTTGCTCACGTGTGGAAGAGCCATGCTTGCGCACGAATGGGTCGGCTAGATCGGAGTATTATTTATTTATAAGCACATGTATAATTTTACAGCACAAACCAAAACATTATACAGTTAAACAATAAAAAATGTTACTGATTTACTATTTTACAAGTATGTATTAGGTATCTTATATAAAAGTACAATAATTATAATTACTTAAAACTAATTCATCAGCCGTCCATCTTCTCGCAAAATCTTACACATTCACGACATACATCCTTCCATCTCACTGCGAACAAATCACACTCTGGTGCGGATGCCAGGAAAGCATTGACCATCGTTAATGCTCGAACAAGCGGAGAATTTGCGCGAACAGTCGCGCATGCAAATAAATTCTCCGCTTACTGGGACAGCCAGTAAGGGGTGCCTACGTGGCCTAAGCTGATGCTTCAGAACTGCGGGCACAAACAACCGCACCACCTGTGCCACCAGCTCCGGACAGTCAGATTGTCCTCGCAGAGTACTACAGGTAGAAATGATAAGTGAGTAAATTCACCTCACTACCAAAGAATTAAAATTTAACATGCCCAGTAAGAACTTGGTGGGATATAAGAATGGATAGTACCCAAATAGCTTTGTGTACAGAAATCTAAGAAATGCTTTTTGCACTTTCTCCAGCAATAAAGCATAGGTAAGTACTATCATGAGGATTCCATACAATAGATGCTGTCTCCAGTTTGGTACGAACTAGAGCCATGTATGTACACAAGTTTGATAGCTTTAGGATTATCAAATTCACGCATATTGCGGATGGCTAGTTTCTGAGATATTCAACATTTTCGGTTTTGGTGAAAAAATCGCGATCTAACCATAAATTAAAAACTACTTGTTTGATTTAAATGATTTTAGTTTTCATTTGTTGTCAATACTATAAACAAATGTTTATTGATGTAAAAGAAATATCATTTGTTTTAAAATGATATTTCTGAAAGTTGCAAGTAAATTAGTTTCAAATCACTAATTTGGTCAATAGACTAAGCGTGCAAACTATTAGAGAAATTGCCTTGGTTTATTAGCTACCCAAAAATGTACGGACTGTATGCTCTCGTACATATGATGTGTGTAGTTGGTGTATGGTGTCGGTATGATCCCGATGTGGGTTCAGGGAACAGTGGAAATGTAAACACCACCGACACAATTGAGCGATTTATTCGAATGTAGACGAACGAGCAAGAAACTCCATTCGTTACTCTTTTTAAAAAAGTATGTTCTACAATGTCTCTGATACATATTCCAATACTGTACGTATATGTGATGATAACAATGCAAAGACACGATTCTTAGTTAAGATGGTTTAGGAATGATGAAAACGGTCAACAAGAACTGAACTTCGTCCTGATATACTTAAACGTCAAATCTGAGGTATTCCACTTAGCGCACCTAAAGTATTCCACTTAGCGCACCTGTAATCAAATATTGTGTCACATTATTATAATGAAACTGAATAATGTTAGAAATTTAAGTTAGTCTTTCAAATAATAAATATTTTCTTATATCGATATTTTTATTTCTTAATCTCCGCACTATGCGAGTGATATTCGTAGGTGCGCTTCGTGGAATAGGAAATTATTTATTTTAAATATTATATTTTAAGCGCACCTACAGGTGCGCTAAGTGGAATACTTTAGGTGCGCTTGGTCTGGGTGCACTTCGCTTAGGTGCGCTAAGTGGAATACCTCTAAAATCTATGCCAATACTATAAAACTCATGAGTTTATTTGTTTTTAGTTCAAATGCCTGCTCCTTTCCATCATCGTACAACAAGATAATCGATCGAATGTCATGTCATGGTAGAAGTCCACACGCACGAAGCGCTTCACATCAAGCTTCCTTGTGCGTACTGCTAAGGAGTGGAATTCTTTGTCAGAGTCTGTATTTGCTGAAGGGTATAACCTGGGAGTCTTCAAGGCCCGAGTGAATAGGTTGCTTATGGGACGACGTGCTCCATCGTAGACCGCGGCATCGTGCACCACCAGGCGAGATAGTGGGCAAACGTCGGCCCATTAAATATAAATAATACGTGTTAATCTCCGGAACTACTAATACGTACATTACGTGTTGTATAGACCAGTAATCGTAGGCTATAAAACATCACGCTACGACCAATAGGAGCCGAGCAGAAACCGCGCGGAACTAGTTAAAGATTGGTAAATAAAACAAAACAAATATAGGTATTATATAAACATTTATTATACGATTTTGACATAAACGTGTACAATTATACAGAAACATTTGAACAGTCGCGGTGTAACAACTTACAACAACTTCACCGTCAAACAACTGACAACTTTACATTACATAACATCAATCCTTTTTATCTCTGAAGAGGTAAGCAGAGATGCACATTACGGCACTTAATGCCACTGTACAATGTAACACCCACTTTTCACTATTTATGTTATTAGTCCCATGTAATAGGGGGTGAGTCTATTGCCATATACCGGGCACAATTCCAGACTCCGTGCTACTACTGAGATTTTTAAAAACCCAGTAATACTTTGCAGACTGCCTCGTTGGCCGAGTGGTCGCAAGTGCGACTGCCGGGCTAGGGGTCTCGGGTTCGATTCCCGGCTCGGGCAAAGTATAACTGGATTTAAAAATAAAACTCAGTAGCAGTACGGAGTCTGGAATTGTGCCCGGTATATGGCAATAGGCTCACCCCCTATTACATGGGACTCATAACATAAATAATGACAATTAGGTGTTACATTGTAAAGTGGCATAATGTACACCTCGGTCTACCCCTTCGGGGATAAGAGGCGTGATGTTATGTTATGATACTTTGCCCGACCCGGGAATCGAACCCGAGACCCCTTGCTCGGCAGTCGCACTTGCGACCACTCGGCCAACGAGGCAGTCGAGGCAAGATAAATTTAATATAACTATTATTAAGTCTTAGCTTTACAAAACAAAAGAAACAATATTATGTATAAAAAATCATTAAAACACCAATCATCAGTTGTTTAACAATAAACTTGCAATTATAACTATAATATTTATTATTTATATAATACTTTTCTTAACAATTATAAATAATTATACTACAGTTATATAGTATCTATTAAATTATATAATTTAAATGAAGCGATGCGAGTTTCTTTTGTTTAAAACTCTGTGAGTGACAGACTAGGAATATAGGATGAATATTAACTTATAATTTGAGTTAAATATATTGCACTTAAGTATATATTATGTGTATAAGTTATCTAGTTTAGTAGCAAAATTTGTAATAAAAAACAATAGTGAAATAGAAATAATAATGAATTTTTTTTTGGTTGAAAGATAAATATAAGGATATATTTATTTCTGAAGATATCTGCTTTAAACTTCAGTTACAAGATTCCACTTCAGACATACATACATTATTTTTAAGGGGGGAAAATCATCGAATGACTGCTCCCGCCTGGGTGAGGCGGGAGGGAGTGTCAGACTCTTACTGACTAAAAACCACCCCGTTCCTTCTCCTGCAGGTCGAGTCGGAGCCCCGGTTACCCGTTAGGTTCTCCGCGACTCCGAATCGGCATCAGCCCTGTTGGGCCCCATCCGTGGTACACATACATTGCGAATTAAATAAAAGATATATTAGTTTTTGGTCTATAATTTTAGCTTATTTCTAACAAAGTATTTTCTTTTGCTACTAAAATATATATCTTATATAAAAATCCATTCAAAATTTAACATTTAAACCTATATACAAAGCGATAATCTCATACAAAAACATAATATTCATATAAAAACAATTTGATAACTATACAAAATAACACATTTCTTAACTTTATATAACATATAATTTGGGCTTAAAATTATTACAAATTTATATAAAAACAACTTATAAGTGTATATATAATATGTATAAAATGTAAAATATAATTAGTATAAAACTGAGTGATTATCTACCTCTATAACACCACTACATAGTATAAAACAAAGTCGCTATCCGCCGTCTCTCTGTCCCTATGTATGCTTAGATCTTTAAAACTACGCAACAGATTTTGATGCCGTTTTTTTTTAAATAAATAGAGTGATTCTTAAGGTTTGTATGTATAATACATGCATATTGCAGCCGTGCGAAGCCGGAGCGGGTCGCTAGTTAAACATAAGGGGCCGTCCATAAATTACGTCACACGTTAAGGGGTAGCGAGGGGGGCGAAGTGTGACAAGGGGTAGGGAGGGATTCTAAACTTTGTGATGTCACATTTCAAAAACGATTATAAAACACGAAATATAATAATTGTATTAATGATTTTTATAGTAATTTAAATAAAAATAAAACTGATTTCGGAACCGCTGTTTACATTCAGTAATTTTTATACATACGTAATTCTGCAAAATGTGACGTCACACTAGGGGGGGGGGAGGGTCTCACAATGTGACTAGCTGTGACAAGGACGGGGGGAGGGGCAAAAAATCATGAAATTCGTGTGACGTAACTTATGGATGACCCCCTAATGAAGCCAGTATTGCCTGAAAGGCCTGGCATATACAATGTAACACTAGTCACACGCACTTATCTTGGGAAATGTCCACCCGATTTGACTAATTCCTTTTGTATTGGATAATGCATTTATTGAGAAAGGCTATAGGCTACAAAACATCACGATACGAACAATTGGTGCCGAGCAGAGCGGGTGAAACCACGCGCAAGTAACTTATATAAGTTAAAATTAATTTTATATATAATTATTATACTTGATTTTAAATAATCACAAGACTATAATGTTGCAACTTATTTATAATATTATAAAACACATTCTGTACTAGTTTGTCTGTGCGTGATAAACTTAAAAACTACTGAACGGATTTTCATGCGATTTTAACAATAAATAAAGTGATTTCTGAGAAAGGTTTATAGATATAATTTAAGCGTGCGTAATATAAAATAATGCTATTAATTAGAGTATTTTCGTTACATAAATTGCAGCCAAATATAACAATCTATATATTTACTCGTATATATTATATTTATATTCTAGACTAGATATAATAATAATAATAATAATAATAATATGCTTTATTGTACACCAAGCGAGTAATTATACAATATCAAGAGAAATTACAGAAAATAAAGAGGGTACAAGGGCGGCCTTATCGCTAAAAGCGATATCTACCAGGCAACCTTTGGGTGTATGGAGCATTGATTAATTTAAGAGGGTAGTCCGATGGCATACATAAATATTAACTACATCATAACAAATATATATACACATACATTCATACATACCGAACATAAATATATATAAAATAAATAAATATCTATATATATATACAACTACACACATACAACCTAAATAAGTATATAAGGGAGCTAGCGTGATCTATGACGTGGACATATAATAATCCTTAACTTTAGCTTTAAAGGTAGCAAATTGACCGTGCTTGTCTTACCGACACTGGGAGTGCATTCCACAAGCGAACAGCCTGAATCGTAAATGATTTATCATACGTCCTAGTAGAATGCTGAGCCATCTCAAGCCTCAACCTCTCCGACGCTCTTAAGGATCTTGAATGTGTGTCATGATGGAACTTGAAGCGTTCTTTAAGATATTTAGGGGTTGCAGGATTATAGTGGATTTTATAAACTAATAAACTAAACTATATAAATACATTAACAGTATTTCATCCATACACACCTTTGTACTTTGAGGGTAGGCAGAATTGGGTAGTTTCCACGGTATCAAAATTAAAAATCTAATGAGTCCGTCAGTAAGATAATGAAAAAATATTAGACACGTATTTTTTTATTTTCTCGTATTATCTTGCAATACTTAGATAAAACGCTAAGTTTAGGAGTGGGAGGTTGTTACGTCATAACGTGCTACAAAATGTGGCACACTGTGACGTCACACGATATTTCAAATCAATTACCTTATTCATAGTGATTCCCAAAATGACATTTTTTGAAAACTTCAAGAGAATCTTTGAATACATTTAGGACATGCAGTCGAGGTCTCGATCTCCAGAGCGCGTGAAATTATTGTCACTAATGGTTTAGAGCATAGAAATGGGCCCGGTATATGGCAATAGACTTACCCCCTATTACATGGGATTCTTAACATGAATAGTGAAAAGTGGGTGTTACATTGTACAGTGGCATTAAGTGCCGAAATATGCGCCTCTGCCTACCCCTTCAGGGATAAAAAGGGGAGATGTTATTAGTTTAACAACGGGTTTCGTGCAATAATATCAAGTTTACAATACATTTAAATTATTGTCAGTATTCAGTCACTTTACTAAGAACATCGAAAGGTTAGAATTACCTACTATTTAGACAACTACCTACTGATTAAGTATCAAATAGCTTAACTGACAGATATCATATAATAAGACTGCATGGTTTATGCGTTGGCTGGGCAGTAGGCTGCCGCGAAACGTGTCGCGGGTTTGATTCCCGCTCGGAGCAAATTTTTGTGTGATCCACAAATTATTGTTCCGTGTCTGTGTGTCATGTGTATGTGAACTTGTATGTTTGTAAACGTACTCACGATACAGGAGAATATACTAATGTGGGGTAAAGTATTTAAAAAAAATTGTGACCATTGAGTCAGAATACAATTATCAACCACCAATCTTCCCACGGGTGTCGTATACCCGACTGAGTTAAGCCTTCTCTGTTAATTTTGGTATGTGAAAATTGGTCTTCTACATTCTACTGCACTTCTATCTTTTATCTACTCTTCCCGTGGGTGTCTCATACCCGATTAAGACACTACACATTAGACAGAGACCGTGCAGCAGCGCTCTCTGATAACCCTGAACCTTGTATACTGCGACCTCCAACCCGCCTGCCTGCGGAGATTGTGACAAACCCTCTTATGTAGAGGAGACTCATAGTGCGGCACTGGACTGTCAGGCGCTGTAGATTATATTGATAAGTCATATTAATATCTGTCAGTTAAAACTAATGAAAACCTAATCATAAATCAGAGCTTAACTACAAATAGATTTTTTAACAAATTTTTAATCGCAATTCTATCAATCAATTTTGACCTCTATCGCTCTTAAAATAAGGTTTATCGTAACTGCATCAAATAACAATAGTTGCATAATTATTTTTGCTTCTTGTGAAGTATTTGTGTGTCTGAGATTAGAGTTCAAAATTGAATGATTGAGCTGTAAACATAGTTTGGTACATTAATCATCTGTAATTAGTTAATATTGCTATCTCATTCGTTCTTAAGACATTTTATATGTGCTAGACTAAGATAGAGAATATAATGTAGACAGAGAACGCGATAAATAACATCTTATGTACAATGATAGACTTGCAAACGAAACAAAACTATCTTTGTCACACAAATATCAACTTTAATCACTAAGAAACAGAGTTCATTTTTATCTAACATCGATTTTGACATAATTATGATTTTGAGTACCACACAATATTATAAATTATTTACATTGCTATAAAGTTCATTATCGCTTACACACACGTATTTGGAAGTTATAAATCTATACAAAAAACTTAACAGTCGATAATATCATGACATTTCAACAAATTGACATTTGACAGCTCATCTGACATTTGACATTATACAGGATGTGGTAATATCGGAGCGAAAATAAAAAACCTTGGAACATCTATTTGAAAAATTAAAACATCATATTGATCGTTGCCTTAGTTTCAAAAACTACTTAATGACACAGAATCGAACCTGCAGCCTTCAAGTTACTACATCTTAACTGACAGAACTCAAAACACACCTATTTAAAAGATAAACAATTTTTTTTAGAAAATTCTAATTTCATTTCGAGTTTTCTATTCATTATTCTTGACAATATACCTCTAAGATTCTTATTTACTTACTTGTTTAGGCAAATCTATAATGCCAAGGATACTCCTTTATTGCGCATTTCAAAATGACTCCTCTCCAATCAAGAAGTTAATGATCAAATACTGAAACGCAACTCAATTCAAAGAGGCTCTCAAGTACAGTTCTATCCAGGTCATGATGCGGAGCGAGGGGGACTGGGATGCCGTCTCCTCCTTTTGCGAAGCAGTCATGCTAGCTAAGGAGGAGGCGGGACGCGTCCTCACAACCCAGCCATCGCGAAGGACACACCGGGCGTCGGGGATCGCGGGACGATCTCCGGCCACCGTAAGCGCGGACCGGAGGACATAGAGCATGGGTGGCTCCCCTTCCGACCAGAAACAGACCCGAGCGTACGGCGCCGAGCGTTCCGCGCGCCTCAAATAGCCATCAGACCACCACAGATGGGGCCCAACAGGGCCGATGCCGATTCGGAGTCGCGGAGAACCTAACGGGTAACCGGGGCTCCGGCTCGACGTGCAGGAGAAGGAACGGGGTGGTTTTTAGTCAGTAAGAGTCTGACACTCCCTCCCGCCTCACCCAGGCGGGAGCAGACAGCGATGATTTTCCCCCCTTAAAAAAAAAGTATAGTTCTATCAAATCTATACATATAATAAAATAGTAGGAAAGTGAAAACTGTACATTGAGTATATGTTTTTAAATAATGCTGTTTTAAGAGGCGGGAGGGAGTGTCAGACTCTTACTGACTAAAAACCACCCCGTTCCTACTCCTGCACGTCGAGCCGGAGCCCCGGTTACCCGTTAAGTCCTCCGCGACTTTTAAATAATGCTTGGGGCGTGATCTACAATTGATATTGAAGCCAAAAATATGATTTTTATAATTTTTGTCTGTTTGTCTGTATGTATGTCCGGGCTAAACTCGAAAATTACTCCATGGATTTACTTCAAATTTTGCATGAATATTACTAGCAGGTCGAGTCAACATATAGGCTACATATTATCACGCTATCACCTACGGGGGAGGAGTTGTGAATCACTATTCCACGCGGATGAATCGCAGGCACAGCTAGTTCTATTTACATGACAGAGATAGCACGATATTTGAGTACGACTTCAAATTGAGTAGCCTTTCAATATTTGGTCGTAAGAGTTTTAAAAACTTACTTTTTGCGCCTCAAATCTACAATTTCAAGGTCACTGCCTTATAATTCCAAGGTTGTCCTCCAACAGTTCAAAATTCACTCCTCTATAATTTGAAATTCACTCTTTCACAATTCCAAACTCGTTCCTCCACAACCCCAAGGTCGCTCCCCCACAATCCCAAGGTCGCTCCTTCCGAATCCCAAGGTCACTCCTCGGCTAGCTATTAAAGTGTACAGCAACATCTCTGAGCGTATTCTTGATAGCGTCGTACGTGGCGAACGATATGCCGACCGCTATGGGACCCTTGACCCAATTCATACTCAGGCCTTTGTAGAAACCACGCCAACCTTCGCACCTGGAAGACGATGGTGTTGTGTTACAAATACATGAAATATTGTACGGTTTTTAGATAAATTTCTAATTAAATTCATTTGGGAGAATAATGCTTCGGCACTGCTATATCGACTCGTTCGCACGGTCGAGCAGAAAACCGACGTGAAACAATGCTAACGTTTTTGACTACCACGACTTCCCCTTAACCTCACCTCAACTATGTTACGTTACAGGAGGAATCCCCAGAATCCCCAACAATCCTCAAATTCCTAATCCCCAGAAGGCCGGTAATGCACTTGTAACGCCTCTGGTGTTTCAAGTGTCCATGGGCGACGACGATTGCTTACCATCAGGTGATCGGTCTGCTCGTTTACTCCCTATTCCATAGTCACTATGTAGTACTTAGTATAATAAGAAGTCGCTTTCCACCGTCTGTATGCTTAGATTTCAAAAATTATGAGAAAAATTGTGATGTGTTCTTTTTTATAAATAAAGTGATACCAGAGGAAGCTTTATATGTACGGTGTACCACTAAATAGTAGCTATGTTATAACTTTTGTGAGACATAATAAATAAATGATTATGTTTTTCGAATATGAACCCCTAGCTTACAACTAATCGAGTTCCTCCTTAAATATTTTTTTACGGGAGAAGCATTATATAGTGAGAAACACTGATCAATTTAGAGGTTTCTAATGTGATGATTTAAAAAGAAAAATAAATGTATGCCAGAATGGAATAGAGAGAAGTATAATTCAAGTAAAAAGACAAGATAAGGTAAGACTAGAAAAAATTAAGGAAATAACTAAATTTAAAGATGCAGGGAAATTATGTAAAACACTAAAATGGCAATGGGCAGGGCATATGATATGAGAGAGGAATATGAAATGGACAAAGACAATATCAGAATGGTACCCCAGAGATGGGAAAAGGAGCAAAGGGCGACAACCAAAACGTTGGGAAGATGACCTAAGGAAAACTGGTGGACCAGAGTGGATGAGAATTGCGAGGGATAGGGAAAACTGGAAATATTTGGAGGAGGCCTATGTCGAAGGGCAAGCTGGGGATAAAACTACTGATGTATAGAATAGTTATATAGACTAAATTGTAAATTTGTAACCTCAGTAATAAAGGCTTATTTTATTTTATTTTACTTATTTTTAATGTGATGTCGTAAATTACATAAGCATTGCACCCGTGCGAAGCGGGGGCGGGTTGCTAGTTAGCTTATAAACTCACTTGTATACGACGACCAGTGTCTGGCCGATGCTCTTGTACGGGTAGGTCCCGTCGGGCCGGCGCCGCGCGGTCTGCATGCGCCGGCGCACGATGTCCAGCGGGTACGACGCCGTCTGGGCAATGGCACCCGCACACCCACCCAGCGCTACGTTCACTAGCGCTCCTTGGGGCTTGCCGAAATATTCTGATTGGAAACAAATGGGAAATTAATTCATCCAAGTGTTAGCTCGCCATGCTTCGGCACGAATGGGCCGGCCGTGACCAACGAGCAAAAAACTGACATGAAACAACGTTTGCGTTGTGTTTCGTTGTGTGAGTGAGGTTACCGGAGGCCCAATTACCCCCTTCCCCAATTCCCAAATCCTTGATTTCCTAATCTCCAAAAAGCCAGTAACGCATTTTTTTTAAATGGGACAAGCCCGCCACATCCTCCCAAAACCGATGCAACTTCTGTGCATCAGGATCTACAGTAGATACAATCATGAAAACACCGGAACACTGAAGTCCGGCGCGTCCCAGGGACATGAATAACTGTCTTGGTTCCCGCAACGAAGTGAATCACAAGATTATAAGAACACTTGTGTTGTGTTGTCCTCCAAAAACACTTGTAAAACCTCAGGTGTTCCGGATGTACAGTCAAAGATCAAAAGTCCACTGCCACCGTAAGACTACTATCGGTTGCGCTGCAGCGCTTATACTCACATGCACACGCATTTTTGTATCCGTGTGCATACGCGTGCGTGTGTTTATGCGTACGCACGCGTGTTTATGGACATTAATATGAAATTACTTACACATTGCCGTGTGAACATCACTCACGGTGGCAGTGGACTTTTGACCTTTGACTGTACATAGGCAACGCCGATTGCTTACTTACGGGCTTGATAAAGAAAAGTAATAAAGGTCATAATGGTTAGAAATATTATTCGGATATTGCGGAGATTGAAGAAGGGGGTAATTGGGCCTCCGGTAACCCCACTCACACGACGAAACACTACGCAAGCATTGTTTCACTGTGGTTTTCTGCTCGCTGGTGGTATCATTCGGTGGTGCCGAAGCATGCCTCTCCCACACTTTAAAAATTAACATTACTAACATTTTGATCTCAAAACCCAAACAAATAAAGTATAATTTACAATAACTCACCAAAATACTTATGTTTGAGAGTGTCGTACGTGAAGAAGGACACGCCGGCGTAAGGGATCACGCCTAGCACCGTCGCCGAGTACCCTCTGAATAACACGATCAAACATACATTACATTATAGTTAATTAATTTAAACATAATATGTAGTTTCTAGTATTATATACAATAATGATTTATTTACTCAGAAAATTAAAAAAGACTGCCTCGTCGGCCACGTGGTCGCCAGTGCAATTGCCGGGCAAGGGGTTTCGGGTTTCATTCCAAAGACCGGCAAAATATTACTGGGCTTTTAAAAAAATTGTCAGTGGTAGAGTAGCACGGAGTCTGGAATTGTGTACTGTATATGGCAATACGCTCACGCCCTATTACATGAGACTCATAACATAAATGTGAAAAGTGGGTATTACATTATGTAGTGGCACTAAGTGCCGTAATGGGCATCTCTGCCTACCCTTGCGGGAATAAAAGGCGTGATGTTATGTTATCTAAAACTATAAAATACACAATTATTAGTCTTTCCTTCATTGTTCAACTTGTAGTCGATCACATAGTCGATTAAATCATCACGATTGGGCCTATGCAGGTCAGTTTAGTTTCTGTAACTAACTGACACTTACGAGCTCACTTGGTCTCATCACTAGTTAACATAATATATATTGGTATCAAGAGAATATTGATATTAATTGTGTATCAAAGGCCTCTTCTCACACGGAGAAGGTTTGAGCATTAACCACCACGCTAGCTCAATGCGAGGGCGATTTCAAACTTATAATTAGAAATTATAAGCCCAGGTTTCCTCGCGATGTTTTCCTTCACAGTTTGTCAGTGGTGTCTAAATAATGTTAGAAAGTACATATAACTCGGAAAATGTCACATTGGTACTTGCCGTTGGTAGGTTTCGAACCCCTTATGCTTGAGAAGCGGGCGTCTTAAACCTCTGAAGCGCCACGAGAATCGAAGAATTTATTTGAACGCTCATATATCCGAAACTACTGGACCGATTTCAATAATAGGGTAGATGCCTAATTGTTATTTCAATGTCCGTCTGGTTATTTTAAATCATTAGACACGTATTTTTTATTTTCTTACAGAAACGAATACTTTCGACGATATATTGATTTGAAATGTCTCGTGACGTCACTTCTATGTACGTTTTATACGTAGAAATGACGTTTTAGCCCCCACTCCTAAACTTTGATTCGTTTTATCTAAGTATTTGTTTTATTATACGACAAACGTGTCTAATATTTTTTCATTACCTAACTGACGGACTAATTAGAATTTTAATGTTCCTACCATCATCATCCCAATTCTTTTTGTGTTATGAGGAAGGTTGTAGGCTATCTATAGCTGTATGTAGGCTAATCGCGCTACGGTCAATAGGAGCGGAGTATTTAGTACATACCTATAAAGCGTCCTTAAGCCCTCATCCCTGGCTACTCTAACGAATACAGTCCGCAATGTGCTGTACTCGGCTACGTTGGTGACTGCCATGCGAGCCCGCGCCATGTCTAGAGGGTAGGTAGCGGATTGTGACGTCACACCCGCTAGGGAACCCGCTATTAAGTGGAGGACCGGGTGTGCTCTGAAATAAACGAGAAAAGAGTTAAGAGAGAAAATGAGCTTGAGTTTGAATGTAACACCCACTTTTCACTATTTATGTTATGAGTCCCATGTAATAGGGGGTGAGTCTATTGCCATATACCGGGCACAATTCCAGATTCTGTGCTACCACGGAGATTTAAAAATAAACCAGTAATACTTTGCCTGACCCGGGAAACGAACCCGAGACCCCTTGCCCGGCAGTCGCACTTGCGACCACTCGGTCAACGAAGCAGTCTGTACTTAATAATTGTATGTCGTATTGTCGTCGTATGAGTGAGGTTACCGGAGACCCAATTCCTCCCCCTCCCCAGTCTCCTCAATCCCCGAATCCTCCACAATCCTCAAATTCCCAAAAAGCCGGTAACGCACTTGTAACGCCTCTGGTGTATCAGGTGTCCATGGGCGGTGGCGAATGCTTACCATCAGGTGATCCGTCTGCTCGTTTACCGGCTTATGACAAAAAAAAGCAATTTTCAATAACTAAATTAGTTTAAAAAAAATTAATATCGTGCCTAAGTTTTTGTTAATTCCTCGAAATAATTTCAGTCCGCCGTGGGATACCTACATTTTCTTAACCTTTAATCATCCCAACTTTTTGTCGATTTCAAACTCAAAACAATACCTTATTTAACTCATTTGATACCAATGACAACTTAATAATCTAACACCAGTTTCCACCAACCTCTTCTAAAAAAGAAACTCATACCCTTTTTTTTTTTTAAGGGGGGAATATCATCGAATGACTGCTCCCGCCTGGGTGAGGCGGGAGGGAGTGTCAGACTCTTACTGACTAAAAACCACCCCGTTCCTTCTTCTGCACGTCGAGTCGGAGCCCCGGTTACCCGTTAGGTTCTCCGAGACTAAATAACACTTACAGTCATTTTTGCTTTCATCGACCTACAGGTACAAGGAAAGGATTAGTTTACGTGCTACGTTACGCTAAGTGGCTTTTATATAAGTGATAGTTTAGGGGACGAAACGCTTTCATAAACTAAATAGCTACTCACTTGGCACTTTGCGGCGTATCAACTCCAAGCGCCTTCTTCCACTGTTCATGCGCAGTGAACTGTATGGCGGCGTACGGTACTATACGCGCCATAGTGGCACTGTTACCGCGCCAGAGTGCCAGGAGCCCCTCCGTGCGGGCACTCGTCAGGAGGAAGTTTATCGCTGCTCGCCATGAATAAGGAGTCTGTCTGTAAGTGATAAAAGAATATTAAACTCTTTCGTGATTGGTGACTTGAAGCCCCGCCATAGTGCTAAAAGCCCCTCCGTGCGGGTACTCAGAGAAAATTTATTGCTGCCCGCCATGAATATGCCTTTAATAACGCCTTTAGTGTTGCGGATGTCCATGGGCGGCAAAGATTGCTTACCATCAGGTGATCTGTCTGCTCGTTTGCGCCACCATAATAAATCTACCAGAGATTGCAATACATACGAGATCTGGAAGTTAATCTTTGTGCGATCTAGCGGTGCTATGGCAGTCTTGGCGATGGCTCCAGCGGTGGCACCAGCTACGAGTGACGTCACCACTGTGGTGCCACGCCCTAGCTTCGAGTGGTCTAGGGGAGCCTTGTGGACTGCTGGCTCTGGAACAAATTACAAACGTAAAGTATGCTATGAAGCGCAAAGTCGTGGTGGTACGGAGGTTTAAAACCCGCTTTTCATGCATGAGAATGCGGGTTCGAAACCAGCAAGTATGCCCACGCATTGAGCAAGCATGGTGATTAGTGCTCAAACTTTCTCCGTGTGAGAAGAGGCCTGTGGAAATCATCACCCCAACTCTTCACGAGGGGGTCTTGTAACCGGCTAAGGGACCGAGGCTAGCGAATACGAATACGCTTTCAACGCTCTGATTGGCCGGCTCCAATGAAAGACCCAATCAGTCCGCCTGTCTGCGGAGATTATGACAAACCCTCCTATGTAGAGGAGGCTACTATCGTAAAGAACTGTTCGACGATGAAACTGTACTTTCATTTTAAAAACGGGACTGACACTCATGCGCTGCTGTTGGCCGACAGAAGCTTTATTTATGGGCTATAAGCCGGTAAAAGAGCTGACAGATCACCTGATGGTAAGCAATCGGCGTCGCCCATGGACACCAGAGGCGCTACAAGTGCATTGCCAGCTTTCCATTTAGGAAGGAATTTGAGAATTGTTGGGGATTTAGGGATTGGGGAGATTCAGGGACACGCTCGCGTTATTTCACCTAGCTTCACTGACGGACTGACTGACAGACTATTATATATTTTGTATTTGTTGACGTTTCAAAAGTACCAAATTATGGTTTAATTGAAATAAATGCTTTTGAGTTTGACTTCAAGTCGGAAACTAGTTTGTAATAACCAACGTTTATACTACTGCATAACATTTCTCCCTTAATATTGCAATAACAATATGTCATCATTACATGCAGCAATAATAATAAATAACAAACAAATAACTATCAATACATCGAGTGCATAACGAATGATATAATGATAACGATAACGGACTTATTACTATATAACTATTACTTAAATATATACTTTATCTTTATCTACTAGTTTTATCAGGAAACTCACGAGATGTCTAGTGATGTTCTGTGGAGGATATTTATCCGAATACGGATACATTACATCGCGCCTTTTATCCCCGAAGGGGTAGGCAGAGGTGCACATTATGCCACTGTACAATGTAACACCCACTTTTTACTATTTATGTTATGAGTCCCATGTAATAGGGGGTGAGCTTATTGCCGGGCTTATTACCGGGCACAATTCCAGACTCCGTGCTACTATTGAGAATTGTTTTTAAAAGCCCAGTAGTACTTTGCCCGAACCGGGAATCGAACCCGGCAGTCGCACTTGCGATCACTCGGCCAACGATGCAGGCCAGCAGCTGTGATTGTACTAAAAATGTCTTACGATATCTGCGTCATCTAGTGACCAAAGATACGGTAGCCCCATTACATTTAACACGCACCCAAGACGACGTCACTATACCCCCATCTAAGCCCCTCCCCCCCTCCCTGTAGGGTAATGTCCCTGCACATTTCCAGACCGCTTCGGCTACTGAGAATTTTTAAAACGCAGTAGTACTTTACCCGACCCGGGAATCGAAGACCCCTTACCCGGCAGACTTACGGCGACCACTCGGCTTTCTTTGTATATTAACTGTTGTGTGACATATTAAATTAAGTTGTGATTCCCGTGTGGTTTACCCCCTCTACTCGGCGCCTGTTGATTGTAAGGTGATGTTTTATAGCCTACAGCTATCAATCATCTAAATTAACTAAAATCGCGGGTTACTCGCGTGACTCAGTGAGCTGCGCGACGTCGCCGCGACTGCGCACGTTGTTCATGAGTAAGAACCCCCCTGTGGTTCGAAACTAGTAGAGCTGTTCTCATCAAAGAATTTGTTTGTTTGATTGTTTGTTTGATTGTTTGTTTGAACGCGCTAATCTCCGTAACTACAAGTCTGATTTGAATAATTCTTTTTGTGTTGGATAGCGCATTTATCAAAGATGGCTATAGGCTATAAAACATCACGCAACGATTAGTAGGAGCCGAGCAGCGAGAAATTATAGGAGTAGCTAGTTTCGGATAAATATACGCTTTATATTACATGACTACTTTTTATACAGAGGTATATTTCAATGAACATGACATTAAGATATCATTCATGGAGACTTATCAGTTACATACATGCAGACGGGAAATCAAACTATCCTTTCTTCTTTATAAGATTTCCAACCTTATCTATTTGATATATAGTCTAAAATCGCATGACAGATTGACGCAGGTTGACTTGCGACTCTGCTATTTAAGTAGAAAAGTATACACACCAAGATATGTAAAACCAGTATAAACTGATCTTTGAATATGCGGAATGATCATACAATGCGAGATCGTAATACACTGGTCTCGAGTAACCAGTATAAATTGACCGTCGAGTGTGCGGAAAGGTCTTATAAAGCGAGATCATGATATATTTGTTATGTGTATTGTACTCTCACTGTTATCTATTAGTTAGTGTTTACTGTCAGTTCTAAATAACATTGTATGTCTAATTTTATCTCGGAGACATTATACTTGATGCAATCTGTCGGAGATATTTTGCAAACTGGAGAAATTATTTAAAATATTATGACTACCTCGTTGGCCGAGTGGTCGTAAGTGCGACTGCCGGGCAAGGGGTCTTGGGTTCGATTCCCGGGTCGAGCAAAGAATTACTGGGATTTTAAATATTGTCAGTAGTAGCACGGAGTCTGGAATTGTGCCCGGTATATGGCAATAGGCTCACCCCCTATTACATGGGACTCATAACATAAATAGTGAAAAGTGGGTATTACATTGTACAGTGGTATAATGTCCTACCCCTTCGGGAATAAAAGGCGTGATGTTATGTTATATTTACTATCTCTAGTGTCTTATTTCTAAGGAGAAGGCGGGACGCGTGAGTGAGTGAAGCGTTGCCTCCTCACAATACAGCCGTCGCGAAGGACACTCCGGGCATCCCCATACGTTGTGGTCTGATGGCTCTTTGGGCCCAATAGGGCCGATGCCGATACGGAGGACTTAACGGGTTGC
The DNA here is from genome assembly GCA_038387885.1 of Spodoptera picta. Classification (NCBI taxonomy): domain Eukaryota; kingdom Metazoa; phylum Arthropoda; class Insecta; order Lepidoptera; family Noctuidae; genus Spodoptera; species Spodoptera picta. The sequence continues at coordinate 268,404 of JAZHFQ010000252.1, read as the reverse complement.
CGGGGCTCCGGCTCGAACGGTAGGAGTAGGAACGGCGTCACCCAAGCGGGAGAAGTCATTGGATGGTTTTACCCCCCTAAAAAAAGTGTCTCAGTCAGTGGTGGTCTGATGGCTCTTTGAGCCGCGCGCCGAACGCAGCGCGCTTGGGTCTATTTCTAGTCGGACCCCGTCCGACTAGAAATCCGGAGGTGGTTTGTTGGGTGGCCGGAGATCGTCCCTCGAAATTCGAGGCACCTATGAGGTACGTTCATGTAAACTCCCTAGAGATAGTAGTTGCATTGGTGTTCCCTTGCCTTCAGCACCAGCTCTTTTAGAAGATGTTTATTCTTCAAGGTCCCTGAACCTTGAAAGAAAATAAAGAAAAATTCAGAGGGCAACTGCCCAGATGGGGGTTAGGGGTATACCGCCACAGCTCAGTCGCCAGAGCTTAGTTGTTCTCTAGCAGGGAGCACCACGACGATGCACAATCATTGCTGCCAGTAGTGCAGCACGTGCAGGTGAGGTTGACAGCTGGAGTCGACTAGATGTTATGTCGTTCCCTCCTCTACCTTCAGCCGTTTTGAAGTAATTGAGTAACAAACATCCACACAACTCACCATGATGTGTATGCGCCGGCGCCTGCCTGTCGCCGTGCAGCAGAGGAACACGCGCCTCCCCGACCGCCATCTTGTGACGTCACCACCTCACATTACTCGATACAACTGAAAAAAGAGTAAAAATGGAGCATTGGTTAGATTACATTACTCAATACAACTGAAAAAAGATGGAGCATTAGTTAGATTGTCAACTATCTACAGATATAGTAAGTTGAAATAATATTCATATTTTGTGGGCAATGGTGTAGGTTACATATTTATTGTAGCTGTTGTTTAATGTAAGACTTTTTATGTAAAATTTTAATATGTAACTGTTTTTTGTCCTTTAAATAAATAAATAATAGAACACTCATAAGTAGACTTTCGAAAATTCTTGATTAGTTTCGAACTTTAACGAGACTCATAACCACTAGCTGCGTGCACGACGAATGTCATCAAGCAGTCAAAAATTATGAACTAACTAGTCAACGGCGTGACTAAGTAATGAGTAAGCGAAACTTAATTTCGTTTAAATCGCATGCTACCATCAGTTGACTGACTGACTTTTTTTTATGGCATAAGCCGGTAAACGAGCAGACGGATCACCTGATGGTAAGCAATCGGCGTCGCCCATAGACACCTGGAACACCAGGGGCGTTACAAGTGCGTTATCGGCCTTTTGGGGATTAGTTAGGAAAAGATCGGGACAAAAAAGTATTGTAACTTTCGTGAGACATACTAAATAAATTATTATGTTTTCGGCTTACTCACGTAGTAATTTGATGAGGAACTCGAGGACGAGGAGCGTCTAGCATGGCTTGAAACTAGTCGAGTTCCTCGTCAAATTATTACGTGAGTCGGTGAGTAAGCCGAAAACATAATAATTTATAAAAAAGGATCATCATAACTTAACATCACGCCTTTTATGCCCTTAAGAGTAGACAGAGGTGCACATTATGGTACTTAATGCCACTGTACAATGTAACACCCACTTTTCACTATTTATGTTACGAGTCCCATGTAATAGAGGGTGAGCCTATTGCCATATACCGGGCACATTTCCAGACTCCGTGCTACTACGTACTGAGATTTTTTTTAACCCAGTAGTAGTTTGCCTGTCCTGGAAATCAAACCCGAGACCCCTTGCCTGGCAGTCGCACTTGCGACCAAAAGCTTAGATAGATACCATCAGTTGACTGGACAAAGTGAGTCACTGTTTACATGTTACCATTAGCTCATGACGACATTACCTAATGAGAATGCCCCCATATTTATTCAATGCACAATTGGGATGATGACAGGGTATGAAAATTAAAAATATAATTAGTCCGTCAGTTAGGTAATGAAAAAATATTAGACACGTATTTTTTTATTTTGTCGTATAATAAAACAATACTTATATAAAACGAATCAAAGTTTAGGAGTGGGGGCTAAAACGTCATTTCTACGTATAAAATGTACATAGAAGTGACGTCACGCGACATTTCAAATCAATATATAGTCGAAAGTATTCGTTTCTGTAAGAAAATAAAAAATACGTGTCTAATGATTTAAAATAATCTACCAGACGGTCATTGAAATAAAAATTAGGCATCTACCTTATTGTAATAATGCGAGAATAAAACTCATTTGTTTTTAAAGTGACAATTACTTTAATGTATTACTGTCAAATGTTCCTCATCAAGCTACACTAAATTGCTGGGAGATTTTCAACCTTAATACTTAGTGATATGGTGGGAAATCTATTATAGAGGTTTGTCAATTTGGTACAATTTGATCTATACTAAGTCGCCGAAAGATTTTTAACCTTAGAGACTTGGATATATAGTTGAAAATTGATTCAAGATCTAGTTAACTGAGTATACTATGGTGAGCGGTCTCCAGTATTGAACTGAATGAGTCGATTGGTATGTGTTCATTCATTGAAATTAAATTGACCTTTGGTACGCGACCGAGTTCTGTTAAACGTAGTTATTTTAATAGGCGATTTCAATCAAAGAATTTGTTTATTGACCGACTTTAAAAAGGGAGGAGGTCCTCAATTCGACCGTATATATGTGACGGCACCGCCACAGCACCGTCTATTATTTGTTTTGGGACTTTTTTTAAGGGAGGAAAATCATCGAATGACTGCTCCCGCCTGGGTGAGGCGGGAGGGAGTGTCAGACTCTTACTGACTAAAAACCACCCCGTTCCTTCACCTGCACGTCGAGCCGGAGCCCCGGTAACCCGTTAGGTTCTCCGCGACTCTGAATCGAAATCAGCCCTGTTGGGCCCCATCTGTGGTGGTCTGATGGCTCATTGAGGCGCGCGCGGAACGTGACGCGCCGAAAGACGGTCGTCGAAGGAATGATCACCCTGGGAAACGCCTTGTCGCACGACATCGCATCGCAGCAATTCGCATTGTGATTTTTTGCTTGAATTCGCACTGCAGTTTTGTGTATGTACGAGCCCTTAAACCCCCGGGCCACCACGACTAACTGCTTATATGCTTACATACAATTTTTATTTGTAAATACACTACATAACATCACGCCTTTTTATCCCCGAAGGGGTAGGCAGAGGTGCACATTACGGCACTTAATGCCACTGTACAATATAACACCCACTTTTCACTATATACGTTATGAGTCCCATGTAATAGGGGGTGAGCCTATTGCCATATACCGGGCACTATTTCAGACTCCGTGCTACTACTGAGATTTTTAAAAACCCAGTAATACTTTGCCTGAGCCTACTTTGATAATAATTTTTGTTTGTAAATACATCAAGATTTATCGAGGGCATTTTTATTCCCAACTATTTCAAAGGAAACTGATTCAATGTTTTATAGGCTGACATAGAACTTATATATCCAGTATAAACTGACACTCGAATATGCGCAATTATCATATAACGCAAGACCATGATATATTGGTTTATAGCTTGATTTGAAGCTGTTTGTATATAGCGAAGCGTGGGTTTAGTTTCTGTAATACAAAAATAGCTGATAGACGTCATATTGACGAAACGATACAAAACATCAAAACATCGATGATAAAGCATTTTGTTTTGCAATGGCATAAGCCGGTAAACGAGCAGACGGATCACCTGATGGTAAGCAATCGGCGTCGCCCATGGACACCTGGAACACCAGAGGCGTTACAAGTGCGTTACCGACCTTTTGGGTATTAGGAATTTAGGATTGTGGGGGATTCGGGTTCAAAGTCAAAGTCAAAATCATTTATTTCAATTAGACCAGAAAGGCACTTTTGAACGTCAACTAAAAAAAATTAAAGTGAAGCTATTTGCTCGTTCTAAAGTGTAGATTCCTATGGAGAAGAATGAGCAAGAAACTCCATAGGTTACTATTTTTCAATCAGGTTCACAATACAAGTCTCTAGTTACATAGTTTTATTGTTTAGGTCATCTGATGGTAAGCAATCGGCGTCGCCCATGGACACCTGGAACACCAGAGGCGTTACAAGTGCGTTACCGGCCTTTTGGGGATTAGGAATTTGAGGATTGAGGGATTAGTGGATTGGGGTAACCTCACTCTCACGACGAAACACAACGCTGTGGTTGTTTCACTATGGTTTTCTGGTCGTTGGTGGTATCACTCCGGTCGAGCCGGCCCAGCAGTGCTGGTGCTGAAGCATGGCTCTCCCATACTTATGTTTTTTCAGTTTTAGAATAGTTGGGATGTATTGTTGCCATGGCAACGAATTATCTACATGTAACACACCTCCTAGCCTCCTAGTAATTGTAATCTAATGATAGTGACGTAGAGACATTATCTTATCTGTCTATCGCATTGTTGGCGAGACTAGCAGCTCCCTGCCAATGTGTGAGGTTTTAAATTCATTGTTTAAGGGGGTAATTAAAAAGATATTAAATGAACATTATGCGCATAAGAGGACGACAAAGATACGTACTTTTGTCTTTTCGAAAAACCGAATAATAATAATATTATGCTTTTTTTAGGGGGGAAAATCATCGAATGACTTCTCATGCCCGGGTCAGGGGGAGGGGAGCGTTAGACTCTTACTGACTAAATACCACCCCGTTCCTACTCATGCACTTCGAGACCCGTTAAGTCCTTCGCGGCTCCGTATCGGCATCAGCCCTGTTGGGTCCCGTCTGTGGTGATCTAATGGCTATTATTATGCCTATCCCTAAAACCTTAACATTACACAAAAGACTCGACCAAAAAGGTTATTCATTTAGGAATGACAGAAAATCCAAAGAAATTCTTAAATTACACATTTTATTCTGTGTCGCAGAGGAGAATGGAAATGTAACCACAATGGTTTGCCAACCACAAATATTTATCTTTATTTTATTGAAAAAAAAAAAAAGATGTCAAGGCATTAACTAAAGTTCACATGTTACTCACACGAATATACGAGAAAAGCCCTCCTAGTTTCAGACCACAGTGGGCTGCGCGACATCGCCGCGACCGCGCACGCTGCTCATGAGGAAGAACCCCTCTGTGGTTCGAAACTAGTAGAGCTTTTCTCAATATATTCACGTGAGTAATTTAGTATGTCTCACGATAGTTATTGTAAAAATATGTCAAGCAAGTTGGAAGACAACGACAAAGAGAGGATGGATTTTTTTCTTTATGGAATAGGAGGCAAACGAGCAGACGGATCACCTGATGGTAAGCGATCAGCGCCGCCCATGGACACCCGCAACACCAGAGGAGTCACAGATGCGTTGCCAGCCTTTTAAAAAGGAATACGCTCTTGTCTTGAAGGTTTGAAGGTCGTATCGGAATGGATGAAAGTAGAGTTAGGAAAGAAGTATGCAGTATACATATAAAGTCTATATTGTTGGAGATTCATGGATTGGGATGTTTGGGGAAGGGGGACGGGGATAATTGGACCTCCGGCAACCTCACTCACACGACGAAACATAACGCAAGCGTTGTTTCACTATGGTTTTCTGCTCGGCCGTGGTATCACTTCGGTCGAGCTAGCACAGCAGTGCAAGCATGGCGCTCCCACACTTAGTCTTGGTTTTTTATAAGTTAGGGGTGCTACTTATACAAAAACAAGAAAGACTAAGGGGTGGGGTTTTTTATAAGGTAGGGTTTATAAGTTAAGGTGGTGGGACCTGCCGTTAGGTCGAGGCCTGCCGGGTGTCGTGATTCCGTAAGGGCAACCCGGGTCACGGTCACAGGCAGTGAAGGAACACCGCGGTGGTTTTAGCGCGTAAGAGTCCGACACGCCCCTCGTCGTCCCCACGACGCGGGAAGTCGATGAGGATTTCCAGAAAAAAAGAAAGGGTGCAGACGAATACATATGTATATCAGATGTATAAGTAATACTTACGTTTAAAAATAATCAGACTCGGCTCACTTTAAAAGCAGTAAAAATGATGGCTGTTCTTGCTTGTTCTTCTATACGAATCTACGTTATGATTGTTTCATTGTTCATTCATTCATTCAGAGGTTCACTTATACACAGACTGACTGACTGACTATGGAATAATTAAAATAAATTCTTTGATTACAATTTTTATTTCAATCTTTATAACTCTTCGCAAACCGACTGTCAATATGGAAATGAGAAAAAACTATAGCTTTTACGAGTTCGGAGAAATATATAAATAGCCAAAACTTTTGATAAAATCGCTATAAATAAATGCACTTATCTAAATCTGAAGATAATATATTTATTTTTAACTCCAACACGTGTAGTTAATACGATAATATCTGTTTACTATTTGCCAGAAGGTGGACTTTGATCTCCTATTTTTAACCGACTTCCCAAAAAGGAGGTTATCAATTCGGCTGTTTGATTGTTTTTTTTTTATGTGTATGTTACCCGATATCTCGGCTTAGTAGCGGTTTCGCCCTAATTTTGTTCGCCCGAATCGGGCGAATGAACTACTTTCAATTTTGAATATTTTTTAGGGCCGGTTTCGCCCGAGACAAATTTAATAGCGGGCGAATCAGGTCAAGTAAAATTTAGTAATGGACTGTTCGCCCAAATACTATTATACCTCAAAAAAATAAGCCTTTATTTTATAATAAAATGTAAAATTTTATAAAAAAGTACAGTTGCGCACACAATTGTTACTTACAATCATTTTTCTTTCTGTTGGTGAATCTGGTTATTCCTGTATGTCTAATATTATGAAGGGTGTAAGGGACGGTGTACCGAAGCCGCTTACCATGAATTCAGTACATGATTCTGAACCCCCCTGCGTTGGAATTTTGCGTCGGCTTTTTCTTAATTTTTCCGTTTTTTTCTGCAGTTATTTTTTTACTGTAATCTGCATTGCACGTTTTAGTAAAAAAAATAATTTCAATGCTTTTTTATTACAAAACGCATTGGGTTAGATTGAAATCATGATTTTATACAGATTACAGTAAAAAAAACTGAAGAAAAAAACGTAAAAATTAAGAAAAAGCCGACTTAAAATTCCAACGCAGGGGGGTTCAGAATCATGTACTGAATTCATGGTAAGCGGCTTCGGTACAGCGTCCCTTACACCCTGTATATTCAACAAACGAGCTATTGATAAAAATAGAATGTAAATAATGATTATGTCAGTCAATTGGTTTAAATGGGATCTAGAACGGGAAAATATATTTTAATTTACGCAAAACAATTTGAATAATATAGCAACACTTACATATTTCTTATAATTATACTTCACAGTCTTCTACTCATTATAACTTTGTACTTACTAATAATCAAACACAGTACTTTACAAATATCAAAGCTACAATAAATATAGTTTTGTACTTATTTATGTTAAATATTTGTTTGAGTAATATAAAAAGTACAGCAGATTTCAATAATAATCACATCATTAACATTGTGTTAAATATTTATATGTATTTAAAACAAAAAGCACCTAGAATAACAAGTATAAATAACTAAGTACATATTTATTACTTACTTCTTAGTGTATCCAGGCTTTTTTGAAGAAACAATAAACATAAAATAAATTATTCACATCATTTATGCACCCACTTTATGCAGTTATGTTATTATACTGTCAGTATTTTAGACACACTAAACCAAATGATGGGAAACACGCTGCACAATTTGCAAAAGAGTGACAGAGACAGCATTATACTACTTTTATGTTCCTGTGGGTGCGTTTATTTGCTGTGTCTTTACTTCTATCGCTGAGGAACAAAAGTCATTGTGCATATTATCTAGTAGGTTACTTACTATTTTTGAGTAACACATGTGCCTAAGTAAATCCTCTTTAAAAATATTTATACATGGTGCGCTCGACTGTACTACTTATTTTTTTTAAGGTATAATAGTATTTGGGCGAACAGTCCATTACTAAATTTTACTTGACCTGATTCGCCCGCTATTAAATTTGTCTCGGGCGAAACCGGCCCTAAAAAATATTCAAAATTGAAAGTAGTTCATTCGCCCGATTCGGGCGAACAAAATTAGGGCGAAACCGCTACTAAGCCGATATCTCCGGCGTTTGTGGACGGATTTTGATGATTTTTTTTTTGTTGGAAAGGTCATACTCTCGGGGTGGTCCCATTTCCATTAGGTCAGGATCTGATGATGGGATCCCATGATCATGGTGGCGGTGTATGGCAATAGGCTCACCCCCTATTACATGGGACTCAAAACATAAATAGTGAAAAGTGAATGTTACATTGTAGAGGCACAGTGGCATTGTGCCGTAATGTGCATCTCTGCCTACCCCTTCAGGAAAAAAGCTGTGATGTTATGTTATAAACAAACAAACAAATATTTCCACTGTATAATATTAGTATACTTATAGATTAGCGTTATCAGCTATATGTTCTTTTCTGATATATTGTCAGTCAACAGGGTTTTCCGTGGCCAATTACGTAGTGTTTAAGAAATTATTAATAATAGGAATGATGACAGGGTATGAAAATTAAAAATCTAATTAGTCCGTCAGTTAGGTAATGACAAATATTAGACACGTATTTTTGTATTTTGTCGTATAATAAAACAATACTTACATAAAACGAATCAAAGTTTAGGAGTGGGGGCTAAAACGTCATTTCTACGTATAAAATGTACATAGAAGTGACGTCACGCAACATTTCAAATCAATATATCGTCGAAAGTATTCGTTTCTGTAAGAAAATAAAAATCTGTAAGAAAATAAAACAAGCCTTTGATCGCGTTTGGCACAAGGGACTGCTCTTTAAAATCAAGGATAAGCTGCCACATTCTGTTTTTCAAATTCTGGAGTCCTATCTCACGGATAGATTATTTAGAGTTAAAGTAGGAGAGGCACGATCATCATTGTTCCCGATTGAAGCTGGGGTGCCTCAGGGCTCGGTACTAGGTCCGGTATTATACAGCCTGTTTACGTCAGACCTACCAACTACAGATGATGTCACTGTTGCTACCTATGCTGATGATATAGCCTTTCTAGCAGTGGACAGTCATGCCACAATAGCGAGTGAAAAACTTCAAAGACTTCTCAATTACACCTCAGATTGGCTTAGCAAATGGCGTATCGAAGCTAGTACCCAGAAATCGACCCACATAACCTTCACATTGCGAAAAGGAGACTGTCCCCCGGTGTGCCTGAAGAATAACATATTACCTCAAACGGAATGTGTTAAATACCTGGGTTTCCACCTTGATAGACGACAAACATGGAAAAGTCACATAAAGGCAAAAAGAGACCAAATCAACCACAAATTTAGAAGTTTAAATTGGATGATGGGTAGAAATTCTGCGCTCAGCATTGACAACAAAATTTTAATCTATAACTCCGTACTGAAACCTATATGGACATATGGTATTCAGTTGTGGGGAGTAGCCGGCAAATCTAATACAACATGCATACAAAGGGTCCAAAACATTATCTTGAAAAACATTGCAAATGCTCCGTGGTTTACGAAAAATGATGAAATTCACGAGTACCTGAATATACCAACTGTAGCGTCAGAAATAGACCGCTATAAAAAACAACAACGTGAGCGTCTCGCCCACCACCCCAATCCACTGGTCATGGAATTACTTGACAATGCTAAAATTGTGAAAAGGTTAAAGCGACACCTTATAATATAAGTGACAACAGGTGTTGGCCTGTTGTACTCAAAAGCCACATCCCACTTCACCACATCTGATTATAGTCTGGCGACTGATTGCAGATCGACAAATTATTAAAAAAAAAAAAAAAAAATATGTACTTTCTAAGATTATTTAGACACCACTGACAAACGGTGAAGGAAAACATCGTAAGGAAACCTGGGCTTATAATTTCTAATCATAAGTTTGTAATCGCCAACCCGCATTGAGCAAGCGTGGTAATTAATGCTCAAATCTTCTCCGTGTGAGAGACCTTTGGTCAGCAGTGGATACTTGACACTAAACTGATGATACCAAATAACTTGGCTAGCTACAACTATGTACTACTACATACTACGAAATTTATTTAGCTATATATAGATACGTATCGATGATGTAACTCTCGATAACACTGTCTAGTCTGTGACCGTGAACTGGGATAATGGTCAAACAGACTTTGTTCCAAGAAGGGGGTAGACAGAAGTGCACATAATACCTAGTTTTCACCAGAAGACCAACGTGAAACAACGTCGTGTTGTGGTTCATCGTGTGAGTGAGGTTACCGGATGCCCAATTACCCCACCCCCCCTTCCCTAATCCCTGAATCCCCAACAATCCTCAAATTCCTAATTCCAAAAGGCCGGTAACGCACTTGTAACGCCTCTAGTGTTTAATGTGTCCATGTGCGACGCCGATTGCTTACCATCAGGTGATCCGTCGGCTCGTTTACCGGCTTGTACCATAAAAAAAAGTTAGCTTCTCTACCTGCTTCGGTCGCGTTCCCGCGGGACAAAAAGTAGCTTATGTGGCACGCCAGACCATAATCTATCCCTGTCCCAAATTTCATCCCGATCCCTTCAGCCGTTTTGTCGTGAAGGAGTAACAAACAAAGGATTTCGTTCATTGCCAGCTGTTGCCCGCGACTTCTTTCGCGTAAAATATGAGTTATAAATACGTTTTCAATTTTCCAAAATAAAAGTAGCCTATGTTACTTAGTATATCTATATAATTATCTTAATTTTTATTTCTTATATTTGATCACCTAATTAGTTTGTTTTTAAGTACCTAAATAATAGTATTTATATAAGATTAACAGTATAACTTAATGGCGTAAGCTGTAGTGTTAAATATGTAAATTTTCTAAATAAATAAAATAAAATAAATAATCAGCTACCTGCCAGTAAAAGTCCCGTCGAAATCGGTCCAGCCATTTCAGAGATTAGCCGGTACAAACACAATAATTTAAATTAATGCTATTTTGGTAGGTATAGGTATCATATTATGTATATTCATATATGCATGTAGTAAAAATGCAGTTAACAATATTACAAACAGACACTACAATTATATTTATCTGTATATTATAAACCTGTATTGTAAAAAACGCCAACATAACATAACATCACGCCTTTTATCTGCGAAGGTGTAGGCAGAGGTGCACATAATGGCACTTAATGCCATCAAAATAAATACAGTCGAATTGAGAACCTCCTCTTTTTTTTAATTCGGTTGATTAAATCAACCTGCATTACTTAATACAGGTAAGAAACTACATTGCAACACATTTTAATTATTGTAATCGATGTTCATGTCCATACAATGAAGAACAATGCCATAATAAACGAAGTGAATTAAAAAGAAAACCAATTAAAACCTTTTATGAGTAGGTATGTGCAATAATGTATAATCAAGCCATATTTGTTATCACCAACGCTCCTCTTACCGCGGGTGTCGTATACCCGACTAAGAAGTTGAACAGTTCTCTGTTAATTTTGGTCGGTCAAAATCACCAGCACCTACTGAAGAATCTTCAAAAATGTATAAATTTAACCACCGCTTCTCTTTCGGTGGGTGTAGTATACCCGACTAAGACACTACACATTAGACAGAGCCCGTGCAGCAGCGCTGTCTGATAAACCTGAACCTTGTATACTGCGACCTCCAACCCGCCTGCCTGCGGAGATTGTGACAAACCCTCTTATGTAGAGGAGACTCATAGTGCAGCAGTGGACTGTCACCCGCTTTCCATAGAAGTCAATTAGAGGTTCCAACATATTTACTCACTAGCGCATCAAGTTATACTCAACCATCCAAACCTGTCACATAATTTTGAACTCTATCACAAAGAATATAAAGTAAAAATCTATTCACAGAGTTTGCAATACAAGTGTACTGTTGACCTGCTATTGTTCAAAACACAATGACATCAGACAATTCGGTTCTGAATATTAATTAAATGCTTATGTTAATACAGAAGCACTTGAATGCAGTACAAATATATTAAAATTTGCTTCACAAAACATATATTTTAGATGTTAGAGAGGATTACATAGTACCTTTTCACCTACTGCTCTGCTCCTATTGACCATAGCGTGATGTTTTATAGCCTATAGCCTTCCTCGGTAAATGGACTAGACAACCCAAAAAGAATTATTCAATTGCGTATTCGCCAACTAGTCAAATTCAAAACTTATTTAGAATTGAAAAACGACAGTCTTCTATGAATTTTGTAGGAGATTGTCATATTGTGACGTCACGTTTTTTTAGCATCAAACACCATAGTTGTATCTTAAAAATTTGCTGGAAAAATACTAAAATTAAGTCCTTCATAAAATCAATTAATGAAAGTGTGATTATTTTTTAATATTTTATTGTATTGAACAGTTAAAATAATTTATTTTTGATTAAGGATAGTATCCAATTCAGAGCAGTATTTAATGAGATTTGCACGTTCATATATACATAGTCTTCAGCGTTAATTTTAGAACCTATAACATAACATCACGCCTTTTAACCCTGGAGGGGTAGACAGAGGTGCACATTACAGCACTTAATGCCACTGTACAATGTAACACCCACTTTTCACTATTTTAAGTTATGAGTCCCATGTCAAAGTCAAAGCATTTATTTCAATTAAACCATAGTTTGGTACTTTTGAAACGTCAACAAATACAAAATAAATAATAGTCTGTCAGTCAGTAATGTCAACAAATACAAAATAAATAATAGTCTGTCATGTAATAGGAGATGAGTCTATTGCCATATACAGATCACAATTACAGACTGTGCTACTACTGAGCATTTTTTAAAAGATATTTCTTTTGGGCATGTGGTCTCGGTATACCACATACCCAGCAGTGCAACGTCAATCCTATAGATAGATATATTATTGATTTAGTAAATACATAATAATATTAAAAGGCTTTTAGGTAACTCTTATTTATGTTTATTATTAACCCGTCATGTGTCTAAATGTGGATCCACGCGAGACACAATGTATTTTCTATTGTGACCCATATTGGTGCATTTAAGCGGTAAATTATAAAATATTTTCCTTATTTGTCAAGCATTCAAGATTAAATTCCTAGGTCAGTTAAAGCTTTATTATGTACACAAAACACCGCTAATTAGTTTGCAGCACATATCGACACTACTATCATTTACGCAATATACATGTGTGGGTAATTTCATATTAATAGATATGTATAGAAACATTCGTCAATCACACACATCTTGGTATTTAAATATCATTTTTGTGTCGGTATACGTAATAATTTGGTAAATAAGTTTAAATAAAAACGAGGGTAAAGATAAAAATACTCATAACAAACTTTGAATAAATCGAAATCAAATAATGAACGATCAAGCTATACTAAATACCCATATAAATATAGTGTTTTCTCATCGTATTTTTATGTTACTGAATGATATACAATATTTCGATGATCTCATCTATAGCGCGCTTGGCGCAATGGTTATCGCCTCCAATTGTCGTTAAGTAGAGTGCCGCCGGATCGATTCCGGCATTCACATGTTGTTTTAGTATTAATTTATCAAATATTTGAAATTTGAAACAATTAAATCTTTTCTTTTTTTTTCTTATCCTATTTTTCTAAATCTTATGTTAATTTTAATAGTAAATACTTTAGATTTATTTATACCTATAATATCTTTTATTTATATTTAGTTATAGTTATTTATTATTTAGAGTAATCTCATTTGCTTCATGCATTTCAACCAAATTAAATAAGATAAAAAACAGTAAAAAAGTAATAACTATGCTTTCTTAATGGTTCGATACCTGAGTATATTTGTAATGTTTGTGGCCACCATAGAATTTTATTTTACCCGCTTATGAAGAAACTACCGACTATATAAAACAAGTTTTTCAAATCACCCGACTTACAAAATAATTGCGTTCTTAGTTGTCAATGTATGAGGATTTCATAGTTTATTGCTACGCTACTCATATTTGAGTGCAAAGTTATTTTTATTTTTACAAGATGTTCCAACACCTATCAACATTTAAAAAGGCTGAAATCATTGTTTTGCATGAGCAAAACATACCAATAACTGAAATTGCAAGGCGTTTAATGATATCGGTGAGTAAATAAGATACTAAGTTGATATTCTATCTAGTTGATATTGTGTTTATAATTTATATCTAGTTGATATTGTGTTTATAATTTAAAGTTACTTATATACCTCTAGATATTAATTATATTTATTATTATTTTTAAGTAACTTTAATTCCTGTAAAGTATTTCCTGGTATTTTAAATACTTAAGTATTTGTTTGGTATCAACAGAGGAGATCCGTGCAGTTATGGGTGCACAGATATGCGGAGACCGGTGACGTTGAACATCGTCGACGTGGGCCTAAGCCAAAGGCAAATTCATCGGCTCGGCACTACGACATCGTAGTCAGGCACAAGGCTGATCCGTTCCTGCCAACACACTACAGTGACAGCACTGAATGTTTCAATACAAACTGTACGGAGACACCTGCATTCTGCTGGTTTAAGGTGCAGGAAGCCAGCGAAGAAAATATTGTTATCTGTGGTGCACCAGCAAAAGCGATTAGAATTTGCTAGGGACTTCATTAATTTTGATTGGGCGAACAGTGTGGTTATATTTAGTGACGAAAAGACTTTCAAGTCGGATAAGGATGGGCGTAAAATATTGGGGAGAAAAGATGGAGAAAGGTATACGAATTGCAACCTTCTGCCTTGTAGGACCAGTGGCCGTATTACTGTCGGGTATTGGGGTTGGATGTCTTTTATGGGTCCCGGTGAGCTCGTGGAAATATCTGGTCTCAGTAACAGTCATGATTACTTGAATATTTTACAAAACGTAATGTTATTCAAATTAACTTATAATAATGTTTATATTTTTTAAGAATATTAAAATGCTGTCTAGAGCATACGGTGAAGTGATGTTATTGTTTTGTGGTTAGAAATTCTCATAATTTCTTTCTATTCAACATGTTGATTCACTTCACTTTAATTTTTCATTAACAAATTTATTTAACTGATTTCGAGCTTGATTCACATATTATATTTACGCCCATCTTTAACTAATTTAAAGTTTCCCTGATTCTAAAGGTCATGAATGTTAAAATCGTTCCATAGCATTCGTCACATTTTTTTTACTAACATACAGCCCACTGAATATTGGACCTTATAACAACGGCCGTAAAATAGATAATTAATGGAAGATTCCAATGACAAAAAGTCGCCCATTTCAAGAAATAACATGTTAAAATTTCAGTGTAATTTTTTTACATGTTTTACTTGTTTATTACTTAATGTATTATTAAATTACAAAACAAAAATGTTGTATTTGTTTATTACTTAATAAAAAATGTTGCTGCCATCGCATTACCGCATGATACTTCCCGATTCGACTACTTATGAGGTTTATTATCATATCTATTAATTATGATTTAAAGAACTTTAAACTTAACATGTGGTATATAATTAATTATTAGATATAAATATTGAATATAAAACCACATATTTGTATAACAAATAAATTAATTGTAATAAAAATTGGTATTGTTTTATTTACCGACTCATTTGCTTCTTTTAGCCTGATATTACAAAAAACAAAAAAAAATAAGAAAAACAACAAGGTAAAATAAAAAAACTTTTAGCTGGAATAGAACCCACATCATCATTGATCCTTGAAAGACGATAAAAGCGTGCTCATTCACCAATCGACCACGAGCACTACGATAATGACAGTGAAAATGTCGGGTCATATCAATGATTGTAAATAATTTTAACCTTACCCATGCATTAAATTATAAAAATACGTATACCGACACAAGAATGAAAACACCAATGTGAATGTGGTGGACGAATATTTTTATACACAGTAATATGAAATTACCCACACATGTTCACTGTGTAAAAGATAGTAGTGTCGATGTGTGGCGCCGCTAACTAATTAGCGGTGTTTTGTGTACTTATTAGCTTCTGCAACCCTATCTTATACTGTTATATAAAGCGGAAGAGTTTGTTTGTTTGTTTGAACGTGCTAATCTCCGAAACTACAAGTCTGATTTGAATAATTCTTTTTGTGTTGGATAGCACATTTATCGAGGATGGCTATAGGCTATAAAACATCACGCTACGACCAATAGGAGCTAAGCAGACCGTGTGAAACAGCGCGGAAGTAGCTTATATAGAATAATATAATAAGTAGCCTATATGTTAGCTCAGACCATAATCCACTACTGTTCCAAATTTCATCATAATCCCTTCAGCTATTTTGATGTGAATGAGTAACAAACAAACTTCGCATTTACTATATTAATAGAATTATGAACAGCGGGTGACAGTCCACTGGACTATGAGCCTCTTCTACATAAGAGGAGTTTGTTATCTCCACACTTGGCGAACTGATTAAAGTTTGCAGTTGAAAAAGAGAGCACAGATGCCCAGGATGCCATCTCTGTTATGTAAACTGTGAAGTCTCTTAGAGCCATTGTCACCAATAGAACTGATCATGATTACACCCAACAAAATTGATATATTCTTAATCAGATTTAATGGTGATTGCTTCTAGGTTTTCTAACTACCTAATCTCTTTTAAACTGTCAAACACCAAGCGGTCACCGGTGACCGCAACCTATTGTTCTATAATTGTGTCTACAAAACCGGTACTCGACGAGTTAAATATGTAGTATTTTAGTAGATTTCTATCACACCTGCAGGAAGAGTAGGGATGGGAGTACTCTGCCATATAAAATTAATAAACATAATTTTTATGGCAGGTTTAATTGAATACTTATAGTTATCAAATTGTTTTGATAACCTTCAAAAATGTTAGACTAAATAATGTCGTAAATTTTGTTATCCAACAATAAAGGTTAAATAAAAGATAAAATAGTGAAATAAAACTAAAATGATAAGTTTTTAAACTTGAGTTTTGTTATCATAGAAATGAGTTCTAGATGGCGATGATGGAGCAAAAAACGTAGATATAAATCATTATCAAAGTCCACCTAATAAGATCGTCAAATAAAAACATTATATTTTTATCTTTTTCGTGACAAAACACGCGAAAAGCTAATCATCTAATTTACGAAACGAAATTCGGCCATTACGTGATCATAAGTAATCTGTTTTTATTTTTATTGTTTACAAACTTTATGGACTGCAAAGGCAGACAATGATACGTAGGTACTTTAAAAAAAATTGTTTTCATTACGAAGTCGATAGTTCAAAGTCTAAATTGTAACCTTGAAACTATTATTTTGGGGGCTAAAGAGCGTTAAACGACATCGGTGACCTAAAAATAGACTCATAGTAAGTATTCCTAGCGGCGCCACACCAAAAACTTACCTAATATTTTTATTTGCACACACCATAGATTTTTTGCGTAACAAAACAACGTTTTTTCTTGTAATCACACAAAGGCACACTTTAAGAAGGTCTAGGTCGCGGTTTCTAGTGTAATTTTAAAAGATTCGACACCAAAATATTTTGCTGTTTAGTCAATAATTTTCATTCCAAAAGAAAATACTGAAAAACACTGCGTAACACTTTGCACTTCACAACTCGATCTCACAGTCAATCAGCTGTCACTTGTCACAACTTTGCATGAAACAGAATGACAGATGAGAATAGGGCTGCACGACCGATGTATAAATTTCTACTGTTTTTAATTTTTACAAAACGTTGCGTGGCGCGCCGCAGGAAAATTTACCTCGTTCATGATACATAGATTTTATGAAATTCTGTTAGGATTCGGAGCATTCAAAACAATTAATGTAGATAGGTAAATTAATATAATTATGTAAGGTAAAACTGTAGCGTGGGAATGAAAGGTCTAACAAAAATATGCATAGAAATGAAAAGAAATAAGAGGAAACTTATTCCTTTTACTCCTAAAAAAATAATTACTGTAATTATTTTTTAGTACCTTACGGCCGAATGATGAAAGGCTACTCAATTTGAATTCGCGTTTAAGTTGTCTGTATGAATTCTTTGTAAAATGAGAGATGACACGATATTTAAATGCTACTTAAAAATTGAGTAGCCTTTCAGTATTTGGGCGTATCTTTAAATATAATAGTAGTGGAGGGTTACATCTGATAGAACTGCAGAAGGCAAACCAGAAGATGACTTTTGATAGTATTTACATCCTGGAAATAAACTACTTAAAAGAGTATCGGTAAGCAATTGACGCTACTCCTGGACACCTGTACACCAGAGGAGTTCCAAGTAGATATTTTATTTCAATAAAATCGTCTCCTATTGGCATTGACAAGACTAAAAATATCAACTTTATAAGAATTATGAAGATAAAAATGAAACAAAAGATTGTTAAAAAAGGTGTTTATTCAAAATATTTTAATAATAATGCATTGTATTGTACATTAAACGTTTAACACACAAATATAATAACCCGAACACAAACTAGCGAAAACTACCAAACTACCGTTACGGAGTCTGCTCACACTACGCAAATACGCTCAAAGAAATATGTACTCTATGTTCTCTTCGATAAGTTGTACAATCGCTTAGCACCATTCACACAGGACATTTTTTGTTTTATAAAAAAGTATATTTTTACCAGAATTTTGTTAAAAAGTATGCAAAAGGAATGTTTTGCTTGCTAAAACATAATTTTGTGCAGTAATTTAAAACTAATATATAAAGATACACATTGTAATACATTTTTTGTTATGATGGCAAACCAGTGTATTTAATTGCCAACATCATCTAGACGACTTTCGAACATCGTGAGGAAACCTGGCCTTATAATTTGTAATTATAAGTTTGAAATCGCCCCCGCATTGAGCAAGCGTGGTGATTAATGCTCAAACATTATCCGTGTGCTAAGAGGCCTTTGGTCAGCAGTACTTATAGGCTGATGACGTTAACAAGCATAATTTAGGAATCCATTTAAATAATATATAGTTATATCTATTGTTAATTTACACGATAACTAATGGACTATGGTCTGTTAATCGCTGAGTTCTAAATCTGAGTCGGAGTCCGGAGTACCTCTGATGGTTTTTTTGTTCTGTATCTGCAGTTTGCGCGCCTTGCGAGCTTCCTCCGGAGGGACCAGGAGGTCGCCTGAGTATTCTATTATATCTGATCTGGAATTTGAAGGATTTTTGGTTAGAAATCTTGCACAATGTACTTAAAAATAAATATTTTCATGTTGGTAAAAATAGTGAGGTGGCTGGGCAATTGGCTGCCACGCAACGTGTCGTGATATCGATTCCCGCTCGGAGCAACTCTTTGTGTGACCCACCGATTGTAGTTCCGTGTCTGTGTGTCATGTGTATGTGAACTTGTATGTTTGTAAACGCACTCACGACACAGGAGAAAATCTGTGGGGTCTCGTGTTCGATTCCCGGACCGGGCAAAGTATTATTGTGTTTTTAAGAATCTCAGTAGTAGGAAATGTGCCCGGTATATGGCAATTGGCTCACCCCCTATTAGACAGGACTCATAACATAAATAGTGAAAAGTGGGTGTTACTTCTGTGTGCACCTCAGCCGACCTCTTCGGGGATAAAAGGCGTGATGTTATGTGTGTTTTATAAAACTGTGTAATATTTTGTGTACTCCTCAGGACCTATTGTTATAGACTGTGACTGATACGAAGCGGACATGTACCACGCAGGCCGTATCACGCAAATACTTAACTATTGCTGAATATTGCTTGGATAGATTGTTATATAACTTTCGTGAGACATATGAGCCTCTAGCATGGCTTGAAACTAGTCGAGTTCCTCGTCAAATAATTACGTGAGTAAGCCGAAAACATAATAATTTATCGCTTGGATGAACTACAGAAGGAGAAAAATAGATAAGAAAATCCTTGGTTTCCTTAGCATCCCCCGGCCACAGCCTACGTAATTTGCTTTTTAATTATTTTTTTTATGGCTTAAGCCAGTAATCATGTAGATCACCTGATGGTAAGCAATCGGCGTCGCCCATGGACACACGGAACACTAGAGGCGTTACAAGTGCGTTACCGGCCTTTTGGGGATTAGGAGTTTGAAGATTGTTGGGGATTCAGGAATTGGGGAGATTTGGGAAGGGGAGGGTAATTGGGCCTCCGGTAACCTCACTCACACGACGAAACACAACGCAAGCGTTGCTTCACGTCGGTTTTCTGCTCAGCCGTGGTATCACTCCGGTCGAGCCGGCCCATTCGTGCCGAAGCATGGCTCGGACATTTAAATAAATAAATAAAGTATATATATATTTACCTGGCTATCCTCCACTCCAGCATCTCAGTGGAGAAGTCATCTCTGTTCCCGAGGTCAGTGAACCCGACTATGAAGTCTTTAGTCTTGTTCTCCTTCACCAGCCCTATCGTAGGGATCACTCGGATCTTCAGACGACCTGGAAAGAGATGGAAATATTATATCATTGTAAGCTCGGTGCCTGGTCTCTGTCAGATCTTAGTCGGGTAAATGACACCGCGGGAAGAGAGGAGGTGGTACATATTTATTCTCGCCGTATATAGGTTCCTAAGGTTATCAAATCGAAAATTGTATGACAAGGGCACGGACCTAGTGTCCGTGGGGAATTAATCAATAATATTATTAAAAAAAAAGTTATCAAATCATAACATAACACACAACATCACGCCTTTTATCCCCGAAGAAGTAGGTAAAGGTGCACACAGAAGTAACATCCACTTTTTACTATTTATGTTATGAATCCCATGTAATAGGGGGTGTCGGAGAGCCATCCTTCGGCACTGCTGGGCCGACTCGACCGGAGTGCTACCACCAACGACCAGAAAACCATAGTGAAATAACCACAGCGTTGTGTTTCGTCGTGTGAGTGAGGTTACCGGAAGCCTGTTTCCCGAATCCCCGAATTCTCCACAATCCTCAAATTCGCAGTTCCCAAAAGGCGGGTAACGCATTTGTAACGCCTTGGTGTTTCGAGTGTCCATGGGCGGCGCCGATTGCTTACTATCAGATACTATCAGGTGATCCGTCGGCTCGTTTACCGGCTTATACTATAATAAAATAATAGTTGACTCACCAGTCAAAAACGGAGCTCTCTCAACGTCCAGCTTGACGAACCGCGTCTCAACATGTTTCTTGGCCAGTACTTTGAGATGCATGTCCACGATCTTGCAGCGAGGACTGTCGTTCTTATAGAAGTGACAGACCACGTGCTCACTCTTGTTGCACACTGTGAAGAACTCTTTCTCGCCGTCTATTTCTGTGTACTCCCCATGGCCCTGTGGAAGAAGGGGGTAAGTTTATGTTGTTAATAATAATTATACATCAAATGAAACCACCTATGCCATCTAGTGAGTAACAGATGTAACTTTCTTCTGTTTTACTTTTTTGTGAGTGTACTATATTGATTACTAGCGACACTTATGTAAAAATAGCTGCTACAAAATGTCCTTTGACACCGCGTTTACAGCTATTTTGTATTGTTTAAAATCACTTCGTAAATAACCATTGATAGTAAAGGATAAAAAATGGTTATGGTGGGTTATCCGAGATAGACATATACCATTGCGGACTTTTTTATTGAATTTTTTTAAGGTGGCCAATACATTATTTTGGTCTATCTCGTAGGGTACAGCCAGCGTTTGCAATATAAGCGCAAAAAAACGTGCAGATTTACGACTTTCTGTACTATATTATGTACGTATTATACATATAAACCTTCCTTTAGAATCACTCTATCTATTAAAAAAACCGCATCAAAATCCGTTGCGTAGTTTCAAAGATCATACAAAGGGACATAGGGACAGAGAAAGCGACTTTGTTTTATACTATGTAGTGAAGTTCATTGTTCATTCATTTGTTTAAATCTGTTCCTTTTTTTTTCGTAACGCAAGCAGCACAAGTCGTTGTATTTAATTTAATAGTTTATAATGTCTGCCACCGATAGACGGTGCAGAAACGCTTGCGTTGTGTTTCGTCGTGTGAGTGAGGTTATTGGAAGCCCAATTACCGCCCCTCCCCAATAATCCTCAAATTCAATATCCCCAAAAGGCCGGTAACGCACTTGTAACCCGTCTGGTGTTCCAGGTGTCCATGGGCGTCGATCGCTTATCATCAGGTGATCCGTCTGCTAGTTTGCCGGCTTATTTCATTAAAAAGTATGTCTCAAAAAAGTTTTAATATTATATTTATTATTTATTTGTATTGTAACTTTCGTAAGACATACTAAATAAATCATTATGTTTTCGGCTTACTCACGTAATGATTCGACGAGGAACTCGACTAGTTTCAAGCCATGCTAGACGCTCATATTCATGGCCGAAAATAATAAATATATTATTTATTAATTAAGAGTTACCAACATTTGATTACACAACTACAGTAAGCATAATACAAGCAAGCAAAGAGGAATGAGCAACTGAACCGCAGCAGAGCAGTTGATGACTAATATAAACCAAATATCATAAGTCTTTCTTACATTAGCTAGCCATTCCTGCTTGGCCTTAGCGCGTTTCTTCATCTCTGCGATCCTCTGCTGTCTGATAGCCTCCAGGTCACTGGAATCCATCGTCTCCAACCTGGAATCATCAAGACATATTTTTGTAATAACTATTGTGAGACATACTAAATTAGTTCACTGAGTGAGCTGCGCGACATCGCTGCGACCGCGCACGCTGCTCATGAGGAAGAACCCCTCTGTGATTCGAAACTAGTAAATCTTTTCTCAGTATATTCACGTGAGTAAACCGCGGTTTTAGTTAATCAAGATATAATGGTGAAATATTAGCAAGTAACACACAAATATCGAAATGTCATAATTTCTTCATAAGTGTAAGTATATTAATGGCAGTGTGAGTAGTCTGCAGGCTCTATAAGTGTGGTTGGCTCAGTAGCTGGGCGACTGGTAGCTATACAACAAGTTATTGATTCAATTCTCAGGAAAAATAGCCTTTCAAGTCTGAGTATATGTGAGAATTTGTAGATACAAATTTCATTCATGTGAGTCAAAAAATAAAAACAAGAGAGACATGAAAACATGCTTTTTTTGTAAACAATCAGACGGATCCCCTTATTGTAAGCACCAGAGGCGTTACTAGGGCGTTACCAGCCCTTTGGGATTCGAAATTTGAGGATTGTTGGAGATTCAGAGATTGGGGAAAGGGGGAATTGGGCCTCCAAATACTGGTCTCACATGATGAAACACAACTCGAGCATTGCTTCACGTCGGTTTTCTGCTCGTTGGTGGCATCATTCCGGTCAAGCCAGTCCATTAGTGCCGAAGCATGGCTCTCCCAGACTTGAAACAATTGAAATGTCTACAATATATAGCACCCTCTCTTGGATATGGGATAAAAGTATGATATACCTCTCAATCTCATTGTCCAGCTGCTTCTCCATGTTGGAGGCAACCTGCTGTAGTAACTGGTCCATGGCTGTAGGTCGCTACTGCTGGAAATCATTGTAAAATAATTATATTAGTAAGTCTTTTCTGTTACTTATGCATTACTAAAATAGGTGAACAACTGCATTTCTACTACATGCATATCTTATACTATTATATAAAGCGGAAGATTTTGTTTTTTTGTTTGTTTGTTTGAAAGCGCTAATCTCCGTAACTATAAGTCTGATTTGAATAATTATTTTTGTGTTGGATAGCGCATTTATTGAGGATGGCTTTAGGCTATAAAACATCAACCTACGACCAATAGGAGCTGAGCACAGCGTGTAAATTCGCGCAGAAGTAGCTAGTGAATATATACACATACTAAAACAAGTTTTTTTTTTTCAGTTTAATCTGTCTGTCTGTGTGTACTTTTTAATCTGTGAAATGGCTGGACTGATTTTGCTACTTTAAATGGCAGGTAGCTCATATGCTAAGGAGTAACATAGGCTACTTTTATTTTGGAAAATTGAAACAAAAAAAGTTATGTTACAAAATTCATACTCTATGCGGATGAAGTAGCGGTCAACGGCTGGTTTTTTTATAAGAATATATATATGTCCCAAATTAAATAATTGTTTTAATAATAACAAGTTTGTTAATTTGTATGTTCAAATTACTACCTGCAGTATTATTTTTAACAACATACAAACATAATACTAGTTGTAAACAAATTATTAAATGATGAACTGTATTTTACGAAATTATGATGAAGATTATAAATTCCAATAAATTAAATATGAATCACTTTACTTATTGGAATACTTTCAGATCAAGGTGAAATGTAGGCGTTCCTCATTTTTCTTTAAGTACCTAATTGATACCAACATCTTAATACTAACTTTATTAACACTTTCCCGCCTAAACCTACTATTAAAAGAGTTCGTATATCAATTTAAACTTTCTTTCCAACCAGTAATACAAGATTCACTTCATCTCCTCAACATGTAAACTAAAATTGCTATGCCGATGACCTCACGCAAGTCACTCACATGTTTATTGATTCAACAGAATCAAAGAAACTTACCTTTTCCCGCGGTAAAATGACGTTGCACTATATAGGGAATAAGATAAATTTTATATAGCCACAGTTTTTTATGTTAATTATTGTCAATTTAAGTAATTTTAAAACAATTCTTTGTGAATTTCAGCACAGGCACCTCTATGTATTCACAAAAAATTGACAATGTGAATTGTCAAAGTCAAACAAAGGAACTGCTTTTGACATTGACTGTACTGTTCCGTTTAATGTTGCCTGTTTATTGTATTAGTATTGTTGTTGTAAAAATGTTAAACTAGCTGGCCGTTTCTGCGGGAAAATCCAAAAAGCAAAGTCACTTAATAAGTCACATTGTTGTTGCTGTACGTATTTATAAACCGCAATAATTTAAAAAGAAACATAATTACAGCAACTACTGGCTGCTAGTGCTACAGTGCTAGAGTGGGTAGTTAAAAGTGCAACTTCCGCTGATGAGATATCAGATTGATACCAATATAGATGAAATCTCGATTTCTTAAGTCTTTAGATTCACATTTAGAACTTCTTAAGCCACGACCAAGGTCACAGTTTTTAAATCCACTTCTTGCTTGGCTGCCTGCCTCGCTCTTATTTTAAGGGACTTACAATAATAACTTATGTAGCAACACAGAATACATCGCGATCAATGAGGGCGTCGCGGGGTCGTAAGCCACTAAGATATGTTGAGTAAGATAGACACATCTTAGCGGCTCTTTCTCTCGCAACCCTGGAGACCGCGGCGCTCGCGTCGCGAGTCTGCCGCTTACGCGCCTACTATGCATACATGTGTAATATGAAGTTCTAACCGCTGTACCATACTCATAATTGTAACTTTGTGTCTATTCATTAAGTTCAGTGATTGTTGTTTCTCGAAATACAATTATTATCCGAACTCTATTTTGAATTTTTGACTAATTTCCAATCATGAGAACCTCCTTTCATACTTACGAATAATTGTTTATAACCAATGATCTTTTATTAGAATATCATTGTTTATAACATAACATATGTTTGCGTTTCTTTTAAAATAACTAATAATGTGTTCTGTAGAGGTAGAAAATAATGACGAAAACTCAAGAATATTTTCAATTCATTTATTTATCACATCAAGATTATTAAATAACAACTAAGACTTAGATTACATCAGTCATAATTATTTAAAATAATACCCGACATAATAAAATAATAGTTAGAGTATACGGCATTGCCTCAGCCTCAGCCGAGCCGAGGCCGATACATCACTATTTTATTCCAACCATAGATTACATATTTATAATTTTACATAAAAAAACAAGATTTTTCCCTCCATTGATTCGAAACCATCATCTAGTTACGTCGCATTTGGTGGGTATGGTATTTTATTCTCATAAAAATAAACTAAACTACAAAAAAATAACAATTAAAAACTTATTAACAGACGTTGGCCCATGTTTGGTTCCTTTGCCTCATAAAAAAGATGCAAAATCAAAAGGCCAATCAAGTGCCTATAATTTGAATTTAGAACATTTTATTTTTAGCGGGAACCACAGAATTAAAACCATTTTTTAATTTAAACACCAAACCAAGGCACACGTAATGTTTCAAAATAAAATTAAAAAAAAAAATACATAAAATTAAAACAACATACATATAAAAAAGATTCAATTACAATAAAAACCTTGTTTGTACATTCGTATTAATTCATAAAAAAAACAATTTTAGTTATTATGCCAAAAAGTGTGTTATTTTTTCATTATATTAAAGTTTGTAAGTTGTCTACATGGATATTAAATTATGTACAGTGGGCATATCGGATATGTTAGACATTAAAATTTAATACCTATACTTTAATACGTCTTCTATATTTTGTTAAACCAGGATTGCAAGCGCTGGTTTTTAGATTTCAAAGACGTAAGTTTGTACGTCGTAAAGCAACTGTGACTTTTAGTATTTAGGAGTATTCAGTATTCTTTGCTTATTTCTATTACAGTTATGAAATTCATTAAAGTATTCTGCATTATTATAATTATGCATGTTTTTTATTGAATATATTGAGGTATTTACTAATGTCTGGATAAATATTCAATACTAAATTATTGTGGCAGTTCTTATAATAGGGGGCTAACGTTTTCCTGCTTACTAGAAGGCGTAAATGTTTAAGGTGTTTTTTTTGTCCAATCACAGCAGACGTCAAATATCGAACGTCGCATGGTGTACATGATACAGCTTGGCTGGACAGCGTATAGGAAACTCAATCAAATCTTCGCGTCACAGATACTGCAAAGCCTGAAGACAAAAATCTTCAACGAGTGCGTCCTCCCAGTAATGACATACGGAGCCGACACTGACAGTGCGACTGGTCCACCAATTTAAGGCCGCGCAGCGAGCTATGGAGAGGGCTATGCTCGAAGTCTCTTTAAAAGTTTAAAGGATCGAATTCGAAACGAAGCGATCCGACAGAGAACCAAAGTTATCGACATAGCCCAAAGGATTAGTAAGCTGAAGTGTCAGTGCGCCGGTCACATTTGTCGAAGAACCGATAACTGTTAGGGTAAACGTGTTGTAGAGTGGAGACCGCGTCTACGCAAACGTGGCGCCCTCCAGCTAGGTGGAGTGACGACATCCGCAAAGTGGCTGGCAGTGGTTGGATGAGAAGAACTGAATATAGAGCTCAGTGGCGTGCCATTGGAGAGGCCTATGTCCAGCAGTGCACGAACACAGTTTAATGATGATGAACGATGTGACACTTGCAAATTACCTATTGGACGATAGGTACACATTGGCCCCATTGAAAGAAGATTTGTCAAATATTGAAGTGAAATAATGTATGTGGTACAAAATTATGGTAATATCCTGCCATTATAGCTGCAATGTATTTATTTATTATTCTAATATTCGAGTTTATTAGTATTTATTTATATTACATAGAAAATGCTACTTTATGTACATTACTAAAGATCGATTTTAATATTTATCCATATTTATCTGTTTATGGCGTCCTAACTTAGGAATAGATAGTCATATTTCGATGCGGAAATGTAGTGAGTGATCCGTAATATCTATCAGCGGAGTTACAAATGCATTGCCGGCCTTGCTCTTTCGGGAGAGGGGGTATAGCTCTCCCATGTAAATACAGGATTTTTAGTAGGACAGCAAGTCAACCTAGACTTTTCTGTCAATTTTTTACTACATTTTCAACTCTATCGTTCAGGTATAGAGTCGAAAATCCAAAGACAAATCAACACAATAGAGAAGGTCGAAGGTCGTTGGCCACTACATAAATAAATACACAAATAAAATTTAAAAAAGAATGGTATAATGAGAAAACTTAATGAAAACAAAAGATTCGTTATTGAGAATATTATAGAACATTAATATCGTATTATTAAAAGTAAAAGATTTTTGTATAAAATAAATAAACAAACAACATGTCAAAAACCTTTCATTTTTAACGACCAACTCTTGGGTAGTCCGTCCAATTTGACGAACTTTTGGGTAGTCCGACTAACTTGGCGAACTCTTCTCTAGTCGATTGAACTTGACGAACTTTTCAAAAGGAAAAAAATTACAATGTTATCTTAATTCATTATCTCAATTTCCTGTCTTTCATAAAGATAATTAATACCATTTTTTTGACTCACTATACTTCGCTATTCTAGCAAAAGGTCAATTTGTACTATTTGCTATCAAAACTCCACCGACTAGTTCTCAATTAGACGAAAAGACAAGAGGTCTACACCAGCACCCAATAAGCAAAAAAAAACAACAGTAGCCCCCATTATACGAAGTCGCACTACGAACGTGCATTCGCGTCCTACACATAGGGCAATCACTTTTTCATTAATTATCATTACGCAGTCAATAAATGCTGAATCAATCAGTCATTGTACTCAAGGATACTAATTTTTACGTCAGTCGTTATGAGTCGAGTCAATCAGAAGACAATCCCATTGCTAAGTTCTTAAAATCTCATTCGTTCTTCACAATAGTCTTTTGTAACTTAAATATACAGGGCTACAGATCAAGTTACACATAGGGCTTGTACACAGAACTGCAATGCGATGCGAATTCGCAACGTAAAGAATTACGACACGAATTGCTGTAATGCGATGTCGTGCGACAAGGCGTCTCCCAGGGTGACCGTACCTTCGACGACCGTCAATCGTACCAAACGTATTTTAAATTGAAAACTAGGTCGTGACATGGATCGTAAGTAGAAGTGTGCACTTCTGTTATTACTTAGGAGATACAGGACAAAGAAACAAAGATTTTGATACGCGATGCAAATCAATTCGCTAGTTCTTACGATGCGTAGAGGGAGCTCGCACATTTTTGCGATGCGACGTCGAAATCGCAGTTTTGTGTACGAGCCATAATCAGTTGTTCATGTTCTGGCTTCGTATGACTATTTTACATATTCATAGGTCCGTTTATACTGGTTTTGTATACTTTTACAAAGATTGATATTTACACTTGACTTGATACATTCACCGTATATTTTATAGTCACAATCATGCATTTTAAAAATCCCATCATGTCATACATCAGATCGAAATCATAGATTTCACGAAAAAGAATTGCATAAATAGGCAATTCAATTAAAAACTAGTCGCACACATGTAAAATGGCAGAATTATTATAGAAATGCAAATTATTCATAACATTTTAAAACTATTGTACTTCCATGAGCTTGAAGCGAATAAAAAATCACAGTATTTTGTTTTAAAAACTATCGTGACACTATTTTACTTAATTAGGCTGGACGGCTTACTCACGAAGCTATTCCACGAGGCTGCTCGACTGATTTCAAGCTGTACCGGGACCGATACTCATGAGCAATCTGCGTGACACACGCCGCAAACTCGGACTGAAGACAATTATTAAGGAGTTCAGCTCTATGATCCACCACTCGTCAAGTAGCTAACTTTGTTAAACAATGATTTATGGAATGAGTAAGCGGTACAACTTAATTATTCACAGCTTTTATTTACACTACAGATTTCTCAACAACACAAGGTTCAGTGTGCCTTGCGAGTTTGTTTTACGAACGTTTGAACCAACCAATCAGAACGCCGAAACAAACTCGTACTAAGGCCTCTGATTGGGTACTTGCCTACTAGTTAGTCAAGTTCAATACTTTTTTCGAACTGTCAAAAACTACAGTATTCTATGAATTTTGTCACGGTTTTTTAGCGTCAATCAGCATATTTATTTCTTAATATTAAAATTAAGTTGATCATAAAACCAATTAATGGAAGTGTGATTATTTTTTAATATTCCATTGTATTGAACAGTCGAAATATTTTATTACCCAATTGGCCAACCACAAGTTAACTAATCAATAAGGGGGTTAAACCGCGTTTACATAAAAATAACTCACAGCACTCAGCAATAATAACAAAACTGCAATGGTAACGTATACTCAATCACTATTCTACGTCCAGCGTCAATACCATAGATACACAAAGCTCACGCACAAATGAAAGTCCAAAGTTTCACTCATCAGTCTTTAGACACTGGTCTGGACAGCTCTGTACATTCTTAACCGGGATTCTGATAAAGCTGCTAGTATACTGTTTCCATTCAGATATAATGAGCATACGTCTAGTGCTGGTTCTGCAGCTGGGAGCGACATGGTCCTGGCTCCATCTAGCCCATGCAAAAACAGTGCTGATTCGCTTTCAGAGTGCGCTGCTACCCAAGAAGCTCCGGGAGCCTTACAGAAAGTAGACCTTGACATCAAAGACGCTCTCGCAGACCCACTAAACGTCTCCTCCACATCGATCATAACTTTATCAGTTAATCCTTCAGAAAATTTGCAAACGACTAGTTTGGATCGCTCTGTGCCTAACGCGCTCGGTCGTACTGAGACTAAGGCTCTTTGCGTCTCGTTATCGTAACTCATGGACATGAACGATCCTTCAACAGGCATCGCCTTTTGCTTCCAAATCCCGTCTCGTGGTATACAGAGCCAACACTTGTTTAGTTGGCATGATAATAGGCCGTATGGAGTAGAACATAGAGACACTACGGGTGACATGTCCTTATTAGACGCTATAGTGCCTAGACAGGACGACATGTTTCTGAAGTCGTACAAGTTGACTATCCCGCCCACACCGCCCACGTAGAACTCGCTTGTGTTTGAGCAGTCCCACGCACACGACCATAATGGGAATCCTGTGTTTACCGTCGCACTAGGAATGCCTCTGTCAACAATCCGCGCAGTACTATCTAAGCCTACGCTGAGAAGTAAGTCTCTCGGCTGAGAATACGTCATATCTCTAATAGGTTTAGGGTGCAAGTGCACAAATTGCCCTAAAGAATAATCCAAGCAATTAACCTTCCTGATTCCATACCCAGGGAACAGGTAGTTGATACTCTTCTGTGACACGTACAGCTCGTAAGTCCGACAGTTATACGTAAGAACTCTACAGCCGCCGTCCTTGCATACCTCCAAGTTCTTTTCAAGAGCATATCGCCAAGTGCGTTTACTAATAAGCTCCTTCATACTTTGAGACTTCAGTAAAGAGTTCTTCAAAGTCTCTAATTCTGCTGCACAGGCGCGATGGGCTATTTTAGTCTTCTGCAGTTCCAACTCTGTCCTGCTCTTTTCAGTTTGGAGTATATCCACCTGTTTCTGCAAGCTAGTGACCTGTGTTGTGTCGGCGGCTATGAGTTTCCTTGCGTAAATGAACCTTAGGTCCTTGAGCGACGCTTTACTTTTGCATGTTGGGCAGGTTTTGTCCTTAGCGGGCTGTGCTTTGAGCCATCTCTCTACGCACTCAGCTCCGAAGAGATGTCCACACTTTAAAGCAACTAGTCTGTGTGCACCCGAGTTACCCCATATATCTAAACAAATTGGGCAAGTTTCTCCATCAACCTCTTCGTGTGGACTGTGTAGTTTCCTCACTTTAGCTGGTGGTTCCTCGGGTTCAACTTGGTCATTGTTATTCCACGCTAGAGCTGGTAGGGAGTGGTTGGACTCCTCGCTGACTGAGGAAGCTGTGTTACTGTCCTCGCTCTGTTCCACAGGGTGTCGTAAGTGGTGACGAGCTCTTGTTACGATGGCATTGAACTCTCTTACGGTGGGTTGTGGTATGAACGGAGTGTCCTCATCATCATCGAACAGAGGCCAGGGTCTGTCGGAAGCTTGGCTGGGGGGTCGGGCAACTGGTTCCGGACTGGAAGGGGCAACTGGCTCCGGACTGGGAGGGTCATTGTCCTCTAATGCGGGACTACTCATTGTCAGTTCATCTGTAATGAAATGTACTAAACTATTATATGATACTATAGTGGAATAAATGTTTTAAAAATTTGTTAATTAATTGATATATACCATTACTATGTAATTTTTTTTTTGTTTTATATTATTGATGGTTTGAACACTATCTCGGCTCTACCATTTATTTTACATTATCGCTATAGTACCTATGTATAGGTCTTTTTTTAAAAAAACCTTTGGACTAGAATCTGTACTATAAGTACACTCTTCTGCCTATACCTTAAATGAATATAAAGTAGGTATGATTTTAAGCTTAAAACAAAGTTACGAATGAGAAGCAAGTTGGTTTAAAGAGTTAACTTAAAAAACAGTGCAACTACAACTGTGTTATAGACTTTTATTTATGTTTACATCTATACTAATATTATAAAGAGGAAAGATTTGTATTTTTGTATGTTTGTAATGAATAAACTCAAAAACTACTGGACCGATTGCAATAATTTTTTTACCATTAGAAAGCTGCATTATTCAGAAGTAACATAGGCTATGTAATATCACGCTAGGTCCTATAGTTTGGAGCAGTAACCAAAAATGTTTTAAAAACGGGGGAAAAGTATCGTTTCTGAGGCCTTCCGTGGCGTGCGCTGAGCATATAGTTAAAGTTATACAAAAATGCTCTATAGATGAATTGTTCATCTTAACATTATTTTTAAAAAAGTCCGTGAGAGCATGTCTACCTTTTATAGTTTACCCATAACAATCGTTTTAATGAATGGTTCAATCCTTATAAATGTTTGCTCTAGATAACTTTTGAATTGTTCAATCGGTTAATAAAACGTAAAACTATGTAAAAAATCTTAAGTTCCCCCGTGCGAAGCCGGGACGGGCCGCTAGTTTTTCATAAAGTGCTGACTGTCCAGGGAACAAGTTAAGACATGCACTTTGTTATAATAACATAATCTTTGGAGATTATTTGTCAATCTATAAATAATGATGGATAAGGAGGTTTGTAGCAAAAATCAACGATTTTATCACATGACTTGCTTATGGTATGCTTTTAAAACGCATTATATAGTAGATATTTAATTATTGCAAAGTATATCGCTATCTTCCTTTGCTGGCTTATCAGCTGATTGGCGTTGAAGATAAAAAAAGGCGGGTAAAATTATGCCGAAGAAACTCCGCAATATACAAACAATAAAGAGACAAAATTAAAAAAATTAAGGCTCTAACATCGAAAGCTTAGTACTAAGTGCTTACCAGAGCTTTCAAAAATTAAAAACCACCTCGTTTGTTGCTTTTGGTCATTTGTTGTTCTTCAAACACTGTTTTAAGTCACCAAATTGATATTTTTATTCAAGTTATATTTCACAAAGTATAGTCACTTCACGATTTATGTATATGGCGATGATTTTCACACTTTTTATTGATTCAAAATGCAGCCGCTGCAATGAAAAAATCAATCGATCTCGTTGAAAACATACCTGTCAGTTGTAATAATAATATGTTTGTTTGAGACGATTGGATACGCGATCAAAATAAGGACTTTGACATGAAATGCTACTAAAAGTCTATACTTTTGTAAAAAGTTATTTTGATAACATTTTTAATGCAATGGAGTGTTGTATGAAGTTATTTTTGTGTTACAAAATATATATCTAAATTAATAAAAAAACTGAATAGTGATGCACGATGATATTTTCCTTCAGTTAGGCGGAAATATATCAAAACAGAGAAGACTGATAACTTACTATCAGACTTCTTGTTTATTATAATTAAACTGAACCTAAGCCACTGGGTAAAGTTAATTCTACTCTACTCTATGTTTATTAATAAAAGGGTTATAGTACAGGTTAAAAACCACCTTGGTGTACCTTCTTCTTAAACGCGGACACAAGGCAGAGTGCGAGATACACATTCTATCGCAGGGCTATTCTGTAACTTTGGTGGCCCCTCTAGCCCACTATGCTCCGTTATGGAGACGAGCATTGAATTTGCGCTACTGTCCCTTTTCATGAACAATTTGGTAAGTTTGCATTCGTAGTACCCAAACCAAATTATAGTTTTTAAAGAGAGCAATTTCTTCTGTCGCCTCTAGCCAAACGCCACTTTAGCGCTTGTCTACAGAGAGAGTAGAAATCAAAATGTATGGGGATGACACCGACAAGTGTCAAAATATACGTCAATTCCATATAATTTGGTTTTCTATTCTACATGTAGACAAGCGCTAAGTGGCATTTGGCTACAGCTGCTGATAATAAGATAGAAGAATAATATCGTCGTATCGAGTGTACCAATGTACAAGGTTATTTTTGTCGTATAATTGAGTTTAACTCTTAACAATTTCATTACTAACACAGAGCGGGGAAAGTCGAGAAAGGTTTACTGACATTAAAACAATAGTTAATTTTCCTTGAAGATTTACATGTTATTTATCAAGTTTAATGTATCCGAACGTAAAAGGAATCTCTCATCTTTTCTTCATACAGTTTTTTAGGTAAAGCAATCTAGTGAAAGAGTAGAGATTTCCTTCACGAATACGTGTGATTGGTTAAAAGTGTAAATATGTCAGATTTTAGACCTATCAGCATTTTCGAATTATTATTGGCCAATAGGATTGCGTAAAAAACAGTTATTATGTGATGTATTTATTTATGTTCCTGTCAGTTGGCAACAGTAACAGTGACAAAATTGCAGTGGAACGGGGTGGCGTAGCGGATTGCGCCCGATCCCGTTTTAACATTTTTCACACACAACGAGCTTGATCCGTGACTTATTTGTGTAAAATAATTATAAGTCGATAGTGATAAGTGTTTCGGTAGCGCCCTACACCGCGATGGACGCTGCGTAAGCTGTGAAATTGTGCCTAACAAGTTGTTCGTCGTATGTTGTCTAATGGCGTCCAGAACAGAATAAAATCAAAATGTTTGTGTGAAATCGTGAATTAATCTGAAGAAGGTGCTGTGATGTGTTTAGTTGCTGGTGGGTACATTATGCATACATTTTTATTTATAAGTTGTAAGTGGGAACATATTGATTATTGTGTATTTTGTCGAGAACAAAGTTAGGTCCTGAATCGTGAGGAAATGGGTCATGAAATATGTTTTTTTATTGTGATTGCGGTGATGTGGAGGCTGTATGTAGGTCGTATATCGGTTGTGTTAGTCAATGTCTGCAGTATTTCGTTGAGGGCGAGCTGTGTTGACATTTTACAGAATGGTGTCGCAAGGCAAGTCTAAAATGTAGGTCAGTCAGGCTGGGGTCACATGCGCGCGCAGTGACGTCAGGCCTCCCTGTGCCACCCCCGAGCACATTTCACTTTCTATGTACACGAAAATATAAAATATATAAAAGCTAGGTCATGCAAGCCAAGAGGCTCCATGATAGGATTCCTGTGTCAGATATTTTTAGTCTGTTTATTTATGGTCGATATTCTTAGTGCAGTTATTTGGTGGGCCCAGTTTAATTATTTGTGGATATTTTATTGCTTTTCTGTAAGTATATTCATTGTTAAACATACCTCTACTCATGTATTACAACCCTACATTGCCCTAATAAGAACACAGTATCTTACTATTAATTTCTAAGTGCATTAAAAAACCTTAAAAAAACACTAATAAACCTAAAAATATGAGTTATGGAATTAATCTGTAATTCTATTTTTTTGTTAACCAAGATAAATCCAATAACTTAAACATAAGTTCTAGAAAAGCAATTATTATTTATTCTAATTAGATTATTAGAGATTCTAGTTAGAACTGTATGAATGTGATGTAAGTTAAAGGTGGATGTGAAGATCTCTGTCTGTCTACTCTGTTGTTCCTTCTCTGTTGAAATCTGTTGTTTCTTCGTATTCAGCCTATAAGTGCCTACTGATGACCAAAGGCCTCTTCTCACACGGATAAGGTTTGAGCATTAACCTCTTGTATGCCGATATATGAGACAATAGCAATCACATTGTGTCTCGCGTAGATCTGAGTTCTGGCATATCATGGGTTAATCACCATGCTTGCTCAATGCGGGTTGGTGATCTCAAACTTATAATAAGAAATTATTAGCCTAGGTTTTCTCATGATATTTTCTTTAACCAATTGTCACTTTAGTGTCTTGCGTAAGTTGCATATCGCTATTGAACAAAGGCTTGAGTTTATGTATGTTATCCTTACTAATATTATAAATAGGAAAGTGAGTTTCTACTAAACCAGTTGCTTTGATTTTTTGCAGACGTAAAGAAGTCCAGATTAAATAATAGGGTACTTTTTATCCCAGAAAAATTGATATTCCCGAGGGAAAAACAAAAGTATTGGTATAGATGGCGCTGTGTGTATTGGTATATGTCACATAGGCTACTTTTTATCCTTTTGTGGCGCGAGCGAAGCCGCGGGAAAAAGCTAGTAGGTAATATGCATGAAATTTTAGACAGATATTAGAATTATTATCTGTATTGTAATCTGATAATAAAATTAGTATGTTATTGTGATATCACAATTACTAAAGTAAAGCAGGTCTCGCTCATTACAGTTCTTCTCTATAATAGATTTTCTTCAATGAGACATTATAATTAGGTAATAAAGCAATAGGTACACCCTCCTGGGTGTACTATTTATGTTATGAGTCCTGTGGTGTCCTCACCACAGGACTCATAACATAAATAGTGAAAAGTGGGTGTTACTTCTGTGTGCACCTCTGCCTACCCCTTCGGGGATAAAAGGCGTGATGTCATGTTATGTTATGTTATGTTTTTGGCTTATTCATGTACTTAACTGTTTGACGAAGAACTCGACTAGTTTCAAGCCATGCTAGAGGCTGAAAGAGACTACTGTCCAGGCCCAATGATCATTATTTCCGCTTTGAATAATAATCTATATATATAAAAGAAAGTCGTGTTAGTTACACTATTTATAATTCAAAAACGGCTACATCGATTTGGATGACAATTGGTGGGGAGGTAGATTAGACCCAGGAGACGGACATAGGATACTTTTTACCCAATTTTTTTTTTGCTTTTTCCCAAAAATCACGAACGGGAACGGGAAATAACGGGATTGCGTGAACGAAGGGCAGTAGCTAGTAAAATAATAAATCTTTACATTTCCCAATCTAAAAGAAATGTAGAGGTACATTTCCAAAACACATATTATTTTATATTAAGTTTAATTTTAGGTAACCCCTGAGGTGAAGGCCTCCTCCAGAGCCTGCCTTCTTTCTCAATCTTTCGCTATATCTAGCCAGCATACTCTAGCCACACGCAGGATATTGTCATCCCATTGTGTGCTCCGTTTTGAATACCCATATCTGTGAGAATGATAAGTCCTATGTTAATGTAATGTGACCTAAAAATTATGATCTCAACTAAAATTCCGGTTTTCTGCATCACACACACAAAAAATTAAGTTTTATTAAACACGCAAGACCAGTTCTTAATCATATTTGTAGAACTTGTAAACATCAATATAAAAATTGTATTATGTGCTTCCCCACTCGCGTTATTTTATGTACCTTACGTCTTACTACATAAAGTAATATCACGCCTTTTATGCCCGAAGGGGTAGGCAGAAGTGCACATTATAGCACTTGATGCCACTGTACAGAGTAACACCCACTTTTCACTATTTATGTTATGAGTAATAGGGGTGACCCTATTGCCATATACCGGGCACAATTTCAGACCCCATGCTACTACTGAGATTTTTTAAAATCTCAGTATGTAATAAAAATTGCCCAACCTGGGAACCGAGACTCCTTGCCCGGCCGTCGCACTTGCGACCACTCTGGCAAGGATGCAGTCCCGCTTACTAATATTATAAAAAATATACAACCTTCAAGAAAAGAGTGTATTAAAAGGCCTGGCAACGCATCCGTGACTCCTCTGGTGTACCGTGTGTCCATGGGTGGCGCTGATCGCTTACCATCAGGTACCAAAGGGTTAAGGGGCGAAAATCATCAAATGACTACTCCCGTCTGGGTGAGGCGGGAGGGAGTGTCAGCCTCTTACTGACTAAAAACCACCCCGTTCCTACTCCTGCACGTCGAGCCGAAGCCCCGGTAACCCCGGTTTGTATCCCACGGGAACACGGGCGAAGCCGCTGGCAGAAGCTAGTCAAGTGGTCTGAGACCTTTGTTTTACGTTTAATTTAATGTAATCGAAACGAAACCCCATTCGGCGCTGATTGGTTGATTTATTGGAGCCGGCTAATGAAAGCGCCGAACGCGGTCTCATTTCGTACCTACTAAAGTCTCTGAAGTAGGTACTGCAATAACTGAAAAAGGCTACAGATTCAATACACAGGTATAACAATAGTACATTTTTTTAAGTCAGACTCTTACTGACTAAAATCCACTCCTGCACTTCGAGCTGGAGCTGTCTGGGCTTCTATTGGGCCCCGTCTGTAGTGGTCTGATGGCTCTTTGAGGCGCGCGCGGAACGCGACGTAACGTTCGCTCAGGGTGCTTACTCTTGAAAATAAAATCTCAATAATTATTCAATTACAAAACTATATAACCCTTACCTGTAGCTAAAGTAGCATTCAGGATACGGAATATCAAGCCTAACTCAATACAATTTATTGCATTCAATATTCACGTAATACGGATGCAATGGGCGTTAGGGTTGTAACTCGAAGAGTACGAAAGTTCACAATAACAATGGGGAAGTAGATTCACGAGTAAGCACCCAGGTCTGGTTCTGGTCGAGCGGCAAGTTACCCATGCTCGCCGTCCGCAGGCCCGTACTTACGGTGACCGGAGATCGTCAACAATAGTTATATGTATAGGCGGAAATGGTTCCTTATCAATGTCAATAACCTATAGTCCACCGCAGAATAATGGGTCTGTGTAAAGTAAATAAATAGTGCGTGGTATGTGGCAATAGACTCACCCTCACCCCCTGTTACATGGGACTCATAACTGGTGAACAGTGGGTGTGTGCTGTCTGCTCCTTCTGGAGGTCAAAAGCTATGTGATGCTGTTAGCATACTAGAAGACTATCTAAGGGATATTTGGCAGAATTCAGGCAGCAATCTAATTCCTTGTGCGTACTGCTAAGTAGTGGAATTCTTTGCCAGAGTCTGTATTTCAAGGGTATATATAACCTGGGTGTCTTCAAGGCCCGAGTGAATTTGTTGCTTATGGGACGACGTGCTCCATCGTAGACCGCATCAACGCTTACCACCAGGCGAGGCAGTGGTCAAACGTCGGCCCATCAAATATAATAAAAACTTTCTTTTTCTTTTTTTTTAAAAACGTTGCCCCACACTAGGATTTTCTCCTGTGTCGTGGGTGCGTTTACAAACATACAAGTTCACAT
Organism: Spodoptera picta; assembly: GCA_038387885.1. Lineage (NCBI taxonomy): Eukaryota > Metazoa > Arthropoda > Insecta > Lepidoptera > Noctuidae > Spodoptera > Spodoptera picta. The sequence goes on along the minus strand of JAZHFQ010000252.1, from coordinate 229,604 downwards.
ACACAATGACACCCAGACCCGAAACAACAATTTGTGGATCACACAAAGTGTTGTCCCGTGCGGGAATCGAACCCGCGACACGTTGCACGGCAGCCGGTTGCCCAGCCACCGCACCAACCGTGCAGTCAACCTGAACCTTTGGTAAACCTGAACCTTTTATAGTGCGATCTCCAACTCGTCTCTTCTTCTTCTTCTTCAAAAGCCTATGAGTGCCCACTGTTGACCAAAGGCCTCTTCTCACACGGAGCGTTAATCACCACGCTTGCTCAATGCGGGTTAACGATTTTAAAAATATAATTACAAATTATAAGGCCCGGTTTCCTTACGAAGTTTTCCTTCACCGTTTGTCAGTGGTGTCTAAATAATCTTAGTAAGTACATAACTCGGAAAAATCACATTGGTACTAGCCGTGTTGGTAGGTTTCGAAACCGCACTCTCATGCATGGGAAGCGGGCGTGTTAACCTGCCTGCGGAGATTATGGCAAATCCTCTAGGAAGGCTCATAGTGCAGCAGTGGACAGTCATGAACCTTTGATGTTGTTGATATGATGTATAGATCACGGTATTTACATATTTTCTGAGTGCAGATATAACTACAAAATATCATAATATTTATATATATGACTCACAAACATGATAACAGAGGCCTTAGTACAAGTTTGTTTTACGTTTAAAGTAATCGTAACGAGTACGCGTTCGGCGCTCTGATTGGTTGTTTCATTGGCGCCGGCCAATGAAAGTGCCGAACGCGTACTCGTTACGATTACTTTAAACGTAAATCAAACTCGTACTAAGGCCTCAGATCGGCTTTTTCGAAACTGTGTTTGTTGATAACATACCTCTATATACTATATTTGATGTAGAACAATAGTAGGTTTTCTGAAACTAGTACATCAACATGCTTGTTAAAGTATTAAGGTTTTAATCCTGACCTGACTGACTTGTTGGTTGGCCCAGTGCAGCTGTCAAGCTGTCAAGCTCTCAGGCACGATATTTCAACTAGGACAAGGTATCATTAGGTTACTTTCGGCTTCAATTAACTACATGCTTCTGATTACGTGAATCATCATCACATCAGCCACAGGACGTCCACTGCTGAACATAGGCCTCCAACAATGACTTCCAGATGATGATGTGAATAACATAACATTTTATCCTCGCAGGGGTAGGCAGAGGTGCATATGCCACTGTACATTTAACACCCACTTTTCACTATTTATGTTATAAGTCCCATGTAATAGGGGGTGAGCCTATTGCCATATACCGGGCACAGTTCCAGACTCCGTGCTACTACTGAGAATAAAAAAAACCCAGTATTACTTTGCCCGACCCGGGAATCGAACCCGCGACCCCTTGCCCGGCAGTCACACTGGTGACCACTCGGCAAACGAGGCAGTCAGAAGATGTGAATGTGCCTAGAAACTTCTTTTTAAAACTGATGAAGCAAGAAGTAAAGTAATGTTAGCAACAATGATACATTATGAAATAGGTCTCGCTTGACCTTTCATTGGTTTGTTCGTATGTTGCGACATTTCTCCTTGCATTCGGTCTAACAGGTAAAGTTAGTCGTAAACCAAGAATTCTTACACTTTTTGACAACAGAGTACTTAAGTACCTAGAATACATTTGTTAGTCTCTCTGCTCGTCGCGGAGAACCTAACGGGTTACCGTGGCTCCGGCTCGACGTGCAGGAGACGGAACGGGGTGGTTTTTAGTCAGTAAGAGTCTGACATTCCCTCCCACCTCACCCAGGGGCGGGAGCAGACATTCGATGATTTTCCCCCTTAAAAAAAAAGTCTCTCTGCTCTCTTCCCGCGGGTGTCGTATACCCGACTAAGACACTACACATTAGACAGAGACCGTGCAGCAGCGCTCTCTGATAAATCTGAACCTTTTATGTTGTGATCTCCAACCCGCCTGCCTGCGGAGATTATGACAAACCCTCTTATGTAGAGGAGACTCATACTTAATGCAGCAGTGGTAATGTAATGATCAACTTTCGTCTAGGTAGACGCCATTATGCCTTTGTTTTCGAAAGGATGAACATATTGCGCAGGGATGTGCCGACTGGCTACTGTTTTTTTTTTGTATTTTACTTAGTTTTGTAATTAGTTATAGTGCGTCAAGCGTCTTTGCATTGTTCTTACATATACGTGCAGTATTAGAATATGTATCAGAGACATTGTAGAATATACTTTTTTTAAAAGAGTAACGTATGGAGTTTCTTGCTCGTTCTTCTCCATTCGAATCTACATTTTGGAATGAGCACCTAGCATCACTGACGGACTGACTGACAGACTATTATTTGTTTTGTATTTGTTGACTTTTCAAAAGTACCAAATTATGGTTTAATTGATCGCAATGTGCCGCTGGTTTAATTCCCGTCCGAACAATTCTTCGTGTGATCCACAATTCCGCAAATAATAGTTCCGTGTCTGTGTGCGATGTGTATGTGTTAGTAAACACGACACAGGAGACCACTAGTGTGGAGCTGGAGAGCTGTTTAAAAAAATGTGATACTAACAGAACTGGTGATATTGAGTGTGCCCTTCTGTCTACCCCTTCGAGGATTATAAGGCGTGTCCTACTAACGAGGTAGTCCTTGGAATTCTCTAAATAGGTTTTTAATTAGTTAGTAGGTATTCGTTTGTATTATATCGATACTGGCTCAAGGTCGATCGTATTGTCAAATGACAAAAACTATTTATATCCTAGCTGTTGCCTGCGACTTCGTCTGCGTACAATCCTGATCCCATGGGAGCATGTAATCGGGATAAAAGTTACTATCACCTAAGGTAGCCCTTACCCTACCTGTATACTAAATTTCATCAAAATCCGTTCAGTAGTTTCAGCGTGATTGACGGACAAACATCCAAACGAAGTTTCACATTCATAATATTATTGTGATCTAGCATAGGTACTTCTTCTCCCGACCAAGAGTTGCGGACAATCTAACGGGTTACCGAAGCTCTGGTTCGAAGCAGGAGTAGGCACTCCCTAAGTGTGAGAGAGCCATGCTTCGGCACAAATGGGCCGGCTCGAACGGAGTGATACCGAGCAGAAGACAGACGTGAAACAACGCTTGCGTTGTGTTTCGTCGTGTGAGTGAGGTTACCGGAGGCCCAATTACCCCCCATCCACCTTTCCCAATCCCTGAATCCATCAGGTGATCGGTCTGCTCTTTTACCGGCTTATACATAAAAAAATCCCTCCCACCTCACCCAGCGTGGGAGAAGAAATTCTATGATTTGTACCCTTAAAAAAAGTATATCTTAAAAAGGCTGGCAACGCAACGCTTCCAACTCATCTCGTGTTGCGAGTGTCGATGGGCACTGATTGCTTACCATCAGGTGATCCGTGTGCTCATGTGCCCCTATTCCATATAAAAGATAAAAATCATGATGCAAAAATACCTACGCTGCCGTCGAGTCTTCTCTGCGTCCCCGGCAGGGGGCGCGAGGTCGCGCGATCCAGGCCGATGCCTGTCTCGGCGGATGCGCTCGCTGCCTGCTACAGCAGGCGAGGGGTTGGATTAGTCGGGCTCCTTGCGGGGCCCGATGCGGTGTCGAGTCCGGTGGTTTGCCCCGTAATGGGCCGCGCTCTAGCCGGGCAAGCCCAGCGAGCAGCAAACTGTTGGCGGGGCATGGTCGTGTCCAGTGGGGGCGCCGCTAGGGGCCGCGCTCGAGCCGGGGGGAGCCCGGCGAGCGGCGGGTTGGTAGCGGCGCGCGGTCGTGTCCGGTGGGGGCGGAGACTCTACCGACCCGCCGGCGGGCGGGCGGGAGTCTCACGCGGCGTCCGATGGGTCGGTCGGCGCGACCAGGTCTCGTGGGAAAAATACCTAGTTAAGTCGAAAGTAAATATTTAAAACTGACTGCCTCGTTGGCCGAGTGGTTGCAAGTGCGACTGCCGGGCAAGGGGTCTCGGGTTCGATTCCCGGGTCGGGCAAAGTTTACTGGGTTTTAAAAAAATTCTCAGTAGTAGCACGGAGTCTGGAAATGTGCCCGGTATATGGCAATAGGCTCACCCCCTATTACATGGGACTCATAACATAAATAGTGAAAAGTGGGTGTTACTTTCGTGTGCACCTCTGCCTACCCCTTCGGGGATAAAAGACGTGATGTTCTGTTATGTAAATATTTAAAAATATACACTCTGCATTATTTAACAGTATGGTTTGGTTGCATCTGATGTTGTAAATAAAGTTAAAACCCACTTCAAAAAAAGAAGGAGGTTCTCAGTTTGACCGCGATTATCTCGCGATTGGCTGGACTGATTTTGATGCGGTTATCAGAAAAGTGTCTGTTACATTTAGGAGAAGGTTATAGTATATTAATTCATCGACTTCCAAAAAAGATGGAGTTTTGAAGTCGGTTTTTTTAAACGTAGTTTTTAAAAGAATTGTCATGACATGACTTGATATACTACCTAATCCAATATGTATTTACTTTAGTTTGTTGTTCAAACCGTGTGTGTCATTATTATTGTGTTATTCATAGACTTGACGTAAATTGTCCCCGAGTCGAGAAAAATATTATTGTAGCTAGGTTTTTTCGAAATATTGACTTTATCTTAACTCGTGTTTGTTTTTAGCTGTACGTCATGTCAGTAGGACAATTATGTCTTCTATACACGCTAGCGGAGAAACCGTGTTATAAATAAGTTCGTTAAATCCTACTTCTTTTTTTTTACCACGGGGCGTGCTCTGAGGAATTGTTTGGTCTGATACCTGCCGCGTCTTTTTTTTTATCGTTGCCCCAAACTAGGATTTTCTCCTGGGTCGTGGATGCGTTTACAAACATACAAGTTCACATACACAATAACACCTAGACTCGAAACAACAATTTGTGGATCACACAAAGTGTTGTTCCGTGCGGGAATCGAACCCGCAACACGTTGCACGGCAGCCGGTTGCCCAGCCACCGCGCCAACCGTGCAGTCAAAATTTTCGCCATCGACCTTCACGACTGCATGCATCCCCACCATATAGATGGTTGGCAGGCTACAACTGTGCGCTATTCCCATAGCTTTCTGCCTTGCAGAGCAAAACTGCGGAATGATCTGTCGTCGGCGGTATGTCCAAACCGATACGACCTTCAAACCTTCAAGACAAGAGCGTATTCCTTTTTAAAAGGCCGGCAGCGCACCTGTGTCTCCTCTGGTGTTGCGGGCGTCCAAGGGCGGTGCTGATCGCCGATCAGGCGATCTGTATGCTCGTTTGCCGCCCATAAAAAAATCTTGACCTACTTGACGTGTACCCGTTTCCTTCAACCTCTCGTTTTGAAGGATCTCTACGGATCTACAGCGGGTGACAGTCCACTGCTGCACTATGTGGTGTACGACACCCGCGGGACGAGTAGGGGTGGTGACGAGTGTATCCTAGCACACGGAACAACGGGTTCCTCAAATTCTACTTTATCTTCACGCGATAGTATGCTCTAAATGTTGACAGTAATGGATGACTTTCCCTTGACCCAGATATCATCAGCAGTGCGAATAATTTTGCATATATGATAAATGTATTTCATTCATAAATGTATAACTAATTTTGCACTTATTAAATGCTGTATATTCGAGCGAGCTATTGACTGGACAATCTTTGTGAAACAAGTGAATTTATTTCTGCAAATAGGCTACAAGGCAGCACTTTTACACGTCAATTTTATCAATATCTTTAGTTCTTACATTGCATAATGCCATCATTGCAGTCAGGTTACCGAAAAATGGTGCTGGTGGAGGATACATAACTTCGCTAGCTACCGTCACTTCCCTCTCTAAAGTACACGAGTCACTGTTTATAAGTGACTGTTTATAAGCCATGACCATATTACCTAATATAAATTCTTTTTCATTTATTAAATCCTCCCGTCCTGACTGAGACGGGAGGTCGATTCAAGTGTGGGAGAGCCTTGCTTCGGCAGTGCTGGGCTGGCTCGACCGCAGTGATACCACCAACGAGCAGAAAACCGTAGTGAAACAACGCTTGTGTTATGTTTCGTCATACGTTTGAGGTTACCGGAAGCCCAAGTACCCCCAATCTCTGAATCCCTCACAATCTTCAAAGGCCTAATCCCCAAAAGGCCGGTAACACACTGGTAACGCCTCTGGTGTTTCGGGTGTCCATGGACGACGCTAAATGCTCGTTTACCGGCTTACCCCTTAAAAAAAATAATTATGAATTGTTAGACTCTTACTGACGCCGCAGAGAACCTAACGGTGGTTTTTAGTCAGTAAGAGTCTGACACTCCCTCCCGCCTCACCCGGGCGGGAGAAGAAGTCATTCGATGATTTCTCCACTTAAAAAATACTCTTACTGACCAAAAATCACCCTGTTGGTATTCCTAGTTTAACCCGGGCCTGGATTTCGCTATCATCATCGGTTGACTTGACAATCTCTAGCTAGACTATATTAATGATACTCTGTGAAACTCAGTCGTGTGTTGGTTACATAGTGATAACGCTACAAACGAATGTTTCCTGTCTGCGTGTAATAATAACATCAACTTCGGTTTCGTATTGAGTGAGAAAATATCGGCTATTTAATATTCTCGGTAACTCGATATGAATGACCGTATTATCGATTCTTGGTGTCGATTTTTCGGAAATGACATAACATCATGCCTTTTTATCCCCGAAGGGTGAGGCAGAGGTGCACATTTCGGCATTTAATGCCATTGTACAATGTAACACCAACTTTTCACTATTTATGTTACGAGTCCCATGTAATAGGGGGTGATCCTATTGCCATATACCGAGCACAATTCCAGACTCCGTGCTACTACTGAGATTTCAGAAATGGTTACTGTTTAACATAATAGTGTGGTAGAATTGGGTAAATTTGGTCTCGCCATGGGACCCATATTTGACCGACCGGAGTGATACCTGACAGAAAATTGGCACGAAACAACGCTTTTTTCGAGGGAGGAAAATCGTCCAATGTATTCTCGCGCCTTGGTTGAGTGTCAGACTCTTGCTGACTAAAAACCACCCCGTTCCTACTCCTGCTCTTTGAGCCGGAGCACCGGCAACATGTTAGGCCCTACCCGGCTCCGTATCAGGCATCAGCCCTATTGTGCCCCATCGTGAAACAACACTTTTGTTTTAAGGAGGGAAAATCTTCGAATGGCTTCTCCCGCTTGGGTGAGGCGGAAGTTAGTGTCAGCCTCTTACTGATTAATAACCACCCCGTTCCTACTTCTGCACTTCGAGCCAGAACCCCGGTAACGCGTTAGGTTCTCCGAAAAACACTAGCGTTGTGTTTCACCTTGTGAGTGAGGTTTCAACCTTGAATCTTTAACCTAAAAACGGCCAGTAACGCGTAAGGAGTTAGAATTTTACTCTCCGTTACGGGTATCCATAGGCGACGCCGACTGCTTACCATCAGATGATCCGTCAGCTCGTTTACCGGATAATTCGATTTAAAAAAATGGAATAAGCCGGTAAGCCGTAATTTCTTGCAGACATGTAAGAAAGTATTCTCTGTACTTTAGGTACATATTTCCATGTTGTTCATTTGAAAATGTGCAAACATTCCTTTCCTTTCAAAGATCATTGTTCACCGGGTTAGTCACCGTGTTGATATAACACTGTGATGATTGTTATATTTCTTGCATTTCTCCAGTTGTAGGTTTTGCATTATTGTACTATAATTATTATGGCTCGCCCTCCACGGAACCAATTACATAACTAAATAATAATACGCATTCTTGGTAGTGTCACAGTATACTAGAAAAATGACGTGTGTTGTAGCGAGCCTTCTGGCGAAAGTTCTGGTTGCATAGGGAATGTAAATATCAGGAGATTAGAAATACAATCCCGCGAGATGTCCTCCATTTCTAGATGTGACGTCTTGGAGAAGAATAATTAATTAAAGTCAAAGTCAAAATAATTTATTTCAATTGAACCAGGAAGGGAGTTTTGAACGTCAACAACAAAAATTTAGAAGTGAACCTAATTGCTCAAGACGCGCAAGACGCATCGACTAGAACTAGAGCGTTCGCTAGGGTACTCGTCATCATCAGCCTATGAGCGGCCCACTGTTGATCAGAAGCGTTTTTTCACATTGAGAAGAGTTTTTAACCTGTGAAGTGTCAAAATGCCGATCTACGCGAGACAATGTTTTATATTGTGTTTCATATATCGACAGACAAGAAGTAATGGTAATTGAAGGCAGACTAGCGATTTCAAACTTATACATACTTAATTAAAAATTCTACGCCCAGGTTTCCTCACGATGTTTTCCTCCATCGTATATCAGTGGTGTCTAGATAATAATAACTCGTATTAAGGCACTTTGCTATCACGCTGGTGCATAAGAAGCGGGTGTCTTAAACCTCAGGGCCACTACGTCAACCGGGTTATGTAAAGAGTGTCAGACTTTTACTGACTACAAACTACCCCGTTCCTACTCCTGCCCTTCGAGCTGGAGCGTCGGCAAGCCATCAAGTTCTCTGGGGCTCCGCATTTACAGCACATGAATGTAAATATTTGAATTGTATGTTTGTGTTGTTACAGCGAGGAGTGGCGCGTGGGTAGCGCGGTGATGGCGGTGGCGGGCGCCCCATGAGCCGGCTGCTGTGCTGCCTGCGTGAGCGCCGAGCCGACATGGGCGCCGCGCTCTCGCATCCTCAGGTACCTACCAACTTACGAACTGCTAAAGTTGAATTCTTCGTTAGAGTTTCTTCAGGTCACTCGCCTGGTGGTATGCGATGATAGGACCTATGATGGAAATGAAACACACCTGCATAACCAACCTCGAGTCTTTGACTGCAGGTTGGTGCGGTGGCTGGGCAACCGCTGCCGCGCAACGTGTAGCTGGTTCGATTCCCGCAAGAAGCAACTCTTTGTGTGACTCCTCAAATTGTTGTTTCGGGTCTGGATGTCATGCTTAATTGCTTATGTGATATTGTATGTTTGTAAACGAACACACGACACAATAGAAAATCCTAGTGTGAGGCAACGTTATTTATTAAATAAATATAGTTGAGTTTTCCTCGTTGGCCGAGTGTTCGCAAGTGCGACTTCCGGGCACGGGGTCTCGGCTTCAATTCCTGGGTCGGGCGTAATATTACTGGGTTTTAAAAAAAACTCAGTGGTAGCGCAGAGTCTGAAATTGTGTCCGTTATATGGCAATAGGCTCACCTTCTATTACACGGGACTCATAACATAAATAGTGAAAAGTTGGTGTTACATTATGCAGTGGCATTAATTGCCGTAATTTGCATCTCTGCTTACCCCTTCCTTCGGGGGGTAAAAGGCGTGATAATATGTTATGTAAATATAGTTTATTTGCTAAAACAGATATGGCACTTTTACCTTTCAACCAAGATATGCCTGTGTTTGGAGACCAAGACCGCACCAACCGTATTTTATTATTTTCATTTTTGACTCTATAACTTCTAGAAACTACTGAATGTGCTAAACTAATGTGTTTGTGGTGTACAGGAGGGCGAGGCGTGCGACGGCGCCGGCGTGGCGGCCGCGCCTCCCACCATGGCAGATGTTATACGGTGAGTCCATCGTACCTTTTACAATACTTTAATAATTAATACAACACCCACAAAGCCCTTCGCATCAAGCTTCCTTGTGCGAGTTGTGCGTACTGCTAAGGAGTGGAATTCTTCGCCAGAGTCCGTATTTCCTGAAGGGTATAATAACCTGGGTGTCTTCAAGGCCCGAGTGAATAGGTTGCTTATGGGTCGACGTGCTCCATCGTAGACCGCGTCATTGCTTACCACCAGACGAGTGAGCAGACGTCCGCCCAGCAAATATAAAAAAAAAAAAGCTTTGCTCTACCTGGGTGTGATCCGACAGAGAACTAAAGTTATCGACATAGCCCAAAGGATTAGTAAGCTGAAGTGTCAGTGCGCCGGTCACATTTGTCGAAGAACCGATAGCTGTTAGGATAAACGTGTTCTAGAGTGGAGACCGCTTCTAGGCAAACGTAGTGTAGGACGCCCTCCAGCTAGGTGGAGTGACGACATCCGCAAGGTGGCTGGCAGTACACGTTGCATGAGAGGAGCTGAAGACCGAGCTCAGTAACGTGTTATTGGAGAGATCTATGTCCAGCAGTGGACGAACACAGGCTGATGACGATGATGATGATGATCTGGGAATCGAACCTGATACCCTTTTCTTGGCAGTCTTGCAGAACTTGTAAACTTGGATCAATAAAGCTATAAAAGTCAATTTTATTTAGACCAATCAGGCATTTTTGAACGTCAAACAAAAAAAAATCTGTCAGTCAGTCCCCTATTTGCTGGTTCCAAGGTGTAGATTCCTTTGGAGAAGAACGAGCAAGAAACTCCATAGGTTAATCTTTTTCAGTTAAAAAATCCAACAATGTAACTGCTCTATTAGATATTTTTATTTTTAAGTAAATGTGTTACTGAGACCTGTTTCTCTGCTTACCCCACAGAGAGAGGAAGAAGAAGGCTGCGGGCTCCGGTCTCGGCACGCTGCGGCGTCGTATAGCGCTCGTACGTCGTCCGCGAGACAACCGACCCGATAGAGGTAATTATATTATGAACTAGCTCTACGAGCGACTTCGCGTAGAAAAAGTGGCCAAAGATACTCCATAGTACATCAGCTACCTTCCAATAAAAGTCCCATCAAAATCGGTCCAGCTATTCCAGAGATGGACCGATTACAATATTACAAACAGACACTCTAATTTTATTTATCTGTATGAATGAATGAATGAAGCGTTTATTCAAGGTAAGAAACATAGTTGGAAAAAATACAATATTTCTTCTGCCAAACTGCAAATCAGTTTGTACTGCAAAACAGTTTGTTGTATAGATTACTGTGTTTTCGTTCAGCAGTCGTTTTTGCGCTGGCTAGATGGCACTGGTGTCGATTTGAGTCCGTTAATCTTGTGATATGAATGATTGTACGTACATACGTACAGTGTGCACTAAAGTGACTGTAACTTAGTTTTGTGACGTAAATATATATATTTTATTCGTAACCAACTGGCTCGAACCATAATAGGAATTTTAAGACAAAATATTATAATTCGGTAGTTGACACGTAGTCAAATTCAATACTTTCATTGAAATGTCAAAAACGATACTTTTCTATGAATTATGTCCACAGCGATGTTGATGTTGTCAGACGGGAAGACCAAAGTCCGGCGACGTCGCGCTACTCCATCCAACGTCGCTGTCGACATGTATCGGACGACATTTCGTATCCTTGCTTTACTTATTCGTGAATTATTTTAGTTCATTTTTAGCGTTATTACAAAATGTAAAAGGGTTGAAATTCGATCGAATTTTAGTCCGATTGTGAAACATATCACCAGCTTTCTATATCAGAAACCTTAATTTTTCCTTCTCCAGGTTGCGAGCACGCGCGCTTCATCCGGTCGGTAGTCAGTTCCTGGCGGCTGGCGGAAGTGTTCCTGCTATGCGAGGAGTTGGAGGCCGGGGCTGCTCTCCGTGACCTGGTCACCCAGGCCGAGCTCGCCAGGGAACCGGCCGCCGCGCTGCATGCTGACCTGGCGCACGCTTACAGAGACAGGTGACACAGAAAACAAGACGAGACAAAAACAAACAACAACGTTTAAAACAACCGACTTCTATCCCCTCTTTTATTGAAGTCGGTTAAATGATATACTAAAATCTTCTCTTAAGTGTAGAGATCCGTGTAATTTAAATTTTGAATATTATTTACTGAGTTCCGATTGCATAAAATAGCTGCTATAAATACTCGGCTTCACGTATTGTAGTAGTGAAATCGTAGTGAGAGTGAAATACTAAGTAGTTCAAACGAAAACAACAACATTCAAGATCCCAAGTGAACTGTGCCATTATTAGTGAGAAAGAATAAACAGACCAGTGTATCACACACTAATGGGGCGTTACTTACAACAGCTACACTCATAGTAAGTAAGTCGAGACTAGTACACTCGAAATTAGTGAAATAATAAAGTGAAATAAACTTTTAAAACCGTTCTTATTCAAAAAGCCTTTTGTAAACAATCATCAGCTGACTCATTATTAATAACAACCAATCAAACAACATCAAGTTCAATTAAGTCAAAGTTTTGCTCGTTCGGAAACGTTTATAGTAACTGGATACGAGTCTTTTGAGTCTGATGACAGATATCGATTAATCGACTAAAAATCTGATTGTTCAACATATCATCAGACTATAAAATGGAAGACGAAAATGTATACAAAACATTGGCCAATGAATCACTAGATCTTTCCTTTGGATCCACTCATTCTGAAGTCAGTAGACTTAGCTTACCGGACCTTTCTACAAGATGTGACTGTGACATGGTATATTTAAAAGAAGAAATAATAAAGCTTCAGAATGAGCTAGAGAGTGCACATCTCGAGATTGAGAGACTATCTGAGGAGAATATGACTTTGAAAAATTCATTGGCCAGGCAAAAATGTAATAATAAAAATTTACAAAAAATCTTATCAGGTCCTCTAAAATCTACTAGTAGGAAAAAGAAAAATCCTAACTGTAACAATGGCAGATCATCGATAACACAAATGAACACAAGTACCACAGACCTTGGACTTACGGATGATTTCAATAATCTGTCAAGAGATGGCGCTAGGAGTTCGTCACCAGGAAAAGAAATAGGACCACAGTTATGTGCTACTGGTGCATCATTAAAATCAGTCAGCATGCAAAAACAACATCAAAATGAAGTGGTAAAAGTTCAGTCTAACGTCGAGTTTAAAACAGTAAAAAACAATATTCATGTATTTAGTAATAATAACAAGAATAATATATTATCTATATTAAAAAACACATTCAGTGGCAAAAACTACAATATATGTCATTACTTAATGACAAATAATAATATAAAACAGATAGTACGCAATATGAAATCAAAACTACAAGACTTCTCACTAAATGACTTTTGCATTTTACTAATTGGTGAAGAAATTTTTACTACTACCCACGAGTATTACGATATTGTTTCTGATGTGAGAGAGGAGTTACAAAATATTATGCATACTAATATTATTATCTGTACACCCACTTATAAATACGGCTACCATACTAACCTATATAACTGCCGGGTGGAAATCTTTAATAACTTACTGTATCGGGATATTGCCACTCACGAGCATGCTTATTTCTTCGACTCAAATAAAAGTCTTTCATCCGACTATAGCTCATTTACTCGTACGGGTGCACTGAGCAACCACGGTATGGAAGTCATTTTCAAGGATATACATTTTTTTATAAATGAAATATTACATGAATTGATGATGGCTGACAAACTTGTGGTAAATGCGAACCAACAAATTGACGAACCTACTCAGTTTTTTCTGTGACAATTTTTTAGGAGATTCAAACACAGCAACATTATTCCATCAAAACATAGCTGGCTTGTTAAATAAAATAGATTATATTGAAGTTTGTTTTGACGAATTAGCTCGTAAATATAGAGTAAATATTGATATTGTTTGCCTAACTGAAACGTTTGTAAAATCGGGTGATGAACCTAATATTAATTTCAAAAAGTTCAAACTTGTAAGTGCTTTTTCTAGAAATAGGGAAAGATGTGGTCGTTCTTGTATCTTGGTGCATAAAACATTAATAACAAAAAATATTGACTTACAAGACCTAACTATGGAAAAGGTATTTGAATGTTGCGCAATCGAAATTGTTTCCTTTGCGTGCATTATAGTTTGCATGTACAGGGTGCCAAACTCAAGCGTTGCGTTATTTTTTAGAAGATTAGAGTTACTATTGCATAGACTATCAACACATAGAAGAAAACGTGTTATACTGGCGGGAGATATAAATATAGACACTTTAAAAAACACCGTGGACTCCGTAAAGTTGAAAGAAATATTACTCAACTACAACTTTACCCTACACATAAACTCACCCACCCGAAAATCTTCATGTATTGACCATATTTTCAGTAACATGGAGGAAGCCGTGGGTAGAACACATGAACTTTGTCTCTCGGATCATAACACGGGCCAAACTTTAACGTTCCCTATACTTGACAGAAAACCCTATTTTAAATATTGGTACAGTTATGTTAGGGATTACGCCAATGGAAATATAGTGAAGTTTAAAAGTGCATTACAAAGCTTATCATGGTCAGATATTTACAATATTGAAAGTGCAAATGAGGCCTTTAGCAGTTTTCATGAAGTTTTTTATTATTTTATAATCTGTGTTTTCCTGTTCGCAAAGTAAAAATATATGCAAATACCGGTACACCTAAATGGATCACAAAAGGCATAAGAACGTCTAGTGTTTATAAGAGACGGTTGAAATTGTTATGTAATTTAAAAACTGGTTGTGATAGTCTCAGAAATAAATATACAAAATACAATAAAATATTGAAAAACTGTGTTACGTTATCGAAAAGAAATGCGAACTCTAATTATATTTGTAAGGCTAAAAATAAAAATAGAGCAACGTGGAATATTATTCAAAATAAAGCTGATTCACTACGAACACATACGCAGATAAATAGAATAATACAGAATGGACAGATTGTGGACAGACCATCTCAAATAGCAAATGCATTTAACGATTTTTTTATTGATTTGTCAAAAAATAAGGATATGAATGCCAGTAGAAGCACTAAAGATCATCTTAACACAACTTTGGATAGAATTAACTCAAGTATATTTCTCAGACCGTGTTCTTTTCGCGAAGTAGCAACAATTATACAATTCCTTAAAAATAAAAAGTCAGTTGGCTACGATGAGGTTTCTACAGTGGTGCTGAAGTCGTGTATTAATGAAATATCCTCTGTTTTGTCTTACCTTATTAATATCTCACTGTCAGAAGGTGTCTTTCCCGATAATTTAAAAATATCAATAGTAAAACCCCTTTATAAAAAAGAATCACATTCGCATTTATCTAATTATAGACCAATAACTTTGATACCGATTTTTTCAAAAATCTATGAAAAAATAATGCATCGACGACTCACGGAATTTCTTAATAAATTTGATGTTATAAAAAAAGAACAAAATGGATTTCAAGCTGGTAAATCTACCACACTCGCTGCATACTCACTGATAAGCTCTATCACTCAAACTATAGACAAGAAATTACCTGTAACCGTACTCTTTCTAGACATGAGCAAAGCATTTGATCTAGTCAATCACAGTAAACTGCTGGATAAATGTGATCGGTATGGTATCCGCGGACCGGCTCAAGATTGGTTGCGTAGTTACTTAACCAATAGAACGCAGTACGTAGAGATTTCTCGAGTTAACGAAAAATTAGTCTCAGTATCTCACAAATCCTCGATTAAAATGAATGGAACAGGCGTACCACAGGGAAGCGTCCTCGGACCGCTTTTATTCCTTTTGTATATTAATGACTTGCCTAATATTACCGATAAAAAATGTGTCCTCTTTGCTGATGATATATCTGTTGTGGTGTCCGACACAGGAAAAGTAAAAGTAAAACCTTACGAGCAGGAAATAAATGAGACTTTGGAGGCCATTATACACTGGCTTCAGGACAATGATTTGGAAATTAATGTCTCCAAAACTAAATATGTTCAGTTTGCTAATTATAAGCGTAAACCACCCAGGCTAAATATCAGTGATTCAGGTCAATCGGTCTCTAAAGATAAGAATATTAAATTCTTGGGTATTATGCTAGACGAAAACTGTAATTGGAAACTACACGTAGAAAATGTCTGCAAGAAATTAAATAAATTTGTTTATGCACTTAGGCAACTACGCAAAACGACAAATGAAAGCTCAGCGCTATTGGCGTATCACGGTTATGTGAACTCTGTGTTAGGGTATGGCCTGTTGTTGTGGGGCAATTCATGTGATATAGACAGAGCATTCATAGTTCAGAAAAAATGCATTAGGGCTATATGTGGAGTAGGACCATTAGAGACATGCAAACCGCTTTTCATAAAGCTGAGCGTTATGACTTTGGCATCTCTGTATATTTTTGAGATTGGTATGTTCGTAAGAAATTATAACTTGTTTAATAGAGTGAATGAAGATAGTAAGCGTTTACAACGAGATGCATCCAAACTAAAAATGGATAATTGTCGCAGTACTCTTTATGGCAAGAATTGTGCAATAATGGCAATTAGAGTATATAATAAAATTCCTCGATCTATTAGAGAACTACCTTTGCGTCAATTTAGAATTAAGTTGAAAGCATGGCTAATTGAAAAATGTTTTTACAGTATTAAAGACTTCATTGACTATGGAATTGTGGAACGAAATAGATTTTAATATTGGGACATGTAATTTTACAGACATAATGTATTTGACATAATGTATTTTGCCTTGACATTTATTTAAAAAATTAATTTGACATTTTGGAATCATTATTGTGACATTACGTAATAATTAATCAATGAAATTGGATTTATATTCTATATTATATAAAGTGCCTACTATAAACAAACATTTGCATGCCTGGAAAAGGTGGAATACACTGTACTGTTGAAAATTAGACTAAGATCCATTGTATCACATGTACCTGCGAATAAATTTCTATTTCTATTTCTATTTCTTAAAAAACACCAACCGAGGGCTGGGCTCGCTGCCATTGCAGCGGTAAGTCCCCTCATTGAGGAGTGGCTTGAGAGACGGTACGGCGTCCTCACCTACCGCCTGACGCAGGTCCTCACCGGACATGGGAGTTTCGGGAGGTACCTGTGTCTGATGGGGCGGGAGGAATCGTCCGGGTGTCATCACTGCGAGGACCGCCTTGAGGACACGGTGGAACACACTGTCGCGGAATGCCCTGCGTGGGCTGAGCACCGCCGTGTCCTCAGGGAAGTGATCGGCGATGGCGACCTCTCGCGTCCGGGCCTAGTGCAGGCCATGATGCGGAGCGAGGGGGACTGGGATGCCGTCTCCTCCTTTTGCGAAGCAGTCATGCTAGCTAAGGAGGAGGCGGGACGCGTGAGGCAGCGAAGCGCTGCCTCCTCACGGCCCAGCCATCGCGAAGGACACACCGGGCGTCGGGGATCGCGGGACGATCTCCGGCCACCGTCAGCGCGGGCCTGCGGACGGCGAGCATGGGTGGCTCCCCGTCCGACCAGAAACAGACCCGAGCGGACGGCGCCGAGCGTTCCGCGCGCGCCTCAATGAGCCATCAGACCACCACAGATGGGGCCCAACAGGGCGGATGCCGATTCAGAGTCGCGGAGAACCTAACGGGTTCGGCTCGAAGTGCAGGAGAAGGAACGGGGTGGTTTTTAGTCAGTAAGAGTCTGACACTCCCTCCCGCCTCACCCAGGCGGGAGCAGTCATTCGATGATTTTCCCACCTTAAAAAAACCTTCGGTAACTGGCCTGGCTGATGACGATATATATATAATTCCAGATGGTGGTGCGACGTGGAGCTGGTGGGCGTGGGGTGGTGTATAGCGGCGCACCGCGCCATACTGTCCGCGCGCTGCACCTACTTCAGGGACCTACTGCAACGATATCCGCCGTCAGTGTACTACATTATAGTACTATATACTACCTACTCGCGCGGCTTCACCCTCTGCTCGGCTCCTATTGGTCGTAGCGTGATGTTTTATAGCTTATAGCCTTCCTAGATAAATGGACTATGGAACAAAAAAAGAATTTTTCAAATCGAACCATATAGTATACATTGAAATTAGGTTTTTTTTATAGGATAAGCCAGTAAACGAGTAGTCGGATCACCTGATGGTAAGCAGTCGGCGTCGTCCATGGACACCCGAAACACCAGAGGCGTTACAAGTGCGATACCGGTCTTTTGGTGATGTGGAATTTCAGGATTGTTATGGATTCAGAGATAAGAAAAGGAGGGGGAATGGTTACGCAATAGTGACAATGTATGCGCAAGTACTATAACTTTAGCGCAAGTACTTATCTATGTTTCCGTATCGCAGGTCGTGTTGCCGGGTGCCGCTAGAGGGCGCGGGTGCTGCGTTATCCCGCGAGGAGATGGAGGCCGCCGTGCTAGCGCTGTACGCTGGACCTCAGCCTTCTAGGGGACCCTGCGCCGCTTGCGCCAGTCAGTATACTGTTATATCATTTTACATGATACTGAGATATCTCGCGACAAGATTTTATTTCATTTCAAGGATGATGACGTGAACATTAAAAATCTAATTAGTCCATCAGTTAGCATATCATAACATCGCGCTTTTTTTATCCTCGAAGGGCTATACCTTCGGAGATGCCTAAATAGAGGTGCACTTAATGTCACTGTATGTACAATGTAACACCCACTTTTCACTATTTATGTTATGAGTTCCATGTAATAGGGGCCTAGGGCTCTAAGGGGTGAGCCTATTGCCATATACCGGGCACATTTCCATACTCCGTGCTACTACTGATAGCTATGATATACATAATATCTCCATCCAAAGGTTGTCTGGAAGAAATCACCATTGTGTGATAAGACCACCCATTGTACGCATATTTACTTGAATTGGGTTTAAAGAATGTTTTTTTAATTGTTTGTTTTACTACATAAATATGTACAATAAAGCATATATAAATAAATAAATAAATAAATATCAATACTAGAGGTATATACACATATGGAGTATGGAATACAAATATGTTGTTGTTACCACTTCTAGACTTAAGAAAATAAGAGGTTCATTTACATGTCAGTGTCGCTTCTACAATAAAATTCCCAGCCTTATTCAAATTTTACATACATACATAACTTTTCTCTTATCTCCCATGGAGAATATAGAATCTCATTATCATCAACAGCCTATAAATGTCCACTGCTGAGCAAAGCCACTTCTTACACGGAGAAGGTTTGAGAATTAAACACCACGCTTGCTCAATGCGGGGGCGATTTGAAACTTATGATTAGAAATTACAAGTCCAGGTGTCCTCACGATGTTTTCCTTCAGCGTTTGTCAGTGGTGTCTAGATAATCTTAGAAAGTACATATAACTCGGGACAAGTCACATTGGTACTTGCCGTTGGTAGGTTTCGAACTCGTACACTCGTGCATGAGATGTGGGCGTCTTAAACCTACGGGCCACCGCGACGAGAATATAGAACGCTGAAGTAATAGTCAGAAGTTAAACAGAATAAAGCACAACGTGGACCAACAGTCGTATTATTCATTTATACCAGCTTCCCCTCATCTCAATGCAGAGACTATATTCAAAATTCGAACTTAAATTTAAAAATAATTAAAGCACTCTTTAGGTCAGCAGTGGACACCTGTAGGCTGTTGATGATTTGTGTATGTATCAATGAATATAATTATCTATGTTTGTGTTTACAGAGTGGGACCGCGCAGGTCCCGCGGACGGGGACCTGGACATCATCAACGGAGACAATACTGGCAGTGAGTACTGTAATATATTATGTATGTATTGTAATTAAATGTGTGCTCGCCATGCTTCGGCCCTGTTGGGTCGGCTCGACCGGAGTGATATCGTCGCCCTGTACTCCATACTGACAATGGGTTGTGTGACGTCGAGTGATTAAGAGGATTTGAAGGCCCAGCTACCCCTTCTCCTTCCCCTTGGGGATTGCCGGGGGGGGGAGGGGGGGGGTAATGTCTTGTAACGCCTCTAGTGTTCCGTGTGTCCATGGGCGTACAGTCGTCGATTGTATACCATCAGGTACACTAGTATTGAGTTGTATAATACTACACATACATACATTGACATGTCTCGGGTTCGATTCCTGCACGGAGCAACTCTTTGTGTGATCGACAGATTGTAGTTCCGTGTCTGTGTGTGATGTGTATGTGAACTTGTATGTTTGTGCACGTACTCACGATACAGTAAATCCCAGAGTCAGGCAATGTTCTTTTAAAGTTAGTCTTGCGCCACGTGTTGCCAGCGACATTGCCGGACTTTGGTCTTCCCGTCTGGCAACATCAACGTCACTGTGGACATAATACGCGCGTTGTCGCCTTATAATATACTAGCGGCCCGTCCCGGCTTCGCACGGGGGGACTTAAGATTTGATACATAGTTTTACGTTTTATTTATATTTATTCTCAGTAAATTTTTTTAGAAATAGTAGGTAAGTACTTACCTAATAGGCATCTTTTGGATGAATTAATAGTCTTAAGGTAACCGATTGAACAATTCAAAATTTATCTACAGCAACCTTTTATAAAGATTGAACCATTCATTAAAACGATGGTTATGGGTAAACTATAAAAGGTAGACATATGCTCTCGCGGACTTTTTTAAAAATAATGTTAAGATGAACAATTCATCTATAGAGCATTTTTGTATAACTTTAACTATATGCTCAGCGCACGCCACGGAAGGCCTCAGAAACGATACTTTTCCCCCGTTTTTAAAACATTTTTGGTTACTGCTCCACAACTATAGGACCTAGCGTGATATTATATAGCCTATGTTACTTCTGAATAATGCAGCTTTCTAATGGTAAAAAAATTATTGCAATCGGTCCAGTAGTTTTTGAGTTTATTCATTACAAACATACAAAAATACAAATCTTTCCTCTTTATAATATTAGTATAGATCAGATGACATCGGCAGGCTTCGTTAGACATGTCTCCGATACATTTGTTGGGATATTTGTTACCTAGTGTACCCTTGGCTTGAAGATATGAAGAATAATGACGTTTTATCCCCCCAGCGTGGCGCAGTGTGGGCGGGGGCGCGTGTGGGTGCGGGCGCGGGGGCGCGGGCGCGGGCGGGGGCGCGGGCGGGGGCGCGGTGGAGCCCGCGCTACTGCGCCGCCTCGCCTCGCTGCTGGGCTTCTCGCCCGACGCCCTGCACCACGACATGAGATACCTGCTCGACTCCGGTAACTTACTGCTCGCCGCCTATTGATCCTAGCGTGATGTTTTATAGCCTATAGCTTTCCTTGATACATGGACTATACAACGCAAAAAGATTTTTTTTGAATAGAAGCAGTAATTTCGAAGATTAGCGCATTCAAATATACGAATTCGTTTAGTATTGTTTCTGCCTGACTTGGGCACTGTAATCTCTTGTATTGTGTCATATCGATACTTTACGGCTCAAATTGGATACAACCCAAAACTCAGTTTTACAGAGTAGCCAAAAAAGTTATTAATTTTACTTATGTGAAATGTAGGAAAAAGTATTTTAAGAATTAGTTAGGTATCCCTCAAAAAGAAGTTTGATTTAAACCAAAATGGCACTTATATTAGCTTAGAGGTTCCTTAAAATTTAGGAGAGATTAGTATAAACGGGTATTGAAGTATTATTTTATGGCTACAATTATTTTTGTCGCCTAATAGCCGACCGTCACATTCGTCAATATGTTGTTAATGTTACAGGCAAACTCTTAACCAGTCGAAAAGTACTTTTGACTAAGCTCCATCGGGCAAATGTACTTTTGACTGTTACTTTAATCAACAATGTTATGGACAGTCAAAAGTAATTATTCCTTACGCCTCTCGCTCATCGAACTGTGATGGTTGGTCCATTCCAGGCGAGCTAGCGGACACGCGGCTAGTGTTCCGCCTGGAGACAGGTTGTGGCGCCGCCTACGGGTTCCGCACCGCGCTGGAGCTGCCCTGCCACCGGCTACTGCTGGCGGCCAGGTCCAGGTTCTTCAGGTATACTGCCTGCATATATTGTGCTATACTGTGACTGGACCATGTACACTATACAGCGACCCTACCTACAGGAGCGTCATGTCCCGGCGCGGCTCGGCCGGCGGGGGCGCGGGCGCGGGTGGGGGGCGCGGGCGCGGGTGGGGGCGCGGGCGGGGGCGCGGTGGGTGCGTGGTGCGTGGACGAGAAGGTGCTGCCGCGCAGGTTCGCGCGCGCATTACTGCACGCTGCCTATACTGACACTGTGAGTATAGCGGGGGCGGGCGGGGGCGCGGTGGGTGCGTGGTTTTACTCATTGGATCAAGTTGTCAACTTATTGACATTCCTTCAAAAACAATTACAAAGACTTCTAGATTAATTATTATGTTCTCGGCTTACTCACGTAACTGTTTGACGAGGGGTTCGACTAGTTTCAAGCCATGCTAGAGGCTCATATTCATGAAACTAGTCGAGCTCCAGTCGAGTCGATTCATAATAATTTATTTATTATGTCTCACGAAAGTAGTACTATATTCAAAGACTCCTGTTTCGCATTGATTTTGTTTATAATCTGAGCTTCTAACAAAGGTGTCGTCCTATTGCAGGTGGACCTGTCCCTGATAGGGCGTAGTTCGAGCTCCCCGTCTTCCACCAACTCTACGGGCAGTGGGACCACGGTAAGTCTACCTGATTATGTTAATATTGCTTTATGTCCTTCTAGCTTTCCACCGATTTTTGGGAGTATCAGACTCTCAAAGTCAAAATCATTTATTTCGATTAGACCAGGAGACTTTTGAACGTCAATAAAATATTTAAAGTGAACTTATTTGCTTATTTTACGGTGTAGCTTCTTATGGAGAAGAACGAGCAAGAAACTCTTAATGAGAGCCCCGGTAACCCGTTAGGTTCTCCGCGGCTCCATATCGGCATCGGCCCTGTTGGGCCCCATCTGTGGTGGTCTGATGGCTCTATGAGGCGCGCGCGGAAGACGGGGAGCCACCCATGCTCGGCGTCCGCAGGCCCGCGCTTACGGTGGCCGGAGATCGTCTCGCGATCCCCGACGCTCGGAGCGTCCTTCGCGATGGCTGGGTTGTGAGGACGCGCCCCGCCTCCGGCATCTCAGTCCACTTCGCTCCGCATCATGGCCCGGACGCCGTCGCAGAATTTCAATGATAGTGTTCAAAGATGTTGACGGCTGAACGGTCTTTTTGTACAACGTTGTTCTTAGTCGATTTCCTCACTGCTGAGGATCGTGACTCCCTCTGATTCTGCTCACTAGATGTCGTCATTTATCTCGTTCCGTTGCTTGGTGCATTGCAACATTCGTAGGTATCTCCAGCTCCTTGGATATTTGGTCAGACCACCGTATGGGGGTCCGGACTCTCGGTCTCTTTCCTTCTACCTTACCAGTCACTACGAGACGTTCCAGACTGCCAGCATCTCTGCGAGTAATATGGCCAAAGTATCGCACAATCCTTTGCAAGCAAACAGTGGACAAGCACTGAGTTTTGTCCATTTTTAGCTTTTTTTATGGCATAAGCCGGTAAACGAGCAGTCGGATCACCTGATGGTAAGCAATCGGCATCGCCCATGGACACCTAGAACACCAGAGGCCTTTTGGGGATTCGGAGTTTGAGGATCGTTGGGGATTCAGGGATTGGGGAGATTGGGAGAGAGAAAGGTTTAAGGAGATCAACATTATGACCGTTCCATGTCAATTTATCTATGAAAACATCATGTATGTTAGGAAAAACCTACAGTTATTTGGTAAAGTGTCTGACAGACACCACTATCAAACTAGACATGGGAATAGATTAAGTCAGCCAATTTCGAGATTAGCGAAAGTAAGTAAATCGTTCATGGGATTCTGTGTTAAATGTTATAATAAGATACCAGGCGATGTACAACAACTAAATGAATCCAAATTTAAATTATGTATAAAGAAAACTTTGTGTAGACAAGCATATTACAAACTTAATGAATATATAGAGGATAAAAATGCTTGGATGCAGGCTAGTCCGGCTCCACAGGATAACTAAAAACACTGTTGTTTTAATGAAATCGTAAATAATACAGCTATATTGCTAAATTGTATATTTTTTTTAAATTATATAACCAATGTAAATGTGAGAGCCCTGTAATTAACTTAATATTAAATTAGATTAATAGAAGTCATTTGTGTCAGCTTGGAGTTGTCATGCTCAGTCAAAGGTCTCATTGGCGGTGGCGCGTGCAGTGGATCGCTCGATTCCCTACAATATGGTTGAGTTGGGCGGTGCTGGGGTACGTGTCATGTTCGTGAACGGGCGCCGTCAACTGGGACTGGTCAGCTCCAGACTGTTTTATTGTTCTTAAGGTTATTTTCTTTCTTGATCACTTTGACTGGATTTTGGTGTTACATTGTTCTCGCACAATCCAAACAGCAAAACTATGTAACTAGTAAATTGTATTGTGAACCTGATTGAAAAAGAGTAACCTCTGGAGTTTCTTGCTCGTTCTTCTCCATAGGAATCTACACCTTGGAATGAGCAAATAGCTTCACTTTTAATATTAATTTTATTTTGACGTTCAAAAGTGCCATTCTGGCCTAATTGAAATAAATGATTTTGACTTTGACTTTGACTTTGACTTTGGGAAAGGGGAGGGTAATTGGGCCTCCAGTAACCTCACTCACACGACGAAACACAACGCTGTGGTTGTTTCACTATAGTTTTCTGGTCGTTGGTGGTATCACTCCGGTCGAGCCGGCAAGCATGGCTCTCACACACTTAATCTCTTTAAAGCTCTTTCAGAACAGAAACATTTGTACGGTAAGCTGTCAGCTAATTAGTGTTGTTCACAGAGGTACATGTAACACACTGTATCCCCAGCATCCTGTGCCAGCACTACATTTCTGCTTGAAGGCGGCCTTGTTCGTACAACGTATATTGATTTTGTTACAATTTGTGCATCAAATGAAACAACTAACGCCATCTATTGGTACTATTTGATAATTTAAATATAAGGAATGACAGTTTGTATTTCCGTGTGCTAATTTCACTCTATTGATTTATTGATTTCATTCCTTCTGTATGATTGATCAGTTTCCGGAAGAAATAAAGTTAGTTCACTGTTCGCCACAATGAGAGCATGTTGAGTTTTATTTCCATTAGATTTAAAAGCATATGTTTACTACCTATTAACGAATCGCTTTCATTTTTTTTGTTAAAGTATGTTAGTTAGTTATAAAACTAACAGAATTGGGATGATGACAGGGTATGAAAATTAAAAATCTAATTAGTCCGTAAGTTAGGTATTTAAAAAATATTAGACACGTATTTTTTTATTTTGTCGTATAATAAAACAATACTTATATAAAACGAATCAAAGTTTAGGAGTGGGAGCTAAAACGTCATTTCTACGTATAAAATGTACATAAAAGTGACGTCACGCGACATTTCAAATCAATATATCGTCGAAAGTATTCGTTTCTGTAAGAAAATAAAAAATACGTGTGTAATGATTTAAAATAATCTACCAGACGGACATTAAAATAAAAATTAGTCGTCTACCCTATTCATCGTATATTCCAGGCGTGGTCCGGTGTAACTCGTAGTGGCAGTCGTCCAGTCACCGCCGCCATGTTGGATGACGCCTTCCAGCTGTATGAGATAGCCAGGTACACACATACATATATTTACGAAACTTACTGTAAAGCTCCCTGAAACTAGAAAAGACAACGGTGATATACAGTGAAGGAAAACATCGTGAGGAAACCTGGACTTATCGTCAACCCGCATTGAGCAAGCGTGGTGATTAATGCTCACGTCAGCCGTGTACAATTATAGGCTGATGTATATTGTCTGTTGTATATTTTTTAACCGACTTCATTAACCGACTTCAAAAAAAGGAGGAGGTTCTCAATTCGACCGTATATATGCTTTTTTTTTTATGTTTGTTCGCCGATATCTCCGTCGTTTATGAATCGATTTTAAGAATTCTGTCTTTGTTGGAAAGGAGATAGTTCCAGAATGGTCCCATGATAAGGAAATCAGGATCTGATGACAGAAGACCAGGGAAAACGAGGGGAACTTTTAAAAATTATAGGGGCGACTAGGGCATGTGGTAATTTTTTCATTAAGTATTGAAAACCACTACAATTTGATAAAAGTCTCGAGCCGATCTGATGATGGAGCCGAGAGCCAGTTGAGGGAAATCCTCAACGGTTACCAGTAGCTACCTTGTGTTTGGGTTTGATTAATTTGTATTGATGAGGAATTTACACCTGGGTGGGGTGTAATTGTCAATAAGGGTCTGATGATGAAGTAGTACGATAGTTGAGGGATCTCCTTAACGGTTAACAGTAGCTATCTCGTGTTTGGGTTTGATAAATTTGTATTGATGAGAACTTTACACCTAGGTGGGGTGTAATTGTCAATAAGGGTCTGATGATGAAGTAGTACGATAGTTGAGGGATCTCCTTAACGGTTAACAGTAGCTATATTGTGTTTGGGTTTAATAATTTGTATTCATGAGGTCGTTACACCTAGATGGGGGGTGTGGGGGTGTGATGGTTATTAAAGGTCCAATGATGAAGTAGTATGATAGCTAAGGGACTCCTCAATGGTTAAGAGTATGCATCCGGTGTTTGAACTTGAATAATTTGTATTGATAAAAACTTTGCATCCATGGGGGTTGTGTATAATATATATAAAAGTACTAAACTAAAATAAAATTAAAAAACTGCGTTTAAAAAAACCAACTTCAAAAACGAATGACTAACGAAAAGTAAAAACTAAAAAAAGGAAAAAAATAACTAAGTATTATAGCTTACACACCCACTGATAGGTTAGAAGTCGGTGCCACAAGTTTTAAACAAAATTATTCATTAAAACCTGAATAGATACCTACTTAACATTATTAAGCTGTTAACAATTTTATTACGCATTATACCAACTGTGTCCATTAACTATTTTGTTGTGGGTTTGTGGCACCGACTTCTAACCTATCAGTGGGTGTGTAAGCTATAATACTTAGTTATTTTTTTCCTTTTTTTAGTTTTTACTTTTCGTTAGTCATTCGTTTTTGAAGTTGGTTTTTTTAAACGCAGTTTTTTATCGTCTTCCATGTGGGTCGCCACATACATGGCTCGGTAAACGAGCAGACGGATCACCTGATGGTAAGCAATCTTTGCCTCCCATGGACTCACTTAATACTGGAGGAGTCACTAGGTGCCGCACGAGGGAGTGTTACGCCGAAATACTCAAAGGCTACTCAAGTTTAAGTCGTGCTTATGTATAGTTCTGTCTCCACAATTTCTTTGTAAAATGACAGAGATGGTAACCTTTCAGTATTCGGGCGATAGACTCTTACTGATTGACTAAAAACCGAACTGAATTATGTCTCGGTAAGTTTTGAAGCTTTAATCGCATTCTCGGTCCGGCATCGGTTCTAGCGAGTCCCATCTGGGTACTTACTCTTGAAACCAAATAAAATCTCAATAATAATTCAATGTCGACACTATACAACCACAATCGTAGCTGTTACAGTAGCATTCAGAGTACCTCAATACCATTTAGTTCATTCAATATCCACGCAATACGGATGCAATGGGCGCTAGTGTTGCAACTCAAGAGTACGACACAATATCAATGTCGATCGATCGGAATTGGAATCAAGAGTAAGCCCCCTATAGTGGTCTGATCCCTCTAAGTTTTTTCTTGTTACGTTTCCAGGTTTCTCGAAATGCCGATAGTGGTCCAAGGCTGTGAGGATGCCATAGTAGAAGCTCTGACCCCGGAGTGTCTGCCGCATGTACTACGCTGGGCGGCACAGCCACACGCCAGCCACTGGGTGCACAGGTATCTGCTCGGCTCCTATTGATCGTAGCGCGATGTTATATAGCCTATAGCCTTCTTGGATAAATGTACTATGTAACTCAAAAAGAATTATTCAAATCGGACTAGACGTTTCGGAGTTAAGCGTGTTTGATTAAACATATTCTATAGCTTATTTTTTAAACCCCCTATTACATGGGACTCATAACAACTAGTGAAAAGTGGGTGTTACATTGTACTGTGGTAGAATGTGCACCTCTGCCTACCCCTTCGGGGATAAAAGGCGTGATGTTATGTTATGTATTCTATAGCTGTGTAATATTGAATGTGCTATGTAGAATGTTATATTTTAGTGATATGCTACGCCGTAGAATATTCTCGTAGCACACAGTTACGGCGTAGCAACATTGAGTATGCTACGCCGTAGACCATTCGCAATTCGTAGCAAAGTACTACGCCGTAGGCGATACGTAGTGTTGTTATAGGGTGTAGCATGTTCGAATATTTTTTAAGCTTAAATTTTTAGTTGCAATCTTTATAATGTTTTTAAGTATGTTAATAAATTAAGTTGAAAATGTTGTTCTATCTCTGTCATTTCACAAAGAATTTGTAGAGACAGAATTATTGTTGAGAGCGTCTTAAAATTGAGTGATGTATTTGAGAAATATTGACTTTCTTTTTCTGTGGGAGAAGTCTGTCGTAGCGTCCCAAAACCGTTGCGTGAGCAACAGTGACTTACGGTCGTTTTTGCTAATTAACTTTAAACCATTTTACTAAGAGTTACTTAGCGTGACGTAGCACGTAAATTAATCCGTTACTTGGACTGTTGGTGACATTTTTAGGATTTTTAAAAAGTCACGTGTTGGGTTTTTTGGAATTTAAAAAGAGATCGTCTCGTATGTATACGTATGTGGTAATGGAACTGGAGTGATGATGTCGCAGACAAGCCATGCGCTACCTGCGCGACGAGTTCCCGACGATCATGTCGTCGGGCAGCTGCGGGCGCGTGCCGGGCGGCGCGCTGGGCGAGGCGCTGGCGTCCCCGTTCCTGCAGGCCGGCGAGGCCGTGGCGCTGCGCGGCGTGCTGCGCTGGGCGGCGGCCGCCCGCACGGCCGGCCGCGCGCCCGCGCCGCCCGCCTGGCCGCGCGCGCCCGCGCCCTCGCGCCGCGCGCGCCGCGACGCGGGCGACGCCGCGCTGCGCGACGCGCTGGCCCCGCTGGCGCCGCTGCTGCGCCTCGAGCATCTGCCGCCCGACCACGACCTCCTGCAGCAGGTACTACATGCAGTACTGGCTGGAACTCACTCAGTACCAGCGCGACACTCGCCGCGTCATGAATATAAGCCTCTAGCATAAGTTGACAGTAGTCGAGTTTCTCGTCAAACAGTTACGTGAGTAAGCGAATAACATAATAATTAATTTAATGTATCTGTATGTTTAAAACTTTACATTAAGCGAAAAATGTGCTTGTCCACATTTTGTACAATTTTGTCCACGAATAGTAACTTCAACCAAGTTTCATTACACATATTATATAGCATATTTAAACGTTAGTCCGTCGCGGAGAACCTAACAGGTTACCGGGGAGGTATAGGAGTAGGAACGGGGTGGTTTTTAGTCAGTAAGAGTGTATAGACTCTTGATAGACTAAACACACTTTACTTGATTTAAATGAAAGTCAATAGTTGAGAATCATAATTTGTATTGTAGAATAATAAACTGACATAAAATGGATTGAGTGAACTGTATGAGCGTGAGTGCTAATGTGAATTATGAGAACGCACGGCGGACTTGATTGCTCGATACGAACTGAATCGAATAATTAGGTAAATGAATTACGATGATGCGTAAAAATGCTGACTTTAAATGTGTACGGTTGCACCGTACAGAGTGTGACACTCCCTCCCGCCGCACGCAGGCGGGTGAAGTCATTCGATGATTCCCCCCCCCCCGCCCTTAAAAAGTCCACTGTTGACCATATTTAAAAAAAAAAGTAAATGTGAACTGAATTGTTTGACAAACCCTAACATTGGACATACATTTATACACTGTACATACACATTCATATACTAAAAGACAATTGCCCACACACAGTAACTTTAGCCCACGATTTTCTAAATTTCTACCAATACTTGTTCTATAACCTTTTTGTCTTTAGTCCAGCATTGGCCATGTGTTAAAGTGCATGGTTCGACCCCCAGGTGGTGCGGCGCGGCATCGTGTCCCCGGCGGGGGGCGAGGGCGCGGGCACGGCCGACGCCTGGCTCGCCCGGGGCTCCTACCGCCCGCCGCGCTGCTTCCTGCCTTATTTAGATGAAATTAAGGTACATTCTTATTTAACAGACATCATTGTAACTAAATGTCTTTTGATTCCTTGACAGCTGAACTTTCAAATATTTTTAACCGATTCTGTGAATTAATATCGATTTAAAGATTTTGAATTGAGACCGATTATTCATTTTGAGTGTAAAAGAAGCTAGATTGAGCTAGATTAATTTATTCCAGGCGTTGTTAGAGGACCAGGCGGTGCCCGAGGCGGAGTTGGCTCGCGCTCGACGCGAACGATATCTGCATCGGATACCCGATACACTCTACATGGTAAGCACGTACATACGTATGTAGGGGGATAGAGGGGGGAGGGGGATAGACCGGTTTGCAGTCTTGGATATTAGTTGCTGTACTTGTAGAAATAGAAATAGTAATTTATTCGCAGGAACATGTGATACAATGGATCTTAGTTTAATTTTTACAGTTCATTGTATTCCACCTTTTCCAGGCATGCAAATGTTTGTTTACTTTATATAGAATATAAATCCAATTTCATTTGATTAATTATTATGTAAAGTCAAAATAATGATTCCAAAATGTCAAATTAAATTTTTAAATACATGTCAAGGTGTAACTGTGTCTGTGGAATTACATGTCATAATATTAGAATTTATTTGTTTCTACAATTACTATAAAACTATAAAAACATTTTTTTATTAGCCATTCTTTCAACTTGATTTTAGATTGACGCAAAGGTAGTTTTCTGATAGAGACGGCGTTTTTAGAGGCGATTGAGAGATTCATAAACATTTACGGGGGGATGGGGTAAGGGGATTTTGTTTTATTTACATTTTTCTTCTAGGGTGGAGTGGTAATGAATGTTTTAGTTTTAGTAACTAGAGAGATATGGGTTAAATGTTTACAATTCGTAGTATACTATGTCAATGTGACATTCAGAAATATGCTTTTTTTTTTATACTTCGTTTTGGTTCGGATAATTGATGTTAAGCGTTGTTAATGTAATTCTGTAGGTGGCGGCGGCCCGCAACGGCGGGCGGTCCCCGCTGGGCGCGGCGGGCGCGGCGGAGGGCGCGGGGGGCGCGGGCGCGGCGGGCGGGGCGGGCGCGGCGGGCGCGGCGCGCGCGTGCGTGTCCCCGCGCGTGCTGGGCGCGCTGCGAGCCCGCGCGCGCCGGCTGCGCGCCACGCCGGCCGCCGCGCGCGCCCTCGCCGCGCACGCCGCCGACACCGCCGCCGTCTGCAGGCAGGTCCGTCACTCACTCATTTCACTCGGGAACCGCCGTAGCTCGCGGCACGCATAACACAATCATCCCCTCAATATCACATACCTCAGCCCTCGCCCCCTTCCCTCATGTCCCATCCCCATCACCCATCCGCTATCCCCCAACCCCCATCCTCTATCCTTCATTAAACACACAAACCTTCCTTAAGAATCACTCTATCTATTAAAAAAACCGCATCACAATCCGTTACGTAGTTTTAAAAATCTAAGCATAGGTACATAGGGACAGATCCAAGCATACATAGGGCGGATAACAACTTTGTTTTATACTATGTAGTGATTAGACACAGTATCAACAAAAACCTCGCGCAGAAGTTAGGCATAGACAATGTGTGGACATGTTTCGTAAGACGAATGAAGTCGTGATGTACACGATCTCGATGGGTGAGTGACAACTGGACGTCATCCCACATGTAAAGCTCGGCTCCGGCGCGACTCGACCTCGACTACACCTCAGCGGACCGCTTTGTATTGACGTTACGAAATGTATCACACGACATACGATTTAAAGTTCATATTTAAATGACAATTTAATGACTGGGTTGGAGCCGTGCTCAGTGAGATGACCTTAACTGGTACTGAGGAAAACATGGTCAACATTTAAACAAAAAATTATAGTGTTTGGTTTTTATTTAACTTATGAACTAATTGTTACAAAGTACACTTAACATATATTTTTACAATCATTTCTTTATACATGACACAATCATACAAGACATTTGACTAACTTTTCATAGAAACTACCGTGAGACACTAAATTAACTAAAAGTCGCGGGTTACTCACGTGAATATACTGAGATAAGCTCTACTAGTTTCGAACCACAGAGGGGTTCTTTCTCATGAGCCGCATGACCGCGTGTAACCCGTAACTTTTAATTAACCCTGTCGACTGACTGAAACCGGTATAGAGTTCTTTCTCTTTCTTTTCTATTTAATAAATATTGCCCCAAAATGGGGTTATCTCCTGTGTCATGTGTCCGTTTACAAACATACAATAAGCATGACACCCAGACTCGGAACAACAATTGGATACATGCGTTTGTCAGTGGTGTCTAAATAATCTTAGAAAGTACATATAACTCGGGACAAGTCACATTGGTACTTGCCGTTGGTAGGTTTCGAACATGCATGAGACGCGGGCGTCTTAGACCTCCGGGCCACCTCGACGGTACATGACTCATCCCTACAAAAGTG
Source organism: Spodoptera picta (assembly GCA_038387885.1). NCBI lineage: Eukaryota > Metazoa > Arthropoda > Insecta > Lepidoptera > Noctuidae > Spodoptera > Spodoptera picta. The sequence goes on along the minus strand of JAZHFQ010000252.1, from coordinate 197,543 downwards.
AACGATTAGATCGAAGGACCGCGCTCGGGTGATGGATGTAGGACGCGCAGTATATATGGTCTACTAAATCTCTCGGCAGGCAGCTGGCCCAAATTGCATCACCTACTAAATCAATTAAGAAATTAATAGATTGACCTGTGAATACTAAACCACAGATGCGTATCTCCCATACTCGGCCTACGATATGTTCGTTCATGTAGTCGATGGCTTCACCAGTCCAAGTACCTCCCACTGGATTTAAATTATAAATCGAACATGTCTGAGCAAGGGCAGGTATGTGCCGCGTCGGAGTACCTCTTCGTAGGTCCTCAAAGGCATGTTCGTTTATGTTGCCGTAATCAATGTACTCAACAATACACCTCCTATTTTCTGTATCCACTTTCTTGATTATAGATCTTAAATACAGGTTCCTTGTGCTATCGTAGACGACGCATGACTCTCCCGGTGTCCAGTCGGTTATTGTTTCGTTCTCTGAGTAGTCCTTGTAATACTCGGCGAGTGATGTAGTGATGGGTATCAGTTGTTGTGCCCGTACTATATCACGCACGTAAACTGTACCGTCCCGATTCACACACCTGGAAAAAATAAATAATAAATAAATATACTATAATGACTGCCTCGTTGGCCGAGTAGTCGCAAGTGCGACTGCCGGGCAAGGGGTCTCGGATTCGATACCCGGGTCGGGCAAAGTATAACTAGGTTTTTAAAAGTCAAAGTTTCAGTAGTAGCACGGAGTCCGGAATTTTGCCCGGTACATGGCTCACCCCCTATTACATGGGACTCATAACATAAATAGTGAACAGTGGGTGTTACATTGTACAGTTTTTAAACATAATGGATAGTTGGATTAAATATAGGAGAGCCATGTTTCGGCACTGCTGGGCGCTCGACCGGAGTGATACCACCAAGTCACCAACGACCAGAAAACTTGCTTGCTTGCTTGCCTTGTGTTTCGTCGCCAATAATCCTCAAATTCCTAATCCCTAAAAGGCCGCCAACGCTCTTGCAGGTGTCCATGGGCGGTACCGATTGCTTACCGTCAGGTGATTCCTCAGCTCGTCTACAGGTTTATCCGAAAAAAAAAAAACTTACGTGGTTAATCCCATAAATCTATGGCACTCGGGAGGTTCTGGTGACAGCCAGTCATTGGTGGAAGACCTGGGATCTTGTCCAGCATTATTGCCACCTTCCCGCACTATGGTCGACATAACTTCATACTCATTGTTAAACTCTTGTTCGTTGACATCTTCTTCTTCATTTTCTTCATCAATGAAATCCTGGATGCAAACAAATTAGTTGAAAGTAAAAAGCTTGTATACAGCTAAGCGTTTATTGTCATGCAAACTAAACGAGTATACGTGAATTTCAGCTCAATCCGTTGAAGGTAACACACACACACACACACACCCTCTCACATACACACACACGCATGCAAAAGTAGAGCTTGTAGAAATAACTTCATTAAATCGTGTGGGAGAGCCATGCTTCGGCACGAATGAGCTGACTCGACCGGAGTGATACCACCAACGACCAGAAAACCGACGTGAAGCAACGCTTGCGTTGTGTTTCGTCGTGTGAGTGAGGTTACAGGAGGCCCAATAACTCTCCCCTTCCCCAATCCGTTAATCCCCATCGATCCTCAAACTCCTAATCCCCAAAAAACTGGTAACGCAATTGTAACGCCTCTGGTGTTCCAGGTGTCCATGGGCGACGCCGATTGCTTACCATCAGGTGATCCGTCTGCTCGTTTACCATATGCCATAAAATGTCGAGTAATATTAACAGAATATTTTATAATTATTGGATATTTTGCTCAGTCAATAATACATTACTTCGACATTTCCCTACAATAATAGTCTAAAATAGTTTCAATATACTTCATGTTCATGTTACACAGACCATGATGACGTCATTAAGTTATAATTAAAACAAAACTCATAGAAGGTATCCGACCATAAGTGCTCACTGTTTAGCAAAGGCCTCTTCTCACACGGAGATGGTTTGAGCACTAATCACCACACTTGCTCAAGGCGGGGGCGATTTCAAACTTATTATTAGAAACTAGCTTTTACCCGCGGCTTCGCTCGCGTCACAAAAGGATAAAAAGTAGCCTATGTGACTATCCATACCTTCAACTACCTGGGCTCGCTGCCATCGCAGCGGTAAGTCCCCTCTTTGAGGAGTGGCTTGAGAGACGCTACGGCGTCCTCACCTACCGCCTGACGCAGGTCCTCACCGGACATGGAAGTTTCGGGAGGTACCTGTGTCTGATGGGGCGGGAGGAAACGCCCGGGTGTCATCACTGCGAGGACCGCCCTGAGGACACGGTGGAACACACGGTGGGAGAATGCCCTGCGTGGGCTGAGCACCGCCGTGTCCTCAGGGAAGTGATCGGCGATGGCGACCTCTCGCGTCCGGGCCTAGTGCAGGCCATGATGCGGAGCGAGGGGGACTGGGATGCCGTCTCCTCCTTTTGCGAAGCAGTCATGCTAGCTAAGGAGGAGGCGGGACGCGTGAGGCAGCGAAGCGCTGCCTCCTCGCAACCCAGCCATCGCGAAGGACACACCGGGCGTCGGGGATCGCGGGACGATCTCCGGCCACCGTCAGCGCGGGCCGGAGGACATACAGCATGGGTGGCTCCCCGTCCGACCAGAAACAGACCCGAGCGTACGGCGCCGAGCGTTCCGCGCGCGCCTCAAAGAGCCATCAGACCACCACAGATGGGGCCCAACATGGCCGATGCCGATTCGGAGTCGCGGAGAACCTAACGGGTAACCGGGGCTCCGGCTCGACGTGCAGGAGAAGGAACGGGGTGGTTTTTAGTCAGTAAGAGTCTGACACTCCCTCCCGCCTCACCCAGGCGGGGGCAGTCATTCGATGATTTTTTCCCCCTTAAAAAAAAAAAAAAAATACCTTCAACTACCTTCAGTTAAAAAATCACGTTAATTAGCACCTCCGTTCTGCCGTTTTAGACAGGCAAACAAACAAATAGCTTTCCGCTCGCGTGGAATTCGGTTATATCGCGTTATTTAAATTTTTCCAATAAGTAGGTAATTCAAGGTTTTAAATGACATACAGCGCCATCTATACCAATACACACAGCGCCATCTATACCAATATTTTCCCTCGGAAATATTTATTTATTTATTTATTTATTTATAAACTATATACATACTACTATTATAACAGGAACTAATACCTAATGCAATAGTGTATGCCAATATTAATAGAATTAAATTACAAAGTCTAATTTTACAATTTGGTACTACAACATTTATAACTATGGTAACAAACATATTCCTTAAGCTAAGTCACAGATGGGTACAGGTACAGTAACAGGCTCTTCTGAATTCGTTCAGTGTACAATAAGTCAATGTATTCCGACATCACATTGAGCGTCCGCAGCGCCCGCGTCAGCGCGCTGTAGGAGGTTGGTGCGTGCGCGTGGTATCGCCAGCAGCGCTGGCTTGCGCCGGCAATATCAAAATTCTCCAGGATAAAAAGTACCCTATTATTTAATCCAGACTTTACGTCTGCAAAATTTCAAAGCAATCGGTTTAGTATTACGGCGTGAAAGCGGAACAAACAAACAAACTCACTTTCGGATTTATAATATAAGTAAGGATAAGTAACGATTATCCTTCACAGTTTGTCAGTGGTATCTAAATAATCTTAGAAAGTACATATAAGTACACACTATGAGAAGTGGGAGTCTTAAACCCCAGCCACAATGACACATAGAAGTAATTATAGATATATTAAAATTATAATTGTTACTTACATCTTCCAGTGTGCTTATATCATCCAGCGCATACTGATCCTCGACCTCCGTGTCCTCAAATACGTGAATTCTTTCCGATATCATTTCTGCAAGAAAAATACTTATTAAAATTAATATTGTCTCATTGGCCGAGGGTTCAAAGTCAAAGTCAAAGCATTTATTTCAATTAAACCATAATTTGGTACTTTTGAAACGTCAACAAATACAAAATAAATAATAGTCTGTCAGTCAGTCCGTCAGTGAAGTGAATGAGGACGCGGGTGAGAGGGTCGCGTGTGCGACTGTCAGGCACGGGGTCTTAATTCCCGGGTCGGGCAAAGTATTACTGGGTTTAAAAAAGGTTGGAGTCTGAAATTGTGTCCGGTATATGGCAATGACTTATATATAACGTAAATAGTGAGAAGTAAGTGTTACATTGTACAGTGGCATTATGTGCCGTAATGTGCACCTCTGCTTACTCCTTCGGGGATAAAAGGCGTTATGGTATGATGATGATATTAATGTTTATAATTATGATATACTAACTTTTACCCGCGACTTCGCTCGGGTCACAAAAGGATAAAAAGTAGCCTATGTGATATATATGTTACCGGCCAAACCCGATTTCAGGACTAGTAGGATTAGTTTTGCCTAGGCTAAACTAGTTCTTCCTATAAGCGTTAGGATTAACTAGTATAGCCTAGTTCAAACTAATTGGTCCTAAGCCCGATAGGACAAACCAGTTTAGGCTAGGACAAACTAGTTGATCCTGATATAAATACGCACACTATAGGATAAACTGGTATGACCTAGTCATAATATGATTATTGCGTCTATTAAAAAAAAAACAATGTGACTGCCTCGTTGGCTGAGTGGTCGCAGTGTGACTGCCGGGCAAGGGGTCTCGGGTTCGATTCCTGGGCAAAGTATTAGTTATTTTATTTATTGAATATGCTTCATGCACAAAATGTACAAATACCTCGTTTTCTACCAGTCTGGTGATGCAGAGAAGAGTAAATAGTAGGTGCAATTACTGGGTATTTTTTTTTTAAACGTTGCCCCACACTAGGATTTTCTTATGTCGTGGGTACGTTTACAAACATACAAGTTCACATACACATGGCACCCAGACCCGGAACAACAACTTGTGGATCGCACAAAGTGTTGTTCCGTGCGGGAATCGAACCCGCGACACGTCGCACGTTTTTTTTAAATCTCAGTAGTAGCACTAGACTCTGGAATTGTGCCCGGTATATGGCAATAGGCTCACCCCTTATTACATGGGACTCGTAACATAAATAGTGAAAAGTGGGTGTTACATTGTACAGTGGTATAATGTGCACCGCTGCCTACCCCTTCGGGGATAAGAGGCGTGATGTTATGTGATAAAAAACAGTATTATTTGTTATAGTACCTATGATTGTTTGTATTGCCAATTATTATCTATAACTTGTAGCGACGAATCATTATGATTTTAAATTAATAACAATTTAAATCATTATTGCTTCTTTTTAAAAACACTTATTATTTGTTATAGCATGATTGTTCGCATAACCAATTAACCATAAGTTTTAACGACGAATCATTATAGTTTAATAAAAATGATATTTTTTTCAATTACGGAGTTTTTTATTCAATTTATCTATTTATTTCGACTTTCTAGATATATTAGAATGTTTAGACTAGGTCATACCAGTTAATCCTAGAGTATGCGTATTTATATTAGGATCAACTAGTTTGTCCTAGCTTAAACTGGTTTATCCTATCGGGCTTAGGACAAATTAGTTTGAACTAGGCTATACTAGTTATTCCTAACGCGTATAGGAAGAACTAGTTTAGCCTAGGCAAAACTAGTTTGTCCTGAAATCGGGTTTGGCCGGTAACATATACACACAGCGCCATCTATACCAATGATTTCGTTTTTCCTCGTGAATATCAAATTTTTCCGGGATAAAAAGTACCCTGTTATTTAATCCAGACTTCTAACTTTACGTCTGCAAAAATTCTGCAAAAGCATTCGGTTTAGTAGTTACGGCGTGAAAGCGGAACAAACAAACAAACTCACTTTCCGATTTATAATATTAGTAAGGATTCACCGTGTTAGACTGGGCTTATATTGCTCTTTACTTACTATAACTTTTTTAACTATCCTGCCACTTAGCAGTCCGTTTCTACAGAAACAATAATCTAATTTGATGTCAGATTTACATCAGTGGAAGTGGATTAGCTGAGATGTGTCCCCAGTGCTACCGTTCTCATCTTTTGTCGGCAAATCTTGTTGCTAGGTCTGGTATACTGTTTCTTTTTAGGCGAGAGTATCTTAGACTGCCCACCCCCTGCAGTTCTGCGGCAAGCTGATTAATATGTTGGTTCAGTCTTATTTGGTAGTTCTTAATGTAAGTCTCTATTTCCTCTTTCACCGTTTTTAGATTTAGGTCCATTTTTATATATTTGTTGCTTATGTACGGTGGCTTGACACACTTACTATAATAAAATTAGTCTTTCATATCTTTTATATACAAATGTGTCATTAAATATTATTTATAATGACGCGATTACTAATAAATTACCATTAAATACATAATTACATAATTACTTTTTTTTAATTAAGGGAATTTTAAGGTGTCATTATTTTAGTTATTTATATTTATGATGTTAATTTTAGTTTAATCATATAGGTAATTAGATATATTTCTAATGTAAATATTGAAATTATTTAGTATATGTAATAAGGTAGTTTCCTAAATTTTATTTTAATGTCCGTCTGGTAGATTAATTTAAAACATTATACACGTATTTTTTCTTTTCTCACAAAATTAAATACTTTCGGCGATATATTAATTTGAAATATCGTGTGACGTCACAGCGTGCCACATTTTGTAGCACGTTATGACGTAACGACCTCCCACTTCTAAACTTAGCGCCATTTTATCTAAGTATGGCAACTTAATACGAGAAAATAAAAAAATACGTGTTTAATATTTGTATAACTGACAGACTAATTAGATTAGAAAATACGTGTTTAACTGACGGACTAATTAGATTTTTAATTTTGATACCCTGGAAACTACCCGATTATATTTCATTTAGTAATTTTAAAAATATATTACAAAATATAAAGAAAAGACAGTTTTGTAGAACAGTCCGTCTATCGAGGGAGGCTATATGAACACAACGCTACAATCAATAGGGACCGAGCTGTGTGACCGCGCGAATAATGTACCTCTATAATCTATACACATAATAAAACTGTAGAAGTGTAAATTCTGTACATTACACAGTATTAATAAAATAAATAGTAGGGGTTGTTACTAGATAGACACCGAACCCAATAATGTGATTAAATAAATTTTTGTCTGTTTGCCTGTCTGTCTGCTTGTCTGTATGTATGTTCACGCATTACGCAAAAACTACCGGCCCGATTTTAATCAAACTTAGTATGATTATACCTCTACTTTAATATCCTGGGTACAACACTGTATACCTGGGCTCGGGGATGAAATTTGGAACAGAAGCAGAAGGTAATAGACGATATAACAACTTACCGAAATATTTAGTAAAAACGCGGTTTAGTAAAAACTGAGAAAAGCTCTACTAGTTTCGAACCATAGAGGGGTTCTTCCTCATGAGAGAAGAAGAGCTTTTCTCAGTATATACACGTGAGTAAAGTTAATTTAGTATGTCTCACGATAGTTATTATAAAAACTTACCGAAATATGTTGTTCCTCTCTCAGTTTGGTCGGAAAGACTGATTCCGGGTACGTCCACCTTGGAAGCGACTCACGAACTGACTGACCCACTAACTGCGGTCAGCTTACCTAAGTGCACTCTCTACACAATGAAAAAATACCATAATACCACGCTACTTGTATTAAAATAACATTTTAAATGGGGTAGTCGTTAGAACATATTACCTGAACCCTTTGTCTTTAGAACAATACCTAATGTCTTGTCGAACAGAGGGATGGGTAGAACCATTTTGACCATTTAAAGATACTAATCTTTTTGTTAAACAAAAGGATATGTCGCACAACTAGATCTAAAGGGAGCTAACTCAAAAATTTAGATTTTTAAGTTATGCACACCATCGAATTCCTTACCTTACTACATACCAACCAAGAAAACAAATTTAAAAAAGTTTCCACTATTCGACGCTAGATGTTTTCAGAAGCCCAGCCGCAAAACAGGAAAATCTTTTATTTCAGCCACAATACATGACTAAATTACAAAATTCTTATAGCATCTTTCGTCCACCTCCACTTGTAAACCATATATCTAAACAGGAAAGTCCTGCACTTCATAGTGAAACGGTATTCTGTATTTCGCCTTTTCTGAAAAAAACTGCTTTTTTGAGTTGGACCTGTTTAGATTTAGGTGTGCAATGTTATATTGAAGGCTTAAGAATTAGAACGTTTATCTGCACATAGTTTGATAGCATTACATCGCCTACTGTTTTTGGCGTGCTAAGTTAAATGTTATAATAAAAATAGAGTTAACTACATGCCGCACGATGATAATCGATGTCACCATTCCCCATGATAAGAACCTCGTGAAAGTTGAGAGAGATAAACAAATAAAACATCTAGACTTAGCTCGCGAGCAACCATAATGATAGCCGAATGATAGTCGGCCAATGGGTTAAACCCATAAAAGCCTCGACATCTATCTCGGGAGGCTGGCGTTAGGTGAATGGATCAAGGACCTGATACAGGAGGCAGTTCTCCTTGAAACGGCACGTATCGTGAGGAGGTTTCTGTCTTTAGAGCCCTAACCATCGGTAGCTTGGACCATGATCCCGCTACTGGTCGGCTCCTATTTATTTAAGTATCTATATTTAATTTAAGTATTATTTTTGTAAGTAAAATGTTACAATTAATAAAGTTTATTAAACATTTTCATAATGTGTCGTGGTGGCCCGGAGGTTTAGGTGCCCGCTTCCCATGCATGAGGGGGCGGGTGCGAAACCTACCAACGGCAACTTATTCCAAGTTATATGTACTTTCTAAGATCATCTAGACACCACTGACAAACGGTGAAGGAAGACATCGTGAGGAAACCTGGGCTTATAATTTGTAATTATAAGTTTAAATTGCTAACCCGCATTGAGCGAGCGTGATGATGAACTCTCAAACCTCCGTGTGAGAAGAGGCCTTTGGTCAGCATTGGGCATTTACCTATATATATTTTTCTCATAATATAATATTATAATTATATCTCCCGTCTATTAACACTTATTTATTATATTTAGTAGGTATTTTTTTAGAGTCAAACAGCATAGTTATTTCTTAAAAATTTACTGTAAAAATACTAAAGTTAAGTTGGTCATAAACTCAATGAATGAAAGTGCGATTATTTTTTAATAATTGATTGATTGAGTAAAGTACCCAGTTGTAGTCTTCCAATTATCATTTCATGATACGATCTCATCTTATGGACCTTGCCGGTAAACGTATGTACTAATGCTGTGCTAAAGTAAAACCCAAATACCTTCTTCACCTTCTTCTACGAAGTTGGATCAGCTACAATGTACTACGTGCGAGGAGACACTGGGGTGGTTTTAGCCGGTAAGAGTCTGGCACACCCCTCCGCCTTTCCCCAGGCGGAGGCAGTCCATGAGGATTTCCCCCCATTAAAAAAAAAGCTGCAATGGACTCATGTTGTATACGTTTGTCGTACAATATGGCTAGATTGAATACGGCATCGTATTGTGAAAAGATCAGGTGTCTTACTCTTGAATCCAATTCCGATCGATCAACATTGGTGTTGCGAAACGTACTCTCGAGTTGCAACACTAGCGCCCATTGCATCCGTATTGCGTGGATATTGAATGAACTAAATGATATTGAGTTTGGCTTTATATTCCGTACTCTGAATGCTTGACATTGAATATTTATTGAGATTTTATTGGATTGAAATTGCATTGACATTGAGATTGGTTTCAAGAGTAAGCAACCTGGTCGGGCCATCTCCCGAACTTCTTCTACAGAAATGTCTCGGCTCGCGTGACCGCGCGCATGTAGACACGCGTCTCCGTGGGACGTGACGGTCCCTATCGTTACCTAGTTCCATTTAAATGTCTGCATGTCAATAGAGTCGTGGTGGCTCGGAGGTTTAATACGCCCGCTTCTCATACATGAGGGTGTGGACTCGAAACCTACCAACTGCAAGTACCAATGTGACGTTTTCTGAGTTATATGTTGTTCGAGGTTTTCATCGAACTCGACTCGCCGTTCTAAGTGAATATGTATTACAATATATTCACTTTCGTCTACCGCGACAACAGGGTGCAATCGAATATTTAAATATTTCATTCCTAGATTAGTTAACATTAAGAACATTTGTGGGAAATGATAATAAACAATGTGATCTACATAAACATTTATTTCTCTTCCTAAACATCAACACCGACAACTAACTACGTAACCGAACATATGTACTTTCTAAGATTGTTTAGATACCACTGACAAACGGTGCAGGAAAACATCGGGAGGAAACCTCGTCTTACAAATTCTCACTCGCATTGAGCGAGCTTGGTGATTAATGCTCAAACCTTCTCTGTGTGTAGAAGAAGCCCTTGGTTAAAACGTCAGGTAAATACCACATGCACAAGTGACGCAGGTAGCTAGCGACTACTGCAATAGGGTCAAATGTAGGTATTTGCTCAGTAATGAGCACTTAAAGGTTGATGAGACCCATACTGAAGCAAATTTAATACAAAAGGATTTTTTTCTTTATGGAGTAAGCCGGTAAATGAACTGACAGAACACCTGATGGTAAGCAATTGGCGTCGCCCATGGACCATCGAAACACCAAGGCGTTACAAGTGCGTTACCGCTCTTTGGGAGTTGTTGAGAATTGGGATGATGACAGGGTATGAAAATTAAAAATCAAATTAGTTCGTAAGTTAGGTAATGAAAAAATATTAGACACGCATTGTTTGTATATTGTCGTATAATAAAACAATACTTAGATAAAACGAATCAAAGTTTAGGAGTGGGGGCTAAAACGTCATTTCTACGTATAAAATGTACATAGAAGTGACGTCACGCGACATTTCAAATCAATATATCGTCGAAAGTATTCGTTTCTGTGAGAAAATCAAATATACGTGTCTAATGATTTAAAATAATCTACTAGACGGACATTAAAATAAAAATTAGGCTCTCTATAAATCTACCCTATTGGGGAGACTGGGGAGGAAACAATTGGACCTCCATTAACCTCACTCAAACGATGCAAGAGTTGTTTCATTACGGTTTCCTGGTCGTTGGTGGTATCACTCCGGTGGAGCGCCCAGCAGGGCCGAAGCATGGCTCCCCCACACTTGGATTAACGAAATGTTGTTATGTTTGTCCATAGATCGCATTGCGCGCCGTCCGTGAGATGTCGCTGCCTGACGCATGCGCAGATCTGCTGCTAGCTGAAATGGATAACGACAGGCATGTATAAGTAGAGTCCAGTTATTTTAGGTTAGGTTATTAGAGATTGTGGGGGATGGGGGGGGGGTAATTGGGCGCCTCCAGTTACCTCACTCACTCGACGAAACACAACGCAAGCGTTGCTTCACGTCGGTTTTCTGTGAGGCCGTCGTATCACTCCGGTCGAGAGCTGGCTCGCCCACTCTTACACCTTCGATTCCCGCGTCGGGCAAAGTATGAAAATAAAAAAAAGCACGGAGTCTGGAAATGTGCCCGGTATATGGCAATAGGCTCACCCCCTATTACATGGGACTCGTAACATAAATAGTGAAAAGTGAGTGTTACATTGTACAGGCCTCTGAGTTTGTTTCGGCATTTCTTCTCAGAGTAGTCAGTTAGGAAATGTCGACCTCATCGTTCGCTTGATAAAATTATTGACGTGTAAAAGTGCTGCCTTGTAGCATATTTGCAGAAATAAATTCACTTGTTTCACTAGTGACGAGTGCCGTAATTCGAACGAAGCGACCCGGGAATCGAAACAAGACCTGTTGCTCGGCAGTCGCACTTGCGGCCATTCGGGCAACGAGGCAGTATTTTATGAATGTTATTGAATTTTGTTTTATTTATATTATAGGGAGAGAGAGACAGAAGACTGGGAGTCTGCCAACGACGGCGGGAGCGAGCGAGGCAGGCAGCGGGACGTCGAACCTGACACCGACCGGTGGCCTGACGACCAACCCAACCTCGACTGCTGCAGGTACCACTTTGTTGTTCTACATACATTTACCACTGTTGCTCTTTCCGTGGGTATATTACACCCACACAAACAGATAGCAATAAGGAAACAGTCCTCCCTGATCAACCTGAATCTCTTAAAGCCAATATTAACAATAGATTTCAATCATTTTAAATATACATCGTGAAATGTATTTCGTTTTCGTCCCGAAGTAAAATGGTTCTGTCTCAGTAATACAATAGTTTTACAAAGAAATAAAAATAACTGGTGAACCATTGCATGAAGCAAACTTCGAAAGCGCACGAACTCATAGTACATTATCAAAACATCACGCCATGCCATTCTCGAAGTGGTATTTCTCGTCGAGTGGCACGTGCGATGCGAGTAGTGCGTACTAATTTACATCTAGACTGCGTCGTTGGCCGAGTGGTCGTAAGTGCGACTGCCGGGCAGGGGGTCTCGGGTTCGATTCCCGGGTCGGGCAAAGTATTACTGGGTTTTTAAATATGCTCAGTAGTAGCGCGGAGTCTGGAATTGTGCCCGGTATATATGGTTCACCCCCTATTACATGGGACTCATAACATAAATAGTGAAAAGTGGGTGTTACATTGTACAGTGGTATAATGTGCACCTCTGCCTACCCTTTCGGGGATAAAAGGCGTGATGTTATGTGTCTCATGTTATTCGAAAGACAATGATTTTTTTGTAAACTACAAAAAATGACATCTTTATTGTTTTGTTTTTACTTTATACATCGGAAGTAGTCTTTATGACGAGTTGTTTTGCTGCGGGACGGAAACGAAGTAGATGTCACTGTGTGTACTTATGGTCCAGGGCAAATTGCCCCCGAGCCGTTCATTCCAATAAAAAAATAATAGTTTAGATGAGAATTTCTGAACTGAGGCTCCTTCCGACTTGCCACCCTGTAGTTACGCCACTGGTATGTACGTTCGTGGTGGCCTGAAGGTGTAAGACGCCCGCTTCTCATGCATGAGGGTGTGGACTCGAAACCTACCAACGGCAAGTACCAATGTGACTTGTTCCGAGTTATATGTACTTTCTAAGATTATTTAGACACCACTGACAAACTGTGAAGGAAAACATCGTGAGGAAACCTGGGCTTATAATTTCTAATTTTTTTTTATAAAAAAACGTTGTCCCACTCTAGGATTTTCTCCTGCGTCGTGTGTACGTGTACAAACATACAAGTTCACATACACATGACACACAGACACGGAACTACAATCGGTGGGTCACACAAAGTGTTGTTCCGTACGGGAATCGAACCCACGACCGGTTGCCCAGCCACTGCACTGACCGTGCAGTCGTATTTTTTATTAATTATAAGTGGGAAGTCGCCCCCGCATTGAGGTTGCGTGGTGATGAATGCTCAACCCTTCTCCGTGTGCCCTTATACCTTCGGTGAGCCGGGGACAGTATAGTCCGTAGATAAGTGGCGCTGTACGTCCGATACTTGCCGCAGGACGGCGCCGGGCGCGGCGGGCGGCGGTCTGCGCGCGCCGCCCGCGCTGCATCTACCGCTCGGTACGTCGCTTGTTTCTTGCTCTCAGCACTAGTTCCATGTCCAGGACCTGGATGACCCAGCTTTGTTCGGTGTCTGATTTAGCACATCATTTTTTTTATTCATATTCATATCTTTATTTGCATTCCATAATGTTTCTTAAGATGTTACATTGGCTTAAAGCTAGGACACAATTATGGACCCTGTCGGGCACAGCAAAATACAAAATTTAAATTTCAGAATTTTATTCAATTAATAACATATTACCATTTTCAATAATTATTAAAATAAATATGTATAAGTAATAAAATTAAGTCAAATTGATGATGCATCAAATTCAAAATCATCAGATCACATGTTATATCAAGTCATACCAATATTTAAAATCGATAAAAAGGTTTAGGAAATGTTATGTTGGTCGATTATTAAATTATTCTCGAATTGGTTTTACTGGTATCTCATTAATATAATGTGCAGAGCGCACGACGTGTACACACCAGAGTATGACGGGTACACAGCGACGTTATTGACAAGTGTTCTACCTTATATAATACATTATAGTGAGGGGAGCACTACTTACTAAGATACTGATGTTAATACATACATGCAACAGGAAAAGTAATCATCTTATATTCTTATCTTATACTTCTTCTTATAATTTAATGCTCCTCTACGACGCACTCGCCATACGCCAATGTTGCATGTACATAGGCATGCCACTAACTATGCTAGTGATTGTGTACTTGCTCGCAATGCGCGAGCCTACAACAAAGACTTCTCTCAGGTTGATGTGTTTAACTGCACAAAACCTAGCTTTAAAGCCCAAGTTAAAAATATTATAATTGGTAAAGGCAAATAGCGAGCAACTTTGTTCCACTCACCATAAACCATTTACCATAAAGCATTTACTATGTTAATTCATATTTTAATTAGGTTAATATTATTATCTCCCTTTCATAACAAGTAGTATATTTAACTTTCAATTATATATTAAAACTTTATTTTTAAATATTGTTTAAAGTCCGTTCGCATGATAAATACAAATTAAGTTAAGCAGGGAAACCTATTATTAGCCTTACTAAACTGTAATATCTTTATTTTGTATTATATCATATGTATCGCTGTTGGTTTTCTAAATAAATAATCCTTACTTCCTTACTAATATTATAAATTGGAAAGTGAGTTTGTTTGTTCCGCTTTCACGCCGTAACTACTAAACCGATTGCTTTGAATTTTTGCAGACGTAAAGTTAGAAGTCTGGAATAAATAATAGGGTACTTTTTATCCCGGAAAAATGATATTATGATATTCCCGAGGGAAAACAAAAGAATTGGTATAGATGGCGCTATGTGTATTGATTGGTATATGTCACATAGGCTACTTTTTATCCTTTTGTGACGCGAGCGAAGCCGCGGGTAAAAGCTAGTATTATATAAAGCGGAAGAGTTTGTTTGTTAGTTTGAACGCGCTAATCTCCGTAACTACAAGTCTGATTTGAATAATTCTTTTTGTTAAGTAAAAACGCTGGTTACTCACGTGAGTATACTGAGAAAAGCTACTCACGTGAGTAACCCGCGTTTTTACTTAATTTAGTATGTCTCACGATAGTTATTATAAAAATTCTTTTTGTGTTGGATAGCGCATTTGTCGAGGATGACTATAGGCTATAAAACATCACGCTACGACCAATAGGAGCTGAGCAGAGCGTGTGATACCGCGCGGAAGTAGCTAGTAATTAAATATAATTACAACACTCATAATCTCACTACCACACACTCCGAAAATAAAGCAAAATATACAATTTTATCAATAGAAATTAAAACTCAGTGGAAGGTTACCCATACCTAAACGGTCCCAATCATTTTATCCACCACGGGGGTTATCCCAAAAACTCTCTAAAATAGTCCTAAACAGTTAAATATTAGCCCGTCAACCTACCTTCTTCCTTAAAAAGCAATAATTTTAAATACTTGTCGCTCAACCTGAAATTTTTGAAATACATAGTATAATACTGCCTCGTTGGCCGAGTGGTCGCAAGTGCGACTGCCGGGCAAGGGGTCTCGGGTTCGATTCCCGGGTCGGGCAAAGTCTTACTGGGTTTTAAAAAAAAATTCCCAGTAGTAGCACGGAGTCTGGAAATGTGCCCGGTATATGGCGATAGGCTCACCCCCTATTACATGGGACTAATAACATAAATAGTGAAAAGTGGGTGTTACATCTGTGTGCACCTGTGCCTACCCCTTCGGGGATAAAAGGCGTTATGTTATGTTATGTTACATAGTATAATATTAAATTTAATTAGCCGCACTTGACTTGGGCCCGTGCTTTTTAAGAACCCCACTAAGATGGGAGAATCATAAACGGTTCGAGAAATAATAAAATATAAAATACTACCTGTTGCCAGCGACTTCGTTCGCGTGGAATAGTGATTCACAGCTCCTCCCCCGTAGGTGATAGCATGATAATATGTGGCCTATATGTTGACCCGACCTGTTAGTAATATTCATGCAAAATTTGACGTAAATCCATGCAGTACGTTTGAGTGCCTCGTTGGCCATGTGGTCGCAAGTGCGACTGCCGGGTAAGGGGTCTTGGGTTCGATTCCCGGGTCGGGCAAAGTATTATTGGGTTTTTAAAAAATTCTCAGTAGTAGCACGGAGTCTGGAAATGTGCCCGGTATATGGCAATAGGCTCACCCCCTATTACATGGGACTCATAACATAAATAGTGAAAAGTGGGTGTTACTTCTATGTGCACCTCTGCCTACCCCTTCGGGGATAAAAGGCGTGATGTTATGTATGTACTTTTGAAGATCATCCCGGACATACTTACAGACAAACAGACAAAAATTCTAAAAACCATATTTTTGACTTCAGTATCGATTGTAGATCACGTCCCAAGTATTATTTTAAAAAAAAATATTCAATATAGAGGTACAGTTTTGACTTTTCTACGATTTTATTATATGTATAGAAGACAAATAACGAACAAAAAATAAAATAGAACAAAAAAGATTAAATAGGAATCCTAAAAGGAACATTCGAAGCGAGGCATGAACTCGAGTGTCCGTGCGTAGAAGGCGTCCGCTCTTCCTACTAAACTATTTTGACTTTATTTGACTTTGATGATAGGGAAATTTAGCTTCGTATTCTAATTACGAATTTTATTCAATAAAAACACTCAGAGCGACAATTTCTAAGAATGAAATCTAGACAGATCGATGCCTCGCCCCTGAAAGCTCCAAGAAAATCGATGAAGCTGCTTCAGATATCGTTGAAAAAAATTAGTTTTTAACCGGACTCTTACATGTATTTAAATTTTTTGTTAATAGGGTAGATGCCTAATTTTTATTTTAATGTCCGTCTCGTAGATCATTTTAAATCATTAGACACGTATTTTTTATTTTCTTACAGAAACGAATACTTTCGACGATATATTGATTTGAAATGTCGCGTGACGTCACTTCTATGTACATTTTATACAATAAAAAATACGTGTCTAATATTTTTTCATTATATATCTGACGGACTAATTAGATTTTTAATTTTCATACCCTGTCATCACCTCTATTAAGTATACAGTGTGTCCCTGAAGTCGACGATTAAATGGCACCAGGTGATCGGCAAGATTCCTACAGTTATCAGAGAAATATACAGAAAATCCAAGACATATGGTTTTTAAATTACAATGATTTATGTGTTATCCACGAAAAAGTACACCCTGAGCCAGTCTTTTGACTCTAGTTGCTACAATTCTTTATTTTTTCGTATGTATTTTTGCTTACGTTATTCTGAATAGTGCTCCAGTATTATGGAATGATAAGCTCTGAACCAACTGCTTTAGTTTAGAAAACATAATAATTTTTTGATGAACCTGGTTCATTCTATTGTCAATAAAATTTTCAACTGAATTGTACTGCGGTACTAGTGGCAAATTTCGCCAAAATTTGGCGCATTGAATAAGGATGCTGAAATGGTATAACACTCCCAACATTATTTCTTACATTGGACACAAAAAATATTTTTCAACGCAAACCCCGTTTCGAACAATTTATTTGGACATAACATCACGCCTTTTATCCCCGAAGGGGAAGGCAGAGGTGCACACAGATGTAACACCCACTTTTCCCTATTTATGTTATGAGTCCCATGTAATAGGGGGTGAGCCTATTGCCATATACCGGGCACATTTCCAGACTCCTTGCTATTATTGAGAATATTTTTTTTTTAACCCAGTAATACTTTGCCCGACCCGGGAATCGAACCCGAGACCCCTTGCCCGGCAGTCGCACTTTCGACCACTCGGCCAACGAGGCAGTCAATTTATTTGGACTTAATACAATTTATTTTAGTATTTCCAAAATGCATCTAAACCTTGTATGCACTAGGTAACACTGCCCGCGACATGGCGTCATCAGTATGTTGCTAAACATATTGGAAATTAGCAAGGGTCTGTATTTATATAGGTACTAGCTACTTCCGCGCGGTTTCACACGCTCTGCTAAGCTCCTATTGGTCGTAGCGTAATGTTTTATAGCCTATAGCCATCCTCGATAAATGCTATCCAACACAAAAATAATTATTCAAATCAGACTTGTAGTTACGGAGATTAGCGCGTTCAAACAAACAAACAAACAAACTCTTCCGCTTTATATAATAGTAATAAGAGTATAAGATGTATTATTATTTGTACAGACAACTCGCGGCCGGGGACGTGCAGGCGGGAGGGCGCTTCAAGATCCGCTGATACTGCGCAGCATCGGTAAATATTGTTATATCACTTCTTTAGCAGATTATTTACGTCTAGGGTTTCATGTGCGTATTTTTTTTTTATGGCATAAGCAGGTAAACGAGCAGACGGATCACCTGATGGTAAGCAATCGGCGTCGCCCATGGACACCTGAAATACCAGAGGCATTCCAAGTGCGTTACCGGCCTTTTGGGGATTAGGAGTTTGAGGATCGTTGGGGATTCTGGAATTGGGGAGATTGAGGAAGGGGAGGGTAATTGGGCCTCCGGTAACCGTGAGGAACACGACGAAACACAACGCAAGCGTTGCTTCACGTCGGTTTTCTGCTCGTTGGTGGTATCACTCCGGTCGAGCCGGCCCAGCAGTGCCGTAGCATGGCTCTCCCACACTTATATTTCGTATGTATTTCGATGTTTTTTTTAAACTGATATAAAGATGACGTCTTTATTTTTTTTATACTTCATAGTAGAAGAAGAGAGTACTCGTTACGGCAAGTCGTTTTGTCGCGGGACGAAAACGAAATATAGTTTTGACATAACAAAATATCCTTTCACAGACAATCTCTATCGTCGTGCTCCAGTCGCACGTCGGGGTGTGCGAGCGGGGGCGCGGGGGCGGGGGCGGGGGCGGGGGCGGGGGCGGGGGCGGGGGCGGGGGCGCGCCTGTCGGCCATGGTGCCGGACGTGGCGATGGCCCCCAACGCCAACACGCACCTGCTCACTGCACGGGACTACTTCAGACACGCGCCGCCTTGGGGTAACTACCTGCATCTACTTTTTAGGGGGGAAATCATCCAGTATTTTGTCCTGCGAGTTTTTTTTATATTAGATGGGCCGACGTTTGCCCACTATCTCATTGGTAAGCGATAATACGGTCTACGATGGAGCACGTCGTCCGATAAGCAACCTATTCACTCGGGACTTGAAGCCACCCAGGTTATACCCTTCAGGAAATACAGACTCTGGCAAACAATTCCACTCCTTAGCAGTACGCATACGGAAGCTTGACGCGAAGCGCTTCATGCGTGTGGGCGAGACTTCTAACATGTATCGGTGACGTTTCGCCGATTGAAACGAGAAGGAGTGTCAGATTTTTCTGACTAAACTCCACCCAGTTTGTACTCCTGCATAGAACCGAAGCCACGATACCCCACTAACTCATCCCCAGGGTCAATAGTTAGATAACTTTAGAGTGCATTTGTCACCATCTTTACTCTTCTCACGGGTAACTTACACCCGACTAAGAGACTATATATAACTTATATTGGTCTAATTTAAATAATTTCACTTAAATTTGATCATTATATCAGCCTTTCTTTTTAATGGTGAAAATCATCGAATGGTGGGAGGGAGTGTCAGACTCTTACTGACTAAAAACCACCCCGTTCCTACTCCTGCCCTTCGAGCCGGAGCCCCGGCAACCCGTTAAGTCCTTCGCGGCTCCGTATGCCATCATCATATCAGCCTGACTGACAGATTTTTTTATTATTATTATAAGATTGTTGTAATATTACAGAGTACAGCGGCGGCGGAGTGTTACAGCTGGACCTGGGAGACGGAGCCACGCATACTCCTAGACCTGGTCAGTTACACTCCCCTACATTACTCGGCTTTTAATTAAAATTAACTATACAATCGTAATTCTTTGCGGTTCATCTACATGCACTTTATCCTATATTCAACATTAAAAATGTCGTTGTCTGATGTCAATAGGAACTGGACATTCCCCCACAGGAGGGGGGATCGGGGGGACGAGCACAATTAGGATATTGTGAAAATGACTTATATTTTTGTCCGTCTGTCTGTGTGTGTACTTATTGATGTATGTATGTTTGTATGTACAGGTTCCCGCGCGGCGCGCGCTGGGGCTGCGCATGCGCGACACTCGCGGGAACATGCGCCGGTCAGTTGTATTACATTATTTGTACTACTCACTAATTTTAACAGATTCATTCAATTTAGCTTTTTTTTAATGACAACATGTAGTACTAAAATCGATTTTTCTCATAAAATATCTCTTTAACTGAGGGCTTTCATTCAGCTATGCAATATAACTACATACACAGCTTATTAAAAGCTCCGTGATGACTCAAAACTAGTCGAACATTTTCGAAGTAACAATTGGGTACTTGCGTTAATCAAAAATAAATCATTTCGACTGTCCAATACAATGAAATATTAAAAAATAATCACACTTTAACTAATTGATTTTATGACCAACTTAATTTTAGTGTTTTACCAGCAAATTTTTAAGAAATAAGTACGCTGTTTGACGCTAAAAAAACGTGACGTCACAATACACAAACTCGTACAAAATTCATAGAAGACTGTTGTTTTTGACCGTTCGAAAGAAATTTGACTAATTGGTACCCGATTGTTTTTACTCACTTAACCATGTGTATTGTGGATTATAATTTCATTGTGTATGTCCCCAGGGTATGTCGTGTCTCCGCAGTCGCGCGGACGAGGACGAGCTGCGCGCTGCCATCGAACTATCTGTCATTAGGGGTACGTATACTGGGGGGAGGGGGAAGGGGGACTGTCCAATTTAAAACTAATTGTGATAGCTGTATTATGGGACAGTTTTTAATGAATTACTACTTACGTACATTTTTAACAATGTAAGTAGACTAGTTAAAATGTATGTTTATTAATACGGTCCCCTATTGTATACAGGTAGTAATTAGGGGTACGTATACTGAGTGGGAGGGGGGAGGGGACTGTCTAATTTAAAACTAATTGTGACGGGGATTGTATATGATAAAATACGGTTTGATATGAATTACTACTCACTTATGATGTAACTACTTTAACGATGTAACTGGACTAGTTAATATCTATATTTTTAATAATACAGTAGATATATGTATTATTAAAAACATACGGATATATGCCGCGGCTTGTAAGTTCTTTTTTATGGTATAAGCTGGTAAACGAGCAAACGGATTACCTGATGGTAAGCAATCAGCATCGCCCATGGACACCTGGAACACCAGAAGCGTTACCAGTGCGTTACCGGCCTTTTGGGGGTTAGGAATTTGAGGATTGTTGGGGATTCGGGGATAAGGGAGATTGGGGAGGGCGGTAATTGGGTATGTAACCTCACTTACAGCGCTGTAGTTATTTCACTATGTTTTCTGGTCGTTGGTGGTATCACTCCGGTCGAGTCGGCCCAGCAGCGCCGAAACATGGCGAGCACACATAATGTCATGCGACAATGTCTGACTGTTAAAAAGAAATAACATTATAATATGATCCTATCTCTCTTTATAAACTATTCTATGTGTTATGAATATTGTTATCAACAACTGTTTTATGTTATTCCAGCATACTCGTCATCCCGCGCACCAGCGGGAGCGGCCCCCCTTCTATTAGGGGGCTCGCATTCCCAGCAACACCCTCAACAACAACAACAACAACAACACCCTCAGCATCCCCCCCAGCATCCCTCGTTGATGCCCCCTACCCACAGACAGCGTTCCCCCGCGACACTCCCCCACACGAGAGGGGAGCGGGGGGGACGAGCACAACTAGCGCCTACACACCATAACCGTAAGTTTTTTTCACTAGTTTTTCTCCTCACCTGAACCTTACCTGTAAGCAATCGGTGGCGTCTATGGACACCTGGAACACCAGGCGTTACAAGTGCGTTACCGGAGTTTTGGGAATTGGGAATTTGAGGAGGATTGGGGAAACTGGGGAAGCGGGGTACTTCGGCCTCCGGTAGCCTCACTCACACGACGCTGTGGTTGTTTCACTATGGTTTTCGTTGGTGGTATCACTCCGGTCGAGCCGGCCCAGCAGTGCCGAAACATGGCTCTCCTACACTTTAAAAAGAAGTCAGTTTAACATGGTTTGCAAAAGGTTTTTTTATATTTAATTTTGTATGTGTGACAGTGAGCAGACTGGGCAGTGTGGCGGCGGAAGCGAGCGGGTCCCGTAGCCCCAGCCCCGGGGGCCCGGCGGGGGGCGCGCCGTGCGGGCCGCCCCCCGCCGGGCCCGCGTCCCCGCGGCCGCACGACGTGTACCGGCACGGCGCGCACTCACACTACAGGTACGCACTGTCTACTCCTACTCGCCCGGCGGGGGGGGCCGGCGGGGGGGCGGCCCGCACGGCGCGCCCCCCGCCGGGCCCGCGTCCCCGCGGCCGCACGACGTGTACCGGCACGGCGCGCACTCACACTACAGGTACGCACTGTCTGCTCCTACTCGCCCGGCGGGGGGGCCGGCGGGGGGCGGCCCGCACGGCGCGCCCCCCGCCGGGCCCGCTTCCCCGCGGCCGCACGACGTGTACCGGCACGGCGCGCACTCACACTACAGGTACGCACTGTCTACTCCTACTCGCCCGGCGGGGGGGGCCGGCGGGGGGCGGCCCGCACGGCGCGCCCCCCGCCGGGCCCGCGTCCCCGCGGCCGCACGACGTGTACCGGCACGGCGCGCACTCACACTACAGGTACGCACTGTCTACTCCTACTCGCCCGGCGGGGGGGGGGGCGGCGAGTAGGAGTAGACAGTAGTAATTCTCGTCACGTACGTTAAGGGGTAGAGAGGGGTCGACGAAGTGTGACAAAGGGGGAGGGAGGGATCCTAAACTTATGATCACTATTAAAACTCACTATTAAAACACGAAATATAATTGTATTAATGTTTTTTTATTTTGTTTGATTTGGTATTAACATTTTTTTAAAGTAATTTAAATAGGAATAAAACTGATTTCGGAACCGCTGTTTTCATTCAATAATTTTATACATACGTAATTCTCCGAAGTGTGACGTCACACTAGGAGGGGGGTCTCACAAATGTGACTAGCTGTGACAAGGTCTAAGGGGGAGGATCTAAAAATCATGAAATTCGTGTGACATAATTTATGGATGACCCCTGGGGTAAAACGTTTAGTACGTTTGTGAATACAGACGCTACTCAATCTCATCTCATTCACCTCATTAGCTTGAGTAGTTGTCCCTTTAGTACCGAAATATATCTTTCATTCTAAATCTTCGAGTTTATCGTTAACTCACCCCGACCCCTGACACCGACTTCTACGAACTTTCACCGGCAGAGCTCCATGAAACGGTAGATGACTAATTCTTATTTAAATCTCCGTCTGGTAGATTATTTTAAATCATTACACACGTATTTTTTATTTTCTTACCGCAACGAATACTTTCGACGATATATTGATTTGAAATGTCGCGTGACGTCACTTCTATGTACGTTTTAAACGTAGAAATGAAGTTTTAGTTCCCACTCCTAAACTTTGATTCGTTTTATCTAAATATTGTTTTGTTATACGACAAAATACAAAAAAACGTGTCTAATATTTTTTCATACCCTGTCATCATCCCCATTGATGCTTCTAGAGTCTTTTCTAGTATATGATGCTTTATATTATATGTTAATATTTCAGACTGGAGCCATCGTACTCGGGTTCGAGTTCCGGCAGTCGACACACGTATGCGTGAGGACCAGCCAAGCAGGTATACGTCCAGACATTATTACTGTTATTGTTACTCATAGTCTTCATAGATTACTGGGCGCATTGTGATATGATTGCGTAAGAATAGTAGTTAGTAGTAGATAGTTGTTTCTGAAGTCGGAGAATCTAATAAATATGAATTCTCCTTCTTTGTAGATTTTATTTAAATTGTTCTACGATTTTAAATTGACAATTATTTTCCATCTTAATCTATGTAAACACCCATATATATAAGATAGTCGTGTTAGTTACACTATTTATAACTCAATAATGGCTGAATCGATTTCGATCAAAATTGCTTGGGTAGCTTAGAACCAGGAGACGGATATAGGATACTTTTAAACCAAAGATTTCCCGTAGGTAAATCCTACGGGAAATACGGGATTCCGTGTACAAAGTCGCGGGCAGAAGTTATTTAAATTAAAAAAACAGTACTTTTAATTTACGTACGACCGAAATAAACCGATTTTATCAAAGTCAAAGCATTTATTTCAATTAAACCATAATTTGGTACTTTTGAAACGTCAACAAATACAAAATAAATAATAGTCTGTCAGTCAGTCCGTCAGTGAAGCTAGGTGAAGCTAGGTACTTATTCCAAAACGTAGATTCGAATGGAGAAGAACGAGCAAGAAACTCCATTCGTTACTCTTTTTTTTATCCTAGAATCTCTGAATTAATCTCGATTTAGAAAAGTAACTATCTCATATGGAAGATTGTAGAGGTATATTGAAATCATTTGTTTAATAATATCACCCTATAAATGTCCACTGCCGACGAAATTATAAGACGAGGTTTCCTCACAATGTTTTCCTTCACCGTTTGTCAGTGGTGTCTAAATAATCTTAGAAAGTACATATAACTCGGAACAAGTCACATTGGTACTTGCCGTTGGTAGGTTTTGAACATGCATTAGACGCGGGCGTCTTAGACCTCCGGGCCACAACGACATTTTTTTAAATACTTACTTTAAGGGAATGTTGCGCTGGTTTGGACATGTAGAAAGGATGGATGAAAGTAGAGTAACGAAAGAAGTATACAGAGCGGATATGAATGGGGCCGTCGGTAGAGGGCGCCTTAGACGGACATATAGTGACCAGATTGGCGATATATTAAAGAAGGGCCAAATTAAAAGTACCCTTACCCGACGAGCATGCATGAAAAGATTGATGACTGTTAATGAAGCGAAAGAGGTATGTAAGAATCGTAGTAATTGGCGTTCCTTAGTCTCTGCCTACCCCCATGGGAGACAGGCGTGAAGTTATGTATGTATGTATGTCCTTACCTTATATTTTTCTTACTTATCATTTTCGATTCCAGTCGGGACACGATTCGTGCTACGACTGCTAGCGACTGTTTCGCAACTAATCGCGCAACAGTCGCCGTCAACAGTGCAGTGAATTAACAAGACTCAAGTGGAGAATCAGTGCATTCCCCCATCCCCCCATCCCCCATCCCCCTTCCCCCATCCGCCATCCCCCTTCCCCCCTACAACAATATAGACTCTATGGTGTAAGTGATAAATTCCATTATCCCCTAATTTTAATTTTAAGCTCCAATTTGATGTATGTGTTGGCCTACTCGACATAGATTTTGAAATGATAATATTACGACTCGGTGCGTTTCAAATTATTATTTTCATTAACTTGTACATTTTAAGGGACCCCTAAGCTAAGATTGGTTTAATTTAACGTTATATTGAGTGTCACCAACTTCTAAGTAACACCTAACAGTACAAGCAATGAATTTAAGTGTTTCCTTACGCTAAGTAACCTTTAGTTTAGGGGTGGATGATGAATATGGCCATCTATGTCGGAAACTATTATTGTTCTGCCCTGCCTGCCTGACTGCCTCGTTGGCCGAGTGGTCGTAAGTGCGACTGCCGGACAAGGGGTCTCGTGTTCGATTCCCGGGTCGGACAAAGTATTACTGGGTTTTTTTAAATATTCTCAGTAGTAGCACGGAGTCTGGAATTGTGCCCGGTATATGGCAATAGGCTCACTCCCTATTACATGGGACTCATAACATAAATAGTGAAAAGTGGGTGTTACATTCAGTTGGTATAATGTGCACCTCTGCCTACCCTTTCGGGGATAAAAGGCGTGATGTTATGTTATATGCTATTATTGTCCGTCAGTCAGTCTGTCGGTCAGTGCAGTTATTTATATATAATTGTAATACACCGAGTCGTAATATATATTTAAAAAATGATATATATATTGGGCCTATATATAATAAATCGAAACGTTGCGATACTCCCTAACTCCGGGTGTCTTGATATAAAACCAGATTAAGAACTGAATTTTGTGTCAAGTATAATTAAATAATATTTCAGCTAATTTGTATCAACAGCCTATAAATGTCCACTGCTGAGCAAAGCCTCTTCTCACACGGAGAAGGTTTGAGCATTAATCACCACGCTTGCTCAATCAATGTTAAAATGAAGAGTAAGTTGGTGATAACGGCCATCTATATATCTCCTATATTGAAATGATTGTCACAAAATTTGAATGTTTTGGTATTGTATTAAGACTCAAACACAATCTCCCCCCTTCTCCTATGATCTCATTGAAAAGTAAACTACTATGTATACATAGTATAATGAACTTGTATAAATTATATAACATAAATATAATAATGTTATTATACAATATAATGTTGCAAAGTGATTACTTATATTTTTAAGGGTATAATATATGTATATATATATACAGCTATATAGCTGTGTCTGTCTTTCATATGGTACTAGAAATATAATGCAATGATGTTTTTACAATAACTATCGTGAATATACTAAAGTAACTAAAAGTCGCGGGTTACTCACGTGAATATACTGAGAAAAGCTCTACTAGTTTCGAACCACAGAGGGGTTCTTCCTCATGAGCAGCGTGCGCGGTCGCGGCGATGTCACGCAGCCTACTGGACAGTTGACCAGTAGGTTGCGCTCATGAGGAAGAACCCCTCTGTGGTTCGAAACTAGTAGTGTTTTTCTCAGTATATTCAGTGAGTATCCCGCGACCTTTAGTTATAATATAATGCAATGATGTTTCTTTTTTACCGACTTCAAAAAAAGGAGGAGGTACTATGTTCTGCTGATTGTTGCTTTTTTGTCTTGGACTAGTCAATTTGATTTTTTGATCTCTTATTTGTGGCCGAAGTTTGGCAATGGACCCCTTATAGTAAAAATATAAAGTTCTATATAAGAATATAAAGGCATGGTTTAAAACTTTTGCTAATATCATACATTTCTTTCTAACCATACCATAAATAGTGAAAAGTGGGTGTTACATTGTACAGAGGCATTAAGTACTGTAATGTGCATCTCTGACTACCCCATTGGGGATAAAAGGCGTATGTTATGTCATGCTCTTTCTAATGTCATATGAGAGATAAGGACAGCTATAGTACGTTCTTTTTAAAAGTATGCATACTGTATTAGTTGAGGATTTTATTGTGATTTCGTAAATAATATGGTGTTTCATTCTGTGTCGTAAGACATTAAATTAATTTTAAATTTTCGTCTGGAATTACTATCTATTTGAAGAATATATGTATGCAGGTCTCTTGTCAACTAGGAGCAGAATAAAACAACGGACGTCTCGATAGCACAGCGTATATTCGCAGACTGTTGCGGCGGTGGCGACCGCCTTAATATAACTAGCAAATAACTACCACCCACTTAGTCTGAATATTAAACACTAGCTACTTCCGCGCGGTTTCACACGCTCTGCTCAGCTCCTGTGATGTTTTATAGCCTATAGCCATCCTCGATAAATGCACTATCCAACACAAAAAGAATTATTTAAATCAGACTTGTAGTTACGGAGATTAGCGCGTTCAAACAAACAAACAAACAAACTCTTCCGCTTTATATACTAGTATAAGATACATCACACTATTAAAAAAACCGCATCAAAATCCGTAGCGTAGTTTCAAAGATCTAAGCATACATAGGGACAGACAATGAGAAGCTACTTCGTTTTATACTATACCTCTATAGTGATATCACTTGATCCTCAAATAATATAGTATATATCTTACATTATAATGTATATTAAATGTAATTGGTCTACATAGCATTTATGTATGTCAAGAGAAGGTCTATATGTTTGTCGTCAATTTTTAACACATCATCATCATAACTAGCTGGTTTGGTTTTAATTGGTCGGTTATAATCCCATGCTTGTCAGTTTTACGTGGGGATTGTAGCTAGGTTAATGAGAATGTTGAGGATATACTCTCAATAGATGTCACATCACACGCAACAGCCTATAAGTGTCCACTGTTGATCAGAGGCCTCTTCTCATACGGAGAAGGTTTGAGCATTAAGCCTTTAACTGCCGATAAAAACTGGTAAAGGCTAATCCTCCGCTAGCGTCGGGCATCATTGTCCGACACGGCATCGTTGCATGTGTTAATCACCACGCTTATTCAATGAGGGTTGGCGATTTCAAACTTATTATAAACCCAGCTGTTGTAGCCAAATGCAATTTAGCGCTTGTCTACATGTAGAATAGAAAACTAAATTATATAGAATTGACGTAAATTTTGACACTTGACAGTGTCATCCCCATACATTTCGATTTCTACTCTCTCTGTAAACAAGCGCTAAAGTGGCGCTTGGCTAAAGGCACTGATTTCCTCACGGTGTTCTCCTTCACCGTTTGTCAGCGGTGTCTAGATAATCTTAGAAAGTACATATAACTCGGAAATGTCACCGTCAATGTCAATGTCCGTCTGGTAGATTATTTTAAATCATTAGACACGTATTTTTTATTTTCTTACAGAAACGAATACTTTCCACGATATATTGATTTGAAATGTCGTGTGACGTCACTTCTATGTACATTTTATACGTTGAAATGACGTTTTAGCCCCCACTCCTAAACTTTGATTCGTTGCATATAAGTATTGTTTTATTATACGACAAAAAAAATACGTGTCTAATATTTTTTCATTACCTAACTTACGGACTAATTAGATTTTTAATTTTCATACCCTGTCGTCATCCCAGTTATGAACAAAATGGGACGACGTGCTCCATCGTAGCCCGCATCATAGTTTACCACTAGACGAGATAGTGGGCAAACGTCGGCTCATCAAATATAAATGAAAACTAAATATAGGTTCTCAAATACCAGCAATTTTTAGGAATGTTTCAACGTCAAACTGTTCAACGAGACAACTCGACTAATTACAAACCATACCAGGGATCCATAGCCTCAACAACCTCGAAAACAGATTATTGTGTAGTTGACTACAAACGTTCAGACCAATAAGTCAGACTGTCAGACGTGTCAGAATATTATAAATATAGAGTATAAGTGACTGTGTGTATGTTTACACGTTGTCTTAAAGAGAATCGCAGTGTTAGCATGGTTCGATATCTGTGTGAGGCTTCTTGATGTACAACTCGACCGGACTCAGCATTTGTAACTCAACTAGTGTTCCGGGTGTCCATAGGCGAATCCCCAACAATCCTCAAATTCCTAATCGCCGGCAACGCACTTGTAACGCTTCTGGTGTCCATGGGCATAGCCAATTGCTTACCATCAGGTAATCCGTCTATACTTTTACCGGCTTATCCCGTAAAAAATATAATTTAAGCTACTTCTCTGCCTATACCTTCGAGTATGACAAGATATGGGGCACAATTACAGAAATACTTCATTACTCGACACGGTACTCGAACCTACATTGAACATCGCTAACACGCCGTCTCAGTAGCAACAACGTTATGTTAAAACAATAAATAAATATATAATAAACTATATATTTAATGTACATATGTTATATAATATTATATACAGTATATGAACTATATATGTATGTATGTATATCGGAACTGAATCAAAGTCAAAATATTGTTAATTTTTAAACAAGATTTTTGACACTTAACTAAAAATATAGCCAGTTCTACTGCGATAAAATCTACAGCGGGTGACAGTCCACTGCTGCACTATGAGTCTCCTCTACATAAGAGGGTTTGTCACAGTCTCCGCAGGCAGGCGGGTTGGAGGTCGCAGTATACAAGGTTCAGGGTTATCAGAGAGCGCTGCTGTGTAGTGTCTTAGTCGGGTATGTGACATCCGCGTCTAGAGTGCGAACTAAGTCTGCCGTCAGTTTCTGTAAAATATGTAACAATAATAGTCCTTTAGTCGGGTACACCACACCCGCGGGAAGAGTAGCGGTGGTGACAAAATGTGTTCTACTCTGCGATATACATACATACCTACTTACAATATATGAATTCATTCCGTATAATATAAAGACGGGTGTGTATCACCCAGTACAAGAGTGCTGCAGTTTTATCATATAATTGTTATATATTATGTTGTTACATTATATGTTGTTCTATGTTCCATGGATAGCTACCTACATCTACAACTTGGTGGAATTTCTTTGTATTATGTCAAAAAGTCGAAGGTTGTATTTTGATATAATATGTTTTTCTATAATTACGATAGTGAGACATACTGAATTGGATACTAACTAGTCATATTCAATACTTTCTTTCGAACTGTCCGAAACGACAGTCGTCTATGAATGTTGTACGAAATTGTGTCATATCGTATCGATTCATAGTGGGTGTTACATTGTACAGTGGTATAATGTGCACCTCTGCCTCTCCTTTGGGGATAAAAGGCGTGATGTTATGTTATATGTTATTGTGTATTGTGACGTCACGTTTTTTAGCGTCAAACAGCATAAGCTCATGTTTTTATTATACCTATCGTGAGACATACTAAATTAACTAAAATCGCGGGTTACTCATGAGGAAGAACCCCTCTGTGGTTCGAAACTAGTAGAGCTTTTCTCAGTATATTCACGTGAGTAACCCGCGATTTTAATTAACTCGTTGAGTACCGTCATTATAGACACAATTATAGAACAATAGGTTGCGGTCATCGGCGACCGCTTGGTGTTTGACAGTTTAATTTAGCATAAGCTCATATCATAATTATATAACTTAATGGCCACAAAATTGTAAATTAGGTATCTATTAAGGTTCTAATGAATAATTTTGTATAGAACTTATGGCGCCGACTTCTAACCTATCAGTGGTTGGGTAACCTATCAGTACTAATAATAGTTAATTTTTACTTTTTTGTATGTTATTATTATGAATTTACTCAAGTTGTAGATGTAGATAGCTCCAAACTAAATACTGCCATTACTTCGTTAAGTTTAACTTTATGTGCTTGGTGGGGCATCGAACCAGCGACCCCGCACTATAGCTTACAGAGTGTAACTCATTGTACATTTGTTGTTTTGTAAATATTCTTGCCAGGAAGACATTTATTGTCTACATACTCGGACACATTCAATGATTACAATATTATATGCCTAATATTAATTTCTATGTCCGTCTGGTAGATTATTTTAAATCATTAGATACGTATTTTTTATTTTCTTACAGAAACGAATACTTTCGACGATATATTGATTTGAAATGTCGCGTGACGTCACTTCTATGTACGTTTTATACGTAGAAATGACGTTTTAGCTCCCACTCCTAAACTTTGATTCGTTTTATGTATTGTTTTATTATACGACAAAATAAAAAAAATACGTGTTTAATATTTTTTCATTACCTACGACCTATACCATAAGAGACAGAAATGACGACTACTCAAAATAAATAGCATTCCCTAGTTCATCATAATTAATTGTGTATTTTAGTTTGCAATATACAAAAATGTGAGAAAACACAAATCTATATGTTTTTCCAAGCAACTATTGTAAGTTAAGTTTCAAAACGGACCATTGATTCTTTCAAGCTCAGGATTCGATGTAAACACGTGGCGATATGACATTAAAAACTATATTAAGTATTGTATATGATCGACCCAGTCTATCTAAGTTAAAATCAAACGTATTGTTATAGTTGTAAGGTTTAATACTCTAAACACAATACCAAGCCGGTGCTGTTTGAAGATGTCGAATTAAACAACATAACATAATATAACAGCACGCCTTTTATCCCCGAAGGGGTAGGCAGAGGTGCACATTATGCCTCTGTACAATGTAATAAGGGGCAAAGTACTACTGGGTATTTTATAAATTCTCAGTAGTAGCACGGAGTCTGGAATTGTTCCCGGTATAGGCAATAGGCTCACCCCCTATTACATGAGACTCGTAATATAAATAGTGAAAACTGGGTGTTACATTGTACAGTGGTATAATGTACACATCTGCCTGCCCCTTCAGGGATAACAGGCGTGATGTTATGTTATGTTATAGATTGTATATGTAGGAAGAAAGTCTATACATAGATGGGTTGTTGAAACTGGCTTCAAGTTTAAAAATGTATAAATATATGCCGTTGTATAGTCGTCTCGTATGATACGGTGTACATACCTAGATTTATGCTGTATGACATCAATATGTTGTTCAAGAGTTCATGTTTTTATAAAACGTACCGGGAACGTGTGTATGTATGTGTGTTGGTGGGTGTATGTATGTGTGGGCCTCTCGCCCCAACTGTTACGACAGATCAATATTATTATTATTATGTATAAAATTAAAATTAAATATTTATTCACAATGTTTGGCGTTTTATTTCTCGTCGCGTCAATATTGACTGTGTGTTAAAGTAAAATAATGGCAAGTCAGTCTGTCCGTATATAGAAGGTGCCCTATGTGCTATTCCAGACATTAATAGATAATAATAAACTCAGTGGCAAGTTCATACAGTCGAACCAGTCCCTATTATAATATCTCGCACAGGCGTCATCCCCAAAACACCCCATACAAGTGTATAAACCCTTGACTTCCACATACACTGTTACAAGAAGCAGTTATATTAAACACTTGCAGAATCGTCAGAAAGTTCTTGTCCATAGAATAAAAATATCATCAAATCATCCCCAAGGTTGCTTTGACCAAAAGTCCGCAACTTTGGTATATTTCCCCAGTAATGAGTACGGTCTTAACTTATATACAAATATAATAATAATAATTCCCCATGATGAGAACTTCGTGACAGCTAAGAAAGATAAACAAATAAGATATCTCAACTTAGTTCACGAGGTTGTGCGATCGGACGGCGAGCAAGGGTAGCTCGCCGCCTATCAGAACCAGATCCGAGCGTACGGCGCGTCGCTTTCCTCGAGCGCCTCTAAGAACCGTTAGACCACCTCAGATGGGGCCCTATTGGCCCTATTGGGCCCCATCTGTGGGCTGATGCCGATACGTTCTTAGCCAGTAAGAGTCTGACACTCTCTTCCGCCCCACCCAGGCTGGTGACCATTCAATGATATTCCCCCCTTAAAATAAAACAGGTCTTGTATACAGAGATTAACCCTGCCTAAAATCGGAGGTGGCAGAGGACTCATTGATATTACAAACCTACAAAATAAGCAGATCATATTACTTAGAAAATTCTTTTTCAACCGCTCACAACATTCATCATTACACAAAGCTGTCAGGCAGACACGTTCACATCACTCTCACTAGCAAACCGAACAAAACAAATTACAGCAATCAACAAAAAATGGAGATACAAGGTTGGCAACAGAAATCGCTCCATGGCCGTTATCATTGACAAGATAACATCAAAATCGTGGTTAAAGCGAGGCGAGCTGTTCCCCGAAACAGAAGGTTTCATGTTAGCCATTCAAGATCAAGTGATTGACACCAAGAACTACAGAAAATACATAATCCGCGATAGCATCCTTGGCAGTGACTATTGCCGGCACTGCCACAAACAACCTGAAACGATCCAACATATAACAGGGGTATACCATCCATCACACAAACTGATAGTCTGTTTGAAGTTATTATGGATGAAACACCGACAAGACCAGAGTGCTTACTCTTGAAACCAATCTCAATGTCAATGCAATTTCAGTCCAATGAAATCTCAACAATTATTCAATGTCAAAACTATACAACCACAATCGCAGCTGTTACAATAGCATTCAGAGTACCTACGGAATACAAAGACAAACTCAACACCGTTTAGTTCATTCAATATCCACGCAATACGGATGCAATGGGCGCTAGTGTTGCAACTCAAGAGTACGAAATTTCACAATACCAATGTCGATCGATCGGAATTGGATTCAAGAGTAAGCGCCCTTGTTGCAGCCTGACTTGCTATCATACACCAAGCACTCGCATTCAAACACAAACTCATAGCAGATAAAACACCATACTACAAGTACACACCGCAAAGCTTTCTAGATTCACCCGATTTTAAAATTGGGACCAGAACCATACACCACAACAGGCCTGACATCACACTCCACAACAAAAAAAACAAACAAGCTACAAGGATTTAGACCATCGGTTAACAGAAACCAAGAAGCAGACAGCTCTGAAAAGAGCTATATTATTCAACGTTTTTGACCACCTCTGTTAACACAGACAGCTCTGAGAAGAGCTATTTTATTTCACGTTTTTGATATGCTCTGTTAACACAGAAAGCTCTGAAAAGAGCTATTTTGCTGAACGTTTTTGATCCTCTGTCTACAAGAGACGAAGTAACTCGCCGACGCCGCTGCCAGTATCACGCGCCGACCATCGCGCGTAGGTATCGCAGCGCGGCACGGCGCACGGCGTTTACATCTTCACGGCTCGACGGTCGCAGGAGGAAAGGACAGAGGCACGCGTTACGCAATATTTATAGCGGCGCGAAACTCAGCGCGCGGCGCTGCGGAGGCGCGTCCTCTTTGCACGGACCTCACACTCATCGACTATCTCGCTCTTTTATCGGCTATCCTTTTCTTTCCATTGTTCACGATGTAAACAAAGTTCTGTCCTAAATAGTGTAACGCTATTGGCTATAATTTAGGCGATGTTATTGGTGTACAAATTTCTAAATTTTATTTATTTTTAATTTAATAGTTTTAATTGGTTAATGTACAGAATTAGTTTGTAAGTAGCACTAGTACCAATTTTTGTATAAAAACAACCACCTCCGGCTAATAAATTCATTCGTTCTACGACAACAAGTTGTTTCACTAATAACAACCGATCTCCAAAGTGGTGACCCCGAGCAAGAACAGCAAGAAGAACAAATCCCTGCTGGAAGAACGAATCCCTGCTGGAAGAAAATTAATTATTATCCAACATCAAGATGGCAAATCCCTGCCTGACAGAAGACCTAACCCACACCGTAGCGAAGACGGAAACAGCTGGCATATCCCTCACAATGCGCATTCCACCATTCTGGCGTGACCGACCACGTCTATGGTTCATTAGCTTCGAAGCAGCTACCAACGACATGAAGAAGGGACAGGCTCAGCTCGCCCAGATGGTCATCGCACAGCTCGAACGTCAAGATATCGAGCAAATCATGGACCTCTTATACAACCCGCCGGAGACGAATCAATACGACGCAATCAAGGAACGTCTCATATCTGCCTATGAAGAGTCCGACAGCCGACAGTTCCAGAAACTACTGTCCGAGATGGAACTCGGCGATCAGAAGCCTACGCAGCTACTCCGCCGCATGCGTAACCTAGCCAGAGACAAGGTCCCTGACTCCACGTTACGACTCATGTGGACCAACCACTTACCATCACACATCAGATCCGTCCTGGCCGTCAGCGAATCATTTAGCACAAAAACTGAGCTGGAAGAACTTGCTCTCCTCGCTGACAAAATGATGGAGCAGTCCGCGTCAACTACAGAAGTCTCAGCAATACAACCATCACCAGCACAGTCCACGTCATCATCACACACCGATACACAATACCTTATCAACGAGATAAGAAAATTATCATTGGAGATCGCCGAATTAAAGTCAAGACCAGAATACAGCCCCGACTACCGCCGCCGCCATTACCCATCTCAGCAACGCACACGCAGCACGTCACGTTCACGGAATCGTGATTCATCATCACCTTCACCATTCTGCTACTACCATCGGCGCTTCAAAGGACAAGCTCGACGCTGCACACCTCCCTGCTCATTCAAAGCAACGACCTCGGAAAACTAAACCGAACGTTGGCGGAGGCGGCTACCGGCGTTCAAGAGAAATCACACCGCCTACACATCACCGATAGAAACACAAACTTATCTTTCTTAGTCGATACCGGAGCCGACATATCAGTGCTACCGAGAAGAAAAGGAGAAGTTGGAACACCGCTACCATTCAAACTGTACGCTGCGAACAACACAACTATAGCTACGTATGGCGAGAGAACACTAACTCTCGACTTCAACTTACGACGTCCGTACAAGTGGACATTTATAGTAGCTGATGTTTCAAGGCCAATCCTCGGAGCAGACTTCCTCAAACATCACCAACTCATCGTCGACTTAAAAAACGGAAGATTAATCGACGGCGTCACGAGCCTAAAAGTCAACGCCCCGGTGCGAGTGTCAGACGTACCTACCGTACGCTGCATCAATATGTCACAATCATACCACGACATATTAGCACAATATCCCGGCATAACAAGACTAACATCAATGAAATTAAACTCTAACATCAACGTGCAACATTACATCGAAACCCGTGGACCACCAGTTCATTGCCGAGCTCGACCAATCCCACCTCATCGATTCGAAACAGTGAAGAAAGAATTCGAAAATATGATCGAGCAAGGACTATGCAGACCTAGCAAGAGTCCTTGGTCATCACCTCTACACATCGTGCCTAAGAAAAATGGCGATATTAGAGTATGTGGTGACTATCGCCGACTCAACTCGATCACTATACCAGATCGATACCCAGTGCCACGCATCAAAGATTTCACTCACCACCTATCGGGGAAAACTATATTCTCCACGGTTGACCTCAACCGCGCTTATCAACAACTCAGTGTGCGAGAAGAAGACGTCGAGAAGACCGCTATCATCACGCCAATGGGACTATTTGAATTCCCACGTATGTGCCCCGGTTTGAAAAACGCGGGACAAACGTTTCAACGCTACATACATGAAGTACTACGAGGATTAGACTTTGTTTTCCCATTTATCGACGACTTACTACTTGCATCTGAAAACGAAACTCAACATCGAGAACATCTCCACACCGTATTAAAACGCTTAGAGGACAACGGCATTACCATCAACCCCGCTAAATGCAATCTAGGCAAACCTGAAGTACAGTTCCTAGGTTACACCGTATCAGCTGATGGAATCAAGCCGCCGCAACACAAAATCGAAGCAATCACTAATTACCCGAAACCAACGAACATCGAAGAACTAAGAAGATTCCTCGGCATGATCAACTTCTATCGTGATCACATACCGAACGCCGCATCGAAGCAAGCACCACTAAATGCCTACCTACACAACGTCAAGAAGCGCGATAAGACTCCGATCACGTGGACCGAAGAGGCGACGCAAGCATTCGAGCAATGTAAAGCTAGCATCATAAACGCAGCTCTACTCGCTCATCCATCTCATCACGCAACACTCGCCTTATTCTGCGACGCATCAGATAACTCTGCCGGTGCCGTACTACAACAATACCTACATAATACGTGGCAACCGCTCGGATACTTTTCCAAGAAATTCAACGACGCGCAGAAGAAATACTCCACTTTCGATCGAGAGCTACTTGCAATGTACATGGCAGTCAAACATTTCCGGAAGATATTCGAAGGTCGCCATCTCATCATATTCACCGACCACAAGCCGCTTACATATGTGATGTCCAAGACTCAATCAAATTCCGAAACTCAGAGGCGAACAAGACAGTTACTATTCATCAGTGAATTTACCACCGACATTCGACACGTGAGCGGCAAAGACAACATTGTTGCCGACACCCTAAGCCGCATAGAACCCATCACATTCCCATCTGCAATCAACTACAACGACATAGCGAGTGCGCAAGACAAGGACAGCAACATTAAACAACTGTTATCACAAGAAAACGTAACTTTGAAGATAATACCTATACCTAACAGCGACATCGAACTATACTGCGAAACATCGACCTCTTTTGTACGCCCGTACATACCTAAACCATATAGAAAACAAGTATTTGACAGTGTACACAACATCAGTCATCCCGGTACACGCACGACTCGCAAACTCATTACTCAAAAATATTTCTGGCCATCAATGAACGCAGACATCGGTTGCTGGACTCGAACCTGTATACTTTGCCAGAAAAGCAAGATACAACGACATACGCACTCGAACGTCGGATCTTTCCCGCCAACCGAGCGATTCCAACACCTACACATTGATATCGTCGGACCACTACCTACAACACCTCAAGGTCACAGGTACTTAGTAACGATGATCGACCGACTAACTAGGTGGCCCGAAGCAATACCTACCGACGAAATATCAGCTGTTAGAATCGCCGATATTGTGTACCAACACTGGATCGCCCGATTTGGATGCCCGACTACCATCACAAGTGATCAAGGTCGTCAGTTCGAGAGTCAACTATTTCAAAACCTAACTAAACTAATGGGAATCAAGAAAAATCGTACTACACCATATCATCCACAAAGCAACGGCATAATTGAACGTTGGCATCGAACACTCAAGACTGCATTACGCGCCAAACTCGCGAGCGCAAGTACATGGACCGAAGTACTACCTACTGTACTACTAGGACTTCGAGCCGCGCTACACTCAGACACAGGTGTGAGTGCCGCCGAACTTACCTACGGCTACAATCTACGTCTACCTGGCGAATTTTTCACTACATGTACCACCTGCACACCTGCTACTTTGGATTATACCTACGTTGACAACCTACGTAATATAATTCAACAAAACAAACCGCAAGTACCTACGAAGCATCACAGCAGCAATAAAAGCGTATTCGTGCATCAAGACCTACTCACGTGCAGCCACGTATTCATAAGAACAGATGCAGTAAAAAAACCACTTCAATCACCATACGAAGGACCCTACAGAGTGTTACAACGTACTGAGAAGGTATACACAGTACAATTACCCGAGCGCCAAGCAAATATATCCATCGACCGACTGAAGCCTGCATTTATACTCACCGAAGACATTCAAGATACTTTACCTCCAACCTCCAGTACAGTTACCTTCACATTACCTCAACCCAGCGTTACCAAGCAATTACCATTACCTTCAACCACCATTACCGAGAAAACCAGCAAGATTACCAAGAAAACACATGTACCGCAACCAACAGCGACGTCACATCCCGGCGATAAGAAAACTCGCTCGGGCCGTGTCGTCAAACTGCCGGTACGCTTCGCTTGAGGGGAGTACTGTAGCCACACTAGCCATAGCACAAGCTACAAGGATTTAGACCATCGGTTAACAGAAACCAAGAAGCAGACAGCTCTGAAAAGAGCTATATTATTCAACGTTTTTGACCACCTCTGTTAACACAGACAGCTCTGAGAAGAGCTATTTTATTTCACGTTTTTGATATGCTCTGTTAACACAGAAAGCTCTGAAAAGAGCTATTTTGCTGAACGTTTTTGATCCTCTGTCTACAAGAGACGAAGTAACTCGCCGACGCCGCTGCCAGTATCACGCGCCGACCATCGCGCGTAGGTATCGCAGCGCGGCACGGCGCACGGCGTTTACATCTTCACGGCTCGACGGTCGCAGGAGGAAAGGACAGAGGCACGCGTTACGCAATATTTATAGCGGCGCGAAACTCAGCGCGCGGCGCTGCGGAGGCGCGTCCTCTTTGCACGGACCTCACACTCATCGACTAATCTAAATTTTATTTATTTTTAATTTAATAGTTTTAATTGGTTAATGTACAGAATTAGTTTGTAAGTAGCACTAGTACCAATTTTTGTATAAAAACAACCACCTCCGGCTAATAAATTCATTCGTTCTACGACAACAAGTTGTTTCACTAATAACAACCGATCTCCAAAACAGTATATCTAATAGATATAGCAATCCCTGACACACATAACCTCAGTTCTCACACTAACAAACTCGAAATACCTGCGCATTTGAAAGAAAGAAAAACTTTATTTCACACTCTAAAACAGGGGACACACAGATTTTCCACATAAGTTTATAAATACCTACTAATGTC
Organism: Spodoptera picta; assembly: GCA_038387885.1. Lineage (NCBI taxonomy): Eukaryota > Metazoa > Arthropoda > Insecta > Lepidoptera > Noctuidae > Spodoptera > Spodoptera picta. The sequence continues at coordinate 157,919 of JAZHFQ010000252.1, read as the reverse complement.
CCAAGTCTGCGGTGAAATGGGACCAGTTCAGCATGTGCAAGACAGAGTCTCGCGCTGGTATTCTACCGACCCCTTAAGTGACTCGTGGACGAACAATATTGCCAGTTTGTTAGTGTTTTACTTGACCTCACCAGCTCGATGCTGAAAACCCAGTGGCAAGTTCAAGCCGTTAGGACCATTCTTATAATAGTATCTAGTACAGTCATCCCCAAAACTCTACACACAAGTTTAAAGTCCCTTGATCTGCACCCTCTAACATACACACTTCTACAAAAGGCGGTCATATTAAACACCTGAAGAATTGTCAGGAAGTTTTTATCCATAAAATAACAATAATTTAAAATCATTCCGGGGCTGCTTGGGCGACGTTTTACCTTAAACACGAGTTTCATAATAATAATTATTAATTTTTATATTTTTATATCAGACTTCCATATTTGTTAATAACAATGATCTTAACCTAGTGCTAGTTATGTTTCTGCCACCGACACAGGGTGCAAATGGAAACTATAATATTTTACTAAGTTTGCTATAATTAAAATTACATGGTAACTCCTAAAATCTTACTAACCTAAGAGCGAATGCGTTCGATGTTAGAACAACACTGCTTTCAGCTCTTGAGATTATTTCGTAAGAAGGTTTTATTGAGGTTAAATCTAGTGGGGTGAACGATGATGTAGCGTATCGCAGCCGGGCACTAGGCGACGACATGAGCAACAGCAGTTCGGATGTTGCAATACTCCGTAGAACCTTCGTAGCATCAAAGTAGGTGTAATGCCCTGATTCAGTAGATCTGGGCCTCGTGACACGGCGTTGATCACGGTGTAGGTACATGTGTCGGCACCGATACGTAACATGTGAGTTAGTAAGATATAATATGCATAACCGAACATTTCATAATGTCAGGCCAAGAAAATTTACTACATATACCGAATTATAAACTGGCGGCATGTTATGCTAGACAGAATAGAAAACGTGGTGGTTCTTGTATACTGGTGAAAGCTGGACATGAGTATAAAGAGCGATCTGACATAGGGAAATGTTCAATATCAGGAATTGTGGAATGCTGTGCCATAGAAATTCCTGTACAAAAACTTATTGTCATATGTGTATATAGGCCTCCCAAATTGTGTAATCTAAGTAAGTTCTACGAAAATTTAGATTTGATATTAAAAAAAGTATGTATTAAACCCTTGCAAAAAGTAATCTTATGTGGAGACTTTAATATAGATATCTTGAAAAGGAATAGAATTACGTTAGAATTTGAATGCTTTCTCAGGAGCTTCAACCTCAAATTAGAAATTAAACAGCCTGTACGGTTCGTACACTTGCAGATTATAGTTAATTGTTGGAGTGTGAAGAGAAAACAGCCAACTCGATTTACCAGTAACACTTGTTTAGATAATTTTGCACATAACTTTAAACAAAATTGCCAACATGAAGTTAGGGACTTTGGACTATCTGACCACACAGCTCAAATGTTAAAAATAAAAGTAAAAAATACCAGTCAAATTAAAATATGGAGATCGTTAAGACGAGATATAACCCAAGAAAATCTTATTAAATTTCGAACACACCTCAAAAGCTTGACATTCATTGATGTATATGTATAATACAGAAGATGCCAACGAAGCCTATGATAACTTTTTAGATAAATTCGTATTGTTACACGATCTCTGTTTCCCGTCTAAATTAATCACTATAAAATCTGAAAAAAAATTAAAATGGGTCTCCCGTGGGATACGATTATGCAGTAAAAAGCAACGGCAACTATTATGGCAACAGCGACTTAAACCAACTTGTAAAAATAAAACGAAATTCAATGATTACTCAAAGAGATTTAAGAAAATAATCAAACTCACCCAAAAGGCCCAGAATAACCACCTAATAAATAACTCAAAAAACAAATCTAAAACCACTTGGCAAATTATCAATAATAACAAAACCGTAAAAGAGCCAATTTCTCAAATAACAAAAGATGACAAATTAATATCAAACCCATTCCTAATAGCCGAATCATTTAACAACTTCTTCGTCAACCAGACTTCGAATAAAGTAACTAAAACTATGCAATGCGACTTGCTTCACATAGATAAAAATCCACATTCAATATTTATGGCTCCAGTGGTTCCTCAAGATATTATTCGCATAATAAAGAACCTGAAAAATAAAAAGAGCTTTGGTTTTGATGGCATTTCAACAACAGTCATAAAATTTGTTTCTGGTTGTATAGCCGCGCCGCTAGCTCATATTATAAATGTAAGCATATGTTCCGGCGTGTTTCCAGAAAATCTTAAAACCCCATCTTAAAATCCCAGTATATAAAAAGAATGATAAAGATGAAATGGTAAACTATAGACCTATAGCCCGTATTTCCATATTTTCAAAGATAATAGAAAAAGTCATGTACGAATCTCTCTACAATTTCCTAACAAAACATCATATACTCTGTAGCGAGCAAAAGGGTTTTCGGAAAAATAAAAATATCAACATGGCCATTTTTGATTTCCTATATGAAGTAATGCCGAAAGTTGACTCAAAAATACCAGTATGTGCAATATATGCTGATATGTCGAAGGCTTTTGACTGTGTGGACCACAATATACTTCTAACCAAGCTTGATGCGTATGGTATTCGTGGCAATGCCCTTAATCTAATAAAAACGTACCTTAAAGGTCGGAGACAATGTACGGAGATATCTAGCCTGTGCCCAAAATCCAGAAGGGAAATCAAATCTTTATCCTCTTTCAAACAAATAAAATATGGTGTTCCACAAGGAAGCGTCCTCGGACCCTTACTATTCCTGCTATATATTAATGACCTGCCACGTAATATATCTAACCCTATGGTCTTATTTGCAGATGATAGCACATCAATTGTTTCATGTACCAATAAAGACTTATATGTTGCAGATATTAATAACTCAATCAATAGTTTAATAAAATGGCTTGACAATAATAACTTAGTAATTAATTTAGACAAAACTAAAATCATGCATTTTCACCAGCGGACACCTACAATAGACATGGATATCAATTATAATGGCCAAATAATAGAAAAAGTGAAAAGTGCAAAATTCCTAGGAATTTTAATTGATAGCCAGTTAACTTGGAAACCGCAAGCAGAAGATATATGTAAACGATTAAGTACAGCCGCGTTTATGTTACACAACCTATCAAAAAAAGTCGATCTGCCAACCGTGTTATTAGCCTATCATGGTCTTGTAGTATCTATTCTAAGATTTGGGGTAGTATTTTGGGGAAATTGTAGTGAACGGGAAAGCATTTTTAAAGCCCAGAAACGATGTTTGAGAGCAATGTTTAGCCTTAAAGTAACTGACAGCTGAGTACCTATATTTAAGTCTCAGAAATTATTAACTTTTCCATGCCTTTATATCCTAGAACTAGCCATGTACGTAATAACAAACCGATGTTTGTTTACATCAGTATCTGCAACCAGACAGCGTAGTACAGCTTTAAGATCACAATATCAGAACCTATTATCCACAGGTGTGTTTAAAACTAGTCTACTAAAAAAATGTGTAATCTGTATGGCTCCTATTATTTACAATAAAATTCCTGACCAAATTAAAAACTTACCTGTTTTGAAATTTAAAAAATGTTTTACAGAATTACTTGTAGATAAATGTTATTACTCTGTGCAAGATTTTCTAAATGATACATCATAATTATTTCAATAATTTCAATAACCTAATTGTTAGATTTATATTTGCATGCCAACAAGGCCGAATGTATAAGGTTCCGTCACAACATATTGTACCATCTTATTCTTATGTACCTACATTCTAGCAAATAAAGATATATTATTATTATTGTATGTCTTTACCATTCACGGGACCACAGGGTCCCGGTCATTTGGGAGGCGTACGAGGGGCCGAAGCCAACTGCGCAGAGGCCCTTTAGACAACTTTAATCTAAATGTAATGGAGACACAAACCGGCTATCCCTGTATGCACTATGGAAATGCACCCAAGGACAGTCCCCGGTTAGTGTAGGACTATTGTGAATAATGGAAAAAAAAAGGTAGGGCTATGGATGGGTTGCTGTGGACTGGTAAATTGGGAACTATGGATGACTATGGCACCTGCTGAAACAATGTAATTTTTACACGTAAAAATGGCAGGCGGAGACTCGCCAACTCACCGACCGGGCCCCGGGAATGGTTGCTAGATATAGCAACATAGGGGCAACGAGAATGTGAGTGGCTGAAGGGTTAAGAAACTACCACCGCTTTCTACTCAGATCATCTGCTCCAGCCGAAGCCTCCTGCATCCCTGGCCCACTCGCGACTTACGAATAGTTTCTTACCCTCCGAGCAGGATCACTGCTCTCGCGACTCCACTCTGGACGGCCAATGAAGGCAAGCCAGAGGTTATTATTATTATTATTATAAGATACATATAGTTACGTCAGGCGCCTGCTCTCGTATGTAGGCCTATGCAGTGCGTCATCAGCACCGAATCCTAGCAACACACGCGGGGGCCTGCCGCTAGGACTGCCGAGCACTCGCGATGGACATCATCGATGCACAGCGCTTACGCATGATGTCATGGAAGCCACCCACCTCCGCGAACATGCCACTCGCGGTACAGTAACGCGGCAGCCCCATCAACACCCTGAATGCGTTGTTGTACTGAACCCGGAGGGCGTTGTACGTCCCCTGTGTGTATTTGGTCTAAGAACCGCATATGTTTTGGCAGAATGCCCTAAATAGTCTTACTCTCACTTCCTCGGTACAATGAGCGAACCTACGAGCCAAACATATTACATATTAGGTATTATTATTATTATTACACACAACGCCCTACGTTATCTCACAATATCCATATCGTTCTTCAGGTCATCGGTGACCCAGTGGCCTAGATACTTGAAATGGGTGACTCGACTTAAAGGTGGACCTTAGAGTGAAACAGGTGGTACCTATGTCTAAGAGATTCTTTTTTATTGACATAATATCACGCCTTTTATCCTCAAAGGGGTAGGCAGAGGTGCACATTATACCATTGTACAATGTAACACCCACTTTTCACTATTTATGGGTGAGCCTATAGCCTATTGCCATTTACCGGGCACAGTTCCAGACCCCGTGCTACTACTGAGATTTTTTAAAAAAAAACCTCTATCGCACTTGCGTCCACTCTGCCAACGAAGCAGACTTTTTTTAAAAACCCCACTTTTCTTCACATTGTATCTGTGCCCATGAGCCTCCGCATACCTTTCACACGTACGAAACAGCCTTCGCAACGCACCGATTGATGGGCTGAGCAGCACCATGTCCATCATTAACCGGTCGAGCCGCCCCATCCGTGCCGAAGCATGGCTCTACCACACTTAGAGATACACGATAGCACTTTCTATAGATAGACCAGCCCGAGAACCAAACTGACCATCATGTAGGTTTATACATTCGTTCCATCACTTGCTATAACCGTCGCTAACGAAATAGGTCGATAATTTGACTTATCCGAGACATCACTAGTCTTATTTTTACTGACTGCAATAAAGGAGGTTTTTGATTTACAACAGGAACAACAAATATTGAACATGAGATCTACCCCTGTCCTGAATTTCATCCCGGTTCCTTGTGCCGTTTTGACGTAATTGAGTTACAAACATATACACAAACGAACTCCATGTCACATGTTATGTTCCAGGTGTCCAGGGGCGGCGCTGATTGTTTACCATCAGATGATCCGTCTGCTCGTTTACCGGCCTCATCGTAAAAATGAATTACATAGATTTTCATATTGTAAGTACGTCTTCCATCGCTCATCAGTCGCCTGCGTGGAAGTCGTCACAGTATCCTGACTGCTATAGGCGATAGACATGGTTGTCCATAGATGCGAAAATTTGTGCAGCGAACTGAGTCCCTGTTTACTATTGCATATTAATATTGTATCTAAGTATAGTTATATGCGATGGGGACTGGGATGCCGTCTCCTCCTTTTGCGAAGCAGTCATGCTAGCTAAGGAGGAGGAGGGACGCGTGAGGCAGCGAAGCGCCGCCTCCTCGCAACCCAGCCATCGCGAAGGACACACCGGGCGTCGGGGATCGCGGGACGATCTCCGGCCACCGTAAGCGCGGCCTGCGGACGGCGAGCAGAACCAGACCCGAGCGTACGGCGCGTCGCGTTCCGCGCACACCTCAAATAGCCATCAGACCACCACAGATGGGGCCCAACATGGCCGATGCCGATTCGGAGTCGCGGAGAACCTAACGGGTAACCGGGGCTCCGGCTCGACGTGCAGGAGAAGGAACGGGGTGGTTTTTAGTCAGTAAGAGTCTGACACTCCCTCCCGCCTCACCCAGGCGGGAGCAGTCATTCGATGATTTTCCCGCCTTAAAAAAAAACATGTATAGTTATATATTGTGTTCTTTCTTTACTACTACTTTTGATGGAAGTTATCTGAATAAATAAATTTTATTGTTATTATTTAGAGGAGAACTGTAGAGGAGTGTTGATATCACACGTAATATTAAAAATGTAAAAGTTTCGTTCGTTTCAGCGTGATTGACGGACGACCATCCGATCGTCCGTCAATCACGCTGAAACTACTAAACAGATTTTGACGATACTTGGTATACAAACAGGGTATGGGCTGACTTAAGTGATAGGTCAAAGTCAAAATCAATTATTTCAATTAGACCAGAAAGGCACTTTTGAACGTCAACAAAAAAATTAAAAGTGAAGCTATTTGCTCATTCCAAGATGTAGATTCCTATGGAGAAGAACGAGCAAGAAACTCCACAGGTTACTCTTTTTCAATCAGGTTCACAATACAATTCTTTGGTTACATAGTTTTATGGGTTCACTTGTATGAGAACACTGTAACACCAAATTCAGACACTTTCTAGCAAAACGCAGTGAGTGTGCGGGGGAATTGCACAACTTGATTCCCCGATGCGTCAGCGATTCATGGTGGATATCCCACCCACACGCATGAAGCGCTTCGCATCAAGCTTTCATGCGTACTGCTAAGAAGTGGAATTCTTCGCCAGAGTCTGTATTTCCTGAGGGGAAAACCTAGGAGTCTTCAAGGCCCGAGTGAATATGTTGATTATGGGACGACGTGCTCCATCGTAGACCGCATCATCGCTTACCACCAGGCGAGATAGTGGACAAACGTCGACCCATCAAATATACAAAAGCCACGGGTAAAAGCTAGACATAAATGAGTAACTTGGAAAGGTTCAGGAATTCCCCGAACAACAGACCTAAATGTAAGTCGTTGGGGAAGGACCACGTCGCGAGGATGTCATGTGGGTGAAGTGATGAAGATGACTCAGTGGTAACTAAATAAAAGACTATATTACTCATTAATAATATTTATTCAATAGTAAATTGATTACCGCTGTATATACTAGCACCATCCCGCCCCGCGCCGCTCTGTACATACATACATACATTACAATTTTGAACAAAAACAATCGTATTATGAAAAAGTATAACAACTATATTAACATCCTTTCATTCACCGTAACTGGGTACATTGCACCAGCTCTGTTATACCTAAGTTCCGTCTGTTAGGTGTGAGTCTACTTAATGACAATTTTTTAACCTGAGACCAGCTTTAGCTCAGCAATTTACAACACAATAATATTTCATCAATACATACAAACGACATCTCATTTATAATGTACTTCGTCATAAGCACTCGAAGATGTGATAACAATTATATACAACGAGTTGTATGGAAACATATTAATAATTTAACAATAATTTAGTAAAAATGCATTGTTCGTTTAAATTTAATTCGACAGATAATTCAACAGTGTTTCGACGAAACAAAATCAAACATATTAATATCTATTTACTAAATACAAAGCATTGGTCTGTTGGCCGACATGTTCAAATCATGTTCAGAATTAACTCCGATACGTTACGTCTACAAACTAGATTCAATTTCATTCTGTAAAAATGAAATGCAATATAATGTCATCGCACTATTAATACACGATATACTACAATATTTGTCTTTACATTATATAAGCTTTTGTTTTGTACAATGCTATATATAATTACAATGTTATATATTATATATAATTGCGTCGTAACATCACCGCCGCGGCGCGGGGCTCGCTCTCAAGCAACCTATCTTACATACATACATTATTATATATTTATATATATAGACGGGGAGACAGTTGTACCAACTATTCATAGTAAATACAAACGATACAAATGATAGTCAAATAAAATAGAAATAAACCAAAAACTATGAGAGATCACATTCATTGACTTTTTTAATATACTTTATTTGACAATAAATTATATAATCTGTACTCTGAAATGAGATTTTAAATGCTATTTTATATTCCGCATCAATACCGTTAATAGCTGAGCTCCGGTTGAGCTTGAAATCGGTCGAGCTTCGACGTCGTTGATAATTGGGTTCCGATCGACCTCGACATAAGTCCAGTATTCCCTTAACACAAGGATATGTATCATCGAATTTAACTTCAAAATAAATGAATGTATTGTACAGAACGATTGTTTAGTATGAAATCTATATATTTGCAAATAATATTACGTACATCACAAGTCACACAACTGTCTCCCGCCGACGACTGACAACATGACAGTCGTGTTGTGTCACTAGTTAGACAATTAATAAGTCAAAATGGTTGGTGACTCATGGAAATGGGAGGAGCCTGACAGAGGCCGAGTACTTACCGACTACAGCAAGTTATATGTACTTTCTAAGATTATCTAGACACCACTGACAAACGGTGAAGGAAAACATCGCGAGGAAACCTGGTCTTATAATCTATAATTATAACATTGAAGTTTTGAGCAGGCGTGGTGATTAATGCTCAAACCTTCTCCGTGTGAGAAGAGGCCTTTGGTCAGCAGTGGGTACTCATATGTGGACGATGATGACTACCTATACTAGTCCCAAGTCCCCGGCTCTGCTCACAGACAATAGAGTGAAGATACAGCAAGACATGTGTTAGTTCGAAGCATTACATTTATAACAGTAAGTAATATATTACATTTGTCATAGATCTACAACACGTAAGTATATTCACGAGCCACCCCTAAACCGACCCCTTACTTGTACTGTTAGGTGTCACTTATGGATTGGTTTCAACCAAAATGTGTTCTTATCTTAGGGGTTCCTTACAATTTAGGAGAGGTCGGTGATGACTGCCTGTTAGAATAAGACATTAGTTTTGTACTATTTCATCTGAAAGGGGCGTGGTCTAGTACAGTAGGGGCGGAGCCATAATTATATTCTTTATTTTTTACAACATGTTTGTCTCCTGTGTCGTGTGTACGTTTACAAACACACACAGACACGAAACTATTTGTAGATTCCACAGAATTATTCTACAATCCGCTCTCGCTACCGCTTGTGATATGATCATAGCCTTTTTTTTTTAAGGGCGGAAAATCATCGAATGACTTCTCCCGTCCGGGTGAGGCGGGAGGAAGTGTCAGACTCTTACTGACTAAAAACCACCCCGTTCCTTCTCCTGCACGTCGAGTCGGAGCCCCGGTTACCCGTTAGGTTCTCCGCGACATGATCATAGCCTTAGTATTGAGTTAATCGACTTCATAGGCCTTACCGTTGACTATGTTGTCAAAGTAATTTGAACTTTACCTCTACATCTGTTGATTATAAAGTTGGTCATGTGTTAGCAATCACATACTTCATATCACGTACGTCTTTTTCGAAGGGGTAGACAGAGGTGTACTATACTGTACATATACAATGTAACACCCACTGTTCACTATTTATGTTATGAGTCCCATGTAATAGGGGGTGAGCCTATTGCTACATACCGGGCACAATCCCACACTCCGTGCTAAGTCGGAATTACTTCACTATGATTACAATTACATGTCCAGACACGTAATAATAAATGCAAGAATTGTTCTATATACACCGTGAAATCTATTTCTTTTCGTAACGAAGTAAAATGGGTCTGTCTCAGTAATACAATAGTTTTATAGATCAATAGGACCTGAGCAGCGGTCGAACGCTACTCCCAGCTAGTGTGTCCAAGTAATTGTGTCTCTAGTAAGAAAATCGGTTAATGAAACTGACGACTGAAGTCATTTCAATGAGAGATCATATACCCTCTCGTGTTCAATAATACAATAAAAATCATATAAAAAATGATATAAATCTAATCACCACATAATATGTATAATGGCACTCGAAAATAATTAATTTTAAAATTTGGACGTGACGTGTCATAATTATAGTAAACTTAATTTTATTGTATTTGTTATCGGATTTTCGATATCTTCACCCAATTTACATTAAACACAAATTATACACTCCTACAAATTTTTTTGGGTATTTATAATGCTTTTTCGGTCTTTTTGACTATCGGTATCGGTATCGAAAATCCGATACATAATACTTTGTATTGTAATATTCGAGATACAGTCAGTATCTATGTCAGAGATCCAATGAACACATTAACTACCTCAATAATAATATGGAGTGACGTCAATTTGTTCAGAATATTATTTAAAGTGTGTTTGTCCTATGTGGAAGTATTTTCATGGTTTTCTAACTGTTAACTTTACGAACGACACATACGTAGTTCTTTAAAACAATTGAGATTATGTCAACGTCATTTATAAAGGACATTTCTTGGCTATCATATCCTGATGAACGCTTCACGTAATTTACGTCCTAATACTGAAAGACTACTCTAATTTGAAGTTCTACTAAAATATCGCGCTATCTCTGTCATTTTTCAAAGAATGTGTAGAGACAGAACTACAGTTAAGCGCGGCCTAAAACTGAGTGACGTTCCAGTATCTGGATATTGGGCACCTTCCTAAGTGCAATGATGTCTTTGTAATTACAAAGTGATTTCGTTTCATTTGTCTTTGTTTGGCAAACAATTCTGTTTCTATTTTGTAATCTAACCACTTGACGTTTTATGTCAAACGTTTTATGTAAACCACGTTTGTCAAATGCTGCCATCTATGTTGATAATGGAGCACTAAATGTTACATTTCAATGAATTTTGAACATCATTGCTGAAGACATAGAGATGAAAATTGTTCAATCTAGTATTCTAGTAGGGATGAAGAAAAGTCGAATTTAGTAGTATAGCAATAAGAGTGAGAGTCACAGTGCTACAGTTAATGTCTTACATTACTGGACCCGGGTATGTCCTGCCGCCGTTCAAAGCCACCGAGGAATCGTCGATGATATAAATGCAATCCCCAAGTGTGGGGATTATGATAAGACGCTATTACGAGACCAAGAATGTTCGTGTTTACAATGATAGCTTCCCCACACTAATCCCCAAACAAATCACCAAGCGTGGGGATTAACGAAAATGCCTCTAATGATGTTGTAGTGGCTGATGATGATAGCCTATGTCTAGAGTGTAGCGGCGCCGCCTACCGGTGTGTGTAGATATGTTCTCAGAGGTCGGTCTCGGAGGCCTGCGTGTCTAGCCAGTGTCGGGGACGAGGCCTCCGACTGCGGCGGGAGGAAGTACTCTGAAATATAAAACATACAGTTTAGAAATTTGGGTACAATCGTTGAGTTTTGAGGTCTCTGGTTTAATCAAAGCGCACAGACATGTAATGTTAAAGCTTAACGGGCGCCTTCTGCTGGAGCAGGTCGGCTCACCGCGCGGCGGGCGGGTCCAGTAGAGTCAGTGTAAATGTAATGAAACATGTATCGTGTATATGTACACGGCAGACATAAAGTACTTTGTGTAAATAAATGTTGTTAATATAGCACGGAACGTTTTGTAATAATTAATATTGACTATAAACACAAGAAAAATGTAATTAAATGACAAGGGCACGGACAACAGTGAATGAGAGAAGGAGAAAACTATGAAAATAAATGCTTAAAGCTTACGTCCGTTAAGTTAAGACCGACAGACGTGGTGATGATAGAGTAAAACACTTTAATCACCACTCTTACACTCCTGGAGTCGTAAGGGCTGACTAAGAAACTACAGATTTAACAAATGAGTATGAACCGTCTTCCCCATGCCAACCACGGATATAATTTTCACTTACGGATGACATCACGGTGGGCCGTGTGTTTTTTTGCAACCGTCTTATAATAAAAGCCAAAGTCTGCCAAGTGTGGTGATTTTTAAAAACACACAGTGTTGTTCCGTGCGGGAATCGAACCCGTGCCACGTCGTACAGCACGAGCTTCCTCGTGCGTGCTGCGTGCGATGTGGAGTTGTTAGAACGTGGGTGTCGTCGAGGCCCGGGTAGTAGGGGGCGTACCTTGCGGCCGCTAGTGTCGGAGCGATGTGGAGTTGTTAGAACGTGGGTGTCGTCGAGGCCCGGGTAGTAGGGGGCGTACCTTGCGGCCGCTAGTGTCGGAGCGATGTGGAGTTGTTAGAACGTGGGTGTCGTCGAGGCCCGGGTAGTAGGGGGCGTACCTTGCGGCCGCTAGTGTCGGAGCGATGTGGAGTTGTTAGAACGTGGGTGTCGTCGAGGCCCGGGTAGTAGGGGGCGTACCTTGCGGCCGCTAGTGTCGGAGCGATGGAGCGCGTCGTGCAGCGCGACGGCGTCCTCCATCTCGGCGGCGCTGCAGCCGCGCCCGGCCGCCACCAGCTCGGCCTCGTCCACGTCGTGGTACGAGAACAGCTTGGGCGCCGGCGCCGTGTCGCGGAGTGACACCGTGTCCGCCTGGACATTCACATGTCGAACTTAACGACTGGATCATCATCCGACTGACGCACTTCCATACATGAACGTTCGTCATTGTGAAAGTTAAGTTTTGATCGTGATCATCATCTGATTCACAACATACATTTACGTTAACATTTGAAATATATAAGGATGAATAGAAGAATATTCCTTTTATGTACATATTAAAATTTTGCATAATTTATGAATGACTTGACGATAATTATATACCTTGAGCCTGGCAGCGTGTGCCCTGAGTTTGGTCTCCAATTGGGGCCCCCAGCGGGCCGCGGGGGCGGGGCCCTGCAGCGCCTGCAGCCAGGGGCCCGGCGACAGGAGGGGCTGGCCCAGGGTGCCTCCATCAGACTCCAGGCGAGCCAGGAGTTGGAGCGCTACTTGTTCTGTGGCTGCGCGCTGGAATAATATTTTATATATTAGTAACTTCTAGTCTATTTTAGAAGCACGACCGCATATTACCGCGGCCTCACAGAAGACCGGCATGAAACAATAAGTGCATTGTGTCATCCATATTTACCCGCTTGCTATTACTATTGGTTACTATTTCACCGATTTTTCCAACGTCAGATAAATGACAATGACCTGTATGGAGCGTGGTGCCTTTTTATTTTACATTACAAACAAAAAACTATATGGGGTCTTATATCAAAAACACAGTCCAAACCGAGTTAAATCCGTTAAAAGATGTGAAAATAGTGCTATATTTTGTTGATGGTGACCGTACACAACGCATATTTCTTCCTTTACTTGTCAGAAATATTTTGTATTCATTGTTTATAAACGATTTCAAGGAATATAGTAAAGCTTGTTGTGAACTTTTTACTTAATGTTTTTTGTATTTTGTTATAAAGATATGGGATCAGAAAAGTTTATTTAAATAAATGAACCTTCAACTACTCAAGTAAAAAAATATATCGCTTGATTGGCCAGCGTCTTTAGTTAATATGTATACGGTTCATTTCCTTTCAGTCGAAAACCCGCAAAATACTTCACTGAGCCCTATAATGAAATGCTATGATAGTCAACTACGGCTCCAGTAGCGAATTGTGTAGCGGCAGTCGTCAAAACACGTAAAAAATATTTTTCTGTCTACTTCTCCAGAGTAGTAACTATTATAACTACAGTTAATCTATCTTGTTAGCATAATATTTTGTAGAAAGATATCGTCAAACGTAATGGATTAAACTTCCGAGTGATCACACAAATATAAAACCATTGCGCCCTCATCTCACGCTATGCGTGACAACCAGCGAATGATTCCCGTTCTACAAAAGATTATGCTAACTATTAAGTAGATAAATATACTCCTGTAGATAGTATACTCCTGATTAGAAACTAAACTATTAAGTAGATTAGTTTCTAATCAGGAGTATACAGCTAAAAACTCAATCCACCATTACTACCGCAGCAAACGCTCACGTACGATCATGACACACCTCCTTGAAGTATCCCACAAGTTATCGACTGAGAGGAAATAGGTGACATAAATGAGTGCCTGGCATACATCCATATTGTGGTGTAATATTGTGTACCTGTGCCAGGCGTACAGTGGCGCGTAAAGTAAAGTCAGGAATTGTGATAAAAATATGAATAATAATAACATTATAAAATGTTCGACTCCAACTCCTTTCAACGCTCATAACTCAGTCCGGACTAAGATTTTGATATATGAGCCCATAGACAAAATCGTTTGTAATATCATTCTAGATAATATTTTCCATAAATCATCGACTGACGCCAAAAAAGGCACCAATTTTAGTCAATGCCCTTTAATTGAGTAATAACTTCGAATATTTAACATGATTCCATACTTTTGATGTGTGGGAGAGCTATGCTTCGGCATTGCTGGGCCGGTTCTACCGGACTGATACCACCAACGATTAATATCGTAAACCGACGAGAAACCACGTTTGTGTAATAAAGCGTTAAGCCGTGTACCTGGTGCGAGTGTGTGTCTGGCGCGGTCTCTGCCAGTGCCAGTAACACTATGTATGTACCTGGTGCGAGTGTGTCTGGCGCGGTCTCTGCCAGTGCCAGTAACACTATGTATGTACCTGGTGCGAGTGTGTGTCTGGCGCGGTCTCTGCCAGTGCCAGTAACACTATGTATGTACCTGGTGCGAGTGTGTCTGGCGCGGTCTCTGCCAGTGCCAGTAACACTATGTATGTACCTGGTGCGAGTGTGTCTGGCGCGGTCTCTGCCAGTGCCAGTAACACTATGTATGTACCTGGTGCGAGTGTGTGTCTGGCGCGGTCTCTGCCAGTGCCAGTAACACTATGTATGTACCTGGTGCGAGTGTGTCTGGCGCGGTCTCTGCCAGTGCCAGTAACACTATGTATGTACCTGGTGCGAGTGTGTGTCTGGCGCGGTCTCTGCCAGTGCCAGTAACACTATGTATGTACCTGGTGCGAGTGTGTGTCTGGCGCGGTCTCTGCCAGTGTCAGTAACACTATGTATGTACCTGGTGCGAGTGTGTGTCTGGCGCGGTCTCTGCCAGTGCCAGTAACACTATGTATGTACCTGGTGCGAGTGTGTGTCTGGCGCGGTCTCTGCCAGTGCCAGTAACACTATGTATGTACCTGGTGCGAGTGTGTGTCTGGCGCGGTCTCTGCCAGTGCCAGTAACACTATGTATGTACCTGGTGCGAGTGTGTGTCTGGCGCGGTCTCTGCCAGTGCCAGTAACACTATGTATGTACCTGGTGCGAGTGTGTGTCTGGCGCGGTCTCTGCCAGTGTCAGTAACACTATGTATGTACCTGGTGCGAGTGTGTGTCTGGCGCGGTCTCTGCCAGTGCCAGTAACACTATGTATGTACCTGGTGCGAGTGTGTGTCTGGCGCGGTCTCTGCCAGTGCCAGTAACATTATGTATGTACCTGGTGCGAGTGTGTGTCTGGCGCGGTCTCTGCCAGTGCCAGTAACACTATGTATGTACCTGGTGCGAGTGTGTCTGGCGCGGTCTCTGCCAGTGCCAGTAACACTATGTATGTACCTGGTGCGAGTGTGTGTCTGGCGCGGTCTCTGCCAGTGCCAGTAACACTATGTATGTACCTGGTGCGAGTGTGTGTCTGGCGCGGTCTCTGCCAGTGTCAGTAACACTATGTATGTACCTGGTGCGAGTGTGTGTTTGGCGCGGTCTCTGCCAGTGCCAGTAACACTATGTATGTACCTGGTGCGAGTGTGTGTCTGGCGCGGTCTCTGCCAGTGCCAGTAACACTATGTATGTACCTGGTGCGAGTGTGTGTCTGGCGCGGTCTCTGCCAGTGCCAGTAACACTATGTATGTACCTGGTGCGAGTGTGTGTCTGGCGCGGTCTCTGCCAGTGCCAGTAACACTATGTATGTACCTGGTGCGAGTGTGTCTGGCGCGGTCTCTGCCAGTGTCAGTAACACTATGTATGTACCTGGTGCGAGTGTGTGTCTGGCGCGGTCTCTGCCAGTGCCAGTAACACTATGTATGTACCTGGTGCGAGTGTGTGTCTGGCGCGGTCTCTGCCAGTGCCAGTAACACTATGTATGTACCTGGTGCGAGTGTGTGTCTGGCGCGGTCTCTGCCAGTGCCAGTAACACTATGTATGTACCTGGTGCGAGTGTGTGTCTGGCGCGGTCTCTGCCAGTGCCAGTAACACTATGTATGTACCTGGTGCGAGTGTGTGTCTGGCGCGGTCTCTGCCAGTGCCAGTAACACTATGTATGTACCTGGTGCGAGTGTGTGTCTGGCGCGGTCTCTGCCAGTGCCAGTAACACTATGTATGTACCTGGTGCGAGTGTGTGTCTGGCGCGGTCTCTGCCAGTGCCAGTAACACTATGTATGTACCTGGTGCGAGTGTGTCTGGCGCGGTCTCTGCCAGTGTCAGTAACACTATGTATGTACCTGGTGCGAGTGTGTGTCTGGCGCGGTCTCTGCCAGTGTCAGTAACACTATGTATGTACCTGGTGCGAGTGTGTGTCTGGCGCGGTCTCTGCCAGTGCCAGTAACACTATGTATGTACCTGGTGCGAGTGTGTGTCTGGCGCGGTCTCTGCCAGTGCCAGTAACATTATGTATGTACCTGGTGCGAGTGTGTGTCTGGCGCGGTCTCTGCCAGTGCCAGTAACATTATGTATGTACCTGGTGCGAGTGTGTGTCTGGCGCGGTCTCTGCCAGTGCCAGTAACACTATGTATGTACCTGGTGCGAGTGTGTCTGGCGCGGTCTCTGCCAGTGCCAGTAACACTATGTATGTACCTGGTGCGAGTGTGTGTCTGGCGCGGTCTCTGCCAGTGCCAGTAACACTATGTATGTACCTGGTGCGAGTGTGTGTCTGGCGCGGTCTCTGCCAGTGTCAGTAACACTATGTATGTACCTGGTGCGAGTGTGTGTCTGGCGCGGTCTCTGCCAGTGCCAGTAACACTATGTATGTACCTGGTGCGAGTGTGTGTCTGGCGCGGTCTCTGCCAGTGCCAGTAACACTATGTATGTACCTGGTGCGAGTGTGTGTCTGGCGCGGTCTCTGCCAGTGCCAGTAACACTATGTATGTACCTGGTGCGAGTGTGTGTCTGGCGCGGTCTCTGCCAGTGCCAGTAACACTATGTATGTACCTGGTGCGAGTGTGTCTGGCGCGGTCTCTGCCAGTGTCAGTAACACTATGTATGTACCTGGTGCGAGTGTGTGTCTGGCGCGGTCTCTGCCAGTGCCAGTAACACTATGTATGTACCTGGTGCGAGTGTGTCTGGCGCGGTCTCTGCCAGTGCCAGTAACACTATGTATGTACCTGGTGCGAGTGTGTGTCTGGCGCGGTCTCTGCCAGTGCCAGTAACACTATGTATGTACCTGGTGCGAGTGTGTCTGGCGCGGTCTCTGCCAGTGCCAGTAACACTATGTATGTACCTGGTGCGAGTGTGTGTCTGGCGCGGTCTCTGCCAGTGCCAGTAACACTATGTATGTACCTGGTGCGAGTGTGTGTCTGGCGCGGTCTCTGCCAGTGTCAGTACCACTATGTATGTACCTGGTGCGAGTGTGTGTCTGGCGCGGTCTCTGCCAGTGTCAGTAACACTATGTATGTACCTGGTGCGAGTGTGTGTCTGGCGCGGTCTCTGCCAGTGCCAGTAACACTATGTATGTACCTGGTGCGAGTGTGTGTCTGGCGCGGTCTCTGCCAGTGTCAGTAACACTATGTATGTACCTGGTGCGAGTGTGTCTGGCGCGGTCTCTGCCAGTGTCAGTAACACTATGTATGTACCTGGTGCGAGTGTGTGTCTGGCGCGGTCTCTGCCAGTGCCAGTAACACTATGTATGTACCTGGTGCGAGTGTGTGTCTGGCGCGGTCTCTGCCAGTGCCAGTAACACTATGTATGTACCTGGTGCGAGTGTGTGTCTGGCGCGGTCTCTGCCAGTGCCAGTAACACTATGTATGTACCTGGTGCGAGTGTGTGTCTGGCGCGGTCTCTGCCAGTGCCAGTAACACTATGTATGTACCTGGTGCGAGTGTGTGTCTGGCGCGGTCTCTGCCAGTGCCAGTAACACTATGTATGTACCTGGTGCGAGTGTGTGTCTGGCGCGGTCTCTGCCAGTGCCAGTAACACTATGTATGTACCTGGTGCGAGTGTGTGTCTGGCGCGGTCTCTGCCAGTGCCAGTAACACGTCGTACGTCTCGAGCGCTCGGTCGGCGGCACGCAGCGCGCAACACAGTGACACTGACGTCGACTCCGACACTGCGCACGCGCAGTATAGTCTGGAACAAACAAACATATACTTAGAGTCTTGCTCCAATTTGTATCAAATACTGTAAAGTCGCCAGATTATGTCGCCGGCAGGTTGTATAATCCGCCGTATTACATTACGGCTAGACATATTGTCAATGCGGAACGTTCTACAATATGGCGGCCCACGTTCACGTTTTCAATAGTAAGATAAAAAAACAATAGGACTATGAGTGACGTCCCTGTGCGCGGTGTCGACGGCGCTCGCTAATATGTCGTAAGCTATGAGTGACGTACCTGTGCGCGGTGTCGACGGCGCTCGCTAATATGTCGTAAGCTATGAGTGTCGTACCTGTGCGCGGTGTCGACGGCGCTCGCTAATATGTCGTAAGCTATGAGTGACGTACCTGTGCGCGGTGTCGACGGCGCTCGCTAATATGTCGTAAGCTATGAGTGACGTACCTGTGCGCGGTGTCGACGGCGCTCGCTAATATGTCGTAAGCTATGAGTGACGTCCCTGGGCGCGGTGTCGACGGCGCTCGCTAATATGTCGTAAGCTATGAGTGACGTACCTGTGCGCGGTGTCGACGGCGCTCGCTAATATGTCGTAAGCTATGAGTGACGTACCTGTGCGCGGTGTCGACGGCGCTCGCTAATATGTCGTAAGCTATGAGTGACGTCCCTGGGCGCGGTGTCGACGGCGCTCGCTAATATGTCGTAAGCAATGAGTGACGTACCTGTGCGCAGTGTCGACGGCGCTCGCTAATATGTCGTAAGCTATGAGTGACGTACCTGGGCGCGGTGTCGACGGCGCTCGCTAATATGTCGTAAGCTATGAGTGACGTACCTGTGCGCGGTGTCGGCGGCGCGCGCCAGTGCGCAGTGCAGTACGCGCCGCTCGGCCCGCAGCCGCGCGCACCGCGCCGCCCACACGCACCCGCCCTCTACACACACAAACAGGAACATCATTTACTGACTTCAAAGAAAATTGGTTCTCAATTTCACTTATTAACAATAACAACACTTTTCTGAAAACCCCATCAAAATAGATTCAGCCAATCGCGAGATAATCGCGCATAAATAAACATTTATATACATACAGGTCAAACGGAGAACCTATTTTTAAGTTGGTTAAAATGTTTGCTACACGAGGAGAAGGTGTCAGTATATTAATTATCCGACTTGTAATGTCATGTAATTTATAAAGGAATTATTCAACCACATGACATCGTCACTGTATAAGTAGCCACTGCTGACCACAGACACATGGAGATGGTTTGAGGATTAAGGGGCCATCCATAAATTACGTCACATTTCATTATTGTTTGCCCCTTCCCCTCCTTATCATATTCCTGGTCACATTTGTGAGACTCTCCTCCCCCTAGTGTGATTATTTTTTAGGAGGTAAACGAGCAGACGGTTCACCTGATGGTAAGCGATCAGCGCTGCCCATAGACACCCGCAACACCAGAGGAGTCACTGGTGCGTTGCCGGCCTTTTAAAAAGGAATACGCCCGTTTCTTGAAGGTCGTATCGGTTCGGAAATGCCGTCGACGACAGATCATTCCACAGTTTTGCTGTGCGAGGCAGGAAGCTACGTGAGAAGCGCACAGTTGTGGCCTGCCAACCATCTATATGATGGGGATGCATATGCTGTCGTGAGGGTCGACGGCGAAAAGATGCGGCAGGTATCAGGTCAAACAATTCCTCAGAGCACTTCCCGTGGCATACCACTTGTAAGTGATAGAAAATGCACAACGAAGCTTCATGTCTACGCATTGCCAAAGTGTCCAGCCGGTTTAAAACGTCCCGACATTCAACAATCCGAACGGCACGCCGCTGAACGCGGTCCAGAGGAAGAAGCTGGTACTGGAGTGCCCCGGCCCAAAAAGGAGAACAGTATTCCATGCGGGGCCGAATCTGTGCCTTATGTAGAAGCAGGCGGTGGGCCGG
The DNA here is from genome assembly GCA_038387885.1 of Spodoptera picta. Lineage (NCBI taxonomy): Eukaryota > Metazoa > Arthropoda > Insecta > Lepidoptera > Noctuidae > Spodoptera > Spodoptera picta. Next base: position 137,611 of record JAZHFQ010000252.1, on the reverse strand, counting down.
GGTGAAATACTGCCTCGACCTGTTGAGCACACCAAGCTTCCTCGAAGCTAATTTAGCCTTATTCTCTAGATGACTGCGAAACTGGACGTCGCTCGAAATGCTGACGCTAAGTATTCCAATACCGGCAGGCAGTTAAGGGGGTACTTTTAAACTGAGGAGAGGCGACCAACGGCAGTTTCTTAGCGGTAAACACGCAGACCTGTGTCTTAGTGGGGTTAAACTGGACCAAATTAAGTCCACCCCAATCAGAGATTCTCCCTAAAGAGGTCTCGATTTCGATGACGTATTCCCGAGAAATGTTAGCGCGGCCGGTGTAGTAGGCATCGCCTGTGTTATTATCCGCATAAAAATGAATGCCGCTGATTTGCAGCACGTCATTGACGTGAAAGTGGAACAATGTAGGCAATGTATTGGAATATGTATCAGAGACATTGTAGATTGTAGAACATACTTTTTTTTAAAAAGAGTAACGAATGGAGTTTCTTGCTCGTTCTTCTCCATTCGAATCTACGTTTTGGAATGAGCACCTAGCTTCACCTAATTTCACTGATGGACTGACTGACAGACTATTATTTATTTTGTATTTGTTGACGTTTCAAAAGTACCAAACTATGGTTTAATTGAAATAAATGCTTTGACTTTGACTTTGATAGCACGCAGCCTTGAGGAACGCCTGCGTTTACAGACATGAAGTCAGATCATTCGCCGTCGACAACAACCTTAATGCTTCTGTCTGCAAGTAAGCAAGAGACCCATTTGCATAATTTCTCGGGAATCCCGTAAGAAGGAAGCTTCGGAAAATGCGCTCTGTGCCAAACCCGATCGAAGGCCTTCCCCACGTCCAAACTTACTGCCAACGGTTCCCCCTTAGACTCGATCGCCTGTGCCCACCGATGCGTTAAGTAAACTAGAAGATCACCAGCAGACAGACCTTTACGAATTATATATTGCTGGTATTGCTGGTCACTGAGCAGCTGATGATCCTCTAAGTAACGCAGGAGCTGGCAGTTAGTAATGGACTCGATTATATTCGAGAAGTGGGAAGTTATGACTATCAGTCTGTAGTTGGACGAATTAGATCTATTACCTTTTTTAGGGATCGGGTGGACTAAAGCTGTCTTCCATGACACCGGAACTACGCCTGAAGAGTAAGAGACTCTTGTTTCTCTAGGACACCCAGATCAACTGCCCGTCGGACGTATCCTACCTGAACTATCCTAGTTTTCCCTGGAGCACAATTTTGTTCCGCATACAGTTGAATGCGTATACGTCCGAGACGGCATTTGTTACCGGCGTCTCCAAAACCTTGAGGACCCCAGTTTTTCTGCCCTATGGATACTGGTAGACATAGGCATGGAGAAAATTCTTTATGCCTGTGTCTATCGGTCGGAGATTTGGAGGCGACCAGATTAGCGCAATGCCTCAGTGAAGCGGCGGATGCGGCTCGATAGGCGTACCCTTCGACCCAGTTGGTGTTACTGAGGCACTTTAACGCTCATCATCAGGAGTGGTTATTCCCATACAAGTGCACCGATCATGCTGGAAGGAAAATACGTAAGCTTGCGCTTTCGCTTGGCCTGACCCAGCTGGTCCAGGAAGCTACAAGGGTGCCCGATGTCGATACGCACACTGCCAATTACTTAGACCTTCTACTGACAACTGATCCAGACCGCTACTCGGTGACAGTCTCATCAATTCTAGGTAGCTCTGACCACTGTCTGGTAAAATCTGTATCCACACACACACCAGATCCGAGTCCCAGAGGACCTCGGCGGATGTGACGATACAAGTCAGCGGACTGGGATGGGATGCGATCTTTTTTCACATCCTAATCTTGGCGGCCCGTCTGCTTCTCTTCTGATGACCCATCAGCTTGAGCGGAAGCCGTAACGGCGGTGCTGCGCCAGGGCATGGAATACTACATTCCATTCTCGGACGTGGCATCCTTTGATGGGACCCGTCCTTGGTTCGATGCCAAAGCGCAAAAGCAGGCGGCATACTTGGCATGGGCGGATGCCAGGCGCCGTAGTGCTGGTGACATTCATCAAAAGAAGAGAGCCTTAAATCGGGCTGGCAAATCATGCAAAAATGCATTACAGATGGCTCGATTTAACCACATTGGCCGTATAGGGAACAAACTACCTTCCTACCCAGCGGGAAGTAAAGCTTTATGGTCCCTGGCCAAGGCTGGTGGCGCCTCGCGTCCTTACATATGGAGGGAGGCCATCAAGGGGCACGGAGAGGAATTGGCAGACTCCTTTGATATTTCGAAGGCCTTTGACAGGGTATGGCACGACAGTATAATCGGCAAGCTTCCTGCATATGGACTTCCTGCTGATCTGTGTACATGGATAGCAGACTTCCTGAGGGGTCGGTCAATACGAGTAGTCATCGATGGCTTCTCGTCTGACCAATTCGGTATTAATGCTGGCAATTTCGGATGACTCCTACTTTTCGGAATGTATTCGTTCCGATAACCGATCATCTTGAGCTTCTTGGTGTAACTCTGACGCCCACACTCAACTTTGCGTCCTATATAGAGTCAAAAGCGCAACTGGCTGGTAGGAAATTGGGTATCCTATGGAGGGTGAGACGGTACTTCACGCCGAAACAATTGCTGGGCCTGTACCAAGCACAGGTTCGATCCTGTATGGAGTATTGCTCTCATCTTTGTGCCGGCTCGGCTAAATATCAGCTGGACGCGTTAGAGCACATTGATAGGCGTGCCAAGAGGCTCATCGACGATGACGCGCTTGTAGAGGCTCGGCTTCAAAGCCTCGAACACAGGCGTGAGGTTGCAAGCCTTTCGGTTTCCTACCGGATACATTTCGGTGAGTGTGCGGGGGAATTGCACAACTTAATTTCCCCAAGTCCTTTCCATCACCTTACCACAAGACAATCGGCGAAACGTCACCGATCCATGGTAGATGTCCCACCCACTCGCACCAACCGCTTCGCATCAAGCTTTCTTGTGCGTACTGCTAAGGAGTGGAATTCTTTGCCAGAGTCTGGACGTCAAAGGACAGGAGCGCCAAACGTACCGAGCGCTGGTAGAACCAGATATTCAGCATGTACGTCGCTCACCACGGCGCGACAAGCGGCTCGCGCCCACCGTCATCCAGTGTCGAGCTGGACGCAAAGATTTTCCCCAATAGTAGAGCGATTGGGCCTCCGGTACCCTCACTCACTCATTAACACACAACGTAAGCGTTGCTTTACGTCGGTTTTCTGCTCGGCCGTGGTATTACTCCGGTCGAGTCGGCCTATTCGTGCAGTGCAGAAGCATGGAATTAAATGGATAAAAGGCGTGATGTTATGTAAAAAAGTTAAGTATATAGTAAGTAAGTGTATATTATTAGTATACGTACCCTGGTCCTGCGCAGCGAGCAATGCTTCCCTGAGGTCTGCGTGTGCGCATACATCGACTGACAGTTTGTCTGCACTCCACCACTGAAATCAAAACTTAAGAATATTAGACATTTTAGTGTTACAAAACTAGTGAAGTCCTTGGCGTGGCTTGAAACTGGTCGAGTTACATGAGTATGGTACCTCTAAACTGGTAAACATTTATGTTTCTTTGGATGCATTCTACGAGTCAAACTCGATAGTACTTGATCCATCAAACGGTAGTAGCTGATGCCGATACGGAGCCGCAGAGAACGTAAAAGGTTACCGGGACTCCGACTCCAAAAGCAGGAGTAGGAACGGGGTGGTTTTTAGACAGTGAGAGTCTGACACTCCCTCCCGCCTCACCCCGGTGGGAGAAGTCAGTTGTGAGGACGCGTCCCGCCTCCTCCTTAGCTAGCATGACTGCTTCGCAAAAGGAGGAGACGGCATCCCAGTGCCCCTCGCTCCGCATGATGGCCTGCACTAGGCCCGGACGCGAGAGGTCGCCATCGCCGATCACTTCCCACGACTCCGAATCGGCATCGGCCCTATTGGGCCCCATCTGTGGTGGTCTGATGGCTCTTTGAGGCGCGCGCGGAACGCTCGGCGCCGTACGCTCGGGTCTGTTTCTGGTCGGACGGGGAGCCACCCATGCTCGCCGTCCGCAGGCCCGCGCTTACGGTGGCCGGAGATCGTCTCGCGATCCCCGACGCCCGGAGTGTCCTTCGCGATGGCTGGGTTGCGAGGAGGCAGCGCTTCGCTGCCTCACGCGTCCCGCCTCCTCCTTAGCTAGCATGACTGCTTCGCAAAAGGAGGAGACGGCATCCCAGTCCCCCTCGCTCCGCATCATGGCCTGCACTAGGCCCGGACGCGAGAGGTCGCCATCGCCGATCACTTCCCTGAGGACACGGCGGTGCTCAGCCCACGCAGGGCATTCTCCCACCGTGTGTTCCACCGTGTCCTCAGGGCGGTCCTCGCAGTGATGACACCCGGGCGTTTCCTCCCGCCCCATCAGACACAGGTACCTCCCGAAACTTCCATGTCCGGTGAGGACCTGCGTCAGGCGGTAGGTGAGGACGCCGTAGCGTCTCTCAAGCCACTCCTCAAAGAGGGGACTTACCGCTGCGATGGCAGCGAGCCCAGAAACAGGGCCTTAGGAGGTTATTACACACAGTTTTGCGTGGTACTGATACTATAAACGTGATTTTAACTTGGGAGAACGTTTTAGAATATTTAATTAACCGACTTCAAAAAAGAGGGAGTTGAAGTTGTTATTTAAAACGTTTAAACGTATTATAGGATTTTATTTCATCACTCGTTAAAAATATTGTCGTGCGAATGCTTCTTGTCTTACAGTAAATAATAAAACATACTCACATCGTCATGTTGCGGGCTGCTGGAGTCCGAATCCTCCGTCTTACGGAGCTTCACGCGAGACGCCATCTTGGCCTGCCGGGACTCGCACCGACCTGTCAGCCAATATTGTACTTTAATGTAAATGGAATACGGTGTTTTGTAGCTTGGCGTATTGCAATATATTACACCGACCTGTCAGCCGATACTAGACGCTATTGATATTGGTATAGGGTGTATTGTAGCTTGTACGTAACTTTAATTTCAGCAATTAATTATATCAAGCAATCGTCAAGCTGCAACCGACTGTAACACCTGCCCAATAAAGCATAGAATACGTTGACATGTCCACTACATACATACCAGTACAAGGAGTATAGAGTGTAGGCGAGTCAGGTGATCCCCTCTCCCTCTCACAGCTGCCCCCTGCCTCCTCGCTGGCCCCGCCCCCCGCTCCGCTAGCCCCGCCCCCTAACGTGTCCGAACCAACCACGTTGTCGCAACAACTGGAACGATACAAGAGCAGTGATTGAGTTAGTGGGTAGTGAGTAAAGAGTGAGCAAATAAGTGAATGAGAGAGTGAGCGGGGGTAAGTAATGGTGAGTGAATGAATGCATGAATGAATGAGTGAGTGAGGGAGTCAGTGAATGAGAGAGTGAGCGGGGGTAAGTAATGGTGAGTGAATGAATGAATGAGTGAGTGAGTGAGTCAGTGAATGAGAGAATTAATGAGTGTGATTGAGAGAATGATTGTGTGAGTGTGTAGGTAAGTAGTGAGTGAGTGAGTGAGTGTGTACTATGTATGTATGTACCGTGCAGTGCTGAGACAGAGGTCGGAGTCCCTCTCGGAGAGGTTGAGGCTAGTGTCGCACTGTTCCGCCAGAGAGGGGGTCGTCACCTCCACGCGTGGACACTCCGCCCTGTGGATAAACAAACATATGTAGTTCAAGAATCAATAACAGATGGCGCTTTTAACAATTTTGGAATCGGTACTGTATTCAAATTCAAATTCAAAAATTATTTATTTGCGTAAATAAGGTACAGATAGTTGTAATTTTGTAATAACTTACGTCCTCTTATTTTGCCTTCAACATCGGCGTGCAAAAATAATGTAGATACTTTACAGACTTGTCAAAATTGTGTTATACTCTCAAAGAAAATTACAATTTTTTTTTCAATTAAAATAATAGTTTCAAAATTAAAATAATGAATTTTATAAAAGAGAAAATGTCACAAAATTAGCCCAAAATGTCATAACGTATCGACATGTATCGCAACGTATCGACTATTCTTACTTGATTTCGTGCCCGCTGGTCTCTGTATCGGTCGGGAGGTCTTCAAAGGTGGCTGGTATTGTGTTTTCTACTTTCGATTCTTGAGGGGTTGGTAGTTCAGGACTTAGAGCTGATGATGTGTCGTTCTGTGAACAGTTAGATAGAACTTGTTAGTTTAATATCCGTTGAGATATTATCATTAAGATTAAGTTCAAATCACCATTTCGCCTTAAGTAAGCGTAGATTAGCGCTGGTGACAAACGTATTCTACTCTACAAGGCGTATCCTCATGATAGCAAAGTATGTTACGATATAAAATAATATGGGACAATAAGTTCCCTCACCTGGTCAGTGCGCGAGTGGTCAGCGTCGTTGTCCAGCTCGCCGGCTGGCTGTGTCGTCGACTCGCACTCGTCTGTAATCATACGCAGATGCTTCGTTATTTTAACCTATCAGTTTCATAGCTTTCTATATTAAACTAGCTTCTGATAGAGGGTTCGCCCGCGTTCGCGGATAGGATAGTAGGATAGTCAAGTAGTACTTTCAATTTACAAAGCATGTTTCTTCTTGTGTGTTCTTAACACAGACTATATCATCGGTAAGGTTACTGTATTGACCCGTTAGATTGGCCTGCCCAGTTCCAGTTCTCGGATCTAAATCTAATTGAACATTTATGGGATATTTTAAAGAAAAAAATCAGAACATCAAAAACTGCATTAAAACACGCTTTTGTTTACGAATGGGAAGCAATTTCTCAAGAGAAATGAGTTAACCTTGTACGCAGTATGCCTCACAGAGTTGCTGCTGTGATAAAATCAAAGGGTGGTCCAACAAAATATTAATGTTTTTATATGTTTTTAATGAAAATAAAGTTAATTAATCAACAAAAGTAATTTTGTTTCTCTCTAAATCAAGAATATGAAATAATTGATAGGATGCGTAATACTTTTGGCCAAGGCTGTATATAGCAAGACCCCTTGATACCCTGTCATAATAGCAGCTAGTATAATGTTTTTTTATCAAATAAGCCGGTAAACGAGTAGACGGATCACTTGATGGTAAGCAATCGGCTCCGCCCATGGCCACCCGAAACATCAGAGGCGTTACATGCGTTGCCGGTCTTTTGGGGATTAGGAATTTGAAGATTATTAGAGATTCGCGGATTGAAGAGGCGTAATTGGGCCTCCGATAACCTGACTTACATGACGAAACACAACGCAGGCGTTGGTTTACGTACCTGACACATCCTCCTCAGGTATCGCCCGCGCATGTTTGTCGTGCGCGCGGCGTCGCACGAGCTCTGCAATGACGCCGTGTAACTCCGCGAGGCGCGCGTCGTGTGCCCGCGCCGCTGTCGCCGCGCGTTGTCGCTCGGCTGCTAGTGCTCGAGCCAACGCGTCCCGCTCCGCGCGCAGTGATGCCACGTCTTCGCGCCCTGAACTCTGACCTGCCACCTGGCGAAAAAATTGTGACTTACATTACTAAATAGTCCGAGAATGTAAAAAAAGATGGCGCGCTCCCACAATCCACTATCTGTACGCAAATTAGATAAAATCAATTGATAATACACAAAACGTACAAATATTTTATAGTAGCCCTATACAAATTACACATAATTATCTGTCAAACACCTTGATACCACCACCAGTGTTAAGTTATTCCCGCGACGTACCGTCATAGTAAGCGTGTGCGGCGCAGAGTTGTTGGGCACAGGGGGCGCTGTCACAGGTCGCAGACTGGAGTACCGCCACGAGGACTCGCGAGAGATCTCCTCGTCCGGCACGTTGGGGCAGCACAGGTACCAACTGCGACTGCGACGCACGCCACTAGCGCCATCTAGTTGCGACAGCGGCAACCTCCCCACAACTTCTAGCTCCGCTAGTAATGGTTCTTTCTCCTTCGGCTCGGGCATAGGAAACGTGCCCGCTGTGGAATACGTGTCCTCTTTGCGGGAGTATTCAGGCAGACTCCGCTGGCGCCCTCTATCGCGGAGTGGTGGTACTTCTCGTACGGCACCATCGTCGGCTACGTCACACGCTGCGACATACTCGCTGAGCGCTGTCGGCGGGGACTGAGCGGGCGCAGGCTCGCTACGTTTCAGCCGCTCGAGGTCCGCGTAGTAATACGCCGTGGACCGCGGCGGCTCCTCGCACACTACCGCCCTCCCCGCCACTGTTTGTATCTTCATGTCACTAGATGGCGATGATTACAGCTTACATCTTGTGTCTGTGTGGACAATGAAGTATGTCAGAGTATGGTCAACTATAGTGGCGAAATGGTTGTGTTGTAGCGAGCTCCGGTGGTCTTCATCGTTGTAGCAATGAGGGCTGTTTGAAGTCATAATTTTTTTTATTTTTAGAGTTCAATAATTCGTCACAAAAGTCAGTTGAAGTACAAATAACGTCTGACTAGCTATAAAGGACAATGTTTAATATAGATTTTAGTATGAACGGACAACTGAAATTAATCGATGTAAAGTTGTAGACCTTTTGAAATAAATAATGCCTATAATAGGGTAATTTCCTAAATTTTATTTTAATGTCCGTCAGGTAGATTAATTAAAACATTATGCGCGTAATTTTTCTTTGCTCACAAAATGAAATACTTTTGACGATATATATTAATTTGAAGCATCATATGACGTCACAACGTGCTACAAAATGTAGCACGTACGACTCACTCCTACACCTAACTCCATTTTGGAAGAACTAATTAGATTTTTAATTTTCATACCCTGACAACTACCCTATTGTAATTACGAATAAATACGAAGTACCTAGCAGAACTGTATATGTACAGCATCACGAATACACACACAAGACCCATCTAATCGACATCTTTTAATTAACAAGATCATCATCATTAGTCTCCCCAATTGATTGCCCATCAACATTTGTGGCCGGTAATACGACGGTCCCTTACGATACGATAACATCAGATAAAATTCAAAGTGTGTCATTGCCAACTCTGTTCGACTGCTGCAGTAAACAAGTCGTGATGATGATGATGGCAGTGCCATCAGTCATAAAGTAATGATCAGTGGTCGATGGCGATGACAAGAACCGTCATTTTGCGAACTTAATGATAGGTATCATTACGATATCATAGAACTTTTAAACTGTGCGTGAAATTATATAACATTACGCCTTTTATCCCCGAAGAGGTAGGTAGATAGAGGTGCACATTACGGCACTTACCTACTGCAAATGTAACACTCACTTTTCACTATTATGAGTCCGATGTAATACCCGGTGATCCTACCTCTATTGCCATATACCGGGCACATTTCCAGACTCCGTGCTGCTACTGAAAAACCCAGTAATACTTTGCTCGACCCGGAAATCGAACCCGAGACCCCTTGACCCAGACGAATCACAAGTGCGTTGCCGACCTTTACTGTAGATGTGTATATAGGTATGTTCTATTATATGCAAAAACTGCTGAATGGATTTAGATAAAACTTTGCATAGAGATAGATTAGAACATGGGTGAAGCTGCTGATATAACAAAAGCTAGATTCCAATAAACATTTTGACCGACTTAAAAAAGGGAGAATCTCAGTTTCATCTACATGTATGTTTGTATGTTTATGCGCGATTAACTCGCGATTGGCTGAACTAATTTTGATGCGGTTTTTAGAAAAGTGTTTATTACACTTAGGATGAGGCTTTAGTTTATTAATTGGACTGCACGGTTGGTGCGGTGGCTGGGCAACCGGCTGCCGTGCAACGTGTCGCGGGTTCGATTCCCGCACGGAACAACACTTTGTGTGATCCACAAATTGTTGTTTCGGGTCTGGGTGTCATTGTGTATGTGAACTTGTATGTTTGTAAACGCACCCACGACACAGGAGAAAATCCTAGTGTGGGGCAACGTTTTTTTTTTTAAAAAAAAAAAAAATTTACCGACTTAAATAGAAAGGGTTTGAAGTTGGTTTCTTTAAACATAGGCTTATAAAATAATTATTCCTAATCTACGCACCCTGTTTTCGCTAGTCTACCAAAGATACGACTACTGGAAAAGTCGACTAGCAATAAAAGTGTGGGAGAGCTATGCTTCGGCACTGCTGGGCCGGCTCGATCGGAGTGATACCACCAACGAGCAGAACACCATAGTGGAACAACCACAGCGTTGTCTTTCGTCGTGTGGGTAAGGTTACCGAAGGCCAAATTACCCGCCACCGCAGTCTCCCTAATCCCCCACAATCCTCAAATTCCCAATTTCCAACAGGCCCGTAACGCACTTGTAACAGCTCTTGTGTTTCAGGTGTCCATGGGCGACGCCGATTGCTTACCATCAGGTGATACGTCAGGTCATTTACCGGCGTATATTCCCATAAAAGAAAAACAGTAAACTCCAAATACAATACAATTCAATATTCTTCTATTTATAGAACTTATCATTACGGTACTATTACGTAATAACGACCTTGGCCCTATACATTGCGGCGCCAATATTACATCGATACCGACCTCAACACGAAGACAAACAGACGGACAGATTACACCGAGTTAAATTAACATGATCGATGTGGTATTGTTCCAACTTCGTGGTATATTTGCAAAGGATCCAATGTCTAAAGAACAAGTTTCTTGTGTTTAGGGGCTGGGTATATGCGTTTATGATATCTGCTAAAACATATTTATGTAAAATATGACGGTGACATTAGAGTAAAATGCATTTTTTTATATTTTTTATGGGCCGACGTTTGACCTCTATCTCGCCTGGTGGTGCACGATGACGCGGTCTACGATGGAGCACGTCGTCCCATAAGCAACCTATTCACTCGGGCCTTGAAGACACCCAGGTTATACCCTTCAGGAAATACAAACTCTGGCAAAGAATTCCACTCCTTAGCAGTACACAAGGAAGCTTGTTGCGAAGCGTTTCGTGCGTGTGGGTGGAACATCTACCATGGATCGGTGACCACCACCTAGTTTCTTGTCGCGGGTGTCTAATTATACACATTAGACAGAGACCGTGCAGCAGCGCTCTCTGATAACCCTGAACCTTGTATACTGCGACTTCCAACCCGCCTGCCTGCGGAGATTGTGACAAACCCTCTTATGTAGAGGAGACTCATAGTGCAGCAGTGGACTGTCAGACGCTGTAGATAAGTCAGAAACAACAGAGCGTCGATTACCACGATCCTTATCCCGTAATGATACCTACAATGTCATCGTCAATTAGTTTAATAAGTACGCCTTAACGACTAAACTGTTGAAATATGTTCTGTGGTTGAACTGATTTTGGTGCAGTTTAGCATTCAGATGCGAAGCCGACGTTATACGTATAGAAAGAGAATTTAATAAAGAAAATCTGACAAACTGTTTCCTAACATTTATTTATAAAAATAATTACATTTCACATCGTTGATTCATCTCATAGTTAATGATATTTTCAAGGAATTGGATCATAAACATAAATCAGTAGTTATTCCTTTTGATCCGCTACAAGCGACGTGTTTCCGCGTGCACTCGGTCAAGCACCTCGATTGTAGAAATAGAAACAATACAATCATATAAAAATAGTCCATTCTAGCTGGTACGTACTTGTGGTACGAGATGAAGAACCTTTATTAACTCAACCAAATAGTTCTTTGCATAGCACGGACGAGGAATATTATTTTACTAGTTTCTGCTGTCATTTAGCAGCATTTCATCATCATCACCAGCCTATAAATGCCCACTGCTGAGCAAAGCCTCTTCTCACACGGAGAAGGTTAGAGCATTAATCACCACGCTTGCTCAATGCGGATGTGATTACAAATTTATAATAAGAAATTATAAGCCCAGGTTTCCTCACGGTGTTTTGCGTTCTGTTTAGTCGTGTGAGTGAGTTACCCCCCTCCCTAGTCTCCCCAATCCCCCACAATTCCCAAAACGCCAGTAACGCACTTGTAACGCCTCTGGTGTTTCAGGTGTCCATGGGCGGCGGCGATTGCTTACCATCAGGTGATCCGTCTGCTCGTTTACCGGCTTATACCATAAAAAAGACAGTCTCAAACAGTGCAACTTTTGTGAACTAGGCTTAAGAGACTTAGGGATACTGAGACAACCATCTTAGATTTCATGTAACCACCGAGAAAGGGCCGCCAAAAAGATGGACAGATTGCTTGAAGAATTCTAAGAAAGACACAGAAGTTTGTGATAGGATAACGTCTGATACAAGCAATTGGAAAACAAGGGGTTTGTTCCGATTCCGAACCAAAGTAATAAACGCTATAAAAAGTAAGAGAAATGGTTTTGTTATAGAAGACGACACATGATTCTTGAGCCTTTGACGTAGCCTTGAAATGTCCGTCCAGGTAAACACGCGAGGTAGGACACGTGCAGCGTGCCTGCATACTGCATCGTTCACAGACCCGACGCCACCGGCCGCTGGCGCACTGCCAACACTGCGCGTGCCGCGAGGATACTCCGTGGCGCATGGGGACTCATGGTCATTCGTATTACACGTCGGATATTTTTTATTTATTTATTTAATTACATTACAAAGAATACGCTTGCTTCTTGCATCAACCATTGTTTTTGTCTCTACATCACCCAAAGGTCTGGCTGGAGGAGAATGCCCAGCCCACCGAGTACATTAGTGTGTGCATGAAGCCTTTTAAAATAAAATAAAAATACCAATTCAGGATATGCTAATACAAAATCAATTATTTAGGTTTCCACGGCTAGCTACAAGTATATCTTTACAGAGGTCACCCCGGAACTGCTTGTGGTAAATAAATCTAAATCTTCGCACAATTTATTAAAATCCCTGTTTACTCGCACAATACAGGAGTCCTGCCTATAATTTGAGATTTGAGGAAGAAGTTGGAACAGCAATTGGTGGGTTAAATCGAACTGATTTTTTGGAACATTAAATTACATCTTATACAGAAGGTCTGAGCAATCGACCTCGTTATTCCAGAATTACGACAAAATAAGCGCAATAGTTATGGAATATTAGGGGGCAAATGAGCAGACTGATCACCTAATAGTAAGTATAGAATAGAGTTTAAGAATTTCTGCCTACCACTATGGGAGACAGAAATGTATGTCAATTGAATAGTTAGTATATATACACGTTAGTTTCCGAATACCAACACGTCGCTGAACAGTGCAAACAGTGATTTATTTTGTTAGTTTATGCAGATGGTGGCGCTGGCGTCGCTTTGTGCCGACTGCGCCCACTGCTCGGTGACCCGGAGAGTACACAGGTGAATGCGTTAGTTTTTATACTCAACGGGTGGTTTCAAAGATAAGTTGAATTGGAGCAAAAGTTAATTTCATTTTTTTTAAACCGCCTCGTTTGGTTTCGTAGTTGTAAGCACAATTGTTGAATAACTAAGACCTAAGATTCACTCCTATTAATCAATACATAGTATAAAACAAAGTCGCTTTCGCTGTATGTCCGTATGTATGCTTAGATCTTTAAAACTACGCAACGGATTTTGATGCGGTTTTTTTTATTAGATAGAGTGATTCTTAAGGAAGGTTTATATGTATAATACATGCATATTGCACCCGTGCGAAGCCGGGGCGGGTCGCTAGTTATAATATAAAGGCTGTTTAGTGTTTAGGACTACACGGTTGGTGCGGTGGCTGGGCAACTCATCATCATCAACATCAACAGCCTATAATGTCCACTGCTGACCAAAGACCTCTTCTTACACGGAGAAGGTTTGAGCATTAATCACCACGCTCGCTCAATGCGGATGTGATTACAAATTTATAATAAGAAATTATAAGCTCAGGTTTCCTCGCGATGTTTTCTTTTACCGTTTGTCAGTGGTGTCTAAATAATCTTAGAAAGTACATATAACTCGGAAAATGTCACATTGGTACTTGTCGTTGGTAGGTTTCGACCGGGCGGGCGTTTTAAACCTGGGCAACCGGCTGCCGCGCAACGTGTCGCGGGTTTGAGTCCCGCACGGTACGACAATGTGTGATCCACAGATTGTTGTTTCGGGTCTGGGTTTGGGAACTTGTATGTTTGTAAACGTACACACGACACAGGAAGAAATCCTAGTGTGGGGCAACGTTTAAGAAAATGAACCATTACGCTAAGATAAATAGGAGCCGAGCAGCGGGAGTGGCTACCTAGTCGAATATAACTAGACTCTTTCGCTAAACACTAAGTAGTCCTGCGAGTTAGCTCCGTACTCATAATGTGTTGTTCAGTACACGCTAATCACCGCGCAGTGGAACATGGACATGCCTGAAGGGACAGGTGTCAAGTTGAGTCATCTTATCTTATACTATTATAGAGGTATAAAGCTGAAGAGTTTGCTTTATTGTTTGTTTGTTTGAACGCGCTAATCACCGTAACTACAAGTCTGATTAGAATTTAATTCTTTTTGTGTTGGATAGCGCATTTATCGAGGATGGCTATAGGCTATAAAACGTCACGCTACGACCAATAGGAGCTGAGCAGAGCGTGTGAAACCGCGCGGAAGTAGCTAGTTATTCAATACTTATGTTAGTAGTCAGTTCTATCGTAACTCTTTGACTATGAGCTTCCTCTGCATGGGTTGGAGATCGCAGTACAAAACGTTCAGGATTATGCTGCTTCTGCTGCTGCTGAGTAATGTTCAGCTGTTCAACCTGTCGGGTGTACGACACCCGCGGGAGTAGCAGCTTTGGTGACAAGTGTGTTCTATACTGTAATCACTAAAAAAAGTACCGATTTTTATGGGATTGGGGTGGGGTGGGGGGGTAATTAGTCGTCCACTGCCCTCACACGACGAAACACAACACTGTAATTGTTTCACATGGTTTTCTGGTCGTTGGTGGTATCACTCCGGTCGCGACGACCCATTCGTGCTGAAGCATGGCTCTCCCACGCTTAATTATCGGAGAGCCTAGCTGTTCGGTGTCTGATAATGTCCCTCAATAGGGTAAGAAACCCGCGTGAAGAATAGCGGTTGTTATTGAGCTCTACATTGTCGTCACTGCATGGGTAGATGTGTTGTAGTGACTACAAACATGTGTAGTGTAAGTTAGTGTATTAACTCTGTGTCGGATTATAGGGAGGGAGGGGGTATAGCTAACACAATCACCGCGCTGCGCTGCCTGAACTAACCACCCCCGTGAGGTGGGGTCGCACTTACAGCGGGTTTATTAACTTTTATTTGGTGTTAGGCTCACGAGTTCATTTTATATAAAACATTTTGTGAATTAAAATAAACAACATAACATAACATCACGTCTTTTATCCCCGAAGAGGTAGGCAGAGGTGCACATTACAGCACTTAATGCCACTGTACAATGTAACACCCACTTTTCACTATTTATGTTATGAGTCCCATGTAATAGGGGGTGAGTCTATTGCCATATACCAGACACAATTCCAGACTCCGTGCTACTACTGAGATTTTTTTTAAAAACCTACTTATGCTTTGCCCTACTCGGGAATCGAACCCGAGACCCGAGACGGCCAAAGAAGCAGTCAATAAATAAACAACTTCGTTTATCTTTAATTCGAATCGTTTCATACGACTGTATAATTAGCGGCAGACGTCCGTGGGCTGGCGACTGTTATTAAAACAAACGAACCAGTTAGTCTATCAATTAGAACTCATCTCTGAAATAGAGGTAACTCGTACCCACGGACTGCAGCGCCAAAGACGAGATAATTACGATCTCTTTTATAATTCGGCGCCAAAGTAAACAATGGACGAGTATTTCACCTCGCTGCGGTCGTATGTTTGAGGTTAAATAGAGCCGTCTGTTTGTCTGCCTGTGTGTATTACGTCATCCACAATGTGATTATATTGGAACTGCTGTGACAAACGTGATGTGGTGGTATTATTATTGATCATCAAGTATGAGGATTTTGATTACATTGACATCTAAACATAGAGTAACTTTGTCAGCAGAGATTTTATTGAATCAGCATTATTTGTCAACTTTTGGGTTACATTAGTAAAATAAGTAGGTTATTCATCCACTCTTATTAAATAGAGAGAGCTGCTTTAGTTTGAGAGCTTAACTTTTACAAACATTAAAATAACGAAATAGTTATTCGAAACAATAACAAAAAACTGCTTCCTTCGCCCCGCTGTCAGTGCGACCACACCTCACCAAAACTCCCGAGGGGCGAAACAGGACGAGTGCGGGGAGCGGGGCGGGGGTGCAGGAGGTCGTGACCTTGACCGAGTCAGCTGTGCACTGTGATCTATATCCTGTATGTGTTTGCGTGTGTGTATGTATGTATGTGTGTGTGTTTGTGCGTGTGTCATTTCCTAAGTTTGACAATTATTAGGAAGCGATGTACTCACATGCACTCGCATGTGATCAAATTTATGGCTTGCATGTCGCCATTTCCACTTATTTAAGTGTTGTCTGATCTCTATCACTCGCGGGTAACGGTCAAGTCGTGGTTAACTTCCAAGATGGACAATAATAATTGGACATTCATGGAGACTTTAACTGAATAAAACCTAGCACAGTGTACCGTCTCACACGAGGTCACACTATGTAACTAGAGAATTGTATTGTGAACCTGATTGAAAAAGAGTAACCTATGGAGTTTCTTGTTCGTTCTTCTACATAGGAAGCTACACCTTGGAATGAGCAAATAGTTAGCTTCATTTAAAGAGTTTTTTTGACGTTTAAAAGTGCCGACCTGTTTTTTTTATGAAATAGGAGGCAAACGAGCAGACGGATAACCTGATTCTTTAGATCTTCAAGTCTGCAACAATAGCAAGATTTTGCCTTATAGCTGTTCCAAGGGAATGTTACGCTGGTTTGGACATTAGAAAGGATGGATGAGAGCATAGTTACGAAAGAAGTATACAGAGCGGATATGAATGGGACCGTCGCGTCAGTTGGTAGAGGGCGCCCTAGACGGACATATTATATCGACCAGATTGGCAATGTAATACAAAAAAGTCAATTCAAAACTGTGATGATGAACTGACTGTTGATGAAGGGAAAGACGTAAGTAAGAATCGTAGCAATTGGCGTTCCATAGTCTCTCTGCCTACCCCCATGGGAGACAGGCGTCAGAATATGTATGTACTGTGTCATGACAATTTTATAAGCGAAATTTTTAGAGTATCCGTACACGTCTGCTTACCTCTCTCAATGGTATAGGAGTCAGTGTACCTGAACGTCTGTACTCCTTACGTGCACAATACACAATGCGGTACTCAAGGAGATGAGGACCCGTGTGTAGTCGCTCGAGCTTTAGTACTGTGTAAGTTGTTTATGTACAGCGAACTGTAGAGGTATACACATGGTTAGGTAAGCGCCAGTTAAGACCTATTTGTGGTGAGACTATAGCTAAATGTTGAGGACATTTCTAGACTTCCTCGAGTAGAGATCCTCAACCTGGTAAAGGATTTTTTTTAAGGGTGGAAAATCATCGAATGACTGCTCCCGCCTGGGTGAGGCGGGAGTGAGTGTCAGACTCTTACTGACTAAAAACCACCCCGTTCCTTCTCCTGCACATCGAGCCGGAGCCCCGGTAGCCCGTTAGGTTCTCCGCGAACCTGATAAAGGATTAGGGTACTTTTACGTAAGGTTTTAAGGGGCAAGGTACAAGGGCCTAATTACTCCCCTCCCTAAAGGCCGGTAACGCACTTGTAACGCCTCTGATGTTTCAGGACGCCGATTGCTTACCATCAGGTGGTCCGTCTGCTCGTTTACCGGCTTATCCCATTGAAAAGTAGTTGTTAAGCGTTGTTCCCACACTTTTATTGGTTCCCGTGTCGTGGGTGTATTTGTAAACGCACCACACATATACCTGCAGGGGCGTGCACAGAGATTTGAAGTAGGGTAGGCAGAAGGTATCACATGATTAAAAAAAATTTGGTCTACATTAATCTCGGAAAATAAAACTCCCGAAACATCATAATTTTGAGTAGGTAATTAGGTTTATTAATATTGTGTATTTTATTAATTTGTATAAACAAATTAGGTACATAAATACATTAGGTCAGTAAATATTCATGTCGTGTTTATGAGTGACACTATGTATTTGACTATGTAGGTTTACCATGATTTTGTAGGGTATGCAGTGCTTATTTGCATGTATGGTGTGCACGCCACTGTAATACCTGATATAACAACAAGTATAATGCGATAATCGACGCGTTGTGCAGCAATAATAATCTTGGAAGTCCGAACCACTAATAATAAGTAACTTTTAGCCGAACTGTCGTGGTGGCCCGGAGGTTTAAGACGCCCGCTTCTCATGCGTGAGGGTGCTGGTCAGATACATACCAACAGCAAGTACCAATGTGACTTCTTCCGAGTGATGTGTACTTTCTAAGATTATTTAGACACCACTGACATCGGTGAAGGAAAACATCGCGAGGAAACCTGGGCTTATAATTTTTATTTATAAGTTTAAAGTCACCAACCCGCCAAGCGTGTTAATTAATGCTCAAACCTTCTCCGTGTGAGTAGCCTTTGGTCAGCAGTGGACACATATAGACTGTTGATGGTGAAGTCTTGTAGCGTAAATAAATATCTAGGTTATACTCAGTACCTGACCTCCTCACTCATACTTATCAGAGGTAGTCAACCAAAAAAATCTACTTAACACACTCATACATAATTCAGACAACAATAGTGTGTATAACAAGTGATCGGGAACTAAGTGCAGGAAGTGATATCACGCCATCTGATGTAGAAGGTCGACGGCATGCGTCATATCGTGGTAGTCTGGTAGGACAGGACATCTTGGATTACTATAAGGAAAATGTGCTGTGCAGGGATCATCGATTTTGTGAAGGACATGAAGTTGATTTGGCATACAGCCAAGTATATTATGTGTACACAATAATAATTTTATGGAATAAGCTAGTAGATGAGCAGGCTGATCACCTGATGGTAAGTAAACTGCGTCGCCTATGGACACCTGAAACACCACAAGCGTTACAAGTGCGTTTTACCGATCTTTTGGGGATTGGGAATTTGAGGATTGTGAGGGATTCGGGGATTGGGAAGGGTGGTAATAAGGACTCCGGTAACCTCACTCACACGACGAAACACAACGCAAGCGTTGATTCAATTAGATTTTCTGCTCAGTCGTATCACTCCAGTCGAGCCGACCTATTCGTGCTGAAGCATGGCGAACCCACACTTATTAAATAATATTCGTATTTGTTTAATACAAGATAATATTACCTATATAATGTCACGTCTTCGAATCCCAAAGTGATAGGAAGAGGTCCACATTAAGGGAACAGTGAGTAAAGTTCCGTAAGGTAAGGAGGCTCCTCCGGTCAGGTGAGGTGTTCGTGCCCATATAAAGTACAGTAACTTATGTTATCCACTGCTTTTGCTGTATAATAATGACAGAACTTATCTAATTAGTCCAAAAGTTTCAATAATTGAGTACAAAGTTTTGCTAAATTTAGCTTCCTTGTGCGTGCTGCTAAGGAGTGGACTTCTTTGCCAGAGTCTGTATTTCCTGAAGGGTATAACCTGGGAGTCTTCAAGGCCCGAGTGAATAGGTTGCTTATGGGACGACGTGCTCCATTGTAGACCGCGTCATCGTGCACCACCGGGCGAGATAGTGGGCTAACGTCGGCCCATCTTATATAAAAAAACAATTTCAGTATTTTGTATTTAGGTGAGCTGCAACCTCTGCCGGTCCCGTTGCATCTCATTGTGCAACATGAATAACTTTAGCATAATGTCGCCTCCACTCTACTGACAGGTCAACATATTTAAATATTTTAAAATATGGTTGGAAGGAAAGGGACATGAATATATTTATTAAATACACTTCATTTTTTTTATGGCATTATCCGGTAAACGACCAGACGGATCACCTGATGGTAAGCAATCGGCGTCGCCCATGGACACCTGGAACCCCAGAGGCCTTTTGGGGATTAGGAGTTTGAGGATCGTTGGGGATTCAGGGATTGGGGAGATTGGGAAAGGGGAGGGTAATTGGGCCTCCGGTAACCTCACTCACACCACGAAACAACGCAAGCGTTGCTTCACTATGGTTTTCTGCTCGTTGGTGGTATCACTCCGGTCGAGCGCCCAGCAGTGCCGAAGCACGGCTCTCCCACACTTCATGTACAAACATACATAAGGCTGGTTCAATGCTATTTTCTACCAGGCAAACTATTGGCTGATGCAGAGACAGGCCAAGCACAATTCAGTGTGGTGCAACAAAAGTCTATAGTGACTATTGTAATCTCCATTTTTTTAAGGGGGGAAAATCATCTAATGATTGCTCCTGGCTGGGTGAGGCGGGAGGAAGTGTCAGACTCTTACTGACTAAAAACCACCCCGTTCCTACTCCTGCACTTCCAGCCGGAGCCCCGGTAATCCGTTAGGTTCTCCGCGGCTCTGAATCGGCATCACCCCTATTAGGCCCCATCAGTGGCGGTGTGATGGTTCTTTGAGGCGCGCGCGGAACGCGACGCGCCGTATGCTCGGGTATTGTAACCTCCATAACATAACATCACGCCTTTTATAGTAGGGTAGGCAGAGGTGCACATTACGGCACTTAATGCCACTATACAATGTAACACTCACTGTTCACTATTTATATTATCCTATGTAATAGGGGGTGAGCCTATTACCATATACCATATGGTTTTTGTCCCCAAAACGATAGAGGCCTCTTTCCCGCTCGAATTTGATAGAGCCCGTGCAGCAGCGCTCTCTGATAAACCTGAACCTTGTATACTGCGACCTCCAACCTGCCTGCCTGCGGAGACTGTGACAAACCCTCTTATGTAGAGGAGACTCATAGTGCAGCAGTGGACTGTCACCCGCTGTTGTATGTATGTAGACGGTTTACACATAGTTATTAATACCAGCTTTACAAGATCTGGCTTCGTATGACTTGTTCGCACATTCAAAGATCAGTTTATACTGGTTTAGACTAGCTCGATATGTACAACACATTCATTTTCTTTACATAATGTATTTTATGTATTCCACGGTCACGGTCATACTGAACACACAGTACAATATAAACCTTACTGCTATAGAGTTAAGGATCAAAACACTACGAGTTTTGTCGAACACTATTTCAGAATCGATTAGGAAAGAATTTTCGTAGGGTACCTAAGCTAGTTTTTATGTTTGGGATTTGCAACCTTATGTCAAAGGAAATAGAGTAACAAATATAGGCTTTGTGTTTATAGTTGGGAATGTATAAACATTTTCGCTTGTATCATTGTCAGTTAGTTTTTGTTAACCTTACATTACGTAACTCCAGTTTTTCCTGAGAAAGGATAAAACACTAAATTAGTAAGTATGTATATACATTTACGACTTATTTTGACGTGAAACCAAAATCCAAAAAATATCCTGCCCAACTTGAGCATCGCACTTTAAATGAACTCGCAAACAATCGGAACACTAGAGGTGTTACCAGTCGCGAACCTAACGGGTAACCGGGGCTCCGGCTCGACGTGCAGCAGAAGGAACGGGGTGGTTTTTAGTCAGTAAGAGTCTGACACTCCCTAAAAGCGGGAGAAGTCACTCGAAGATTTTCACCCATGAAAAAGAGATGTTACCAGTATGTTGCCAACCATTCAAGAAGAGGGGACGGGAAGGACTGGTCCTCCAGATATCTCACACTGCACACATCGCTGTGTTAGTATCAGTGAGATGCACTGCTTGTTGGTGGTATCACACTGAAGTTAGTGCCGAAGCATCGATACGTAAAATAACTAGAATCTAAGACCTAGATAAACACAGTGGGAAAGTTGTAGTTATCACTGTACGGATTGTACCGTGTGGTACCGTGTTATCAGCGGCTGGGAGTCAATATTGAATGTTGCGGTGTATCTAGTTAATCAGTATGCAAGGCGCGGACATTGTGCAGTGGAGGACCAGAACATAGAAATATAATTATAAGATAATTTAGAACTTCAAGTGGAAAGGGTCCACAGGTAAAAGAAAAGTAGGTAAACCAAAATGGAAGATGGGCGGATGACTTGAGAGAAATAGCAGGTGACGATGTTTTTATGGCATAAGTCGGCAAACGAGCGAATGGATCACCTGGTGGTAAGCAATCGGTGCCACCCATGGACACCTGAAACACTAGAGGCGTTACAAGTGCGTTACCGACCTTTTGGGCAGCAGACAGTTTTAAGATTATTGGGGATTCAGGGATTGGGGAATGGGGGGAGGGGGTGATCGGGCCCCCAGTAACCTCTCACATACGACGAAACACAACGCAAGTTTTGTTTCACTATGGTTTCTGCTCGTTGGTGGTATCACTCCGGTCGAGCCGGCCCAGCAGTGTCGAAGCATCGGTCTCCTACACTTAACACTTGCATTAGTTATACTGGAATAGAATTTGGCCGGTAGGCGGAATTGGGACCCTGGTAACCTAATTCACGCGACTAAATACCACAAAGCATTACTTCACGCCGGTTTCCTGTGAGGCCGTGGTATCACTCCGGTCGAACTTAACACTTCTGAAATAGAGCACACGAGTGAAACCATGACACGCAAATAGTGTAGATAAAAAGTACCGTGCGAATATCAGCAAGGTTCCCCGACAGTGCCTCAATACAGCTCTCCGGGGAGGCACTCTCGCACTCTCATCCAACTCCCTGCGGAGTGATCTAACACTACACTACTTCGGCCGCTCAGTAATAAAGGCTAAAGTATGGAGTATCGTGATCATCAACCGGGATATGTATTTTGCTGAACTTCGGCACGGATGGGCCGTCTCGACCGGAGTGATACCACCAACGAGCAGAAACCATAGTGAAACAACGCTTGTGTTGTGTTTCATCACGTGAGTGAGCTTACAGGTCGCCACATTACCCTCCCCCCTTTTTCCCAATCTCCCCAACAATCCTCAAGTTCCTAATCCCCGAAAGGCCGGTAACGCACTTGTAACGCCTCTAGTGTAGCGGGTGTACATGGGCGACGTCGATTGCTTACCATCAGGTGATCTGTCTGTTCGTTTACCGGCTTATCCCGTTAAAAAAAAGAAATATGAGTTCTGGTGTCACTTTAAACTAGTTACAAGAGCTATTCTTCAAGAGTTCACTTGAACAACACGTACATTTTAATTAATTTAATACCACATGGGTCGACTTAACACCCACGCTTGCTTGGTCTTTCATAGTACTTCATAGTAGAGCGGCACAGTAATCTGGCGCCAACATGTCAGGATTAACATAACATTAAGAATAAATTATATTACACAGTCATATTTTAATAATAATCCGTCATAAGTTAAAGTTGTGTTATAGAAATGGTCATAAATATCGGAGACACACTTGGCGTCTACTGAATTGGGTGTGGGTCAAATTAAATTGTTCGCTATGAGATAAATGTGTGGGTGGATTAGTATCCACCCACACATTTATCTTAGAAGATTTAAAGATAAAATCTTAGTAGATTTTTCTTAGTAAAGTTTCTAGAGGTATATTCATTTTGGTTCGACCTCAAGATATAATTAGATTGGTGACAGGGCAGATATTTTTAAAACTGAATTTATAGGAGTAAAAAGCCACTACGTACTACGTCCCTCACATGTATAGAGGTACATACGTATATACAAACAAGTGCACCAGTTAAGAGAACTTAAGCACATGGTTTCATTTATACCCTCCTAAAAGGTCAGGATCGTCCGTATTTTAACATCAGTTATGGCCATGAGGTGTACTAAAAATAATTATTGTATTAAACAAGTGTTAGAGTGTTCTGTAAGTTTCGTGTCGAATACCGACGGGTCTGGAATTTGACGGTGTAGTAGCTGATCTAATTAGTATTTGGGTGACATCTGTGCACACGTTGCAACACTGCCGTGGACTCTTTATTAGATAAAAAGGCCTGATAGTTACTTAATATTTATTCTGTACACCAAATAATCTCACACATAGGACCCATTTAGTTTTTAGTCAAATTTTCCGTGGAGCTTGGCGACTGGGCTTCTCCCAGTCGTGCAGTTTCTTTTGTACCTTTAGGTTTAAATCATTCTGTCTCCTTCACCGAGGGAAGCGAAAACTATAATTCTTTTTTTTCTTCTCTATTGATATCTTCTGATTTATTTCGTTGCAGGATCTAAGACAGTTATCCAAGAGCCTAGGACGCACCGGACTTAAGTGTTCTGGTGTGTTTGCATGGTTGTATCTACTGTAGATCCTGGCTTACAGGAGCTGCAGCGGTTTTGGGAGCATGTTGCTAACTTACCCCATTTTAAAAATAGATCACATAAGATTTTATGAAAAGCAGAATCGCCAAGTAGGAAGCGTTTCTTTACAATTTTTTAACAATAACGAACACCAAAAATGCTTTTATCCTTATGTCGACGTTTCATTCCGGTGCAGACGTTCGGAAGTTATGTATGAGGTGAGGTACATTTCGGAGATTCATTTTTATATAGATAGAAGATCAACAGGAGATATAATAAATAAAACGTTAATTCCACATTCCACACTTCTTCTGGCAGTAAGGAAGTGATCCCTGTGTAACTCATAACTAAGAGACTTGGTCATCAATTAGGACGCCATGATACATAAACAGTTAATTGGCGCCGGAAGACATAATTTGTCTCATTATATGTCGTACACGAACTAAATATCTCTGTTCGTTATTTCGAAAAGTAGAGCATCCTCCTAATAAATTGGATCAAGTGATAACCGATCTCCGAATAGGAAACATTTAGATTTAGATTTTTGATATTAGTTCGACAGTTGTATAAACTTTTTTATGGCATAAGCCGGTAAACGAGCAGACAGATCACCTGATGGTAAGCAATCGGCGTCCCCATGGACACAGGCGTTACAAGTGCGTTACCGGCCTTTTGGGAATTTGAGGATTGGGGAGACTGGGGAGAGATTGATTCAGAGATTTTGGATTAGTTCGGACCGGTTCATTAATATCTAGCTTCCAGTCGCTTCGCGCGCGTTCCCGTGGGATAAAACGTAGCCTATGCGTTTTTCCCGACTCCAGACCACAATCTACCCCTGTTGCAAATTTCATCCCAATCCCTTCAGCCGTTTTGAAGTGATGAAGTAACAAGCTCTCTCACAAACACACAAACTTTCGCATTTATAATATTAGTAACGCCTCCATGAAAGACCAACAAGCGCGTCAGTTGCCACGACCTCGATATCATTGTTTACAATAACTAAAGTTTATGTTTTAATAAAAACTGTTTTCCTTATGTTCCACAGCCCACTAGAGCCCTGGGTAGTAGCATGCAGTAGTTTTATATGTATATAAACTTTTTTTTTAAGGGGGGAAAATCATCGAATGACTGCTCCCGCCTGGGTGAGGCGGGAGGGAGTGTCAGACTCTTACTGACTAAAAATCACCCCGTTCCTTCTGCTGCACGTCGAGCCGGAGCCCCGGTTACCCGTTAAGTTCTCCGCGGCTCTGTATCGGGATCAGCCCTGTTGGGCCCCATCCGTGGTGCTCTGATGGCTTTTCGAGGCGCGCGCGGAACGCGACGCGCCGTACGCTCAGGTCTGATGTTTTATAGCCTACAGCCTTCCTTGTTAATTGAACTATCCGAAACAAAAATAATTATTCAAATCGCACCAGTAGTTCCGAAGATTGGCGCGTTCAAACAAACAAATTAATTTTTTAGCAAAATTGGCTAGTTCCCTAGGTTTAAAATAAATTGTATCAACTTTTTTATGATTTAAAAATAATCATACTCATCCATTGGTTTGACAATTTATCTACTTTTGAATTTTTCTTGCTAATTTTATGGAAATAAGTATGCTATTTGACGTTTGACGCAGAAATATGATGACGTCATAAGTTGCGATCCAATACAAAATTCATAGAAAAGTATCGTTTTTGACATTTCAATAAAAAGTATTGAATTTGTCCTGTCAACTACCGAATTGTAAAATGTTTAAACTCTACATTATGTTTACAATAACGAATGTTTATGTTCTAATAAAAACTCTGTTCCTTATGTTCATCAGCTCTGTTCGTATACTTGTATGCAATGTATTATGAATATGTTGCAACTATAGCAGCCGACGCACGGTTGCGACATAGTTGCTATACCATCACTTGTTAGAGCCACAAGACTATATGGGAGGTGTTAGTTCATGGTGCAATGGTGTGTCAGATGAGATTATGATATTACGACATTGGTGAACTTTATTGTTGCGATGATATATGGTTCAAAAAAGTCATTTCAATTCGCAACAGTGCAAGTAATGTTGTGTATCCAATATTATTTAAATGTCGGTGACAAGCGTAACTAACTACGTATGTGGTTGCAATATTAAGTAAGGACGGTAGGAGTCTCCTAACTTTTTATTTGCGAAACTTACTATTTGGATGTCAAGAGGGGAGGACTCTTATATCGATTTAGTAGCCGATTGACAATCGGCGAAGTGTCACCGTTTCGTGGTAGATGTCCAACCTACACGCACGAAGCGCTTCGCATCAAGCTTCCTTGTGCGTACTGCTAAGGAGTGGAATTCTTTGTCAGAGTCTGTATTTCCTGAAGGGTATAACCTGGGTGTCTTCAAGGCCCGAGTGAATAGGTTCCTTATGGGTCGACGTGGTCCATCGTAGACCGCATCATCGTGCACCACCGGGCGAGATAGTGGACAAACGTCGGCGCAACAAATATAAAAAAGAGGTATATGTCCAGCAGTGAATGCCTGGTGGCTGAAATGACGAACACAACATTAACCCAAAGAATATAATCAGCAATCCAGACAATCAGAACACATACTTATTTCATTCTGCCTACTCCATCAAAGTAGTAAACGAAATCTTGTTTCGAAATAACGATAAAAATTATAAGCCACAACATCAGCTCGTAACCTAAATTAAAAACATTAACATGTTAACACGGCCGCGTCCCGCGTCACTCCGTCTCCGAGACAGCAGTGTGTTGCAACCAGGGTTGCCAAAGCTAATTCATCAAAATCCCCAAAAATCCTGATCGAATTCCCCAAATTTGGGGATAAAAATCCGCTGATTCCCCACAAATTCTCCTCAAAAGTTTTTTTTATAAAATGATACTATAATCAATGAGTTAAATAATATTTAGTTTTTATCTTTTATATTTTTTTCCATATATTAGTTCGAAGGGTTAAACTTGACACTGTCGTCCAGTTTTTTAATCCCTTGCAATCTATTGCGATTTTCAGTTTTTAAATTTTTAAGGAGACTAAATTTGCGCTCGACTTCTCAACGACTCGATGCATTTGATAAAGGCAATACCAGCAATAATGAAATAACAATTTTTATGTTTGAGAACAGGTATTCTCCCGCAGCGTTTTTCATGCAGAACAATAGCTGCACGAGGTACAATTTCATCTTTTTTCAAATGTTCCATACTTTCAACTTAAGGACCTTCATACTTTATGATTCAAAAAATGTTGTCATCGATAATAAACGATGAAACATTTTCCGATGAGAATATGAAGTCAAAATCCCCACATTTTCCCCACATAATGCCAATCCCCAATAAATCCCCAACCAACTTGAAATTCCCCGCAGTTTGGGGAATTCCCCACAGATTGGCAACCCTGGTTGCAACAACTTGCACTGCAACGGACGCGGCAGCCGCCATCTTGGATTATATTTCCAACATGTCCGCACTTCCGCGTGCCGCTGTGATTGGTTGAAATTTTAATTAGGTTATTTTAATTGACAATAAGAAGACAGAGTAACGGCTTTTGGAAGAAGCTAGCGATAATAGAATGATATTGAATAATAGAGGGACTGGGAATTTGAGGATTGTTGGGGATTCAGGGATTGGAGAGATTGGGGAGGAGAGGGGTGGTAATTGGGCCTGAGTCGTACGAAACACAACGTAAGCGTTGTTTCACTATAGTTTTCTGGTCGTTGGTGGTAGTACTCCGGTCGAGTCGGCCCACTCGTGCCGATCTTGGCTCTCCCACACTCTTTTTTTACCGCAATATTTCACTACTATGGTCGAAAAGTGCAACTGCTTATTACATAATTACAGTGTAAGGCATCGAGTGGTCGTATGTCGCGGTGGCCCGGAGGTTTAAGACGCCCGTTTCTCATGAATGAGGGCGCCGGTTCGAAACCTACCAACAGCAAGTACCAATGTGACTTTTTCCGAGTTATATGTACTTTCTAAGATTATTTAGACACCACTGACAAACGGTGAAGGAAAACATCGTGAGGAAACCTGCACTTATAATTTCTATTTATAAGTTTGAACTCGCCAACCCGCATTGAGCAAGCGTGGTGATTAATGCTCAAACCTTCTCCGTGTGAGAAGAGGCCTTGCTCAGCAGTGGGCATTTAATGGCTGTTGATGAAGGCATCGAGTGGTCATGTAAAGTAATATTACGATTTTCAGTTTGTCAATCTCCACTAGTTAGTAGTATCTGTACTATCTGATGGCTAAAGACATTACAACTACTTAGTCTCAGTGTCAGGAGTTAATTTCTTAGAGTCGCTAAAAGCACTGTCCTCAACCAATGAGAATAGATGTAGAAATAGTTCTCCTGTAGCTAGTCGCAGTGTCCGCGCCGAGATATAAATAGCTCCCGATATATTGATCCAGCACCACCCCCGACCACTTCGATGTTGTCGCTCAAGTGGTAGCAACATCTTGGGTTCAATTCTCGAGGTGGACCAAGTACGGAAACTGAAATCATACCCAGGTATGGTATGGCAATAGACTCGCCACCGTGATTTACTAAAACCGGTGATGTGTGGGTACTAAATTAATAATTACATAATATGACGCCTTTTTATCCCCGGAGGGGTAGGCAGAGGTGCACATTACGGCACTGAATGCCATTTTGACTACATTGACATGATATTTTGACTGCCTCGTTGGCCGAGTGATCGCAAATGCGACTGACGGGCAAGGGGTCTCGGATTAGATTCCCGGATCGGACAAAGTATTACTGGGTTTTTAAAAATCTCAGTAGTAGCACTGAGTCTTGAATTGTGCTCGGTATAAGGCAATAGGCTCACCTCCTATTACATGGGACTCTTAAATAGTGAATAGTGGGTGTTACATTGTAAATTAATAACTAGGTATGTAGAGGTATGTTTCAACCAATCCCCACGGTGACCAAATTGTGTTGTTTGTTATTATGTTATGCTTCTGGCAAAATGAATCGAATCTGTTACTGCATTCGGTTCATTTTCGTCCGTCTCCTCACGGAAAGGATGACTATAAGATCTATCTGCCAAAAATAAACTGAATAGAAGAACCTTCTTCTACCTGTCCTTTACTCCATGTTACTAGTACAACCCGGAACTGTGGAAGACCTAAAGAGATATCGCGGCTTCGGCTCCAAGCAGTTGTAGGACCGGAATGGTGTTTAGTCAGTACGTCTAACACTCCTATCTACTGTCCTGTTGTCCCGGCCAAGGTGGCAGAAGCCATGACAGGGAAAAAGTTACTAATACAGACCTCATCATCAACAGCTTATAAGTGCCTACTGCTGAGCAAAGCCTCTTCTCACACGGAGATGGTTTGAGTATTAATCACCACGCTTGCTCAATGCGGGTTGGGGATTACATACTTATAATTAGAAATTATAAGCCCAGGTTTCCTCACGATGTTTTCTTTCACCGTTTGTCAGTGGTGTCTAAATAATCTTAGAAAGTACATATAACTCGGAAGAAGTCACATTGGTACTTGCCGTTAGTAGGTTTCGAACCCGCACTCTCATGCATGAGAAGCGGGCGTCATAAACCTCCGGGCCATCACGACTAATACAGACCTATATCTTCTATTCCCCTCAACCAGACGCCATCACACGCAGTATGACCCTTGTCTATCACCATGTAACTCCACTTTGATCTTCCATGACATTGAGACTCATCTCTTCCTACATTTATTACATCAAAAGTATCGACCTTCTCCATCCTTCAACATGTGACTCAGCACATTCATCTCCACAAACAAACAAGCTAGCCCACATGAAGCGATACTAGTTAGAAATATTTGAAACTGCTTTGATCTCACATAAATATAGGAAACTCGTAAAGTAAATAGTTTCACGGTCATCGATGATGAGTTGTAAGAATCCGGGCGTTACGGTCTCTTTGGAAACTGTTTCTCATATATAGAGGAGTTTGTCACAATCTCCGCAGGCAGGCGGGTTGGAGGTCGCAGTATACAAGGTTCAGGTTTATCAGAGAGCGCTGCTGGACGGTCTCTGTCTAATATATCTGATTAGATGCGTTACAAAAATGTACATTACATAACATCACGCCTTTTATCCCCGAAGGGGTAGGCAGAGGTGTACATTATGGCACTTAATGGCACTGTACAATGTAACACCCAATTATCACTATTTATGTCATGAGTCCCATGTCAAAGGTCGTGAGCCTATTGCTATATACCGGGCACAATTCCAGACTCCAAGCTACTATTGAGAAATTTTAGAAAAATCCAGTAATACTTTGCCCGAACCGGGAATCGAACCCGAGACCCCTCGCCCGGCAGTCGCGCTTGCAAACACTCTGCCAACGACGCCGTACAAAATGTAGTTAACTATGTTGAAACACAGAATTTAAATAAGAAATAGTTAAATTAGATAGAGGTTTGGACGTGCTCAGTAGAGGTAATTATGTATATAGGAGTTCACATAGCGTCACGTAGGTAGGTACTTTATTTGTTTGAAAGGGTGGAGGTGCATATTTTTAAAGTTATCGTTGTTATGAGTCACATTTAATAGCCAGAATATTACAAAGATGGTGACGAATTGTGGTAATACACATTGTTGTCATATACGAAGGTTTTGAGCAATTCGGTATAAACTCGAATTAGTATTATCTATACTATTTAAATAGACATTCGGACTCCTTGCAAGATATTCCTTCCATGAAACTAATCCAGGGTCCTCTCACTACCACTAATGCTGATCATCAAGCCATTATAACAATTATCACCTCCTCCACAGAGTTCAGTATCCTATGACTATGTACCAGTGATACTATCAGTACAGCTGGCTTGTTAACACTTTCCCCTTACTTTCGTTGCAGTCGTAAAACTGGTGACGTCATCGTCGCCGGCAGACTGGCGGCAGGTGACAGTGTTTGGGGGGAACAGGATCGCACTCACCCACTTACTATACGTTTCTTCGATTCAGTTTGGACAGTCGCATACATCCAAAGATACATTTATTTTCCTCCGCGATGGGGTAGGCATGGTTTTAAGTACTTACCTAATCTATTTATATATTTTTCAAGTGTGGGAGAGCCATGCTTCGGCACTGCTGGGTCGGCTCGACCGGAGTGATACCACCAACGAGCAGAAAACCGACGTGAAGCAACGCTTGCGTTGTTTCGTGGTGCGGTGTGAGTGAGGTTACCGGAGGCCCAGCCACCCTCCCCCCTTCCCCAATCTCCCCAATCACAACAATCCTCAAACTTCTAATCCCCAAAAGGCCAGTAACGCTTCTGGTGTTCCAGGTGTCCATGGGCGACGTCGATTGCTTACCATCAGGGGATCTGCCTGCTCGTTTACCGGCTCATGCCACAAAAAAATAATGATAATTAATTCTTTCATTAGCTCTATAGTCCGTTTAAAGAACCCGACTTCAACCCCCTCTTTTTTAATTCGGTCGGTTAATTAATATACTAAAACCTTCTCATAAGTGTAACAAACGCTTTTCTAAAAATCGCATCAAAATCTATTCAGCCAATCGTGACATAATACCGCACAAACATACATACAGGTAGACCTGAGAAACCCCTTCTGTTTTTGAAGTCGG
Organism: Spodoptera picta; assembly: GCA_038387885.1. Taxonomy (NCBI): domain Eukaryota; kingdom Metazoa; phylum Arthropoda; class Insecta; order Lepidoptera; family Noctuidae; genus Spodoptera; species Spodoptera picta. The sequence goes on along the minus strand of JAZHFQ010000252.1, from coordinate 105,968 downwards.
TTTAAAATAAAAATGAGTCACCGAAATGTACCTACATAGGCGCATAACTCCTGAACTACTACCAATTTTGATGATTCTTTTGTCATTCAGTCCTTTTGGGACCAGGTTTGTATGGAATCATAAAAACAGCACCTTCACGTTCAGGAACATCGAGAAATAATACGCGGGCGAAGCTGGGCGGGCTTAAGTAATAAATAATCAATTTTCAGCACGTTTCATAGTAGTATAAATATAGTACACTTTCAGAAATGCTTTATGGATCTAGTTAATTGAAATAGAGGTAAGTGACATGACTTTGTGTACCTACCAGTTTTTATACATTAATTATCCTGTACTGCCCAGTCCCCAAGCGGTCACCGGTGATAGTTCTCCACTTCATCATCAACAGCCTATAAATGCCCACTGCTGTGCAAAGCCTCTTCTCACACGGAGAAGTTTTAAGCATTAATCACCACGGTTGCTCAGTGCGGGTTGGGGCGATTACAGACTTATATTTATTAGAAACTAGCTTCTGCCCGCGACTTTGTACGCGCAATTCCGATATTTCCCGTACCCGTTCTTGATTTTCGGTTAAAAGTAAAAAATAAGTATTGGGTAAAAAGTCCTATGTCAGTCTCCTGGTTCTAAGCTACATCCTCACCAATTTTCATCCAAATCGATATAGCCGTTCTTGAGTTATAAATAGTGTAACTAACACGACTTTCTTTTATATATATGGATTATAAAGCCCAGGTATCCTCACAATGTTTTCCTTCACCGTTTGTCAGTGGTGTCTAAATAATCTTAGACAGTACATATAACTCGGAAAAAGTTACATTGGTACTTGCCGTTGGTAGGTTTCGAGCCCGCACCCTCATGCATGAGAAGCGGGCGTCTTAAACCTCCGGGCCACCGCCACACTCCACTAACTCCATTATATATATATACCATATTTCCGACGTTTTGAGACTACTTTTGTATGAACGAATGTTGTGGATTTTTCATAGTCGGGGATTAAAAAGTTAACTACCTACTGAGAATTTCATAACCCAACACGTTCGGATGTCATGGCCGCTCAACGAGCGAGGCAGTTCATGGATGAACCAATAAAAAAAACCACAAACATTAATCTGAAGTTTGCACTGCAATCTGTCCAACGAAGTTCTAACTAAACGCTACGCTTAAGATTAAATCACATTTAGCGTAGTTTCTGCAGTGTTGCGTCGACACAGACTGGTGTAGACAGACAACAGGGGGAGGGAGGGAGGTGTCCCCCCGCTAGTGACGTCACAAGGAGAGCCTTATTGCGCACGGCACCGGCAGGAGGAAAGTATTGGAATAGCTGCGACACACTAGTGTACGTGAGACACTCACGAGTGGCATTTATTAGTTGTTAGTTATCTACGATTGAATATGGGTGCTATAGAGGTCGGAGGCATGACTTCTATATCTGAAAGCTACCAAGGAAATATATTCCACAAGTGGCAAAAATCCCAACATCAACAGCCTACAAGTGTCCACTGCTGACCAAAGCCCTTTTCTCACAAAGAGAAAGTTTGAGCATTAATCACTACGCTTGCTCAGTGCGGGTTAAAAACCTATAGTTAATTAGAAATAATAAGTCCAGGTTTCCTCACGATGTTTTTCTTCACCGTTTGTCAGTGGTGTCCAAATACTCTTAGAAAGTACATATAACTCGGAAAAACTTGCCGTTGGTAAGTTTCGAACCCGCATCCTCGTGTATGAGAAGCGTCTTAACCTCCGAGCCAACGCGACACTTTTTAAACGGACACGACCCACTTAATGGTAATTGGTTACCATAGCCTTTTTTTTAAGGGTGGAAAATCATCGAATGACTGCTCCTGCCTGGGTGAGGCGGAAGGGAGTGTCAGACTCTTACTGACTAAAAACCACCCCGTTCCTTCTCCTGGACGTCGAGCCGGAGCCCCGGTTACCCGTTAGGTTCTCCGCGACAATGAACGCTCGCAACACTCGGGGCATTACATGCGCATTGCCAACCCTTAAAATAACAGTTTTGGAGAGTCATTCTTCAGCGGTGTACTGTCATTGTCAACATATTCCCTTGTATGAGCAGATTTGTAAACGCCTCACAATCATCATGTCACAACACGTCCACTGCCTGACATAGCGACCTGCATGCACCGGCTCCGAGCGACCTTCATCACAGCACTTAGTACGATACGATTTCACTTTTAAAATAATTGAATCGAGACCGCGTTCGGCGCTTTGATTGGTCGGCTCCATTGAACCAACCAGTCAGAGCGCTGACCGTGGTCTCGTTTCGATTACTTTAAACGTAAATCAAACTCGTAACCTCAGGTTGACCGTCCACTTGAATGGACACCGTCCGCTTGCCGGTACATGTTTCATAAAATCTGGTGAACAGTGAAAGTAGTAAGAACCTGATACTTCCAGTCGAAATGCTTTGCGAAGTGTTTAGTAGAGGCGAACTAAATAAATAAATAAACAATACTGAGTATACTGACCACAAGCCTGTCGACAGGTTATTGCAGGTCACGGCAATTTGCTTCATAAATAACTAAATAGGATGCAATTGAGAGAACAATGTGTACGCAAGTTGAGTGCACTGGGCGCGCATTGTGTGCGAGCCACTCGGACTTGGACAATACAACACGATATTGCTTCATTCTTAAGGAATATCTATAGCTAAAGTGTTATTGCTGTTTGTCAGTTCATCATTATCATCATATCAGAACACTATACTGTACTTATATAAGTTTCTTCCAATGCCTTTCAGATTGGCCGGTTGGAAATAAATCATTAGACAGTGACATAATCTCATTGAATCTAGTTGAGTTTCTTTATAGCATAAGCCGGTAAACGAGCAGATGGATCACCTTGATGGTAAATAATAACATCAGTAGCGTTCCAAATGCGTTACCGGCCTTTTGGAGATTAGGAATTTGAGGATTGTTAGAAATTCAGGGATTGGGGAAGAGGGGTAATTAGGTCGGCCCATTAGTGCCGAAGTATGGCTCTCCCACAATTAAAATGTGTTCTTGAATTAAATTTAGGGAGTCTAAAAGAATTGCCAACTATTATGATGATCAAGGACTTTTTTGTCCGTTCCAGGACACACACACCTTCAATATCGCGTCACTAAGCTATATGTTTGACTGTTCTCATCCAGCTGTGGTAGCCTAGAGGTTTAAGACGCCCGATTTTTATGCATCAGAGTGCAGGCTCGAAACTTACCAACTACAAGCACCAATGTGACTTTCTACATGTACTTTCTAATATTATTTAGACACCACTGACATCGGTGAAGGAAAACGTCGCGAGGAATCCTGGGCTTATAAGTTCTACCTCGTTACAAGTTTAAATCCTGCATTAAGCAAGCGTGGTGATTAATGCTCAAACTTTCTCTGTGTGAGAAGAGGTTTTTGGTCAGCAGTGGCCATTTATAGGCTGTTGATGATGATAATGCAGCTATGGTAGGAAGCAGTCTCAGAAAAATTGGTCCTAATTTACGTAACATAAAGTCCAGAACTTAATGGGTGCTTTATCGGAGGAAATCTCTTTAAAATTGATTGTTGTGTACACTTGTACCTAATGTAAGCGCAGTCGCGTTCACAGACGAGGGCGCAGAGGGCCAAAGGATTGTGTATCACCGACACACGGGCGCTGTGTCAAACCGATAGTTTGTTCCACATCGAGACACTTGTCCTCATACTTTCCTAAAGTTACTTATAACTTTGTCACTTACACTATATTGCGTAACTGTTTCCTTTCGGATGTTGTGTGTAAGCAGTCAGAAGTAGGATTACTTTGTAAGTAGTAGAAAAGTAGTATGAGTCAAGAAGAAACACAGATCGGAGGTGATATACAGTTAGTTAATAGCATTACGGGACTTAATGCCACTGTACAATGTAACACCCACATTTTACTATTTATGTTATGAATCCCATGTAATGGGGGTGAGCCTATTGCCACATACCGGGCACAATTTCAATTGCTACCACTGAGATTTTTTTTTAATTCGTAAATTTCTTCAATTTTTTTAAAAAAATTTAAAATCAATTACTGATATTTTATTGGATTAAAATTGCATTGACATTTCAATCCAATAAAATGTCAAAACTATATAAACCCTATTGTAGCCGTTACAATAGCACTCAGAGTACGGAATATAAAGACAAACTTAAAACCATTTAGTTGTCTCGGAGAACCTAACGGGTAACAGGGGCTCCGGCTCAACGTGCAGGAGTAGGAACGGGGTGGTTTTTAGTCAGTAAGAGTCTGACACTCCCTCCCGCCTCACCCAGGCGGGAGCAGTCATTCGATGATTTTCCCCCTTAAAAAAAATACCATTTAGATCATTGAATATACACGCAATACGGATACAATGGCGCCCATTGTCAAAACTATATAAACCCTATTGTAGCCGTTACAATAGCACTCAGAGTACGGAATATAAAGACAAACTTAAAACCATTTAGTTGTCTCGGAGAACCTAACGGGTAACAGGGGCTCCGGCTCAACGTGCAGGAGTAGGAACGGGGTGGTTTTTAGTCAGTAAGAGTCTGACACTCCCTCCCGCCTCACCCAGGCGGGAGCAGTCATTCGATGATTTTCCCCCTTAAAAAAAATACCATTTAGATCATTGAATATACACGCAATACGGATACAATGGGCGCTAGTGTCGCAACTCAAGAGTACGATGTATAATGAATGTCGATCGATCGGAATGGGATTTAAGAGGCAATAGCAGAGGCAGAGCGATGAAATAAGTTAACTTAAAAATTATTTAATTCAGTTTCGATTCATATCAAACAGCATCACTGAATAACAATCCTCACCTTGCCAGACGCATGCGGCGACACTTGGTGTATTGTGCTACACCGCATCCTGTGAGGGCAGAGGGCAGAATGACATCAGCCATCACATACAATGCAGGCACAGGTCATATGTCAATACCGATGTTGCTATAGACTTATTTTGGGGTTTATTAGTGGTCCAATCATTGCCATTTCAGTACCATTGAAGCTTTGAATAGTAATAAGTAAAATAAGTAGGTACATCTCACTCATGTGAGCCATGGAAGAAAGTTGTCAGTGCTATGTGGATAAAGTTTTGCTATGTACACAAATAAGTAGTTAGGGAGAGCCATGCTTCGGCACTGCTGGGCCGGCCCATGTAAGATTTCTAAGAATTTTTAAAGGGGCAAACCAGTAGAGCCAACCGCAAATGTATTACCAGACTCTTTTCCGCCATTACCAACGACAATGTGACTTTTTCCGAGTTATACCTCTATTTACTTTCTAAGATTATCTAGACACCACTGACAAAAGGTGAAGGTGAAGACAAATCGCGAGGAAACCTGGGCTTATAATTTCTAATTATAAGTTTAAAATCGCCCCCGCATTGCGCAAGCGTGATGGTTAATCCTTCTCCGTGTAAGATGAGGCTTTGCTCAGCAGTGAGCATTTATAGGCTGTTGATGGCTGCCTCGTTGGCCGAGTGTTCGCAAGTGCGACTGCCGGGCAAGGGGTCTCGGGTTCGATTCGCGGGTCGGACAAAGTATTACTGATTTTTTTAAAGATCTCAGTACTAGCACGGAGTCTGGAAATGTGCCCCTATTACATGTGACTCATAACTTAAACACTGAAAAGTTGGTATCACATTGTACAGTGGCATTAAGTGCTTTTTTTTTTTTTTTTTTTTTTTTTTTTTTTTTCTATCGCGATGGAAATCCTCATGGACTTCCCGCGCCGTGGGGACGACGAGGGGGCGTGCCGGACTCATACCGGCTAAAACCACCGCGGTGTTCCTTCACTGCCTGTGACCGTGACCCGGGTTGCCCTTACGGAATCACCACACCCGGCAGGCCTCGACCTACCGCTATGTTTGCGGCAGGTCCCGCCACCTTAGCGGCCCTAGGAGGCTGCTTTCCTTCTTCGAGTAGCGCGCGTGGAACACTACGCTAACGCCTACTCCCGCCTGTATAGCGGACGTCTGACTCCCCCGGTCAGTTGCCCGCAGGCCTCTCCTCTCATGGAGGACGCAGATCGGCTGCCGCTTCACGGCGCTGACGACCGGCGCGTCTACGGCGAGAGGGGAGAGGACTTGACGCCTCTCTCTCCCTTTCAGCCGCTTCCTTTTCCAACATGACTTGTTCACAAAAGGAAGCGACTCCGTCCCATACGCTCTCACTGTCGACCATAGCTCGTACAACAGTCGACAGTGACAGGTTACTCCGGCCGAGTACTGCAAAGAGTTCACGACGCGGCTCTGCCCATGCAGTACACTCTTCGAGCGTATGCCGCGCCGTATCCTCCAAACCACCATCACAGTGATGACACGCCGATGTTTGCTCCCGGCCTATGCGACACAAGTACTTTCCAAAGCAGCCATGTCCGGTAAGTACCTGCGTCAACCGGAAGCTTAGGACACCATGTCCTCTGTCGATCCACGCCTCCATAACGGGACTTACCGCCGCTATAATGGCGTGCCCTGCGCTAGGTTGCGCAAGTCGTGTCTTCCACTCCGCTATTACATCACGACGGAGTTCTATCCGCCGCGCCTCAAGAACTCGAGGTGGATATCGCTCGCCGCGGGCACTCAACTCCCCGCGCCACCTGTATAGTGACGCGAGAGCCTTTGCTTCCAAGTCCCAGGGTGGGGATCCCGCTAAGAGGCTGGCAGCCTCGAAAGAGATCGTGCGGTAACCCCTTATCACTCTGACGGCCATCGCGCGTTGAGGACTTCGTAGTAAGGCGACGTTAGGCGCCGTCAGTCCATCCGCCCAAACCGGTGACCCGTAAAGGGCCATAGACCGCACAATCCCCATGTATAACCGCCGACAGGATGAATTAGGGTTCCCCAAGTTGGGAAGCAAACGCGAAAGCGCCGCTGCCGCACCCCTTAGTTTGGGGACCAGTTGACGAAGGTGTGGTCCGAAATCCCATCGACTGTCAAGGACCAGACCGAGATATTTCATGGTCGAATTTACAGCAATACGAACCCCTCCAACCACAATATGCGAGCCTGCCGGTGGACCCCGCCGAGCCCTATGGAAACAAAGGGCCTCGGATTTATTAAGAGCCACCTCTAGACCCAAACGCCGGATCCTTGACACAACTTGCGCAACACCTGCTGTTGCTAGTAGCGCAGCGTCCCGGTAACTCTTCCCGCGTGCCGTCACCAGCGTATCGTCAGCATAGCAGGTCACTACAACGCCGTGGAGAAGAGCACCACGAAGTACCCAATCATACCCAATGTTCCACAGGAGCGGTCCCAGGACCGATCCCTGTGGAACACCGGACGATACCTCTCGTCGACCCCATCTCTGAGCACCCGGATAGATTATCGCTCTCTCCGATAGGTAGGCCTCGACTGTGCGGCGGAGGTAGGCAGGCACTCCGTGATACCGGAGTGCCTCCTTAATACAGCTCCAGGGCAAAGTGTTAAACGCATTGGCGATGTCTAAAGACACCGCCAAGACCACCTCACCCCGGGACACAGCTTCCTTCGCCATGGTCTTTACTCGCATAATGGCATCTACAGTCGAACGCCCCTGACGGAATCCAAACTGGTTGTCCGCCAAATCTGGACCTTCTGATGAAAGGTGTTGAATGAGGCGGTCAGTAATGATTCGCTCAAACAACTTGCCTACCTCATCCAGCAGCACGATGGGCCGATAGGCGGACGGGGAGTCAGCTGGGCGTCCTGCTTTCCTGATCAGAACCAGTTTTCCGGTTTTCCATCGCTGTGGAAATTGGCCCTGTTCTAAACATGCACTCAGAAGGTTTCGCAGTCGAGGGCCAAGAGCCTCCATGGCCAGAACCCATGCCCGACCAGGAATTCCGTCAGGCCCAGGGGCGGTATTTTTGGCCTTGAGTCTGAGCACTGCCGTTTTAAGCTCGGCCTGGGTAACCTCAGGCACTTCGTTGCCACTTTCAATGTCTCTTGCGATGTGCGCCGACGGAGGAACCATGGGTGGTGGTGTGTGATCTTCTCCCGCCGGAAATAGGACACTCACAATATTTTGCATCAACTCCGGCCGCAGACTCTGGGTTAATGGAGGCGCCCAAGGGCGAAGTTTACCCCGCACAGCGAGGTATGGGCGTCCCCATGGATCCCGATTTAATGCTTCGAGCTGCTGCTCGCGGGCCTCGGCCTTGGCCCGCACAATGGCAATTTTGAGTGCCTTTTTTGCCGCCCTATAGGCGTTATACAGTTCCGCCTCGACAATGTGCGCGTCCGGTGCACGCCGTCGTCTCCGCCGATATCTGGCATACTGACGCCTAGCGGCCATGCAGGCAGCACGAAGGTGCTCGATGTCTTGAGACCACCAATATACCTGAGAGCGCGCGGGCAGTGTACGCTGTCGAGGCATCGCCGCATCACAAATGTTTGTCATTGCCGCCTGAAACCACTGCGTTTCTGTGTTTATGTCCTCAGGCCTGTCTGCTGCAGACACCCAAGCTTGGACGATGGCGGCTTCACGGAATAGTTCTCGCTTGAGCTTCTTCAGTGCCCACCGTGGACCAACGTCAACAGGAGCTGCCGTAGCTGGGCGGACCGAGGTCTGGACAGAGACGTCAAATCGGATATAGCGATGATCTGACAGCGTTTCCACCTCCTCTAGGACTCGCCAATCCTGAACACGACGCGCTAGGGCGGGGGTAGCGAATGTTAAGTCCACTATCGAACCCCCACGCATACGTACGCACGTGTTAATGGAACCTCTGTTGAGTAGGGCTAATCCGTTCTCAACAGCCCACTCCTCGACTTCCTGACCACGAGCGTTGGTAGCTGGTGATCCCCATGCCACTGATTTGGCATTGAAATCACCAAGGACTAATATCGCACGAGGGTGATTACGACCAACGACAGAGCCCAACTCGGATAAGAAGCTCTCAAATTCAGCGAGAGGTTTGTTTGGAGAGAAATAGATACCAATAACCACTATCTCTCCAAACAACGCCGCAACGTATCCTCGTCCCTTGACGATTTCTTGAAATGTCGGGGAATCTACTGTGGTCCTCGAGATTAAGGTCACCAAACCATCGGCATCGCAAATCCAGTCGTCTCTGGCCGGTACAAACCATGGTTCAGCGACCACCGCAAGATTTATCGACCATTGCGCCATGCTTTGAAGCAGAAGATCTTGAGCTCGAGCGCAGTGGTTAATGTTACTTTGAAGGAAGCGTAGAGCCATTACTGACAATATACATTTTGTCTCTCCTCCTCAGACTGCTCACTTACGGCAGCAGCAAGCCGGGTTAGTTCTGTGGGTGCCTTAACTACCGAGGCACCGTGCCCACCCTTCTTTTCTCCCCTCTTCTTGACAGTTCTGGCGCATGTCTTACTGTCGACGCGATGGTCTGCCTGTCTGCCCATTACTTCGCACTTAGGGCAGTGTGGTGGTGCGTTGCAAGTACTGGCTTTATGCCCAGGCTTTCCACAGCGGTAGCACAGATCACTAACATTGACGCTGTGAGTGCATTTAACGCCTACGTGTCCTTCTTCCAGACATCTGTAACATCTGCCAGGCCTAGGCTCCAGGACCTTGACCTGCGCCGATACCCATCCGACTAATACCTTTTGCCCGGAGGCTAACTTCTTTGCTGCAGCAACTGGGCAAGAGATCACTACTGAACGCATTCCTCTACGACCCGGAGACATTTCTCCCAATTTAATTTGGTCAGTTGAGCACTCCCCGGCCCGTGCAACTGCAGCCCGTACTTCATCGGAGGTCACTGAATCATCTAAACCCGACAATCGCACATTTACGCTAATGCTGGGCCTAGACACTTTGATATCTTCGGATTGCAATGAAGTGCGAAGTTTTTCTGCGAGAGCATCTGCTTTAGGGCCACTAGAGGCTCCAGGAATTTGTAACAGGCGAGCACCCGTGGCTGTTTCACGGAACCGGATGCCTTCTATTCCCAGCTCCTCCAAATTTATACTACTCTTTGCCATAGTCAATACCGAGGCATAAGAAAGTCCCCTTTCCTCTGCTCCGGGCTGCAGCGTAATCATCACAGCTGTGGAGCGGGGAGGACGCAATTTTCGCTTTTTAACCTGCACAGCTTGCACTGCAGCTTTTTGTATCCTCTTATTGGCCTTTTTGGCTTTTTCTCTGGCCCCTACAGTCTTCCAACCATCATCCTTCTGCTGTAAAGTCTTTGGACCCGCAGTTGTGGCCTCAAGAGTGGAAGGTTTCTTCTTCTTCTTCTTCTTTTTCTTTTTCTTCTTCTTGACTGATTGGCTGGGCTTAGAAGACAGTGCTGCTTTCGCCGTCACCAACGCATCCTCCTCAAATCGAGCTTCTTCGAGCTCTAGTCTTGGCTCCACCACCACTGCTTTCGCTGCTTTCGCTGCGTAAGTCGGTGATGATGTTAATGTCTGTAGCATTACTCTATCTGCTGCTAGTGGTGGCCGCAGTATTTTACCCTCAATGACCGAGAATCGGGACGCGAGACTCGATATCTCCGTCCTAAGGAGTCGAATAACATTTGACTCCTCAGATGAAGATTGACGCGCTGGTGGTTGAGGTCCAGCTTCATCTTTTCTCTGGTTGAAGAGCTCATTCCGAAGCTCTCCTAGTTCTTTCAACAGTTCCGCCATTTGCGCTTCTAGACGAGCATTCGCGGCCTCCAGGCGAGTGTTCACTGCCTCAAGGCGTCTGACTTCTTCATTCGAAGTGCGTCGTGACAACTCCTGGGCAACCTCAGTTATAGAAGCAGCCGCCTCTTTAAGAGCCTTCTGTGATGTCCCCTTCAGGCCTTTAGATAGTCGTGCAACTTCTTTAATGGCGCCAACAGCATTTTGAATCCGATCGTCTAGTTGTCTTGCTTGTAGGTCGTCAACCTCTATCTCAGCAGAAAGAGAAGACTCAGAAAGCCTCGACGTCCGACCAGTGTGAGTCTTCCGGGTCCTCTCAACAACGGCTGCTTCTTCTTTTGTCAGCCGCTCCTCTTTTTCGGCAGCTTTTTTAGCAGCTGCCAACTCCTTCCTCGCCTTTGCCAAGCCAACGTATTGGCCTGTCGTCGGTGGTCGCCCTCTGCCCCTTTTTGATGCAGTATTTGATCGAACAGTCGAAACCGCTGTATCACCTTCGCCGTCACCGCTAGAACCCGTTTCTGACTCTGAGCGTGACCCACGTCTCGGCCTCTTGAGCCACCTCGAAATATCGGGACGACTCTCATCCATCTCCACTGATTCTATAGAAGCCAAAGTGTCAGCATCTGACACCATGGCAAGCTCCTCCACTCTCTCCTTCTCTACGTAATTTTTATTGTTATTATTTTTAAAATCTTCCATGCAGTTCCCACGAGTAGTAAGGAAATAAAAGTCCATCTGAGCAGAGCCTATATACTCAAATAAGCCTACATACAACCGGGTGCGGCAGGTGCCCGGAGGTTGAAGTGCTCGCGGCCTGGTTTTTTCCCCAACCGACCATTCACCCCTCACCACACTTCTGAGCTTAGGTTATAGGGATAGGGACCGGGCGGTTAAGCCAAGCCCCGACGACGGCGGCATTAGACATGCCTCCGACCCGTTATCCAGCCACCCTGGCTTAGCGAGTCCCGACGCAGTTTGTACCTCCGAGGAGACGCAAACGTCCGCCGCACCAGTGCGCCCGCACTGACACGACGTTCGGACCGAACGGTGATCTGCGTCAGATCTGCCCACGAATGCCGTAGCATAAGTAGACCCGTCGCCCCTTGAGTATGTGCCAGATCTAGATGTCCTGTACTTTAACAAGTACATACAATAGATTTGCACCACTCGGTAATTTTTATAGAGGTTTTCTTCCTCGTAACCCAGCCTACCACGACGTGGACAGAGCTGAGTCTCCGTCCCTCTCAATGAAGATTACGGATTGTCCGACGGTGACAAGAGTCACGATGACTAGCCATGAATGACTAGTCAACAACGCCGCACTGAATCGCGTCCCCGCTATGGGGAGCGATACCCCGTCTGGTTTTGGTCCGTGCCAGATTAATACCGGTACCGCGCATATCTGCGTGGCATTCCCCTATCCGCCACCTGGGGACACGCCCGATAGGAGACCAGAAACTCCCTCGGGGGCATTAAGTGCTGTAATTTGCACCTCTGCCTACCCCTTCGGGTATAAAAGGCGTGATTTTATTATGTTATGATGAAACCTGATGATGATTTCGTCAATTGCCTTCACTCACACTTGCACACGTTGCTGTGGTAGTGTGAGTGCAGTGTGTAGTACTCGGTCGTGGTATCACCCCGCGAGGCGACACAGCAGTGCCGAAGCATGGTTGATGGCTCTCTCACGGTAACTGCCTACATATTGTGGACGAATAGACGTGACGCAGTGAAATAAAATGAAGGATATTGTGATCGTGAAGATATTGTACAAAGCTGACGGCTTTTAGATCAATATCTTTGACCTATATATACAACATACTCTACATATGTTGGTAGCTCTGTACAGCGCGCCGTTTCCCAGAACACCATGTATGTGTGGAGTATTCTTTGACCTCCTGCTATAAATAATATAAAGGCACATGTACGGAGAAGGATAATTTAATTTTAACATATTCAGGACTAAACTTAGGTCGTTTTGGAAATAGACAGGAATACACGTGTATGTGGAAGTGGAAGTATATTTTGTGTGGGATTAACCGGTGAACGAGCAGACGGATCACCTGATGGTAAGCAATCAGCGTCGCCCATGGACACGCGGAACACTTAAGGCGTTACTAGTGCGTTTTGGGGATTAGGAATTTGAGGATTGTTGGGGATTCAGGGATCGGAGAGGGGGGTAATTGGGCTTACGGCAACCTCACTCACAAAGTGTGCGCAAAGCAACGATAGAGGTTATATAGTTTTGACATAGAATAATTATTGAGATTTTATTGGATTGAAATTGCATTGACATTGGTTTCAAGAGTAAGCACCCAGGTAGGAACACCTTCTAAACTGTCAATGAGCTAACAGTGATTGCTTACTGAACTTCGTAGCGCATTCATTGCGGTAAGTGGGCAGAGCCTGCGCTGAACAGAGGCAGTTGACGTCATCCTGCTGATGATTATTTATTTTTATGAAATAAATAAATAGTGAAATAACGACTGCTAGTGCAGTGGCTTGGCAAACGGCTGTCGTGCAGCGGGCCGCGAGTTCGATTCCCGCAGGAACTACACCTTGTGACCCACAAATTGTTGTTCCGTGTCTGTGTGTGATGTGTATGTGATCTTGTATGTTTGTAAACGTACTCACGACACACAGTAGACAATCATAGAGTGGGGCAACGATACTTTAAAGAAAAAAAAAAAGATATTATATTTTTGTATTTGACTGCCTCGTTGGCCGAGTAGTCGCAAGTGCGACTGCCGGGCAAGGGGTCTCGGGTTCGATTCCCGGGTCGGGCAAAGTATTACTGGGTTTTTTAAAATTCTCAGTAGTAGCACGGAGTCTGGAAATGTGCCCGGTATATGGCAATAGGCTCACCCCCTATTACATGGGACTCATAACAACTAGTGAAAAGTGGGTGTTACATTGTACTGTGGTAGAATGTGCACCTCTGCCTACCCCTTCGGGGATAAAAGGCGTGATGTTATGTTATGTATTTTTGTATCTTTAAAGAAGTTAATTAATTTGTAAAACCACACTACAAGAATGTCGACTGCACGGTTAGCGGCATAGTTTTTAACATTTCTATGGTTAGCGCAGTGGCTGACTACCTGGATGTCGAGCAGTGCAACGTAACTATCGCGGGTTTCCGCACGGAATAACTCTTTGTAGTTAGTTATGATTATGACCCACAAATTGTTGTTCCAGGTCTGGGAGTCATGTGTATGTACGTACATAACATCACGCCTTTTATACCCGAAGGGGTAGGCAGAGGTGTACATTACGGCACTTAATGCCACTGTAGAGGTACAATGTAACACCCACTTCCACTATTTATGTTATGAGTCCCATGTAATAGGGGGTGTAGTGTTTGTGATATATAATCTAGTAAATAGACATGACGTTGTCTCGAACACACGAAGTGTTACAGGGGGTGAGCCACAGAAATATTATTATATCCGTGGGGTGAGCCTATTGCCATATACCGGACACAATTCCAGACTTCGTGCTACTACTGGGTATTTTGTAAACCCAGTAATAATGTAAATTGTATATTTGTACGCGCACCCACCACACACATTTCCCCACTTCGGAGCAAAGACCTCTTCACACACGGGTAAGGAATAAGACACAACACGAAAATTATAAACACAACACAAGAGGGTTCCTCTATAAGAAAAAGTCAAGATTCATAATACCATCCCGTCCTCTTTAGAAAGAACTCTCATTTACTATACTCCAGTATTGAATGTTCGGTGACAGCACTAGGGTAACACAATGCGACGTCTCCGGGGTCAAGGTCGCTGGATTACGTCGCGGGCCGCTTGCCAACTCGCTGCACGGCCATTTAGCCATACTAGAGCTTTGTCTTAGGTCGTCTAGTGTTCTAGTTCAGTTCTCGAGCTAGTGGACCAGGCTGGAAGGGGATGATGCGATAGAAAGATGACACATGCACATTTTTCACTTTTCTCATATAGTTAGGCTTAATTTATTTTAGACTAGCGACCCGCCCCGGCTTCGCTCGGGTGCAATATGCATGTAGGTATTGTAGAGGTACATATAAACCTTCATTAAGAATCACTCTATCTATTAAAGAAACCCGCATCAAAATCCGTTGCGTAGTTTTAAAGATGTAAGCATACATAGGGACAGACAGACGGCGGATAGCGACTTTGTTTTATACTATGTAGTGATACTGGTACATAACCAGTTGAGATTTTATGTTACATCTAGCTGTTGAGATTTTCTCAGTGTTTACACGCGAGTAACCCGCGATTTTAAGTCAATTTAAATATCTTCTCTTTGTAATATTTTCAGAAATCCTAAGTTATGTAGAGAGTAGATGGTGAATGACTGACTGCGGTCCCAGGCAGCCTCCTTCAAGCACGGGAGTTTGTTTGCAAACATACCTACATCCATATTATATGTGCATGCGTTAGGATTCTGAAGTAGTTATTATTCCTACATCACAGAGCAGACACTCTTAATAACTAGTTACAGACATAATATAACATCACGCCTTTTATCCCCGAAGAGGTAGGCAGAGGTGCACATTACGGCACTTAATACCACTGTACAATGTAACACCAACTTTTCACTATTTATGTTATGAGTCTCATGTAATAGGGGGTGAGCCTATTGCCATATACTGGGCACAATTCCAGACTCCGCGCTACCACTGAGTATTTTTTTTAAAAACCCACTGACCCCGAGATCCCTTACCCGGCAGTCGAACTTACGAGCACTCGAAAAACGAGGCAGTCACAGCAAGCTAGTTACAGTCTTACAGTAAACTACTTCATTAATATTTTGTCGATCGAGGGTGATAGGACGGTGATTGCATATCTAAGTGTCCCGCGTCTTAGAGAAAAATCTGTTATGCAATTATGTAAACGCATCGGTCAGTGCATTGATTTCAATAGATTCACATTCATTAACAAAACGTAGATACATTTTATAACTAGAGAACGATGAGCAAGAAACTCCATCTTTTACAGGAACATTTACAGTAACCTGATCCGCACTCCAGGTGTAGAGACGTCCAGTACTTCAGTATTAATACCGCTAGTGGAGCGGGCGAGGGAGGGGGTGCGGTGTGAGGGGAGGGAGGTACACCCCTTCCCTCCCTGCGAGGACACAGCCGACCTAATTGTTAGTGTCCTTGCAAAAGGTCAACCATGTACTGCGCAGTACTTAGGTGTTGGGAGAGAGTACGTGCAACTGATAGGTGTTACTCAGGTGATAGGTATCCTGAAGTTTTTTTTAAACATTGCCCCACACTAGCGTTGT
Source organism: Spodoptera picta (assembly GCA_038387885.1). NCBI lineage: Eukaryota > Metazoa > Arthropoda > Insecta > Lepidoptera > Noctuidae > Spodoptera > Spodoptera picta. Next base: position 90,098 of record JAZHFQ010000252.1, on the reverse strand, counting down.
CACCTGTGTCGTGGGTACGTTAACAAACATACAAGTTCACATCACACCCAGACCTGACAAAACAATTTGTGGATCACACAAAGAGTTGCTACGTACGGGAATCGAAACCGCGACAGGTTACGCGGCAGCCGGTTGTCCAGCCACCATACTGTCTTATTCAAGTGTGAAGAAGAGGTCGTTATTCGCAGGAACAGATTCAGAACAGGTGGAATGGGACCCACTGTTTTTGGCGCAAATGTACCTAGCAAGATTTTTTGTCTAATCACTGCAGCTGTCGAACATTAAATGTCCAATGGTGTAACACTAGCTAACAGCCTATTGGACGAAAAACGAGACCCACTAGTGCCATCTGGTGAGCAAAAATACAGTAGCCTCCATTGCTACAACATCACACAAAAGTTTTATGAGAGTAACTATGCTCGTAGACTAGTTCGCTGACGTAAGAAAGGTTGACTTACCAAGGAATGTCTGACCATGCAGAACTATGAGGTTTGACGCATGATCTTTGGGCTAAATGAGTAATCATAATATTATTATGGGGTAGTTTAGGGAAACAGAAAAAAGCTCTTTAAATATAAACCACTTTAGGATTTCAGTTACATCATCCAAAACTGACATAAAAAGAAACATCTACTCCCGATCACAGTTGTTAGAACACACCCACCTTCAATACCTAAGTATAGTTAGGTACTAAAGCCAAAATATTCGGTAGTTGCCAGTGATACAATGTATGCGCATATTCACACCGTATTAGATAGCTATTGTCGGCGACTCAGTAGTGATCGCGATGTCCACTGCGATATGCATCGCGCGGCATATTTGGAACAATACCGTCTGGTACTGGTATGGTGAGGAGTACTGTATTGTATGTAGTCAGATACTTTTGAAGTCCTTAGTATTGTTATACTGTGTGCAAGATGATTTATTGAGGACCTGTTTCATCACTTACATGAGTAGCCAACAAATGTGGCAGATAACTAGTTGAAAACAAACAGTCCAGTCCCCGAGCAGTTACCGGTGAGCAACCGCTCTCCACTTAGTCCATTATAGACCTTGTTACCGATGTTTAGAGACTACTTTTGTATGAACAAATGTTGTGGATTTTTCATAATCGCGGATTAATACATTGTTTGAATTTGAACGCGCTCATCTCAGGAAGTACTTGTTCGAATTAAGTAATTAGTTTTGGATAGTCTATTTATCGACGAAGGTTATAGAACTAGGCTTTAAAACAAGACGCTTTTAGGGGAAGAGGGAATATCATTGAATGACTTCTCCTGCTCGGGTGAGGTGAGAGGGAGTGTCGGACTCTTACTGAGTAAAGACCACCCCGTTCCTAATCCTGCATTTCGAGCCGGAGCCCCGGCAACCCGCTAATACCTCCGCGGCTCCGTATCGGCATCAGCCCTATTGAGCCCCATCTGTGGGCGGTCAATTGGAATCGCGCGAGAGTTAAACCTGGCAAGGTACATGATTTAGTACGTAAGTACGTATCTAGTAATGTTGACAATTGACAAATCTAAGTGAGATGTGTATCACAACATGCGAGGATAGTTTGTAAACATTCCCACAAAACGGTTTAACATAGTTATTGAACAGACAGACAGTGGTATGTTGATATTATTAGCTTTTTGTGTTCGAATCAATTACATATATCTAGAGGTACATGAGATTCCCATCACAACAGCACGCAGTGCACTGCTGCACTCTGTGTCTCCTCTACGTAAAAGAGTTTGTTGTGGCTGCATGGTTGGTGCATGGCTGGGCAACCGGTAGCCGCGAAATGTGTAGCAGGTTCGATTCCCACACGGAGCAACTCTGTGTGACCCACAAATTGATGTTCCGGGTCTGTGTGTCATGTGTATGACTTTCTGTGTTTGTAAACGCACCCACGACACAGGAGTAAATCCTAGTGGGGGGGCAACGTTTTTGAAAAGAAAGACTCCGCAGATCGCAATATAAAAGGTTCAGGTTTATCAGAGAACAGAGACGCTGCTACCCCCATTTCCGTTAAAAGTTTAATTAGACATATTGGGTATAAGACACCCACGGTAAGATTAATGGTGATGATGTTCTAGATAATGATAAAGTAGATAAATCCGTAATGTCAGCGGTTGATGATACTTAGAATTAGTGAATCAGGTCATTGTGTGACCTTCGACATTAATTCCTGTTTACTGAGCAGTTACAGAACTTAGCCAGCTGCGATAAGATACTAGTGATACTGCGTGCTGTGTGGACACTAGCATATTAAGCTATACAATTTTGAACTTTATGAAATCCTTACTAATATTATAAATCGGAAAGTGAGTTTGTTTGTTTGTTCCGCTTTCACGCCGTAACTACTAAACCGATTGCTTTGAATTTTTGCAGACGTAAAGTTAGAAGTCTGGATTAAATAATAGGGTACTTTTTATCCCGGAAAAATTTGATAATCTCGAGGAAAAACGAAATCAATGGTATAGATGGCGCCGTGTGTATATGTCACATAGGCTACTTTTTATTCTTTTGTGAAGCGAGCGATACCGCGGGTAAAAGCTAGTTGTAAATAAGTGTGGGAGAGCCATGCTTTGGCACTGCTGGGCCGGCTCGACCGGAGTGATGCCAACAACCAGTACACCATCGTGACACTGTGTTGTGTGTCATCGAGTCAGTGAGGGTAGTGGAGGACCAGTTACCCCTCCCCAGTCTCCCCAATGCCTGAATCCCCAACAATCCTCAAATTCCAAATCCCAAAAGGCCGGTAACGCATTTGTAACGCCTCTGGTGTTCCAGGTGTCCATGGGCGACGCCGATTGCTTACCATCAGGTGATCCGTCTGCTCGTTTACCGGCTTATGGTATAAAAAACTGCTATAGTAGTTAATTTACGGTAGAGGTGATCAGTGTAATCTCATATCATATTACTTACAGTATCCATAGTTATAATTTGGCTCAAAAAGGTCTAATGCAAGTACAAAATAAAGTTGGTCTCCCACTCCCTAAACTCCTAAGTCAAAACATTACATTTCAAAATATATTTGTTATTTATATAGTGTTCAGGTTTCGACTGCCTCGTTGGCCGAGTGGTCGCGAGTGCGACTGCCGGGCAAGAGGTCCCGGATTCGATTCCCGGGTCAGGTTAAGTATTACTGGGTTTTTAAAAATCTCAATAGTAGCACGGAGTCTGGAAATGTGCCCGGTATATGGCAGTTTATGCCAATAGGCTCACCCCCTATTACATGGGACTCATAACATAAATAGTGAAAAGTGGGTGTTACATTGTACAGTGGCATTAAGTGCCGTAATGTGCACCTCTGGCTTCCCCTTCGGGGATAAAAGGCGTGATGTTACGTTATGTTCAGGTTTTATAATTTAAAGATCCATTTAGCGTGGCAGCTAATGTTATTCCCGTGTACACAATATAATGCAGGTATAACATGGACAGCTGTAGAAATCAATATCAATTGATATTTAATACTCGGATTATTGTAATGCAGATCTGTATACACACTCTGGAATATAATACATATAGCGTATCTTGGTGGGGCCTCGTATAAAATTTTGTTTGGGGGCCCTTATGATAGGTAAAAATATCTCAGAAGAGATTTTTTACAAAAATACCTCCTATGCCCAAATTATCTGACAATGATAAGGTCTTTTAGTTTTTCCAAAGTGTCTGCCATTGAATACATTTCTCTATTCCATGGTTTCTGCCAACCTTTGAACGCATACCTACATTTTGTGATTAATGAAATAAAATATAAATTGAGAAGTTTTTATACATTTGCCTATACACGTTGGTAGTAGTAGTTCCCCGTAGTCCGGAGGCCCCATATAATTGATTTGGCAGATGCGGCGCTAGCTACGCCCCTGTACCTGACAGATGCGGCGCTAGCTACGCCCCTGTACCTGACAGATGCGGCGCTAGCTACGCCCCTGTACCTGACAGATGCGGCGCTAGCTACGCCCCTGTACCTGACAGATGCGGCGGTAGCTACGCCCCTGTACCTGACAGATGCGGCGGTAGCTACGCCCCTGTACCTGACAGATGCGGCGCTAGCTACGCCCCTGTACCTGACAGATGCGGCGCTAGCTACGCCCCTGTACCTGACAGATGCGGCGCTAGCTACGCCCCTGTACCTGACAGATGCGGCGCTAGCTACGCCCCTGTACCTGACAGATGCGGCGCTAGCTACGCCCCTGTACCTGACAGATGCGGCGCTAGCTACGCCCCTGTACCTGACAGATGCGGCGCTAGCTACGCCCCTGTACCTGACAGATGCGGCGCTAGCTACGCCCCTGTACCTGACAGATGCGGCGCTAGCTACGCCCCTGTACCTGACAGATGCGGCGCTAGCTACGCCCCTGTACCTGACAGATGCGGCGCTAGCTACGCCCCTGTACCTGACAGATGCGGCGCTAGCTACGCTTCTGTACCTGACAGATGCGGCGCTAGCTACGCCCCTGTACCTGACAGATGCGGCGCTAGCTACGCCCCTGTACCTGACAGATGCGGCGCTAGCTACGCCTCTGTACCTGACAGATGCGGCGCTAGCTACGCCCCTGTACCTGACAGATGCGGCGCTAGCTACGCCCCTGTACCTGACAGATGCGGCGCTAGCTACGCCCCTGTACCTGACAGATGCGGCGCTAGCTACGCCCCTGTACCTGACATACATTCACATAATTATACTGCATAAGTATTGTCATGCAATAGGTCTCAGAATAAATTCTTCTATGCATAAGTTACATTGCTCAAACCGTCTCCGCGTGAGAAGAGGCTTTTGGTCAGCAGTGGGCACTTATAGGCGATGATGATGATAACGATGATGTGTTACATTTAGGTCAAGTAACAATATAGGTTCAAACATTTAAAATTATGTGCTTCTCTGACTACCCCTCTGTAGATTATAAGGCATGTTAAGCATAGAGCTAGATCTCAATACAAGTTTGACCTGATTAGATTACATACATACATAACATAAAATCACGCCTTTTATCCCCAAAGGTTTTTTTTTTAAGGGGGAAAATCATCGAATGACTGCTCCCGCCTGGGTGAGGCGGGAGGGAGTGTCAGACTTTTACTGACTAAAAACCACCCCGTTCCTTCTCCTGCACGTCGAGTCGGAGCCCCGGTTACCCGTTAGGTTCTCCGCGACACGTTAGATTCTCCGCGACATCCTCAAAGGGTTAGGCAGAGGTGCACATAACAGCACTTAATCTGTACAATGTAACACCCACTTTCCACTATTTATGTTATGAGTCCCATGTAATAGGGGGTGAGTCTATTGTCATATACGGAGCACATTTCCTTCGTTACTACTGAGATTTTTAAACTCTCAGTAATTCTTTGTTTCATCCGGGAATCGAACCCAAGACCCTTTGCCCGGCAAGTCACACTTGCGACCAATCAGCCAACGTGACAAGCATCTGCCTGTCTGAGTCTGATTAGATTACGGTACATACAATAACGGACTGTATAAGGTTAATCTTTTAATTCAGTGCAGTGACGCTACAACCAGACAGTACATACTCTGTGTGTATGTATAGAGGTGACCTCACCGACTTAATTCCTTGCTATTAACTCGCTAACAAAAGTGTACGAAAGAATGACTTAAAATTAGAAGTTTTGTCATCTAAGTAAAAAATATGTGTAAGGAGTATGGTCTCATTGCATTGTAGGTTAACAAAAATTCATTAATATTTGGCAACGGATGACACATGTCTAATTTACATGAGTATCAACACGGATAGAAAATCCCTACAAACACTGTTGGGCAGAAAGCCTGCCAAGCACAAACACCGCACATGGTCGGAGGATCCTCCTTTTCTAATCTTAGGGAACTCTACTGTGTGCTGTTCTCTAAATTTATACAATAATTGGTCAAGTCGCTCATTAAGCAATTTCATAATAATTGGTCTAAATACCAACCCCTTACCAATATAAAAAAATCTTACTTCCTATAATGATAACTAATGAGAGTTGTAGAGTACTCTTTGGAGTGCTTATATGAATAGGTGTATGAAGTAGTCTACTTCAGCTTTGTATCAGAAGTTCTGTTATCTGTAGTTTCTGCCTACCATAAGACAAAGTCATGAGTTTGGGTATGTGTCTTTGAAATATAGTCAAAAAGGAAGCTGTTTCATTCCGTCGTACAAAACTTGATTTAAGTGAAAGTTACACAACAAGTCGGGACTCGGAAACAAATAGCCTCGGCGTGAGACAAACGTATTGTTCATTATTTACGTAATTATTTGCGAAGATCGTCAACTTTAAGTGAAGAGAAATAGTTACTGCGGCGTAGTTCCTGAAAATACGACATCGCGGAAAACATTAACTTGTAATAAATAAATACGTATGTAACAGATACAGCCAGTCAAACCTCATTGCTAAATTAAAAAAATATAATAAGAAAAAAAATTCAATAAATTCCCCGCTAAATACCGCGAGGAAATTCAAAAACCGAACGCCGAAGCTCGCTGACGTCACGCTGCATTACCGTGTCTATTGTATGTAGGTCATCTCCGATGCACACTCTAACACTAAACACTATTTATTTACTTGTCGCACGGACCACAGCTGGCTGCGTGGGCAACGCGGACACCGCAGGGCACCCAGCAACCAACACAGCACACAATTACACTCGCAGTCGCAACTTCACAATAATACGTCGTAAAACCGTGATCAAACACTTTTCTCAATTTCGAAACACACTACAACCGGTTTCATCACTCCACCATTTGCTTCAAACAATCACAGCGCTTTATATCGATAATTAACGTCGCTGACTCGTTTATTTTCACCGTATTTTTATTGTAAATACATTTGCCCGAGTTTATTTTGATGACGTAAAGCGCGGCACGGACGGCGAGCGGCCGCAAACTCCGCGAAGTGACGTACAACACCGCGGAATGGCGCATTTAATCTGGTGTTGCCATGATGAGAATATAAATTACCACATTTGTGTTGCTTCCTATTTCTTGTAAACGTGTTTGCTCGGCATGTACTAATTTTATTTATAGACAAAATAACTGTTTGATAACTGTTCTAATGTTATTTTACGTTTTTGTTAACTTATTTAAACAAGGGCATCAGACTAAATTATTAGCTATTTTCATATTTGGGATGGGTCGTGGAAGCAAACCACTTGCTCATTAGTGGCACTATAGTCCAGTCCAGTCAATAAACATTTTCAATGCATTACATTTTTGTTCAAATAAGAAGACAATAATTATAGGTACTATTTCTTTTACAAAACCACTGTCAGTTGTTGCGTTAAATCGTTTAATTATTTAATGATTCACGGTGTGTTTTCATTAACTTAAATTGGAATCAACAGAATCTTTCATGATAAGATACGTGTTGAGCATACACGTAATTTCATCACATACTCTACTACAAATGTTCCCCAAAACGAGGGAAAAGCTGTCACGTTGGCAACATTATAACAAATGTCATTTATTTTCGGCACTAGTACCACGAGTCACGAACTCGACTGTATGTCACGATTACAGTTTTGGAGTGATATAAAGCTCGCAGGAAAAGCTTATTTTGAAGTACTAAACACGAAATGTTCAGTAGTTAGGTGACTGTGGTATCGTGCCGTGCTATCATTATTTGGAACTGTGTAGGCTTCCATTTATAGCTTAGATACAAGACCTTCTATTTATAACTTACATTCTTCGATCTGTCAAGTCGATAGGATTCGTAGTAAATACAGGGAAATATTTTTGGTATGGATACCAAGTTGCAGCAGTCCCTTCCGTTAACCATTTTAATTATTTATTGCACGAACCGCGCAATTTGTAACTATACACGTACTTAACATACGACTAAAGAAGGAATACAATCGAGAACAACGGCCATTCATCTAATATCTTACTAATCTCACTCACTATCACTAATAATATTATAAATGCGAAAGATTTTGTTTTGATGAATGTGAAACGGCTGAAGGGACCGGGATGAAATTGTGAATAGGAGTAGATTATGGTCTGGAATAACTAATCAATATAGAACGTTATTATTGCACCACATTACAGTACATTTTTTTTGCTGAAACAATGGCGCGGTGATTACGTCATACTCTAAAAATGAAGTTGTAGAAAGCAAAAAGCTGTTGAAACTACATTTTTTGACCGTGAGGTCTTGTTATCTAGACAAAATATGTTTTTTTTTATATAAGCCGGTAAACGAGTAGACGGATCACCTGATGGTAAGCAATCGACGTCGCCCATGGACACCTGGAACACCAGAGGCGTTACAAATGCGTAAGGAACCGGCCTTTCAGGGATTAGGGAAGGGTGGGTTGAGGCGGGTAATTGGGCCTCCTGTAACCTCACTCACACGACGTGAAACACGTGTTTTACGTCGGTTTTCTGTGAGACAGTGGTGTACGTATAAATGTAGGCGCAGGACTTTAAAATGTAGGTATTTACTCAGGTAAGTGTTTGGAATTACCTATACCTAGTTCAATGTTCCTTATAGTTCCGAACTGTTGAGCGCTACCTAGTCTGTAGCGCCACGTCGCGGAGAACCTAACGGGTAACCGGGGCTCCGGCTCGACGTGCAGGAGAAGGAACGGGGTGGTTTTTAGTCAGTAAGAGTCTGACACTCCCTTCCGCCTCACCCAGGCGGGAGCAGTCATTCGATGATTTTCCCCCCTTAAAAAAAAAAAAGTCTGTAGCGCCACCATCGGTCGTACACGGGACGCTGGCACGGACAGACTAGGTACTTGAAATCTGAATGATAATGTTATATTACGCTATTAATGTTATATTGTTTGTTTGTTTGTTTGAATGTGCTTATCTCCGGAATTACTTGTTCGAATTGTTACCTTCGTCGAAAGATTTGATTACTTACTAGAGGTATGCTAAAGAAAGATACAATTTTGATTTGAGACATTTTTGATCTATCAACAAAACGATTACTTATTAAAATTCGCCACAAGTGACCTAATCCATTACAGCATACCTAATGAGAGTAACAGTGTACCATCGCAGTCTGAACTGAGCAGTCTCGAGTCTAAAGATCGCGATACAACATTCAAGTGATTCCGGTTTAATTAGCAAAAGAAGTCGTTAGCGGTACCGGCGCGCGGCGGCCGGTGCGCGGTCTCTGTATTCAGTGAGGCGACATCGAACGCGGAGGGCTGTCACGTTCAATTCAGCGGGTGACAGTCCACTGCTGCACTATGAGCCTCCTCTACATAAGAGGGTTTGTCACAATCTCCGCAGGCAGGCGGGTTAAAGATTTTAAACATAAGTTTTATGGGGATTTTGTCAAAAACGTATATTCACAGATTTCAAATCAAGTCTTTGACTGTCATTAGAAAACTGTTGAAGGTAATCCATCACTCGCCTCGATCGATGGTGAATAGATCCCCATGGCGTTTAACGTGTAAAATCAGTTATAATTTAGTCCGTAAAAAGTTTCCGTTCATCAGAGAGCTCTGGTGGTGCTGGTTCCAGAAATATTACCGTATTCGGCGGTCTGATTGGTTAGTTTATTGAAGCCCGCAAATTAGAGTTTCGAATGCGTACTCGTTTGGATTACTTTAAACGTAAAATAAACACGAGTTTATTTTACGTTTAAAGAAATGGCGTCGCGGCCTTAGTACGAACTAAGGCCGCCATGGGGATCACCCATGGCGTTCAACGTGTAAAATCAGCTATATTTTCGTCCGTAAAAACTTTACGTTTATCAGAGAGCGCTGGTGGCGACTAGCGCTGGTTCCCGGTCTCTGGCAAAAGTGTATTTTACACTGCACCCACGGGAATACTAGATGTCCAATGATTTTATTCTGCCGTCACTACGACACGTACCTACGACATAACAACATGTTGTGGAATTATATAATGTACGAGTGTCACTGAGTGCGACTGCCAACTGCTCGCAGTGTTTGGTGTAAGTTATTCGTAAGTCGTGGTGCATAGAGACTTCACACAGTGAGACCTTATAAAATATTTGTGTTAACCTCGCGATAAAATGGTACCTACATGTTGTGGACGAAATTAATAGCTGCCTCAACACACATGGGTAGGAATAAAAGATCCGACAAAAACGAAGATTGCCTTTACTTAAAATATTAAATCTACTGCCTAAAATACGAAAATTCCGGCTACTTTTGTCCGAATAAAAGACACGAAACGACAGAATGAGATACTGAAATTTTCGAAAAATAAACAAAATGACTGTTTATTGTTACAATACTATTCTACCACAATAAATTACGTTCTACTGAAAACTATGCTTTGTCTAACCTATAACCTCTGTTGTCGGTAACTTAGTAATATTCTCGGAGGTTCAGTATTCTATTCTGGAGTTAAGTTTGCTATTCGAAGATTGATTTTTATAGTCGTCCACAGACAGACAGTCGCTGGAGATTAATTTGTTAACCATTATTATTTCCCAACAAAATGTTTGCAATCAGGAGGTCGAGTTTTAACTCGATATTAGTTCTATGCAGTTGCTGTCTGTCATTAATCTGGATCGTTAATGATAAATAGGGAATTAAAAGTATGAGGCAAGACAAGACTACAAGCTTAACATCGGATGAAGTGCCACAACGATATTATTATCTTTCAACTTATAACTTGAATACGGTGTACTACTACAATTTCCACCATGTTGTCTCGGATGCCGCCTACATTGTTCTTTAAACTACGGTATATCTAGTCTTTAGTATTATTTTAGGCAGAAAATACTCAAACACATGGAACCTGTCGGGCTTATCTACGGCGCTGGAATCAAATTTACGTGGACTCTCCGGGCAAGTCGGTGGCTCTGGATGTGTAGGCCACGCTAACAGTACCGCTCGGCGCTCACAACACCACCGTCCTCATTTCATAATGGGCTCCACAACGAAGTGTTTCCATACAAACTGATGTACGACATTATAATATTACACATTACAATAAATCAGATGTAGCGGTGTCTGTCACTGGCGCGACCTGTGCGACGCCCACACTACAGTGTACTTGTCTGGTTTATTCACGAAAAGTATTGCTAGACACGTTCCGTTGTTTTATTATTTTGGACCATGCTACAAACATGATAAAGTTTAGAATCTATTAAAGAAATTAAATCGTTATGAGTAGTTCGATCTGCTGATGTGTAGGTACTATTTACACAACTTCTTTATTACAAGGTAGTAAGGTAGGCTTTTGAGTTATTATATGTAACTTAACGTTACGAGGCGTGTGTAATGAAGTTAAGTAGTTCGATTTTGTTTGGTTGAATGTAATAATTTTACGAATAAAAGATCTAGGTACAAAATTATTGAAGGTATATTTTAAAACTAGAACTAGAAATGATTTTCTTTATAAACAGAAACTCATTCTATCCGATACTCTTACTACAACAATATCTAACGTCCGCTGCCATCACAATAACAAATGAACTTGCTAACAAAAGTTGTCAGTGTGTCACATTGCATTATAGTAACTCGCGACCTCGCGACAGCCCTACGCGGCGCAGGCAGGCAAAGGAAGCGCCGCGTTCAGCCACAAATAGCGCGAGTGCAGTAATGGCGGCTGTGGCGGTAAAAAATAACTACCTGCCGCCGCCGCGAGAGGGCGCCCGTGTATTGTTGTGCTGTAGAGGAGGGCATGGCGTAATTTGTTACAAAATATAACGCCCCAATTATTTATTGTTATTTATAATGAAATAGTCTAAAAGATGACATAATCTTACATTTTATTTAGCACCCCATATGGAGACGAGCTTACATCTTACTAGCTAATGCGACCTACTTCGTACCCACAAATAGGTGAATCTCGTTTTTACCGTTCCCGTGAGAATTCAGGGAAATCCTCTCTTAGTGTCCCCCTATACTTCCCAAGAAGTCGCGGAGAACCTAACGGGTAACCGGGGCTCCGGCTCGACGTGCAGGACAAGGAACGGGGTGGTTTTTAGTCAGTAAGAGTCTGACACTCCTTTCCGCCTCACCCAGGCGGGAGCAGTCATTCGATGATTTTCCCCCCTTAAAAAAAAAAAACACTTCCCAAGAAACATATGTACAAGCCAAGTTTCAGCGCCCTAGATCTATAAGGTGCTCTATAATTATCAGCCACGGCTTTAATGGGAGGTAGTGTTACGTTTACAGATTACAATTGTGAAGAAATTTCGTACCCCGGACCAGTTAATTACATAAAGTAATTAAGTAAACATTGACTACATTCTGCATAATGTGGTTCACAAATTACGCGCGATGCGTCGCTTAGTCAATGAAAACAATTGCTATCTCTTTCCACGTGTACTGAGAATGAAAACGGAAATCAGCTGACTAGTTCGTCACTATCTAATCTACTAGATACTCAATAGGCAGGCTAACAAGGGTTTTAAAAGTGCAATTACTTACCAGGTACGGCATTCTTCCGAAAAGCTGATGTAGGTAAATACGATTATAAACTTCCCATAACACTTAAAACAGTTTTTTACACACTTTTACAGTTATTTACACACTCTCTACCTACTTATCTACAAAACTGTTGCACAAGTCCACCTTCGCGTTGCACACAAATGAAGGCACGCTTCCAAACATGTCATATCACATTATTTAATGTGTCCGTTTCACTTTTACTTTGTTTCGCGTTTGATTTAAAAGACGCCACAAGTTATTGTCTCTATCATCGTAAACTCCGGCAGTATCCCTTGTGCTCGCAAGAGGATGACACCGAAAGAACTCTAACACTTCCTCTTCGAGTTCTGATTTGAATTTCGTCCCCTGGGAGGCATTTTTACGTAGCGCGCGCGTGTATCTCCGACATTGAAACTAACGAAGGTCCGGGCAGGCGGGGGTTGACGGGGCTACTGGCGGCCGGACGGCGCATGCGACATGTTCTGCTGGGGTATGCTGTCTCGTTTTTGAACGCCCCGTCATACGCTGTTGCCATCCTTATCAGACCGCTTAGCGCCGGGCGGCTTGGAGCACGCTGCACACCCCCGCGCGCCCGCACCCTCTCCTACACTCGTCGCACGCGCTGGTCAACCGGCCGCTGGGCAGGCGGGGGTTGAGCTACTGATAAGGATGGCAACAGCGTATGACGGGGCGTTCAAGAACGAGACAGCACACCCCAGCAGAACACGTCGCACGCGCCATCCGGCCGCCAGTAGCCCCGTCAACCCCCGCCTGCCCGGACCTTCGTTAGTTTCAATGTCGGAGATACACGCGCGCGCTATGTAAAAATGCCTCCCAGGCGACGAAATTCAAATCAGAACTCGAAGAGGAAGTGTTAGAGTTCTTTCGGTGTCATCCTCTTGCGAGCACAAGGGATACTGCCGGAGTTTACGATGATAGAGACAATAACTTGTGGCGTCTTTTAAATCAAACGCGAAACAAAGTAAAAGTGAAACGGACACATTAAATAATGTGATATGACATGTTTGGAAGCGTGCCTTCATTTGTGTGCAACGCGAAGGTGGACTTGTGCAACAGTTTTGTAGATAAGTAGGTAGAGAGTGTGTAAATAACTGTAAAAGTGTGTAAAAAACTGTTTTAAGTGTGATGGGAAGTTTATAATCGTATTTACCTACATCAGCTTTTCGGAAGAATGCCGTACCTGGTAAGTAATTGCACTTTTAAAACCCTTGTTAGCCTGCCTATTGAGTATCTAGTAGATTAGATAGTGACGAACTAGTCAGCTGATTTCCGTTTTCATTCTCAGTACACGTGGAAAGAGATAGCAATTGTTTTCATTGACTAAGCGACGCATCGCGCGTAATTTGTGAACCACATTATGCAGAATGTAGTCAATGTTTACTTAATTACTTTATGTAATTAACTGGTCCGGGGTACGAAATTTCTTCACAATTGTAATCTGTAAACATAACACTACCTCCCATTAAAGCCGTGGCTGATAATTATAGAGCACCTTATATATAGTGCCGGGTGTGCGCTATCTGTTAGTGTTACTTACAGTTACCTATCAGTAACTGGGACACAGGACACTATAGAATTAAAGCTACATATAACACTAGAGACACAGATATATTAAAGAGACATCACAAATGCATTGCCGACTGCAGATGTGTAAAGTTAGTGTTACGTGTCTAAAAATGTGTTTCGAGCCATCAATGGCGCGTGGCAATGGTTCACCATGTCTGTAGCGAGAGTAGGTCGATGCAAAGCGCAAGTAGAATAAAATTAGAAGCAATAAAGCGGTGTCGTTAAGTGACAGGTTACGACTGGCGGCGGCGAAGTATGCTGTTTGTGTGCAGGGCCGGATTTAGTCAACGGGGCCCGGAGGAAATTCTGTCAAGGGGCCCTTGATTTAATTCAGATTAGTTGTGCTTGTGGTTTAATAGTACCAAAGTCATTAGGTAATTCTAGAATCTTAAAGGCCATGTAGCTGTTCGGTGATACACTTCAGATCGTCTTACAATATAATGATAAGGTGACTAACAAAGGGCCTTCGATTGACAAGATTTTAAAGTACTACGTTTTGAGTGTTATTCCATGTTGATGAACATTATACATATGTACGTAGTGTATAACAATCTCAGCGCGCGCTGGGCCTTACACTACGCTGGGGCCCTTCGGCACACAATAATTCGGGGCCCTTTTGGAATGTCTCTCTTTTAACGTTGGGAGAGTCATGCTTCGGCACGAATGGGCCAGCTCAACCGGAGTAATACCACGGCCTCACAGATAACCGGTGTGAAACAGCGCTTGCGCTGTGTTTCACCGAGTGAGTGAGGGTACCGGAGGCCCAACCCCCCCCCCCCCTTCATAATGTCGCAGTTGATACAAGAGTTTCTACCCTAGGAGGGTACCTGCGTTGGAGAATCCCTCTCTGGAAGTCCATTTTCAGAACCCAACTACCCTGAGCGTGGACGTCCAGGCCGCCCCACATCGTACTCTGGGGGGGGGGGGTTGGGCAAAAATGGGCATCGTAAAGCTGGAGGCAAGAGTAGAATAACCATGGCACCCCTTGCCACGCTGAATGTGGACTTCTGCAACATAAGGGGATTACACACCAACCTCAATGCTGTCCATCACCACCTAGAGACAGCAAAGCCGGCCTTGCTCTTTTTGACTGAGACGCAGATATCGTCTCCGTTGGACACATCCTACCTCACCTACCCTGGGTATGGACTGGAACATTCCTTCCTGCCTAGGGCCGGGGTGTGCGTGTACATCAGGGACGATATCAGCTCACGTCGCCTCAGTAATCTTAAAGGTAGGGACTTGTCCACCTTATGGCTGCGTGTAGATAACGACGACCACCCCCGTGTCTACGCGTGCCTATATAGGTCCCATAGCGGTGATAGCGAGACTGACCGACTCATGGACCACATCCAGACGGCTGTAGATCTTGTGCAGGGGCAGATATCCTCAGCGGAAGTGGTCTTGCTTGGCGATTTCAACGCCCATCACGCCGACTGGCTCTGCTCCAGTAAGACTAACCACGCGGGGAGATCTGTCCACGACTTGGCTCTTGCTTCTGGCCTAACACAACTGGTGACCGTGCCCACGCGAATCCCGGATGTGGAAGGCCAGAGGTCTTCACTATTGGACCTTCTGCTGACCTCTCACCCGGACGGCTACAGCGTATCCGTCGAAGCCCCTCTTGGCTCATCGGATCATTGCCTTGTCCGGAGCTCTGTATCTTGGACGTGCACACCGCGACTACAAGAGGTACGCGGTCGCCGTGTATGGCACTATAAATCGGCAGATTGGGATGGGATGCGGTCCTTTTTTGCATCCTACCCTTGGAGGCGGGCTTGCTTCTTGCAGGATGATCCCAACGCCGCTGCCAATTCTGTTGCTGATGTGGTGCTGCAGAAGAGCTCGGGGCGTGTTTACCGCTAAGAAACTGCCGTTGGTCGTCTCTCCTTAGTTTCAAAGCACCCCCCTAACTGCCTCAGCCGGTATTGGAATACTTGGTGTCAACATTTCGAGCGACGTCCAGTTTTGCGGTCATTTAGAGGATAAGGCCAAATTAGCCTCGAGGAAGCTTGGTGTGCTCAATAGATGGAGGCAGTATTTCACCCCGACCCACCGCCTGCTTCTATATAAGGCACAGGTGAGGCCCCACATGGAATACTGTTCTCATCTTTGGGCGGGGGCACCCCAGTACCAGCTTCTTCCTCTGGACCGCATTCAGCGGCGTGCCGTTCAGATTGTTGGATGTCCGGATGTTTCAAACCGGCTCGACACTTTGGCAATGCGTAGAGATGTAGCTTCATTGTGCATTTTCTACCGCTTATACCACGGGGAGTGCTCTGAGGAATTGTTTGACCTGATACCTGCCGCATCTTTTCGCCATGGACCCTCACGACAGCATATGCATCCCCATCATATAGATGGTTGGCAGGCCACAACTGTGCGGTTCTCACGTAGCTTCCTGCCTCGCACAGCAAAACTGTGGAATGATCTGTCGTCGGCGGTATTTCCGAACCGATACGACCTTCAAACCTTCAAGAGAAGAGCGTAATCCTTTTTAAAGGGCCGGCAACGCACCTGTGACTCTTCTGGTGTTGCGGGTGTCCATGGGCGGCGCTGATCGCTTACCATCAGGTGATCCGTCTGCTCGTTTGCCTCCTATTCCATAAAAAAAAATAAACGTTGCCCGACGCTAGGTTTTTCTCACATACACATGACATCCAGACTCAAAACAACAATTCGAGGTTCCCACAAAACTTGACTGCGAGGCAGCCGGTTGCCGCGCAACGTGTAGCGGGTGTGTGTCTGTCGTAGAAATTGTCAATCCTTCGGGGCCCCTGAGAATGGGGGCCCTGGGCACGGGCCCCAAATGGTAAATACGGTACTGAGGGCGCGGGGCCCGTAGGTTTACTACTCAATCCGGCAATGTCTGTGTGTTGTAATTAATGCGTGCCTCCCGACACGCGCCGCCATGCGGAAGTGACCGTAACACTTAGATAGCGTTATGATACGACACAGTCGAGGATACACTCAGGATTATTCAAGGAGACAAGATAAGACAAGATTTTTATTCATTCGAATTCTAAGTTAACTCCTAATACAGCTAAATATATTTTTGCAGAAAACCAATGAACTACTAAAAGAGGTGATGCAAGAGCTACTTGGGACAAGCTGCAACAGGAAGGTAATACTAACTAAAAGACTGGATACTGAAGGTCGAATATGACACTGAACATATTCATTGAGGTTGATTAGTCAGTGAGGAGGCCCAATTACCCCCCTCCCCAGTCTCACCAATCCCCGAATCCCCTACAGTCCTCAAATTCTCAATTCCGGCTAAGGCCAAAAAGGCCGGTAATACACTTGTAATGCTTCTGGTGTTCCGTATGTCCATAGGCGACGTCGATTGCTTACCATCAGGATCACCTGATGGTAAGCAATCGGCGTCGCCTATCGCAAACGAATCATCGTTTGCTCGTTTACCGGCTTATTCCATAGGAAATATAGTTCACATTTAGAGAATCGAGACGGCTGTCGCAACCGGAGTTAATAATCAGGACAAGATATTAAATACAAGTAAAAATATAGTTCACATTTAGAGAATCGAGACGGCTGTCGCAACCGGAGTTAATAAACAGGACAAGATATTAAATACAAGTAAAAATATAGTTCACATTTAGAGAATCGAGACGGCTGTCGCAACCGGAGTTAATAACCAGGACAAGATGTTAAATACAAGTAAAAATATAGTTCACATTTAGAGAATCGAGACGGCTGTCGCAACCGGAGTTAATAACCAGGACAAGATGTTAAATACAAGTAAAAATATAGTTCACATTTAGAGAATCGAGACGGCTGTCGCAACCGGAGTTAATAACCAGGACAAGATATTAAATACAAGTAAAAATATAGTTCACATTTAGAGAATCGAGACGGCTGTCGCAACCGGAGTTAATAAACAGGACAAGATATTAAATACAAGTAAAAATATAGTTCACATTTAGAGAATCGAGACGGCTGTCGCAACCGGGGTTAATAAACAGGACAAGATATTAAATACAAGTAAAAATATAGTTCACATTTAGAGAATCGAGACGGCTGTCGCAACCGGGGTTAATAAACAGGACAAGATATTAAATACAAGTAAAAATATAGTTCACATTTAGAGAATCGAGACGGCTGTCGCAACCGGAGTTAATAAACAGGACAAGATATTAAATACAAGTAAAAATGTTACACAGTTCTCACTCTAGTTTCCGACATCCTGCCACTGAAACTTCGCGCTTCGGGCAGTAAGTAAATAATCGCTGTATATCGATGAGCTATGTAAATACGTCATACGTACATATATTTATATTTACAATATCTCAATCAGTGGGCTCACGTCTCATCAATCACAGCAGCTAATGTGTCGGGCTTGGGGATGCGTTCAACGGAGGGTCTACTGCGAGTTTTTGTTACTTTAGGTACCGCGTGCGTTTAGCCCTCTTATTAATTGGTTAGCTTGAAGCTGGCCAATCAGAGCGACGAACGAACTCAACGTGTTGGTTGCGTCAACACGTCGTGATTGTCGTGTAAAAAATTCGCACTAGACCCTCTGGTTTTTGCATACCTAATCTCATAACTCGTAATGATATAATTTGTCGTTAGGGCGGCAGCGTGGTATGGTCAGAGGGATTAGGTTGGGGTCTTGTGTTTCTTTTTTTTTTTTAATATTATAGATTCTTTCTCCACGGACTCTAGGTCCGTGCCCTTGTCATACAGTTTTTTAATTATAATACATCTAGTCAATTTTTATAAAGTAAAGAGGGAACCTAGTTACACACTACGATTAACTACATCTATAATTATTACCAAAAGTATAGGTTACATAATAATTAGGCACTATTTATTTATTTCTATTTCAAAGGCTTCATGAAACTAGCCCACCAACAAGATGGGAGAGCCGACCTGACCCAGCAGAAGGCACCCGTTCACGAGTATGACGTGTGTGTCAGCAATTGGTCCGGTCAACCTTTTTATTGGGAACGGAACAACCCAACACACAGCGCCACCGACTGTAGGACATTTATGTGTTCATGACGCCTCAACCCTTGCCACGTGGGCCGATTCCAATAAAGCGTACAATAGTCCAAAGTCAATTGATAATATTCTATTTCTACATGTTTCTGCACACACATTTCCTCACGTTGCATTCGTTTCATCACAAGCAACACTCCCCGCCCAAGAGAGCACCCATGACTGCCGCGTCCCTGTGTTTGATAGCCATTTTCAGGTTGTAGTCCTTAATACCTTGCTCACCCTCATCAGCCGCCTTCCTGATTAGTTTGCTTATCGCGTCTTCACTGTTGTCTGTGTAATAGATGCAACCATGCGTGTGACGCGATATTGCTACTACCGCGTGTGGTACGCTGTCATGTATTTGATGTTTCTTCGTTGTTGTGTTGACAACAATCACATTCGCACACGAAAGTCCCTGTGCCTCGTGTATCGTGAGCACGCGTGATCCCACGGTCGACCCGTATCCCTGGTTCTTAAGGGATTTCTTCTCTGCCTGAGTGTGTACCAGGTATAAAGTGTCGGGGAGTGACTTTGGAATCATCGCCCCCGAGAACCTTTTTATCTCGAGGGATCTCACGAACGACCTGGACGAGTATATGCCACTGTAAACTGTGCTGAGGGCATACGCCACATCCATTGGATTTCTGTGGGTACACATCAATTCCTGGCTTATGGGCGTGATATATGTAGGGCGGCTGAAGAGTAGAGGGAAGAGGTTATCACGATCTATAAACGGAAGCTGATTTATGTCACCAATTAGAAGGACTTCCTTGGCTCGAGTTATTCGGGCGGCCATCACAACGGCTCCAAAGTGGTTCATGAGAGCCTCATCTACCATTAGTCAATGGCAGCTCTCTCGCTCCCCCAAGCCGTTTACTAGGATGGACGCCATTGTTCGAACCCAAGATTTGACGAGTCCTCCGATTCGGCAGGATAGTTTGCCTCTGAGGTCATTTGCTGCTTCGGTTGTCGTGGTGACAATTAGATCTTTGCCCGCTTCAAATTGATCTACTATCCATGTCGTTTTTCCGCAACCAGGGACGCCATTTGTCCAGCGAAACGTCGGAGTATGCCAGTCTCCAAAAACTTCGCCGTCTGATCCAGATTCAGAAAAGGATCTTGCCATCTCTAATATTCTGTCGTCCAGCATAATTCTGGTGCA
The DNA here is from genome assembly GCA_038387885.1 of Spodoptera picta. Taxonomy (NCBI): domain Eukaryota; kingdom Metazoa; phylum Arthropoda; class Insecta; order Lepidoptera; family Noctuidae; genus Spodoptera; species Spodoptera picta. The sequence continues at coordinate 70,005 of JAZHFQ010000252.1, read as the reverse complement.
TTTGGCAACCACTACTAGGGAATCCCCTGGAGGAGTTTTAAACTTTAACACTCCGCATCGATCGGATTCCCTGTCGTCCAGAGACACAAATCCTGCAGTTGCGTTATAAGCAGCCATACTTCGAGTTATAGAGGTTCCTCTCAGTACCCTCGAGGTGTTGTTGTCGTATATGACTGCTTCTGCTGCTTCGAGTCTATCGTTCATTATTAGCTTGATTGTTTCCTTGCAGGTAAGTCTGCAGAATGGATTCGCATTTCCGCATGTTGACCTGCTTGGTTACCTCCACCACTGCGGTAAACTCGAGAAAAGCATTTACGACATGGTCTCTGGTAGTGGACGCTTGTCGAAGCCTCTGCGGACAAACGTGACCCATAGCTGCTCTTGTTGGTGATGACCTGGGGGGAGGAGACTGTATTTGAGCGCCTCCTGATCCTTGAGCAGATTTGGCCACATTTTTTCTGAAGGGTGACGAAATCAGTCCGGTTACTGAGCATATGGCCGCTGTTTTTGCCCACACTCTACCTCGTGATTCTAATTTTTTATTTTCCCTCTCGGTGTTTTGTTGGTGTTGTTGCAGAGCGCTTTGTTGCCTATATCTTTGTTGTAGACGCTCTGAGCCGCTTGGAGAATCCACCCTTAGCGCGTATCGAACTGGCTTTTTGAGGAAACTCAAGTCCTCACCCCTGTTCTCATACACGATGACTTCATGATGTTCTGAAGCCCTGACGCATCCTATAAGGTCTGCCGTTCTCCCCTTCTCATGAGCTACCACGGCAGCGTCCACACTAATTATTCTGGGACTCATACCCACGACCTCTCCCCGCCCACCCATGTCCGACAGCACACCGCAAGCTTGTTCAAAACAAGTCATTGAGTCGACGCTGGAGAACATTGCAATTGTTTTATTGCGTGTTCAGGGGGTTCAGGAGTCGTGTGTTACAATCCTCTTTCTTATGAGGTATTTTGTGAGCTCTATGTTTTTCGTTTGTTTATTTTTAAACCTTTCTTTTGTTATATATTATGATTTTCAGCTTAGTCACGTAATTATTTTACGAGGACCTCGACTAGTTTCAAGCCATGCTAGAGGCTCATATTCTTATCTACTATATTCTTTCTTTTGTTAAATTTAAAGTTAATATGCGGTATACTACAAACCTTTCAATATTCCTTCATTGACTGAACCTACTTGTATTATCGACGCATCACGCACTAAACACTACAAGAGACAAGTTCAGCACACATTTCGTTGTCACCAAATCACTTAATATTCAACACATAATATTTTCACACACTTTACAAAACACATCACTTGTTGGTAAAACATAGTACACACACTACGAATACTCTAGTCTGATTATAACAGTGCCAGCCAGTCAACTTGTTCCCTAATCCATTACTAGATTTACAACTTAAAGTCGAAATTCCAATGACAATACTTGATAAATTAGACTAGGTTTATCTGACACCATACAACACGTGCCTCGCTATGGATGTAGATGACCTACCTCGTCCACTTGGCTGAGCGAGGAGCGACTGCCCCAGTCCTCCCAGGTTTCCCTCTCGCCTGCAACAGAGGGCATCACTTAGTTGAACATTGTATATGAACAGAACAATACAAAGGACAATACAGACTACTATACTATACAGAGCGAATGGGGCCCAGTAGGACATCAGCCCGATACGGAGCCGCGGAAGGTCTAACGGGTGGCCGGAGCTCCGGCTCGAAGAGCAGGGGGCTTACTCTTGAATCCAATTCCGATCGATCGACATTGGTATTGTGTCGTACTCTTGAGTTGCAACACTAGCGCCCATTGCGTCCGTATTGCGTGGATATTGAATGAACTAAATGGTACTGAGTTTGGTTTTATACTTCGTACTCTGAATGCTATTGTAACAGCTACGATTGTGGTTGTATAGTGTTGACATTGAATAATTATTGAGATTTTATTGGATTGAAATTGCATTGAGATTGAGATTGGTTCCAAGAGTAAGCACCCAAGAGTGGCAACAGGATGTTTTTAGTCAGTAAGAGTCTGTCCCTCTCGCCTAACCCAAGGCGCGAGAAGTGGACTGAAGGAACTAGAAGGAAGTGATTTTGTTGGACTCTTAAAAGTGCTTTGTTGGAGTTGCTGGTCTAATTGGAATATCTACATGATTTGACTGTGAGATATCAGATCCTTCAGGTCGTCATACAGCAGTTCCTGTACTTGGTACAGGTGGTGGTGAAGTTTATGAATGCTATTCAACAGTCAAGATACATTGCTGCACCGGCTGCATGGAACCCAAGCGGTATTTAAAATAATTGTAAGAGCATTTTCTATTATTAGGTACGTAAGTATAATGCAAATTATAGTAATTAATAAGCAGTCAAAGGATACATACAGTAGCTCGCGTCGCTGCCCGCCTCCATGCTGCGCCGCCGCGCACTCGCCGTCTCCATCACACACACACCACTCTGTGGACAGAGGAGTAATTGTATGTAATGCCGGTGATTCAATCGTAATATTATGATAAACACGTATCTCATTACTTTTACAAATTATTCTAGTTAGCTTTGTATCACACAACTAATATTATCAATGAAAATGTATCATCATTTATTATAATTTATTAAGCATTAAGTAGTCTTCCTCATCTGACTTTTTGACGAACACTATTGACATGTAATTTACTTATCTAACTAATTAATGGACTTACTGATTTAAACTCTTATACGAGTATTTGTATGCCTAAAATAGGCTGATCATAGCGCACTTTAATCTAAAAATGACCAACCAAATGTACCTATGTATCACAAATAAATGTTTCATTTCATTTCATTTCATTTCATCATCAGCCTATGTGGCCACTGCTACCCAATGGCATCTCCTCACACGGAGAAGGTTTGAGTGTTAATCAACACGCTTACTCAATGCAGGGGTGATCTCAATAAGAATGAACACAATAAGTACTGAATTACAATTTGGAGAAACAGATACAATATGGGACTTGTAACTGGTAGTAAGTAAGTAATGTTATGTGTAACATTCCTAATTAAACTGTCAAACGCCAAGCGGTCACCGGTGACCGCAACCTATTATTCTATAATTGTGTCTACAAAACTGGTACTCGACGAGTTAAATGTGGTAAAGCGATATTTCAGCACAAATGGGCCAGCTTGAATGGAGTGATACCATGGCCGACTAGAAAACCATAGTGAACCAACACTTGCATTATGCTTCGTCATGTGAGTGAGGTTAAGGAGGCTCAATTACACCCCTCCCCAGTATCTCCAATCCCCCACAAACCTCAAATTCTCAATTCCCAAAGGGCTGGTAGGTAACACACTTGTAACGCATCTGGTGTCCATGGGATATTGCTGACCATCAGGTGATCCGTCTGCTTGTTTACAGGCTTATCACATATAAAAGCATGTGTACTTCTGCCTACCCTCGCTAAGTTTAAAAAGTGTGTTGCTTTCGTACATGTGCAGGTAAACAGAGCAATGAACTGCCGTGTCAACTTCATAGGAAGTTAGTCATATACATGTACATACATTTGAGATCGGTATCTATATGAGAACACAGGCAAACTACTGAAAGGACCATTGTTCACACCAGTACAAGTGAAACAACACAACATATATATACATTTCAGTCACAAAACGCAATTCTTTGGCGAATATATCTCATAGCATAGTGCAGTACTTACGTTATGAACTTAATACAGCATCATTCCGAGTTACACTGCACTCCTATCCACGACACACTGTAAACAGACACTACACATCACAAACACATGAACTTGTATTACAGTTTCAATGCGTTTTGCTTTAATTTCACTCCGAAAATAGAGTTATAGCGGCGTCGCACGCCCCGTCACGCCCGCGCCCGTACCTGACTGGAGACACTACGCAAATGGTCTCGAATGCCACAGATGACCGCGGACATGACTTGTGATATTACTTTAATTCACAATAACCACATATTATTAATGTTTGTGTTGGAATTGAACGAGTTCATTGTACTCAGTGTTTACAATATTATGTCAAAGTGTCAAATCGATCACGGTACCAACGTTTCGGTCTACGCATCATGTTTAATGATTGAAATGTAGAATGGAACTTTCAATAAACTCTCATGGTACAATACGAATTATTAATTAGTACTGTGTTAGGTGCTACGTATTTCAATAAAAATAAAACAACGATTAAAAATTAAACATTTATTAAATAAAAAATGCATTAACAATAACTAGCGTCGACATAAAGAATAAAAAAAAAAACTTTAAAATCACCAAACAATCACTATTACCTACTTTTTAATCCTCTTGCTGCGTCGTAGCATTATACCACTCTCTTTATTCCTGTCGTTGCTAATCTGTCTCTTTCTATCTTTTTTGTCTCTTTTGTCATTATTGACACTCTTGTCTCCTTTGTCACCCTCGCTCTCTTTCTCTCCCTTCTCCTTGATATCGAAGAAATGTAATTCTTTCGCGACTCGCTTAGGTTCCGGAGAGTACGCCCAGAGTAACATCTCTATATGTTCTGTTGTGGGTGCGTCATCATCAGTGAACAGCTTTGCGCCTGCGTGCTGGAGATCAAAGTAATACCTTATGACTATTGATAACATTTTCCGTTACCTACTAATCCTCTTGTCTGTTGACAGTTGCGGCCATAATGTGTTTATACCGGGAGCCGATGTTTCAACAGACAAGAGGCTAATGGTGTTATTTTGTAAGAATATTAGTTACCTTCTCCTTGAGCGCGTGCAGCTCCCTGTTCCTGACGACGTCCCAGGTGCAGTCCCCGGCCTGCGCGCGCACGCTGCGCAGTCGCTTGTACTCGCCCGACACGCCGCTGTACGCCGCTATGAACGATTTCTGAAAAAAAAAAAACAAACCATCTATATAGTGTGTTAACTGATAATGTAGCGTGAGGTTTTGTGTATCCATACTTCGGCACGAATGGGCCGGCTCGACCGGAATGATACCACGGCTTCACAGAAAACCGACGTGAAGCAACGCTTGCGTCGTCTTTCGTTGTGTGAGATTACAGGAGGTCCAATTACACCCTTCCCCCTTTCCCAATCTCCCCAATTCCTGAATCCCCAACAATCCTCGAATTCCTAATCCCCAAAAGGCCGGTAAAGTACTTGTAACTCTTTTATTGTTTCATGTGTCCATGGGCGACGGCAATTGCTTACCATCAGGTGATCCGTCTGCTCGTTTACCGGCTTATCCCAAAAATATAAAATCACTGTTATAACTGTCAGTTCGATATTGTGTATAGATAGTCCTGTACTTTTATATTGCAACACTAAATGTAGGGACCTTTCTTGGTGTATCTATCTTTCTCCCCCGTCTACCCTTTCCCCACACAATCTTTTTTCACTTCTCGCTCACCTGCAGTTCAGTAATGTTGTCCCCCGCTAGCTCCTTCGCCTTCTTGACTACATCGAGCGACAGGTATGGGTTCCGTTTGCTTTGTGCCTTGAGCTCTTGCAAGGACTTCTCGAGGGTCGCCACCGCTTCCTTTATGTTGGATATCGTCTTTACAGTGACTGGAATTTGTAAAAGAGTATTTTAGAAAGAGATGCATCGGCTCATAATGCGAGGAAATCGGTAAAGGACGCCTTTCGGCCCCATATTTTGAAAACGGACTGAGTCAAACCATTCCCATGTCCGAGCATGTATGAAGAGATTGGTGCAGCAACAGCAGAAATAAATTCATAATATTTCGATGTCACACTGTCGCAGCCTGCCGCAGGTATGACGGTGTGTAACATTAATTTTGACATAGCATTTATCTTTACTGAATAAGTTCAGAAGGCGAGGTGTCGGGGAGCGATCCCATGGGCTAGTACTCCGTGTTTTCCCGGGAGAAATCTCCAGCTTGCTTTAATAGGCTGGAGTTGAGGGCTGGTTGCCTGCTTTTCTTGGCTTTAGATTAAGGACTCTCGAGTGCACTGTTTCTACTACGAGCGAACAATATTCGTTAAAATAAATGCATTAAGAATCGCATCACAGTAACTCCTTACTCCTCTTGCTGCGCCGTCTCCCTCCGTCACTCTGGTCGTCCTGGTTGCAGGTTTCCAGCATCTGAAGGTCGATGTCAATTTCCCTGTACCTCTCTCTCTCCACTCTGGGCTTATGGAAGTGCTCCCAGAGTCTCCTGCGGTCGGGGGAGTATGCCCAGAGTAACATCTCTATGTGTTCCTCTGTAGGCTCTCCGTCATCTTCGAAGAGTTCTGCGTGGGCGAGCTGTAATGTAATGTATCTATGTGTATTACTGCACGGAGCTGCTGACTATCTGAAACTCCTTCTCGTCTTACCCAGGGCGGGAGAAGTCATGTGATGATCTTAGAGTTCTTAGAGAAAGGACTCACCTTTCTCTTGAGCGTCTTGAGCTCTCTGTTCCTGACGATGTCCCAGGTAGTGCCTTCATCTGGCGCGCGCACGTTGCGCAGTCGCTGGTACTCGCCGCACACACTGCTGTACGCCGCTATGAATGCTTTCTAAACATGACACAAGACAATTTACATTAATGGAACTGCCCTAGAACCCTGCAAGGAATAACTATTTAATGGAATAATAATTTGATTCATAAATGTTGTACCCTTTTCTTTTATTCCTCCGCTCTCAATCTTCATCTCCACATCCATTCCATGCCTCCCTTCCCTGTCACCATGTTTCCTCCCTTCTCTCTGACTGTCTTTTTCCCCGCTCTACCCTGTCACTGACACACTATTGTCCTATCGCTCTGCCTCTCTTCCCCACTGAGTCTCCACCTCTCCTCTTGTTTTCTTCTCTCTCACCTGCAGTTCTGTAATGTTGTCCCCCGCCAGTTCCTCCACTTTCCTGACTGTATCGAGCGACAGGTACGGATTGTTCTGTTTGATGACGCGGCGCGCGTCGAAGTCTTCGATGAACTTGTCGAAGATGGCCACCGCTGCCTTTATATTGGATACCTTCCTGTCTTTGCGTGTAACTGGAATTTATAATAACAGTATACTTCTAATGTATTATTTGTACGGGCGTAAATGATAGAGAGGAAAGAAATGCGACATATGAAAAAAATCTAGGTCACTTTCTAATATCAAGGTCACTTACTTAGATGGAGTCAAATTGACCTTTTTAAAATAAAGTAAACTGTTCTGAATCTGCCTAGCTTCTACTAAGGGCTGAAATAATTTTGAACCGACTTCAAAATCAGGCTTGAAGTATATTTTTTAAACGTATTTATGGAAATTACTATTAAATGAAGCTCAACTTTTGTAAAGTCAAGGTCATTTATTAGAGGTGAAGGTCGCAATACCAGAGGTCAAGGTCAAGGATCAAACAACACTTCATAGTTAGCTACACTCACGCCGAATCACTTGCGTGGCGGTTGACTTTAGTCCACAGAGTACCAGCTTCTGGTAGAAGGGATCCCTGCCGTGCAACGCTCGCAACGTGCGCTCCGCGGCCGCCACGTTCTTGAACCCCAGTCCCGGCACCGTCTTCGACGGCAGCGTTGGCTCGCTCTCCATGTGTGCTTGTGATAATCTGTAATCACATAACATAATATCACGCCTTTTATCCCTGAAGGGGAAGGCAGAGGTGCACATGGCAGTGTACTTAATGCCACTGTACAATGTAACACCTGACTGAGTGACCCTATTGCCGTATATCGCGCACAATTTCAGACTCCATGCTACTACTGAGATTTTTTTAAACTCAGTAATACCGACTTTGCTCGACCCGGGAGTTAAACCTGAGTCCCTTTACCTGGTAGTCGCACTTGCGACTACTCGGCCAAGTTTAATTTGAAATCCTCCGTCGTATGGTGACCGCAGTAGTGCATTTGTCACCCCCCGCTGGTCTCGTAAGAACAGAGAGACTATAGAACTGGCAGAGACCGGACAATCCTGAACCTTGTATACTGCGACCTCCAACCCGCCTGCCTGCGGAGATTGTGACAAACCCTCTTATGTAGAGGAGACTCATAGTGCAGCAGTGGACAGTCACACGTAGATAGGTACCCGGGCACCGAGCAGGGAATGTTGTCGTGAGTACTGGACGAATTTACTCGCTGTTTGAGTTGACACGACTGACTTAGGATGACGGCACGGTTGTTGCGGTGGCTGGGCAACCAGCTGCCGCGCAACATGACGCGGGTTCGATTCTCCGCAAGGAGCAACTCTTTGTGTGATCCACAAATTGTTGTTCCGGGTCTGTGTGTGATGTGTATGTGAAGTTCACATCCACGACACAGGAGGATATGCGTAGGTTTTAAAAAAAAAGTAAAGTAATTTTAAGTAATCTGAAGTACAGTAAGTACCCTTTAATCATCTCAGTACAGAGAATAGGAACACACACACACACAAACACATACAACATCTATTGAACAGTCTGCCGGCAGACATAAGTAGTGAAACTAATTCAAATAGGATTCAACGTAAATTAAAGTCATATTACTTAGAAATGTTTTAAATCTTACTAATATTATAAATCGGAAAGTGAGTTTGTTTGTTCCGATTTCACGCCGTAACTACTAAACCGATTGCTTTGAATTTTTGCAGACGTAAAGTTAGAAGTCTGGATTAAATAATAGGGTACTTTTTATCCCGGAACAATTTGATATTCCCAAGGGAAAACAAAAATACTGGTATAGATGGCGCTGTATGTATTGGTATATGTCAAATACGCTACTTTTTATCCTTTTGTGACGCGAGCGAAGCCGCGGCGTATATGTTCCTTTAGCCTGGTTGTGATGTTGCGACGAGTTTCCCCGATGTAACTCGAGCCACAGTCGCACGGTATTATGTACACTCCGGGTACAGCCAGCGGATCCTTGTCTTTAGGTGAGCGTAGTAGTTGTCTTAGCTGACCGGGTGGGCGGAAGATCGTCCTGATGCAGTATTTACGGCGAAGCAGGTGTCCGATTCTTCGTCGATCCACAGCGTCTCCAGTCTGGAGTGTGACACAGTAAGCGTTATATGCAACACTGACTTTGTGCCGAACCCGGAATCGAACCCACGACCCGCGCCGCTGGTGAACGTACCGTGCGCTTTGACTTCGTCCAACGCGCTGCCGGAGTTGGAACCAAACGCTCGTAGTGTCCGACAGAGGGCGCGTTGGGCTCGCAGCGCAGGTGGCAACACCGAGGCGAGCGCCAACGCCAGCCAGTGAGCCATAGACTATACAATATATACTGAGACAGTGAGCTGCGCGACGTCGCCGCGACCGCGCACGCTGCTCATGAGGAAGAACCCCTCTGTGGTTCGAAACTAGTAGAGCTTTTCTCAGTATATTCACGTGAGTAACCCGCGTTTTTACTTAATTTAGTATGTCTCACGATAGTTATTATAAAAACATCTTAAGTCTAACATGGTGCTCACATATGCATACTGACAATCCATAGAAATAGTGCTTCTATACAAGAAAAAGGAAACTCTTTGTTTCAATAAAGAAATAAATGCTCGATGCCATAAGGAAACTAGATCGTCTACATTAGAATTAAAGTATTAAATTATGTATTATATTACCTACTATTGGAATTTAACTACTGACTACATTTGAGTACTGTCCAGTGGAGCCGAACCAACATGCTGCCAAGCATTCTTATCTTCAAGATAATCTGTCAGTGTGTAGTAAGCTTGATTACATAATTCGCGCTTAATATATGTTTTAAATTTACTTTCATTGAGATCTAGTATGCTATTTGGTATTTTAAGTATATTATATATTTTGGTTTTTTAGTTCTATATAAGTATCAACGCCTGTATAATATTTATATGTACATTTAATTGTGATGCCCACAGTCAAACCAATGTAACTATTTCGTAGGGTTTAAATTATAACATACTTACTGTGTGATGTAAAGATAAATAAATAAAAATAATAATAAACACACATTCGCAAACACACTATAAGTACTTATTTTCACTACAGGCGACGGAAGTACCGAATTTTGTAATTATCATCATAAATCCATTATCTATAGTGGCCAAACAATATAATAAGTAATATTAACGATAAATTTATTTACAGTATCTCAGTGTCGCGCGGCGCGGGCGTGTGTCACTGCCGCCACTACAGCACTGTGCAGTACACAGCGGGCGGTACTTATTATATATAAAAAACACATTCAACGCGTCACAACATGTTTCTGTCCCGCCGCGGTACTTTAGCGTTACCAACAAGTTGTTACAGGTTCTAAAACATAATATCATGACGTTCAATAGGTACTTATAGGAGCAGCCACTGCCCCACCGGCCACCGTGTCTCCGAACGGCAAGCAAGGGTAGCTCGCCACCCGACCCACAACTCGACCCGAGCGTAAGGCGCCGAGCGTTTCGCGCTTCAAAATGCTGTCAGATCATCATAGGAATAGGAACGGGGTGGTTTTTAGTCAGTAAGAGTCTGACACTCCCTCCCGCCTCACGCAAGGCGGGAGCAGTCATTCGATTCGATGATTTTCCCCAATAAAAAAAAAGGCCTAGGTAATCCGCCGCCGCATTCACGGGATACTTTGTTATCACAATCGATCCCTTATAAATTACGTCGATAAACTTCGTGATCCAGGTGATACAGACTCCCTCGTCTGCGCAGCCCCGAATACTTCTTCGACATTTGCGAGTACCTACGTGACTGATGAGTCAATATTTGCAATCGATACTTAGTAGGTTATAAGTAGAATAGTTTATTGACGTTTACAGTAATCGAATCTAATCTAGTGTGACGTACCTACCTAGTGATAAAGTAATTTTGTAAGATTCGACAAAGTACATTTTTATTCATCTTAATAAATTAATGTTATGGTAATGTTAAAACATTACCTACCTATAAAGGGACAAGATCTAAAAAATAAAATCTTAGTAATAGTAAATAAGCCAAGGGATGTAAAAATTTAAAATAATACTTAAAAAATCGATACTCTTTTGTCTTACTCTTAATTTCGTAATAATATTCGACCACTTCTCCCTGTCCTGACGTACCTACATACAACCTACAATACAATAACATTGCATTATTGCATTCGTGCGTGATTCATTCATGTCGGTTTGACAGATCCGTGATCACAGATTAAATATTTAAATGTCTTTTATCATTTTGACATTCATGGTGCGTTCAGAAACGATAGAACTTGTCATATCATTCGAAAATATTTCAATTTAAATTACTTCTACAGAGAGAACAGAACACTTATTATCACTGATTTTCGTGAAGATTTTTTTTATACAAACAAAACAACAATAAAGATGTTCAAATAAATAATTTATCTTAAAAAAATAAATAGTATAAAAATAAAAACAATAGTTATATAATGCAACTATAATAATTACTTTCTAATCCTCTTGCTGCGTCGTAGTAGTCTTCCACTCTCGTCGTTGTTGTTCTTATTCTGTCTCTTTCTCCTACTCTTGGCATTCTTGTCAATCTTGTGCCTTTTATCATTTATGTTACTTTGCCCATTCTTGTCACACTTGTCGTTCTTATTCTCTCTCTCCTTCTCTCGCTCTTGTATGGTCTCGAAGAGGCTTTGTAATCTCTTCGCAACTCGTTTATTAAATTTGGGAGAGTACGCCCAGAGTAACATTTCTATGTGTTCTGCTGTGGGCCTGCCATCATCAGAAAACAGCTTCGCCCCTGCGTGCTGGGAGTCATAGCATGGTAATCAAGTAAACAGGTGTCGTGAACTCATGTTCAGTGGATAGGTAGGTTCTTATACAAACTTAATAGCGCCTCTAGAATAAGGGGGATAAAAGGCATGAAGGGTTAGGCAGAGGTGCACATTATAGTATTTAAATGCCACTGTACAATGTAATACCAACTTTTCACTATTTATGTTACGAGTCCCATGTAATAGGGGGTGAGCCAATTGCCATATACCGGGCACAATTCCAAGCTCCGTGCAACTAAGGTTTTTTTTAAAGACCTAGTAATACTTACGTGAGCCGGGAATCGAACCCGAGACCCCGAGTCGTACTTGCGACCACTCGGCCAGTGAGACAGTCTAGAATACGATGTTTGATAACTACCTTCTCCTTGAGCGTCTGAAGCTCCCTGTTCCTGACGACGTCCCAGGTGCAGTCCCCGGCCTGCGCGCGCACGCTGCGCAGTCGCTTGTACTCGCCCGACACGCCGCTGTACGCCGCTATGAACGATCTCTACAATTTATGTGATTTATTAACTTAACTGCGATAATATGTGGTTCTATTTCAATCCACTATTAGATATAGATAGTCCTCATTGTACGCCTGTGCGGTGAAACCAGTGTACAATAAATGTAAAAATTAATTATTATGTTCTCGGCTTACTCACGTAACTGTTTGACAACTACTCGACTAGTTTCAAGCCACGCTAGAGGCTCATATTCATGAGCAGCATTCTGCGACGCGTTCTACTAGAGTAGCAGTCCACTGTCACCGCGTAGCGGCGCGTTGCGTGATAACCGAAAACATAGTAATCAATTAGTATGTCTACCGAGAGTTATATAAACACAATAAATGTAGGTATTATCTCTTTATTTCTCTCTCTCCCTGTCCAACTCCCTATATCCCTCTCTGTCGCTCACCTGCAGTTCCGCCAGTTCCTCCGCCTTCCTGACTGTATCGAGCGACAGGTGCGGGTCCTGTTTGCTCAAACTCTGCGCCTTGAGCTCCAGCAGGGACCGCTTGACGTTCACTATCGCTTCCTTCACATTGGATAATTTCTTCCTTTTCTCGACTGCAATTTTTAAAATTCTATTAGAAGATGAACGAAAACAGAGCGTGTGAAACTGCGGGGAAGTAGCTAGTCTATTCTATACATAGTATAATAAAACTGTACAAGTGGAAATTCAGTACAATGAACATATAAAAAAAATGTAGGGGATGTTACTACCTCTAGGTAGATAGACACCGAACACAAAAATATGATAAAAAAATGTTGACTGTCTGTCTGTCTGTATGATCACGTATCACACAAAAACTACAAGTCCTATCACGATGAAACTTGGTATGATTGTACCTTAATATCCTGGACACAACACTGGGTACTTTTTATCCAAAAAAGTACATACACGAAAAAACAAACTTAGTTGTGCGGCTTAATCCCTAGACAAAATTAGTGTACCAAGTGCAAATAAGTTTGTCGAATGTTAGGTTGCTCGCAGTTTACTTACGGTTAGAAGTAACACATAGGCTGATAGTAAATAAATATATTAACAACAACCCTTACTCCTTTTGCTGCGCCGTCTCTTTCTGTCACCCTCGTCGCTATTCCTCCATCTATCCATCTCTCTCTCCTTCTCCTCTCTGGACGTGTAGAAGTACCACCATAGTCCCTTACGGTCGGGGGAGTATGCCCAGAGTAACATCTCTATGTGTTCCTCAGTAGGCTTTCCATCATCATCGAAGAGTTCCTCGTGGGCGAGCTGTAATGTAATGTAGTGTGTCACTACTGAACTAAGGTCTGGGCTAGCCATAGCATTGTTAGATGTTTTAACTTTGTTTCGTCAGTCGACGGTGCCAAGCAATGCTGACAAGATCTGGGCTCGCTGCCATTGCAGCGGTAAGTCCCCTCTTTGAGGAGTGGCTTGAGAGATGCTACAGCGTCCTCACCTACCGCCTGACATAGGTCCTCACCGGACAAGGAAGTTTCGAGAGATACCTGTGTCTGATGGGTCGGGAGGAAACGCCCGGGTGTCATCACTGCGAGGACCGCCCTGAGGACACGGTGGAACACACAGTGGGAGAATGCCCTGCGTGGGCTGAGCACCGCCGTGCCCTCAGGGAAGTGATCGGCGATGGCGACCTCTCGCGTCCGGGCCTAGTGCGGGCCATGATGCGGAGCGAGGGGGACTGGGATGCCGTCTCCTCCTTTTGCGAAGCAGTCATGCTAGCTAAGGAGGAGGCGGGACGCGTGAGGCAGCGAAGCGCTGCCTCCTCGCAACCCAGCCATCGCGAAGGACACTCCGGGCGTCGGGGATCGCGGGACGACCTCCGACCACCGTAAGTGCGGCCTGCGGACGGCGAGCATGGGTAGCCACCCAGCCCCGTCCGACCAGAAACAGACCCGAGCGTACGGCACCAAGCGTTCCGCGCGCCTCAAAGAGCCATCAGACCAACACGGATGGGGCCCAACAGGGCTGATGCCGATTCGGAGACGCGAAGAACCTAACGGGTTACCGGGGCTCCGGCTCGACGTGCAGGAGAAGGAACGGGGTGGTTTTTAGTCGTAAAACTTTTTTAGTTACTGACCGCTTACGTTAAAAACCGCCCGTTCCTAATCCTGCTTTTCCAGCCAGAGCCTGGGCAACCTGATAAGTATTCCACAGTAAACACAGGTGAGTACATCAGGGTCTTAAATAACATTTTTAACATTATTGTCAGCATACAAAGTTCGTCAAAATAATTCCTCATCTGCGCAGTCTCTAGTAAGTTGATTCAATATTCGCGGGTACGTATCTGTCTACTGAGTTGTAGGTTCATCATAATTCTACAATATTCACTTTTAAATTATTTTTTTTTTTTTATATATTTGATGGGGCGACGTTTGACCACTATCTCGCCTGGTGGTAAGCGATGATGCGGTCTACGATGTAGGACGTCGTCCCATAAGCAACCTATTCACTCGGGCCTTGAAGACTCCCAGGTTGTACCCTTCAGGAAATACAGACTCTGGCAAAGAATTCCACTCTTTAGCAGTACGCACAAGGAAGCTTGAAGCGAAGCGCTTCGTGCGTGTGGGCGGAACATCTACCATGAATCGGTGACGCTTCGCCGATTGTCTTGTGGTACGATGATGGAAAGGACTAGGGGGAATCAAGTTGTGCAATTCCCCTGCACACTCACCGAAATGTATCCGGTAGAAAACCGAAAGGCTTGCAACCTTACGCCTGTGCTCGAGGCTTTGAAGCCGAGCCTTCACAAGCGCATCATCGTCGATGAGCCTCTTGGCACGCCTCTCAATGTGCTCTAACGCGTCCAGCTGATATTTTGCCGAGCCGTCCCAAAGATGAGAGCAGTACTCCATACAGGATCGAACCTGTGCCTGGTACAGGCTCAGCAATTGTTTCGGCGTGAAGTACAGTCTCACCCTCCATAGGATACCCAACTTCCTACCAGCCAGTTGCGCTTTTGACTCTATATAGGAGCCAAAGTTGAGTGTGGGCGTTAGAGTTACACCAAGAAGCTCAAGATGATCGGTCATCGGTACGGACACATTCCGGAAAGTAGGAGTCAGCGGAAATTGTCTCCGTTTGGCGGAGAATATCAAGTATATTCAATGTGTTTTAAATAGCAAAGAATTTTCTTGACGTTTAACAATAGCTATATAGGTGCCTATTCTAATCTAAACTCAGATGACGAAACGCCAAGACCAAACTTCATAGTGGTGGATATCAACGACCAACATTTTTATTTTCACTTGATTAATATATCCATATGTCAATGAGAGTTCTATCAGTGCTTCTATAGCTATACAAATAATAAATTAAATAATCGATTCTCTTTTGCCTTACTTTCATTTTCCAAATATTCGACCGCAAGTCCCTGTCGAACTTACAATGTACGGGACAACTATAAATGATACGATGATATCTTGATAATATAACTTTAATGATAGTTACATGATACAAATGAGTAACCGCGGCGAGAATCGAACGCGAACTGAAGTAAAGTGCGCTCGCGGTACAAAAGTGCTTATTCTACAATATTCTAATAATTGTACGGGTGGACCGTACATGCTCCCAGGCACGAGAGACTAAGATAAAAAATCAAAAAATAACATAGGTAAATGTATGTATTTAAAAAGACAATGATAATAATAGAGAGCACAATATTGGTTGACACACAAACTTAAAGTCTCTAAAAGTGTTATTTATTTTAACTTAAAATAGATTCACGTAACATGGGCGATGTAGCCCTGTTTTGTTTACACGCACTTGAAATTGCACTGAGCTCAATATCACCGGGTCCCGATAGCTCATTTACACTAATTACACTAGCACTCTGAAGCTGCTGACGAGGCGAGCGCGCGGGCAGAGCCACGCTGCGCACACGCCGAAGACGCCGCCACACGTGCACGGCTCCTGCCGCGCACAGGGCGAACGCCAATAAGTATATCACCGTGTAATGATGCAAGTCGTGATAT
This sequence comes from Spodoptera picta, assembly GCA_038387885.1. Lineage (NCBI taxonomy): Eukaryota > Metazoa > Arthropoda > Insecta > Lepidoptera > Noctuidae > Spodoptera > Spodoptera picta. The sequence goes on along the minus strand of JAZHFQ010000252.1, from coordinate 53,907 downwards.
GAGAACCCGTCGTTATAATCTCCATCAATGCTCGTTGAATCTTTCATCTGACTCAACTGATCGTGGACTTCCTTTACTAGACCTTGAGTCTCGATGTGGGTATGCTCAGACTGTTCATTAATTGCACCAATAGGTATTGATAAATTGATTATATTGTTGATGGGTGGGATATCTATTCTCAGAACGTCTGCCGTAGTCTTCAAAGTATTGGATAGTTGTTTATGTGAATAAACTGTGTAAGTATCGCCTTTGATGACGCATCCATTTCCGAGCATGATAACGCCGGCCTTAGTTAATTGTTCGGCCGTAACTTGATATTCGCACATGATTCTTATGGAGCACAGTCCACAACAAAAATAGAGATATGTATTTATTTTATTAAGTTCTGTCCAATGATTTGTGCAGATAGTAGATGCAGTCCTGCAACGATTAGATTTATTTTCTCTAATGCAGAGGTTTTCGTCTGACCTCATTTGATGAACTGGACCCTTTAAAGGGCAGATGAACGTTTCTGTGTCATAAAACATACAGGTCTGGACTTCGTTTTCCGTCATTGGAATATATGCATCCTTCTGTAAATTAATTGCGAGAATATCTGCTATGGGAATGATACTGATCATTTTACTTTCAACTTGCTGTGGTATTGTTATGATCTTGTAGATATCATAGCTGTCTCTGCTTACTAAGGGTATTTTTACTTCGAAGATTATTAGCTGCTGCGTAATTCTTGCTTTAGTCTTTAATAAATGATACAGTTTAGATAAATCCGACTGAATATTATCTATTGGAAGAGTCAATTCTGTTGCTAACTGTCCTGTTATGATATTAAGTTCATCCGTCAGCTGTTCAGGTGTTAAAAGGTGAATATTGAAACCTGTATGGTGTAGGTTCATAATAGTTTGGAGATCGGTTGTTATTAGTGAAACAACTTGTTGTCGTAGAACGAATGTATTTATTAGCCGGAGGTGGTTGTTTTTATACAAAAATTGGTACTAGTGCTACTTACAACTATTTCTGTACATTAACCAATTAAAACTATTAAATTAAAAATAAATAAAATTTAGAAATTTGTACACCAATAACATCGCCTAAATTATAGCCAATAGCGTTACACTATTTAGGACAGAACTTTATTTACAATGTGAACAATGGAAAGAAAAGGATAGCCGATAAAAGAGCGAGATAGTCGATGAGTGAGAGGTTCGTGCCAAGAGGACGCGCCTCCGCAGCGCCGCGCGCTGAGTTTCGCGCCGCTATAAATATTGCGTAACGCGTGCCTCTGTCCTTTCCTCCTGCGACCGTCGAGCCGTGAAGATGTAAACGCCGTGCGCCGTGCCGCGCTGCGATACCTACGCGCGTTGGTCGGCGCGTGATACTGGCAGCGGCGTCGGCGAGTTACTTCGTCTCTTGTAGACAGAGGATCAAAGACGTTCAGCAAAATAGCTCTTTTCAGAGCTTTCTGTGTTAACAGAGCATGTCAAAAACGTGAAATAAAATAGCTCTTCTCAGAGCTGTCTGTGTTAACAGAGGTGGTCAAAAACGTTGAATAATATAGCTCTTTTCAGAGCTGTCTGCTTCTTGGTTTCTGTTAAACGATGGTCTAAATCCTTGTAGCTTGTGCTATGGCTAGTGTGGCTACAGTACTCCCCCTCAAGCGAAGCGTACCGGCAGTTTGACGACACGGCCCGAGCGAGTTTTCTTATCGTCGGGATGTGACGTCGCTGTTGGTTGCGGTACATGTGTTTTCCTGGTAATCTTGCTGGTTTCCTCGGTGATGGTGGTTGAAGGTAATGGTAATTGCTTGGTAACGCTGGGTTGAGGTAATGTGAAGGTAACTGTACTGGAGGTTGGAGGTAAAGTATCTTGAATGTCTTCGGTGAGTATAAATGCAGGCTTCAATCGGTCGATTGATATATTTGCTTGACGCTCGGGTAATTGTACTGTGTATACCTTCTCAGTACGTTGTAACACTCTGTAGGGTCCTTCGTATGGTGATTGAAGTGGTTTTTTTACTGCATCTGTTCTTATGAATACGTGGCTGCACGTGAGTAGGTCTTGATGCACGAATACGCTTTTATTGCTGCTGTGATGCTTCGTAGGTACTTGCGGTTTGTTTTGTTGAATTATATTACGTAGGTTGTCAACGTAGGTATAATCCAAAGTAGCAGGTGTGCAGGTGGTACTTGTAGTGAAAAATTCGCCAGGTAGACGTAGATTGTAGCCGTAGGTAAGTTCGGCGGCACTCACACCTGTGTCTGAGTGTAGCGCGGCTCGAAGTCCTAGTAGTACAGTAGGTAGTACTTCGGTCCATGTACTTGCGCTCGCGAGTTTGGCGCGTAATGCAGTCTTGAGTGTTCGATGCCAACGTTCAATTATGCCGTTGCTTTGTGGATGATATGGTGTAGTACGATTTTTCTTGATTCCCATTAGTTTAGTTAGGTTTTGAAATAGTTGACTCTCGAACTGACGACCTTGGTCACTTGTGATGGTAGTCGGGCATCCAAATCGGGCGATCCAGTGTTGGTACACAATATCGGCGATTCTAACAGCTGATATTTCGTCGGTAGGTATTGCTTCGGGCCACCTAGTTAGTCGGTCGATCATCGTTACTAAGTACCTGTGACCTTGAGGTGTTGTAGGTAGTGGTCCGACGATATCAATGTGTAGGTGTTGGAATCGCTCGGTTGGCGGGAAAGATCCGACGTTCGAGTGCGTATGACGTTGTATCTTGCTTTTCTGGCAAAGTATACAGGTTCGAGTCCAGCAACCGATGTCTGCGTTCATTGATGGCCAGAAATATTTTTGAGTAATGAGTTTGCGAGTCGTGCGTGTACCGGGATGACTGATGTTGTGTACACTGTCAAATACTTGTTTTCTATATGGTTTAGGTATGTACGGGCGTACATAAGAGGTCGATGTTTCGCAGTATAGTTCGATGTCGCTGTTAGGTATAGGTATTTTCTTCAAAGTTACGTTTTCTTGTGATAACAGTTGTTTAATGTTGCTGTCCTTGTCTTGCGCACTCGCTATGTCGTTGTAGTTGATTGCAGATGGGAATGTGATGGATTCTATGCGGCTTAGGGTGTCGGCAACAATGTTGTCTTTGCCGCTCACGTGTCGAATGTCGGTGGTAAATTCACTGATGAATAGTAACTGTCTTGTTCGCCTCTGAGTTTCGGAATTTGATTGAGTCTTGGACATCACATATGTAAGCGGCTTGTGGTCGGTGAATATGATGAGATGGCGACCTTCGAATATCTTCCGGAAATGTTTGACTGCCATGTACATTGCAAGTAGCTCTCGATCGAAAGTGGAGTATTTCTTCTGCGCGTCGTTGAATTTCTTGGAAAAGTATCCGAGCGGTTGCCACGTATTATGTAGGTATTGTTGTAGTACGGCACCGGCAGAGTTATCTGATGCGTCGCAGAATAAGGCGAGTGTTGCGTGATGAGATGGATGAGCGAGTAGAGCTGCGTTTATGATGCTAGCTTTACATTGCTCGAATGCTTGCGTCGCCTCTTCGGTCCACGTGATCGGAGTCTTATCGCGCTTCTTGACGTTGTGTAGGTAGGCATTTAGTGGTGCTTGCTTCGATGCGGCGTTCGGTATGTGATCACGATAGAAGTTGATCATGCCGAGGAATCTTCTTAGTTCTTCGATGTTCGTTGGTTTCGGGTAATTAGTGATTGCTTCGATTTTGTGTTGCGGCGGCTTGATTCCATCAGCTGATACGGTGTAACCTAGGAACTGTACTTCAGGTTTGCCTAGATTGCATTTAGCGGGGTTGATGGTAATGCCGTTGTCCTCTAAGCGTTTTAATACGGTGTGGAGATGTTCTCGATGTTGAGTTTCGTTTTCAGATGCAAGTAGTAAGTCGTCGATAAATGGGAAAACAAAGTCTAATCCTCGTAGTACTTCATGTATGTAGCGTTGAAACGTTTGTCCCGCGTTTTTCAAACCGGGGCACATACGTGGGAATTCAAATAGTCCCATTGGCGTGATGATAGCAGTCTTCTCGACGTCTTCTTCTCGCACACTGAGTTGTTGATAAGCGCGGTTGAGGTCAACCGTGGAGAATATAGTTTTCCCCGATAGGTGGTGAGTGAAATCTTTGATGCGTGGCACTGGGTATCGATCTGGTATAGTGATCGAGTTGAGTCGGCGATAGTCACCACATACTCTAATATCGCCATTTTTCTTAGGCACGATGTGTAGAGGTGATGACCAAGGACTCTTGCTAGGTCTGCATAGTCCTTGCTCAATCATATTTTCGAATTCTTTCTTCACTGTTTCGAATCGATGAGGTGGGATTGGTCGAGCTCGGCAATGAACTGGTGGTCCACGGGTTTCGATGTAATGTTGCACGTTGATGTTAGAGTTTATTTTCATTGATGTTAGTCTTGTTATGCCGGGATATTGTGCTAATATGTCGTGGTATGATTGTGACATATTGATGCTGCGTACGGTAGGTACATCTGACACTCGCACCGGGGCGTTGACTTTTAGGCTCGTAACACCGTCGATTAATCTTCCGTTTTTTAAGTCGACGATGAGTTGGTGATGTTTGAGGAAGTCTGCTCCGAGGATTGGCCTTGAAACATCAGCTACTATAAATGTCCACTTGTACGGACGTCGTAAGTTGAAGTCGAGAGTTAGTGTTCTCTCGCCATACGTAGCTATAGTTGTGTTGTTCGCAGCGTACAGTTTGAATGGTAGCGGTGTTCCGACTTCTCCTTTTCTTCTCGGTAGCACTGATATGTCGGCTCCGGTGTCGACTAAGAAAGATAAGTTTGTGTTTCTATCGGTGATGTGTAGGCGGTGTGATTTCTCTTGAACGCCGGTAGCCGCCTCCGCCAACGTTCGGTTTAGTTTTCCGAGGTCGTTGCTTTGAATGAGCAGGGAGATGTGCAGCGTCGAGCTTGTCCTTTGAAGCGCCGATGGTAGTAGCAGAATGGTGAAGGTGATGATGAATCACGATTCCGTGAACGTGACGTGCTGCGTGTGCGTTGCTGAGATGGGTAACGGCGGCGGCGGTAGTCGGGGTTGTATGCTGGTCTTGACTTTAATTCGGCGATCTCCAATGATAATTTTCTTATCTCGTTGATAAGGTATTGTGTATCGGTGTGTGATGATGACGTGGACTGTGCTGGTGATGGTTGTATTGCTGAGACTTCTGTAGTTGACGCGGACTGCTCCATCATTTTGTCAGCGAGGAGAGCGAGCTCTTCCAGCTCAGTTTTTGTGCTAAATGATTCGCTGACGGCCAGGACGGATCTGATGTGTGATGGTAAGTGGTTGGTCCACATGAGTCGTAACGTGGAGTCAGGGACCTTGTCTCTGGCTAGGTTACGCATGCGGCGGAGTAGCTGCGTAGGCTTCTGATCGCCGAGTTCCATCTCGGACAGTAGTTTCTGGAACTGTCGGCTGTCGGACTCTTCATAGGCAGATATGAGACGTTCCTTGATTGCGTCGTATTGATTCGTCTCCGGCGGGTTGTATAGGAGGTCCATGATTTGCTCGATATCTTGACGTTCGAGCTGTGCGATGACCATCTGGGCGAGCTGAGCCTGTCCCTTCTTCATGTCGTTGGTAGCTGCTTCGAAGCTAATGAACCATAGACGTGGTCGGTCACGCCAGAATGGTGGAATGCGCATTGTGAGGGATATGCCAGCTGTTTCCGTCTTCGCTACGGTGTGGGTTAGGTCTTCCGTCGGGCAGGGATTTGCCATCTTGATGTTGGATAATAATTAATTTTCTTCCAGCAGGGATTCGTTCTTCCAGCAGGGATTTGTTCTTCTTGCTGTTCTTGCTCGGGGTCACCACTTTGGAGATCGGTTGTTATTAGTGAAACAACTTGTTGTCGTAGAACGAATGTATTTATTAGCCGGAGGTGGTTGTTTTTATACAAAAATTGGTACTAGTGCTACTTACAACTATTTCTGTACATTAACCAATTAAAACTATTAAATTAAAAATAAATAAAATTTAGAAATTTGTACACCAATAACATCGCCTAAATTATAGCCAATAGCGTTACACTATTTAGGACAGAACTTTATTTACAATGTGAACAATGGAAAGAAAAGGATAGCCGATAAAAGAGCGAGATAGTCGATGAGTGAGAGGTTCGTGCCAAGAGGACGCGCCTCCGCAGCGCCGCGCGCTGAGTTTCGCGCCGCTATAAATATTGCGTAACGCGTGCCTCTGTCCTTTCCTCCTGCGACCGTCGAGCCGTGAAGATGTAAACGCCGTGCGCCGTGCCGCGGTGCGATACCTACGCGCGTTGGTCGGCGCGTGATACTGGCAGCGGCGTCGGCGAGTTACTTCGTCTCTTGTAGACAGAGGATCAAAGACGTTCAGCAAAATAGCTCTTTTCAGAGCTTTCTGTGTTAACAGAGCATGTCAAAAACGTGAAATAAAATAGCTCTTCTCAGAGCTGTCTGTGTTAACAGAGGTGGTCAAAAACGTTGAATAATATAGCTCTTTTCAGAGCTGTCTGCTTCTTGGTTTCTGTTAAACGATGGTCTAAATCCTTGTAGCTTGTGCTATGGCTAGTGTGGCTACAATAGTATCCACGATGTTTTCTTGGATTGTTTTTAAGTTTATTAGAATGCTGTTAGCAACGATGGAAGAAATACTGAAACTGTTAGACATTAGTGATTCTTGAACTCCTCCCTGAATTGTGTTAAATCCCTTCTCTAAGCTGATCAGGTGCTGATTGAAAACCTTGTGATGTCTATCCATCTCATTTTCAACTCTTTTGATGATGTTGTTCTCTGATTCAACAATGGATGTGTTATTTTTCCATAAAGAAGCCAAATGCTTTTGGTTACGCTTGATTTGATGTATATCTCGGGCATATTGCTGAGCAAACTCGTCGTCTAGGACACCAAACAAGCTTCGCGCTAAGCTTCCTATAGGATTGATAAGACCGCGCTTACGTCGGACATTCTCCATGAATTGCTGACCAAACAACATGCTATTGTAATGGTCAAGTTCATTCTTACTGTGACGGAGTTGAATGAGTATTGCGTCACATTGTGATATGTTTGTTGTATTAGCACATATATTGCCCAGATGATCAACGTATTTTTTAAGCAAAACAAAGCCTTGCCAATAGGGATTCATATCATAGTAAACAATTAATTTCCACTCGTCTCGTTCGAGGCGCATGTTGGAGATCTTGTCGAAATAAATGCTCTGATTGCTATTCAAAGGTGCTGTTTTATAATCACAACTAGATGGTGTTATGATTAACATTAAAAACATGAGAGCAATATAAATAAAGTTGCTGATTTTGCCCCTACGACGACGTCTCGATTTATTTCTCAATGATTCATTTTTATTAGAATCTGACGGTTGTTTCTTTTGCTGTGTTGTAATATTATTTTGCTCTGAATTGTTTTCAGGTTGATTTAGTTCGTGTACTGGTAACAAGGAAAGTTTTATGATTGGCCTCTTGATTACCCCATTTTTGGTTTTTACAGATACCACACGAACGCAGCCGTCCTTGCCGGGGTGAAGCTTTATGATTCTGCCAGTGGCCCACTTTCCGGGTGGTAAATTAGCGTCATGGATAATAACAATGTCGTTAATCTTTAAGTTTGATTGTGGCTGCCGCCACTTGCTGCGTGCTGATAACTGAGATAGATACTCGGCTTTCCACCGTTTCCAGATATCATCGTAAATTTTCTGAGTAAGCTGCCATCTTGTTCTTGGGTCTTTTTCAGTTTCAATTATAGTTAGTGTTGGACCACTCGATAAAAAATGTGACGGAGTAAGGTAATCCATATCCTCAGGGTCTTCGCTGATAGCGCAAAGTGGTCTCGAGTTGAGACAAGCTTCTAACTGTGCTAGTAATGTTGAGTATTCCTCATACGTTAGTTTCTGCTCGCCTACAACTCTCTTGATGTGGTGTTTGAGACTTTTGACAGCTGCTTCCCAAAGTCCCCCAGCATTTGGCCAGGAAGGTGCATTAAAGTGCCATTGTATTTGCATATCTGTGATAGCTGTGTAGAACTCCTCGTCAAGAGTGTTTCGCAAATTGATGTATTCTTCACGTAATACTTTGTTGGTTCCGACAAAATTTGTCCCATTATCGCTGTAAATATGATTTGGAGCCCCTCTCCGGGCTGCCATCCTCCTTAGTGCTGCTAGGAAGGCGGCTGAGCTCAAGTCAGATACGAGTTCTAGATGCACAGCCTTGGTCGCCATACACACAAATACAGCTATATAACCTTTGGTCGTCTTAATGCCACGTCCTTTATTCGCCTTAATGTCCACATAGCCGGTGAAGTCGACACCAGTATGATTGAAAGGTCGCGATGGATTACTTCGTGATTCAGGTAAGTCTCCCATTAATTGTGTATTTTTTACAGGATTATGCCTTCTGCATGTGACGCATTTATGTAAGCGTTTTTTGATAGCACGATTTCCACCAATAATCCAAAATTCCTGTCTTAACCACGCCAGTGTTAAACGAGCTCCACCATGGAAAGTCATCTGATGACCTTGATCTATCAATCGATCGGTAAGTAATCCGCTATGAGGAATGATAATTGGATGTTGCATGTTTTTGTTTATCCTTGCATTGCTTATCCTGCCACCAACCCTCAGTAATCCGTTTTCGTCTAGATACGGATTTAGGTTAAGTAGCTTGCTTTTAGAGTCTATATTGCTATGCTTTTGAAGGCTTTTGATCTCCTCCATAAACTCATGTTGCTGTACATGCTTGATTAAAATATGCTTTGCCTTTCTCAGCTCAGTGATTGTAAGAAAACACGGTTTCGAATGCATTTTTGTTGATATACGTAACATCCATGCAAGTACACGCGTCGATTTTGCAAAGCTACCATACTTGCTCAGTATCGAGTCGATGACGTCATCTGAATGTAGTTGCGAGGAGGAAACTTGTTGTTCTATCTCTCTCATGTCTTGAGATGTGATGTAAACAGAACTTTCCTTTGACTGATTTTCGTCGAATGAAGGTAACCATGAGGGTCCATGCCACCATAGACTATGGTGTTTAAGTTGTTCTACAGACATGCCCCTACTAGCACAATCAGCTGGATTATCTGCGGACCTAACATAGCGCCAGCTTTTCGCTGGTATGATTTCGGTCACTTGCTTGACTCTATTGGCAACGAAACGCTTCCAGCGACTTGGTTCACCTTGAAGCCATCCCAGTACGGCTGTTGAGTCTGACCACGCGAAGATTTTGATATCATGTCCAACTAGACATTGTGTAACTTTGTGTACTAACTTTGATAATAGTACGGCCGCATTTAATTCCAGTCTTGGTAATGTGATACCTTTGTTCATGGGAACAAGCCGCGTCTTTCCAGTTACTAATATTACTGATGAGTTATAATTGTCATCTTTATTTTCGTATGTGCAGTAAATCACACAAGCGAATGCTTTTATTGATGCATCACAGAACCCGTAAAGCTTGATAGTTCCATCTTTGTGGCTCTGCAGCCATCTTGGCAGCTTAAATGAATTGATGTGTTGTAACTCTTGTGTCATATGTGACCATTGCTGAACAATCTCTTCGGGAACTGGATCATCCCATTGGAGTTGTAGCTGCCAGACAGCTTGGAATAGTAGCTTAAGTTTGGTTGTAATCGGCGACAGCCATCCCAAAGGGTCGAAGATTTTCGATATTTCTGATAAGAGAGATCTCTTCGTCAGCCCTTTTGAGGTTAACACGTTGATTTTGCTTTGGAAAGTGAATTGGTCTTCAGTAGGGTGCCAACTCAATCCAAGAGTCTTAGTTGACTCTTGGTGACGAAAGTCAAATACTTGATCTGTTTTACTGACGTCTTTGAGTAACTCTACCTTATTTGATGACCATTTGCGGAGATTGAAACCTCCGGATTTCAGAAGATCCATTAAATCTTTCTGCAACTGTTTTGCTTCTTGCAGTGTATAATGACCACTTAAAAGATCGTCCATGTAAAAATCTTCTTCTAAAACCCTTGCTGCTGTTGGGTACTTGTGGCACTCATCATTTGCTAACTGCTTTAGCGTCATCATTGCTAAAAATGGCGCTGCTTTTGTACCGTATGTGACGGTCATAAGTTCATATTCACGAGGAACTTGGTCTGGAGAGTCACGCCATATGATTTTTTGATACTTCACATCATCCTTGTGGCACAATATCTGCCGAAACATTTTTTCTAGATCGGCAGTGTATGCGAATTCGTATTGCCTCCATTTTAAAATCAATGAAAACAAATCTCTTTGTAAATTGGGTCCACTATACATTAAATCGTTTAAACTCAGCCCCGACGACGTTTTCGCTGACGCGTTGAAAACGACTCGCAACGCCGTTGTCAAGGAATCTGATTTCATTACACAATGATGTGGTAAATAGTAACTCAGTTGATTTTTGTTAGAAATACTTTTCTGCATATGACCTAATTCGATGTATTCATGCATGAATGATTTATAGGATGTTCGAATATTATTGTCTTTCGATAATTTCTTTTCTAGTTGATAAAATTGTCCGATAGCCTTGTGTTTAGACTCTCCTAATTTTTCCTCAATATTTGCTTTAAGAGGTAATCTGACAACGTAACGACCATCTTCTCTTCTTGATGTGTCTGCTTTATAACGCTGTATGCACTGATAATCTTCTTCTGACAACTTGTTCTGATTGTCATCTGCAACATCTTCGATTGCCCAAAATCTCTGGATCTCATCTATGTTATTTAGGACAACACTGCATTGGTATGATATAATGTTCCCACTTAGAATCCAGCCAAGGCGAGTCTGCTGCGCCACTACCTGTGAATCTCCTTCCTTGATGATACCATTCATGATGATTGATGAGTATACATCAGCTCCTAGTAGTATGTCGACTGGACGGCTAAGGTTATATTCGGGATCCGCTAAATTAACATGCTCTACTATACAAGCCCATGATGGCTTTTGGAATGATCGATTGGGTAGATTGTGAAGCAGAGTATTCATGATAATTACCTCAGTGGAAAAAGTGAAATCTGTATACACTGCCGATGTTTCAATTTGTATAACACCCTTGCAATTATTTTCCTTGGCACCAACTCCCATTACAACCCCCTTGCATGCTCGTCGAGGAAGTCCCAATCTTTGTGCAGCTTCTTCCTTTATTAATGATACTTGGGATCCTTGATCTATTAGGGCACGCATAGGATAATAAATCCCGTTTATTCCCATAACCTTGATTTGAGCTGTTGCCAACAAAGTTTCAAATATCTCTGGATTTGATACGTGTGTGACATTTTTCCGTTCCTTTAATGTCGAAGCGATAGCGTCAGACTTCGCGCTACTGGAACCCGAGTAGGTGTCGTGTAACAAGGTGTTATGTTCACCATGACATTCACGACATCTTTTATCGGAAATACATGCCTTACCTTTGTGGTCATAAAGACAGTTTTTGCATAAATTCAGTTTATTGATTGTCCTGCGTTTAGAATCTGATGTTGATTCTACGAAGGTCTTGCAACTGAATAAGCGATGATTTTCTCCACAAACTGGACATTTCCATTGATTTTTAGTTGAAGAGTTGTTTAAAAATGATTTACTTGATTTATAGAAATGCTTCTTATTATTGGGCTCTTGTTGAGACTTGTTATCTGATTTGATATCTGATTTTTGCACATCTTGCTTACGCCGTGATGCCTCTAATGACGTAAACTTATTCTCCAGAAATCCCAAAAAATCACTCAATATTGGTAGTTCTCGTGGGTTTTTCAGAGAATCCGTATAGTCAGAGTGGGTCTGTTGATCCAGTTTCAATGCTAGGATGTGAACAACAAATGGATCCCACGTTGCTATGTCAACTCCAAGATTTTTAACCGCATTCAGACACTCATTAGTAATGTCATACATTTTCTTTATTTGAGAAGCTGACTGTTGTTGCATAGTTGGTAATGATAAAAGGATATTGACGTGAGAGCTAAATATTAATTTTGTGTTATTGTATCTGTGGTTTAATATGTCCCAGCAGACCTTATAGTTCTCGGTGCTAATATGTAAGTGCTGGATGAGTCTCTCTGGTTCACCTCTGAGCTTAGATTTCAAAAATTGCATCTTTTGTGCACAGGAGATGGAGCGATTGCTGTGTATAGATTCCGTGAATAGGTCCTTAAATGCTATCCATTGATGATAATTCCCATTAAATGTTGGGATGTCCATCTTAGGGGTACTCTTATCACGGTGAGAGACAGACCACATCTTACGGTTGATATTTTGCTTAATTTCTTGATAAAGTTGTTCGTATTTGCTGAACAACTCTTCATACTCTTGATTTTCATCAATTGTTTCGCTATCAATCTCCCAATGCAATGAGTCTATTGTTGACCATCTTGACTGAACAGCTTGTAAATGATCATCAAACTCCCACTTTTCCGATATTTTATCTAAATCTATAGTTGCTATGGTACGCGAGAATGCCTTAAAATTACTCTTTTGTTTTCTAAGCATCTCTTCCAGTTTGCTGCTGTTACCTTGTGAAGTGTAGAATATCGGCGGCTCGGTTGTAACCTTGGTGGTTGTTTGCTGAATATCCCCAATATCTGTCGATTTGCTACCGTGCCCCTGACTCTTCTCCACTTCAGCTGCTTGCCTAGATGATTGTGGAATAGTCGGTGCTTCGATAATTTTGGGGTTGGTCATGGTGACCATGCTCTGCTGTATGTATTCACGTGCCTCGTTATAAAAGGTCTTAGTTTTGTTATAATAATTTTCTGAAAAGTAGCTGTAGCCACGGTCTTCAGATTTTATTAATTTGTTATGATTGGACTGGAACTCTTCCCAATATGAATCGAGAAGCTCTATACGTTTTTTAACATAAGTAGAGGTTCTTCTTTCAGGTCCATCTTTTTTAAAATTACGCAAGACTTGTTCCATGCCTTGCATAATTTGGTTTTGATTTTCCATTAGGTTCTCCATGTTAGAGATGATGTAGCTTCAGTGATAAGCTTCCCTGAGAATAGATACCCTGTAAACCCTTGGTGCTAGCTGACAGAGCTGATAAGTCTATTCTGATTACTGATAATGATGCTGAGGTTGATGATGCAACAACAAAATGATGCTAACCTCGCAACGAGTCCACTCGAAGATGTAGACCAGACGCTTCGCTGTGGCGATTAAAATGAGGGCACACTCACCGGTATCTGCTGCTTTATTACATAGTGGTTCCCTTGATAGTAATGTTCCAGAATATCCACTCACTAGTTTAGCGGGGTGATACTTGTGTTGTAACACGCGCAAGGCCCCGCCAATTCGGTGGCTCGAAGGACCATAAAGTTGTACGGGACAACTATAAATGATACGATGATATCTTGATAATATAACTTTAATGATAGTTACATGATACAAATGAGTAACCGCGGCGAGAATCGAACGCGAACTGAAGTAAAGTGCGCTCGCGGTACAAAAGTGCTTATTCTACAATATTCTAATAATTGTACGGGTGGACCGTACATACAATATTTAGATTTCGTGATTCATTCATTGTTTGTTTGACAGACACGTGACCACAGATTCAATATCCTAAATTATTGTACATCGTACTACCAAGTAATTGTTACAGTAAACAAGATAGAGATGACGTTAGTAATGCAATCAATATCCTGTTCCTTGAAACAAAATTATTGTTATTCTTAATTTATTTTACATAACATAACATCACGCCTTTTATCCCCGAAGGGGTAGGCAGAGGTGCACATTCTACCACAGTACAATGTAACACCCACTTTTCACTAATTGTTATGAGTCCCATGTAATAGGGGGTGAGCCTTTTTTTAATATAAATATTTTACCTTCTACTTTATACATAGTTGGTATAAATCAAGTGTCGCGACGAGTACCACAAATGTGCTCTTGTAGGATAGTTAAAAGAACAACTAATAATAAATAAATAGCTAAACTGCATGTAAACGAATATTTATTGAATAATAAAAATAAATGCATGAACAATCCCAAGTTATTGTTTACTCCGCTTGGAGGGGGATTCCTCCTCCCGTCCGCTACTCCTCCGTTTCCTGTCCTCCCTGTCCTCCTTGGTCTCCGGGAGGTATTTCTTAACCCTGGCGGGCTCGGGGGAGTACGCCCACAGCAACATCTGTAAGTGTTCCGCTGTGGGCTCGTCCTTGTCTGTGAACAACTTGGCCTCGGCGTGCTGCAACACAAACGTCAAAGAGTAAGTACCATTATATTATTTAGAAGACCAGAAAAGACTTCGAAGAACTGAAATGGACGGTGAATTTTTTTGAAATGGATAATTATCTAATGTCGGAGATATATTGATAACTTTCCGCTCTGGGTGAGGCGAGAGGGAACAGTGTCAAACTAAACACTACCACGCTCCAGTTCAAGCCCTGGTTTCAGCATCTATATGACGGCAACCCCGGACGTTGGCCGTAATAGGTTCGGTCTATAGTGGTCTAATCACTCTTTGAGTACGCTCGGGTCTAATTCTGGTCAAGCGGCGAGCTAGGCTGACGCTGACTTTTTTATATTAGTTGGGACTGACGTGTGACCATTATCTCGCCTGGTGGTGCACGATGACGCGGTCTGCGATGGAGCACGTCGACCCATAAGCTTATTTGGTTATACCCTTCAGGAAATACAGACTCAAAAAAAGTATTCCACTCCTTAGCAATACTTAATTAGGACAAGCCCGCCACAACCTCCCAAAACCGCTGCAACTCCTGTGCACCAGGATCTACAGTAGATACAACCATGAAAACATCGGAACACTGAAGTCCGGCTCGTCCCAGGGACATGAGTAACCTCAATGAATTACTGTAGGAGACAATGAATTAAGCCTAAAGGCACAAAGAAGAGAATGACCACGGAAATTTGACTAAAATCTAAGTGGGTCCTTAGCAGTACGCACAAGGAAGCTTGATGAAACTGAGCTAAGATGACGTGGTACCTTCTCCTTGAGCGCGTGCAGCTCCCTGTTCCTGACGACGTCCCAGGTGCAGTCCCCGGCCTGCGCGCGCACGCTGCGCAGTCGCTTGTACTCGCCCGACACGCCGCTGTACGCCGCTAGGAACGATCTCTACAGCAATACAATACGACTCAGTTTGTGCTGACGACCAAGTAGCAAGAACAGTGGTGACTGTTTCCTTGGGGGTGTAACTCATCATCATCAACATCAACGGTCTATAAATGCCCACTGCTGGGCAAAACCTCTTCTCACACGGAGAAGGTTTGAGAATCAATCATCACGCTTGTTCAATGCAGGTTGACGATTACAAACTTATAATTAGAAATTACAAGTCCTGGGCGCTTACTCTTGAAGCCAATTCCGATCGATCGACATTGGTATTGTGAAATTTCGTACTCTTGAGTTGCAACACTAGCGCCCATTGCATCCGTATTGCGTGGAAATTTAATGAACTATGTAAATGGTATTGAGTTAGGCTTTATATTCCGTACTCTGAATGCTATTGTAACAGCTACGATTGTGGTTGTATAGAGGTAGTGTTGACATTGAATAATTATTGATATTTTACTAAATTGCAATTGCATTGATAATTGGGGGTCCAATCCACCCCCATCCCCAATGTCCAAGTCGCTATAAAGCCGAAAATGCACTCGGAACTCCTCTGGTGTCGGAAGCGCCGATTGTTTACCAGCTGGTAATGTACCCACCTGTAGTTCAGTGACAGTGTCCCCGGCGAGTTTCTCAGCAGTTCTGACGTGTCCGAGTGATATGTACGGGTTGTTCTGCTTGCTGAGGTGTAGAGACTCGAAGTCGTCCAGGAACTTCTCGAAGATGGCCATCGCTTCCTTTATGTTGGAGATCTTAGTCTCATCTCGGGTGCCTGGAACATGTGGTAAGGGAGTTATTTGGGGCTGGTAATGTCTGCTGTCAGTAGGCAGTGGTGTTCGATAACGCGGTCTACGATGGAGCACGTCGTACCATGAGCAAACCTATTCACTCGGGCCTTGAAGACTCCCAGGTTATACCCTTCAGGAAATACAGACTCTGGCAAAGAATTGCATTCCTTAGTTGTTCTAATTAGAAAATTTAAAAGGAAACGCTATGCTGTCTACTACATCTCCAGCACAACATGTTTGGATTTCTGCCGAGATTGTCTTCCTGTTATAAATCCATCGGCCATTATTAGTTCTAAATTGAAACGATGTCCCGAAGGGCCGCCGTAACACTGTGTATGGGTGGTACTCACAAGTGAGCACCCTCTTGGCGCGTCCAATCAGTCCTTTGACGGCCAGTCTCTGGTAGTCAGGGTCCCGGCCCTCCAGCTCCTTGAGCGTGCCCTCGGCGGCGGCGCGGTCCTTGAACCCGAGCCCCGGCACCGACTCCGACGGCAGCTCCTTCTTCTCGCTCGCCTTCTTGTCTTCCATCTCCACGTCTGATGCTGATGAGCTCTGGAACAATACGTTTCTGTTTGTGAACGTTATCCCGCGATAGAATCGGCTCATGTGTCGTGCGTATGTCTGTCCGTCTGCAAACACTTTCTCATACACACCACACACAGAGACGGAACTATTTGTTGATCCCACTAAGAGTTGCTCCGTGTCCGTACGGTAATCGAACTCACGACAGGTTGCGCAGCAGCCAGTTACCTACAGCAATGTATTATGATGAAATAACATTACAATTTTTGTCATCATCATCATCATCATCATAACATCACGCCTTTTATCCCCGAAAGGGTAGGCAGAGGTGTCAGTGTGACTGTACTATATAACACCCACTTACACCCGCTTTTCACTATTTATGTTATGAGTCTCATGTAATAGGGGGTGAGCCTATTGCCATATACCGGGCACGATTCCAGACTCCGTGCTACTACTGAGATTTTTTTTTAAAACCCTGTAGTACTTTGCCCGAGCCGGTAATCGAACCCGAGACACCTTGTCACAATTTTTGTTTCACGAAATATTCATGGTTGTTGTATAGTCATACATATAATCGCTTAGTGCATTCAGACACAGGGTCCACTCACCTCATCACTACCACTCTTCTCTTCCTTCTCCTTCTTCTTCTCTTCCTTCTTCTTTTCCTCCTTCTTGGTGTCTTTCTTGTCTGGCTTGTCAGTCTTCTTGTTGGCGTCGAGGTCCGCCAGCCACTGCTCGAACACCTCCATCGCTTCTTTAATGTTCTTTATTTTGTCTTCTGCCTTCGTCACTGCAACGTGAAGTGGATAGAAGTTAGTACCAGATTGTTTCATTTAATTAAGCGGTTGGATCACCTGACGGTAAGCAATCGGCGCTGACTTTGGGCACCTGCTTACACCAAAGCAGTTTTGAGCTTTTTAAGGATTTCGCTATTGGAGAATTAGGGATTTGTGGATAGGGAATCACCTCAAAAGCCGATGAATACCTGCTGATGATCGAAGGCCTCTTCCTACACGGAGAAGGAATGAACAATAACCACGACGCTTGCTCTAGGCGCGCGGTGTTTCAATATAATAGGTCCAATACCTAGGACCTATACTTTCGTATAGGTCCAGGTTTCCTCGCGATGTATTCCTTCAAGTTAACCGAATAGGTCATCACATACTTGCCAACAAGTATTGTTACAAGTGCGGCAAAATATAACATCACGCCTTTTATCCCCGGAGGGGTAGGCAGAGGTGCACATTATACCACTGTACAATGTAACACCCACTTTTCACTATTTATGTTACGAGTCCCATGTAATAGGGGGTGAGTCTATTGCCATATACCGGGCACAATTCCAGACTCCGTGCTACTATTGAGAATTTTTTTAAAACCTAGTAATTCTTTGTCCGTCCCGGGCATCAAATCCGAGACCCCTTGCCCGGCAGTGGCACTTGCGACCACTCGGCGAACGAGGCAGTCTTAAGTCAAAAGATATCAACTGACTTAATAATCTTCCAACCATCTCCACAACATGCTAGGAGTATAATAAAACTGCAATACTGACTGGAGAGCACCCGCTTGGCCCTGCCGAGCAGGCCGCGCACGGTGAGGCGCCGGTAGTTGGCGTCGTGCTGTTCCAGCAGCCGCAGCGTCTCCACCGCCTTCGCCTTGTCCTTGAACCCGAACCCGGAGTCTTCTTTCTCGTCCTTACCCATCGCTCTGTAACGATAATAGTTATATTGACTTTATTAATATTTGTGCTCCAACTCTTTCTTTGATTAGACGACATTAGACAGAGACCGTGCTGTCAGATAAACCTGAACCTTTTATACTGCGACCTCCGACACGAGAGGGGGAGGAGCGAGGAGGCAGTGGACTCTCACGTGTTATTGATGGCGATGTGTCGACTGTCGACTGTCTGACCGCTGCGAGTTAGTCATTACTAGTCAGTACTAGTCACATAGTTACGCACAGTAATAATAATTGCGTTGGGCAGGTGCGGCGCGTAGCAACCGACTGTTGACAAACAAGTCCACGCAACTATACACGAGTGTTTGGAAATGTAAATATGTTTGTACTTAGATCATGTTCTGGAAAATGAACAAGCAAACTAGCCACTGGGTAATAGTAATATGTCGATAATGAGAACAAGGACGTCGACAGAAGCTAGTACCAGCAACATAGTTTACTAGGAAGTGGCGCTAGTGTCGTTTAAAGTCCTTCACATACCGGCTCTCTAGGTCAAGTGCATGACAGTTCGACATACATACTAGTTATTTATATGACATCATCTACAAGTTGGTACTGAGTGGCTGTGTTTATATAATAGCAATACATGACAGTTCGACATACATACTAGTTATTTATATGACATCATCTACAAGTTGGTACTGAGTGGCTGTGTTTATATAATAGCAATACATGACAGTTCGACATACATACTAGTTATTTATATGACATCATCTACAAGTTGGTACTGAGTGGCTGTGTTTATATAATAGCAATACATGACAGTTCGACATACATACTAGTTATTTATATGACATCATCTACAAGTTGGTACTGAGTGGCTGTGTTTATATAATAGCAATACATGACAGTTCGACATACATACTAGTTATTTATATGACATCATCTACAAGTTGGTACTGAGTGGCTGTGTTTATATAATAGCAATACATGACAGTTCGACATACATACTAGTTATTTATATGACATCATCTACAAGTTGGTACTGAGTGGCTGTGTTTATATAATAGCAATACATGACAGTTCGACATACATACTAGTTATTTATATGACATCATCTACAAGTTGGTACTGAGTGGCTGTGTTTATATAATAGCAATACATGACAGTTCGACATACATACTAGTTATTTATATGACATCATCTACAAGTTGGTACTGAGTGGCTGTGTTTATATAATAGCAATACATGACAGTTCGACACACATACTAGTTATTTATATGACATCATCTACAAGTTGGTACTGAGTGGCTGTGTTTATATAATAGCAATACATGACAGTTCGACACACATACTAGTTATTTATATGACATCATCTACAAGTTGGTACTGAGTGGCTGTGTTTATATAATAGCAATACATGACAGTTCGACATACATACTAGTTATTTATATGACATCATCTACAAGTTGGTACTGAGTGGCTGTGTTTATATAATAGCAATACATGACAGTTCGACATACATACTAGTTATTTATATGACATCATCTACAAGTTGGTACTGAGTGGCTGTGTTTATATAATAGCAATACATGACAGTTCGACATACATACTAGTTATTTATATGACATCATCTACAAGTTGGTACTGAGTGGCTGTGTTTATATAATAGCAATACATGACAGTTCGACATACATACTAGTTATTTATATGACATCATCTACAAGTTGGTACTGAGTGGCTGTGTTTATATAATAGCAATACATGACAGTTCGACATACATACTAGTTATTTATATGACATCATCTACAAGTTGGTACTGAGTGGCTGTGTTTATATAATAGCAATACATGACAGTTCGACATACATACTAGTTATTTATATGACATCATCTACAAGTTGGTACTGAGTGGCTGTGTTTATATAATAGCAATACATGACAGTTCGACATACATACTAGTTATTTATATGACATCATCTACAAGTTGGTACTGAGTGGCTGTGTTTATATAATAGCAATACATGACAGTTCGACATACATACTAGTTATTTATATGACATCATCTACAAGTTGGTACTGAGTGGCTGTGTTTATATAATAGCAATACATGACAGTTCGACATACATACTAGTTATTTATATGACATCATCTACAAGTTGGTACTGAGTGGCTGTGTTTATATAATAGCAATACATGACAGTTCGACATACATACTAGTTATTTATATGACATCATCTACAAGTTGGTACTGAGTGGCTGTGTTTATATAATAGCAATACATGACAGTTCGACATACATACTAGTTATTTATATGACATCATCTACAAGTTGGTACTGAGTGGCTGTGTTTATATAATAGCAATACATGACAGTTCGACATACATACTAGTTATTTATATGACATCATCTACAAGTTGGTACTGAGTGGCTGTGTTTATATAATAGCAATACATGACAGTTCGACATACATACTAGTTATTTATATGACATCATCTACAAGTTGGTACTGAGTGGCTGTGTTTATATAATAGCAATACATGACAGTTCGACATACATACTAGTTATTTATATGACATCATCTACAAGTTGGTACTGAGTGGCTGTGTTTATATAATAGCAATACATGACAGTTCGACATACATACTAGTTATTTATATGACATCATCTACAAGTTGGTACTGAGTGGCTGTGTTTATATAATAGCAATACATTTTATTTACTTTGAAAACAGTTAAATAATATGTGTGTTTGTTAATAATATGTGTATTCTCATTAAGTATTCATTTATGACAAGTTATTATAGTACGTTGTTTGTATCTACTTTATATTTACGTATGTATGCTAGTATAATATTATAATAAGGTTATGCAAGATGAAGATTTAAATTTAACAGTGAATTCAACAAACATCGAAAATTAACTAAAAGTTGCGGGTTCTTCACGTGCATTTACTTAGAAAAATAGGTTGCGCGACATCGCCGCGACCGCGCAAGCATGAGGAAGAGCCCCTCTGTGGTTCGAAACTACCTCTAGTAGAGCTTTTATCAGTATATTGACGTGAGTAACCTGCGATTTTTAGTTAATTTAGTATGTCTCACGATAGTTATTATAAAAACAACATAGAAAATGTCCAGCAGTGGACCAAGATGGAATGTTGAGAGCAGTTGGTAGATAGCTCGACGATTCCAATTCCTGCCCTGTTCCTCGGTGAGGACGGGAGTCTCGGTACCTATGTAAGTGTGGAAGAGTCATGCTTCGGCACGAATCCCGAATGGGCCGGCTCGACCACAGTGATACCACGTGAACCACGTCCTCCCAGTAAACCGACACGTACAACACTTGCGTTGTGTTTCGTTGTGTGAGTGAGGTTACCAGAGGCCTAATTACTCACTCCCCGATCTACACAATCCCTGAATCCTCAACTATTCTCAAATTACTCCCTCCCCGATCTACACAATCCCTGAATCCTCAACTATTCTCAAATTTCTAATCCCCAAGAGGCAAGAGGTAACACAAGTCGACATATTATAATCTACCTCTAGGCTCAAATCCATATTATGAACGTGAATGCTTCCCATGATGACATTACAATGCGTGTCAAACGAATTTATACCCGTAATTAATAGGTATGTATCTAAGCTATGTAATCGATTAGTGTAATATTCAGACGAGAGCACGCCTAAATGTTTTTTATTCAAACATTACATCACGTTCCGATCATTTCCATAAAAATAGTTTCAACTTAACGCAACGTGACGTCATCGCTCAAATATGGCGCGCGCCCGCCAAAACTTATGTCAAAAAGTTAAGTTTTTTTTTCTTGTGTTCATAGCATCAAGAAGGTGTTATCTGATTTACATAAATTATGATGATTATGTAAACCATGTCGTCTGGCTGCTGAAATTGCTAATATTTAGATTTTCCAGTAAAACTTTCATCAATCATTATCGTCAACAGCCTAGTAGAGTGTCCGCTACTGACCAAAGGCCTTTTCTCGCACGGAGAAGGTTTGAGCTCTGAGCATAATCACCACGCTTGCTCAATGCGGGGGCGATTTCAAATTTACCTGTACTTAGAAAATATAAGCCCAGGTTTCTTCATGATGTTTTCTTTCACCGTTTGTCAGTAGTGTCTAGATAATCTAAGAAAGTACATATAACTTGAAGAAAGCCACATTGGTACTTGCCGTTGGTAGGTTTCGAGCCCGCATCCTCGTGCATGAGAAGCGGGCGTCTCAAACCTCCGGGCCACCACGACATTTACAATCTAACAATTTTTAAATACTATGGTATATGTATGAAGCTAGCTACAGCCCTACAGGTTACCGAATTTTGTTAAATGACGTAATCAATAAAAATAAACCTCTTACTTCAGTTCACACTGATATCTTTACGAAGAAACCGCAACTTGAAATGTGTATAGCAACATACGTGCATGATAAATATCACGTTAGGAGCAAGAATCCTTCAAAGTATTGCGGAAATCTCACTGCACATAAGTAGATATAATTAAGTATACACGGACGTAGATATAAGAGTAAATGCACACATGAATTAGGAAGTGTACAGCTACACAATACACAATACATTTGTGTAAATACACGCAAGACTACAAGGTCCCGCGTGTCGGTCACTCACACCGCTACACTTTCAGGAGGTATTTGAAGTGAAGCACAGACTGTGACGTCATAACACTGAATACATTATGTACATACCTATACCTGCACGTGAGCATTATGTACATATATGTATGAACGTGAAGGTTTCTCCACAAAAACTCAATTACATACTTGTGCGTACGTTTTACTCAAGCAGTTCCTAAGTTTTTTTCTTCCGGTATGAAGCGGCAGACGTGTAGACTGGACTACCACACGGTTGGCGCGGTGGATGGGCAAATGGCTGCCACGCAACGTGTCTCGGCTTCGATTCCCTGACCTGACGGAACAACTTCTTGTGTGATCCACAGATTATTATTCTGTGTCTGTGTGTCATGTGTATGTGAACTTGTATGTTTGTAAACGTACACACGACACAGAAAACATCCTAGTGTGGGCAAACGTTTTACAAAAAAAACAAAAAAAAATATCGATAGCCATTAACAATCAGAAGAATGAAGTAGGATCAAACGAAGGTAGATCACCTGATGGTAAGCAATCGGCGTCACCCATGGACACCCGGAATACCAGAGGCGTTACAAGTGCGTTACCAGCCTTTTGGGGATTGGGCATTTTATTGATGGTCGGGCCGGGAGTTGCGATGACTCCTCCCTCCTCACTCAGGGTGGGCAGTCACTCGATGATTATCCATTCGTACCAAAAGAAAAGTGAATGTTTTTTGGCTTTTTTTAAGGGGGGAAAATCATCAAATGACTTCTCCCGCCTGGGTGAGGCGGGAGGGAGTGTCAGACTCTTACTGACTAAAAACCACCCCGTTCCTACTCCTGCACGTCGAGCCGGATCACCGGCAGGTTGGGTTCTCTGCGACTCTGTATATCCTTTTTTGTAGAGAGCAAGGTTTCTTATATTATTTTGTTTGTTTATTTGTTATGTTGTGTCTGTGGACATGTCATAAGTTACCTAGTTGATGAAATCGTATGTCGACCTCGGTCTCTGCTGCCGAGCGACAGCACCGTGCGGTTAGTGTGCCTACATCTACCTACGTCTGTGTGTGTGTGTGTGCAGTGTGTGGGTAGCTACATATTGTATTGCTGCCTTTCGAGGTGTGCAGAGGCATATACTAAGCTTTCTCATGAGATATTTAGAGCCTGCGCAGACGACACTTCATCTTCGTGAGTCATTCATTAACATATTTATTTTCAGAAAGTACTGAGAAGGATCACTCGTGGATGCGTTTTTTTATTATTGCATACTGCGGCAATCGAGCAAATGGATCACCTGATGGTAAGCAATCAGCGTCACCCATGGACACCTGGAACACTAGCGGACTTAGTACGAGTTTCTTTTTCGTTTAAAGTAATCGAAACTAGACGGCGTTCTGTGCTCTGAGGCCTTAGTACGAGTTTGTTTTACGTTTAAAGTAATCGTAACGAGTACGCGTTCGGCGCTGTGATTGGTTGCTTCATTGGTGCCGGCCAATCAGAGTGGCGAACGCATACTCGTTTCGATTACTTTATACGTGAAACAAACTTGTACTAAGGCCTCTGATTGGTTGGTTCATTAGAGCCAGCCAATCACAACGCCGAACGCGTACTCGTTACGATTATTTTAAATGAAAAAGAAACTCGCGTTAAGGCCTCAGAGGAGTTGCAAGTGGGTTGCTAGACTTTTGGCGGTGTTTACAAATACAATCACATACTCATTACATTGTTGGTGATGCACGATTGGTGTAGTGGCTGCTGTGCAACGTTTAACGACTTTTTTTTTAATATTTGATGGGCCGACGTCGTTTGACCATTATCTCGCCTGGTGGTGCACGATGACGCGGTCTACGATGGGGCACGTCGTCCCAAAAGCAACCTATTCATTCGGGCCTTGAAGACACCCAGGTTATACTTCATAGAATCATTCCAACTAAAAACTCTATGGGATAATCCAATCCACGAAACGTTGTTCCGGGTGGGTGTGAAGTGTAAGTGTAAGTGTATACTTATAAATGTACGCACGACACAGAATGAGATCTTAATGTAAGGTAAGGACCCGTGCATACGTGCGTATCCCCTCAAAGAGCTAAATCACCACAGACGGGGCCTAGTAGGGCTGATGCCGATACAAAGGCGGAAGGCCTAACGGGTAACCGGGGCTCCGGCTCGAAGTGCAGGAGAAGGAACGGGGTGGTTTTTAGTCAGTAAGAGTCTGACACTTCCTCCCGCCTCACGCAAGGCGGGAGAAGGCATTGAGTCAAGGTCCAATTAATTAAGTATCAAAATCATAGTAGGTATTGAGATTGAGATAAAGTTTACCGAGTAGAGCGCGGTCAGGCGGTCACTGCGGTGTGCGATGAGCTCATAGACTCATAGTTAAAGCGACGAGACGATGGACGGTAGTAGACGTTGCAACGCGGATGTATTACATTAAGCTACTTTTCACTTCTCATGTTATGTGATAGGGGGTGAGCCTATTGCCACATACCGGGCATATTTCTACACTCCGTGCTACTACTGAGAATTTCTTAAAAAACCCAGTACCTAATAGGTACTTTGCCTGACCCGGGAATCAAACCCGAGACCTCTTGCTCGACAGTTGCACTTGCGATTACTCGGCCAACGAGGCAGTCTCCATTAGGTAGTAGTACTTCGTAAACATTGTCATACATAGGTATTTATATTAAATATATACATAGCGTTATTGTACGACTGGACAGCTAGCGGTGACGGAGCAATCGGTTACGTTACTTTAATTTATATTTCTGGACCGCCGAATCATGTACAGGTTAAAATAATTCCGAGTTCCGGGTTCGTGTGATTGATGCCTACGAACAGAAGTCACAGTGACACGCACTTTAATACTTTTTATTGTGTACTTAATATACTTTTATATTTATAATTCGCACGGAATCTACAACTGCATATTTATTCACCGACTTTGTTCACAGCTGATTCAAGAGATTAGTTCCTAGTTCCTTTAAAATAAACACCTAGCCTAGACAGTTTACTGTACCTACGTGAACGCGATACGCGATGTCATATACTCGTTACTGCGCTCGTAAATACACCGACTTCATTTATACCTACTTATATGAATTTTAGGACATAAATACTTTTTGTTTCGATTTTTCAAAATAAAAGTAGTACATCAGCTAACAATAAAAGACTCATCACAATCGATCCAACCATTCCAGAGATTAGCCAGTACAGGCAGACAAATATTGTAAGAAAATGAGTTTGGTTATGTTTATTTATAAAATATGCACGTATCTAATAAAAAGCAATTATTTTAATATTACAAACCGACACTACAATTTTATTTATATTTAGTTTTTTTCATGTAAGTGTATCGTAGTTGGCACGTGAGTGTGTACCTGCCTGGTCTTCTTAAGATTAAAAAAGCTTAATTAAGAAGTGAACCAAGTAAACCGACATGGTAACTACGTAAATAAACCTTTGAACCATACTATTGTACCTGACGTAGCTAAGATTTTGTTAAAATCTGACAAATACAAATTGATATAAATGACATCATTAGTTATGTACCCAACTATGATTTCAAGATAGTAAGTATTTATTTTATTTACATATTAGTTTCGCGAGCAATTTAAATTATAAAACAAACACGCGGCAAATAAAACACAGATTAAATAATATGTAAGTACTTACGTTTTTTAAATTAAAAATATTTTCCAAAATACAGACTAGTCTCACTCAACGTGTTCGTCACGTTTATTAAATAATTATATTCTCACACTTGCTGCGCGCACTGAGATTCTCTCTTCACTAAATACTATTTTCATTCAAATAGCACTCTACTTCGAGCGGGAATATTTCATATTACACGGCAGATAATAAATCGCGACGAATCGATACACGTTTAGTTACACCGAGTGGTATTAAAGTTGGTCGTATTATAGAGAAGCGACAAAATCGACCAAAATAAAGCGATGACGCAATGATTTCGTTGCTATTCCAAGGTTGTGTTTATATCTCGTCGTGACATCATGTGCCTGTGTGCACTGTGTGGCACGACGCCCTGCGGGGCTCGCCGGCAACCTTCGCTTTATCGACTGGCCTACAAACAAACTATATATAATAGCCACTTAATTAAGTATATTGCTTCCACCTTCCACTATACTTCGACTAGATTACATATCAGTTACTTTGTATCTATTTTATATTAGTCAGCTTCAGCCACTTCTTAAAATGAGAACAAAGTTAAAACTCTCCTCTGTTTATGAACAAATGTTTACAACATTCTGTTGCCAAAACAACAGCTGTACTGTAGTGGGTAAAGAGAAATAATATACTATTATTTCTGCTACTATGAGTGCTGAAACAGGGACGAATGAAGCATGAGGCACAGTTGAGTCGATATGTATTAATATCGTCGACCCTGCATCGAAAGTTATTTGTGTACTTATTTATATCGCAATCAAAACACAGCACGTTTGATCTATTTAAAATTGCCGCACTCTGAATAGTTGCTGTTGAAGTTGCTATTTTAGTACCTTTCGAATTGTGCTACGTTGATGTTAAAAATGAAAGTGCCTTATCGAACTTTAAATTATTCTGTGAAACAAGCTATGAAATAATAATAATTTGAAATAAAAAAAGAAATAAAACTATTGTGCGAATTATATTCTCCGTAGCAGTTTTGTATAATTTGTGGATACAATTGAAGTTAGAGATAAGCAGACGCTGTCAACTCCTTTATCAAGTGTCACTGTCAGTGTCAAATAAACGTGGTTGTGAGGACGACGAGTTGTTGCTGAGTTTTGGTTTCATAATATTCCCAGTTTGTGTCGAGTACTGACTACAATGAGTGCTGAGACCAAGCAGCCGTTGTTCCGGCCCCTCGGCGGCGATCCGGACGAGGAGCCCGAGGTGACGGAGATCGAGTCTCTCTGCATGAACTGCCACGAAGATGTACGTAAACAAACCTTTCTAGAAACTTTACATGCCTGTATTAATGCGTGTTTATTAGAACAGCTTTCAATTGAGTAATTATTATATATTTGCTGTATAATTCTTTAATTTGCCACAAATAGCACTAGTTTTATGGCATCTAATATTATGTTATGGTGGCTAGTTGCCAGCCGCCGCCGACTGGTCGATGGTGTAGGTTATGGGGTCGTTGACACGACTGCAGTCTGCTGCAGTAGACGGTATGAGGAATATAGGACAGTACATGTCAATAGGGGTGGAGTAATGAGTAATATTGAACACTTTTTAGTTGAAGAGGCTGTATATTAGTTAGAGAATTTTATTATAACTTTCTGGTTTACTATTCCCTATGATTATCACTAAACTAGGTATACTTATTTTCACACTAAATATATAAATATAGAAGTCACCTTCGTATTTATTTCAATAAAAAACTTAAATAACAACTATTACATAAATAAAATTAAAACTAAATATTACTAAATTAAATATATACAACTTATGATTAAAATTAATTATAGGAAAAATAAACTATTTATAAGGCATCAAAAAACTCGTCCGCATCGACGTATAGAATATTGTCGAATATAGAAGTATTGGACATATTTATTTTTCTAATTTCATATTTGTTTGTTGTGTATTACTTAAGTTCATTATTAAACTGTCAAGTCACCATTACAGTAATAGAATAGTTATTACTTAATTATCTTGTTTTTAGTAAATCATTAATTGTGGTGGCCATCCTTGTTTAAATCATTAGATTACATTACAGCTCCTCTGCATACAAGAATTATTTAATGAAATAGTTCTAAACAAATGAATATTCAATTATTTATTTCTAGTTTCTGCCAGCGACTTCATGCGCAATTGAAATAAAATTGTCTATGTGCTATTCCCGAGCATAATCTACTTCTGTTCCAAGTTTCATCCCTATACGTTCAGCCGTTTGATGTGATTGAGCAGCAAGCACACAAACTTTTAAATTCATAATATTAGTAGCATTTTTTATTGGTTTCCAATTAGAAGTAGGTGGGACAATATTTAAATTCAAATTATTTATTTGCACAAAATTATATGGGTACATCATGTTGTTTACAGTTTACTAGCGACCCGCCCCGACTTCGCACGGGTGCTATAATATGCATGTATTATATATTATTTAATCCTTCCAAAATCCGTTGCGTAGTTTTAAGGATCTAAGCATACATAGGGATAGACAGCGGATAGCGACTTTGTTTTATACTATGTAGTGATACAGTCACTGACGGTGCACATGCACATGTTATGTACAGTCAAACCTGTGTGGTAGCATACATTCATCACCGCCTCCTCGCTTGGGTGTCATAATTATCATGTACCCTATCAAGGTTCTACACATTACACATAGCCCATACAGAAGTGCTCAATGATAAACCTGAACCTTTTTTACTGCGACCTCCAACCCGCCTGCCTGCGGAGAACTTTTTTCTTTTTGTGTTTGATGGGCCGACGTTTGACCACTATCTCGCCTGGTGGTAAGCGATAATGATTATGATAAGTCTCTTGTGTCAAGGAGGCACATTGTTAGTGACGTAAAGACACCACCATCTCTCTGTCCACAGGGCATCACACGCCTCCTGCTGACTCGGATACCGTACTACAAGAATGTAGTGGTGATGTCGTTCAGCTGCGAGCACTGCGGGTACGAGAACAACGAGCTGCAGGCCGGCGGCGCGCTCGCGGAGCGCGGCGTGCGCTGGGCGCTGCGCGTGGAGGACGCCGTCGACCTCGACAGGCAAGTTGTCAAGAGTGACTACACCTGTGTCCGGATACCCAGCATTGACTTCGAGATACCTGCGCAGAGCCAGAAGGGAGGTGTGTAGTGAACTTCATTTTAAGTTTCCTAGCTTCACTGACGGACTGACTGACAGACTATTATTTATTTTGTATTTGTTGATGTTTCAAAAGTACCAAATTATGGTTTTATAATAACTATCGTGAGATATACTAAATTAACTAAAATCGCGGGTTACTCATGTGAATATACTGAGAAAAGTTCTATCTGTGGTTCGAAACTAGTAGAGCTTTTCTCAGTATATTCACGTGAGTAACCCGCGTTTTTAGTTAATTTACCAAATTATGGTTTAACTCGTCGAGTACCGGTTTTGTAGACACAATTATAGAACAATAGGTTGCGGTCACCGGTGACCGCTTGGTGTTTAACAGTTTAATTGAAATAAATGCTTTCGAGTTTAAGTTTGCATGCCATACATTACTCATTTACGGGGTGGTTTTTAGTCAGTAAGAGTCTGACACTCCCTCCCGCCTCACCCAGGCGGGAGAAGTCATTCAATGATTTTACGCCCTTAAAAAAAGACTACTCAGGAATTGAACCTAAGATTCTTAGCTTGATGCCTATGTTCATGGCCATTACACCAATAATGCAGTAGCAGTACCCATGTTCATTATCATTTTTAACGAATTATTTAAGTAATGAGAGCTTCCGCTTCTTACCACTAGATTGCGCCAGTGTAGCGTGAGGTCTGTAATATATTTACTCAATATCTTATAGTCTTCAAAATGTACTAAACAATGGTTCGACCCTTGCTAATTTATCTATTATAAGAAACAGTACCTTACATTACATTGGCGTCATCTATTGACTACACAAATGTTAGCGCTCATTTTGATTGATGAAATCTTTAAATTTTTTGACTATTTATTTAGTAGCGTATCGTATTATAAAAAGTAACTACCTATTAGCTTCTGCGAGCGACTTCTCTCGCGTTCCCGGGGGATACAAAATATCCTATATATGTTATTATAACCTACCCCTGTTACAAATTTCTCCCCGATCCCTTCAGCCGTTTTGACGTGTATGAGTAAGTAACATATACACACACGTTCGTATTTCTAATATTAGATTCTGACTGTGACAGAGGTGACGACGGTGGAGGGCATCATCTCGCGCGCGGTGGCCGGCCTCACGCAGGACCAAGCCACGCGGCGCCTGCAGCACCCGGCCGACGCGCGCGCCATCGACGCGTACGTCGGGCGACTCGACTCGCTCCGACACTCCGCCGCCCGCCCCTGGACGCTGGAGCTGGAGGACATCAGCGGTCAGTCCACTATTGTCATGATCTCCAATCCCTATCCCTAATCTCAAATGCTCCAAATCCTCAATCACTGGTCAGCGTACCCAATACCTAAATCCCTGATTCGAGCGTCCAATATCTGAATTACTATCTCCAAATCACTAAAACCGCAATGCCCCAATCCCTGAATCTCTAATCCGATTTTGACATTAGTTGTATGGAGTTTCTGTGTAAAACAGGTAGATACTAATCCGAGCTGTAGATCCCCAAATCTCCAGTTCCCCAAAAGGTTGTAAGAAGCAGACGATGGTAGGCAATCTGCCTGATGGTAAGCAATCTGCCGGTCATGGACACCCACAACACTAGAGACGTTACAAATGCGTTGCCGGCCTTGTATCTACGAATAAAGGGTTGCCATTGTTATTTCATGACTGCCTCGTTGGCCGAGTGGTCGCAAGTGCGACTGCCGGGCAAGGGTCTCGGGTTCTAAAAAATCTCAGTAGCAGCACGGAGTCTGGAAATGTGTCCGGTATATAGCAATAGGCTCACCCCCTATTACATGGGACTCGTAACATAAATAGTGAAATGTGGGTGTTACATTGTACAGTGGTATTATGTGCCGGTGCATTGCATCCTTCGGGGATACAATGCGTGATGTTATGTCAGAGACCGTACATACAATGCTATCTACGTTCGTTGTCCTACATGCATGTACAGTGAAACTTGGTTAAGTGGGACCTGGATAAGTGAGAAACCTCCATAACTGGAACCCATGCTGAGGTCCCAACACTTTGGCAGTGAAATACCTCTATTAGTGAGACGAGGTAAACCTCTATATCTGGGATTTGATCTTTCGATTTATCATCATACTCTACTCTATAACTGAGACAGCGAGTACATTTTATATGCATAAACCTCTGTAACTAAGATAACATTGTTTGTTTACTCATTCTTATTCTATCCGCAAATTACACACGTAATTCCAAGTCCACCTCTATCTCTAATGGAACCCTCTGTAAGAGGACAGATATTTATTTATACCTGTATATCTGAGACACTGGGTAAGTGGAATACCTCTATAAGTGAAACGACATTGCAGGTCCCTTGATGTCTCACTTAACCAGGTTTCACTGTATATATGTATGTATGTATGTATGTCCGTCCGTTAGGTAACTGTTTCCTCGAGAACCCGGCGGCGCCGCGGCCCGACCCGCGCGCCACCCGGACCGACTTCACCAGGACCCGCGACCACGACCACGCGCTCGGCATATACACCAGCGACGAGGTAAACTACACCTTACTGCGCGCTGCACACGGCTCGTATTGCAATGTACTACTACACTCTGCTGTGTTTCCTTAAGGTTGCAACTATGATACGTTACATACACTACATTAAATCACGTGACACTACGCCACTCTTTATTGCGTCACACAACATTACATTACACTGTACTGCGTCGCGTTACACAGCAATACTTTATATTACACGACGCTTGTACAGACAACTGTACAGGTTTATTTTAATTATATATACATAATTAGTATCGCGGCGCATGTCAGCAAAAATTGTAAGGTATTTAAACTGTAACTTAAGCATTATTCATCGCTGTACTTCATCGTCCATCAATTAAAGCAGAAGGTTGTACCGTTTAACATTTCTCTCACAAACTATCATTTATCGCCAAGTGTAGGCGTGATAAAAACCCCCTACAACGATGTTACACATCGTTACACTAAACTACATGATGTAACACCACAATGTACCGCCTCGTGTTACATTGAACCATGCGATGTTACAAATAATTGTCACAGCCAAACTCAATATTACAGAAATCAGAGGACGCGGAGTGTCCCCGGATAGAAGGACTCTCCCTGTCAGAGAGCACTCAGTGCAACGAGGTGACCTCCCCCTCCGCGTCGGAGGAACACCTCCTCTCTCCGCTCGAGGAGGGCGCCATGCCATACGAGCAGCTCGCGGCGGACGAAGTACTGAGCTTCCCCACTAACTGCCCCGACTGCAACGCGCCGGCCGACACCAAGATGAAAATTACCAGTACGTACTTATTTATACGCTCTCTGCTCACCTCCTTTAGATCGTAGTCAGATGTTTTATAGCCCATAGCCTTCCTCGATAAATGGACTGTTCAAAGCAAAACGAATTTTTGAAATCGATCCAGTAGCTCGTTGATGCAAACAGTCTTTGTAGCCGACAGATTTGATACCTGGCAAGTACCAATAAGACGTTTTCCGAGTTATATGTACTCTCTAAGATTACTGACAAACGGTGAAGGAAAACATCGCGAGGAAACCTGGACTTGTAATTTCTAATTATAAGTTTGAAATCGCCAACCTGCAATGACCAAGAGTGGCGATTAATGCTCAAAACTTCTCCGTGTGAGAAGAGGCTTTTGGTCAGCCGTGGACACTTGTAGGCTGTTGATGTGATGTGTATAACAGTAACGATGTCCGTTCCAGACATCCCTCACTTCAAGGAAGTGGTCATCATGAGCACCACGTGTGACTACTGCGGACACCGGACTAACGAGGTAATACACCCACTCATTACTCACTCACTCAATCACTCACTCACTCACTCACTCACTCTCTCACTCACTCACTCACTCACTCACTCACTCACCCACCCACTTTCTCACTCACTCACCTACTCACTATTGACTAACTTTCGTAACTCACTTCCTCAGAGATATACTAACTCAATGAATCACTTATTTTTTAACCGACTTCAAAAGAAAGGAGGTTCTCAGTTTGACATGTATGTATGTTTGTGCGCGATCATCTCAGTATTGGCTGAACCGCTTTCTATGCGGTTTGCAGAAACGCGTTTGTTACACTTGGGAGAAGATTTTAGTATATTAATTAACCGACTTCAAACTCAAACTCAAAAGCATTTATTTCAATTAAACCATAATTTGGTACTTTTGAAACGTCAACAAATATGAAATATATAATAGTCTGTCAGTCTGTCCGTCAGTGAAGCTAGGCCGTCAAGAAAACAGGGGTTGAAGTCGAATTATTATTAAAAATGGACGTGTGAAAGTTTCACTTTTTTCATAAACCCTCTGTAGTCACTCACTATCTATTCACTAACTTCATTTAACTCTTAATTGTACTCACATTCTCAGACACACTCACTCATGCATTTTTCACTTACTCATTCACTCACGCACTACTCACTCTCACTCACAAGTGTTGTATGTGTAGGTGAAGTCAGGCGGTGGTATCGAGGAGAAGGGAGTGCGGTTCGAGGTCCGGGTCGCTACCAAGGAGGACTTCTCGCGCGATATACTCAAGGTACGAACTCTTTATTTACATTACAGCTAGTTGTCACTGAAGTATTCGAACCTGTGTCTGTAAGCTGTAGTTTGATCTTTATTTGCTCTATTGACATTCCTCTCTGGCGATTCTTCTTCAGTAAGAGCCCGATGTGAATCACAATTCATTCGCTTGTCTTTTTTGTTCTTTAACATCTCTGGGGTATTAGTCGCTCGATAGATTTCGAGCCATCATGAAAGTAATCGAGGAATCGCTCAAATCATTTTGAGGATGCTCGATAGATTTCTAGGTAGTTCGATCGATGTTAGTGTCGGTTTTAGTCTCTAGCCGCGGAGTATTTAAGTGGTTACCGGGACTCTGTCTCGAAGCAGGAGTAAGAATTCCCTCTCGCCTCAATCAGGGCGGGGGGAGCTTCTTACTGAATGACTTTCCCTTCTTAAAAAAGGTGGGGAAGAAGTAGAGTTGTCCGTGTATTGCAGTCGGAGACGTGCAGCATGGAGATCCCGGAGCTGGAGCTGAGCGTGGGCGGGCGCGCGCTGGGCGGCCGCTTCACCACGGCCGAGGGGCTGCTGGCGGCCACGCGCGCCCAGCTGGCCGACTCGCCCGGCGCGCGCGGCGACGCGCCCGGCGTGGCGCCCGCGCTGCGCCCCGTGCTGGACGCGCTGCGGCGCGCCGGCCGCGGCCACCTGCCCGTCACGCTGGTGCTGGACGACCCCGCCGGGAACTCCTACGTGCAGAGTCTGGCCGACGACCCCAACGTGCCCGACGACGGTGAGACACGTTACATGCACTAACTTCACTGACGGACTGACGGACAATACCGATTACGTCTACGTCTTCATAAAAATAAATGCTGCCACTTTGATACATTGCTGGTCACTTATAGTTCATTTCGTCAATAGATGGCGCTAATGTAGCGAAATGTTTTGTAGTTTGCTGTCAAATATAAAACGTCCAATGCTATAGGCACCCGCCGCACCCAGCCGGGACAAATCATTCGATGTTTTTTTTAATGTGTGACCCTAGCTAATTCCCTATTGGACGAAGAACAAATTCACACGCCATAGCGTCATATAGTGAATGAAAATATAGTGACCCTCGTCGGGACAATAGTCCACTGCTGCACTATGAGGCTGCTACATAAGAGGGGTTTAAGGTTGACTTTTGACAAAATCTCCAAACTGAATACTCTACTCAATAATTCATTCTTATCTTAAACCTCTAGGTTAACAATACAAATATAGTAACTTTACAATGTTTAAACAAAAATACTCTACTAATTTCGTAAGATATTGCAGTTAAAAATATTCAGGTTTATCAAAGAACTGCGGGCTCAATAGCAGCTTACGCGGGTGTCAGACACCCGCGTGGAGAGTAGCCGTGGTGAGTAATGTATGTGTATTGTGTGTGTCAGGTCTGAAGATCACGCGCTACGAGCGCAGCTTCGAGCAGAACGAGGAGCTCGGACTCAACGACATCAACACCGACAACTACCGGCCTCACACACCCAGCTAGACGAGCCACGCAGCCACTGCACTGCCGCCGTACACTCGAGTACTATCTGTATATGTCTGTCTGTATGTGTGTGTACAGTTGTATGTAAATATTGTTCAATAAATGTGTTACAGCGAGCGACTTGTTGTTATTTCTTCTCCTCTAATATCGTACAAATATAAAGTGGTCGAGGTCACTCACTAGTCGCTGAGGACGCTCGGTCCACGTCGCGCTACGACATACAAGTACACGCCACTGAGCGCGATGTCCCAGTACTACGATCACGGCTACGCTACTTATGTCCTACCTAACCTAAGCTTTATTCTAAGTTAAAGTATTTAGGCAGTAAAACTGGAACATTTACTATAAATGTAGTTAACTGGCTCGGTAGACGAGGGTCGGCAGAAAGATTTAGGTTAGAGCCTATACAGCGATTAACTTCTCTCTGATTTAAAATTCCCCTGACGTCACTGGCTCACTGGCCGCTGCAGGAGACGAGTGCCCGCGCGTCGAACGCCAGGTCCAGGTGCTAGAGTAGGGTTCGAGGGTTGACCGGCTACTATCCACCGCGGGGAAGCAGGATATAAAGGTGTACGTGAAATTCTTCAAGAACTCTTTTTATATAGCAGTGGGGGAAATCCTCACGCACAGGGAGGTGGGAGTACTGCCGGACTCTTATTTAAAGCTCCGCTGTACCGAAGTGCTCCTCTGACGGGATCAGAGACCTGAGGTCACTTCTTTTTTTGCACTTTTGTATAGACAAATAAGATAGATGATGTTCATATTCATAGATATAGGATATTATACACAATGTGTAGTTTTGGAAAAAAAACTTTTCAACGAAGTAACTCGGCCATAGATTCAGAGTCCGAATCAACAAGAAAAATTGTAGGTAAATATTTTTCATTTTTCTGTAAATTACGGAAATCCGTAAGTGCGAACTACACGCCGCAGTCTTGTAACTAGCTTTATAAAGCGGTTTAACACACAAACTCAAACACGTAATTGATATTATTCCTAATTCCATAAAATTCCAACAAGAAACGCGATCACCCTCCGGTGGCTGCACCCCCTACGGCGCACACGCATTCAGTTTGTGCTTTGGCACTGCCGGGGGTGGTTGTTTGCGAAATTATTTCACATGGCCTTGAACTTCGTGTCTCTAATTATTATCAAAATTCGTAGTTCAGTGTTTATGTGATAATAATAACAGAAAATTAGTCGAGATAGTTATCTTATGCCACCAGTTGCAGTGAAAACAACCTATTTTTTTTGGCGGGAAAATCATCGAATGACTTCTCTCGCCTAGCTGAGGCGGGAGGGAGTGTGAGACTCTTACTGACTAAAAACACCCCGTTCCATCTCCTGCACGTCGAGCCGGAGTCCCGGTAACCCGTTAAGTTCTTCGCGGCGAAAACAACCTGTAGCGAGCTATTCGCATCGTACCTAAACTCCCAACACAGCCATATGACATGACAGTCATGCATGCTGGCTGTTGCTCAGAGACTGCAAGTGATCAGTGCTTGAAACATATTAAAAACAAGTGCCGCGGTGTGGCATAGTCCAATCAGTGACGTACTTAGTGCATAACTGTATTGCTGTGCCTAGGAATATTACGAAGATGAAAACTTCGAACGAAATCTCCGAGTGACACAGGTAGATGTGTAATTTATTTACTTGTAGGTACATTCCGTCTCTAAGGACTAAGTTTTATATTGTTTGTAGGTCAGCAGGATACGCATTTAGTATGACGAATTACGAATCAGCTGATCAGCCCATCAGCTGATAACTACTGTAGGTATCTACGCGGAATATGAATTCATGATTAGTACCTAAAGAACAATTAAATTCAACCGAATTAATACACGAATGAAACTTTGAATTGAACTTACCTACAGTGCGTTTTTAACTAAAATCATGCCCTAAAACAGCTGAGCGCTTGACGGCTTGAATCCTACCTAAGTACTTACTTAAGTAAGTAGCTATGTGTTTTCATTATTCAGAACTTAAATTACGAAATTTAAAATGTTATTAGAACCTATCTATTCATTGTCAGGATTGCAATAAAAAGTAATAAGTAAAGCATTACACAGTGTTATGACTCAGCTGATGACTATCGTTGATACCTACATGAACTTTTGATTGAAGATAGGTGTAAGGTCCAGCTTGCAGAAAAGATCACAAGTTACCTCTATAGTTGCTAGTTGCGTGTATTAAGTTTGGTAAAAGTTACAAATAAAGTTGTCGTATTTCTTTGCTTAACGTTGTTCGGTAGATAAAGTACAGCTACCTACTACAATTACTGTAATACATTATATGCTATGTATGCATTGGGTGACGCGCATTCAATATTGCTGCGTCGCCTAAGTATACTATACGTGCTATGTGCGGTTATGAAACCGTACAATAGGTACGTGTTCTACTTTCATTGATTGTTTTGTTCTTTGCTACACTCTGACCATTGTTTCTGCATTCAAGGATTATTAAAAATGTTATTATCAATTAAAAATCATTAATGTAAGTATGTACGACATTATTGTTTGTCTCTTTCTTAAGTAGTACCGTGGGACATCGCGTGGCCCGCCGAATGGGGACTTCGGAATGGGTACGAGCCCAGGGGACCCACGCTCTTGCAGCTTGTCTGGGCCGGGCCGCGCTGGACACAAGTCGCCGGGGCCTTACTGCTCTGTTTCTTTAGCTGCTTTTCGGTGTCCGGAAATAGCGGGAGGCTCCTGCGACTCGGGCCTGCCGTACTTGATGACGGGGGGAGAGATAAAAGCAAAAGGAGCACCCGGCTCTAAAATAAATAGGTAGGTACTGTATCCCTGTAAAAAGGGGATCGATAGGCCAAAATTTCAAATTATTCCCTGTATAGAGTTAGTTGAGTTGTCAATAATGACAAGGAAGACTAAAATTGGACTTTCAAATGTTTCTGTGACATGTTGGTTTCCTGAAAAAAATTTGAATATTCAGTAAAAAACGAGTATTTTCACCAAATTTTAGTCAATTACGAGGATTTCTAGCAAAACGTCAGGAGTTTGTGAGGCAAAAACCTATCCGAATCGTAGATTATGAGTCACTGTTGATGTGCTGCGAATTTTGTCGCCCTAGGTCAAAATATGAAGAGTAGATTTTTTTTAATAAAACATTTTGTTCAAACTAACTTTAGAGGTGGAAATTGATCAAGGCGTTGAACCGTCGACTACAACAACTACCGAAATGGTTATTAGGAGCCCAGTGGAGGTGTGAAAGCAGAAAACTACTCCGAAATCGGTGGTTATGTTTCCAAGATATTTCAGTTCGCCTAGGATAGCCAACATTATTGGCGCCTATTTTAATCTATTTTCACCTCCATGCCAGTTCTCGCTTATATGCCTCTCGCACGTTTATGCCTCATACTGTATCTTGCTTTTGTCCATCGTCTTTCACTTGTTTAGTGGGGGGGGGGATTCCCACTTTCCTAATTCTAGTTTAGCATAAACCCAAACTGGCGAGTAATAAACCGCAGCACGAGCTCCCATTTTATCCGTGCTACTACCATCCTCTGCAGGACTTTGCCCAAGACCGGCTGTAGACCTATCGGTGTCTGTAAGACTTGGGGATCCGGGAATTATCCTTGCCCGGTTTTCGGAGGACGACCACCGTAGCCTCTTTCCATATGTGCGGGAAATGTGCCACTTCTAGGCACTTATTGCACAGGGCAAGGAATGCGTCCGGGTCATGGTAGACAGCTCGACTGCAGATATCTGACTTAAATCCGTCTGATCCGGGGGCTTTCTTAGGGTTGAAACTTTGCACGGCTGTCTTCAGCTCCAGAGATGTAAATGGTGGGTCGTGGTATTCACCATGTCTTCCCTCGTATGCCTGTGGTCTGCGTTGTCCTCTTTTGCTGCGTCCTTTGGATAGAACGTATCCGCCAGCAGGGCGGATTTAGGAATGCATCATCGTTAGTTAGGGTCAGATCTTCCCTCCTTTTGGCGGTTCTTCTGATTCGTCGGTATATACCTTCCCATACGGCTCGTTTGGTTGTACTCTCATACAGTTTTTTTTGCTTTTAGATACTGCTAGCTCTTTGGACCACCACG
This sequence comes from Spodoptera picta, assembly GCA_038387885.1. Classification (NCBI taxonomy): domain Eukaryota; kingdom Metazoa; phylum Arthropoda; class Insecta; order Lepidoptera; family Noctuidae; genus Spodoptera; species Spodoptera picta. The sequence continues at coordinate 14,366 of JAZHFQ010000252.1, read as the reverse complement.
GGACGGTAAGTTTTGTTTAGTTATTTATTTTTGGGATAGCGCCATCGCACGCTTTCCCAATTATATCACTGTACTTTACAACTAGTTATTCTAATTTCTTCCCACTATATTTACTATGTTTTGTGCATCTATCTTGTTTTTAATTTTAAGATATTAGGCATGCCACTAACTATGCGAGTAATTGTGTACTTGCTCGCATTGCGCGAGCCTACAACAAAGACTTCTCTCAGGTTGATGTGTTTAACTGCACAAAACCTAGCTTTAAAGCCCAAGTTAAAAATATTATAATTGATAAAGGCAAATAGCGAGCAACTTTGTTCCACTCACCATAAAGCATTTACTATGTTAATTCATATTTTAATTAGGTTAATATTATTATCTCCCTTTCATAACAAGTAGTATATTTAACTTTCAATTATATATTAAAACTTTATTTTTAAATATTGTTTAAAGTCCGTTCGCATGGTAAATACAAATTAAGTTAAGCAGGGAAACCTATTATTAGCCTTACTAAACTGTAATATCTTTATTTTGTATTATATCATATGTATCGCTGTTGGTTTTCTAAATAAATAAATAAATAAGATCTTTTAGACTGCCTCGTTGGCCGAGTGGTCGCGAGTGCGACTGCCGGGCAAGGGGTCTCGGGTTCGATTCCCGGGTCGGGCAAAGTATTACTGGGTTTTAAAAAAAATCTCAGTAGTAGCACGGAGTCTGGAAATGTGCCCGGTATATGGAAATAGGCTCATCCCCTATTATATGGGACTCATAACATAAATAGTGAAAGGTGGGTGTTACTTCTGTGTGCACCTCTGCCTACCCCTTCGGGGATAAAAGGTGTGATGTTATGTTATGATCTTTTAGTTTTTCTTTAATTTTTTTCCCAGTCTGCCTTTTTTGTATTGACTTTCCTGGAAGTTCTGGTTATGTGTGTCCCTTTCTCGCGTAGTTATATGTCGGAGGATGGTGTGGGCGATGTTGAGCGAGAGCCCTCTTCGTCACATATATCGGTAGAGGTACATACCTCTGCAAAAAACAATGTTTTTATTGTAATTATGAAACAATCTGTGATTTTAAATAGTAAGATTACAAAATCAAAATGACAAATATTGTGTCACATTATTATAATGAAACTGAATGATGTTAGAAATTTAAGTTAGTCTTTCAAATAATAAATATTTTCTTATATCGATATTTTTATTTCTTAGTCTCGGCACTATGCGAGTGATATTCGTAGGCACCTACGAATATCACTCGCATTCGCTTCGTGGAATAGAAAAACTATTTATTAAAAAAAAATATTTTAAGCGCACCTACAGGTGCGCAAAGTGGAATACTTTAGGTGCGCTTCGTCTGGGTACGCTTCATTTAGGTGCGCAAAGTGGAATACCCCGCCCAGAGTGCCTGCTGTATTATAGTACTCTTTGGTGCCTGCCTGTCGTGTGATGTTGAAAGTCATTAAATCTCCCCCACTCCATGACATCACAGTTAACTGTTGAAGCGCGCCATCTATATTCATTTTGTTGTTATTCCTTCGTTTTGTAGTAAATCGAAATCTCGTACTAATGACCGTTCCGACATATAATTGAAAAATATTGTGTTGTGGTCGGAGCTGGTTACTCTTGTGTCAACCCGGACATTTCTTATCCTCTGGAATCCTCGCTCGTACTGCCCCATCAGGTGCTCTTCGCATTTGCGTCGCCCCCTATCAGCAATCTTCCAGTGGCCACTTTTAATTCTGGACAACTGATCCAGGTATGTCCCTAAGAGTTGGTCTGGTTTGAAGTAGTAAGAGACTACTGCGATTTCCCAGGTTTTGGTTTGTATCCCCACCATGACGATGTTGTTGGTGGTGAGTTTCGGGTACCAAGTCACCGTTAAAGACAGACAAGAGAATTTACGTTTACTGGCCTCTAAGAAGAGTCCGGTGGTCGCCAGTTTCTTTCTTTGTAGATTTGCTTGGGCTACTCGGTATGGTCTTGCAGTTTTTGACGCAGGAGTATATTTTGGGATCACCTTAGCAATATGATATTGCTGTTCTCTATTTACTTTCTTCTAACTGAGCATTGCTGAATGCGTTGTGATCTGTCCTCCCGAGTTTGGCATGTGTGGAGGTGCAACACTGCGGTGTGGATCCAGCGAGCCACTCCGCACATTCGGTCTTTACGTGCGGATCCCCACAGTGATTGCATTTTTCTAACGTTTCTGTGCACAGCTTGCGACTATGCTCGGACCCAAAGCAGAGAGAAGAACATTGGAGAAGTGGGCTCTGGTCTTTCGCTTGAACTCGTTGCAGGTCTATGTAGACGTGCCCTTTCCCCGTCACCCTCTGCCAGCTCGTAGGCGAGGTAGTGAGCACTAGAGGTATATGCCTTGTGTACGGATTTAGGGTAAAGGTTAGGTCTGCTCGGTTTTTTTTTTTTTTTTTTTTTTTTTTTTTTTATTGTCTCCTCATGGAGACTCACACCTCCCCACGAATAGGGAGGTGTGAGTACTGCCGGACTCTTACCGGCTAAAACCCCTCCTGCTGTTTTCAACAAAACCCCTGACGTGGTCAAGGCCAGTGTTCTTCATGTTGTCAATTTTGGGCAGAATAATTATTTAATTTCTATATGAAGTCTTAATTTATGTATTTTTTGTACAGATTGTTAATCGTGTCAGTTTGTTTGTTTATATTTTTAGCTTGGGTTTTTATGTTGCTGTATTTTTGTTGCTACTGTATATTACCTCATTTCTTTTACTATGTTAAAATGACCACTAAATTTCTATAACATTTCTGTTTTACTTAAGCTTGGTAATATTTGTTCGCTTCCCTTCATCACTCTTTTCGCCACGGTCGCTCGACTGGTGATCTTCTAGTGTATCTCACACATCGCTGGGCCTCGGCCATTGAAAGTCAAGGTGAGGCATTGGCAGTTAGCCTAGATATAGCGAAGGCGTTCGATAGGGTCTGGCACCGGAGTCTTCTGACGAAGTTGCCATCATACGGACTGCCCGAGGAATTGTGCAAATGGATTGGTAGCTTTTTGTCCGGCCGACGCATAAGAGCCGTCGTAGACGGTAGTTACTCTGAAAGCATGGACATAAACGCTGGCGTCCCACAAGGCTCCGTACTTTCTCCGACGCTGTTTCTTCTGCATATCAATGATTTGCTGTCTGTTGAGGGTATTCATTGTTATGCTGATGATAGCACCGGGGACGCATTTTACACGGGCCGTGCAAACATCCCTCGTTCCGTTGTGGAAGAAAACCGCGTAAAACTTGTGTCTCAAATCGAGAGGACCTTATGTCGAGTCTCCGATTGGGGTCGGGACCATATGGTCCGGTTCAACCCCTCCAAGACACAAGTTTGTGCGTTTACAGCTAAAAAAACCCCATTCGTTGTGGCCCCTAAATTCCAAGACACTACCCTTAACATCTCCAAAAGTATAGGTATCCTTGGTGTCGACATATCTAGTGACGTCCAGTTCCGTAGTCACTTAGAAGATAAGGCCAAGCTGGCATCTAAAAAACTCGGTGTACTAAACAGAGCGAAGCGGTACTTCACGCCGGGACAAAGACTGCTTTTATATAAATCGCAAGTTCGCCCCCATATGGAGTACTGCTCTCATCTCTGGGCAGGAGCGCCAGCATACCAGCTTGGACCTTTTGACGCGGTCCAAAGGAGAGCTGTCAGACTTGTTGATGATCCTATACTTACGAGCGGTATCGAGCACTTAAGTCTAAGGAGAGATTTTGCCTCCTTGTGCGTGTTCTACCGCTTGTATAATGGGTTATGTTCTGCGGAATTATTTGATACGATGCCCACGGCCACTTTTTATCATCGCACCGCTCGCCATCGACAGGGGGTTCACGCTCACCAATTGGAGCCAAAATGGTCCCGTACATTTCGGTTTCAGAGGAATTTTCTCCCACGGACCCTCCGATTGTGGAATGAGCTCCCTGCCGTGGTTTTCCCAGTGAGCTACAACATGAGGTTCTTCAAGAGGGCGATGAATAGGTTTTTTAAGGGTCGGCAAGACGCATGTAATGCCCCAAGTGTTGCAGGCGTACATAGGCCACGGTAACCGCTTACCATCAGGTGGGCCGTGTGCTTTTTTGCCACCGTCGTGGTATAAAAAAAAAAAAAAAAAACATATTTGCATATGTGGGGAAGCGTGGTTTTCTTAAGCTAAGTTTTATTTTTATTCGTCACTCTATTCGTTACATATTTACAGTAATCCAGCGTCTTAGTTCTCGTTGTCCTGTTAGTCAGCAGCCCGGAGATGTTGTTTTTAGTAATTTTTTGCCCTTGCAGCAGTTGCTCGGTCTCAAACCTCTCCTTCGCATACATCGGGCAGTAGAACACAACGTGAGAGACAGTCTCCTCTTCAGCGGGGTCGCATGGACACGACGGATTCTCCTTAATCTTGAAACGGTACAAGTATTCGGAGAATCCGCCGTGCCCGGTAAATAACTGGGTGGTGATGCTGCTTGTTTCTATTTTCTTAATATTTCTATACGCCGCGGCTGCACTGGGGAAGAATATTTTCGTGACGGAGGCGGTGTTTCCGGATCTATACCTAGCGTCCCACTCGCTGACAGTGTCCATACGGATTCTCCATCTGACGAATGAGACGGGGCATCGGTCATAATCCGGCCTCCTTTTCAATCGCAGCGCTGCCTCCTTCGCCAGGCAGTCGGCCCTTTCATTTCCCTCCAAACCTGCGTGGGCTTTTATCCAGAACAAGCACACGCTCTTGTTCTGCATGGCACAGTGGCGTAGAGCGTTTCTTGTTTCCACAGCCAGGGGATGGGGGGAGGTAGGGTTGATGACAGTTTGCAGCGCCGACATCGAGTCGCTGAAAATGCCGAACGTGGTTTTTTCGCTGCTGAGCGCCTCCCCGGCCGCTCTCTGTAGTGCTAGTAGTTCTGCTTGGTAGACGGTACAGTAGGACGGCAGTATAAGTTTTTTAGATGTATATTCGGTTGCGCTATCCCACAACGATAGCGCTGCACCGACTTTGCCCTCGATCTTGCTGCCGTCCGTGAAAATTCGCACGTCGTAATTCGAGGCGTGGTTGTTGTATTGTTCCTCGTCCACCAAGCTGTTGAACTCCAACGTTTGCTGCTCGGCCGGGTGAGGAAAGTCCACCGCACGTGTCATCTTTTCTATCTCCCTATCCCCCAGAACTGGATGGGGCACCCCCCTCTTTGCTTCGTACAATGAAGCAGCTTCACGCACTCGAAGATCGAGGGGAGTATCCCAGCCAGCAGGAGAGCCGAGTGCAGAGAGACCGTGCGGTGAGCTCTGCAGAGTTTCTGGGCGAAGCTTCTCTGCACCACGTTCAGTTGCTTCTTTATCCCCAGTTTGTCCACGGCTGGCGCCCACACACTCGCGGCGTACAGAACTATCGGTTCGACAGCGGCAGTGTATATCGAACGCACGACCTCCGGGTGCAGTCCCCAACTCACCCGCGCCGATCTGGCTAGGCGCTTGTAAATCGCAATAGCTTTTTTACAAGCGCCAGCGACGTGGGAGTTGAAGGTGAGGCCGGCGTCGATCGTCAACCCCAGGATCTTTACCTCTTTTGACATTCCAATGTCGATCCCGCCCATGATTAGGCGTGGGGTGTCGTACTTAAGTTTTCGCGTGATAACCATGGCACTGGTTTTGTGCGGTGCAAATTTCAGCTTGTTTCTGACACCCCACGTACGCACATGCTCGAGAGCGGCATTGGCTTGTCGTTCGATCTCCAGGGCTGTACCACCGTCGAAAATCAGCACGACGTCATCCGCGAAGGCCTGGCAATAGTCTCCCCTGACTTCCAGCTGTCTCAGGAGCGGGTCCAGGAGAAGATTCCACAGAATGGGACCACCGATTGAACCCTGGACGCACCCCTTCGAGGTTCGGCGTCTGCTCTCGGCTCCCGCGTACCTGACTGCCACCTCCCTGTCACTGAGGTAGCTATCTATTACTCGCCTCAAGTTGATCGGGCACTTTTCCTCTGCCAATCGGACTCTAATCGCCGGCCACCATGCGCTGTCGAAAGCTCCCTCTATATCCAGCGATACAAGTACCACGATTTTCTTTTCCTCTAGCTTGCCGCGGATATACTTCACTAAGGTGAAGAGGGAGTCCTCAGTGCTTTTTTGGGGCATGAATCCGTATTGGCGAGTACTAATCCTCGGCAATAAGTGGAACTTCAGACGAGCAACCAGCATCTTTTCGTAGACTTTCCCCAAGACAGGCAAAAGCCCAATCGGCCTGTAGGACTTGGGTGTGGTGTACGTGTCTTTGCCTGGCTTTCTCAGTACAACCACCGTCGTCTCTTTCCAGATTTTCGGGAAGTGGTGGTGTGCCAGGCATAGGTTTAACAGTGACAGGAAGTAGCTGGGATCGCAGAGTATGGCCTGGCAGCAGATATCTGCCGTGAAGCCGTCGGCGCCCGGTGCCTTCTTTGGGTTAAACGACAACATGGACCTTTGGAGCTCGCTTAGGGTAAACGGTGGGTCATGCTGCTCACCATGACCATACGCGTTTACCAATTCCGCCTGTTGACGTAGTCGGCGATGGTCCACATTGTCGCTGTCCTCGCGATCCTCCGGGTAAAAGGTTTCGGCCAACAGCTCAACAGAGCCCCTCGCGTCCAGGATTTCATCTCCCTTGTGTAGAAGCACATCTTCCTCCCTTTTTTCTGTCATCTTCATTACCCGATAGATTCCCTCCCATACCCCCTCCCTATTCTGTTTTCCACAAAATTCCCTCCAGCTGTCCGTCTGTGCCTTCCTGACGGCCTCCTCATATTTTTCCTTTTCTGCCAGGTATAGAGCGACAACATGTGTTCTCCGGACCGGCGCTGCGTTCCTGATCCTACATCTACTGGTTGTTACTTGTCTTTTCAGCTCTGCAAGCTCTTCGGACCACCACGGCACGGCAAGACGCTCTCTCGTCTTCTTTTTTCGCATGGTTTCGGAACATACCTGGGTTATTGTTTGTGTGTATCTATTTACTTCTGTGTCTATTTCGTCTTGGTTGTTGATTGTGAGGATGTTTTCTTGGCTATGATTTTTGTCCTTCATTTTTTGAGCCAATTTTTCGCGAAACTGATCCCACCTTACTTTCCGTGTGTTGTAAATTCTTGTAGTCCTGTGTATGTCCGTCCCAGTTGACTTTTCGAGGTCAACCTTGAAAACGATGCCGTTGTGGTCCGAGCTCGTGAGATTTTCTCGCACGTGCCAACCGTTGACCAGGTTCAGTAGATCAGTAGAGCAGGCCGTTACGTCCACGTGGCTGCTATACCTGACGCCCCCCCTAACGGTGTCGAAGGTTGGGCAGTCACCACTATTGAGGATCTGCAGACCCAGCTCGTTCAAGAGTCCACACAGTTGCTCCCCCCTTTTATCCTCATTTGGGCTACCCCACCAGATACTCTTCGCGTTGGCGTCCCCTCCCATGATGAGGTTTTTCGTGCCAACGACTTGTTTTACCCTCCTCATGTGCGCCAGGTATGGTTCCATGGGCAGGTCGGGCTCAAAATAGAACGAGACCAGTGTGATGCTCCAAGCCCTCGTGCGAATCCCCACTACGACGATGTTATGAGTGGTAAGCTGCGGGTACTGCATGACATCTAGCGAGTGATCGAGGACGACGATAGCCGCTTTGACAGTTCCCTCTTGGGTTTCAGGTACTTGGAAGACCCTCGCTCCCCGATATGTCTTCATCCTTCTCGACCCACCCACGTACGGTTCCTGTAGCAGCGCGATGGTAGCGTCATCCCTGCTGGCTTCTATGTGGAGTTCGTCTGTCGCCAGCCGGTTGCGCTGGAGGTTTGCCTGAATTAAGTTGTATAGGTGGGTTCTCTCCGGGGGCCCTTAGCAATACGCTGTGGAAGCCCTAGCCAATGCATCCCATCTACGGCGGACGGGGCAATCGCCACTGAAGGCATTGTGTCCGCAGGCCCCAAAACCAGCCCTCGTGCAATTTACGCAGGAAGGCCCCTCGCCGAGCTGCTTATCCGGGCATTCCGCGCTATGATGCAGCCCACCGCAGTGGCTACAGAGGTCTGCCGCTTCTTTACAGAATCTCTTGCCATGCCCGTAGCCCAAGCAGCGAGTGCACTGCACCAAAGGGGACTGGTCTTCGACCCGTACTATTTGCAGGTCGACTCGAAGCCTCCCCGCTCCAATCGCCCTCCTCCAAACTGTGGGTGATACGCTGAGGATGACGTGTCTAGTGTGCGGGTTTCGCGCCTTCCTGCGGTATTTTACAGTCATCCTCGCTTCCTCTTCGCTCAGGCCACCAAAGATCTCCCGATTTTGGTTTCGGAGGGCCATGAGAATTTCCGCGTCACTGTGGACTTCCAGGACTTCCCTCACGAGCAAGAGGGGGTCCCTATTCGTGACCTCTTCCACAACGAGGTCCCCACCAGCCGCTTTTAGCCTTTCCCTCAGTTTGGACCGTTCCTCCCTGCTCTTGCATCCCATTATGACCTTACGGTCTCTGGCCTTTCTGACTTTCTCCACCTGTATCCAGCCTTCTTTCGCGTCTACAGCCTTTCGAACCTTTTCCAGGATCTCCTCTCCAGTTTCTGTCTTTTCCGTAGACGAGACGACCACGGAGTGAAGCGTCGCGCGCTCCGGTACGCGTCTTGCCACGTCACAGGCGCGCGCCGCCACACTCGCGTAGCTGTCCCGTTCACGGGTGATTCGCTCTGTTTCGAGAGCCTCCTTCAATTTTCCCATTTCCTCAGTATTTTTTTGGATCATGGTTTTATGTTCCTCGATACCCAGAGCCAACTCTTGGAATTTTGTTGTCAGGGCATCAAGAACCGCTGTATCAGCAGCTGAAGCCGTTGGGGGCGTGTGGTGGATCGTGGGTTGTGATGCACTTCCAGCAGGTTCCTGTCTCATTGCACTTTCTGCCTCACATACCAACCCGTACAGCCTTGTTATAGCTTGGTTAATTCCGGTTTTCAGATCTGTACGTAAATTTCGGGAGTCTGCCAGGTAGCTCTTGCCTCTCTGGAGCCAGAGCCTAGCGTCCTTCACCCGGTCGCCTGTTTCCATGCTCGAGTCCCTCAAGCCGGTGTCACGGTCGTTTATTGAGTCCCGGTTTACTTTTTTGTTTTCTGGGGGCGAGGTAATAATTCGTCCGGGTTTGGAAGGGACCTTTATAGTCGATGCGGACCTTCCAGAGCCTCTTGATTCGGGTGCGCCAGCTTTGGGTTGGGAAGCCGGTGGCGGGTCACCGCGTCCCGCCTCCCACTCCCCAACGCTGCGCCTTACGCTAGTTGTAGGAAGGCCTGCCTTTCCCTGGTTTACTGAAGGCTCATCCGTGCTCTGGGACCTCGTCGCCTTTGGGGCGGGACTCCTGACACTGACAAACATGCTGGCCAAGGAGTTTCTTCGTCAATGTAATAGAAATAATAAAATAAGAATCCCTGTAGATGGGGGATTATGATGTCAGTGAGTGGTCAACACAGAAATATATAAAAATGAGTCAAAATCGTGATTTAGAATAAATCCTCAGTCCAAACGATAAGTCGGACAGGGCGGAAATCCAGAAATTTTTGATCCTCTAAGGATCCTCTGTCAATTTCAGTAATAAAAATTTTTTGAGTCTGGATAGCTCTTCGTTGTCCCTTTCCTTATATATAGTATAAGGGCGGGTGGGAGTGTTCAACTCCATAAAATTCCCACGAGTATGGGGGAAATATTCGGTCCACCCAGGCAGTGCCCCCTGTACCTGGGTAAGTGAAAATTTGTTTCCCAACTAGAGGGTCCACTGGTCCCCTAGCTGGGGGTGCGCTCGCGACTGACACTACAGTAGTGATGATTCACCGGTTCTGGCTCACGCGTTTGACAGGTCAAATCCGGGAGAATCAGTCGCACCAATCGTAAAAAAAAAAAAAAAAAAAAAAAAAAAAAAAAAAAAAAAAGTTTTGGCATGCTCTGATCACGTTTCTGCAGTCCTTTTTTGCGTAGGATGCGTGGTTCTGGAGTTATGCAAATCAATTGCAAATCCATTTATTGTTATCTCATTCATTTCCGGTGCTCCTGACCCTCATCAACGCTCCATTGTTCTTATCTATACTTCGAACACCCTTTTGGCGTTCTTATCTATTACTCACTGGTAACCCTCATTATCTTTCATTTCCTATGTCATCAATAAAACACAATCATTCATTTTAATTTTCTAATTAATTTATTACTTTTTTCTACAAAATGTGAGTGGAACATCTCATCCACAAAAATATCATTGTACAGTGTGTTCCCTGTAAATATGTTCGTAAAACTATGCATTGAACATCCCTGAAACTTAAATAGCAAATACATTAAGCAATATTCACCACAAACTGAAGTCCAATCATTCTGAATCCTATCAACATTCCAGTCCCATCTCTTACAATTCCTTTTCAAAAACTGAAGATGATATCGCTCAGGTGTTCGTCCATATGAATCAAAATATTGACCGATGCCATTCGCATCGATATGTACAGCTATCCAGTGTGACCCTGGTTTATCATCCGCATCCTTTTTTGCGTAGGATGCGTGGTTCTGGAGTTATGCAAATCAATTGCAAATCCATTTATTGTTATCTCATTCATTTCCGGTGCTCCTGACCCTCATCAACGCTCCATTGTTCTTATCTATACTTCGAACACCCTTTTGGCGTTCTTATCTATTACTCACTGGTAACCCTCATTATCTTTCATTTCCTATGTCATCAATAAAACACAATCATTCATTTTAATTTTCTAATAAATTTATTACTTTTTTCTACAAAATATGAGTGGAACATCTCATCCACAAAAATATCATTGTACAGTGTGTTCCCTGTAAATATGTTCGTAAAACTATGCATTGAACATCCCTGAAACTTAAATAGCAAATACATTAAGCAATATTCACCACAAACTGAAGTCCAATCATTCTGAATCCTATCAACATTCCAGTCCCATCTCTTACAATTCCTTTTCAAAAACTGAAGATGATATCGCTCAGGTGTTCGTCCATATGAATCAAAATATTGACCGATGCCATTCGCATCGATATGTACAGCTATCCAGTGTGACCCTGGTTTATCATCCGCATCCAAATTGCATATTATATACGTTGGTACATGTGTATACATAGGTAGTCTATTAGCAGCATAAACATTATTTTCTAGACTGACATGAATCTTTTTCATATGCTTTTGTAATTCTAGTGTGTCCATGATATTACTGTTATTAACAAATTATTACAGTACTAATCTATTCAATGGTTGTCATACGAATGTTCAATTATAGTGATTTGTAAATATTAAATATCGCATTCTTTTGGGAATCACAAAACAAGTTCATGCCTGTTGCGATGTGCGATAAATTTGTTGACTCATAGAGTTCAGATAAGAATGGTGCTATATAAGATCGAACAGTTGCAGTCATGCAGTCAGTCTATGGTCGTTTGACCACAGTGGATTGTGTACGTCTACCAATACTACGTTTGTGTTACTTACTTCAACGCATCAATGGTCATGGAGGTAAGTGTTTATTCTATTGACAAACTTACTTGTATTTCTGTTGTTGTTTCCTAACGTGTGTGTGTCAGATTAAGTGTAAACAAATTGATATTAACGTGATAACTCTGTTGTTGCAGAGATCATTCAACTTCGCAGACGATAATGAAAATACCTATAAACAGTATTACTACTCGCCACTCTCTCCCCAACACGAAGAAGAGAGTGATGACATCGTCGTTATTAACACAGACGATGGAGGAAAAAGGAAATCGCAACCGATTGATCAATTTTTTGAAGTGACACCAAAAATAAAAAGGAAGAAGCTGCTATCGTCGACTGTGGCACGAGCTGCTAGAGATGGCGTATCATACATCTCTACAAATTCTGACGACGGAGACCAAGCGACGCATCTCATAAAAATTGAAATGTATGATATGAAGAAACTATCCAAGATTCCAATTAGTGATCACTGGAAGCACGCTACCACGAGGATTAAATATTACGTAAAGAATAATAAGGATAGCATCTACGACAACACAAACGGTCTCGTATACAATATTACAAAGACAATAGCAGAAAGTGAAAAAGTTAAAAAATACTTTTTTAACAATGACACTCATTAGTGGATTAGTGAATGTGATTCTGTTTACTTAAAGTACTTCTGTGTACTCATTAGATCCAAGGAGCTGTCGCCTTGTGATGCTGAGAGAAAAACAATAGCAGAAGGAAGAGATGAGTGCGGTATACGTGTACAGAACACTTCATGGAAAAACAAAACTACAAAATTGATTGGAGAAGAAAAAGTGAAGAATATGCAGTACCTAAGAGCTGAATATCCATTTTTCAGTTCAAAATCTAGACGATTGATGAGTTTCGAAAACTGGCCTCTCGTTATGCAGCAGAAGCCTGAAGATCTTGCAGAAGCCGGTTTCTTTTATACTGGCTATGGAGACAGGACCAAGTGTTTCCATTGTGGTGGTGGTTTAAAAGATTGGGAAGATGACGATGATCCTTGGCAGCAGCATGTTCAGTGGTTTAGTCAATGTGCTTATGTAAAGTTTAAACTCGAACAGTGTTTTGTTTAAGATTAAATAGGGGAGGTATATAAAGAAATAAAAAATAATATATTGCATATAATTTGTTTTATTAATTTTATAATGTTACATTTAGTTACACACACACAAAAATGCATTAAGCATTACACATATATCTAAAACACAACACACATTATAATCCTAACTACTATAGTCTACAGTAACATTTCGATTTTTATCTATTTCAATAATATTGTCAAACTCAGCATAAACAATACAGTTAATTGTTTGTATTAGTGAGGATTCAAATCGTACTTCTAATCTTACACTACCATGCTTTATGAGATTCCAATGGGCTGATGAGTTAGCTGATAAATCAGGAGTTAAATCAAATGCTAAAAGACAGTAACCTTTGGCATACTGTTCACGAGAGATTGCATTTCCTTCATTAAGAAAGTGAATACCAGTCCCCGAGAATAGAGTATGATATGCTGATGTAAACATATTATTATTAAAAGATGGTTGCAAAGCTTTGGAAGGTATTTGTTGACCATCAATATATAAGCTGAAAGAGTTAATACCATAGTTTTCAAAGTTAAATGGATTTTTAGTAAGTGAACCATTAAATGCGGAATTATTCACAAAACCAATAATACATCTTTTGGGTACCTGTCCTAAGAATATATTATCAAGAGTTTTCCCTTGAACACCCGATGGAATAGTTAAAACTTTAACTTCAGCACGAGTTATAGGATATTTAGCAGTGGTAGAAGCTAAAACTTTCTGATGTGCGAGTAATACACTTGGATTAATTCGTGCTCTTCGAACAATAAGAGTTGCATCCGTAATGCAAACTTTAAACTTTACATCATTTGATCCAGCAATTAAATTAAAACTCTCTCTTGACCGAACTAATTTTACACTCATTTCAACGCCATTAATTAAAAATTTATCTTGATTGAAAATATCACCATGAAGATGACCAATCATTTCTACTTCCCTGCTTTCATTAACTAATTCCTGTCTTTTAACAAATCCAATGTTTTTACCATCTGTGGAATCCATTTTTCCTGCTGTATCATCATACCAAAGACTACAAGTAAGATGAGATTGTTTAGCAGCAGGTGCATAGTTTAAAAGGGTTTCCATGTATGCTCGATAAGCATAGGTATTATTAGGTGGTGACACAAGTTTTTGGTTTAAATAGATATCGAGTTGACTAAAAAGTGAATGCAACCAATTATTTACAGGTGCTACTGCTGTAGCTGATATCAAGTTTGTTGAATCTTGATTTAATACTTTTGCCTTTATGTGGAGTAATGTATGAGACAAATCTATGTAGTCATCGCCTGTTCCAGGAACTTGAAACTCGATAGGTCCATCATCAGCAAGAGATGAAATTGGTTTATAATGAATCCACAATCCATTTTCAATGCTTGTTTGTGTAGACGGTAATGCAAACAAATCTAATTCTGACTTAACGCACTCACAAGAATGATTATGAAGGAAAGACATACTTAATTTGAAAATATATCTTTGATGTTTTTTGGTTTTCGACCAAGTTTTTTCGTAGCTTTCACTTTCGCTGTTAGTGGTGGAATGAACGAGGCCAATCGTTTTCTTTTAGTTATATACCCAGATCCTGTCATGTTAAATCGATCAATTTTGTCATCAGCCTTTCGTTTTAAGTTCGTACTAACTTGCTTTAGACGATTTTTTATTGAGGCTTCCATAGGACGGGCTTGAACCATATCTGATAAAAGTCCTACTCCAGCATTTAATGCCTCCTTACCAACCACTCGAACACCACTTGAAAGTAAAGGTAAAACTGATCTAAATAACCCTCC